>OX439011.1:19640994-21085994 GCA_949316495.1 Amphiduros pacificus
AAGTCTTTTAAAATCTGTTCTTCATAAATATAATTCAAAAAGAAAGAATCACTGTTCATTATCTGAATTAGACAGAACCTAATTTCCTGAAAATGAATCTCATAAGAATCTCATGCATGGAAAATTAATTTTCAACAAAATCCTAACAAGAATTTCCCTGAGCTTTTGTGACAGATTATGCAAATGAAAATTAATAACCGCCTCTACAAAACTCTTGATAAATTCTCTCTGACAAGTGAAGAGCAATCATCGACATGTACTGTCATCAGTTCATCTGGTTATATTTATATTTATGATTTTCAAAAGTGTGGGGTCTGCAAAAATGAGATTTTTATTCAGATTTCAAATTGCTTACGTTTGATGCCAATTTTCCCCTATGAACACAGAAACGCAAAATGCCTGCCAAAATGTATCCAATTGATATGTCCAATTTGCATGCTCATGTGACAATTTGTTACATAAGGTCAAGGACATTGATAACACTGCCTAGTTCAATAAAGTCAAGGTCATTTCTAACGTTTCCTAATTCCTGGAAACAAGTAGTAAGGCTAACTTATGAAATCAAAACAAACCAATTTGGACTTTGTTTTTATATAAAACACATCAAAAGTAGCTTAACTTCTAAAGTTATAAAGTTGTAACTAGCTAGAGTCATGATATTTTAATTCACCAATACATCTCCATATCCTGATTCATAAATTGTCACTTCACATCAAAGTGTCCTGCAACAAATTTCAGCAATAAGATGCCGTGATGATCAAAATGATCCTATATCATTTTAATCATGTGTCAAATTATTCATATGTGTGCGATTAATCATGGTTTCCTGAAAGCAATTGATTTCTATAAGCATTCATAAGAGTAGTATATAATGTAATACAACTACAGCCATTCATCACATTCTGGGATATGCTATGCAGATTCTATGAAGATGTCAATATTCAGTAACTGTCAATAACTAAGACAACAAAAGGCAAAAATATACATAAATCATAAAACAAAAATGTCGTCATCAGGAGACCAACACTGTTTTTGTGACCTCAAACCCAAACTTTTCATGCATGATCTGTGAACTCTGTGAGTTGTCATGTATTCAGTTTGTGCCAAACCTCTATATGGTCACGCATAAATGTGAACAAATAAGGTCACACAAGTGTGTCGTGTATGAGGAATTCATTATAAAGCTGTGTACATGTTTATGACAAGCTGTGTTTTGTATCATTTGTTTTAGAGTTTTATGTCATATTCAACATTATAGTTTCAGTTATATCATGACAAGACCTAATTGCAGCAGATATAGTGTTACCACATAGAATTATAATTTCACAGGTTCTATACATAACAATCCATGTCACAGATTTATAATGACAACAGGTTAACATTTCAATCACAGGCCTCAACTTAGAACACATACACATCGCAATGCTCATCAATTACAGATTGAAGTATTTTTTAAGTCACCACTAAGTAATATATTATACATATATCAACAAAAGTCACCATTAAACACAAATTTAGTTTCATGTTTCATTTGTTTTTATCAAACAATACGTTGGCACCCTTTACTATTCAATGGAAATATCTTTAAATTTGTGAAATTCTGAATTGTTTTGACGGAAGAATATTCACAATGAACAATAATGTGTGATACACTTGTGACTGATAGTATTGATGCTGTTGACATCATGTGACCACTATTTTATCTCATTATGGACGTCCTCAAGTAAGCAAGGATACAATGTTTCTCGATCTTGATGGGAAAAGTTTGTCCCTGACATACAGGATCAAATCACAATGCAAACCGACAAGCTTGTAAGCCAGTTATATCAGCCCGCAGTGCCCTCTGGTGTTCAATCTTGTCAGCGTTCTTGGGCTCTCCCATCGTTTACAATTTGTCAGCATAATATTGGATCACATGATTTGGATAAAAACCAATAAAGTATTTTGTACCATTATGTTTCATTATTTTTTGTTGATAAAGAAACAGTATCTGAAGAATAAAAAAAAGCCCAGAAAATAACCAAGAAAGGGTCCGAGTTTAAAACTAAAAATAACATATATTAATCAGATGTGCATCTCTTACTGGGAACTAGTTTTAGAGCCACAGATAGGATTAACACCTTAGAAAATCATCTGAGATATATTTTTCCTTTTTCATTACCACAAAACCTTGTGATCTATGAGAATCTAAAGAAACGAATAAATCAAAATTGCTATTCCTGGTAAAAATGCTAAATTCAAATTGGTTACCATTCTGGAAGTTTTCTTCTCCGAGAAATTGCTCTCCACAAAAGAAAGTAAGAAAGCATCACTTCCACTTTAGTCAACTTGAAGCAATTAGCGACACCTTAATACTGTCCATTTGTAACCCCTTGGGGTCCATTTCTCTTCCCACAATGCACCAGTGATGGGTTTCAACTAATTTGCACGGCAACATTCTGTCTTATTTCATGGTGTTTTCACCTAGAGTGACCTTTTCTTCGAAGAGTTCTTGTAAATAAGATCTGAAGCCATCTTTTTATAGAATGACTGAAAAGAATCCAACTTCATTTTTGTAAACTGAACTGACTCTTGTATCACTTGTTAAATGGAGAAAAAAACTGCTTCAAATGAATAAATAATTGAACATCAATAAGGATTTAAACAAGATCAATAATCATTTAATAATCACCAAGATACTTTACTCATCTCATTAAATTATGAAAGCCAATATCCATCAATGCTTAACTTCTCCTTGGGAATGTATTAATTAAGCAAAGTTTACTGGAAGGTTGATGTGTATTTTATTGGGCATGATGGGTCATTAATGAGGTATTAAACCACACGTTTGGGCATGATGGGTCATTAATGAGGTGTTAAACCAAACGTTTGGGCATGATGGGTCATCAATGAGGTGTTAAACCAAACGTTTGGGCATGATGGGTCATTAATGAGGTGTTAAACCAAACGTTTGGGCATGATGGGTCATTAATGAGGTATTAAACCACACGTTTGGGCATGATGGGTCATTAATGAGGTGTTAAACCAAACGTTTGGGCATGATGGGTCATTAATGAGGTGTTAAACCAAACGTTTGGGCATGATGGGTCATTAATGAGGTGTTAAACCAAACGTTTGGGCATGATGGGTCATTAATGAGGTATTAAACCACACGTTTGGGCATGATGGGTCATTAATGAGGTGTTAAACCAAACATTTGGGCATGATGGGTCATTAATGAGGTGTTAAACCAAACGTTTGGGCATGATGGGTCATCAATGAGGTGTTAAACCAAACGTTTTGGCATGATGGGTCATTAATGAGGTGTTAAATCAATCCTTTGGGCATGATGGGTCATTAATGAGGTGTTAAAACAAACGTTTGGGCATGATGAGTCATTAATGAGGTGTTAAATCAATCCTTTGGGCATGATGGGTCATCAATGAGGTGTTAAACCAAACGTTTGGGCATGATGGGTCATTAATGAGGTGTTAAATCAATCCTTTGGGCATGATGGGTCGTTAATGAGGTGTTAGATCAAACGTTTGGGCATGATGGGTCATCAATGAGGTGTTAAATCAATCCTTTGGGCATGATGGGTCATCAATGAGGTGTTAAATCAATCCTTTGGGCATGATGGGTCATCAATGAGGTGTTAAATCAATCCTTTGGGCATGATGGGTCATTAATGAGGTGTTAAATCAATCCTTTGGGCATGATGGGTCATTAATGAGGTGTTAAATCAATCCTTTGGGCATGATGGGTCATCAATGAGGTTTTAAATCAATCCTTTGGGCATGAAGGGTCATTAATGAGGTGTTAAATCAATCCTTTGGGCATGATGGGTCATTAATGAGGTGTTAAATCAATCCTTTGGGCATGATGGGTCATCAATGAGGTGTTAAATCAATCCTTTGGGCATGATGGGTCATCAATGAGGTGTTAAACTAAACGTTTGGGCATGATGGGTCAATAATGAGGTGTTAAATCAATCTTTTGGCCATGATGGGTCATTAATGAGGTGTTAAATCAATCCTTTGGGCATGATGGATCATCAATGAGGTGTTAAATCAATCCTTTGGGCATGATGGATCATCAATGAGGTGTTAAATCAATCCTTTGGGCATGATGGGTCATCAATGAGGTGTTAAATCAATCCTTTGGGCATGATGGGTCATCAATGAGGTGTTAAATCAATCCTTTGGGCATGATGGGTCATCAATGAGGTGTTAAATCAATCCTTTGGGCATGATGGGTCATCAATGAGGTGTTAAATCAATCCTTTGGGCATGCAATCAGCTCAGCCTTGTTCTCATTCTGGCTTGGTGCTTTTCACAAGGATCTTCATCAATAACAATGCAAGGAGATTTACCTTGTTTGTGACACCTGAATTTTTCACTTTTGAAAACCAATTAAATTTGAGACTCAAGAGCTATATCATCTGGCTTTAAGCTATGGTTGTTCCAGTCTTGAAGTAAGTACTGGGTATAAATGATGACGTGGTCACAGCTCACAAGCATCTACGTCTATTTCCTATCCACACCTGATTGGTTGATTCAGACTCATTTCCTACCCACCCTCCACAAAATACATTACACAACAAGAAAATCAAATCAATCAAAATGGGATGAAAATTATATTTTTTATATATCAAAGATCATAAACATACATACACACAGGCCAAAGGCCTCAGACCTGTGCGGACTACAGCTTTTTGTAATATTTGTGAGAATTTATAGATTTCATCTCCTGTTAATAAATCATTTGAAACATCAATCAAATCTGCAGTTTTTGAGAAAAACAATAATTATATATTTGCTAATCTGAAAGTTCCTTAAATTCTGGTGAGTTGTTACTCTCAATATTTAGCGACTCAGTCAAGACTACCTTCCTTATATGATAATATGATTACAAGAGTGAGACACTGAATGTTCCAAATGTTTGATACCTTCAATGACAAGGTGGAGCCATGATACTGCGTACTTGATAACTCTATGATAGTTATTGAATTTTTTTTCAGAAATAAAAAAGAATGGAAAAAAATCTGAACCTCATAAAAAATTGAAAGAATTAATTCATTGAAAATATCTTACCTACAGATAGCCAAGAACTCCACAGAGAAAATACAGTATCTGACCTATAAATAGCCAAGAACTCCACAGAGAAAATACACGATCTTACCTACAAATAGCCAAGAACTCCACAGAGAAAATACATGATCTTACCTACAAATAGCCAAGAACTCCACAGAGAAAATACACGATCTTATCTACATAATAGCCAAGAACTCCACAGAGAAAATACATGATCTTACCTACAAATAGCCAAGAACTCCACAGAGAAAATACAAGATCTTACCTACAAATAGCCAAGAACTCCACAGAGAAAATACACGATCTTACCTACAAATAGCCAAGAACTCCACAGAGAAAATACACTATCTTACCTACAAATAGCCAAGAACTCCACAGAGAAAATACACGATCTTACCTACAAATAGCCAAGAACTCCACAGAGAATATACATGATCTTACCTACAAATAGCCAAGAACTCCACAGAGAAAATACACGATCTTACCTACATAATAGCCAAGAACTCCAAAGAGAAAATACACGATCTTACCTACAAATAGCCAAGAACTCCACAGAGGAAATACACGATCTTACCTACAAATAGCCAGGAACTCTGCAGAAAAAATACACTATCTAACCTACAAATAGCCAAGAACTCCACAGAGTAGTTTCAGAGGAGAAGTTTGAAGGTGACGGACAAAGAGAATGACAGAGAATGTCCCCTCCTTCACTGACCAAGCTATGCTAACATAGTCAGCACAGCTAAAAAGAAGAGATAAAACGTTTGAAACCTGCACTTACCTTGACATTATGTGGCATTGATGTGAATTCAAGGTCGAGACTTGTACTGCCCATTAAACAATCTATACTTTAGTGTCTTCCCAATCATTTTTCCCCTTTAATGGAGTCTTTGATCAAATGTGATGCACTTTTCTTCATGTAAATTGCCAATCTTTCAATTAGATCAAAGAGCCATTTTGTGTTTGTTCACAAATTTCAGTTTTCTTTTCTCCTTGTGAAGGTTTGAATGATTTAGAAATGGCTGGGAAATGGTTGGGGATTGGTTGGGCAATGATTGGAAAATGGTAGATAATGGTTGGAAAATGATTGGAAAATGATTGGAAAATGGTTGGAAAATTGTTGGGAAATGACTGGGGAATGATTGGGGAATAATTGGGGAAATGATTGGGGAAATGATTGGGGAATGATTAGGGAATGATTGGGGAATGATTGGGAAGGCAGTAGTAAGAGAGGCTGTACCACGATGCAGACTTATCTCTGATAAACACAACACGAACGTGATCTTACCTGCAAAGAAAACAAAACACAAAATATATCATTTGTATCCACTTTATACATTATTATCCATTTTAACTCCTAACGGACAAACCTATTTAAATTTTATTGATTGGCTGGAACTAACCAATTTCTTTCTGGACTAGTGTATCTGCACACTAAATTGATTAAATCTAGAACTATTCAATATGCTTAACAAAGTTTTGGGCTCAAAAGTTCATAATCCAAGCTGATGTCATTGCAACAAGTTGCAGCCCTAAAGAATGTTACAAAATGATGTCATTAAAAGAACAATGGGGATGTGAACGTCCATGGTAGATGCTGACGTCCTTTCCATCTGTTAGGGGTTAAATCATCTTAGAGATCAACTGTGGGATACTTGGCCTGAGTTTTTGGAGGAAATGGAACACATTTATCATCAAATAACTGACATCCATCCTCATAAGCATAGTAGTGATGTCATAGACCCCATTGTGACATAATAAAGCCCACTGTGATGTAATAGACCCCATTGTGATGTCAGACCCCATTGTGATGTCTAAGACCAGTAAGACCTGAATCATCTTAAGAGTAATATCAAAGATCCCAAGACAGCGCACAATATGTGAGCAGTCAAGTGTGACTGCAGATGGGACACAATCTGTGAGCAGTCAAGTGTGACCGCAGATGGGACACAATCTGTGAGCAGTCAAGTGTGACCGCAGATGAGACACAATCTGTGAGGGCTTATTGTATTCGGCAAGTGATGCGTGTTGATGCATGTTGTGCCAGTCAGAGAAATGTCTGACACCTCATATTTTGGGGGCTTTTGGGATCAAAAAGTTTGAATAGAAATGTTTGCATGTACAAACTAGATAAAATCAAACTTGGACTTAAATCATAAAACCCAATCATTTAAAAGTTTAAAAAATGACACTTAATTTGGCGGGAATCAGTTTTGGTATATTGGTGGGTAATGTCACACTGATACAAGTCACTCTGTGTTGAACGTACAAGTTGGCAAACACGTCACATGCTGAATGCAACAAGCCATCTTTGAGCAGTCAAGTGTGACCACAGATTTGTTTTGGGTTTTACATCACTTTCAACATTATTTCAGTCATTTCAGGATGAGACCTACTTGTAGCAGATATAGTGCTGCCTCACTGAATTGTCGCAGGTCCTTGACATGACAACCCAACCCGGTCACAGATTTACAAAGACAACAGGTTAACCCTTCAGGCATGGGCCTAAGCTCATATGGGAAATTGTATCATGAGTTCAATCTCAGCACGGCCGGGGATTGAACCCACGACCTTTGGATCACCACAGTGTAACTGGTGCTAATAAGCTGGCGCTCTAACCAACTTCGCCACGGCCCATGGCCCTTTGACCACAGATCGGACACAATCCAGTATGACCACAATTTGTAAGTTTGTCAAGTATGACCCAAACCTGTGACCTGTCACATGACCCCAACCTGTGACCTGTCACATATGACCCCACCTTGTGACATGTCACATGACCCGACCTCGTGACCTGTCACGTATGACCCCACCTTGTGACCTGTCACATGACCCCAACCTGTGACCTGTCACATATGACCCCACCTTGTGACATGTCACATGACCCCACATTATGACCTGTCAAATTGCCAATATAACCAGGCAAGAGAATTGTATGATTTCATCACAGTAGCAGTGTTTCTTACTCACACATCAATATTAGCATGCACAAGTCTTGAATGTCTGAGACTCTATAAATCTCAAATGTCAATATTGATGCAATTAAAATGTTTGAGAACCTTGCTTAGTAAATAAAATGTTGGTGATAGTCAAAAGCAAACTGGTCCCTTAGAATAAAATATTTCAAAGGTTTTTTTTTTATTCTCTTGATCTGTTTGGTAAGGAATAATGCAAAGGTCTGTGTTGACATTTGACGTCAGATTCTCTGATGTAAATTAATACAAAAATAAACAAGCTTACCTTACATGCATACAACATTGTGTAATTTGTCAAGCGTGATTGATTTAAGGTGAAATATTTGAATGAGTCTCTGTGATGTTTGCGAACGCAGAGGAATCTGACTGCAGACAAGGCGGTATTTCTGCTTTTGGAAGATTAACATGTAAGTGTGCACTGCACTAAGTACAAAGCAGCATGAAATGCTTATTCCTTGCTAATGACATGCTCACATCGTAACTAAATACTTCAACGATCAAAAGGCATGCTTGGCATTGGACACAAACATTTTCCCCACCACTCAATTATAGTCTTGTTGATATATTTTGCATTTTTATGTCCTCAAAGTATGTGAATTACCAAACTGACAAAATTCTATGATTATACATGTAAATATATGTTTAGCAAAATATTTTTTACATTATGTCTTAGTTCTATGTCTTCTATTGTAAGTGAGATTCTATTTCTCATAATTATCAAATGAGTCTATCTCTCCTATAGATATTGCCCTCGAATATTGTCTACCTCTCCTATAGATATCATCCTCCAATATTGTCTACCTCTCCTATAGATATCATCCTCCAATATTGCCTAACTGTCCTATAGATATCATCCTCCAATATTGTCTATCTCTCCTATAGATATCATCCTCCAATATTGTCTATCTCTCCTATAGATATCATCCTCCAATATTGTCTACCTCTCCTATAGATATCATCCTCCAATATTGTCTTACTCTCCTATAGATATCATCCTCCGATATTGTCTACCTCTCCTATAGATATCATCCTCCAATATTGTCTACCTCTCCTATAGATATCATCCTCCAATATTGTCTACCTCTCCTATAGATATCATCCTCCAATATTGTCTAACTCTCCTATAGATATTACCCTCGAATATTGTACACCTCTCCTATAGATATCCTCCGATATTGTCTAACTGTCCTATAGATATCATCCTCCAATATTGTCTACCTCTCCTATAGATATCATCCTCCAATATTGTCTATCTCTCCTATAGATATCATCCTCCAATATTGTCTAACTGTCCTATAGATATCATCCTCCGATATTGTCTATCTCTCCTATAGATATCATCCTCCGATATTGTCTACCTCTCCTATAGATATCATCCTCCAATATTGTCTACCTCTCCTATAGATATCATCCTCCAATATTGCCTAACTGTCCTATAGATATCATCCTCCAATATTGTCTACCTCTCCTATAGATATCATCCTCCAATATTGTCTACCTCTCCTATAGATATCATCCTCCAATACTGTCAACCTCTCCCATAGATATCATCCTCCAATATTGTCTACCTCTCCTATAGATATCATCCTCCAATATTGTCTACCTCTCCTATAGATATCATCCTCCAATATTGTCTATCTCTCCTATAGATATCATCCTCCGATATTGTCTACCTCTCCTATAGATATCATCCTCCAATATTGTCTAACTCTCCTATAGATATCATCCTCCAATATTGTCTAACTGTCCTATAGATATCATCCTCCAATATTGTCTAACTGTCCTATAGATATCATCCTCCAATATTGTCTACCTATCCTATAGATATCATATACCATTAAATCAATCACATGAATAGAACACTCCCTTCTCTTACAATGATTTTATGATGGGAACCCTTTAGAACTTCTTCTAGTCTCTTCATCAATCTAGGACCTGGACCGAGAGATATGGTAGATATCATCTCCTCTGGACCTAGAGCTATGGTAGATATCAACTCCTCTGTACCTAGAGCTATGGTAGATATCAACTCCTCTGGACCTAGAGCTATGGTAGATATCAACTCCTCTGTACCTAGAGCTAAGGTAGATATCAACTCCTCTGGACCTAGAGCTAAGGTAGATATCATCTCCTCTGGACCTAGAGCTATGGTAGATATCAACTCCTCTGGACCTAGAGCTAAGGTAGATATCAACTCCTCTGGACCTAGAGCTAAGGTAGATATCAACTCCTCTGGACCTAGAGCTATGGTAGATATCATCTCCTCTGGACCTAGAGCTATGGTAGATATCAACTCCTCTGTACCTAGAGCTATGGTAGATATCAACTCCTCTGGACCTAGAGCTAAGGTAGATATCAACTCC
Organism: Amphiduros pacificus; assembly: GCA_949316495.1. Lineage (NCBI taxonomy): Eukaryota > Metazoa > Annelida > Polychaeta > Phyllodocida > Hesionidae > Amphiduros > Amphiduros pacificus. The sequence continues at coordinate 19,651,405 of OX439011.1, forward strand.
TCTGGACCTAGAGCTAAGGTAGATATCATCTCCTCTGGACCTAGAGCTATGGTAGATATCAACTCCTCTGGACCTAGAGCTAAGGTAGATATCAACTCCTCTGGACCTAGAGCTAAGGTAGATATCAACTCCTCTGGACCTAGAGCTATGGTAGATATCAGCTCCTCTGGACCTAGAGCTATGGTAGATATCAACTCCTCTGGACCTAGAGCTATGGTAGATATCAGCTCCTCTGTACCTAGAGCTAAGGTAGATATCAACTCCTCTGGACCTAGAGCTCAGGAAGATATCAACTCCTCTGTACCTAGAGCTAAGGTAGATATCAACTCCTCTGGACCTAGAGCTAAGGTAGATATCATCTCCTCTGGACCTAGAGCTAAGGTAGATATCAGCTCCTCTGGACCTAGAGCTATGATAGATTTCATTTCCTCTGGACCTAGAGATATGGTAGATATCATTTCCTCTGTACCTAGAGCTAAGGTAGATATCAGCTCCTCTGGACCTAGAGCTATGGTAGATATCATCTCCTCTGGACCTAGAGCTATGGTAGATATCAGCTCCTCTGGACCTAGAGCTAAGGTAGATATCATTTCCTCTGTACCTAGAGCTAAGGTAGATATCATCTCCTCTGGACCTAGAGCTATGGTAGATATCAGCTCCTCTGGACCTAGAGCTAAGGTCGATATCATCTCCTCTGGACCTAGAGCTATGGTAGATATCAACTCCTCTGGACCTAGAGCTATGGTAGATATCGACTCCTCTGTACCTAGAGCTATGGTAGATATCAACTCCTCTGGACCTAGAGATATGGTAGATATCAACTCCTCTGTACCTAGAGCTATGGTAGATATCATCTCCTCTGGACCTAGAGCTATGGTAGATATCGACTCCTCTGGACCTAGAGCTATGGTAGATATCGACTCCTCTGGACCTAGAGCTATGGTAGATATCGACTCCTCTAGACCTAGAGCTAAGGTAGATTTCATCTCCTCTGTACCTAGAGCTATGGTAGATATCAGCTCATCTGAACCTAGAGCTATGGTAGATTTCATCTCCTCTGTACCTAGAGCTATGGTAGATATCAGCTCATCTGAACCTAGAGCTTAGGTAGATATCATCTCCTCTGGACCTAGAGCTGAGGTAGATATCAACTCCTCTGTACCTAGAGCTAAGGTAGATATCAACTCCTCTGGACCTAGAGCTAAGGTAGATATCAGCTCATCTGAACCTAGAGCTATGGTAGATATCATCTCCTCTGTACCTAGAGCTATGGTAGATATCGACTCCTCTGGACCTAGAGCTATGGTAGATATCGACTCCTCTAGACCTAGAGCTAAGGTAGATTTCATCTCCTCTGGACCTAGAGCTATGGTAGATATCAGCTCCTCTGGAACTAGAGATATGGTAGATATCAGCTCCTCTGGACCTAGAGCTATGGTAGATATCATCTCCTCTGGACCTAGAGCTGAGGTAGATATCAGCTCCTCTGGACCTAGAGCTATGGTAGATATCGACTCCTCTAGACCTAGAGCTATGGTAGATATCATCTCCTCTGGACCTAGAGCTAAGGTAGATATCAACTCCTCTGGACCTAGAGCTAAGGTAGATATCATCTCCTCTGGACCTAGAGCTAAGGTAGATATCATCTCCTCTGGACCTAGAGCTAAGGTAGATATCATCTCCTCTGGACCTAGAGCTATGGTAGATATCAGCTCCTCTGGACCTAGAGCTATGGTAGATATCAGCTCCTCTGTACCTAGAGCTATGGTAGATATCAGCTCCTCTGGACCTAGAGCTATGGTAGATATCATCTCCTCTGGACCTAGAGCTAAGGTAGATATCATCTCCTCTGGACCTAGAGCTATGGTAGATATCAGCTCCTCTGGACCTAGAGCTATGGTAGATATCATCTCCTCTGGACCTAGAGCTATGGTAGATATCATCTCCTCTGGACCTAGAGCTATGATAGATATCAGCTCCTCTGGACCTAGAGCTAAGGTAGATATCATCTCCTCTGGATCTTTATGGTCAATATCGGTTCCTCTGGATCTGGACCTTTGTGGTCAATATCGGCTCCTCTGGATCTCTATGGTCGATAATCATCACATCTAATATCATAAACCACTATATACCTTGATGGATAATATGTTTGTAATTACCTTGCTGGACCCTGATCCTGGGTTTCTTCCTGTAGATCAGGGGCATGTCCCGACGCACATTTTTGGTTATATTTTTATAATTGCTGTACATCTTGGTCCTGGTATTCCACTGTCTTGTCTCAGTCAAATTCTTTAATATTGATGATTTTAATCCACTTAATGTGCAATTCAAGTCATTTCTGATACTAATCTGACAGAATTCCAAATTTGTAAAACTAGCATTGATAAATTCATGATATTTTTATTTCAAGAAATTTATATAAATCCTATGATTATTATGGAAAGTCTGACAATGATATCGTTTTCTTATTGAGGCAAAGAAAGTACTTTTAGTGACCAACTTTTGAATGTCAAATCAAATCCAGAGGATTTGAAACTCTTAAAACAAAAAAATTGATACCAAAATGTTAAAACCAAAATGTCAAAATCAATATGTTAAAACCTAAAATGCTAAAACGTTGAAGCCAAAATATTTAAACAAAAATGTTAAAATCGATAGACTCAAATCAAAATGTTCAAACTGAAGTAGGAATTGAGTCACCAAATCAGTTTTGCGACAAGTTCTCTGATAAATCGGTGATAGATAATTAATATGAAGCAGTACTCCAGGCCTTAACAGTACTGATACTTGTACCTCCACAAGACGCTCATTTTTGACTTCTTCACAAGACGCTCACGTTTGACTTCTTCACAAGATGCTCACGTTTGACTTCTCCACAAGACGCTCACGTTTGACTTCTTCACAAGACGCTCACGTTTGACTTCTTCACATACTCATCACCATCAATACACCAGAATAATAATGCCTCAAAATAATAAACTCCTCCCTCAAAGATTTCTTCTGGATCACGCTTGATTAATATCACCACATCATCTGTGGCATTAACTTCAATATCTCCCTCAGGTCTTGTTGACAGATTTGAGATCTGAGCTTATAATGATACCAAGCTTTTTTCATATATGTATATGTATATGTAATATATTCAAGTATAATCTGTTCCTCAAATGTAGTTGTGTGAGTGTTAAGAACTGAGACTAACAGCCTTCCCTGGGACAGCAGATACAAAACTGTCTGATGGTCGAGTGACGTGTGCATGCACCATGCCCGGGCTCCATGCTTCCAAAATGATCCACGGAACACCACTCAACTGTGACACTGACACACATAATGCTAACACTGCACGTAGATTAAACTCCGATTCTGCTGTGTTCAGCGATAATGTTTACTGAACTACTTTCAGAAACACTGAATGAAAAAGCAAATTGTGGGATCATATTTAAATCGTACTGTGTAACATTAGCGATTAATTAAAAACAATTTAGAAAGGTCATAAAAAAAACATGCATGTACGTTCCGAAAAAACAGGTTATGTTAAATGATTTATGCCTTATGTATATCCAAACTTATTTCTCTATTCAGTTTTGTTAAACATCTTTCTTTACCATCAAAATGATATCTATATCTGTTATATGTATAATTTATTTGTGATGTACACATACATAATATGTATTCAATTTCAAAAAATGATTTACACAAATATTGAGTGTCAATTAAACACCAATCATAGATTGCTAGATGTACTACCCTGGGCAGAACTTGAGGTGTAAAATACCTCAAATGTGAAGGGGTCAGTACAGACTTTCAGCCTAGCTGAGTTCACAGTTCTCTTGTCCTTGTTATTTTATAAGCTTGCTATTTGGTTCATTCATTTTACTCAGATCTTTTTGATTTTTATATCAATTGCTCTGTTTTTTTATACAAAATGCTATGATTCATGGCTACGCAAAGCTCATTGCTACTTATTCACTGCTTCTCTGAGCTATGATTCATGGCTACGCAAAGCTCATTGCTAGTTATTCACTGCTTCTCTGAGCTATGATTCTTCGCTACGCAAAGCTCATTGCTACTTATTCACTGCTTCTCTGAGCTATGATTCATGGCTACGAGAAGCTGATCTCAGAGCTTTGATTCATTGTTACTCAGAGTTGAATCATTTCTTCTCTGAGCTATGATTCATGTCTTCTAGCTCTGATTCATTGCTATTCTCGGCCATGATTCTTTGCTGTTAAGAGCTAACTCATTGCTGCTTTGAGCTATGAGTTACTGCTTCTCTTCACTATAATTCATTGCTTCTGATTCATTGCTACCCAAAGGTGAAATGTCATTTTATTACTACATTTTTACAAAGCTATGATTCATTGCTGCCCAGAGCTAAGATTCATTGCTGCTCAAGGCTATGATTCATTGCTACCCAGGGCCATGATTCATTGCTACTCAGAGCTATGATTCATTGCTACCCAGGGCTATGATTCATTGCTACTCAGAGCTATGATTCATTGCTACTCAGGGCTATGATTCATTGCTACTCAGGGCTATGATTCATTGCTGCCCAGGGCCATGATTCATTGCTACTCAGAGCTATGATTCATTGCTACCCAGGGCCATGATTCATTGCTACTCAGAGCTATGATTCATTGCTACCCAGGGCTATGATTCATTGCTACTCAGGGCTATGATTCATTGCTACTCAGGGCTATGATTCATTGCTGCCCAGAGCTAAGATTCATTGCTGCTCAAGGCTATGATTCATTGCTACCCAGGGCTATGATTCATTGCTACTCAAGGCTATGATTCATTGCTACCCAGGGCCATGATTCATTGCTACTCAGGGCTAAGATTCTTTGCTGCTCAAGGCTAAGATTCATTGCTACTCAGGGCTATGATTCATTGCTACTCAGGGCTATGATTCATTGCTACTCAGGGCTATGATTCATTGCTACTCAGGGCCATGATTCATTGCTACTCAGGGCCATGATTCATTGCTACTCAGAGCCATGATTCATTGCTACTCAGGGCTATGATTCATTGCTGCTCAGGACTATGATTTATTGCTACTCAGGGCTATGATTCATTGCTACCCAGGGCTATGATTCATTACTACCCAGGGCTATGATTCATTGCTACTCAGGGCTATGATTCATTGCTACCCAGGGCTATGATTCATTGCTGCTCAAGGCTAAGATTCATTGCTGCTCAAGGCTAAGATCCATTGCTACTCAGGGCCATGATTTATTGCTACTCAGAGCCATGATTCATTGCTACCCAGGGCTATGATTCATTGCTACTCAGGGCTATGATTCATTGCTACTCAGGGCTATGATTCATTGCTGCTCAGGACTATGATTTATTGCTACTCAGGGCTATGATTCATTGCTACCCAGGGCTATGATTCATTACTACCCAGGGCTATGATTCATTGCTACTCAGGGCTATGATTCATTGCTACTCAGGGCTATGATTCATTGCTACTCAGGGCTATGATTCATTGCTGCTCAGGACTATGATTTATTGCTACTCAGGGCTATGATTCATTGCTACCCAGGGCTATGATTCATTGCTACCCAGGGCCATGATTCATTGCTACTCAGGGCTATGATTCATTGCTACCCAGGGCTATGATTCATTGCTACCCGGGGCCATGATTCATTGCTACTCAGGGCTATGATTCATTGCTACCCAGGGCCATGATTTATTGCTACTCAGAGCCATGATTCATTGCTACCCAGGGCTATGATTCATTGCTACTCAGGGCTATGATTCATTGCTACCCAGGGCTATGATTCATTGCTACCCAGGGCTATGATTCATTGCTACCCAGGGCTATGATTCATTGCTACTCAGGGCCCTGATTCATTGATACTCAGGGCTATGATTCATTGCTACCCAGGGCCATGATTCATTGCTAATAAGAGCTCTGATTTATTGCGACTCAGAACCCAAGATCAAAGGCAACTTTTTAAAAATCATATTCATAAAAATATACAAAAAAGCAGAAAAATAAATAAATATGACCAGAAAAGATTTACTATTCATATTGGTTAGGTTGAATGTATTTTTTTATACTGTGCCATCTGGACCTTTCAGAATAATTATATAAGAGAAAGGCCAAGACACTGGGATACCTATATGTGTTAGTCATTGGACGTTCTGATCTTCTATATTCAAGGTGTTAAACATCAGTTTGTGTGCTCATGGCAGTTTAATTTCTTAAGAAATATCCAGATATATTTCTCAATTAAGAAAATCTATAAAAATAATCTAGTACATCCTTGGAGTTAACAGTGCAGTGTATAAGAGAAATAAAGTGTAAAGAATACTTAAATGTGCAGGAATGTCCATTTATATACTTAGCATACATTATATAATATGTGTCTGTGTCACACAAAAACATTGAAATCAACACTCTCATTTATTTGCATAGCAATGTTTATAGTATTATGATGTTGATTTTAGCAAACCTAGTAACGTTATGCTAATGCAGCTGCAATATTAATGACTCATCGCAATTTTTGACTCCATCTTTATAAATGTAGTAATATAATGACCACCCTTGCCTCTATGACTCACCGTACCTAATCCGTCTATATAAATGTAGTGACCACCCTTGCCTCTATGACTCACCGTACCTAATCCGTCTATATAAATTAGTGACCACCCTTGCCTCTATGACTCACCGTACCTAATCCGTCTATATAAATGTAGTGACCACCCTTGCCTCTATGACTCACCGTACCTAATCCGTCTATATAAATGTAGTGACCACCCTTGCCTCTATGACTCACCATACTTAATCTGTCTGTATAAATGTAGTGACCACCCTTGCCTCTATGACTAACCATACTTAATCTGTCTGTATAAATGTAGTGACCACCCTTGCCTCTATGACTCACCATACTTAATCCGTCTATATAAATGTAGTGACCACCCTTGCCTCTATGACTCACCTTACCTAATCTGTCTATATAAATGTAGTGACCACCCTTGCCTCTATGACTCACCTTACCTAATCTGTCTATATAAATGTAGTGACCACCCTTGCCTCTATGACTCACCGTACTTAATCCATCTGTATAAATGTAGTGACCACCCTTGCCTCTATGACTCACATTACCTAATCCGTCTATATAAATGAGTAATATAATGACCATCACAGACTCTAGGTTTATCTGATACATTTATTTATTTGTACAGCAATATATTTGCACCAACTCATTATACCCTTTTCCTCTATGTAAAGGCAGCTGCATATTTTCATCATTTACGAATTAATACAAATTGTTATGGTCACGTCATATTTCTCTTAGTTAAAAATAAAATATCAGAATTGGATAAATCACAATTGCTCTTTTCTCCAGTCTCTAATGCCTCATTCACTATCTTCTACTTAACATCTCTCAGTTTGCCATATTCAGTGAAGTGTACAATGCATTATATAGCATGACACCAAATCCACTTCATCACTATGTGAATCACATATGCATCGTTAATCATTCTGTGCAGTGTTAATGTGGATGTCCCACATTGGACTTGATGATACAATGAACCTCTCTTAAAACTGTCAACACAGGTCTGGTATACATCTGCCCTCTCCATTTCAGCAGCCCCTTTGAGAAATAAAATCGTGCAAATTTAATACTATTTAATCCCCTAATTAAATGTACAAGAAAAATTATTGCATTCAAAGGGCACATAAATGTATTTGCGTATGTGTATAGCCCTTTGAAGTTGGTAGGGTCCTGTGCAATCAAAACATAGTCAGAGGTTCATGTCAGTTGAGATTAAATCTGTGTCAGACAATACACGAAGTTTGCCATTTCTGTCTTCAAGACAAGAATAAAGACGTATCTATTCATGAAGAGCCTCCTAAATAAAGCGCTATAAACAGACATTGTCTGATATCAGTGCTATATAAATTTTATTATTATTACCATGCATAGAACAAGTATGCTTAGTATTTAGTTATTCTCATCCCAATGTTTTTATATAGTTTTTCACATAGATCACATTCTCATGTAGTTTTTTTTATATAGATCACACATTTCATATAGTAGTTGAATATGTAACAATGATTTTGTTCTGTTACATTGCTCAAATCATGAAATAAATAATTTCCCCTGTCAAATCCACATTGCCACTGGTATTGGTCGGATGAGGGTAACCTAAATTACCCTCATCCTACTCCATTATTGAGTCTAACTGAATACAATATGTTCAGACATGGTGCAGTATCTAAGCGACCAAGAGGGTAATGGCCTATCTTGGGGGACCTTGGTTAACATAATATATTACTTAATCACTCCATCTCAGTAATTTATTTCTGTCAGGAGAATATTTCACAGTGAACACTGACTTGGTTTAAATTTGCTTAAAAATCGACAATGCAGGATGATTGGCAGGTTGACTGTGGGCAATGTATGGGTTTTAACGACATCAAAGGTGTTCATATTGACATGGTGCAGCATCTTAGCAAGCATGGAGGGTAATTACAGGTCTACAGGGACCATGTGCACTTTTATGATCACCATTACCATATTAAGTGTCTAGGGTTAATGACTTTTTACTATGACACTGAGTAAACCCTCACACTAACAAATCCATCTGTGCAATGTTGAAATGTAGACACGTAGTGATCACTGCTTCCTGCCATTTTTACATGTTAGCTGCTCTCTGATTGGTCTAAATGATTGCTTTTGTTTCCCACCATAGTCGGGACTGCCGTGATTGGTCCCAAACCGGATGTGTGTATGGACATCATAGGATAAGTGATTTCAAACCAACCATCATGGATCATAAACAGATCAAACATCTCTATGCAATAAAATCGTCAATGATTTAATTTGGTCATGCATGCCACTTGCTAGTTACAAGAGTTAAATGATTGAAGTTTGAAATGGGGGTTCTGTTGGCCTTTAAGAAAAGTCTTGACAGTTTTATGGGATTTTTATGAGTGTTATCTCGCTTGCAGCATATAGATTTTTTTATATTTAGCAGAATTCTCATAATAATACTTCAAAACAAAATCCTAGTATTTTAATTTTAATATTTTTAATATTTGATTTGAGTATTTCTAGTATGTGATTGCTATTTTTCAGGTCTAATTTTGATCATGACCTATCGTTATAAATCGTTTATGTCATAACACAAAAATTACAGATAAAACCTAAATTCATCTAATAGTTTACTTTTTAAATTTGCTTTTTCTGAAAAAGATCTCTAATATATCAAGTTCAATATCTCATTACCTGCAAAAATATATTGTTCAGTGTTCATTTAGCTTAAATTAATGAGGAATCAGATATTTTGTCGACACAGCAATGAAACAAAACAGGAAAACATGGTAAAAAAAAAACCCCGAAAATAATCACGCAATTGTGTCACAAGTTGGGTGCAACCGATGGCTCAAATGTTTTCAAACCAAACACGCAATGAACCAAAGAAACACTAAGCCTAAGTATATGATTACTATTTAGAGAATGATCTTAGTTTGAATGCCTTTGAGGCTATCTCCTACGGTGGGTTTAACCAGTTATTATCACAATCAAACCTTAGACTTGAGTTGACTACCATTCAAGAAGGTTTGTATCAGAAAATGCTGCATTTATGCAGTGATAATAAAGCAAGCATTTATGAGCTTAAACCTGAGGATCGAGGTTTGTTCACCCTCGGCCAGACACAGATCTCCTGAATATCTTGTCATACTCCACTGATTAGCAGAATGACTACAAAAAGAAATATATTTTCTAAGCCCTTCTTAACCTGTCTGAAAATGCATTTTGATTCATTAGTTCACTTATGATCATTTCCTAGAATTTGCTCATTATAATAAGGGAAGATATTTATTTATACACTTTTTAATATTACGTTGACATTAGGTTAAACAAATATCAAAATAAAATCTGTCGTATAAATATATATGTATGTATATTACAGAAAACATAAAATAAAAGTCCACCATATATATATATATATATATATATATATATATATATATATATATATATATATATATATATATATATATATATATATATATATATATATATATATGAATGGAGATGAAAACTCAATCTGGAAGTAATTAAATATAAAATGTATATTAAATATAAAAAAATAAATAATTAAATATAAAATGTGTATTAAATATAAAAATAAATTAAATCTGTGAGATAGAATCTACATTTGATTAATCCTGAGTGTTTTTTCTTTGCAAGTTTCTCTGATACATTCATCCAGCATGGCTGTTTTCAAATAAGCATTTTGTCACCTCCTTCTCCTCACCCAACACAGATAAACAAATAACACCCTATGGCAGATTCAAAAATAAAATGCTGTATTCTCGGAAACACAAGGAAATTTAATTTCTGAGACAATATTGTGCTGCAGGCACTTCTATGGAAAGAAATGTGTCAACATTGTGCTGCAGAAACCTCTGTGGAGAAAAATGTGTCAGTATTGCTCTGCAGACACTTCTATGGAAAGATATATAAGTGCTGAAGACGCTGCTATGGCAAGAAACATGTCTGTATTGTGCTGCAGACATTCGAAATCTCTCAAGAATCATTTTTCCATGAATTTTCCGCGTAAACGGAAATCTTACCTATTGACATTTTTTTAAAGGCATACTTAATAATGTTGTATGAGGCATAAGGTGTAACTTTCTGTCTGTGTGTCCTGGTAGTCATGGAAACGTAATGTGAGACCCATCAGACCACACAAGACACTCACCTTCCTAAATTACAGCAATCTCAGGCTGCCATTTTTAGATCCATGCCCTTTCGGTTGAGGCAATTGCAGACTTTTAATAAGCCGAAATAATAATGTTAAAGTCCGCACACAGAATGTGTGACCACAGAGCATAGCACACTGCCCATCATCACACTGACTTTTCATACATTCGTAGCTTTGTCAGATTTCTTGTTTTTTTCTGGTTTTTTACCTGATACAAATAGTCAAATAAGAAAGAACATTTACGAGACAAATATTAAATTTCCCCCTCTTTCCAAGAAAAGCTCGCAAGAACTTTCACCTATCATGTACAATGCAGAGTTTCTCTGTGTATCTCAAAATAGCGTTTCGTAAATAGACTCAAATGCAATAACATAATATCATATATAATTCATGCTATTTATTTCATATTTTTCCTATCATCTCTAATTTATAGCCTAATTAAATATATAACAAATTTCCTTTTATAGGTATCTTACTTCGGCGATATAAACTGATGGCGACCTTGACATTGTGTGCGTATATAGAGGGGAAGACTTATATGATAAAGGCCAGAGAAGATAGATGACTGACTGATAAATGAAGAGATACATTCACGGCTAGAGGCGGGATCAGTCACACTCAATATACAGAGGTTCACTTTTTCTTCGAATGCTGGATAAATGTCAGGGATATATTGTTTAAAAGTCAAATCCTAGAGGGCAGCACTGTGACCTTGGTGGCTCAAAGTGTCGGGCTCGTTATTGATGTCAGCAAAATTGCAGAACTTAATCAGATTTTTTTAAGCTAATAAATGTCTCGTCAAATTATTCCACAAAAGTTGAAACTTGACATTTAAAACTGAGTGCAGTCCATTACTTGGAACTTAATTATCATAATTTTCACAGGAAGAAAGCTTTTTAAACCTCCATGATAAAAGAGCTCTTACTGGTGGTGAACATCACTATTCATTTTGTGGATAATTATCTTTGTTCACCAAAAAGACTGCTTATGTCAAAGAAGATAAAATTAAAATCATATTTCAAATTATGTCTCCACACCTTCATTTTACAGGTGGGGGTTTGCACTGTGCACTTACCTCAAGTTAATATCCTTACCATTTGTAAAAAGCATGGCTTTTGACACCAGATGGCGTGGTAGTTTGAGAATTAAACAGACAATATGATAAATTAAAATTTGGAATTTATGTACAAATGTAAGAGTTCCAAACACTCCATCAATTCCAGTTTTAATTATGTCTCAGATTTTTAATTAAAACTTGGTAAGTATGGAGAATTGTGTCCTGGTATGGAGGAATAAGTCTACATCAATCTTTATTTATATTTCCTGGCTAATAAAAGCAATACAATGTCTTGTAAGCAATGCAGCAAGCCAATACTCCTTTTTATGGTAAGACACACTTTGTCAAGGCACAAAATATTGCAAAAAATGTTGCTTAGAAATCTATTGTACAGCTACTGACCTTTTGTGTGGGATTAAACAAGACTATTTCCATGACAACAGTAGTATAGGCCACATGGAATGATATGTTCCCACTCAAATTTGGGTAACATTTTGGAAATTTGTAAAATGCTCTTAGCTTTTGATACAGAGATGAAGTAATATTCATGCATGACACTACTACTGGTGCCAGCTGGTGATAATAATAATTGATTTGATAAATATATTACTTCAATACAACTTATTTTCCTTTCAGTGCTATATACATGTGCTCTGTGTCACTGACAGCACCAAATACTGATATACTCCCTGTTATATGCTTCCTGTTATAGAGAGCACCAAACACTGGTATGCTACCTGTTATTGACAGCACCAAATACTGGTATGCTCCCTGTTATTCACAGCACCAAATACTGGTATGCTCCCTGTCATTGACAGCACCAAATACTGTAATGTTCCCTGTCATTGACAGCACCAAATACTGATATACTCCCTGTTATATGCTCCCTGTCATTGACAGCACCAAATACTGGTATGCTCCCTGTCATTGACAGCACCAAATACTGGTATGCTCCCTGTCATTGACAGCACCAAATACTGGTATGCTCCCTGTCATTGACAGCACCAAATACTGGTATGCTCCCTGTCATTGACAGCACCAAATACTGGTATGCTCCCTGTCATTGACAGCACCACATACTGATATGCTCCCTGTTATATGCTCCCTGTCATTGACAGCACCAAATACTGATATGCTCCCTGTCATTGACAGCACCAAACACAGGTATTCTCCCTGTCATTGACAGCACCAAATACTGGTATGCTCCCTGTCATTGACAGCACCAAATATTGGTATGCTCCCTGTCATTGACAGCACCAAATACTGGTATGCTCCCTGTCACTGAGACCACCAAACACTGGTATGCTCCCTGTCATTGATAGCACCAAACACTGGTATGCTCCCTGTTATTGAAAGCACCAAACACTGGTATGCTCCCTGTCATTGACAGCACCAAACACTGGTATGCTCCCTGTCATTGACAGCACCAAATACTGGTATGCTCCCTGTCATTGACAGCACCAAATACTGGTATGCTCCCTGTCATTGACAGCACCAAACACTGGTATGCTCCCTGTTATAGAGAGCACCAAACACTGGTATGTTCCTTGTCACAAGGAGCACCAAGCAAAACATTTAGGGCAGCAGCTTTCAGTATCACCAGATTTAAATGCACTTGTCACAAGCCCACCATCTCTATACAATCTCATCTTCTCCATTTTGTCCCTATTTTGTTGAATGTGTTTCTGTGCACTTCACAATGAACGTTCATAATGAGCTACTTGATATAACAATATCTTAAAAGTAATCTTTGCTCACTATTATTCATAAACAATTGAGGTTTTCTATTGCGCTAAAAGCCATTTGTTCTCATACAGGAAATATATCCATCATCTATTATTCATAACTTCAGTGAATTATTGCAAAGACAATGGAAATTTATGTATGCACTCATCAGAAAATACTGGTCCTTCCATTTAACTACAAATACATATCAATCTATATGACAAGCATTCTTGTGGAATCTTGATAAAGCAGATGTTGAATTCTTTACAATGCACTGAATACATATTTTTGCTGCCAAGAAAGGAAGAATTTAGAATTCTTCATCCAAAATTAAACTCAAAACCATCATTAAGACATAGCAGACCAGATGTTGGAGAGAATTTTATTTGACAATCCTTTTTAATTGGATCATAGATTATTAATAAATAATCTAAAATGTCATAGAATGCCATACAACTGAAAGGATCTTGTTTTGAGGGAGGCATGAGATAAGGACTCATTAAAATCATAAATGTCTCATTCTGATCCAGGCCTGAGGGGACATTGGACTCATTTAAGTTTTTAACAAAATAATAAATAGAAATTTAGAGAAGAAAGGATCACTGCTACACAAAGATTTTCTAATTTCTGAACTATGTGTCCAAATTCAGGACTACTATTTGTTTTTAGCTCTTCATGGGATGATAATAAAGAGAGACTCCATAGACTAACAGCCTAATGGTTGTAACCTCAAATATCTAGCCTCAAATATCTAGCCTCAACTATCTAGCCTCAAGTATCTAGCCTCAAGTATCTAGCCTCAAATATCTAGCCTCAAATATCTAGCCTCAACTATCTAGCCTCAACTATCTAGCCTCAAATATCTAGCCTCAAGTATCTAGCCTCAAATATCTAGCCTCAAGTATCTAGCCTCAAGTATCTAGCCTCAAATATCTAGCCTCACATGTCTAGCCTCAAATGTCTAGCCTCAAATGTCTAGCCTCACATGTCTAGCCTCAAATATCTAGCCTCAAATATCTAGCCTCAAATATCTAGCCTCAAGTATCTAGCCTCAAATATCTAGCCTCAAATATCTAGCCTCAAGTATCTAGCCTCAAATATCTAGCCTCAAATATCTAGCCTCAAGCCTCAAATATCTAGCCTCAAATATCTAGCCTCAAGTATCTAGCCTCAAATATCTAGCCTCAAATATCTAGCCTCAAATATCTAGCCTCAAATATCTAGCCTCAACTATCTAGCCTCAAGTATCTAGCCTCAAATATCTAGCCTCAAATATCTAGCTTCAAGTATCTAGCCTCAAATATATAGCCTCAAATATCTAGCCTCAAGCCTCAAATATCTAGCCTCAAATATCTAGCCTCAAGTATCTAGCCTCAAATATCTAGCCTCAAATATCTAGCCTCAAATATCTAGCCTCACATATCTAGCCTCAAATATCTAGCCTCAAGTATCTAGCCTCAAATATCTAGCCTCAAATATCTAGCCTCAAATATCTAGCCTCAACTATCTAGCCTCAACTATCTAGCCTCAAGTATCTAGCCTCAAATATCTAGCCTCAAATATCTAGCCTCAAGTATCTAGCCTCAAATATCTAGCCTCAAGTATCTAGCCTCACATATCTAGCCTCAAACCTCAAATATCTAGCCTCAAATATCTAGCCTCAACTATCTAGCCTCAAGTATCTAGCCTCAAATATCTAGCCTCAAATATCTAGCCTCAAGTATCTAGCCTCAAATATCTAGCCTCAAATATCTAGCCTCAAGCCTCAAATATCTAGCCTCAAATATCTAGCCTCAAGTATCTAGCCTCAAATATCTAGCCTCAAATATCTAGCCTCAAATATCTAGCCTCAAATATCTAGCCTCACACATCTAGCCTCAAATATCTAGCCTCAAATATCTAGCCTCAAATATCTAGCCTCAACTATCTAGCCTCAACTATCTAGCCTCAAGTATCTAGCCTCAAGTATCTAGCCTCAAATGTCTAGCCTCAAATATCTAGCCTCAAGTATCTAGCCTCAAATATCTAGCCTCAAGTATCTAGCCTCACATATCTAGCCTCAAATATCATTCCTATATTTCCAAAACAACTGTGAGCAAAATAGCACGCTGTCTACCAGAGGCACGTGTTAATTTACCACAACGTAGTCCTCTGTTACTCTGCATGGCGAGGTAGAGTCATATACTACCTCTGCCGTAATAGGCATGACAATGTTTCAATCTATTCCGCAAGGTCGATTGCATATTCCACAGAAAGGTGGGCAATTGGTGGTCTTTGCACATGTGCACTCACAATGCCCGCCCAATTGGCTTATACTCGCACACACATCAGGTGCACTCAATTTCTGCCCAAAAAAACATTTGTGAAGTTTGTTCATTTTTCACAGTTCACTTTTCACAGTGCCACAAAATACATCCCAGTGACATTTCTTACCAAAACAAGGATACTGATTGGCTGCATGTGTTATAACATGTGACAACATTTTTTACTTGGTGTCGATTGGCTTATAAAAGAAGCTTGTTATAGGCATGACCCCTCAGTACTCACTAATTATGGTCAATTATTGCAGAGCTAGGTATAAATCCTGGCTCTGCTATGGAGAGTATCCTCTGTAGGAGTTTGGCAGAGTAGACGTAGAATATATCACAATTCTGCACACTCCATTTAGAGACAAAGTACAAGTTTTATTGCTACCAATAAATTGTCTTAACAAATTTAAGCAGCTAGCTTTACACAATCTCTCTGCCACATATTATTCTCATAATACTTTGTCAACATTAACAAGATGTCCAACATTTCACACCAACACTGACCTTGGGCCAGCCTTCTCGATGGACTCACTCACCAACTCCACTTTTCTATAAAAACCTACTCTTGTCATCCTCTACAAATGTCTGGGACGTTGAGGGTCACTTATGTTGAGTCTAAGTTTGGCTGAGCAAGTACTGCTCTTATATCAAGCTGTATGTTTTTGTCCTCATTTAAGCTGTGGGGCTGGGATAAACAACATTTCATCTGCACATTTTAAAAGATCATTATATACTGAGTTGATGAGGCAATCTGCTTGTGCTTAATGGCAAAAATTCTAACCAAAATCAGAAATTTTCAAAATAATATTTTTCTTCTCCAACTCTTGAGAAGAAAAATTTTGAAATAATCATATGTGAAAAACGACATCATCTTTGTGCATATAAATTTTTATTTTCTGATGACTGTTTTGTGATGATATTCAAAATCAACATTTTCCCCTGCATGCTGGACTGGCCCTTCCTGTTTTATTTCCACCAATCAGGTTGCTATCACATCGTCAGCCGAAGCTCTCACGAGCCATGCTAACGGCGATGCATCAGGACGTCCATCTGATGTACACGTCAATGTGTTTTGTAGGAAATAATCAGGCATATAATTTGATGACAAATGGTGTGCACAGTTTGGTGATGTGATCTAACAAGATCACAGGCTCGCAGCAACCAGATAAAAAGCTACGATTGAGAGCTACAACTTCTCCCTTGTAACAGGCCATTTAAACTAATCCCTCCATTGCTCCCCTTTCATCCCTCTCCCTCCGTCCCTCTCCCTCCGTCCCTCTCCCTCCGTCCCTCCCTCTCCATCCCTCCCCCTCCCTCTCCCCTCATCACTCCTGCTCCATCACTCCCCCTCCATCCCTCCATTACTCTCCCAGTCTCCCTCCATCACTCTCCCAGTCTCCCTCCATCACTCTCCCAGTCTCCCTCCATCCCTCTCTATCACTCCTTAAACTAAACTCCATTTATCTGGAGAACGGTTGAATAAGGGAAGAGTGGATACAGCTAGTCACCTACAAGACAACCCCCTTCATCACTCTCTACCAGACAACCTCGACAGACAGACCTTGATCAAGCTTTTATTTTAGTTAACTTCAAAGTTTAGATTTTTAAAGTAAGAACACTATCAATATGTGTGTGTGTCTGTGTGTGTGTGAGTGTATATATATATATATATATATATATATATATATATATATATATATATATATATATATATATATATATATATATATATATATATATATATATATATATATATATATATATATATATATATATATATATATATATATAGTAGCGATATATATATACATATACATATAAATACATATAAATACATATAAATACATATATTGCTGGTGGAAGGAATTCGTGATCTGAGATTTAAGTATATATATATTTGCTGATGACGTGGATGGAGGACGCTCTTAATCACTGTGTTGTGTGTCCTTCTGTGCTCCGGTCTCTCTAATTTCCTCTGCACCAGTCACCTCCATTGATCTGTCATCCAAAATAGAATACACCTCATTTATCGTTGGGAGGTCTCAGTTGCTGCAACTCAGGCAAGACTGACACTACAAGGCCTGCAACTCAGGCAATTCTCACACTACAAGGCCTGCAACTCAGGCAATGCTGACATTACAAGGCCTGCAACTCAGGCAATGCTGACACTACAAGGCCTGCAACTCAGGCAATTCTCACACTACAAGGTCTGCAACTCAGGCAATGCTGACACTACAAGGCCTGCAACTCAGGCAATGCTGACACTACAAGGCCTGCAACTCAGGCAATGCTGACACTACAAGGCCTGCAACTCAGGCAATGGTGACATTACAAGGCCTGCAACTCAGGCAATACTGACACTACAAGGCCTGCAACTCAGGCAATGCTGACACTACAAGGCCTGCAACTCAGGCAATGCTGACACCACAAGGTCTGCAACCCAGGCAATGCTGACACTACAAGGCCTGCAACTCAGGCAATGCTGACACCACAAGGTCTGCAACTCAGGCAATGCTGACACCACATGGCCTGCAACTCAGGCAATGCTGACACTACAAGGCCTGCAACTCAGGCAATGCTGACACTACAAGGCCTGCAACTCAGGCAATGCTGACACCACATGGCCTGCAACTCAGGCAATGCTGACACCACAAGGTCTGCAACTCAGGCAATGCTGACACCACAAGGCCTGCAACTCAGGCAAGGCTGACACCACATGGCCTGCAACTCAGGCAATGCTGACACCACAAGGTCTGCAACTCAGGCAATGCTGACACCACAAGGCCTGCAACTCAGGCAAGGCTGAAACTACAAGGCCTGCAACTCAGGCAATGCTGACACTACAAGGCCTGCAACTCAGGCAAGGCTGAAACTACAAGGCCTGCAACTCAGGCAATGCTGACACTACAAGGCCTGCAACTCAGGCAATGCTG
This sequence comes from Amphiduros pacificus, assembly GCA_949316495.1. Classification (NCBI taxonomy): domain Eukaryota; kingdom Metazoa; phylum Annelida; class Polychaeta; order Phyllodocida; family Hesionidae; genus Amphiduros; species Amphiduros pacificus. The sequence continues at coordinate 19,670,157 of OX439011.1, forward strand.
ACACTACAAGGTCTGCAACTCAGGCAATGCTGACACTACAAGGCCTGCAACTCAGGCAATGCTGACACTACAAGGCCTGCAACTCAGGCAATGGTGACATTACAAGGCCTGCAACTCAGGCAATGCTGACACTACAAGGCCTGCAACTCAGGCAATGGTGACATTACAAGGCCTGCAACTCAGGCAATGCTGACACTACAAGGCCTGCAACTCAGGCAATGGTGACATTACAAGGCCTGCAACTCAGGCAATGGTGACATTACAAGGCCTGCAACTCAGGCAATGCTGACACTACAAGGCCTGCAACTCAGGCAATGGTGACATTACAAGGCCTGCAACTCAGGCAATGCTGACACTACAAGGCCTGCAACTCAGGCAATGGTGACATTACAAGGCCTGCAACTCAGGCAATGGTGACATTACAAGGCCTGCAACTCAGGCAATGCTGACACTACAAGGCCTGCAACTCAGGCAATGGTGACATTACAAGGCCTGCAACTCAGGCAATGCTGACACTACAAGGCCTGCAACTCAGGCAATGGTGACATTACAAGGCCTGCAACTCAGGCAATGCTGACACTACAAGGCCTGCAACTCAGGCAATGCTGACACTACAAGGCCTGCAACTCAGGCAATGCTGACACTACAAGGCCTGCAACTCAGGCAATGCTGAAACTACAAGGCCTGCAACTCAGGCAATGCTGACACTACAAGGCCTGCAACTCAGGCAATGCTGACACTACAAGGCCTGCAACTCAGGCAATGGTGACATTACAAGGCCTGCAACTCAGGCAATGGTGACATTACAAGGCCTGCAACTCAGGCAATGCTGACACTACAAGGCCTGCAACTCAGGCAATGGTGACATTACAAGGCCTGCAACTCAGGCAATGCTGACACTACAAGGCCTGCAACTCAGGCAATGGTGACATTACAAGGCCTGCAACTCAGGCAATGCTGACACTACAAGGCCTGCAACTCAGGCAATGCTGACACTACAAGGCCTGCAACTCAGGCAATGCTGACACTACAAGGCCTGCAACTCAGGCAATGCTGAAACTACAAGGCCTGCAACTCAGGCAAGGCTGACACCACAAGGCCTGCAACTCAGGCAAGGCTGACACCACATGGCCTGCAACTCAGGCAATGCTGACACCACAAGGTCTGCAACTCAGGCAATGCTGACACCACAAGGCCTGCAACTCAGGCAAGGCTGAAACTACAAGGCCTGCAACTCAGGCAATGCTGACACTACAAGGCCTGCAACTCAGGCAAGGCTGAAACTACAAGGCCTGCAACTCAGGCAATGCTGACACTACAAGGCCTGCAACTCAGGCAATGCTGACACTACAAGGTCTGCAACTCAGGCAATGCTGACACTACAAGGCCTGCAACTCAGGCAATGCTGACACTACAAGGCCTGCAACTCAGGCAATGCTGACACTACAAGGCCTGCAACTCAGGCAATGCTGACACTACAAGGCCTGCAACTCAGGCAATGGTGACATTACAAGGCCTGCAACTCAGGCAATGCTGACACTACAAGGCCTGCAACTCAGGCAATGGTGACATTACAAGGCCTGCAACTCAGGCAATGCTGACACTACAAGGCCTGCAACTCAGGCAATGCTGACACTACAAGGCCTGCAACTCAGGCAATGGTGACATTACAAGGCCTGCAACTCAGGCAATGCTGACACTACCAGGCCTGCAACTCAGGCAAGGCTGACACCACAAGGTCTGCAACTCAGGCAATGCTGACACTACAAGGCCTGCAACTCAGGCAATGCTGACACTACCAGGCCTGCAACTCAGGCAAGGCTGACACCACAAGGTCTGCAACTCAGGCAATGCTGACACTACAAGGCCTGCAACTCAGGCAATGGTGACACTACAAGGCCTGCAACTCAGGCAATGGTGACACTACAAGGCCTGCAACTCAGGCAAGGCTGACACCACAAGGTCTGCAACTCAGGCAAGGCTGACACCACAAGGTCTGCAACTCAGGCAATGCTGACACTAGGCCTGCAACTAAGGCAACACTCACACAACCATATATAGGTACCCTGTTTGAAGTTTGTGACAGCCTATAACTATGTGGTAAGCCACTAATATCTAGCATGACTGGTTTTGGATACAAGTGATAAATACTGAAGAGCCACTGATGACCAATAGAAACAATTATTGGCACATATCTAGGACACAGGAAACATTAGGGCTCTGGAGCATGGAGACCATCCCAGAAACTTGCCCTGTCCCTGACCCCTATCCATGTCAATATTTTTGGTTTAAAAATGGCCGACCTTACCTTAACTGCTCAGCAATTATAAACTGTACATACCTGCAAAGATATAAAATTCAAAATTGTTTAATTATGACATCAGCATCTCAATACAGCATCTCGTCAGAATGATGGTTATCATTATCAGCAATCATCAAATAAATGTGTAAAAGCATTTACCAAAAGTATCTATCATTGCAACTCAGATCAGATATATTTGATTCAACTATTGTTAGGGACGGAGGTCACTGTCCAACTCAAATACTTGCAGATCCTAACCTTTCATTTACAGCACAACTATTGCTTTTCAAATTCTTTATTCACCCTTCTATTTATTATTTATTTGTATAACAATATACTGCACATGCTGTTCAAAATAAATACAATAACTAAAAGATGAAAGCACACAAAATGTCCTGTGTATGCAGTATGACCAAAATATTCTCAAAATATCTTTGCAAATCACTGTTACATCATCATGTTCAAAACAAAGACCATAAGACTGAGGGAGGTAATGCTTTGTTTTGAACATTTCTTCAATATGCCTGCAAATTGCTTTATAAATAATAAGTTTGAGTATTCATCCAACTTTGCAGTTAAAAAGCAGTCCATTTTGCAAAAATAATGTATAATGTGCACAAAATGTCCAGCTGACTCTATCACCTCCACACTGTTTTTCCACCAAAGTCTCAAACTGAACCTATATTTAGATTAGCAGAATTAGATACTGGATGTTCCAGGCCTCTATGCAAATGACAAATAAATTGATTTACCTTTATTTCAGAAAAATAATCAACAAAAAAGGATAGCAGATGAGATTCATCAGCTGACCATTCTACATCCTGCCTTTACATAGCTTACAAATCCACTGTTCAGTTTAAGAGAGAATCACACTTGACGGACAGACGGAATGACAGAAAATTTACCCATTCACTGCATAAGATAAAGACTGCGCTTGCACTAAGGCAAACTCTACCTGCATAAGTTCAACTGTACTTGTAGCATAGCACCTGTGCAGTAAATCTGAGGCCTATGGTGTGATGATCTCTAAATGTTACCTGACGCAAAGGCGCTCGGAGCAACCTGATACACCTATAGAATGACATTTCTGAAATTTAATATTGCTTTTAACTTGGATCACAGTTTCTAACTTGTCAACAGTGAGTTTTATTCAAATTTCTTTTCAGCACCTATTTCATATTTCATCATGATTAAGAAAAAAAATGGTTTATCAAGGGTGACCAAATGGTCCAAAGGTAAAAGTTGTAAAAGACAAGTATTTGTAAGCATATGCAATCACACATTTTATTCTTTATTTATAAGTTTACTTAACCAAAATCAACGAGCATCCTGCTGATTATGCCATATTGTACTATGGGTCCAGATGGACAACTTGAGCTGCCGACACCAGCCTTGATATTCTAGCCAGGCTTTCTGATACCCTGAACACTTGGTCACGGCATGATATGACTTCATCACATTCAGCTCCTGTGTGACCTCATTTGCTCACATTTATTTATGCATGACCAAATAGATACTTTGCTCCATCTTATAAGAAATCATAAAATGGTTTAGGTCCAGTGAAAAGAAATCATTACAAAAATCCAATTGCAAGAAACTTTGATAAAATAATAAAGGAAATGGTCTTTCACCAAAGAAGGGTACCCCACTAAGTTGATATATGGAAATAATATTAGAAATTTAAAAGCAAAATGAGCAAAAATTAAACTTATTGTGACCTTCACATCTACCTTTAATAATTTTAGACATTTCAGCCATTAGAGAAACTGGAAGTGGCAAAGAATAAATGCTTGAGAATTTTTAAATGGCTTGATACGCCATCTGGTGATGGCTTGATGCGCCACCTGGTGGTGGCTTCATGTGCCACCTGGTGGTGGCTTGATACGCCACCTGGTGGTGTGATTGCCTCAACCTCTGATGGGCTGTTATGCCAGCATGAGACTTCACCAAACACAAATAATCTCTCCTTGCCGCTCTTAGCATCTGTTTGCACTTTTACGACAGCCTGCCGAGTGTCCTTTCAACTGTCATCCAATATTCATACGCCAATCTCAGTAGCCTTTCCACAACATATAAGTAAATGTATCATTCCTCTGTAAATCTTATTCCTCCATAAAACTTCTTATAACTTTATGTTATTCTTATCTGAATCAATATTTTGAGAATAAGACCAGGAGGAATATATAAAAGGTATGTATCATAGAAAATGAGATGGCATAGACAGTATTGTTAAGGACAAATACATTGTGATCCATTTGCTTTTCATTTCATCATAATGGTGCATCAAATCTTCCAGCTCCTTTTTATGAATACACTCCCACATAACAATATGTTGTACACTAATTTCCATAAAAATAATGATTTCTTGGCAAAAAAGGTCAATCTTCAAATTAACTTCCTGTTCACAGATTTACAAGAAATGTGCAGCATGTTTACACTTGGGGACAATGGAGTGAGAACTGCAGTCATATGGAGTGGAAAGGCCATTTGCTCTGGCATAGGGATCTATTATTAATGGAGGGCGCGACAGGAGTGTTTTATTGCATTCACTTCTGCTGAGTAAACGTTGACTCAATCGCTTCTCCCTGAGATTAATGCCTTCCATCGACAGTGTGCGATACTCTGTACAAAAGCATTTTGTTGCGAGGACACTTGCCCGTTAATTAAGTATTTGGAATGATTTTGTTTTGTAAATGATGTCTATAATATGTGGAAAACCTTTGTTTTCAAATCACAAATGCTGTTTAAATGATAACAAAAATAAAGGATAAAGATCAGAAGATCTTTGCGATTTCTTGACAATGAGCTGAGTTTCCTATAAAGATTAAAAATATAAACAGATTAACTCCTGAAATCATCTATAACAGGTTACCACAAAAAGTGTACCAAATCATGTGGTATCTTCATTAAGTTAAAAGGTGGATTCAGTTTCTGTGCAAATGGAAAGGATATAATAGGAATGAGATATGAGTAGACACAAAATAGGAAATTTGAAAATGGAATGGATGCTGTCAGGCAACGGGATCCATCATTTTGCAGGTGTAAAGAAAGGAAATGTTTAGAAATAAGTGATCCCCAGAATGATATCTGGAGAACACTAATATCCTGTTGTGTATCAAGTCATCTATTATTGGAAATGTCCTGAATGCATCCATCATTTTCACACATTATATGACCTTTAAATTATCATTCTATTTGAAAACAAAAGCCAACTGACTAATGATTTCCAAGAAAAATCATCTCAGCAAACTGTGCTTCTAAGACAAAAATGCCAGAATGAAACTCTACATGATACATGTATATTCAAATATATCCTTCACTCTATGCCCCTGACTCATACCCCATCCTTCACTCTATGCCCCTGACTCATACCCCATCCTTCACTCTATGCCCCTGACTCATACCCCATCCTTCACTCTATGCCCTTGACTCATACCCCATCCTTCACTCTATGCCCTTGACTCATACCCCATCCTTCACTCTATGCCCCTGACTCATACCCCATCCTTCACTCTATGCCCCTGACTCATACCCCATCCTTCACTCTATGCCCCTGACTCATACCCCATCCTTCACTCTATGCCCCTGACTCATACCTCATCCTTCACTCTATGCCCTTGAGTCATACCCCACCCTTCACTCTTTACCCCTGACTCATACCCCATCCTTCACTCTATGCCCCTGACACCAGACCGACCACTTTATCCCCTGATGCATACCCCATTTATCAATGAAATAAAGGATAGTAAATGGGAAGTACAGAATGGAGGTAGGGGTTTGAATGAGGAACATGGAATAAAGGTCAGGGTGGAGAGAGGATCGTCCAATCAAACTCCACCAGAGGGTGATACGTGAACCTTTCTGTTGGGTGTAAGTAGGTAATATGGTGTAAATACTATGTTTGAGCTGAAATCATCTATATCAAAAGATGAATGTCTGAAAGTCAAACTTCAGAGAATGAACTAAATGATGATTTCAATCTGGTAAAATCCATTTAGAAGGCATTTCTCAAGTCAAGGCATGGGGGCAGGACCCTCTGCTCTCAACACTCCACAGGTATGTGCTGTATGTACCTGTATGACTCAAACAAGAAAAGATCCATGCAAATAATAGAAACACAACCTCTACCTGTGTGCTGGAACATCTTCACTCTTTTGTGCTAAATGGTTTTACCAGATGATAATGAATTTTTTCATCAGTTTTGACTATTTGACCATTTGTTCACTTAAAGCTATTTAACTATTTGTTCATTCATGGCTACTTGACTATTTGTTCATTCATGGCTATTTGACTATTTGGTCACTCATGGCTATTTAACTTTATGGTTATTCGACTATTTCTTCACTCATGGCTATTTGACTATTTGTTCATTCATGGCTACTTGACTATTTGTTCATTCATGGCTATTTGACTATTTGGCTATTTGACTATTTTGTCCATTTTGGCTTCTTTAATTAGTGGCCATGTTGGCAGTTTGGGTGACTATTTGTCTGATAATTAGGTCATTCTTCATCATAATGGCGGGACTATTTTGTTACAGTTATTTGAATATTTGGCCTCATCTCTAAGATTTGGCCTCGTCTCTAAGATTTGGCATTGTCTCTAAGATCTGGCATTGTCTCTAAGATTTGGCCTCGTCTCTAAGATTTGGCATTGTCTCTCAGATTTGGCCTCGTCTCTAAGATTTGGCCTCGTCTCTAAGATTTGGCATTGTCTCTAAGATTTGGCCTTGTCTCTAAGATTTGGCATTGTCTCTAAGATCTGGCATTGTCTTTAAGATTTGGCATTGTCTCTAAGATCTGGCATTGTCTCTAAGATTTAGCCTTGTCTCTAAGATTTGGCATTGTCTCTAAGATTTGGCCTCGTCTCTAAGATTTGGTCTTGTCTCTAAGATCTGGCATTGTCTCTAAGATTTAGCCTTGTCTCTAAGATTTGGCCTTGTCTCTAAGATTTGTCCTTGTCTCTAAGATTTGGTCTTGTCTCTAAGATTTGGCCTCGTCTCTAAGATTTGGCATTGTCTTTAAGATATGGCATTGTCTCTAAGATTTAGCCTTGTCTCTAAGATTTGGCATTGTCTCTAAGATTTGGCCTCGTCTCTAAGATTTGGTCTTGTCTCTAAGATTTGGCATTGTCTCTAAGATTTGGCATTGTCTCTAAGATTTGGCCTTGTCTCTAATACCTAGTGTAAATAACTCATTGAAAATTGTTTCCGTGTGGAAATGTTGATAAACACTTGGTGAATGCAGAATTGGGAAATCACTTCATTTTGTGGCAATTATACCCGGTAATGTCAAGGTCTGTTCCTCTATAATCCTCTGCTATTACTGGAACCACACCCAGTCATTATCATTTCACCTTTATGTCCTTGATTCCAGATCAACATATCTAAAATCACATCTGATTGATTAAGTTTGCATATATATTTGACTTATTTGACCTTCTTTTTGCCATATAAAGCTGACCGATGATATTGAGAAATTGAAAGGGTTTTAATAAGTGATATTTTTTTCAATTACATAAAGCTGGTAGTTTCATGAATTAGTTTTTGGACTGAACAACACAGAGGGTGTTTCTGTGAGGCACAATTAGGGGATTCCAGATAACTGATAAGAGAGGTTGTATCTGTGAGGCACAATTAGGGGATTCCAGATAACTGATAAGAGAGGCTGTATCTGTGAGGCACAATTAGGGGATTCCAGATAACTGATAAGAGAGGCTGTATCTGTGAGGCACAATTAGGGGATTCCAGATAACTGATAAGAGAGGCTGTATCTGTGAGGCACAATAAGGGGATTCCAGATAACTGATAAGAGAGGCGGTATCTGTGAGGCACAATTAGGGGATTCCAGATAACTGATAAGAGAGGCTCTATCTGTGAGGCACAATTAGGGGATTCCAGATAACTGATAAGAGAGGCTGTATCCGTGAGGCCAGATTAGGGGATTCCAGATAACTGATAAGAGAGGTTGTATCTGTGAGGCCAGATTAGGGGATTCCAGATAACTGATAAAAGAGGCTGTATCTGTGAGGCACAATTAGGGGATTCCAGATAACTGATAAGAGAGGTTGTATCTGTGAGGCACAATTAGGGGATTCCAGATAACTGATAAGAGAGGCGGTATCTGTGAGGCACAATTAGGGGATTCCAGATAACTGATAAGAGAGGTTCATATAACATTACCAGTCACAGAAAATCAGAAAACATACCAAATAGACCAATCAGAAAACATACCAAATAGACCAGTTAGAAAACATACCAAATAGACTAATCAGAAAACATACCAAATAGACCAATCTGAGAACATACCAAATAGACCAATCTGAGAACATACCAAATAAACTTATCAGAGAGCATACCACGGATACCTAACAAAGAACATACCAGTTAGACCTGTCAGAGAACATACCAGCTAGACCTGTCAGAGAACATACCAGTTAGACCTGTCAGAGAACATACCAGTTAGACCTGTCAGAGAACATACCAGCTAGACCTGTCAGAGAACATACCAGTTAGACCTGTCAGAGAACATACCAGCTAGACCTGTCAGAGAACATACCAGCTAGACCTGTCAGAGAACATACCAGCTAGACCTGTCAGAGAACATACCAGCTAGACCTGTCAGAGAACATACCAGCTAGACCTGTCAGAGAACATACCAGCTAGACCTGTCAGAGAACATACCACTTAGACCTGTCAGAGAACATACCAGTTAGACCTGTCAGAGAACATACCAGTTAGACCTGTCAGAGAACATACCAGTTAGACCTGTCAGAGAACATACCAGTTAGACCTACATAAGAGCAGATGTGATATCAGTAACGTACCAAGGATACTTATGGACAAGTTCAGAAGAACACGGTTTATTATTTATGAGAGAGTGGACTTTCTTTGGCAGACTTACACAATAACTTTAACATAGTCTTATAACTACGAGAAATATGAGATGTTATCATAAGTATTTTTTTAACAAAGAGAATATTGTATGATGTGGCAGTGTGCGTGACAGCATACGTATCCTGAAAGCACATTTCTTGCTGATCAAAAAGCCTTGAAACAAGACCCGATGTTGTGAGTGTGTTTGATGCACAGTATTTTGCCTTCTCATTCATAATAATGACCAAATCCTACGTGTGACACAGGTACGATATTCACAATCTGTAAGTCCCACATCTCCAAGTTTGATCAGCAAATCTGATTCTCAGTGCTCAAGTTCCAACATTTGTGATCCACCAGGTGTCTCTGGTGTCTTGTATAATGCATGCTGGGATTGGTTTGCAGATATGGCAGCTGATGTGGTAGCTATTATTCTGTGTGTTTTGATGGGAATGCATTAATATTTGTCTTAACAAATTCAAGTATGGAAAAACTACTAATCCGTTTGGGAAATCTTCAAAAGAATACAAAGACTGTTATTTTGTATAATAGATGTGATGAACTGACTGAAATTAAATCACATGCTGATCAACATTTTTACTGTAATAAGCCAAGCTTGCATATCTATGAAATTCCCTTATGTGTGAGAGATTTTAACACACCAGGTGGCAGCACTGCCCACTCAAGCAGTAAGAATTGGCATCCTGATGAGCCTGCAATATTACACAAGCAGCTGGACCTTTCCAGCTGCTGATGCCACCCTTAATACTCTGGCAAGGAAGGCCAAATATCCAGTCTCTAATATACTTAAACCAGAGGGAAGATTATTCCATTCAGTCCCAGTCAATGGTACATGTCTGTATTTATAAGGATCACAGCTTGTCACCATTTAAATAAAGTGATTTCCTAATCAGGAGTTCTGGGTGACTCCCATGCCAGCGACCTTTTGGTCTTAATGGGAGTCTCCCAGATCCATTTTAGAAAGGGGTCAAATAAATTGTTTCTGAGTTTGAGTTCTATAAAATACTCAAACTCTTCTCCTTGGTATTAAACTCTATTTTGTAAAATTTATTGTAAATTTAACAATGTAATTCACTGAGTAGATTTCAACCATTTATTCGGCTTTAAACTGATTAAAATTTGTTTGTTTTTTTTCTTAACCATTCATCTCTGTTTAAATCAAGAATCAGTCACAATGTTTATAACCAATCAAAATCAGAAATTGGATCTTGCTCTCTGCTTGAGATTTATCTCTGTGCATATTGTCAATTTTGCAACATAACAATGCAATGTAATTCATTAAGTAGATCACCATGGTTTTAAAGGTCATGTCCTCATAAGTTTAGACGAATTTCCTTTCAAATTGCATTATTTAAAATAAAATCTGTATTGTGAATATTTAATAGAAATAGAAATATAACAAAAATTGCATTTTGTATAGGAGATTGAGAATGTATGGCAAAAAACAGACAACTGATTTGCTTATATTCGAGACGATTTGCTCATATTTCAGACAATTGATTTGCTCATATTTCAGACAATTGATTTGCTCATATCTCAGACAATTGATTTGCTCATATCTCAGACAATTGATTCCCTCAAATTCAGTAAAACTGAATGTGTACTAAACAAATGGTGGTTTCGAACTTGACTGAGCTCTCATCAGGGATTGGTCCAGCATTCAAAATATTTTGAATTCTAGACAAAACTAACCATGGTTACCTGCTAAGATTCAACTCCGTGGTCAAGGTAATGACGTCACAGAGTCCATGCCAAAAAAAGATTCAGTAAAACTGTTTTGTTTATATTTTATAAAGAACAAAATAAAAAAATATAGAACTATTTATTTGGAAGTAATCTGGAGTAACAGTCATCTGATTGTTTTGTTTCACACATTTCACTTGAGGAACATATAAAAAAAGACTACACACGTAGGGCTAACTGTACTCACTATGATTTATATATCTGGTGATTAATTTTAACCACCAGATATCAAGTAACCCAAAAAAAATATGACAAAATTGGCCTCACTCCTCAGACACCGGAGAGTCTTTATACTGATTGGTCGGCTATAAGAGGTACACTTTGACACCTGTTATCCCCAGGAAAGCTCATTAAAAGTCGTTTCTAACCTGTCTTACATATGCTACCATAGGTCACACTGTAGACTGAGGTTCCCGCTTCATTAGTGTGGTGAGGAGGCCATAATGATATATAGGAGCAGTGCAGCAGCAAATGCCATATATGTGAGCAGTGCAGCAGCCATCGCCACCACTTGCTGCCATATATAGGAGCAGTGCAGCAGCCAACGCCGCCACTTGCTGCCATATATAGGAGCAGTGCAGCAGCAAATGCCATATATATGAGCAGTGCAGCAGCCAACGCCACCACTTGCTGCCATATATAGGAGCAGTGCAGCAGCCAACGCCACCACTTGCTGCCATATATATGAGCAGTGCAGCAGCCAACGCCACCACTTGCTGCCATATATAGGAGCAGTGCAGCAGTCAACGCCACTACTTGCTGCCATATATAGGAGCAGTGCAGCAGCCAACGCCGCCACTTGCTGCCATATATAGGAGCAGTGCAGCAGCAAACGCCGCCACTTGCTGCCATATATAGGAGCAGTGCAGCAGCCAACGCCGCCACTTGCTGCCATATATAGGAGCAGTGCAGCAGCCAACGCCACCAATTGCTGCCATATATAGGAGCAGTGCAGCAGTCAACGCCACCACGTGCTGCCATATATAGGAGCAGTGCAGCGACTCATCCTAAAATCGGAAATTAGCCTTTTCAAGCAAAATAACATCAATTTGGGGGGGTCATCTTATACACAGGGTCGTCCTATTTTCGAGTAAATACGGTTTATATTTTTTTCTATGAAATCAGTCAATGTTCAAGATTCTTTAATTCAGCACATATAGATCTTTTTTTCATGAAATCAGCACTTGTTGTTGTGGAGGTGTGATACAAATAGGCACTAGACACAGTGATCTATGTGTCATAATTAATTGTTTCCATGACAAGAACAAATGCATTTGTTGCCATGGTAACATAATCCCTAGTTCCTGCGACAAGTCTGACATCTGCCTCTCCTCTCTGACATCCATGAGACATCCCTCCCCATCAAACAGAGACATATTTTGTGTGATCTCGTTTGATAGTCCTCATTATATACGACCTTGATAATGGCAGACAAAGGATGACGATAAACTTTCAAAGTTTGATGTCTTGCTGTGTATTTATATAAATAAGTGGTGTGCATCACATTTCTACTTTATCAATAGTACAGTACCTTCCAAATACTTGGGAAGGTTAAGCCTATAAAAAAAACGAAGCTTCTTTCTGATTTCACTACCTACCCTAAATCTTACAGTACCTTCCAAATACTTGGGAAGGTTAAGCCTATAAAAAAAACGAAGCTTCTCTCTGATTTCACTACCTACCCTAAATCTTACAGTACCTTCCAAATACTTGGGAAGGTTAAGCCTATAAAAAAAACGAAGCTTCTCTCTGATTTCACTACCTACCCTAAATCTTACAGTACCTTCCAAATACTTGGGAAGGTTAAGCCTATAAAAAAGACGAAGCTTCTTTCTGATTTCACTACCTACCTTAAATCTTACCATTTATCCTAAAGTATTTTTTGGACTTTCATCGGTGAAAAGACATAATTTCAGCTATAATGTCTCTTAAATATATCCATTCTCAATATATTTCATCACTTTTAACAAGAAAGTATAAAATGAAATGATATATAAATCTACCCCCATCTCATTTGTTTCAGGGCATGTTATCAGAAACAAGGTTACTATTTTTTGGCCTTACAAGAAAGAACAGAAATAAAGCAAGAATGCTGAACATGAAAACCCTGTGGGAATTCCACTTGACCTTTCATATTTATGACCTCTCATATTTATGTAAATTTTGTGAACATGATCTCCATCTCTGAACCAGACAGGGCTTTAGAACATTTTTGTTCTCACTCGATTTTTGTTAGTACCTCACTGCAAGTGTTTATAGTTAAAGCAGTAAGTAATGCTGTTGTGGTGACAGGTATGGAATGACAGACAGCCATACAGGTGACATAGTGATGGCAATACTGATTGGCACACTCAAAGCCTGAGGGGTAATAAGCTAATCTTTCCAAAACTCCAACATTTATGAATATTATCATATTCTTGAGTTCTAATCCAGTTAAGCATCATTACATGGTTTGCAAAAGAAAAACAAAAAAACATTTCAGTTTTTGCAATACCTGGTGTTCTTTTGCATCATGTTTACCAAAAACTCCAGAAGTAATTTAGATTTTTACATGTCAGAAAATAATGATCTGTATCTTCTTTTTGTTTTGCAAAAGTTTAAAGTTTGTGCAAGAGTCATTTAGTTCTGTTTATCAGTAGTATCCAAACACCAATCTGGTCCCACACAGACGTGACTCTATGGGGTCATGCAAGGGCATTACATGACCTTAGGTGCCATGCACATGGTGTGCATGACTAAACTTCCCTATTATCACCCACAGTGCAGATATAATGACTTGCGATGACCTGCGATGACCTCATCAGGTCATGTTTATGCATGACCATATACAGGTTTGGCTTAAACTGTCTGTAAAATCATGCTCTGAGCTTCCCTTCCATTATAATTATTTTAGATGTGTATAATGTGGATACACTGACATTTACAGCGTTTTTTTAAGCCAACAATGCACATAAGGCGTGCCTCGCTGCTATTAAAAGTCAAAAACATAGTTCCCCTTGCAGGTGTTTCCGTGGAATAAGTCTACTTTTAACTTATCCATGCTTTTACCAGCAGGAATATATTTCCATCTGTTGAAACTAGATGATGATATGTAATCCTGAAAATACAACATCTTGTAGCTGGGAACTCCGGCCTTCAAATCTTTTAAAGATGGAATTTATTTTGTACAGAGACAATATAAGTTCTAATTTTTATATGTAAGGTAATATAAAAAGTTATCAATGTGGGCTGGGTGCCGATCTCCATGATGTTTTATCCCAATGAAAAGTATACAACCGAGCTGGGCAAAATTACTGAAAAATTTCTAAAATGAATCATTGATTGTTGGGAAAAGTCTCATGCCCGACCCAAATCATGATTACTACCATATCATTTATATGATTGGAACCCAGTCTAAATGAGGGAGACTTATTTGTAAAAATACAGAATCTGCACGGTGGGTGATAATGGGTGATAATGCCATAAATTACCACAAAGACACTTTGCTTATTGGAGTCTACTTATCTTCATTGTTTAATAATATTTATTATTGTAAGAAATACTTAATATATCTATGGACTGCATACATGCTTAAAGATGTTTAATTTTGTATGGAAAGAAAGGATATGGTGCTGACAAAAATGGCCGTGCTTTGTTGATTGTGGGTTGGTGGAAAGAAACATGTCTCACCTTCTGGTTGGACATAAATATTGAATATATATATATATATATATATATATATATTTATATATATATATATATATATATATATATATATATATATATATATATATATATATATATACAAATGAATCTGAGTGTAACACTTAAATAAGAGGGAAATATTGTATAATATAATATTGTATATATATAAAAAAATGCACATAACACCTGGTTGGTGGAAAAAAGATATTTGCTTTTAATTAATACAAATAAATCATTCTTAGACTAGTGAACAGATCATGTCCCATCATTTGATGAGATAACAGAGTGATAATGGGAAGCTATGATATGGGCGTGGGAACGAGGCTGGTCTAATGTATCATAACAATGCAATAGTTTATGTAACATGCAGGAGGTTGTCATTGTACCGTGCATCCATGTACCATTCATATCATAAATCCACAGAGACAGGATATATGCTTCTGGACTGGTAGGGACGGGACACTCCAGAAATGTTCTCTGCCTGGTAGGGACTGGACACTCCAGAAATGTTCTCTGCCAAGTAGGGATGGGACACTCCAGAAATATTCTCTGCCTGGTAGGGACGGGACACTCCAGAAATGTTCTCTGCCCGGTAGGGACGGGACACTCCAGAAATGTTCTCTGCCCGGTAGGGACGGGACACTCCAGAAATGTTCTCTGCCTGGTAGGGATGGGACACTCCAGAAATGTTCTCTGTCCAGTAGGGACGGGACACTCCAGAAATGTTCACTGCCTGGTAGGGATGGGACACTCCAGAAATGTTC
Source organism: Amphiduros pacificus (assembly GCA_949316495.1). NCBI lineage: Eukaryota > Metazoa > Annelida > Polychaeta > Phyllodocida > Hesionidae > Amphiduros > Amphiduros pacificus. The sequence goes on from OX439011.1 coordinate 19,685,545, forward strand.
TCTGCCCAGTAGGGATGGGACACTCCAGAAATGTTCTCTGTCCAGTAGGGACGGGACACTCCAGAAATGTTCTCTGCCTGGTAGGGACGGGACACTCCAGAAATGTTCCCTTATGATAAAGAGGACACTCTCCAGAAATGTTCACTTATGACGAAGTGGACACTCCAGAAATGTTCACATATAATAGAGGGGACACTCTCCAGAAATGTTCACATATGATAGAGGGGACACTCCAGAAATGTTCCCTTATGATAAAGAGGACACTCTCCAGAAATGTTCCCTTATGATAAAGAGGACACTCTCCAGAAATGTTCACTCATGAGAGAGGACACTTTAGAAATGTTCACTTATGATAGAGGGGACACTCCAGAAATGTTCCCTTATGATAGAGGGGACACTTCAGAAATGTTCACTTATGATAGAGAGGACACTCCAGAAATGTTCACTTATGACAAAGAGGACACTTCAGAAATGTCCACTACCAGTTGGGTCAGGACACTCCAGAAACAAGCCCTATATGACAAAAAGGACGCATCAGAAGGTTGTCTATCAGTAGGGCCTGGCCACGCCTGCACGCTCTATCATCTGATAATGACTATAGTGCAGTGGTTTACAATGACATCCACAGAGACCGGGAGCAGCTGATTCTGGGCAACTTCTACCTGTTGATCAGGAGGCCACATGTGGCATTGTTGTCTGCCTCATGCATTATTCACGCATTTCACAACCAGCACACTAATCCCTATAGTAGATAAAGGAATATATATATTACCTGTTGCAGATCATTTATATCCAGATATGCAATGTACATCATAATCCATTTTTCTGACACAATAAAAACATAGCAGACGCAATGCAATTTAGCTTTTATTGAACTTGATCCTTTGGTTCGATATTCAACATGACCTTTTTGGATGATGGTCGAATTGCCCTTTTTGCATGATAGTCAAATTGTCCTTTTTTATGATATATATACAACTTGATTTTTAATTTTTTTAAACTTTTTTTGTGATAGTCAGTTCTTAATGATTTCAATCTGTTTCATGAAAAAGAAATGTTAAAATCCAAGAAAACATCTCATTTCTATTTTTTTTTGCATATATTTTGACTGACTTTACTTTGCTAACTCGCTGATTACGCATTCTGTTTTCAATTTGCTCATGGGCAAATGTGATAAAAAGACACTAATGTCTGTCCTAGTGGTAATATTCAACCAGACATACTTTGTATGTCAATTTGAACATGCAATAGCTTTTTTTACCACAACAACCAATGGCTTTTTTGACTACAACAACCAAATTTATGCAAAACACTCAAATATGTTTCTTTTTTTTACCATGTCTGTGTGTTAAAATTGAGGAGGTAGACAGTTAAAAGCCAATCTAAAGTCAGGGTCATTATCTAACTTCCCCATACTTCAACTCACAAGTCTGTCAACTCCAGTTGCTGTTAAATGGCCTGAGGAAATCTGCCACAAGTCAAACCTCTGATACGAAGCAGGCAGAGCCCAGTGTAACTATACTTTGCACTCTGATATCAAGAATATGACCTAAATCCTGGCAGTTTCAAGAATATGACCCAAATCCTGGCAGTGACAAGAATATGACCCAAATCCTGGCAGTGACAAGAATATGACCCAAATCCTGGCAGTGACAAGAATATGACCCAAATCCTGGCAGTTTCAAGAATATGACCCAAATCCTGGCAGTGACAAGAATATGACCCAAATCCTGGCAGTGTCCAGAATATGACCCAAATCCTGGCAGTGTCCAGAATATGACCTAAATCCTGGCAGTGTCCAGAATATGACCCAAATCCTGGCAGTGTCAAGAATATGACCCAAATCCTGGCAGTGTCAAGAATATGACCCAAATCCTGGCAGTGTCCAGAATATGACCCAAATCCTGGCAGTTTCAAGAATATGACCCAAATCCTGGCAGTGTCAAGAATATGACCCAAATCCTGGCAGTGTCAAGAATATGACCTAAATCCTGGCAGTGTCAAGAATATGACCCAAATCCTGGCAGTGTCAAGAATATGACCTAAATCCTGGCAGTGTTAATCCTGGCAGTGTGTTCTGAAAAGATGTGTTTTCAGTCTAGTCTCAAAAGAGTCAACTGAGGTGCTAGTCCTGACCTCAGTAGGGAGGGCGTTCCATTGCCGAGGACTAATGGACGAGAAGGTTCTATAGCCACTGTTTTTATGCGAGTTTATCCAACTGCACATCTATTTTTTTCATTATATATGATAGATAGCATGATTATAAAGTATTTTCATACCATAAAATGATGTGTAATTAATGAACATTTACCATTTACAAAATAATGGTTTTTGTGAATTTGATTAAGAAAAAATATTTCTTTATTTAGATCTGCCATTGATAACAATAAGGAAATATCACATCTAGTTTTCTTGACAATGATAAAATATTATTTTGACCTTGACCTTGACAACTAGATATCTTTGATTTCGCTTTTATTATCTATAAATTTGCAGTGGTATTAAAACTAACTTTTAGTGGGCATAACATGACTATTAATTCCACATTTGATTTCAATAACTTTGATTTCTATAACTCTTAAATAAAAAGAAAAAAATATATTGTCAAGGATAATTTAGGTGTTAATGGTATAAACAATGACAAACACTAAATGTTATTAGTCCTGGGCTATGACCTGGTGTGAACACAAAGTTGATTAAGTGACTCAAATATTTGATCAATTAATAATTAATGGATCTACCTACAGACATACATTTCCTGTCCAACATTGCATAAAGTAAACATCCGATTATGAACAAATCTACTCCGGACCTAGTGGACAGTACAACCTATGTTGGCAAAATCATATTACCATCTGATATATGCTGAGCATTATAATTAGTCTGATTAAAATATAGAAATAGGCAGAAATATTTCTTTTAAAAAGGAATCTATATTGTGTTGTTAACTTTAAGAAATACAGAGCAGTGCAAATAAGATTTGGTTACAGGAGTATAACGTACAAGAAAACAGCACATTCTGGGATTGTTTTAAGTGAGCCCCAATACACTGATATAACGCTGTCAATGTCTCCCCTAAGTGCAGACCTACCAGGCATTGTACTATAACAGTGTTAGCACTGTGCTGCAGGGCTACCATTCTCTCAGTGTATACCATTTGTGGAAGGATATTTGAGACGATTCATAGGCGTCTTGTTTTCATTGCTGTTTCACAGCTTGGTTAAAAAAGGTAAAAGTGACATTAAAATACTGCTGATTCCAGACAATGTCTGTTCATAGAGATAGATAGTAATTGGCTGGGATTTGAACTGGGAATCCCTGGATCTCTCAAGGCAAACTTGAACATTTCATGTCTCACAACATGAAGGTGAATACATTACCAAATGAACCGACCCCACTAGAACAGTTTGTAGAGTGTAGGATCCGTGCCTTTGTTAGTTAAATAAGTGTAGGACGGGAGGTGGTGGGTTCGATTCTCACTGCCGGCAGTGTTACTTTCACACTGGTTATATAAGTGGAGGACAGGAGGTGGTGGGTTCAACTACCATTGCCGTCAGTGTTACTTTCATACTGGGTAAAAGGCTCAAAAGTCAACCTGATACGGCCATTGTTGCGGAAAGGGTCGTAAAAACACCATTTCACAATTTTCACATTACCAAATGAGGTATTTTGGCCAGTGTCACCATGATTCATTTTGCTCTTAAATCAAAGCATGTGAATGCTCTCCAGACGCATAATCCATAGCAGGATATATCTGTTGCAGTTGCAGATTACTTCTGGAATATATCACTCCCGAGCCAGGGAAGATCATATCACGTTATTAATAGAATATGACAGGTTTCCTTTGGAGTGGTGCCCAGTTTTGTGTGAAATGTCACAGGTTATTTTTGTGGGGGTTTTCTATTTGTCATTTCAAGGCGTCCCTGTCACTCAGGATGATTAGGTTGACCAGATAACACGGAGGGTTGGCAACTGCTCATATACGGCTTCTGTTGTCAGATCACCAGTCCACGCCTGCACAACTACACAAACTACAACGTTGAGATATTCCACTTGTTTGTGTTAAGCACAATTAAGACAAAATTAGGTCAGACAGAAGCCTGCCACTGGGATATAATGCCCTACTCTTTCAAAAGAGTGACTGTGGATCCTTCTTTTGTATTGTCACTTTGGCATATTGACTGTTGATAACTAATTGTTGGAAACTGGCTGTGGTGATAATAAAATTTTACTTTTCTCAATCATATGATATAACCCAAGTCCTTGTCATAATGGGGAATAAAACAGTCACCACTCATCATTATCAAATTACTAATCACACCAATGTGTTTTCAAAAATAAAAATGAAACTTTGTGTCATATATTATGGCTAAACACTTCAGGACAGGCAACCTAGCAATCCGGTAAATAATAGGCAACCTAGCAATCCGGTAAATGATAGGCAACCTAGCAATCCGGTAAATGATAGGCAACCTAGCAATCCGGTAAACAATAGGCAACCTAGCAATCCGGTAAATGATAGGCAACCTAGCAATCTGGTAAATGATAGGCAACCTAGCAATCCGGTAAATGATAGGCAACCTAGCAATCTGGTAAATGATAGGCAACCTAGCAATCTGGTAAACAATAGGCAACCTAGCAATCTGGTAAACGATAGGCAACCTAGCAATCTGGTAAATGATAGGCAACCTAGCAATCTGGTAAATGATAGGCAACCTAGCAATCTGGTGAATGATAGGTAACCTAGCAATCTGGTAAATGATAGGCAACCTAGCAATCTGGTGAATGATAGGCAACCTAGCAATCTGGTGAATGATAGGCAACCTAGCAATCTGGTGAATGATAGGCAACCTAGCAATCTGGTGAATGATAGGCAACCTAGCAATCTGGTAAATGATAGGCAACCTAGCAATCCGGTAAATGATAGGCAACCTAGCAATCTGGTAAATGATAGGCAACCTAGCAATCTGGTAAACAATAGGCAACCTAGCAATCTGGTAAACGATAGGCAACCTAGCAATCTGGTAAATGATAGGCAACCTAGCAATCTGGTAAATGATAGGCAACCTAGCAATCCGGTAAATGATAGGCAACCTAGCAATCTGGTAAATGATAGGCAACCTAGCAATCTGGTAAACAATAGGCAACCTAGCAATCTGGTAAACGATAGGCAACCTAGCAATCTGGTAAATGATAGGCAACCTAGCAATCTGGTAAATGATAGGCAACCTAGCAATCTGGTGAATGATAGATAACCTAGCAATCTGGTGAATGATAGATAACCTAGCAATCTAGTGAATGATAGGCAACCTAGCAATCTGGTAAATGATAGGCAACCTAGCAATCTGGTGAATGATAGATAACCTAGCAATCTGGTGAATGATAGATAACCTAGCAATCTGGTGAATGATAGATAACCTAGCAATCTGGTGAATGATAGGCAACCTAGCAATCTGGTGAATGATAGGCAATCTAGCAATCTGGTGAATGATAGGCAACCTAGCAATCTGGTGAATGATAGATAACCTAGCAATCTGGTAAATGATAGGCAACCTAGCAATCTGGTGAATGATAGGCAATCTAGCAATCTGGTGAATGTCCTTAATTTGAGAGTTTTACTGGAATAATCCTTTCTCAATTATAGAGTGAAATCCTCCAAAACTGCCAAAGATAATTGTTTTTCAGTGTGAACAAGCTCTGCATTATTTCTGGGATCTCTCAGCTTCCCAGGAAAAAGGTTTTAGAGGCTAGATTCTCACCTAATCGGGCTTGGATTCTGTGTAAATCAATTCAGAATAAATGCAAGCAGATTACATCCAAGATGGTCATATGCTCAAGACGGTAGCCAGACAGGTTAACCATAAAATCTGCTGGGGATTCAAATGATTTATTCCAGAATTTATTTATTTTAGTTGCGTTTTTGTCAGGTCTATATATAGCGCTAAGAACCATAGGATTCACGCAATCATAGGATTGGGTGATATTAGGGAAACTGTCTTATATACATAAAAGAAATAGAACAATGGACCTTTTGGCACAGAAAAGTTTATATGAATGGTGTAACTAAATTGTTATGAAAATTGCACCCCGATTGCATCACAATGTGCACGTGCGAAAGTACAGGCTTGTTACAAAAATATCATAAACATAGGTGTTACTCTGTCAATATTGTTACTCCGCCTATATTGATCGTTGACAACTCAAAATTTAGGTTTTGGGCTCCTCTCTTCAATTATGTAAGTCTGGTGTACAATATATTAATATTTATCTTTCGGCATAGAATAGAGGTCAGTGCACGAAGGCTATGGTCATAAGCACAAATTACGTGACTCTGACTTGTAAATCTTGTAAGAATTTGACATACGCACATGGCTTTATAAGATAAAGTAATGGCAAGTCTTGCTGATGGATATACCCCACTATAGCAAACTTATTATCAACTGTTCCTGTTATGTCAGGTTAGTTAGTTATTGACAAAGACCAAAATGCACATAGTGGGTGGTCATTAGCCCCACATCTGTTAGTTAACATATACACTGGTTTCTCCCTCCTTTATTATTTATAATGATAAGATATTCACTTTGTCCATACACTAGGCATTACTTGCTTATAGCACTGATAAAAACTCTATTTAAAAATGCAGGGATGAACAAATGCCTGGCATTTATGGCTGTTTTCGGTTTTGAAAAAATAAACTTTTAAATTATCAATATATACACATAAATGCATTTCAGTTCAAAAGGATCTATTGCAAAATTGTGAAAGGGGTTTTACAGCCCTTTCAGCAACATTATTTCAAGCAGGTTTTGATTCCAGAATATTATACAAGGTATTTATAATGAATATAATGAAATACCATATATATATATAATGAAATACCATATATATATATATATATATATATATATATATATATATATATATATATATATATATATATAAACAGGTAAACAGGGGTTGGATCTCCTTAATGAATGTATCAATAACTTAAAAGCTGAACAGGGCGGGTTCTATATCGTTTGACTGCAGTGCACCTGCACTCAGTCACTGAAGACATACAGGTAAATATCTCATCTCCATTTTCTTTTGATCAGTACAATTCTACATTAATCAATGCACAAATATTCCTAAATGTATTGAAAATGGAAGATTAAATATGGGTTTTTATGACCTTTTTAGCATGGCCATATCAGGTCATTCAGATTCCTCAAGCCATTTTACCCAGTGTGAAAGCAACACTGTCGGCAATGGGAGTCAAACCCACCACCTCCCGTCCTCCACTTATATAACCAGACTGAGTGTGAAAGTAACACTGCCGGCAGTGGGAGTCGAACCCACCACCTCCCGTCCTCCAATATATAACCAAGTAAGGCAGAGATTTTTTTCTCAACTAACTGTGCAAGTGGGGCTGTTCACAGATGTAGTAGTTGATTCTTAAATGCCCTGTATCTTATAAAAATATGTGCATTATTCAAATATGTTTAGCACTTATTTTTCAGTTATGCCAGGTATAATACTCTGGTACCAATTAAGAGTGACACAATGCAGAATAATTAGTTATAAACAGGTAACAAGCATAATCAAAGCTAATGAATCTTGAAGTTCCCAATTATAATAATGCAGAGGGATTGAGTGCGCCATTAACACATGTGGTGTGGCCAACTCCTTAAATCAAGCTGATGAGCCCCAGGTTATAAAACAACCCCACCACCGACCATTCATTATGCATTTGAAATATAGAGAATAACATGACATCCCTCCAGTCATTCAATATTACATCAAATGTCAGTTTTTTTTATAACTGTGATGAATTGAATGCTTTTTTAGGAGCACTTTTAAGAATTTTTTCATGAACTGTGGTAAACTTTCAATTGTTGCATGTCAATTTTGTTACCAATAATTAATTACTGAGAACTGAGTCAGTTTACACCTAAATTTCCTCACACTCAATATGGCAGAATGAGGTGAATAATGCAATTAACAACAATTCCAGAACGATTAATTTTGATTACTGAACAAAAGTATTTGTTACCGAATGAAAAGATTTGAGAGGTTTTGCTTATCAAAGGGTCATATTTCAGATTCCTTCAAATCCTTTTATTATCAAGGTACAGTACATCACAAAAAAGTCTTAACATTAAGCTGATAAAGATTAACCTAATAAAATGCTGTTTTTTGTATCTATTTCTTGACAGAAAACTATAATTTGCTGAATTACAGAAAGTGTATCTGTCCAAAAAATTCACTTTATTTGGGCAAGTTTCATGTTGAAGCTTAATAAAGAATCATCACATAATAACAAAATGCTCCGAAATTTTTAAATCCTGAAAAAATCCTGAAAAATCCTGAAAAAATCCTGAAACTATTATCATAATCATATTTTGCACATTTCTGCCTATTAATATATGCAACACAAGACTGATCTCCTCATAATCATATCTAGATCGATTTACAAACGGTTTTTTTTTAATAAAGCTCAGATGGGCTGGAGTGAATTTTTCACATTTCTGTCTGAGTACATTGGTGACCCTGCTAGAATTCACAAGCATGACCCAATATATAATCAACTCCACCTGGTGGGAATATCTGCAAGCTTCGTTCAAGTAAAATAACGTGTCTTACCTATTGTGTAGGAAACTCCATCAAGGTTAAAAGTTGCACTTTTGCACTTCTTAAATGTTCTCAAGCCAGTGAAAGCCTTAAAGTTTGGTGGAACTGCCATTTCTGTTGATATTTCCAGTTATGAGATGACACGGTGTACTTGAGATGTGTTATGGATAATCTCTCCTATTCACTTAATCCAGTACTTGAAGCACTAATCTGCCCTTATTAAGATAAGAGGATGATGGCAATCCATAAATACTTGATGCCGTATAAACAATTCTCGCAAGAAAAGTGACACATTTCTCAAGCAAAGTTGCTTTATCTTAAAGAGTGATAACTGACCGTGAGATTTTTTCAAGCTTTAAACAGTGCGTGAAAAAGAAAGAAAGAAATCTTTCGTAGTCACATTGTGAAACCACAGTCACCAGTAACTTTCTGTCTCCGAAGTCACAGAGAAGCAGTTGGCAATCCACAAGCCAACAGAGCAAACAGAATTCATACAACTCACTAACAACTGCACACAAACTGGACTACTTTTCTAAAGTATTATATTCCTGCACTCACTCTCTGTGAGATGTATGAGCAATGTGGCCCTTAATTGCATGTCACTGCTCCGTCCAAAAAATAGTCCCTTTTTTATAAACTAATGTGTATCCAAGTTAAGATATAATACTAAACGCTGGAGAGGAGGCGTGGGTTGTTGCCTGTCTCATGCCCGATGCGAAACTAGCACACTATTGATTTTATCATCCCTGGTTAACACAACAGGGAAACTGGCGTGGGGACAAACGGTAACAGCGATCTGCGCACAGGAGCGATTAGGTGACAATGAGGGGCTGGACTTAATTAACACAAATTAACACAGCAATCAATAGTACAGCGTGGTCAGAACTGGTCAAATCACAATGTATAATGGCCTCTGTTTGCAAAAGCCTCCCGGAAAAATAATCTTTTTTTTCTGGCATGTTTATTTTTAATAATCCCTTGCTAAGGGCTGAGAGATTCTCTTTTCAAAAATAAGTTCAGTTTCTATGAATTTCTTTTTTCTTCTGAGAATGTGATCAGGATATCATTAACATTTAACATTTAACATGTGACCTACATTGTCCAGGCAATCACAGATTAGAATTGCCTTGTATGAGATGACGTCCAGCATGCATGAAGCATATGCTTATAGATTACCTTCATAAAATCACTGCATCAGTATAAAAACACTGTGATATCCAATATGTCACAGCAATTAATGAAACTCATTGTCAGAGCAATTTGCAGAGATGCGTTAGCCTTCTTTCCCTGAATAATCGCTGAGTCAGTTTATGTTAATAACATGTGTTTTATATACCTGTTCTGCTCAATGAAACCAAAAGACCAAAATAAAACTTGCTGAACTCAGTGAACTCATCGAGCGTGGTGTTGGTCAGCCTGGTGTTGTTATTAACCATGATCGCATGTAATAGTCCACGCTGTCCTGCTGCAGAGCCGCCTCAATGTATTAATATGTGCACAGAATGGGCTGAACACACTTAACCCAGGTATATTAGCTATGTCTACATCCCGCTATCACACCAACGTGGACCATATTCTCACTCAGACAAATCACATGCAATATCCAATATCAAACATTTTACACCAAAATTACATCTGCAATAGTCAAGAGGTAAAAATATTTAATGTTGGTAAGAGAAAGGTCATAAGAATGGTGGGCACATGTAGGTCATATGAATGTTGATGATATAGAGGTCATATGAATGGTGGTCACATGGAGGTCATATGAGTGGTGGTCACATGGAGGTCATATGAGTGGTTGTCATACAGAGGTCATATGAATGGTGGTCATATGGAGGTCATATGAATAGTGTCATATGGAGGTCATCAGAGGGCATATAGATGGTGGTCCTATAGAGGTCATAGGAATGGTGGTCATATAGAGGTCATATAGAGGTCATATAGAGGTTGTATGAATGATGCTCATAAATATTGCACAGATTTGAAGTTAGGTTATGAGGTTCTGGCTTCAATAGATTGGATAGAATTATGTTCACATGGATGACCAATAAATCAATTACTTTGTGACCTTTCAAGGAGGGCATTCAAACTATTGCAACTTTCAATGTGAAAATAGGTGATTGCCAAATATGTTTTGTACCAGATCATTTGATAAGACATTAAAGAGTATCATAACAGCTGTGTAACCAAATGGAATCATGTACTTATATGACTTCATATGACCTTATTGGGTCACATTTTTACATGACCAAAAATATGTTTGACTCAGATTTGTAACTACATTACAAAAAAACAAAAACATTTTTTTGCCAATTTTCAAAGCTATTGTTACACAAAACAAAGTCTTCTGCAAATAACAACCTGATTGAAATTTTAGGTTCTGATTATAATAAAAACTTTGTGAAATCAAATTGAAATAATAAATTGGATAAAACTTCAAATAATAATTCAAGCCATATGTGAAGAAAACTTTTAAATATGTTATTTTAGAACTCAGCCCGTATTAAGTAACCATGTCATAATCTCAACGCTGACTCACCCTAACATATTTATAAACTTAACAACGATGTAATACTTTCATCTGTAATACGCTATATCATAGCAGTAATTAACCATATTTTGAGCAAGACTAAACAATGTTTTTAGTTATTACCATATTCACTCAAAAATAGGACGACCCTGTGTATAAGACCCCCCCAAAAAAACAGGCAAATTTTCGATCATAGGTTCTGGAAATCTTTCAGAAATCTATCAGAACTGCTACCATTCAAGTTTGGTGGCCATTTTAAAAGTAAAACCTAAATACATAGTTTCAGGGATACATCATTGTGCAATATATTAATATTTCAATGCGAGTTAATACACTGTGGTGGCCCTCCGCTCATTTTCACTTATTAAATGATGGCGGACTACTGTTTAAATGTGGTAGAATATTTCTATGTCTATTAAAAGACACAGATTATAATTATATCACCATTGGGGGAGTTTGTATCTGGACATTATCAGCAAAGATTATTACGCCCGGAGGTGCAGTAAATCACCGTCCACAGGTTGCCCTCATGTATAAGACGACCCCCCAAACATTGACGAAAGGTTTTGGTCTGAATTCCTCGTCCTATATTCGAGTATATTTGGAAGTCATTTTTCAGTGGACTATTTTTTTCAATTGTACCACTGATGGTTATTTTGTGCACATATCACATTATGAATGTTTTCATGCATATTTTAACCATTTTGAACATTTTTCCCAATGAACACATATTTCAAATTTCCTGTGCAATTATTAGAGCAAATAGTTAACCATTGTCCCATCCCTATAAATAATAAACCATTGTCTCGTCCCTACAAATAATGAACCATTGTCCCATCCCTACAAATAATGAACCATTTTCCCGTCCCTACAAATAATGAAGCATTGTCCCATCCCTACAAATAATGAACAATTGTCCCATCCCTACAAATAATGAACAATTGTCCCATCCCTACAAATAATGAACAATTGTCCCATCCCTACAAATAATGAACAATTGTCCCATCCCTGCAAATAATGGGCCATTGTTCCTGCAAATAATGAACCATTTTCCCGTCCCTGCAAATAACGGGCCATTGTTCCGACCCTGTAGATTAACCGGTGGAGAGCCCCATTTTCAGTCCAATGCAGATCACTCAGAGTTATGTTAACAGACCACTTATCTATTGGCCTTGCAGACCTGTGAATACATAGAAATAACTATTTATCACTACTTAGAATTATGGGAGTGACTTTATATAATGCCTGTAATGAGTCTATCCCTGCAGGGATGGCTTGATTTAATGCCTGTAATGCGTCTATCCCTGCAGGGATGGCTTAATTTAATGCCTGTAATGCGTCTATACCTGCAGGGATGGCTTAATGTAATGCCTGTAATGCGTCTATCCCTGCAGGGATGGCTTAATTTAATGCCTGCAATTTAATGCCTGCAATTTGTCTCTCCCTGCAGGGATGGCTCAATTAAATGCCTGTAATGCGTCTATCCCTGCAGGGATGGCTTAATTTAATGCCTGTAATGCGTCTATCCCTGCAGGGATGGCTTAATTTAATGCCTGTAATGCGTCTATCCCTGCAGAGATGGCTTAATTTAATGCCTGTAATGCGTCTATCCCTGCAGGGATGGCTTAATTTAATGCCTGTAATGCGTCTATCCCTGCAGGGATGGCTTAATGTAATGCCTGTAATGCGTCTATCCCTGCAGGGATGGCTTAATTTAATGCCTGTAATGCGTCTATCCCTGCAGGGATGGCTTAATTTAATGCCTGCAATTTAATGCCCGCAATTTGTCTGTCCCTGCAGGGATGGCTTAATTTAATGCTTGCAATCTTTGTGTTCCCTTAAAGACAGGTCCATATAATGCCTGCAATCTGTCTGTCCCTGCAGGGATGGCTTTATTTAATGCCTGCAATTTGTCTGTCCCTGCAGGGATGACTTTATTTAATGCCTGCAATTTGTCTGTCCCTGCAGGGATGACTTTATTTAATGCCTGCAATCTGTCTGTCCCTGCAGGGATGGCTTAATTTAATGCCTACAATTTGTCTGTCCCTGCAGGGATGACTTAATTTAATGCCTGCAATTTGTCTGTCCCTCCAGGATTGGCTTAGTTTAATGCCAATCTAATGCGATCTGTGTGTCGCTGTAAGAATGGCTCCATATAATGCCTGCAATGTCTATTTCATAATTCAAAATGTATGAGGCATTGAGTCCCTGTGGCAGGTTTTTATCTGATCTGATATTATCTCATAGTGATGAAAAAGGTAATAATACAACAATCAAATAAACACTTGCTACTTGTAATTAAAAAAACAAAATCTAGATCTGACCTAATTATCTATTGCAATTGTAAATCAACTCAAATTTTAGACAATCATCAAAACAACTGCCATGATGTTGTTTTGTGATTAAAACTAAATATCATTTATTATTCAATGACATTGATGGAACTGAATGCCACAATTACAACCAAAAGCTATAATGAGCTGCAACATGTGACTTTTAGAATCTCTTCCATGAGTATAAGTTATTATTATTGGTATTAATATTCTTACATGAACATTTCTCGGAGGCTAATGAAACCTAATACAATTATATCATTGCTCAGCTTATCACTTAAGGCACCGTTCTGCTTAAAGAGAGTTGGCAGAATTATTGCAGGATTAGTAAATTACTTGTGACTAATACTACAGATGGAGATAAATTTGACAGGTGTGTGTATGGATTTATATTACGGTTGAAGGAAAATATGAAATATAAACTGAAATTGAAATTTAGTCAGATTGACAAAAAATGGTTACCTCAGTCTATTAATTAAGTAAATATAAAACAGAGTAAGATTTCTGTGCCACAAACAGCTTCCTTGCCTTATAAAACCAACCTCTGTCTGATAATGACACCTCCCTGTCTTATACGGCCACCCCCTGTCTGATAATGACACCTCCCTGTCTTATACGGCCACCCCCTGTCTGATAATGACACCTCCCTGTCTAACACAGCAGCCCTCTGTCTGACAATGACACCTCCCTGTCTTACACAGCAGCCCTCTGTCTGACAATGACACCTCCCTGTCTTACACGGCCACCCTCTGTCTGACAATGACACCTCCCTGTCTTATAATTCCCTTCTATCTGATAATAACACCTCCTTGTCTTATGATTCCCTTCTATCTGATAATGACACCTCCCTGTCTTATAATTCCCTTCTATCTGATAATGACACCTCCCTGTCTTATGATTCCCTTCTATCTGATAATGACACCTCCCTGTCTTATGATTCCCTTCTATCTGATAATGACACCTCCCTGTCTTATAATTCCCTTCTATCTGATAATGACACCTCCCTGTCTTATGATTCCCTTCTATCTGATAATGACACCTCCCTGTCTTATGATTCCCTTCTATCTGATAATGACACCTCCCTGTCTAATGAAAGTGTGAGAGCAAAGTTTGTGTATACTGTACATGTAGCAGCTATCCCGTGCCATGTTCCCCTTACTCACAGTGGTTATAATTCAGTAATAACAGTGGGGGACAGGAATTCACACTCTGGGCTATTACGAACCCACAGTTTAATTAATATTGATTTGGTGCTGATAGTTTTGCATGGCCTGAAGCAGGTGGATTTGGAGGTGATGGATTCTTTCCATTACTGGATAGGGCAGGTTATAGACTTTTTCACTGATACAAATCTAATGTATGAAGTTATTTCTTTGAAGAAAAAAAAGAACCTCATTCAGCCAAAGGTGGATAATTGAGTTATGTTCCATTCTAGCCAGTGCCCCATGACTGGTTATCAAAGGCTGAGGTTTTTGTCATTATGTATATAGTGGTGATGCAAAAGAAAGATCTCCAGTCACTCTCCGAAAAGAGTATGGCATTGAGTCCTGGTGGCAGGCTTCTATCTAAACTGATATAGCTTAAACAGTGCTAAAAAAAGGTTGTTAATTGTTCACTACATTGATAGTAATCGGGGTAATATCATAGTTATAAAATGCCATAATATCAATATGTTGATGTGGTAATCACTTAATAACCTTAAAACACAAAAATGTCAATCTGTTTTGTTGTCGGACTATATTGTTCTCAGGATATATGGGTGTCAGGATATACTGGTGTCAGGATATACTGGTATCATGTATTGGTGTCAGGATATACTGGTGTCAGGATATACTGGTGTCAGTATATACTGGTGTTAGGCTATACTGGTGTCAGGATATATGGGTGTCAGGATATATCGATGCCAGGTTATATTGGTATCATGTATTGGTGTCAGGATATATTGGTGTCAGGATATATTGGTGTCAAGATATATTGGTGTCAGGATATACTGGTGTCAGGATATACTGGTATCAGGATATATGGGTGTCAGGATATATTGGTGTCAGGATATACTGGTGTCAGGATATACTGGTGTCAGGATATACTGGTGTCAGGATATACTGGTGTCAGGATATACTGGTGTCAGGATATACTGGTGTCAGGATATACTGGTGTCAGGGTAAATGGGTGTCAGGATAAATGGGTGTCAGGATAAATGGGTGTCAGGATATATTGGTGTCAGGATATATGGGTGTCAGGATATATGGGCGTCAGGATATATTGATGTCAGGATATATGGGTGTCAGGATATATGGGTGTCAGGATATATGGGCGTCAGGATATATTGATGCCAGGTTATATTGGTATCATGTAATGGTGTCAGGATATATTGGTGTCAGGATATATTGGTGTCAGGATATACTGGTGTCAGGATATACGGGTGTCAGGATATATTGGTGTCAGGATATATGGTGTCAGGATAATATAGTGAGTATATTATACTGTAGGTTGGGGAATAGTGAGTATATTATACTGTAGGTTGAGGAATAGTGAGTATATTATACTGTAGGTTGAGGAATAGTGAGTATATTATACTGTAGAGAAAGAAAGAAAGAGAAAGAAAACTGTTTATTTGGCCCATTTGATAATTACAATATTTCAGTATATTATTTCATTACAATTGGAAATTAAAACTTATCAGATACATTTGGGCCAGGGAGACCACCATTAAGACAAACAAATTATCGCTACCACAGTGGGCCACCCTGGTCAGGTTTGTTCCCTTCTATTTTATTTGTAATTTATATTATATTGTTGTATTGATATATTAAAGAATAGGTATACATATTTATCCCTTTATACACTACATTATTTCATTCATCCAAATAGAACAAGGCCGAATTATCATGGGTGATTTATGCAGAGTACCTGTAGAGATCAGTAAAATGTTAAAAGTTCTTTATATGTACAATTTTTTGTATATACAATTTTATCTCACAATTTTAATAGGTGTGAATCTAATTTCTAGAACATATGTAACAATTTCTTATTAAACACCTATCATGATAGCTGCTCAAGATATAATGTTTAATATATCTTGCATAACCATTGAGACTATGAGTATCAATTTTATCTACAATACAGTCAGGTGTACTGTTTACTGTTTTTATTACATCATGTCTAATACAGTTCTTGGCAAATTCATGTTTAGTCCCAATCACATGAAGTTTGTTTTGGGTTCTGGTAGAGTAACTGTGCATGTCTCTATTGTAGTTCAATGGGAGGGCCTGTAAATAATGAGGCAATTTCTGGTTTCTAAATTTGTAATAAAATTTAAGCTGCTGTAATTTTAGAATGTCCATAACCTTGAGCAATTTCAGTTCTTTGAATAGTGGTTCAGTATGTGCATTGTAAGGACTGAGACTTACAATTCTGATGGCCTTTTTTTGCAATTTAAATATTCTGTCACACTTATAACCCCATGTCAGTATACAATAATTTATATGTGACAAAACTAGAGAGTTGTAAATTGATAGTTTTGTTGCTAATGGCAGGAAATGTTTGAGTTTATTCAAAATCCCAATACTTTTGGATATTTTGTTTGCAATTTTATCAATTTGATTTTTCCAGTTCAAATTTTCATCTAATGTTAGACCAAGAAAGTTGAATTCTTTCACTCTTTCTATTTCTGCATTATCAATTTTGATTTCTAGATCACAAGTTTTCTTTTGAACAGTATGAAATAACATATATTTTGTTTTGGCAACATTTAAAGATAGTTTGTTAACTTTAAGCCAGTTATTTATTTTATTGAGTTCACTATTGATTATTTCACTTGGGCTTCTGTCTTGAGTAGGTTGGCATATAAGTTTCAAAGTGGATGACAAATTTGTATCATCTGCATAAATTATGAATTTGAAAATTTTGCTTGAATTTGCAATATCATTTATGTAAATTATAAATAGCAATGGACCAAGAATGGATCCCTGAGGTACTCCAGTTTTAATTGTCAAAGATTCAGATTTTGTTCCGTCCAGATCAACATATTGGTTGCGGTTAGAAAGATAGCTTCTGATTAGGTTCAGAGCATTTCCAAATATTCCATAATGTTCTAGCTTATCCAAAAGTATTGTGTGATCAAGTGTGTCGAATGCTTTTGAGAGATCTAGGAAAATTCCAATTGGTATATCACTTCTATCCATTTCAATCAGTATTCTATCAGTGAGTTCTAAGGCAGCATATTCAGTTGAGTGTTGGGTTCTAAAACCATATTGACTATTAAAAAATAATTTTTTACAATGAAAGTAGTCATAAATTTGATTGAAAATAACCTTTTCAAATATTTTTGAAATTGCTGGTAATAAAGAAATTGGTCTATAGTTTGTGAAGAGTGTTTCATCATCTTTTTTGAAGATAGGATTGATTTTAGCAGTCTTCAGCCTCTCTGGAAAAATTCCTACGGTAAGCATTTGATTTATGATAATTGTAATTGGTTTTATTAGTGCTTCTTCAACATTTTTAATAAGTTTTGTTGACATGCCATCAAACCCTGTGCTAGTTTTTGGTTTCAGTTTATCTATGATTTTGGTTATTTCTTGTTCATCAATAATTTTGAACTGAAATCTGTGTTTAATTTTAGTGGTCAAAAAATCTTTGTGATTCATGTGTCTAGGCACTAATATTTTCTCAGCTAGTTCTGGGCCTATATTTGTGAAAAATGAATTGAATTTGTTTGCAATATTCAGCCTATCTGTAATTATTTTCCCATCATCTTTAAAAAATTGAGGGAAGTCCTTTTTCTTCTTAGTTTTATTTAGTATACTATTTATTTTCCAGGTTCCTTTGATATCATTTTTTAGGCGATCAAAAAGTGTAAAGTAGTAATTTTTCTGTGCTAATCTAATGTTTTTCCTTAATATGTTATTGTACGTACTAATGTTGATTTTTCTGGTAATATATTGCTCAGATTCTGGGTCTGTAAGCTTAAGTTCTTTATACATACTATCTCGGTGATGTATTGACTTTATTAAGCCTCTAGTAATCCAGTCAGTTTTCTTATGTTTATATTTATCAAATTTTACAGTTTTGATAGGCATGTGCTTTTCTTTAGATTTTTGCAAAATGTCAAAGAGTATATTATAGTTTGTATTTGGGTCCATTTGTGGGTTTGTGCACATATTTCTAAGTTCATTTGAATTTTGAAGTTCATGTTTGAAATTTGCTAAACTGAGGGGGTCTTGCTTAATAATTGTAATGAATTTTGGCTGCGGGATGCTAAGCTGTATATTATTAAAGAAAGAGAAATATGGCTGATGATCAGAGAACTTATCTATTAAAATTCCTGAGGTAGTATCCAGTGAGGCTTCAGACAATTTGCAAAAGAAATTATCAATTAAAGTAGATTGAGGAATAGTGAGTATATTATACTGTAGATTGGGGAATAGTGAGTATATTATACTGTAGGTTAAGGAATAGTGAGTTGAGGAATAGTGAGTATATTATACTGTAGGTTGGGGAATAGTGAGTATATTATACTGTAGGTTGGGGAATAGTGAGTATATTATACTGTAGGTTGGGGAATAGTGAGTATATTATACTGTAGGTTGAGGAATAGTGAGTATATCATACTGTAGGTTGAGGAATAGTGAGTATATTATACTGTAGGTTGAGGAATAGTGAGTATATTATACTGTAGGTTGGGGAATAGTGAGTATATTATACTGTAGGTTGGGGAATGGTGAGTATATTATACTGTAGGTTGGGGAATAGTGAGTATATTATACTGTAGGTTGGGGAATAGTGAGTATATTTTACTGTAGGTTGGGGAATAGTGAGTATATTATACTGTAGGTTAAGGAATAGTGAGTTGAGGAATAGTGAGTATATTATACTGTAGGTTGGGGAATAGTGAGTATATTATACTGTAGGTTGGGGAATAGTGAGTATATTATACTGTAGATTGAGGAATAGTGAGTATATTATACTGTAGGTTGAGGAATAGTGAGTATATTATACTGTAGGTTGAGGAATAGTGAGTATATTATACTGTAGGTTGAGGAATAGTGAGTATATTATACTGTAGGTTGAGGAATAGTGAGTATATTATACTGTAGGTTGAGGAATAGTGAGTATATTATACTGTAGGTTGAGGAATAGTGAGTATATTATACTGTAGGTTGGGGAATAGTGAGTATATTATACTGTAGGTTGAGGAATAGTGAGTATATTATACTGTAGGTTGAGGAATAGTGAGTATATTATACTGTAGGTTGAGGAATAGTGAGTATATTATACTGTAGGTTGAGGAATAGTGAGTATATTATACTGTAGGTTGGGGAATAGTGAGTATATTATACTGTAGGTTGAGGAATAGTGAGTATATTATACTGTAGGTTGAGGAATAGTGAGTATATTATACTGTAGGTTGAGGAATAGTGAGTATATTATACTGTAGGTTGGGGAATAGTGAGTATATTATACTGTAGGTTGAGGAATAGTGAGTATATTATACTGTAGGTTGAGGAATAGTGAGTATATTATACTGTAGGTTGAGGAATAGTGAGTATATCATACTGTAGGTTGGGGAATAGTGAGTATATTATACTGTAGGTTGAGGAATAGTGAGTATATTATACTGTAGGTTGAGGAATAGAGAGTATATTATACTGTAGGTTGAGGAATAGTGAGTATATTATACTGTAGGTTGAGGAATAGTGAGTATATTATACTGTAGGTTGAGGAAGAGTGAGTATATTATACTGTATTCAGTGAAGATTTCATGCACTAACATGAGGTCATGAGGTCATAATCTGAAAAAGCCAATTTAAACATGGTACAATCTGAATAGGATATCATATTTTAAATTGAACATCATAATCTGAATAAGACATCAACTTGTCCTTTCTGGAAATCAAATACAAATTTAAGATATAAGGGCATTACAGAGAGTAGCTGACCTAGTGGGGGCCTGCCACTGGGACTCAATGCCCTCCTGATTTAGATATTAGATATAAGGGCATTACAGAGAGTAGCTGGCCTAGTAGAGGCCTGCCACTGGGACTCAATGCCCTCCTGATTTAGATATAAGATATAAGATATAAGGGCATTACGGAGAGTAGCTGGCCTAGTAGGGGCCTGCCACTGGGACTCAATGCCCTCCTGATTTAGATATAAGATATAAGGGAATTACAGAGAGTAGCTGGCCTAGTAGAGCCCTGCCACTGGGACTCAATGCCCTCCTGATTTAGATATAAGATATAAGGGCATTACAGAGAGTAGCTGGCCTAGTAGAGGCCTGCCACTGGGACTCAATGCCCTCCTGATTTAGATATAAGATATAAGATATAAGAGCATTACGGAGAGTAGCTGGCCTAGTAGGGGCCTGCCACTGGGACTCAATGCCCTCCTGATTTAGATATAAGATATAAGGGCATTATGGAGAGTAGCTGGCCTAGTAGGGGCCTGCCACTGGGACTCAATGCCCTCCTGATTTAGGACAGTGTCGTGAGATATAACAAATACTACTACTTTTGTTTTACAGTCATCAGGCACTGATTCAAATAAGAAACAACATGACATGTTATTTATTCCCTTTACAGAAAATACCTAACTTTGAAAGGAAAGTCTTTGGGACAGGTCCCCTGCCAATCTCTCTGACCAATGATTAAATGTAGGGGAGTTGTACAGTTCTGGTTCCAGTAAAGTTGTACAGTGTCGGTGTGTACTTTTCAATGGGGAAAATGTTGAAAGTGATTTAAAACCCCAAACAAACAAAATCATTCATGGTAGATAAAATTCACTTTAATATTTGATATCAAAAAGTGATGTCTATATTTTAGATATGATCTCCATCTTATATAACAAGCTTAAGGCTGAGTTTCCATATATGCAGTCCATAATGCAATGCGCAATGCAGTGGATCATGCAGAGCATCATGCGGTGTTCACATATATGCGTCAGTTTTGTGATGTTTTCACGGTCAAACTTCCAATATGGCACAAAAATTAGACTTGCAAACTATGGGAAACCTATGTGTCACTCTATACGTCAGATTTTCATTCGCTACGCTATGCGAAAGGCTATGTGTCAATTTGCTTACAGACAGCAATACGCATACATGGAAACACCTGCATTATTCAGTATGGTGTGCGAAAAAAAAAGAAGCTGCATGACGCACTGCACATATGGAATCAGGGCTTAAGCATTCCAAAATGGATTTCTCACTGGTTTTTGAGGTGGCCATCTTTCAAGGGGGTTAAGGTGTTTGTTCTGTTCCTGTCACAGGTGTGGGCCAGAAATGACAGAGAAATTGACATATAAACTGCACAGGAACTTGCTGCAGTCTGGAGACCTGTCAAACTTGATATGCTCCAATCAAATAGTCCTTGCTTACTCAATAACAATGACCTTTTGATGGTGATGACTTATGCCATTCAATTTTAGACTGAATAAAACTTTCTTTTTTTAAAGGGAAATGTAAACTTGTGCTGGGATGAAGGTCAAAGGCTTGCCGCTATAAAAAATCGAAGTCCTGAAATACATTGCAGATAAAACTGAGGCAAATTATGAAAACAGAGATATCTTATAAACTTCTGAACAAGAAATTTTTATATACTTTAGTTTTACGAAATACTGTTCTCCCAATGAGCATACATAGTTAATTAAAAACAGGTTTAATTGGCAAAAACTGTACAGAATACAAAAGCAGGAAGTAGTTATGTTGCTCAAGATGTGATTTGATTTGATATGTTGGCCGCTCCACTTTTGATGGCAGAGGAAGATTGATTTCAGGGAAGCATGATTATGCAGTGTCTACTCATGTTACATGTTGTCATAATATTTTGACATAACTGGGTGTAACTAAATACCCTCTTGAAAGATTTCTATTAAGAAACACTTAACTTTTTGTATCCAAATGATATTTTCTTGATATTCGCCATGTCAACTGCTCTAAATAAACTTCAGGTTAAAACTCTTTTCCTTTACCTGTGACAAACAGATTGACGTTTTCCAGTGATATATATATATGTAAGTTTTTAATACTATGAATCAACAAAATAAATAATTTTTCATCCAGTTCATATTTCAGACATCTTCAGTGTCAGTGCTTGAGATTGAAACATGACTCTCAAACAATGTCCGCCGGTCTGAGCTTATTCACATCAAAGACTTTTCACTAAAGAGTTGTTCTTTGTCAGATCCAGTCTTTGACAAAATAAATAATCAAAGGATTGACTTCTCCTTATGTTGAGTGGCTGTGAGTATAGCAAACTTTGTCATGTGATATTCAAGTGTGTGGCTTCTACTCCCAGTCTGTGAGGCTACATTACAAAGGGACAATAGGACTCCAAGCAAAGAGTCTATCATTCTCTAATTGGCTTACGTTTATTATCAGGTAGTCAAGACATTTCAGACAGACTGGTCTCCTAACATATGTTTGATAACTATTCCCTGGTAGACAAAAGAAATTGAGACAGTCTGGTCACCTACCATATTTCTGGCATCTATTCCTTGGTAGACACAACACTTGAGATAGACTGGTCACCTACCATATATCTGGTATCTATCCTTTATTTATCATTTAAAATGCAATTAAAATCGATTCGCTACGTCCGATGTCTATTACTTTGAAATGCTTTGTTTTGACTTTGTTTTCACTGATTCCAATTATCAGAGTTCACAGTTTTGCATTTCTTCATTGTTTCCACTACTTTGAGTAGTGTCTTCCCTTTATGACAGAAATGCTTTCACACGTGGATCGATTTTAATTGCGTTTTAAATGATAAATAAAGGTATTTACCTAATATTATCACGATGATTTACAGCCGATTGAGTGCTATAAACGATAATAATTAAAAGCGATATAATGAATATCATTGGCTTTATAATACACAAAGAAATATTCTACCACGTGTAGAGACAGTAGTCCGCATATCCGATATTTGCTTTCATGCTTTCAATAATGGATGGTTTTGTTCTGTTCTCGACCTGCAAAGCGTATTTTGTGATAATATTGGGTATATATATTTATTTACCATTTAAAACATAATTAAAATCGATCCGCTACGTCCGATATTCGTTTAGTTTTGTTTTGATGCTTTTCAAAATTGCGACCACATGTTGCGTAATGGATGGATGGTTTTGTTCTGTTCTTAGCCTGCAAGAACAGAACAAAATGTAACATGTGATAATATTGGGTAAATACCTTTATTTATCATTTACAAAAAGCAATTAAAATCACTCCGCCATGTCCGATATTTGTTATTTCGAAACACTTTGTTTTGGCTTTGTTTTCACTGATTCCAATTATCAGTGTTCACAGTTTTGCATCTCGTCATTGTTTCTACTGCTTTGAGTCGTGTCTTCCCGTTTTGACAGAGATGCTTTCATGCTAGTATTGCGTAATGCATGTTAAATGAATGGATGGTTTTGTTCTGTTCTCGACCTACAAAGCGTTTTTTGGTGATAATATTGGGTATATATATTTATTTACCATTTAAAACACAATTAAAATCGATCTGCTACGTCCGATATTCGTTTAGTTTTGTTTTGATGCTTTTCAAAATTGCAACCACATGTTGCGTAATGGATGGATGGTTTTGTTCTGTTCTTAGCCTGCAAGAACAGAACAAAATGTAACATGTGATAATATTGGGTAAATACCTTTATTTATCATTTACAAAAAGCAATTAAAATCACTCCGCCATGTCCGATATTTGTTATTTCGAAACACTTTGTTTTGGCTAGTCATGCTAGTATTGCGTAATGCATGTTAAATGAATGGATGGTTTTGTTCTGTTCTTGACCTGCAAAGCGTATTTTGTGATAATATTGGGTATATGTATTTATTTATCATTTAAAACGCAATTAAAATCGATCCGCTATGTCCAATATTCGTTATTTCAAAAATATGAACATCGTATTTACGTTTTACCGTAAATACTCGCATATAAGACTGTTAAGATCTTGTATCGTAAGCATATTTACGTTTCCTTTTAAAATGGCCGCCAAGCTTCAGCTGAAGCTTGAATGGTAGCAGAGCTGATATCTCAAGAAAAACCAACTCGTTTTATATTCGGAAATTGTTTTTTTTTTCAAGCTAAATAACTTCAATTTTGGGGGGTCGTCTTATACACGAGTCGTCCTATACACGAGTAAATACGGTACCAGTATTTGTTCAGATTAGTTCAAAACCATGGCATGACCTCATACCTGTGCTGCAATTACAGTCTGGCACCAGTCAGAACTCTCTCACCCCTGTTTAAAGGGCAAGGTGGCCAATGCTTATTTTTGGTTGAAATTTGCCCTTTACATATTGTGTAATGTATAAGGAATGCATGACCATATAGTGCCATGAAGCAACTATGCCTGACCAGATGACATCACTTTTCAGCCACACATGACCTTATTTGGTCACGACTATGCATGACCAGATGACATCACTCTTCAGCCACACATGACCTTATTTGGTCACGACTATGCATGACCAGATGACATCACTCTTCAGCCACATATGACCTTATTTGGTCACAACTATGCCTGACCAGATGACATCACTCTTTAGCCACACATGACCTTATTTGGTCACGATTATGCATGACCAGATGACATCACTCTTTAGCCATCCTGAAATATAAAGTAAACATTCGGAAACAGATTAATTATAGATGGTGGCTACTTCGTCCTCCATCTCAGGAGAGTTCCTGAATTGGTGGAAGGATCTTGGACACTTGAGTCCAAGAAACAAATTGCGTAAGATATTTTGCTTTCTATCAGTGAGGACGTTATTCTGAAGTATACAATTCTTTGTTTAAAATATTAAATACTTAGTTCCATGTTGTTTATATAACCATTGGCATTTAAAAATGAAAATTGCATTTTCTAAAGAAGTTGAATCTGAATGAATTATTGAAGTTCATGTATTGAAAATACAGATCTGAATAAAATTTCTTCATCACAAGATTTTGCAGATCTACATTTATACTTTGGGATTTTGGCACTAGCCTGTTAGTGCTAGACAAGTCGAAACACTGTCGGGCTAGTACACCTTCACCTGATGCTAGCCCATAGTCCCAGACTAGTAGAAACACTGCCGGGCTAGAACACCTTCCCCTGATGCTTAGTTCCATGTTGTTTATATAACCATTGGCATTTAAAAATGAAAATTGCATTTTCTAAAGAAGTTGAATCTGAATGAATTATTGAAGTTCATGTATTGAAAATACAGATCTGAATAAAATTTCTTCATCACAAGATTTTGCAGATCTACATTTATACTTTGGGATTTTGGCACTAGCCTGTTAGTGCTAGACAAGTCAAAACACTGTCGGGCTAGTACACCTTCACCTGATGCTAGCCCATAGTCCCAGACTAGTAGAAACACTGTCGGGCTAGTACACCTTCACCTGATGCTAGCCTATAGTCCCAGACTAGTAGAAACACTGCCGGGTTAGTACACCTTCCCCTGTGCTAGCCTACAGTGCCAGACCAGTAGAAACACTGTCAGGCTAGTACACCTTCCAATGATGCTAGCCTATAGTCCCAGACTAGTAGAAACACTGTCAGGCTAGTACACCTTCCCCTGATGCTAGCCTATAGTCCCAGACCAGTAGAAACACTGCCGGGCTAGTACACCTTCCCCTGATGCTAGCCTACAGTGCCAGACCAGTAGAAACACTGTCAGGCTAGTACACCTTCCCCTGATGCTAGCCTACAGTGCCAGACAAGTAGAAACACTGTCGGGTTAGTACACCTTCCCCTGATGCTAGCCCACAGAGCCAGACCAGTAGAAACACTGTCAGGCTAGTACACCTTCCCCTGATGCTAGCCCACAGAGCCAGACCAGTAGAAACACTGTCAGGCTAGTACACCTTCCAATGATGCTAGCCCATAGTCCCAGACCAGTAGAAACACAGCCGGGCTAGTACACCTTCCCCTGATGCTAGCCCACAGAGCCAGACCAGTAGAAACACTGTCAGGCTAGTACACCTTCCCTTGATGCTAGCCCACAGAGCCTGACCAGTAGAAACACAGCCGTGCTAGTACACCTTCCCCTGATGCTATCCCATAGTCCCAGACTACTAGAAACACTGTCGGGCTAGTACACCTTCCCCTGATGCTAGCCCATAGTCCCAGACTAGTAGAAACACTGTCGGGTTAGTACACCTTCCCCTGATGCTAGCCCACAGAGCCAGACCAGTAGAAACACTGTCAGGCTAGTACACCTTCCCTTGATGCTAGCCCACAGAGCCTGACCAGTAGAAACACAGCCGTGCTAGTACACCTTCCCCTGATGCTAGCCCATAGTCCCAGACTAGTAGAAACACTGTCGGGCTTGTACACCTTCCCCTGATGCTAGCCCATAGTCCCAGACTAGTAGAAACACTGTCGGGTTAGTACACCTTCCCCTGATGCTAGCCCACAGAGCCAGACCAGTAGAAACACTGTCAGGCTAGTACACCTTCCCTTGATGCTAGCCCACAGAGCCTGACCAGTAGAAACACAGCCGTGCTAGTACACCTTCCCCTGATGCTAGCCCATAGTCCCAGACTAGTAGAAACACTGTCGGGCTTGTACACCTTTCCCTGATGCTAGCCCATAGTCCCATACTAGTAGAAACAGTCGGGCTAGTACACCTTCCCCTGATGCTAGCCCACAGTCCCAGACTAGTAGAAACACAGTCGGGCTAGTACACCTTCCCTTGATGATAGCCCATAGTCCCAGACCAGTAGAAACACTGTCAGGCTAGTACATCTTCCCCTGATGCTATCCTACAGTGCCAGACCAGTAGAAACACTGTCAGGCTTGTACACCTTCCCCTGATGCTAGCCTACAGTGCCAGACCAGTAGAAACACTGTCAGGCTTGTACACCTTCCCCTGATGCTAGCCTACAGTGCCAGACCAGTAGAAACACTGTCAGGCTAGTACACCTTCCAATGATGCTAGCCCATAGTCCCAGACCAGTAGAAACACAGCCGGGCTAGTACACCTTCCCCTGATGCTAGCCCACAGAGCCAGACCAGTAGAAACACTGTCAGGCTAGTACACCTTCCCTTGATGCTAGCCCACAGAGCCTGACCAGTAGAAACACTGTCAGGCTAGTACACCTTCCCTTGATGCTAGCCCACAGAGCCTGACCAGTAGAAACACAGCCGTGCTAGTACACCTTCCCCTGATGCTATCCCATAGTCCCAGACTAGTAGAAACACTGTCGGGTTAGTACACCTTCCCCTGATGCTAGCTCACAGAGCCAGACCAGTAGAAACACTGTCAGGCTAGTACACCTTCCCTTGATGCTAGCCCACAGAGCCTGACCAGTAGAAACACAGCCGTGCTAGTACACCTTCCCCTGATGTTAGCCCATAGTCCCAGACTAGTAGAAACACTGTCGGGCTTGTACACCTTTCCCTGATGCTAGCCCATAGTCCCATACTAGTAGAAACAGTCGGGCTAGTACACCTTCCCCTGATGCTAGCCCACAGTCCCAGACTAGTAGAAACACTGTCGGGCTAGTACACCTTCCCCTGATGCTAGCCCACAGTCCCAGACCAGTAGAAACACTGTCAGGCTAGTACACCTTCCCCTGATGCTAGCCTATAGTCCTAGACTAGTAGAAACACTGCCGGGCTAGTACACCTTCCCCTGATGCTAGCCCATAGTCCCAGACTAGTAGAAACACTGCCGGGCTAGTACACCTTCCCCTGATGCTAGCCCATAGTCCCAGACTAGTAGAAACACTGCCGGGCTAGTACACCTTCCCCTGATGCTAGCCCATAGTCCCAGACTAGTAGAAACACTGCCGGGCTAGTACACCTTCCCCTGATGCTAGCCCATAGTCCCAGACTAGTAGAAACACTGTCGGCCTTGTACACCTTTCCCTGATACCAGCCAGACTGTATAGTAGGTGATCATGATTTGTAATTTTTGGTAAAAATGTCTTTTTGTCATTTGACAAATCTTACTAAATATTAATTGCCATACTGTACTGTAAATATGGTTCAGACTAGTTCACTTTGATTCAGGCTAGTGCAAAACTTCACTTACATGTACTAGCCCTACTGACCTTAAACGTATTTGCCCCAGACTACATTTCCTCACCCTCCACACAGAGAATATCTAAGGAGTGTTAGTGGAGGATATTTACATCAATCTGAAGATTGCTGAATCACAAAATATGTCATATATCTTAATTGCAATATTGGAGGTATTTTGCTGTCTTCAGTAACATTTATCATGCATTTGAAGATGGCAAACGGAAATTCAACACCATATTCCGTGCTGAATATTATAGGTACTTACACATCTGAGAATTTTACCACATGTAATTGGAAAAAATGAAATGTGACATTTTTCATTTGTGTGGCAAACAACTCAAATGTCAAAATAGACACTATTTGGATGTGACATTCCCAATCAGGATGCAAGACATGTCAGAACTGACTTTTATTTTTGTTTTGCAAACAGCTCATCTAAAGTTTTCAAAATCAATATGTGTTTAAGGTTTGTGACACGCAGTTCTTCTTTATACTAGAATATCAAACTGTGATTTGACATCGATGTGTGAATAACAATATTCAAGCCGGTTTATATTGGGCATGATTTATTATCAACTCCGTCTGTACGTATATTTCATGTGTGGAGTATTTCATAGAAATCTGTCACAAATTTTGGAGCAATTAAATATTTTTACAAAAGTTTCCCTCTTTGATGGCTGCTAAACTGAGATCTATGAGAGACCATCCTTTGTGCTCCAGGTTGCCATGGAAACTCACCTGTTTGGAACTAACAAGCAGGAAATGAACATCATCAAACATGGCAACGGCAGACACGTTGTACTTGTCCATTGCGGCAGGAGTCTGTGCTAAGAGGAAGTCCCACTCAGAACTCAGGGAAGATGGTGATATCATGAAATATGTTATTGACATATCATAATTCTATAATGTTGTCCTTATTTCGTTGTAGGTTATAATTATTTTGATGCCATCTAAAAAGCCAAATTTAACTACCCAAGATTCACAAAATGAGCATTCAAATCATGTCATTGTTGTGGTACTCATTTTGGGGATTCAAATGATGTCATTATTTGTGGTACTCATTTTGGGGTTTCACATGATGTCACTATTTGGAGTACTCATTTTGGGTTAATAACTTATCTCATATGCATAGATTTTCGATCGTGTTTGTTTTGACTTTAGGGCTGAATGTTCGAGGCTTTAACATGATTAAGGTGAAAGTCTATGGAGCATAAACCTATTATCGGTCCATGTCGGCCATGTTTTTGACAAGTAGTTTCTGCTTACACTGTCAGATGGCACTTTTATTTGAGAATTTGTGAGTGTGTGGAAGAGAAAGAAGATTTTCTTGGATTTTGCCTTGGGATTTTGCAAACTTACACAAACTTGATTTTTTTTTTAAATCAACACTCGTTAGAATTATGATATCATACTTGTCAATGAAATTTAATTCCAAGATTTGTCCTAACATCAGAGATCACTGGAGCGTGTTGATCATCATCAATCTGGGTACCAAGCTTTGAGGGCTTCTACAGACTATCATAACTTCCCTAAATCTTGACAGCATCTACCTTGAGGACACACTAGGATGTGAAAATAACAACCAGTTTCTTATTCACATGGATTTTTGTATTTACACCAGTATATAGTGGCTTAGAAACTGCATCTTGGTAATTTGTAACAATAATTAAGAAACTAATTTGTCAATAATATTCTAAATTTTCATTACAAATTGCCAAAGAATCATCCACTTGAAAATCTCTTAGTGTTCTCCAATCACCCATCGGCAAAGCCCAGATAGGTGATCTGGAGAGGTCTGAGATTTTTGCTTTTTGGTTTTAATCTCGTTTAGATGTGATTTTTTAAATACCCAACTGTTTAAGTGATAATTCATATTTTATGTATGATTATGTCTAAAATCTCACAAAAAAGCTTGATTATTTTTTGGATAACATTAAATAAAGAAAATATAAATACTTGATAATAATCGCCAGCTGCAAAAATTGAATCAAACCCGTTTTAACGGCAGTTGAAACGGGTTCAATTTTGACGTTTAAACGGGTTTACCACAGTTTTTATAGCTGGCGATTTTTTTACTTCACTAGAGCTCAATCAACTCCACCAAACTTTTCTTTGGTTGGAGTTGGTAGAGATCATGGACGTTCGACAAACCCCTCCAGATCACCTATCTGGGCTTTGCCGATGGGTGATTGGAGAACACTAAAAATCTCTTGTTATTAAAAAAGAACAAAAAAACAAAAGGTTTTGTATTCCTTCTGCTGTACTCATTATCTTAAATGAGTTATTTAAGCAAGATCCTTTTTTTTCTATTCATAAACACATTTAATTGATCATAAGTGGTATTTTAATTTATTTCAATAAACATCAAAACTTTGGATTCTCCTTTCACCAAAAATGGCACCAGATTTGATTTTTTTAAAATCTGGATGTCCTAAAGTAAAGATGACATTTATATACCGCTGATACCAGACAATGTCTGCTCATAGCGGTTGATAGTAACTGGCCAGGATTCGAACCTAGAACCCCTGGATCTCAAGGCGAATTCTCTACCAATTGAGCTATTTCGGCCATATCCTAACTCATAAGTTATTACTGATTCCTTATTAAGTCAGGCTGAAAAGAAAAGTTTGTTTGTGGTTTCCATAACTACCATAGTTTAAACTAGCTACCCTAAAGTTTTTTTGTTTATTTTTTACTTTCTGTGTGAAAAGACTAAGTTTCTGTTATAATGTATTATAGTTTCTGTCATATATATCCATTCTTAATATCTTTGATCAATTCTAATAAAAAAAAATAAAAACTGAAATAAAAATAAAAATCTACACTTTTTCTTGTTTGGTCTTAGCAACCATATCTTGTTTGGGATGTAATACCATAAAACCTCCATAAGTTGTAATTGGCTTGCAATCTACTCTGGGCCTAACAATGTTGTTTGTCTGTATGTATATATTTATTACATAAAATACATAGTACATTATAAGTATAAATCAACTCCCAGCCCAGACAGGCTGATATGTTGGATTATAGTTTCTACCACTTCTACTTAAAATAGGCTGGCATTAAAATGTTACCAACAAATAACTTATATCTATTACATAAAGTACATAGTACATTATAAGTATAAATCAACTCCCAGCCCAGACAGGCTGATATGTTGGATTATAGTTTCTACCACTTCTACTTAAAATAGGCTGGCATTAAAATGTTACCAACAAATAACTTCACAGTGCCTAATGGACCAAGACTATGATAAAAATATTTTCCTTTTCTGGATTATGAGAAGAAAAAAACATAAAAATATACCCTCTTCAAAACTCTTTTCCTATTCTCAACAAATTTTTTTTTTAATTAAAAAAAATCTATTTTTTTTCATATACAGGATATTGTATTTCCTACTTTAAACAAAGACAATGTTTTCAAAGTATATTTTGACTATGTGTAATGATAGGTTTACAATAAAGCATAACTGTGGCATAAATTTGAGGAGCTTCCACGGCAGATGAAGTTGGTTTCTCTTTGATCTATAATTAGCAATGTTTCTGTGGCTCCCACCGTGACGCAAGCTCATTATGGAATGGCTAGAAAATCAGGTACAAAGATTACCATGCACAACATGGCTTCTCAATGCAACATCCTTCATTTCTTCATTAGAAAAATTGACTTAATAATGGAAATAAATTGCAGGAAATAGTATGAAGTTTGCTTAAGAAGATCTATTCTTGTGACAAGCTTAGCATTAGCACAACACTCAGCATTTCTATAAAATAAAGTATCTTGGGATGGTTTAGAAGCTATGTTCATGCTGATTTTACCCCTGTTGGCTGATTCATAAATATTTCTTTATTTCTACCAAAATAGAATATTGTTTTCAAAAAGTACCAGTAAACTGACGAGCTATTGGAAATTCACAAGCAGATATAGGCTTGCCTCCAAAAGAAAAAAAAAGTCATGCTGAACTGCATATTCTGCCAAGCTGTGCTGAGCATTCTGCTGAACATTCTGCTGGGCATTCTGCTGAACATTCTGCTGAGCATTCTGCTGGGCATTCTGCTGAACATTCTGCTGGGCATTCTGCTGGGCATTCTGCTGAACATTCTGCTGAGCATTCTGCTGAGCATTCTGCTGGGCATTCTGCTGGGCATTCTGCTGAGCATTCTGCTGGGCATTCTGCTGGGCATTCTGCTGAGCATTCTGCTGGGCATTCTGCTGAGCATTCTGCTGGGCATTCTGCTGGGCATTCTGCTGGGCATTCTGCTGAGCATTCTGCTGGGCATTCTGCTGGGCATTCTGCTGGGCATTCTGCTGGGCATTCTGCTGAGCATTCTGCTGGGCATTCTGCTGGGCATTCTGCTGAGCAGTGCTGGGCATTCTGCTGTGCATTCTGCTGGGCATTCTGCTGGGCATTCTGCTGGGCATTCTGCTGGGCATTCTGCTGGGCATTCTGCTGGGCATTCTGCTGAGCATTCTGCTGAGCATTCTGCTGAACATTCTGCTGAGCATTCTGCTGAACATTCTGCTGAGCATTCTGCTGAGCATTCTGCTGGGCATTCTGCTGGGCATTCTGCTGGGCATTCTGCTGAACATTCTGCTGGGCATTCTGCTGAGCATTCTGCTGGGCATTCTGCTGGGCATTCTGCTGAGCATTCTGCTGGGCATTCTGCTGGGCATTCTGCTGAGCATTCTGCTGGGCATTCTGCTGGGCATTCTGCTGGGCATTCTGCTGGGCATTCTGCTGAGCATTCTGCTGGGCATTCTGCTGGGCATTCTGCTGGGCATTCTGCTGGGCATTCTGCTGGGCATTCTGCTGGGCATTCTGCTGGGCATTCTGCTGGGCATTCTGCTGAGCATTCTGCTGAGCATTCTGCTGAGCATTCTGCTGAGCATTCTGCTGAGCATTCTGCTGAGCATTCTGCTGAGCATTCTGCTGAGCATTCTGCTGGGCATTCTGCTGGGCATTCCGCTGGGCATTCCGCTGGGCATTCCGCTGGGCATTCTGCTGGGCATTCTGCTGGGCATTCTGCTGGGCATTCTGCTGAGCATTCTGCTGGGCATTCCGCTGGGCATTCCGCTGGGCATTCTGCTGGGCATTCTGCTGGGCATTCTGCTGGGCATTCCGCTGGGCATTCCGCTGGGCATTCCGCTGGGCATTCCGCTGGGCATTCCGCTGGGCATTCTGCTGGGCATTCTGCTGGGCATTCTGCTGGGCATTCTGCTGGGCATTCTGCTGAGCATTCTGCTGAGCATTCTGCTGAGCATTCTGCTGAGCATTCTGCTGAGCATTCTGCTGAGCATTCTGCTGGGCATTCTGCTGGGCATTCCGCTGGGCATTCCGCTGGGCATTCCGCTGGGCATTCTGCTGGGCATTCTGCTGGGCATTCTGCTGGGCATTCCGCTGGGCATTCCGCTGGGCATTCTGCTGGGCATTCTGCTGGGCATTCTGCTGGGCATTCTGCTGGGCATTCCGCTGAGCATTCTGCTGGGCATTCTGCTGGGCATTCTGCTGAGCATTCTGCTGGGCATTCCGCTGGGCATTCCGCTGGGCATTCTGCTGGGCATTCTGCTGGGCATTCTGCTGAGCATTCTGCTGGGCATTCTGCTGGGCATTCCGCTGGGCATTCCGCTGGGCATTCCGCTGGGCATTCTGCTGGGCATTCTGCTGGGCATTCTGCTGGGCATTCCGCTGGGCATTCCGCTGGGCATTCTGCTGGGCATTCTGCTGGGCATTCTGCTGGGCATTCTGCTGGGCATTCCGCTGAGCATTCTGCTGGGCATTCTGCTGGGCATTCTGCTGAGCATTCTGCTGGGCATTCCGCTGGGCATTCCGCTGGGCATTCTGCTGGGCATTCTGCTGGGCATTCTGCTGGGCATTCTGCTGGGCATTCTGCTGGGCATTCCGCTGGGCATTCCGCTGGGCATTCTGCTGGGCATTCTGCTGGGCATTCTGCTGGGCATTCTGCTGGGCATTCTGCTGGGCATTCCGCTGGGCATTCCGCTGGGCATTCTGCTGGGCATTCTGCTGGGCATTCTGCTGGGCATTCTGCTGGGCATTCTGCTGGGCATTCTGCTGGGCATTCCGCTGGGCATTCCGCTGGGCATTCTGCTGGGCATTCTGCTGAGCATTCTGCTGGGCATTCCGCTGGGCATTCCGCTGGGCATTCTGCTGAGCATTCTGCTGGGCATTCCGCTGGGCATTCCGCTGGGCATTCTGCTGGGCATTCTGCTGGGCATTCTGCTGGGCATTCTGCTGGGCATTCTGCTGGGCATTCTGCTGGGCATTCTGCAGGGCATTCTGCTCAGCATTCTGCTGAGCATTCTGCATTCTACTGAGCGAAGAATTCTTTTTTGACAAGTTTATGAACATTTCCAAGTTTGTGAACATTTCCTGTTATTTACCAAGCTTTGAAAGCCGAGAACAATTGATTCAGCAAAAATGATGGATAGTATTGTGCACAAAATGACAGACTCCACCAACTCCACATTGCTTTTCTTTGAAAGTCTCCAACTGAGGGTATAATTAGATAGTCAGAAGGAGGCACTGGATGTTCCAGGTGTCTGTGCATTTAAGAAACAATTCACTGTTTCCCACTGTACTTTTAAAAAAATCTAAGACTCATGGAAAATAGGGCCAAAATATTATAACTTTGTTTCCTATAACATGCCTTGAAAAAATAAGATGGAGGTAATTTTAATTTTTTGCTAAAAGTGATCAAATATATTGAGAACAGACATATTTAAATGAGATTATAACTGAAATTCTTTCTTTTCACCAAGAAAGTATAAAATAACTTCAGGGAAACTAGTTTGAACTATGTTGGGGGAGGCAAATCGGAAACAAGCTTCTTTTTTTAGGCCAAGACAGAATTGATCTCCTGACAACACCACATCTTGTAAATTCAGCAAAGCTTAAAAGTGGGGTTGGACCTAAAAAATGTGCACATCAGCAAAATCTTGATGAGTCGAGGCAGATTCATGTTTTGTCAGGTGATAATTTTTGATGTTGCGTGGCGTGATGATAAGCGTGACAAGAAATCTTTGTGGCCATTGAGATACGTACCTGTGCACAAAAGGACTGATATGCTATGATATGAGGTTTATTTCTAATCAAGGAATATAGTCATTAAGATTTGTTATTTCTATAAAGTAATAGAAAAGTTAAGGCCACCATAAAAGCTTTATAAAAAGAGCAACATACTTTAATATTATTGGGATAAAAACAGGAGCTTTAGAATGATTGAATGTAAGTGGGTCTATTTGAGAAGAGTAGAAATTAGAAATTGGACAATAAAGATTTCTGAGTTTCATATTCGGATATATCAATATTAATTGTCCAAGGTTAATTTCAAGTTGTACTGTTAGACTCTGGACACAATTGGCAAGTCGCAAATATGAGATTCAGGTTCAAACTGCCAAGTCACAAATTCAGATTCAGGTTAAAATTGCCAAATCACAAAGATCAGAATCATCACATTCATTTATGAGAGGTTTCTGTCAAATCATTCTTTACTCCAATTAAATGCAATCTGTATTAAAATAATTGAACAGTAAATATACCAAAATAAGTGGCACATAACTATCCACAGAAAATATCATTCCATCATGGACACAGAATGCTTCAGCATTAAGCATTCATATCCACCAAGAGTATCAAATCAAATCATTCTCAGCCTCCATGTATTTATTTATTTATATCTATTTTTGCAATGTTTCAAAGAAAAAGTCTGCAATAGACTTAACATTTTGCATCAGCACAGATCTAATGTCTTTTAGCATGCTACAATATTGCGTTACCCTAATCCGAGATGATGAACTTCCACCATCTAACCTGTAGACCAGGAGACAAAATAAACGCAGCAGATTATCAAACTTACAGCTATGTTAAATGACAGATACTCCATTCCAGACATACATCAAACAAAATCCTATTCTGGGTGACAAGACAAGAATGGCGTTTCTCATCAAGAAGAGATTGCACTGGATTTTAGATAATACGGATCATCAGTTTATGAGACAGTAAGTGAGACACTAATGGCTTCGGTGACAGAGAGGATGATCAATAATCTCATGTCCCCGTGAGTAACGAGAACACCTGGGACGAGAAAATGTATTTTGCTGACAACGATTCATTAAGCTTTGCTGGTCTAGTGCTGTCATCTGGTGGCTGTTTTTTTCGATACTCATGTTTCTCCCATGAGCCTTTGTGATGGATTTGCATGGAGTTGGTGTCAGATTAAGGACACGTTATAGGACCCTCAAGGCCTGAGACTCAGAGATTGACCTTTCAGAACATTTTATTACAAATCCGATTCCTATCTTCTTTCTTTCTTTTTATGTTCATTGCAACAAGTATTTGTTTTCTTTATTTCTTTTACAAACTGCATATAAATAATTCCAGCATTGTGCAATCTACTGTATGAGCAAATGCAATCTATCATATTTCAATCTATCATATGAGTAAATGCAAATGCAATGAAATCTACCATATTACAAAATGCAATCTATCATATGAGTAAATGCAATCTACCATATGAGTAAATAAAATCATTCATGTTACCCAAGACTTTCTTAATGTATATTTCTTTATTTCAGGGGTGGGAGAGCTCTGAATGGTGCTGGGCCAAATTCTTTACTTCTCACAAATAGCATAAAAATTGTATCAAAATCATTACATCATTACAAAATTGAACAAATATTAATTTCGTTTAAAAAACAGTTGAGTGTATATCAGTGTGTTAATTATGATGGTGCAAGTTTTACAGTAAATCTTTAACGTTTTTACAGTAATATTTGTGCTCCTAAGTTTGGATTACTTCTCATTAAGTAATCTTAAACTGGAGAACATTCCTGTGTTAAAATTGGGGAGAAATTTCAATAAAATTCAGCTTCAGGTGATTATATTCTTATATATGATATGTCACTGATGAGCATGTTATTTCCTTGAGAATATAGACGTGACAGTTCTTATCTAACAATTGAAGAGAACAACTTTTTCAATCTAGCCACTGTTCACCGTATGGCACTGCTCAGATTTCACTTCAGGTTAATAATAATAAAATATTTCTATAGCGCATACACCAAGCAAAGCTTGCTCAGGTTAGCTGCAATATAGTGTCTGGCTATGTTGTGAGCATCTGGAATGATGCAATATAGTGTCTGGCTATGTTGTGAGCATCTGGAATGATGCAATATAGTGTCTGGCTATGTTGTGAGCATCTGGAATGATGCAATATAGTGTCTGGCTATGTTGTGAGCATCTGGAATGATGCAATAGTGTCTGGCTATGTTGTGAGCATCTGGAATGATGCAATAGTGTCTGGCTATGTTGTGAGCATCTGGAATGATGCAATATAGTGTCTGGCTATGTTGTGAGCATCTGGAATGATGCAATAGTGTCTGGCTATGTTGTGAGCATCTGGAATGATGCAATAGTGTCTGGCTATGTTGTGAGCATCTGGAATGATGCAATAGTGTCTGGCTATGTTGTGAGCATCTGGAATGATGCAATATAGTGTCTGGCTATGTTGTGAGCATCTGGAATGATGCAATAGTGTCTGGCTATGTTGTGAGCATCTGGAATGATGCAATAGTGTCTGGCTATGTTGTGAGCATCTGGAATGATGCAATAGTGTCTGGCTCTGGAATGATGCAATATAGTGTCTGGCTATGTTGTGAGCATCTGGAATGATGCAATAGTGTCTGGCTATATTGTGAGCATCCGGAATGACATGAATTGTCTGGATAAGTCCAGATTTACTGTCTGGCATCATTCAGAGCTCTTCCACCCTGAATTTATCTGGTTGTCCTCTACATGTGCATTTTTCAGTTATTGTATGCTCAGTGGAGAATGCAAAATATTTTATAAATTTAAATACCTAGCAGCAGTAAGTATCTGTTTATGAGACAATAATATCAAACAAGTTACTTACCGTTGTTGATTGATCACATATTGTGATCAGGAAGTGAATCAAAAAGTACCCACCTGAAACAAATATAACAGAACATGAATATGAAACCAATTAGAAATTTCCTTAAATTTCCTCATACAGTTAGATCATGACTTGGCCCTGAAAAAAAGAAGCTTGTTTCTGATTTCCCTACCTACCCTAGTTCAAAAGAGCTACCATAAAGTTTTTTTTTTTTCACTTCCTTGGTGATAATACATAGTTTCAGTTTGAATGTCCTTTGAATATATCCATTGTCAATATCAGGGGTGGGAGAGCTCTGAACCAATCTGGTTGGTACTCGAAACATATCTGGGCGGTATGATGTCATACCATTGTTCTGAACCAATTCTGAAGTGGACAGATTGTTGCGAGTGCCCAGAATGACGTCATTTAGCGCCCAGATCAGTTGTGAGCGACCAGAATGACGTGATTTAACCAGATTGGTTCAGATTTACTGCACAGATTGGTTCAGAGCTCTCCCACCCCTGAATATATTTCATCACTTTTAACAAAAAATATATTTCAGCACTTTTAACAAAAAATAAAAAATCAAATAAAAATAAAAATCTACCTCCTACTCTTTTTATCAGGGCATGTTATTGGAAACAAGTTTTGTTTTGCCCTATGTAAGCACACCAGATCAATACTCCATTAAGATTCATTGTGTCCATTTATTTATCAATGTATTAATTAAATTTAAAACATTTATCTGTGTGAAAAGCACAATGTTTTGAACAGAGTCAAAAATACTGAACCTTAGTTTGACAGTTCCCCTC
This sequence comes from Amphiduros pacificus, assembly GCA_949316495.1. Taxonomy (NCBI): domain Eukaryota; kingdom Metazoa; phylum Annelida; class Polychaeta; order Phyllodocida; family Hesionidae; genus Amphiduros; species Amphiduros pacificus. The sequence goes on from OX439011.1 coordinate 19,724,750, forward strand.
TCTTATAGGTATTTGTGACTGTTACCCTCTCTTATAGGTAATTGTGACTGTTACCCTCTCTTATAGGTATTTGTGACTGTTACCCTCTCTTATAGGTAATTGTGACTGGTCCCCTCTCTTATAGGTATTTGTGACTGTTACCCTCTCTTATAGGTAATTGTGACTGTTCCCCTCTCTTATAGGTAATTGTGACTGTTCCCCTCTCATATAGGTAATTGTGACAGTTCCCCTCTCTTATAGGTATTTGTGACTGTTACCCTCTCTTATAGGTAATTGTGACTGTTCCCCTCTCTTATAGGTATTTGTGACTGTTCCCCTCTCTTATAGGTATTTGTGACTGTTCCCCTCTCTTATAGGTATTTGTGACTGTTCCCCTCTCTTATAGGTATTTGTGACTGTTACCCTCTCTTATAGGTATTTGTGACTGTTCCCCTCTCTTATAGGTATTTGTGACTGTTCCCCTCTCTTATAGGTATTTGTGACTGTTCCCCTCTCTTATAGGTAATTGTGACTGTTCCCCTCTCTTATAGGTATTTGTGACTGTTACCCTCTCTTATAGGTAATTGTGACTGTTACCCTCTCTTATAGGTATTTGTGACTGTTACCCTCTCTTATAGGTATTTGTGACTGTTACCCTCTCTTATAGGTAATTGTGACTGTTCCCCTCTCTTATAGGTAATTGTGACTGTTCCCCTCTCATATAGGTAATTGTGACTGTTCCCCTCTCTTATAGGTATTTGTGACTGTTACCCTCTCTTATAGGTAATTGTGACTGTTCCCCTCTCTTATAGGTATTTGTGACTGTTACCCTCTCTTATAGGTATTTGTGACTGTTACCCTCTCTTATAGGTATTTGTGACTGTTACCCTCTCTTATAGGTAATTGTGACTGGTCCCCTCTATTATAGGTATTTGTGACTGTTACCCTCTCTTATAGGTAATTGTGACTGTTCCCCTCTCTTATAGGTAATTGCCATACTCTTATGACGTCATTTTACCTTTCAGTGCCTCTATGATGACACTCCACATAAAAATGACGCCAAGAAAGGAGTGTGCTTTTATTAGGGGCCTATATATTAAAGTCTTGTTCAAATAGGTATACAGACAATGATGGGGATGCATTTTTCAAAAAATCTATAGACATGAAAGACAAGTTGATTTATTACCAATATGTGAATTTTAAACGTTTTTTTTTCAAAATCGGTGCTTAATCCCTTTAAGAAATGGCTTAATCCCTTTAAGAAATAATCCATTTTATTTTATGATATCAATTTCATAATACAGGAAAACAGAAAGGTGAAAGGGCAATTCTCGCTATCTGCTCTCCCGGCTTTTTAGCTGGTCCGTGAAATAATGACGGGATTGGCGCGAGAGAGCAATGCATGACGGGAAAGATGTTGCGTTGTAAACTTCCGCCCGCCTTGCTTCAAGATGGGAGGGAAATTTCAGACTGACATCATACATTGACAAGCTAATGTCAGTGCTATTGAGTGTTTGTTGTGTAATCTTCATATAAGTATATTGCAATCTACGTAATTTATGTCAACATTGCGGAGGCAAAACTGACAAAAACAACGATGGAAAGATGAAAGGCAGAGGCGACAATGCCCCAAACAAGCTGTCGCCGCTGTTCCCGGATGTGCCGTGTGCAAAGAATTGGGTCAAATACGATCGCAGCGCATATGGTAGAGCAGATAGGGAGAATTACTCCACAATCCCCCATCAACAATCCCCGATCAACAATCCCCCATCAACAATCCCCCATCAACAATCCCCCATCAACAATCCCCAATCAACAATCCCCCATCAACAATCCCCCATCAACAATTTCTGAATTCACCCGGGCTTGATCAATACTACAGATATTACCATCTTGTGTTATACAGTACTCAAAATCCCTACACTGGTTGAAGAACATTAGATTGGTCAAATTGAGTTTGAAATGGTAAGTTATCTTAACATGTGCAATGTACTTAATTTGTACCACCTAAAGGCCATAGGCCGTAGCACAGCTGCTTGGAGAGCAAGTTCATTAGCACCAGTTCCTCTGTGGAGATCCAAAGGTCGTGGGTTCGGTTCTTTGGCGTGGCAGCAGCGAGCTCATGATACATGTTTGCAACTGAGCTGAGCTGAGGCCCATGAATTGGTTAGTCTGTGACTGGGTTGCCGGGTTGTCATGTCAAGGTCTCGTCATGATATGACTGAAATAATGTCAATGACGTATAAGGCTATCTCTCCGACCACTGATTAAATATAGAGGAGTTGCACAGTTCTGGTTCCGGTAAAGTTGTACAGTTCCGGTTTCGGTGTGTAAAAAACAACATGGTGATCGGTAATCGGCCTTTACAACTTTGCAACTCCAAATGCTAAAACACGTGTACGTCACCTTCAAATCTGATCGATAGTCACGTGACTTTCACGAGGATGTCAAACCTTTCCGTCTTTTCTTCTCAGAATGACCCTTTCTCTCAGTTTGTCTGGCGTCAGCACGATGTCCTCGCAGTGCCTGATTTGAGCTAAATGTATTTAATTAAAGAGACTGAGTTCTTTTGTCTCTTCTTGACCAAGATACAGAAAATCGGCGAGACGCAATCTTCTCACAGCAGATCCTGGCTCTGTTAGTCAACGGCATATTCAATTCTAAATTTCTCTTGAGAGTACGCATGAGCACTTGTACAGTTGTGTTATTGTGCATGAACACGTTCATGAGCCAACCAATTGGCCAACTGCATGGTAATTGCATGTTAATAAGCAAGGAACAACGTATTGTGGCAGAGGTAGTATATGACTCTACCTCGCCATGCAGAGTAACTGCAAACAGAGAAATTTAACACATCTCTGCTGTAAAGAACTGTCACCTTTCTTCCCCATGAATCGCAGACGATAATGGCTCAATCACGCCGCCATCTGGCGGGAAACAAAATAAGGAGGTCACTCTTCATGTATCTTTCAAGACACTCCAATACATTTCGCTTTTGATGATATTCTGCAGGTATATTCTATTAACAAAGTCGGAGTTTAAAAAACATGATTAATCATTTAATCGTCAGCTTTGAATTAAATGAACCTCATTGATTGTGGAGACCTACATGTACAAACACTTTAACATTTCTCTGGTCGTTTCTCGTGGATCTTTGTCTTGGTCCCAAAATATTCTAATCTCCATTTTTATTTATTCTGATCTATTTAATTCTAATCTATGCTAATTAAAAACTACTCTGATCTAATTCATTTTAATCTATTCTTGTCTATTCTATTCCATTCTACTCTAACTTTTACTGCACTCACCAAGAAAAACTGCTGCCGGATATTTTACTATTTTTTAATCTACGCATGCTGAGACACGATTCATCCTGCGATAAACAAAATCATTTTTTTAACCCACAACAAAAAATATAGAGACCAAGTAATCTAACAATGGCAATTCATAGTGTTTTATTGTGTCTCTCAGTACCAGTCATGTGTTATGTGAGAGAGATACAGACCAATAAATAATCTCAGTGTGTGCTGTAACAATACACCAGTGCTTTAGCCTTTTACTCTATCCACCATTGTGGGTCGGTATTAAGAGAAACCCTTTTCGCTAATTCCTAAACCCAGTAGAAGGAAAATGTTTATAAAAGTCCATCTTCATAATTTATGAGTACATTTTGTGCCAGTATGTCTCATTGATAAATAGTAAAGGATCTCGAAGAAATGACTAGGGTATATCTCCCCCAAGCAGTATAAAGCACATGACTCAAGAGATGACTAGGGTATATATCCCCCAAGCAGTATAAATCACAAGACTCAAGAGATGACTAGGGTATATCTCCCCCAAGCAGTATAAATCACAAGACTCAAGAGATGACTAGGGTATATCTCCCCCAAGCAGTACAAAGCACAAGACTCAAGAGATATGACTAGGGTATATCTCCCCCAAGCAGTATAAAGCACAAGACCCAAGAGATGACTAGGGTATATCTCCCCCAAGCAGTATAAAGCACAAGACCCAAGAGATGACTAGGGTATATCTCCCCCAAGCAGTATAAAGCACAAGACCCAAGAGATGACTAGGGTATATCTCCCCCAAGCAGTATAAAGCACAAGACCCAAGAGATGACTAGGGTATATCTCCCCCAAGCAGTATAAAGCACAAGACCCAAGAGATGACTAGGGTATATATACCCCAAGCAGTATAAAGCACAAGACTCAAGAGATGACTAGGGTATATCTCCCCCAAGCAGTATAAAACACAAGACTCAAGAGATGACTAGGGTATATCCCCCCAAGCAGTATAAAGCACAAGACCCAAGAGATGACTAGGGTATATCTCCCCCAAGCAGTATAAAACACAAGACTCAAGAGATGACTAGGGTATATCTCCCCCAAGCAGTATAAAGAACAAGACCCAAGAGACGACTAGGGTTTACCTCCCCCAAGCAGTATAAAGCACAAGACTCAATAGATGACTAGGGTATATCTCCCCCAAGCAGTATAAAACACAAGACTCAATAGATGACTAGAGTATATCTCCCCCAAGCAGTATAAAGAACAAGACCCAAGAGATGACTAGGGTATATCTCCCCCAAGCAGTATAAAGAACAAGACCCAAGAGATGACTAGGGTATATCTCCCCCAAGCAGTATAAAGCACAAGACCCAAGAGATGACTAGGGTATATCTCCCCCAAGCAGTATAAAGCACAAGACTCAAGAGAGCACTTGGGTATATCTTCTATTACAGCACAAACATGACAATCAACGAATGTGACGATCAGCAGACCTTCATCTTTGGTATCTCTATTTTTTCTTCTCATTTCCGAGTCATGGAAAACATAAACTAAACTGAAAAGCAAACAAATATTTACTGACCTTAAAGAAGTCTTTGTATATATCTATAAAGACATTGTCTCTACCTCGCCAAGTTCAGTAGCATATGATTGATTAAATTACAATCAAGTTGGTAGATGTAGTTGATCTTTGCCAAAAAACAAACAAAAGAGATATAAAAGATACATAGTGTTTAAACTTGCTCAAGGTTGGCCTCGTGACCAACTGACTCGAAGTTTAAAGTCCATAAATATAAACATAGTCAAATATCGCCAAAAAATGGTATTCATGACCAATGCTCCTCCTGATGGATCTCCCAAGACAGGGGATTCATTCAGAAATGCTGTTTGCCATTTTCTGCAATCAACTTATTTCTAAATTATCAATTTAATAAGAAATATGATAACAATTTAAATGTCCCTCTTTACATTGCCTTGTCCCTCTCAATATTGCCTTGTTCCTCTCTCCATTGCCTTGTCCCTCTCTCCATTGCCTTGTCCCTCTCAATATTGCATTGTCCCTCTCTCCATTGCCTTGTCCCTCTCTCCATTGCCTTGTCCCTCTCTACCTTGCCTTGTCCCTCTCTACCTTGCCTTGTCCCTCTCTACCTTGCCTTGTCCCTCTCTACCTTGCCTTGCCTTGTCCCTCTCTACATTGCCTTGTCCCTCTCTACATTGCCTTGTCCCTCTCTACATTGCCTTGTCCCTCTCTACATTGCCTTGTCCCTCTCTCCATATTGCCTTGTCCCTCTCTACATTGCCTTGTCCCTCTCTCCATTGCCTTGTCCCTCTCTACCTTGCCTTGTCCCTCTCTACCTTGCCTTGTCCCTCTCTACATTGCCTTGTCCCTCTCTACATTGCCTTGTCCCTCTCTACATTGCCTTGTCCCTCTCTCCATATTGCCTTGTCCCTCTCTACATTGCCTTGTCCCTCTCTACATTGCCTTGTCTCTCTCTACTTTGCCTTGTCCCTCTCTCCATATTGCCTTGTCCCTCTCTACATTGCCTTGTCCCTCTCTACATTGCCTTGTCCCTCTCTACCTTGCCTTGTCCCTCTCTACCTTGCCTTGTCCCTCTTTCCATTGCCTTGTCCCTCTCTCCATATTGTCTTGTCCCTCTCTACATTGCCTTGTCCCTCTCTACATTGCCTTGTCCCTCTCTCCATATTGTCTTGTCCCTCTTCATATTGCCTTGTCCCTCTCTCCATTGCCTTGTCCCTCTCAATATTGCCTTGTTCCACTCAATATTGCCTTGTCCCTCTCAATATTGACTTTTCCCTCTCAATATTGCCTTGTTACTCTTTACATTACCTTGTCCTTTAACCACCTCGTGAAACACAAATATCCACAGTCTTTTCAGATCTCCTCAGACTCACACTTTTCTTAATATAATATTCGATATGTGAAGATCAATTTACTTTTGAAACTATCTCAGACAATCAGTTTCAATCACATTGTTCTGATGAGTGAGAGCTATTTCTGGGATGTGTTCTTTTATTGTATCAGCTTATTTCATAGCAATCAGTGTGTGCTCACGTATATCATCTTCCATAACAGCTCAGAACGTTTTTTTTTATCTTTTAGTCAAATATTCTAATAAAAATGTCTTTAATTAGCGTTTTTGTTGTGAAGGCCTATCACATTGTATACCCATAAAAAGATGGTGTTTCACCTGTATCCTGCCAAACATGGACTACAATATGAACATTGGCGAAAATTGCTCCTCTTTCTATATAGTTTAGTATATATGTAAACCAATGAGAAATAGAATATCCACGCTATTTAAAAGAAACAGGATGTCTTGTTAATTAAGCGAATGTGAAATATCACAATTATATTTAAAGATATGTGAAGTATGGAGCAAGAATGCCATTGTTGTTAAAATCCAATTTTCCTGAGTAAATTATTTGTCCCTAATAATATTATAAGAATTAGGGCATTAGGACATGGTGAGTTAAAAGAAATGGTAAGTATATTAAGTCATGGTGAGTTAAAGGAAATGGTAAGTATTAAGACATGGTGAGTTAAAGGAAGTGGTAAGTATTAAGTCATGGTGAGTTAAAGGAAATGGTAAGTATTAAGGCATGGTGAGTTAAAGGAAATGGTAAGTGTTAAGACATGGTGAGTTAAAGGAAATGGTAAGTATTAAGACATGGTGAGTTAAAGGAAATGGTAAGTATTGAGTCATGGTGAGTTAAAGGAAATGGTAAGTATTAAGTCATGGTGAATTAAAGGAAATGGTAAGTATTAAGACATGGTGAGTCAAAGGAAATGGTAAGTGTTAAGACATGGTGAGTTAAAGGAAATGGTAAGTATTAAGACATGGTGAGTTAAAGGAAATGGTAAGTATTGAGTCATGGTGAGTTAAAGGAAATGGTAAGTATTAAGTCATGGTGAATTAAAGGAAATGGTAAGTATTAAGACATGGTGAGTTCAAGGAAATGGTAAGTATTAAGACATGGTGAGTCAAAGTAAATGGTAAGTATTAAGACATGGTGAGTCAAAGGAAATGGTAAGTATTAAGACATGGTGAATTAAAGGAAATGGTAAGTATTAAGTCATGGTGAGTCAAAGGAAATGGTAAGTATTAAGTCATGGTGAATCAAAGGAAATGGTTAGTATTAAGTCATGGTGAATTAAAGGAAATGGTAAGTATTAAGTCATGGTGAGTTAAAGGAAATGTTAAGTGAAACGATTCATACTGAACCCTGAGAAGTATGAAAATAGTATTCCCAATCAATGTTCTATTTCGAAATAGAAAAAAATAACAGATTAATGACAGGAAAGGAAACAATGTAAACTGAATAACAGACAACACCTAATCCACAAAGCTTCCCTTTCAAATAAGGTTGTGAATTATTCATATTTCCTGGTAAATGAGCTAAACAGCAAATAAGGCCTTTCCCCCTCGGGAGACCCAGGAATTGATATATGAACTATCAAAACAAATATTCACTCAGAGTACATCCACATGAAAAAAGCATTTGCAGACAGCTTTGTCGTGTCCCAGATCAAATGTTTTGACAGAATGGATGATACCTTATTTCCTTCTATCATTTATCCTTTATCCCACCACCTACATATGAAATTCATTATCATCCATCTTATCAAACTAACATACAGCGAGGGCTGTGTCAATGGCTGCTTCTATTTGGAGCGGAGGATAGCCGGAGACAAAAGGGGGCACAGTCAGAGCGGAAATTAATTCCGGGCAAAGTGACCGATATTGATTGTTTGAAAGCAGTTGTGCAGGAATAAAGCATTTATGTTGACCTGTCCATCTGCAGGTTTCCATATCATTCCTCAGAACATTGATGCTAAGTCGTTTATTCCACAAATGAAATGCTCAGAAGGTATGGCTAAGTACTGTTATGTTGCATATCACGCAATAAGGTCAAGATGAATATCACGCAATATGGTCAAGATGAATATCACGCTTTATAGTCATGTTACATATCACGCAATGAGGTCAAGATGAATATCACGCAATATCGTCATGTTACATATCACGCAATATGGTCAAGATGAATATCATGCAATATGGTCAAGATGAATATCACGCAATATGGTCAAGATGAATATCACGCAATATCGTCATGTTACATATCACGCAATATGGTCAAGATGAATATCATGCAATATGGTCAAGATGAATATCACGCAATATGGTCAAGATGAATATCACGCAATATGGTCAAGATGAATATCACGCAATATGGTCAAGATGAATATCACGCAATATGGTCAAGCTTAATATCACAAAATATGACATAACATCGCCTTTATTCAATATTGCCAAGCTCAAAACCCTATATAGGCAAAATGATTATTATACTTTCACAAATTGAATATCAATCAGAACCAAAATGAAAATCAGACCTAGCCAAGTTGAATAAAATACATTTTGCACGCGAATGCACTCGCCATGGACCATGCTCCATTCAAATTTTACTGGTTCATACCAAAGACTTCGCTCTCAAAGTTTGGTATTATCTCTTATTAATAAGAAAAAGTAAAGAACACTTTATGATAACCTGAGATCTGTAATTTACACCTTGCAAAAGTAATCCATCCTGAAAAATTGGAAGCTATAACTACATATAGACATTAAAATGACATATAATTGTCATAAAATATTTATTAAAATACGATTGAAAGAAAATATCTATTACGAAATACAGCAAGATCATTAAGGGAAAGCAGTTCAATGAAAGCTAGTTTGCAGAAGTGCCGTCCCAAATTGATTCCTCAGTTCAGAGGAAAAGGAAGTCGAAAAAGCCTTTGCAGTATGACAATTAACATGTTTTCTGTCTCTGGAACTGTATTTATGCAGGTGTTAGGAGATATGGGAATAAACCTGTGTCGTTTGTACTTCCTTAATGAGGGAATACTGACGTATGAGGCATTGAAATGGCACCTTCTGGAAAGAAAATCCGGAAAGAGAAATTGCTGTTAACAAAGATGTGAATTATGAAGTTGACAGTTTGATTTTTGTTTTCAATTTCCTTGCTTTGGTCAAGATTTGTCAGGGGAAAGTGGTTGTCAAAAAAACAATAACTTTTGATCCAGAAATTGATTATCTATGAATGAATATTTCAGTCAAATCAGGCAAAGGAGCTGGATGACAAACTCACCTTTCATGAGGGAAATAATAAAATATACCATACATATATGATTGCTGCTTCGTTTTTTTCTCAGGGGTACAAAACAAATATCAACGTAGCTATAATTACTTTTTTTTGCATTTGGACAAGAACAGATGAGATGTTTATTTCTGTCTTTACTAGTTGTTCTCCACGTGTAATAATACTTTCAATATTTTTGACCTGATTCTAGGACCCAATTTCTCTTTAACCCGATTACGTGCTCAGAGCTCTGAGTAAACGTTCTCAGTTCTACTCCCATAGACTCCATGTTTCTTGTCATTTTTTACATGATCACATGTTCCCAAATATTTTTTTAAAACAATATAACACACACCTAGTTCTGTTTGACCTGTTATTTTGTTCTCAGTTCTGTTTGACCTGAATACATGGTCTCAGTTCTGTTTGACCTGAATACATGGTCTCAGTTCTGTTTGACCTGAATACATGGTCTCAGTTCTGTTTGACCCAATTACATATTCTTATTTCTTTTTACTTGATATCTTATTCAGAGTTCAGACGTTTTCATTTCTAATGTGTGAATATAGCCGTATTACATAATCAAATATGCTAGATTTTCATAATCGAGGCTCCTATCTCCAGCAATCATCTGACACCAACATGATCCATAAACACCATCAACATTTATGATAAGATCAATATTATTGAGCAGGCTTATCTTAATCCTTAGGATTATCCAGGAAATATATTTGTCAAGGTCAAAGGTTTGAAAATATGATGGTATGATAATTCCATTTTGGTGAAACTTTTTTCAAATAATTTTTTTTTCTGACTTCTGAATGTCTCAAGCATTTCCTTTCACAGGGGACCGCTCGAGTGTGTTCTTTGTCAGCTGTATCATTGTGAATCTATTATTATGAATCAATCAATCAATCCAAATTTATCTATCATTATAATTATTCTAAATCAATCGTTCTAAATCATTTCAAATCAATCTTTCTAAATCAATCATTCTGAAGCAATCATTCTGAAGCAATCATTCTGAAGCAATCATTCTGAAGCAATCATTCTGAAGCAATCATTCCAAATCTATTATTCTTCATCAATCATTCTTCATCAATCATTCTTCATCAATCATTCTTCGTCAATCATTCTAAATCAATCATTCTGAATGAAATATTCTATCTCAATCATTCTGAATCAATTATTTCAATTCTTTCAGTCTAAATCCTTGAGTATGCAGGTTTATGCACAGTTTTTTCCTGATCTGTGAATAGCTAATTAAAAATAATCTTGATTATGAAATCTTTATTTGGACCCAGACAGTATAGAAGACGCCTGTACTCATACATATGTGTAATATAAACCATTAAGGATTGATGTTTCGTTTCTGAAATTATAACTATGCAACTTTAGTTTATAATGTTATGCAGTTATTTCTCCATAACAAAACTTCACTTTAGAGGTACAAAGGGGAGAATTATTGGCAGCTTTTCCTGGAGACTACTCCATCACCTACATGAGCAATGAGCAATGAGCAATGAGACCTTTAGATTGTATGCGGCTCGTAGATCATTTCAGAGGTTTCAGGTCACCGAAGTACTCAAACAGGCAGTGAGAATAAACTGCTTTACTTTTGCCAATTTTATCGTGATACATTGTTTGAAAATGATTTATTTATCTATCTATTTGCTGGGAGCTGAGGTAAATTCAGGTGGTACCGGTGATTTCTGTTACTTCCAAGTGAAGACCGTGCAGATGTATTTATAAGTGTATGACTATATCTACTTTTCTAACTTGAGAGAAACCTGACCTTGAGCGACCTTAGTCAGCTTCCGGTCTGTGGATAGAAGTGTTACCTTATTGTCACCTGACGATATATCACGCGATGTTGTTCTTTGATTATAGTCTCAATTTTGCAAATTTTATAAAATCACTTAAAATGACTTAAATGTTTCTTTTCAAGAAAATAATCTTAAAGAGATTAGTTCAACCTCAAGTATCTATTGGCACATGAACTAAGTTTTAATTTGTTTAATTCATAAGACACTCGAGGCTTTTAGAAATGCACCACAACATCAAAAGGCAGAGGTTATTTGTGTTTTTCTTGCTCTTGATGCTTCAATAGTGCTTTCTCAGTTTCATTTATATAATCAAATGAAACCACGCTCATATCAAACTATATATATATATTGTGTGTGTTTGTGTGTGTGTACATGTTGTGTGTATGCTTAATTTATTTGAAAACCACTTGAAAACAAACGCCTACATTAATCTTCGTGTTTTCTTAGTAATAAAATGAGAACATTATTCCATGTTCCCCAGCAATAAGGAGAAGCATTATAACATGCTCAGAAACTGCAAAGTAGGAAAGAGTATTCCTTTAGAGTTGTCTCGGTTCTGAAACTGCACTGAAGTTCCATAAAATAATAATGCATGCCCTCTTCTAGGTTGTCAGGCAATAGCCACATTATAAATAGCCTCAAGTTGCTATTTTTATCTTTCTCGTTGGCACCTTCGTGTTTATCATTCTGATTTGTACTTAATCAAAAAAACCTGCAAGTGATGTTCAGTTCTATGAGAGGAAACACGGATTTCTGTAGTTAGGTCATTACTGTAAATTTGCAGTATATACTCTTGGTGTGTCTTATTCATTGCTGTGGCCGTGGCGCAGTTGGTTAGAGCGCCAGATTATTGGCACCAGTTCCTCTGTGGTGATCCAAAGGTAGTGGGTTCTATCCCCGGCCGTGCCGAGATTGAACTCATGATACAATTTCCCATATGAGCTGAGGCCTGTGCCGTAGGGTTAACCTGTTTTTCCTTGTAAATCTGTGACCAGGTGGGTTGTCATGTCAAGGACCTGCGACATGACAATTCAGTGAGGCAGCACTATATCTGCTACAAGTAGGTCTCATCACGAAATGACTGAAGTACTGTTGAAAGTGATGTAAAACCTCAAACAAACAAATCATTGGCGTTAAGAAGTTTGATTTAATTTGATTCGATATGTTGGCCGCTCCACTTTTGGCTGCAACCTTTGACTAACTCTCTGCCATCTTGGTTTCGGTGCATTTTTATCTTGACTACTGCTCTCACAAATGAGTTTCATGTTAATACACAAGGTGTGAATGTATTTGCCAGTCTTATGTTCAAATGTTTAATTCTCATTGACTCTTCTCGATGGCTCAGTCACATTTGTGCCGGACGCCAGCTGGGGAGTAAGAATCTGCCAGCTTCGCAGGGTCCCAGGCGCCGGGGAGTTTATCAGCAAAAAATAAGATATGCCGTGGCCGTGGTCATATTATACACGGGTGTGGCATGGCATGTGCAAGATGGCACAGACAAATTTACGATATCTTACAGTCATCTGTGTCATCTAGCAAACGTCTGTGAGATATCCTAAAGATATCTGGTAGGAGCTCTTAAGATTATCTGACGATTGTCTGGAAACATCTAAACTTTAAAAAATCCTATTTTGACCGTAAGATGCCACTGGTAGACCTAAGATAATCTAAAGATATGTCTGCGGGACACTGCCGGGAGCCTGTAAGATGATGTTTGGTGAGAAGACATCATGGAAACACCGGCAACTTTTATGTTGTAGCTAAAAGTTCCCGATGACCCGTACGACGTCTTAAAATTGCCAAATTGTGGCCGATGATCTCCCCATGCTCTCACGGCATCCTGACTTGCCAGCCGATTTTGTAAAAAAAAAAAAAACACTGGTTGGGCATCTGAGCTGAAATCAGAGCAAATGTGACTGGGGTATTACTCCAGTGTTTCACCTCCGAAGTCAGGTATATATGCTCTATAAAATGGTATAAAATATATGTTTTTAAAAAAAATGTCCTGCATCTATTTAACAAGACATAAACGTGACCATACCATTGTGTGACCAGATTGGGCTATGTATGAGGTATGTGACCAAATACTGCCACGCAACAACTATGCATGACCAGATCATGTAACACAATCGCAATGTGTGACCTTATTCAATCACGGTTATGTGTGACCAATAGGTGATTGACTCTGACCGGATGGTTGATTGCAAATATAGTGCCATAATCAGATGCTTTTGTATCTGTTAAAAGTTCGTGCATTAAACTGATTTTAAAGACTCAATGAACAACAGATATAAAAACAACAGATATAAAAACCAAACCAAAAAAAAAATAATTAAAAACAAACAAACAAACAAACAAACAAACACACAAACAAACAAACAAACAAACAAACAAAAAATGAAAAACTACGTCTTCTACACGATAGACATCATTATTACAGACGATATGGTAAGGAAAATGAAACTGACACAAAATATATAACAGTGATGAGCAAAACCCATGCATGAAGTAAGCTTGTTAATTTTTAACACATTCCTGGCTTACTGATGATGTCACATTCCTGGCTTACCGATGATGTCACATTCCTGGCTTACCGATGATGTCACATTCCTGGCTTACCGATTATGTCACATTCCTGGCTTACTGATGATGTCACATTCCTGGCTTACCGATGATGTCACATTCCTGGCTTACCGATGATGTCACATTCCTGGCTTACTGATGATGTCATATTCCTGGCTTACTGATGATGTCACATTCCTGGCTTACCTCATCGTGTAATGTGACATCTTATTTTTGTCAGCCACAACAGGGAAATGATGTTGATCATATTTTGCTCATTGCACCTCAGAACCTTTTTATTCTGGAGACGAAGGACAGTAGGCTTTGATGATTATCAAATATCTAAATTTCCACAAAGATATTTCCCAATTCTATAATATCTGGGCAAATGTAAATAAATTGCTTGAAAGAAAAAAATAGAATAGGAATGATGGAAAAATTCTGATCAGAAAATACTGCACCGTTATCCTTGTGTAAGCGTTAGACATGACAAGGTTTATTTGTACCAGTCTTTTATTCATCTTCAAATGCTTGCACTATCTTTGATCATGTTCTAGACGTCACGTTTATGATATCCGTCAATATCCTGTCTGTCTTCTTTAGTAAACACATGAATTTTGTCAGAAGACATTGTTATCTTCGTCTCAGTATCCAAAAAAATTGAATGGCGTCACGTGACAGACAGACGCAATTCGGACAGTTGCATGACGGGAATATGGCCGCCATCGCATGCATCTTTTGTACCTTCAATCTTTTTCCTCAATTTGAACTCCGTGAAAAAGAGAATTCTTTCACAATGCCAAAAGTACAGAATTGGTTGATGCCATTACGAGGTTTTCTTACATTATATAAATGACAATCTCGATACTTCATATTCAACCTGGTGGGTGTCACTCTCTAAGATATCCCACATAAAAGTATGACGAGGAGAAAAGTGATCCAATTTTGGAATCTGCGATAATATTACTTGTAAAATGAAACTCATTACACGTTCTTCAATAACTGACTGGTTTATTCATCATCTGAAACGGATTTTCTAATATTACATCTAGTGAGGTATTATGTGATCAGATGGAATGTATTTCTACTCTCACTGATTATTTTTGACAAGAAAAAAGTCATCCAATTTCATTTCAGTGAAAGTGAAATAACAGAGATACAATTTCAGAGAAATGTTGGTGGGAATTTTCTTTGCAGTAGTTTCATAGACCTGTAAATGCATGTCGGTGGGATATCGATGCCAATAGGTTTTGCTGAGTAAACTTAAAGACGTAGATGTAGATGTGTCTGTATTTTAGTCAGGGTTGATGAGGTGCATATCAGTCAGAGTTTCACACCAGGTGGAGTACTCTACATTTCAATGGTAGTAGGTCAAATTATTGTTATTCATTTTTAGCCTTGTCACTTCCTCTTTCGTCATTGCTTTACAGATGACGTCATTTCAAATTTGTAGTTCCATGTCAAATCATGAATGAATAGTATCACGCTCACCTAAACTATCATCCAATCAGAATTGGCCAGCATCAGGTCACGTCATGTGATCAGTTAGAAGAACTAAATGCTGACCAATCAGTACAAAGTGGAATCTGTATGGATATGTTATCTCCTACCAATCAATAAGTATCCTTTAAGAGCTTTAAAGTATTTTTATGAATATTCATATCATGTGGCCAATCCGATTCGCGTCATTTCACCAATTGTGTTTGTTACTGATATGAGATAGAACTCCTATAACAGTAATGGTTTGTATATATGTTGTCATTTACCCCCTAACAAAGATAAAGGGTCGATCTTAATAAAATAAGGTTACCAGTGGTGTAGTTAAGTTTATTAGCGCCAGTTACTCTTTGGTGATACAAAGGTTCTTGCATTTGACTCCCGCCCGCACCGAGATTGAATTTATTTGACATTTTTTTAATCAGAGGGCATTTTATGAATAAGGCTCAAATATCACCAGATTACCGTATGCCCTTTACCCCCGGGCCCTTACCCCTGAGTAAATCCCGAGTTTTGGCTCTGCAAGTTTACGCCAGAACTGACTGTCATTGAGCTGAAGGAAACCACTTCCTGTACACACTTCTGTTTAGCGTCCAATAGGCACGGATCCAGTAGAGGCCAGTAGTGACAAGTAGAGGCCAGTAGGAACAAGTAGTGGTCAGTAGTGGCCAGTAGTGACAAGTAGTGGTCAGTAGTGACAAGTAATGGTCAGTAGTGGTCAGTAGGAACAAGTAGTGGTCAGTAGTGACAAGTAGTGGTCAGTAGTAACAAGTAGTGGTCATTAGTGACAAGTAGTGGTCAGTAGTGACAATTAGGAACAAGTAGTGGCTAGTAGGAACAAGAAGTGGTCAGTAGTGGCCAGTAGTGACAAGTAGTGGTCAGTAGTGGTCAGTAGGAACAAGTAGTGGTCAGTAGTGACAATTAGGAACAAGTAGTGGCTAGTAGGAACAAGAAGTGGTCAGTAGTGACAAGTAGTGGTCAGTAGTGACAAGTAGTGGTCAGTAGTGACAAGTAGTGGTCAGTAGTGACAATTAGGAACAAGTAGTGGCTAGTAGGAACAAGAAATGGTCAGTACTGGCCAGTAGTGACAAGTAGTGGTCAGTAGTGGTCAGTAGGAACAAGTAGTGGTCAGTAGTGACAAGTAGTGGTCAGTAGTGACAAGTAGTGGTCAGTAGTGACAAGTAGTGGTCAGTAGTGACAAGTAGTGGTCAGTAGTGACAATTAGGAACAAGTAGTGGCTAGTAGGAACAAGAAGTGGTCAGTAGTGACAAGTAGTGGTCAGTAGTGACAAGTAGTGGTCAGTAGTGACAAGTAGTGGTCAGTAGTGACAATTAGGAACAAGTAGTGGCTAGTAGGAACAAGAAATGGTCAGTACTGGCCAGTAGTGACAAGTAGTGGTCAGTAGTTATCGGAAATGACCAACACATGTATAACTCGGATTACCCTGAAGTCAAACATTTCAGTACATTACTTGACATTTGATAAGCCCTACCAGTGTGCATATCACTCAGTGTGAATACATCTCCATCAGACAATAAGACCGGGATTAGATGGTCAACATATAACACACCTTCTGCCAGATTTAATCCGCAATGACCACAGAATTAAGTCCATGTTACTTATAGATATTTGCTTGGGAACCCAACACCTGCTGATCTGTGTCTCGCGTTCAGCGCATGCGCGGTTTTCATGGATTCTCAAGTTCTAATATGTGCGTAACCTTCTGATTGATTATGAACTCAAATAAGTCAATCCCAAAAGATAACTTCATTTTGTAATTCTGTGTATATATTCAATCAAGAGGGAAGACATGGGGGCTATTGATTTCCCAATGTTAGTAGGATATACCAGAAAAACTTAAGTTACTATAGTACCGCAAATATTGAATATATATGACCAAATATAGTGTATTGGTGTGTATTTCTACTCAGGTGGGCAAACAATGTGGCTGTGCAATGAATACTTGATGGATTAGTAATCAATAGAGCAGCCCCTAACTTATGTCATCCATGTTTTGTTTAAACAACCCTTGTAAAACACTCCATGAAAACATTAAATTGGAACAAATCCATAAATTTCTCACAATCATTGACTAAAAGACATTTTTATATTAGGATAAATTTACTGTGATTATTGACAGCATTTGTTTCCTAATATTACTAGAGAGTAATATACATGTAAGAACACCCAGCGTGACGAGCCGTGTTGGATTGCACCGGATCTAGCTCTAACAACATATTCATTAAACAAAGAGCAATATATTGGGTAAACGATTCTTAATATGGCACAACAACACATTCAGTACAAGGATTGTGAAACCTACATAAATTACCCTTTTTAATATTTAGCAATGTATATTCTTTACGGGATCACTTTTTCAGCTCAATATGATATATAATGAATGGATAATAGTACGAAACTATAACTAAAAATATGGAGGAAGTTGTCATCAAGCGTCCGGTGTATGTAATGTCGCGGGATAATTATTGGCTGAGGTATAGTATTTCCATTTAGATATTATACATCTTGAAAAATTGTCTAGAAGTATGGATGACAAGCATTGAACAAACTGCTTCTTAACCATTTTCATGACATTTTGTGATCCCATATTATTGATATATGTGTCTATTTAAAAGACAACTGCAATGAGCGATAATTGATATGTGGAGATGGATATATGTACAAATGTTTGCAACTGTTTGTAAGTTGCTATGTAAACGAAAATTTCATATATGTATAATATTGTACATACTTTCATCATGATCATTGGTTGACTCCATCACCCAACCCCTTTACCTATCTACAGAAGTTTAAAACTGGGTCTGTTAAAAAAAGAAAAGCAGAATGAGGCACTGGATGTTCGAGGCCTCTATACGTCTTCTGACAATATTGCAATTTACCAAATACCGGGGAAAATCCAAATACAAATCCAAACTGATTGCGGACAGACAGAATGTCTTGATATATCCCTCTCAAATCAGCACAGCTAAAAAAAGAACAATTTATAAATGGGTTTATCTACCTTTGATGATGACTCTGCCGCCGCCTGCTATCTTCAGTTCCATGGCTCCCCCTCCCCTTTTTTCCATTTTGAAAAATTTTATGTTATTTTGATCCTTACTTATTTTAATCCTTTGTCAGTGAGCTGTAATGTTAATTGTATATTGCAAAGTATTTATATGAGAAAATGTTCAGTAGCATTGGATCGTGTTAATATCGGCTGCAGTCAATGGCTGAACTTACATTTCTGATAGATATTTCTTCTCGCTCTGCTTGAACGAGTGAATAATGCAACGAGACTAATTTCTTGAGAACGATATTATTCTAAGAATTAAAGACACTTGTCTGAAAGTTATCTCTGTCTGTAATCACTGTTGTCAAAGATTTATATTAATCGTCTGCTGTGGAGCGTTGATTGTCCCAATTGTGTTATATCCCGGGGTAATATCGAAGCAAATTCAATTGTCTTATCCTTATAATCGTATCAAAGATGTTGAACGCGATTCACGAGGAGCAGACGACAATTTTTCCTTCGGACGCAGTTGACAATGTTTCATTGGAGTCTATTGTTTGGGGAATGTTGTGATGGTTCACACGCAAATTACATGTGGCTGGCTTCCCGCCAAGTGTTGGCCCTGCCACAACAGATGCTGACCCTTGGAATTATGGTACAGAAGTGAGCAGACGACTCTCCTAAGAGAAGCTGGCTACGTTCACGTGGTTAGCGGATAAATTATACAAAGCTAGCTTTGCCAATAAATGTCTATAATTGAGAAAAACCTGGAAAGTTAGCAGTGTTTAACGGTGTTACCCGACAGATGTGTATGACCACAAATATTACTGATCGTGCTTTTAGCAGACGTATTAATGTGGTCATACTTTGAGCCCGGAACTGGTGTAGCAAAAATATTTCACTCACGAATATTTCGCTTTTTAGCTGTAATATTAAAAGCATTGCCTCAATTGTGTTACTTCCTGAAGACTCTGATGTGGAAATAGTTCTCATGTCTTGGTTAAATTACGATCCAGACTCATATTCTAAAGCTTACTCTATTATTAACTGAAAAGCCCTGGAAACAGAATTCATATTTTAACATACTCATTAATATACATATTCAAGACTCTAAATGCAATGATAATGCTTACTTTAGAGTGTGATATGAGGGTGTATTGCAGCGCATTCTCCTATCAAACTAGGCCCATGTTGACATTGGTCACTTACGGCTTATTATGCCTTTCTTTCTAACACATGAAAGGCTTATTGCAAGATATATGAGATCAACATTTGCAAAGATAGGAGAGAATTTATTTCTTAACAAGTGCACTGAGCTTGGTTTTTATTTGTTAAATCATAAATGTATATTAAATAAAACAAGTGTTGATTTTAAAAAATCAAGCTCGTGTAAGTTTGCAAAATCCCAAGGCAAAAAAACCAACAAAAACCCAAGGCAAAATCTTCTTACTGTACTACGCACTCACAAATCACTTCTCAAACAAAAGAGACATCTGACGGTGTAATCAGAATTATTGAGCCAAAACATGGCTGCCATGGACCGATAATCGGGGTAGGCTCCATTGACTTACGGCTTAATCATCTTGAAACCTCAAACATCTAGCCCTAAAGGCAAAACAAACGCGAGCGAAAATTAATGCTACTCTCAGCCCCTTTATACGTAGTTATTGGTATTGCCATCAGATCTGTGTGATGTTTGATATAAGTGTTGATATACATACTCTTGTGGGGTCACCTGGGTGTGGCGCCCTCTATATCAAAATCATGATCATTCCAAAATCATGATCATTTCAGTGCATACATGTTAACTACCCGTTTGATATATGCATTCCTTCATTTTAGGCAATATAATGTTTGTATGTGCCTGGAAAATCTGTTGCATATTGATAGCAAGTTATCATAGTTCCGGAATCACCAAAACTAATTCCATAAAGTGTTGACTTCTCACTTGAAAGGGATTCCTACATTCCCGTACTCGCATTCCAACCGATGTCACAGTTTTTTTATTTACCTCAGTAAATTGAAATATCATAACTCTAATTGAATATTACTTTGTGTCCTCAGATTCTGATGTCCCCTTTTCATATTTCTATCCTTGATAATTGGAATTGCAATTAACACCTTGTGGTGAATCCTATATGTGCAATCAACTTACAATATCGTTCATAGAGATAATTCTCAGTGTGTCTGCTTGTTCATTGTGTCTGCTTTCTCAGTGTGTCTGCTTGTCCAGTGTCTCTGCTTGTTCAGTGTCTCTGCTTGTTCATTGTGTCTGCTTGTTCAGTGTGTCTGCTTGTTCATTGTGTCTGCTTGTTCAGTATATCTGCTTGTTCAGTGTGTCTGCTTGTTCATTGTGTCTGCTTGTTCATTGTGTCTGCTTGTTCAGTTTGTCTGCTTGTTCATTGTGTCTGCTTGTTCAGTATATCTGCTTGTTCAGTGTCTCTCCTTGTTCAGTGTGTCTGCTTGTTCATTGTGTCTGCTTGTTCATTGTGTCTGCTTGTTCATTGTGTCTGCTTGATCAGTGTCTCTGCTTATTCAGTGTGTCTGCTTGTTCAGTGTGTCTGCTTGTTCAGTGTGTCTGCTTGTTCAGTGTGTCTGCTTGCTCAGTGTGTCTGCTTGTTCAGTATGTCTGCTTGTTCAGTGTGTCTGCTTGTCCAGTGTGTCTGCTTGTTCAGTGTCTCTGCTTGTTCAGTGTCTCTGCTTGTTCAGTGTGTCTGCTTGTTCATTGTGTCTGCTTGTTCAGTTTGTCTGCTTGTTCATTGTGTCTGCTTGTTCAGTATATCTGCTTGTTCAGTGTCTCTCCTTGCTCAGTGTGTCTGCTTGTTCATTGTGTCTGCTTGTTCATTGTGTCTGCTTGTTCATTGTGTCTGCTTGATCAGTGTCTCTGCTTATTCAGTGTGTCTGCTTGTTCAGTGTGTCTGCTTGTTCAGTGTGTCTGCTTGTTCAGTGTGTCTGCTTGCTCAGTGTGTCTGCTTGTTCAGTGTGTCTGCTTGTTCAGTGTGTCTGCTTGTCCAGTGTGTCTGCTTGTTCACTGTCTCTGCTTGTTCAGTGTCTCTGCTTGTTCAGTGTGTCTGCTTGTCCATTGTGTCTACTTGTTCAGTCTGTCTGCTTGCTCAGTGTGTCTGCTTGCTCAGTGTGTCTGCTTATTCATTGTGTCTGCTTGTTCAGTGTCTTTGCTTATTCAGTATGTCTGCTTGTTCAGAATGTCTGCTTGTTCATTGTGTCTGCTTGTTCAGTGTGTCTACTTGTTCATTGTGCCTGCTTGTTCATTGTGTCTGCTTGTTCAGTGTGTCTGTCTGCTCAGTGTGTCTGCTTGTTCAGTGTGTCTGCTTGCTCAGTGTGTCTGATTGTTCAGTGTGTCTGCATTGTTCAGTGTGTCTGCATTGTTCAGTGTGTCTGCTTGTTCAGTGTGTCTGCTTGTTCAGTGTGTCTGTCTGCTCAGTGTGTATGCATTGTTAGCACCTCTGCTCACTCATTCTGTCTGATTGATTAATTTGTAAGCCATTCCTATATCCAAAAATATATTCCAGGGAATATCATTTTACACTAAATGAAAATCCGATTGACACACAAATTATATTTTGTATTCAGACAGCCTTAATAAAAAAAAATATGATGAGCCACAGATCTTAGTGTTAATTTCATATTGTTATGTACAACATTGATATCATATATAAGCTTGCAGTGACATGGCAACAGCAGTGTCGCTTGGAGTGAGTATAATTGTATGAGTTATTCTTAAACGCCATGGGCAGACCTAGTCTGTAATAGCGCTATACAAATGCTTTATTATTATTATTATCATTAATTATATTTCTAGGTTTAGGTATATATTTTTATGAAATATATGAATGGTGATGATGTGTACTGACATAGCATACCAAGAACATATTTGAATATAAAGTGTTGACTAATTTGAAAACAGAAAAAAAACATTAGTGTAAGTTAATGTAAACAAGACTTGAACTCCATAAAATAAATACCGAAACATTTTGAATTTAGAGGTCACTCGTCAGGTGATCAGACTAAATTAATTTAGAGGTCACTATTCACGTGATCAGACTAAATTAATTTAGAGGTAACTCGTCACGTGATCAGACTAAATTAATTTAGAGGTCACTCGTCACGTGATGAGACTAAATTAATTTAGAGGTCACTATTCGCGTGATCAGACTAAATTAATTTAGAGGTCACTATTCGCGTTGAGCAGTGCTCGGTTTTGGATCTTCTCACAATAAACAATTCCAGTTCTGTAAAAAGAGTTTTGCTCTTCTCTCAAACCTTATCGATTGGCTCATAATCAACTGTTCATGATTGTTTTGTGATGATTTCATTGAGAAATGTTTCAGAGTAAAAGGAAACCAACATACAAAGGTATAAACAGAGGCAATCGTATGTTTTATATGGTACAACTAGATAAAAAATAGAATTAAAGGTAAATTTAAATAATGTTTCATAGAGAAAAAACAAACCAACATACAAAGGTAAAATCAGAGGCAATCGTATGTTTTATATGGTACAACAAGATAAAAAATAGAATAAAAGGTAAATTTAAACAATGTTTTAGAGAAACATACGAAGGTAAAAACAGGCAATCGTATGTTTAATAAGGTGCAACTAGATAAAAATCAAAATTAAAGATAAATCTAAACAATGAGAATCTTTTTCAGAGAACCGCTTCTGCTGGGAGGTGGCCTTAGCACTGCACCCAATCATGCACATCGCTCCTGCATCGATCCGGCTTTATCGCCCAACTCTTACAAAGAGCTTGTGGCTTTCTCAAGACACACCCCACTCCCCTTTATGATATGGATAGAGCAGATTTAGCCTTTAGATGAAATAAGCTTTCTTGATTTATCTGATGATTGCTAGCATTGATCTGGTCTGACCCAAACAAGGGTCGTGACCCTTTGGAGCAATCCCTCTCAATATATACTCAAAATTGTTGTTACATTCCCTCTTAGCATAACATAGGAAAAGAGTAAAAACAGAGAACGATAATTAATATACTTAGTTGATATTGACCCCTTCATTCTCATATTACCATAACTGGACACCATTCAAAAATAGATATATATTTACCTTTCAAAATATGAAAATTTAAATAAGCTGTCAAATATCTGAAGATACGAATATATATACCTATTTGTTATATGAATGAGAAGATATATCGAGCATTTTTGTTTATTATTATGCTATATGGTTGAACAGATAATCATAAACAAATCCTATATTAGATATTATGACAACTGTAGAGAATTGTCTTGTACGTAAAAGTCCATTTTGGATTTCCTTCCATTAACTCAATGCTTGCAAAGACCGAAATCTGGTATCGCGAGAATTCCCGAGAGTTGCGTTTTAGCAGTCATATCATTGCTTTAAGATATGTAACTGGCTAAGAAAGTCTACTGGGACCGGCTAATATAGTTACAAATGGCAATACCTCCCAGTCGATCACTCAAAAGTGTAAATCGATGCTGAAATGCCTCACAGAAACATCACTGAGTGCACTGTACAGTCCCGAAAATGTCAGCTCGTGAAAGCAAGCATTGCATTGTATATATTTTTACTCACAGTATCAGACCTATTCGTTGATAGTTAATGTACCCGTTTTAACCTGTTTGCAGGTGGGCGTGAACCTGTGCAGCAGACGACACGAAAACTGCAGACGACAACACAACTGCGGACGACAACAGAGCTGCGGTTCCATTTTCAATGCATTTAAAGCGTAACTGCACTCACAAAAATATTATGGTTGTTGTCTGAGACACCCGCTAGGTCAAATAGAATGATAGATATCAACAACCCATTGGTAAAATGAATGACATTTCTGTTGTCGTAAGAGATTAGGATTTGTTAATTTTAAATGATCCCGGATTCATCGCTACTTTTATGTAATGGTCGTCAATGATACTCAGCTTGTGAGGGATCGACATCGTGCATGGAAACTTTGGGCATATTAAACGGAGTTACACAATAAGGTCCAAGGTACAGTATGTGTTGCCGCACATACATTGCTATATATGTGGAAAGTTAAAAAAACAGGACGTTATTCGATGTCAGGACACTCACCTGAACTGAGATTTGATTTCGACCTAAACATTTTGTTACTGAAACGTTTTTCTGGTCCCACTGAGCTGATGTAGACACAAATATTAATTTTCTTCTTAATTTTCTTCTTAATTTTCTTCTTAATTTGTAAGGGAATACTGCCGACGTACTTAACTTTTACAGTATCAGACGTAAATAATACATAACTGACTTCTTCATGGGTAGTAATTTATCATATGCTTTAGCTTGTAATTTATCATATGCTTTAGCTAGTGATTTATCATATGCTTTAGCTAGTGATTTATCATATGCTTTAGCTAGTAATTTATCATATGCTTTAGCTAGTAATTTATCATATGCTTTAGCTAGTAATTTATCATATGCTTTAGCTAGTAATTTATCATATGCTTTAGCTAGTAATTTATCATATGCTTTAGCTAATAATTTATCATATGCTTTAGCTAGTAATTTATCATATGCTTTAGCTAATAATTTATCATATGCTTTAGCTAATAATTTATCATATGCTTTAGCTAGTAATTTATCACATGCTTTAATGGCAATTTATATGTTTTAGCTCATAGTATACCAGATTTGTAGCAGCACTATATCACATTATTTAGCAGTAATACATCACTATATATAAAATAGAAATATACCACTTTATTTTGCAGTAATATAGTCTAGATTAGCCTATCAAATGCTGCTCAAAGATCCTAGCGGGTCAACAGTGTATGCTCTAACAAAGTTAGTAGAATATTGCAAGGCCAGTGGTTATTTTAGCTACAGTCCTGGTTCAAGGGGGCGGGCAGGGAAAATATCAGTGGATTTGGATATGAAAGGGGTGCTTTTAGGGGTACATTAAATTTTCACTTCTCCTGAATATATAACATACTTGAACCCAAATACATGATTTGCCGATGAAAGTGAGGACACACAAAACAAATGAAATAAAATGAAAAATAAAAAAAAATAATTGGGCCCCATTCAATTTGATACAATGTCTGGACCTGCCCGTGAGCTCTGCATACTGTTTGCCATATTTGTCACCCGCCATCTTTGTCATTTTGAAGCCGTCTCACACTCTGTAAAATGCTCTGGGGCAAAACAAAAGCAATCACACGTACCCCACATCTATCATTTTTAGAAATAGCTTCACACCTAATGTCTAGAAACTGCATAGATTGGTTACATTAAAAGGAAACTTTATACTATCAAATAAGGTATATTAATGAAAAAAAAATACAGAAAACAAGAAAATTCAGAAAAGTTATAACTAATAAAAGCATATAAGACGTTAAAATTAAAATGTGATCTGCGAACGTATAATCATGGATTTTCCGACCAGCACCTCCACAAAGGTATTGTCATATGACACAATCATAGTCCACATCCAACTGAAGATCAAAACCGCTGTTGGTATTTGGTTGGGATGTGAAGTCCAACAAATCTCGCGAAGCTTTGCCTTTTTTGTATGCAATTCTCAGAGCAATAATAAATATATGTAACAATATAAACTATATTATAATAAATTGCATATATAGTGATCAGAGACGGCGAGGGCTGGTGGGTATATGACAGAGATTTCTGTGTACATTTCATTCTGTGATGCATTCGATTCGTACTCTCGCGTAGCGAGTTTTGGGAAGGTGGCGCTCAGAACCATGCACATTTACCTCTTTCAGCAGTTCGCAAATCCACTTGGAAACAAAGCTTGCCTACTCCACAGCCACTTATAAGAGAAGTAGGGTGTCTTTCTGGGGTTCTGGATTAGATTTTCATAATCAAATGCATCTTTAGCAGACGACATTTGGTGAAATTTACGGCCAAGCCATTTGATATTTGTTGCTCTTGTTAATTATATTAATGACAAGTTCTGCACACGTGAAGCTTTACTTAGCCTGCCTCTGAGCCTCAATTCCCCACTCTTGTCAGAGAATGACTGGAAATTGCCATTGCATTACCAAGTAGACATTAAAATGGACATCGCTCTACTTTAATCTTTAAGAGATACTAATATATTTGGGCAGTAAAGGGAGGTTATGAGACACTTGTGAAACATTTCTTTTTTTCACGTTTTTCATCTGTACACTTTTGTTACCTCTTGAAGTTATTCAAAAGCGGGTCAGAGCAACACCCCTTTGAAGTTTTTGTCATCAAAAGCCCTTTTGAAGAAATTTTCTGGAACCCTTTGAAGTTACATTCAGAATAGTCATCATGACCCCCTGAATATATCAATAAGTCAGTTACTGTTATAACATCTATGAAGTCATTTAATGCCAATCATCATAATTTGCTTTTAAGGAGTTTAATCATGGCCCCCACTGAAATAACACTTATCATATGAAATTTGTGGCCAAGCAAACTTGATATGCCCTAAGCCCTAATCTTCCCGGCATGCCCGTGCACAAGCTGATGGGACATAACCTCAGCTTGGTCAACAAGATGTGATATTTTCTGAAGCTAGCTGTGGATATGAGCGCCCTCCAATAACATGTGTCCCAGACCCAAATCAAACATTATAAATGGCATTATTAACAACATCTGGTCCTTTCTCTAGGAACCAATGAAATCGGCAGCACGGCTTCATCCAGGGCTATTCCAAATTAAATATTTAGAATAAAAATGTTTGAATGGAGGATTTGACAAAAACCGTTCACATTTCCAACTTCATCAGTTTGAGGATGGGGCTGATTATTTAACAATGATGCCATGAAAGAAATTAAATATTTATATGGTCTAAATTTACGGGTTTTATATGGCATGTAATTATCATACAGTAAAATTACTTCAGGGTGAGCCAACCGTCTATTTTAATGGAAATATCCGATAAAAAGTATGTGGAAACTTCTTGGCGAAATTCTTTTGCAGGAAACCTATCAGGTCAGTGTAAAAAGTGTATTTGTCCACGGGTCTGGCTTACAGCACATTTGAGTCAATAATCCGCCAGTGACACGGCCCCCTGTCAATAAAAGACGGCCGTGGACAACTCCCTGTGCGAACAGCTTGGACGCACGCTGGCTCTCATCTGATTGAATAAAACTTTTTTTATTATTCTATTACTGGATGTTTTCAATGTACCCTAAGGATAACAACTTCATCAGTTCATCAGATAACATCTTTTTTTCTTAGTGAAGGATCAGACATTTAATACTCGTCGCCGAAATGATACAGTAAATTTGGAAGGACAGCACTGATAATCTCCCTCTCATCTATATACCAAAAGAAAAAACCCAAATTAATGGCTACATATTGGTCACGTCTACTGCATATTTAGACGAGCACAGGAATATTCTTAATTTCTGTCAATGGTTTCATTTTGCAGTGAAACGCAACACATCACATAAACTTATAGCTGTGTCGTGATTGGTGGACAGTAGCACATTCGATCTTACATATGTTTGTTTGTTTGTTTGTTTGAGGTTTTACACCACTTTCAACATTATTTCAGTCATTTCATGATGAGACCTACTTGTAGCAGATATAGTGCTGCCTCACTGAATTGTCATGTTGCAGGTCCTTGACATGACAACCCACCCGGTCACAAGGATAACGTCCTACATATGCATTTCTTTAAGCAATCACGTGTTAGACATAACAATGTTGCTCAATTATGAGCAGGGGGAGGTGTTTGATATGGAACTTATTCATCATACTTAAATCTGCCAAGCAGTTGCAGAGGTAAAGTTATAAGTCGTTATGAGTCATTTTTCTGTACCTGAACTAAAAAGAACTGTGCTTTAACTATGCTGAAAATATTTGGAAATGGAAATTTCCTTGAAATTATCAAATGTCCCGGCTGCTAGTAAATTCATGAAATAATTTTACAATTCACACATTGTGATATACTTTGCATAGTTACTATTCATCAAATTTTCCCGTTGTTTTCCATGATTATATTCAATTATAGAGAATATCATCAGACAGGCATTTTAATACTCTCCTCAGTACAGCCGACGACAACAAAGCTTCAGACGACAACAGAGCTGCAGACGACAACAAAGCTGCAGATTACAACAGATTTGCACACAACAACAGAGCTACAGACGACAACAGAGCTGCGTTTCAGTTTATCAATTGATTGCCAATTTATCATTACATTTGAAGTTGTTGGCACATTTACGTAACTGACAACAATCTGGTGTGAGTGTATTTTCCAAAGTACAGATGCACGTAAAATACTTTGGAACCGCAGCTCTGTTGTTGTCGTCTGTAGATATATTATTGTCTGCTATAATTCTGCTTCTTATGCATTTTTTCCCGAAATTGCATTTTGTTGGCATATTTACAATTTGGGTGAGATAATATAATATCAATGGATGATAATGAGAGTTAAAATAACCAAATCCGGAACGATCCTACACTGTGCCCGACATTGAGGGTTACACCTCTGAAGTCAATGCATCCATATTATCTAATACACGATCTAGTTAATGCGAACATTTCTAGGCACTTAAGTGGTGACCATATTTCATACAACCAACCCATAGAAATTCAGGCATAACCTTTTCATACTAGATACATTCAAGTCAACTGGCATGAGTTATATATGAGATAATGCACTGTCCCCTGAGTGAATGTCTGATATCAAGGCGTTGGCATTCATGGGGGGGGGGGGGGGGGGGGGTGGCAGTGTATTATTTCTTATGCACACCGAGAGCATGCTATTCATATATTACAACCTGTTACCCCTAAAAAGTTGATATCACTCACTTGGGGTGATATATAGCAAGTTGGACTCTTCCACACCTTCTCAGATGCTTGTCCATTTCACCTGGTCATTGCAATTGGTCAACCTTGACATACTGTGAATGGCCACCTTTTGGCAGATATAGAGAAGGCAAATAATTTAGTTTTTTTTAATTGTTTTAAATGATTATGAAGTCAGGATATGAAATATGTCACGAGTCAATCATTTTAAAATGTGTAAACAATATTTATAAAATGGTAAAACATGATTTTGTTTTCTTTTTTTGAACAAAATCCTTTGACATTGGCCACATTATGACAAAAACTCATAATGTCTCATATGAAACAATATATATAAATTTCAATATAGCCAGGTTGAGTGCAATTCTTCAAACTGGTGAAACCCTGTTGAGGGAAATGGGCCAATCAACTCCAGGTCCTTTCGTGACAGGGATCGTGCCTTTTGGGTATACCTTTATATTAGGTCTGCCAGGGCAATGCCCTTGTGTGTGGCATTATTATATCTCAGTGAATGAATGGCTGGTGAGTTGTATTTTATTAATTTAATGTTTCCTACATTCACTACAAGCTTGAAATTACCACATAACTCTCTGTTGTCATATTGTCAAGGTTTAACCAAGATATGGCACTCCTTGATTTTCTTTGTAAATTTAGATAATTCTTTAAAAAAAACTTTTTTATAAGAGTTTGAACTAAACAGCAACATCAAAAGTTTTAAAATTTTCTCACAAGTAAAACCGGAAATAGATTTTTGTGACTATATTGAGGTTTTATCTAGTGATTTCATGATGGATGCTATGAGAAATTTCAAGCATTAGTGAGAATTTTACGAATAGCAGCCTGAGTTTAAATTTAAATTTAATTTATGTGAATTTACGTAAAATTATCATTACTAGGATGGTTTCAAAATTTAACCCAAAATTGGCTCAACATTGTACTACAATTGATTGAAGAGTAACATGAATTATGTAATGTGCAGACATACAATGTATATATTTAAGCTTAGCAGAACTTGCACTCAAAAGCAGACAAAGAAACCAAAAGAAACCAAAGAAACCCGGTCAAAGATTTGCAAGGCTGGGGATCGAACCCACGACCTTTGGATCACCACAGATGAACTGGTGCTAATAAGCTGCCACTCTCACCAACTGCGCCACGGCCCGTGGCCATATGCATGGCTCATACATGTGATATACTTGTCAGGAAGATGGACCCCAGCTCGGATGGTAGCTTCTGATTTGATATACATGTAACATAGGGGCCACGGGCCGTGGCGCAGTTGGTTAGGGCGCCAGCTTATCAGCACCAGTTCCTCTGTGGTGATCCAAAGGTCGTGGGTTCGAACCCCGGCCGTGCCGAGATTGAACTCATGACACAATTTCCCACATGAGCTGAGGCCCGTGCCTAAAGGGTTAACCCGTTGTCCTTGTAAATCTGTGACCGGGTGGGTTGTCATGTCAAAGACCTGCGACATGACAATTCAGTGAGGCAGCACTATATCTGCTACAAGTAGGTCTCATCACGAAATAACTGAAATAATGTTGAAAGTGATGTAAAACCCCAAACAAACAAACAAATACATGTAACATATAAATATACAGTGCTGACAAGGTCTTGGCACAAACTAATGAACGAATAAATAAATAATTTGCATGTTGTTTGTTTGTCTTACATTTGTCCTTACTTTTAATAATAAATCATCTACCGTTTATTATTCTGTACTTTATACCGTTAGCTACTAGACACATGTTCAGTTACTGGAAGTTATCCATCTTATGATATGAAGAGATAGGTTTAAGATGTGGCAACAGATTAAATCAGTCTTTAACTGTTTCAAAGCATGCCAATCTCTTCATTGTGTTCAAAGTATGTTAAGCTACCAGAAAGACTGTGCTCATGAGGGCCACCTTGAACTCTAAATAGTTCAGCCTGTTGAATGCTTTTAATATTGTTAGTGTTTGGTATGAGTCGTAAAATCTGCATCATTTGGCTTATCGAAAGTGAAAATCAATGAATCCTTGACAAGATGACATAGGAGCAATCTGCGAGGGCAAAACATTGATCCCACATTAGTTCCAAATATGGCCATGCTAATATAGGGGGCGCTGCGATGTAAAAGACGTCACTTCCGGGAGAGCTTTCATATCTCAGCCCCTTCAGTATACTTCGCCACCTCAAATCATCTTTCTTGGCGTAATCAAAATGTTTCTTTTGGCATAAAATGGAATATGCAGAAAATTTTATTTAATCTTATCTTATAACATGAAAATCTTTTTCACCTGGGACAAAATACTTTCCACCATATTTCTCTATTTTCTGTTCTCAGAAAACCTAATTTCAGTTGATCGATAACTTTTCTTGCCGTGAAAATTGAACTTCTGAAGAAGTCTGACAGAAAGTTAATTTGTCTCACAAAATGGTCCCATTTATAAGTAGTGCTGACAGATTACTTGTTGAACCAGGTTTCTGAATCTGCTATATTATGTTTATCAGATGTCAATATTAGGGTTCGTATTATTAATCCCACCTTTCTGTCCATCCAATAAAGATAAATTATGCTCCAAAGAGATCTTTCTCAGAAAGCAAAGAAATGACATTCTTTTGCTTTTACCTTCAGAAATATATTATATATTGATACGATTGGTGAATTGTACGTACGTGATATCAAAAATGAATCGGTGAAACACAGCAATCTTAAAATGTTATTCTCAGACAGTCTAACCAAACCTTCATGCTGGTACATTATGACTTGGGTGGAGCATTGTAAGCACTTTGTTAAGTGACCAGTGCCCTCTGGTGGAACATTCTTTATAAAATGATTTTATTTGGTTTATTCTGTCAGTTCATTCTGACAGACATAAAGGTTTTTCATAAATTAATTAGCATCATTCCTTGCGCCGATGTTTTCATTTTGCAAAAAAATCTCAATATTTCCTACAAAGCAATAAGTTGATCCCTTACATATCTAGCTGAGAAAAGGTTATGATGTTTTCAAAATTGAAAATAATAATATATGTTAATGTATATGCATTGTTTATCACAGAGTTACTGACACAAGTTTTGATTTATCATATAGACAGCACATATATATATCATAGAATAACTGATAACAAAACCGGCGGAAATCATATATTACCGTCACTACCGTTTCCAGTTCATATGGATGACGTCATGAAATCTTGTTCTGTCAACTTTCTACCAATCGCTACCTCATATGATGTTATTGATTACACATTCTGGCAGCCATTTTGGAATACAGAGAAGACTTTGACAAACAGAAGACAGCATATCTGACATCTCACCTTGGTAATTCTGACTAATAAGTCTTTATAAAAAGGTTCTGAGAGGCCTGGATGCATATGATTTCATCCAATTGCATTACTACTCAGTGACTCAACCTTATTACAGCGCACATATTAACTTTGTATTCATCAAGATCTCACCTTTATGTGGATCTGCAATTGCATTTGCAGTCTCATAATTTATTGCTCAACTTTACACCACTGTTGTAGAGTACAACAACGCCATGGGCAGACATTGTTATCTTTACATTAGTGTTGTTGTGTTCAAACTTACCTTTATATGTGAGCATAGACAATTTCCAGTGACTCACTTCAGTACATTTACGGTGGCTAGCTACACAGAGCTCCCAAGTAGTGGTAGATAACCAAGCATGAAACAACAAATTCCTATCACAACTGCAGGCATAATATAATATATACTCTTCCATTAGATGCTTACTTTTCTGTTTTCCTTGAGTAAGACTTTACTCTTTAAGCTTTTTTCGGCTTCAACTTCCCAGCATAAAGAATCCCTCATTCCGTAATAAAGCAGAAGCAGAAGTTAGGTCCCACTTGACCTGCATTTGGGAGATCTTGTCCATCTCAGTGGTGTTAGGAGTAACACAAAAACTTATGAAAAGTTCATAATAGTAGAAATATATAAAAACTCTAGCAAGTCTGGAAGTTGATAATCTTTCATCTCCGTTGAGATTGAAGACATGATATCAGGATTTGGGACTGTTATCCTGTGTTACCTACCACTCTTGGTGGCACATTCACGGGACCCATACATGGACTTAGCAAGTCCAGAAATCCAAGCTAAAATTTAACAGTATTCCCTTTGGTGCTGAACCAGATTATACCAATATTACTCATGCCAACTTGCAAGTGTAACCAGTATAACTTGCCAGTGCAACCAGTACACCATGCCAGTGTAACCAGTACAATTTGCCAGTGCAACCAGTACAACTTGCCAGTGCAACCAGTACAACTTGCCAGTGCAACCAGTACACCATACCAGTGCAACCAGTACAACTTGCCAGTGTAACCAGTACAACTTGCCAGTGCAACCAGTACAACTTGCCAGTGCAACCAGTACAACCAGTCCAACTTCACACCCAATCCCACCTAGCTTTATATTGATTTGCTGTATCTGAACTCATCATTAATGATTCATTACAGACTCAGTTTTAGATCCACAAAATGTTATTCATGATATTGATATAAATGCAAGTTCCACGCAGTACATCAGTAGTTGATGATTGCTTATCAAGTGGTGAACAATAACTTTAGAAGATCTAATTATTTTACAATTTTACACCTGAGCTGAGACCTGTACCTAAAGGGTTAACCCGTTGTCCTTGTAAATCTGTGACCGGGTGGAGTGTCATGTCAAGGGCCTGCGACATGACAATACAGTGAGGCTGCACTATATCTGCTACAAGTAGGTCTCATCACGAAATGACTGAAATAATTTTAAAAGTGATGTAAACCCCAAACAAATAAACAAACAAATTACTTGCCAAAACCCCAAACATGGCACACTACCGTGGCATTTGAATAACACTGGAAGCTATAAATAATTTCACTTCTCATGCTTGTTATGGTAACAATGAAAGCCAATCGCCCCTTGAAATAGTTATAAACGTTTTTATAAACAGAGATTGATAATTTTGCATCCATTAATCAAGTAAGAGTGAAACAAGTAAACTTTCTCTAGTGATAGTTGACAATTACTCATTGAACTCTGTTGTATATGTTCAATGCTGTTGTTCCTTCACGGTCACTACACAATTTGTTCAATCAGGAGTTGAGATATATTCCCGATATATGTAAATTATTTTGTAGTTTAATCGTGTATCTACTATCTCAAATTCAGTCTATACCCTAAAGCATTGTGTTAATGCCAAAGTCATGTCACATTTCAACCTGCATCTTATGTTACTCAGCTCATTATTTTATATAATTTAACTAATCTCAGTCTTAATATGGAAAATTACAGTCTCACATAAACCTTAGTTCCGGCGGTATTTGTGTACAATCCAAATATATGCACAAATTATATTGGTGAGAAAGAAGAAAAGGAAATTACACCACCACTGTTTCCGGTTTATTTAGGTGACTTCATTCCGTCTTATTCTGCCCATTTGCTGAGAATAAATGCTGTGAAATTGAAGTCTACTAATTGATATTATGTCATATTCTGGTGTAGCTGGTGATTTGGCTATTATATCATCATTCCATCAAGTTAAAAAGACAAAATCCACTGCTGATCCCTTGTAAAGCATTTTGCAGCATTTTAAATGTCCTATGAATCCCAATCAGCACACATAAAAATGCAAAACATATATATATATATATATATATATATATATATATATATATATATATATATATATATATATATATATATATATATATATATATATATATATATATATATATATATATATATATATATATATATATATATATATATATATATATATATATATATATATATATATATATATATATATATATATATATATATATTCAACATTCTTTTGGATTTTTTGATGGCATAATAAAAAGTTTGTGTTAGTCTACTTTGGGTTCCATTTATCTGCTAAAAACCTTGGTTATGTGAGGGAATATTTTAGTATCAAGAAAGGAAAGGCATGGTCACTCACGTCGGCAATATATATATATATATATGCATGGTCACTCACGTCGGCAATATATATATATATATATATATATATATATATATATATATATATATATATATATATATATATATATATATATATATATATATATATATATATATATATATATATATATATATATATATATATATATATATATATATATATATATATATATATATATATATATATATATATATATATATATATATATATATTCAACATTCTTTTGGATTTTTTGATGGCATAATAAAAAGTTTGTGTTAGTCTACTTTGGGTTCCATTTATCTGCTAAAAACCTTGGTTATGTGAGGGAATATTTTAGTATCAAGAAAGGAAAGGCATGGTCACTCACGTCGGCAAGATCAAAGGCGTGCTAATTACCTTGCAGGTGTGACAAGCATCACATCACTTAGGTTCAACTGTGCGCTGGCACGATCATGGAAACTCTTTTACTCCTGTCAGCAATTTTGTCCAAAAATTAAGTTTTTTATGTTGGTTGATTCATGAAGATGTTATATCGAATAATGAAGAAAGTCCCGTGCATGAATTAACTATCGAATAAAAAGCCAAACATCCTTGTCCAAGTTTTGAAATAAACGTGACCTAGACGCGACCATACTCTACCACACACGAACCATATGATTGCAAAAGTGTAATCTATTAATGTAAAGGAAACTGGGCTCTTCAAAATATGGCTGACAATGGGCGATAATATATGTATGCTCCATAGACTTACAGCCAAATCAGTTCATACCTTAAGCCCCGGGCCTCAAGCATCCAGCGCTGAAGGCAAAACAAACAGGAGGGAGAGTCACTATGGTGTTTGTAAGACCCCTTCAACAACTATGGCATATAAGACCAACTTTTGAGGCTTTTAACCAGTGTGAAATTAACACTGCCGGCACTGGGAATCGAAACAATTTTCTCTCTTCACTTACATAAGATGTAAAGAGCAGCTCCATTGCTCTACCAACTGTGCTAGTGACATGTTACTATTCAGTAACCAATTCAGAACCACATGTATATAAAATGTTAACTCCATGTTATGGATATTCTATTATTTTGTGAAGTTGCGAAAATCAAATTTGCATTTAACTCACATGCACAAATAACGCCTGTCCGAGATTACATCATGTTATCATATACCTTCCTCTTGTAAAAAAAACATATGATTTTTAAATGCTGACAGAACATTATGAGAATGTGCTTGATTATTGACTCTGAGATTTATCGATCACATATAAAAAAACTGAATACTTCATTGAAAATCTAAAGAGTTATTCACTCCATACTTTATTGCAGAACTTCAAATGCAGATTTATTGACAGAAAATAATTCTGCATTTCCCATTTACTACTTAATATCACATTTCACAGGTTTGCAATATTGTGCTCATGAAAGGTGCATGTACCTCAGTTATTTGTTTCACCTTTTTGTCTCTAATAAGTCTGCCAACCATAAATAACTATTAACTACCAATTTTCTAATGGTCATATTCTTTTATAATGCTTCCTTTTATGTGAATACTGTAAAATACTATCCTTCTATAAAACTGATAATTTACCATTCCTTTCCACACGCAGATGATTTATAAATACCACCAAACCGGCTGCAGACAGTGCAGCAACCATATGTGATCAGAGGACAGACCAAAGGTAGAAACAGCGGTAAATATACAGCCTGCAAGAGATATATTCTACCTGTGATCCCAGCTTCATAGTTGCCACATAACCAATAACATGTTTGTTTAAGCTCCAGAGCCGTAAAGTTAACACTCTCATCTCTCCACTTAGTTTGATTATTATATATTGGATATAACTGCCATTTGTATGACCCACTGTCACAAATAATAATACCCAGTCATATCTTTTTAATCAACACGATATAAAGTAATGATTGATCTCTATACATGGTCTTACCAGGAGAACATATCAATTCAACTCACATTTTTTTCTATATTTCCAAGTTGTACATTTATGCTTATAGAATTACACCCTGATATTTATATCAATAATGCTTAAATTGGAATCATCCACGATATTTTTCTCCGTAACATGACTTCTCTCTCATAACAGCACTCCCTGCTGCCAATGCTAAAAGGGTACGTTCAGGATAGGCCGCAAGTCATGACTATCCATAAAAATCAGATTGTGCACTGATTGGCAAAGGTATAAATGGCAAATCTTGTAGATTCTGCTTTATTCTGATTGGCTAGTGTCTCGTTTAGATACCTGATCACAGGTCATGATTTATGGTTGGTTAATTCTGATTGGGTAATATTTTGGTGAACATGAGTATTTTTGACTCGGGGAATTCAATATATTAGATAATGACGACAGAAGTTGTGAGAAGATTAAACGATTAGCATTTATATCGATGAAATGAAGAATTTCACATTTCCTGATTTTCATGTTTTAATGCTAAAAACAGATTTCCAACTAGTTTACTTAACAAAGTCAATGTCATTTCATTCTTTTCACTTATGTTAATGTTGAGTCCAAAGACACCCAGTCAAAATTTTGTTCTCTGCACATCCCCATGTCAATCTGACTGTCAAAGCCCTCTCCCCAGAGAATTAGTCCAGAATGCATTTTAAATATCTAAGACACATGTGTAATCTGGAACAAGAAAAGAATCCTTCAGAGCTCATAGCGATTTGATATCAACAGATACATTTTTTAATTATGTTTTGATAATCTTCAAGCACATCCCACTTATTCTTGTTTTTTCCCATAGTCTTTGACTTTGAGTGATGGTTGAATACAATTATCTCTTACCCTACCTTCAGTATCAGCAAGACTGTGTTTTTGTGTTTCTTGTGCCTGCCTCAATGTTGTAATTCTCCAACGCAGATACATCTAATATATTCAAGTCCAGGGCCGTGAACCAGCTAAAAAGAATAATCCTTTGAACAAAATATAATGAGGTCTTCCATTCGTTTCGTGTAAAGTGCCCTTTCAGCTGAGTTCGTGTTTTGAATGACATGGCCCATATGGCGTTACTTTGGCGACACCTGACATGTCACTGGCCGCCATATTGCTACAATTTATTGACATTTTGACTCCGCCAAGACTTCCACCTGAAATCGATCACTTTGATGGAGTATTTGGTACTGTCAGTGGATCGGGATTGGGTCTGGCGTGTTAAATGTCTCCACGATAGCTTCGGCAAGTGCATCCAAATCGATAATATTTACATTTTTATATTTACTTTAACTTCTTTTTTATGGCAGACAATTAATAGGTGATAAATTAGCACACAATTTGCATTTTTTTTAAAACAGGAAAAAATATATTTACTTTGGAGATATTTTATATAATTTTCTCCCTTGATACCAACTTAAGTTATTATGTGCCCAACCAGACGCTAAATATATGGAGCAATTTATCGATTGCGAATTTTATTTGACTACATTTTCATATCTCATGCTTGTTATTTATTCTCGCCAATAAACAATGGATATTTTTGCTTATTTGCTGTACATGATGGCATTGACATTCTCTTCGAGACTACAATCTGCAATATAACATTTGTACTGCAAATATCATTCAGAATAATGTAAATCTATATATTTCTCAAATATTTGCTTGTTTGACAATGGGTAAAAATCTGAGTTGTCTTTCCAAATTTGTCATGAAAAACCCATGCAAACATTGATTATTTCACAAAATAATTCAACTACACATTCATTAGAAATAAATGTTTTAATGTCATGGCATAAAGAAGTGCTATATATAATGGGGAATACACTTTGTAATAATTACTAACAACACTTACATAAACTATTAATACTCACATTGAACACATAAGGTTACAAAAGTCAAATATACCATCATTAGTTTTAGTTGAAGTTGTATCAAAGCACAATTTACGTATTTACTTAGGCGACCATTGATACTGAACATAGACCAAAAGCCCAAAGGCTTATGCTGACCATTGTCGTTGGGGATGCTTGTAAGCATACTCTGAAGATTCCTGCAAATTGCTGTAGAATTGATGTATGGTTCTGATTACATATGACTCTATCGCCCCCTCAAGGAGTCTCAAACTAAGGTTATATCAAAATTAGCTGAATGAGGCACTGGATATTCCAGGCCAATTTGAGCCTCAGGGAAAAAAGATAGGACTCATCTCCTGACTGACAATATTGTATCTTCCCTTTAAATAACTAAGAAATCCACCCAGTAGCTTCAGAGGAGAAAATGGGGCTGACAGACAGAATGACAGAAAATATCCCCCCTCACTGCATAAACTAAGCTTAAAATTCCCTACTCACTGCATAAGCTAAGCTTAAAATTCCCTACTCACTGCATAAGCTAAGCTTAGAATTCCCTACTCACTGCATAAACTAAGCTTAGAATTTCCTACTCACTGCATACGCTAAGCTTAAAATTCCCCCTCACTGCATAAGCTAAGCTTAAAATTCCCTACTCACCGCATACGCTAAGCTTAAAATTCCCCCTCACCGCATACGCTAAGCTTAAAATTACCCACTCACTGCATAAGCTAAGCTTAAAATTACCCACTTCCTGCATAAGCTAAGCTTAAAATTCCCCCTCACCGCATACGCTACGCTTAAAATTCCCTACTCACTGCATAAGCTACGCTTAAAATTCCCTACTCACTGCATAAGCTAAGCTTAAAATTCCCCCTCACTGCATAAGCTAAGCTTAAAATTCACTACTCACTGCATAAGCTAAGCTTAAAATTCCCCACTCACTGCATAAGCTAAGCTTAAAATTCCCCCTCACTGCATAAGCTAAGCTTAAAATTCCCTACTCACCGCATACGCTAAGCTTAAAATTCACTACTCACTGCATAAGCTAAGCTTAAAATTCCCCACTCACTGCATAAGCTAAGCTTTAAATTCCCCCTCACTGCATAAGCTAAGCTTAAATGTTCCTACTCACTGCATAAGCTAAGCTTAAAATTCCCTACTCACCGCATACGCTAAGCTTAAAATTCACTACTCACTGCAAAAGCTAAGCTTAAAATTCCCCACTCACTGCATAAGCTAAACTTTAAATTCCCCCTCACTGCATAAGCTAAGCTTGAAATTCCCTACTCACTGCATAAGCTAAGTTTAAAATTCCCCCTCACCACATACGCTAAGCTTAAAATTCCCCCTCACTGCATACGCTAAGCTTAAAATTCCCTACTCACTGCATAAGCTAAGCTTAAAATCCCCCCTCACTGCATAAGCTAAGCTTAAAATCCCCTACTCACTGCATAAGCTAAGCTTAAAATCCCCTACTCACTGCATAAGCTAAGCTTAAAATTCCCTACTCACTGCATAAGCTAAGCTTAAAATCCCCCCTCACTGCATAAGCTAAGCTTAAAATCCCCTACTCACTGCATAAGCTAAGCTTAAAATCCCCTACTCACTGCATAAGCTAAGCTTAAAATCCCCCCTCACTGCATAAGCTAAGCTTAAAATTCCCCCTCACTGCATAAGCTAAGCTTAAAATTCCCTTCTCAGCGCATACGCTAAGCTTAAAATGTCCTATTCACTGCATAAGCTATGGTGATATTGTCAGCACAAGTCATAAATGTGTTTTATGATACCACATCACTCGGTTGAACGTTTCTTTGAAATCCTAATTAGTTACATCGGTGTCCTTGAGAATGACAACATCTTTATTGATCACTCCGTTTCATATGAACGTTTTATGAACTATTTGAATTTTATTTCAATGTTGTTTTCTCGGTTTTGTCAATATTGCCGGTGACCTTGATGTGACCTTTGAAGGACTTTGAAAATGAAACTCCTATTTCCGTGGATTTCATTATAAATATCAATATTCGACCATATGCATCTTTTAAAAACGAAGTCCGTTCAAAATTTAAAATATTAGATTTTTTTTTTTTGGACCAATCTGCGAGGGAAATTAGAGGAATTTTGATATGCTGAGCTATTTTGGAACAATATCTATAATAACAACTTATTGTTGGTTAATTTATGAAAGAACATATCATAATGCAAAGAAAAAAAATTAATGCTGACATTGTTTTTTTTAAATGCCGATGCTAGATAAGAAAATGATAATAAAATCTCGCATTCTGGGCCTGTTCTCCCATATCGGCTGCATTTTAGTGTTGCTACGGTCCAATTTGACCAAATTCTTTTTTTTGCACACGGCACTTCTGGAACAGCGGCAAAATGTTTGAGTCATTTTCACCTTTGTCTCTATACCTTTACACTTTTGTTTTCTCAGTTTTATCTTGTCTGATAATTCTTGTCTTGTTAACATCCTTTCATGGTGCACAGATTCTGATTGGACGACAATATTTCTTCTTCACTCAGCCATATTAATCAAAAGACGAAGTAATGACATCACAAATTTGACAGTCTATTATTTTATGAAAGTGATTGAGTTTCAAGCTGCCAATAATTGTTAGTAGATGGCGCTCATGCTTTAGATACAGTACTGACCATAACGTTCCCCTCAACCTGCTCTTTGTTGACGTGAATATTTCATGATAAAATTGATCACATCTCAGTTTTCCTTTTTTTGCAGTCTTGTGAAAAGTTATGAACAGAATTGACATCAAGTACTTGAGTGAACCGGGTTGCAAAGCAAAGAGGCCAACATATTGATCACAACAAATGTCAGCACGAGTGCTATTCACAGATTGGGGATAGTGCGTATGGGTCTCCTCTCTAGCTGGATAGCCACGCTGCGTAAGCTCTGAGTGCCCACGAGACAAAAGTGGAGCGGCCAACATATCAAATCAAATCAAATCAAATCAAATCAAATGTCTTAAAAGAGAAAACCTTTGACAAAAAGGTTTCAACGTTACCAAGGCATTGGTTTACCTCGTATAATATCTCAATAAAGCATCAACATAGTTAAGCCTAGGACTGAATGTTATATTTTTTTACATATGGGTACATATTAAAGAATTATCATATATCAATTTGTAATCTTATCTTTTCACATACTGTTTTGGATCACAAAACCAAAAAAAAGGAGGCTATATCCCTAAACTTCTAATATTATTTTGTACTAATGATTTGCATACCACACTGTGAAGATTTGTTGATTTAATGATAATTTATCGTTGGTGCCATATCATTGTATTTATATGATATATCAACCAATACCGTATTGTGAAGATGTGTACCAATATTAGTAGCTTCACTTGTGCCATATTATTATATTGATGTTATCTATTAACTAATGTCATATATTGTGAAGATGTGTTGTACTAACATACCTTACTCACGTGCGACAGGTTATAGTATGAACATATTTGTGCTCTATTATGAAGATTTGTTTTACCAATCCTATGACCTCATCAAAGTTATGAACGCACCAATCTTATCGCCATATTGTGAAAATACTTAATGCTTGGTGTTTGATAACATTAATTATCAACTCAATACGAAACAGTTGTGTTTTGCCAGCAGCACTTGAGAAATTAATAAAGATAATTTAATTGACTTTCACTTCACCATTTGCACTTTTCACTTTGTGCAATATTTTACTTGTCTGAAGAACCATGCGCTATTTAAGATACAAGGATATTTGATGAATTCGTATTGAGAATTTTAAATTCATATTACAGGTGGAGAAATTTAGTCTTTTTAGGTCTTTGAATGTACATTTAATGGTTAGTATGAATATTGAAGTATTGCTTAATGTACACAATCAGACCGATGTTGTGATATGCTACCTTTAATATATTGAGTCATTGATTACTTTGTTTTGTCTTGCAGTAATAAGAAACCAGATTAAGAGTAAAATGTCATTTTTCTGTCCTTCATGTATTGGTCATTTAACAAGTGCCATTTCCATAAATTCGACCTGTAACAAGTAACACAAATACCATGATAGGAAATTCCTGTAAAGTCATTGTGTGGCCGGGTTAAAAAAAATTAACACCCCAATATAAATTGAATGACCTTTGAATGACCTTGACTGGAATTAAGCATTTTTCTTTATGCTTTTATCTATCTATTCTGGTCTGTTAGAGCTCTGGTTAAATATACATTGTAAAATGACCACCTTAATACTAATTGTGTGTGTGTAACATACAGATATATACTATGTGCATCATTACAGACAACATAGTTTTGGGTTCACCAGCGTGGGAGATTAAAACGTT
The DNA here is from genome assembly GCA_949316495.1 of Amphiduros pacificus. Classification (NCBI taxonomy): domain Eukaryota; kingdom Metazoa; phylum Annelida; class Polychaeta; order Phyllodocida; family Hesionidae; genus Amphiduros; species Amphiduros pacificus. Next base: position 19,767,920 of record OX439011.1, read on the forward strand.
GAATACATTCGCTCCTGTTGTGTTCATTTGTGATACTGGTTTGATGTTTATCTAATAAAGATTTGTCATATGCAAAGTATTTCAGTCACTTTGAGACCCATGGATTCCAAGTTCGAATCCTGGCCAGTCCCCATCAAGTGCAATTAGCAAATATTGTTTGGAATCCGTGCTACACACTGATTACATTAATCACATTTCATCTTTGTCAATCTCCAAGAAACGCGATGCCTTGATAAAGGCAACATTAAAGCATTCATGAAATCACAGAGGTCATATACAATTTTCCAGAGGTTTGGGGTACGCTTAAATGATATGTGGCCAAGAAACTGTGATAGAAGAAAGCTATCTCGTTAAAATCAACTGAAATACACCGACCATGGTTATTGTGTTATGCTGAAAGTGCAAGTATTGGCTGTACGCTTTTGACCACCAGGTGGCCACATGTATACAATCATGTGACCTCTCTTGTGGCCTGTCAGGGTGTTAGGCCTGTACCAATGGACAAACATTAATGGACAAACAGCTAAACAAAGTTTGTTGACAAAGTGTCCTATGGATGATTTGGATTTTAGCAGAAGACTCATCCACTTTCAAATGACACAGAAATTTGTGTAGGGAAATATTATGGGTAATTACATTGGATCGCAAGTTTTGGGGTATAAACATTTATATTATGCAGGAAAAAGTGTTTGAAAACCTCATTTCATGAATGCTTTAAGGCATAGAGTAGAAAGTACTGTCTTAAAATATACGCTACCTTGTTTAGCTTCTTCCAACATTGCTTTCTCTGTGCTGGTGATTTCGGTTGATGTGGTAACCATAGTTGGTGGCTCCATCTCAAGTCTCTCTAGTTCTCTAGTCACGTGACCTGTCTTATGACCTGACCTAGAATATCCTTGACCTTCAGATGACCTCGGATATACAGGTGACTTGGGGCTCTGGGATGATTTTGGGGGTGCAACCTCAGGACTTAATACTTTTTTGGGAGAGAGTTTTGGTTTAGGTTTTGGTGAAAGTCTTTTTCCCTTTACTTCCAGGTGGGTTTCCTGTATTTGGGTCACATGGATAGTTGTAAGGCGTCCTTTACTCGCCAGGGAGCCCATTTTATGATGAAATATTAAAAGTATATTTTATACTTTTTTCAGAATGGTTGATTCAGATCATAAATGCATGCAATTCATAAATCCATTCACATATCCAATTTATTCATGGAGGTTGGAAATGTTATTTTATATCATTGTAATATTTATCTTTTAAAAATGCTTCCAACCAAAATGACTTTTATCCTTTTATTGGGTCTTTACTAATGATATATTCTTCCACCACTGCTTTCCATTTTTTATGCAGTGGTATTCATACACGTAAAATAAGAATATTTTTTGTAATCGTCCAAGTTGATCCTGTGATGAAACGTCAATTTGGTCCTTGCTTTCTGAAATAGTACAAAAATAATATTTTAAGGATATCATTATCAAATATAAAATAATGAGGGCTTCTCTAAAAACAAAAAAAATTCAGAAAACTAAAATCTGCATTCTTTATTACGAATAAATAATGATTGACAAACCATGTATTCTAACATACAATAATTAACCTAATATCGTCAATTATATAAAACCGTGATAAACATTAAAACAGGAAATAGCTTTTCAATATTTTCTGTTTAGTTCTTGTCCTGAACAAGACTCAGAAGAGGGAGTTAGCATGACCCGAAAGGAATTTTGAGGCATTTATCTTATTTTATTTTATTTTAGTGTTCTCCAATCACCCATCGGCAAAGCCCAGGTTTGAGTTTATTGCTTTTTCTGTATAATCTCATTTGAATGAGATTTTTAAATACCCAACTCTTTTAGTGATAATTCATATTTTATGCCATGATTATATCTAAAATGTCCCAAAAAAGCTTGATTATTCTTTGGATGGCATGAAATAAAGAAAATATAAATATTTGATATAAGTCGCCAGCTGCACAAATGAGTCAAACCCATTTTAACGATATTAACTACCTTTAAAACGGGTTATATTTGAACGTTTAAACGGGTTTACCTCAGTTTTTACAGCTGGCGATTTTTTACTTCACTAGAGCTCTAACAACTCCACCAAACTTTTCTTTGGTTGAAATTGGTAAAGACCTTGGACGTTCGACAAACCCCTCCTGATCACCTATCTGGGCTTTGCCGATTGGTGATTGGAGAACACTAATTTTATTTTATTTTATATGTTGGCCGCTCCACTTTTGTCTCATGTGCACTCAGAGCCTCTAGTCTGAACCAACTTACAGCCGCCATTTCTGATGCTCTCGTAACATGGCTAACACTATCACAAATAATTTTAGCGCTAACCAAATACCTGTGAATTCTCACGCCATTATGCCCATCCAACTTTTTAATCTCCCACGCTGGTTCCGTATCAATGGCTCCTCAAAGCTTGGCATTTTCTCACATCATGATAAAACCACTCACTAAAGCACTTATATCAGGATATATCACTGTTGTCATTAGTTTCCTACTGAAATTATAATTATTTATGCACAGAAGACAAGATCTACATTGAAAACTAATGAAAAGATACATTTGCAAGAAACAGATTTTCATCACAAATCCTTCTATTAAAAGATTATTTTCATTTTTGTTTGAAACATTGTGTAGCAATGCAGAGATTTGTTACACAGAGATCAAATGTAAGCTATGTTATCCGCTATGATATGAGCTATATTATTAGCTGTAATATGAGCTATAATATGAGCAATAATGTGAACTATATTGTGAGCAATAATATGAGCTATGATATCAGCTATAATATCGGCTACAATATCAGCTGTGATCTGACCTATAGTTGAAGTTATAGTATGACCTATAATATAATATGGGTCAAATATGAGCTATACTATTACATATAAATGAGCGATAATATGAGCTATGGTATGAGATAATAATAAGCTGTTAAGCTATTAGTTATATGATAAGCCCCCTAGCCTTATTGTGAAATTGAGTGATCACTTCAAGTGACAAATATGTTGATATTTCAAAACAATTAAGCTACAATTTCCAAAAGCGCATATCATGTCAATTATATATTTCTGTGTGTGCAGCCCATTTCTGTTCTATCCCTTTTTTGTAGCCTTCTATTGAATGTCATTTTTGTAGAACCATTCAAATATATATTTTGAGTGATTTTGATTTACCAAGCACAACTGTTTTATAAAAATCTCAGTCTTTGTAGTCAAACAAGTCTCAAATAGAAAGATCCATTATTGTATTGCAATTATTGAACAAAATGCATAATGTGTGAACTGCACCTGCATATCACTGTTAAGGCTTCCTTCATCGCTAAGTCATGTCAGATCGAAAAATAAAAATGTACTCTACCTGATTGTGATGGCAAAATTCTTTAGAATCTCTGTAGCTTTGTGTTATCACCAGGCATGATAGCACAACTACAGCCTTTGATCACTAGGCATTATTATTGACCTAATAAACTGATCAAAATCAAATCACTTTCAGCATTATTTCAGTCATTTCGTGATGAGACCTACTTGTAGCAGATATAGTGCTGCCTCACTGAATTGTCATGTCGCAAGTCCTTGACATGACAACCCACCCAGTCACAGATTTACAAGGACAATGGGTTAACCTTTTAGGCACGGGCCTCAGCTCAAATTGGAAATTGTATGAGGTCAATCTCGTCATATATATATATATATGCACTTTTGTACAGTATATATATATATATATATATATATATATATATATATATATATATATATATATATATATATATATATATATATATATATATATATATACTGTACAAAAGTGTACATATATATCTGTGCTGATCCAAAGGTCGTGGGTTCGAACCCCGGCCATATATATATATATATATATATATATATATATATATATATATATATATATATATATATATATATATATATATATATATATATATATATATATATATATATATATATATATATATATATATATATATATATATATATATATATATTTATGTGTGTGTGTTTTATGTTACAATTTCATGTTACAATTCATCCTGCATATGATAAATTATACCATAAATTCATTCTTGGCATGAGCGGGAACGAACCCACGACCTTTAATCACCACAGAGTAACTGGTGCTAATCAGTTTGCGTTCTAACCAAATGAGTCACTAGCCGTGCCCGGCCCTTGAGTGGGAATGCCAGTATCAGAGTAAACTTAATATCCAGTGTCTTGTGTGACTCTCGAAAAACATTTTTTACAGGATAAGCCAAATTGTTTGAATGGAGAATGGGCATTTTTTTATCTGTAGAAAGTTTGGTTCTGTAGAAAATATTCCCTGAAATGAGAATTTGGCAAAATCAGCAAAAAAGCTTGAAGTATAAGTTTGGCAAAAGGTCAATTCTCAAATCACTGTTTACGCATGTCTCTCTAAAGATTAAAGAGGCCCAATCAAAGCTGATCAAATCTCGCCAAAAGTGTTTGCCAAAAGTGTATGCCAATGTGCTACACTCAGCAGGAAAATACATCAACTATTAGAGTAAAAGCTTGTGCACGAAGCTTTCTATATCTTATGTATATACCTTTAACCAATATCTCACAGCATATTTATATCACTAACTATATGTTAACCTATATCTAAACAGCATATTTTTACATGCGTACTTCTTTATCTAACTGCATGCTTTAACCTATATCTCACTGCATTTTTTAACCAAATCTAACTGCATGTTTAACCTACTCTTATATCTAACTGCATGTTTTAACCTATATCTAATTACATGCTTTAATCTATATCTAGCTGCATGTTTTAACCTATATCTAGCTACATGTTAACCTATATCTAGCTACATGTTTAACCTATATCTCACTGCATGTTTTAACCTATATCTAGCTGCATGTTTTAACCTATATCTCACTGCATGTTTTAACCTATATCTCACTGCATGTTTTAACCTACATCTCACTGCATGTTTTAACCTATATCTCACTGCATGTTTTAACCTACATCTAGCTGCATGCTTTAACCTATATCTAGCTGCATGTTTTAACCTACATCTAGCTGCATGTTTTAACCTATATCTCACTGCATGTTTTAACCTACATCTAGCTGCATGCTTTAACCTATATCTAGCTGCATGTTTTAACCTATATCTAGCTACATGTTAACCTATATCTAGCTACATGTTTAACCTATATCTCACTGCATGTTTTAACCTATATCTAGCTACATGTTAACCTATATCTAGCTACATGTTAACCTATATCTAGCTACATGTTAACCTATATCTCACTGCATGTTTTAACCTATATCTAGCTGCATGTTTTAACCTATATCTCACTGCATGTTTTAACCTATATCTAGCTGCATGCTTTAACCTATATCTAGCTGCATGTTTTAACCTATTTCTAGCTACATGTTTTAACCTATATCTCACTGCATGTTTTAACCTATATCTAATTACATGCTTTAACCACCTATATCTAGCTGCATGTTTTAACCTATATCTAGCTACATGTTAACCTATATCTAGCTACATGTTTAACCTATATCTCACTGCATGTTTTAACCTACATCTAGCTGCATGTTTTAACCTACATCTAGCTACATATTTTAACCTACATCTAGCTGCATGTTTTAACCTATATCTAGCTGCATGTTTTAACCTATATCTAGCTGCATGTTTTAACCTACATCTAGCTGCATGTTTTAACCTACATCTCACTGCATGTTTTAACCTATATCTCACTGCATGTTTTAACCTACATCTAGCTGCATGTTTTAACCTTTATCTCACTGCATGTTTTAACCTATATCTAGCTGCATGTTTTAACCTATATCTAGCTGCATGTTTTAACCTACATAGCTGCATGTTTTAACCTATATCTAGCTGCATGTTTTAACCTACATCTAGCTGCATGTTTTAACCTATATCTAGCTGCATGTTTTAACCTATATCTAGCTGCATGTTTTAACCTATATCTCACTGCATGTTTTAACCTACATCTAGCTGCATGTTTTAACCTATATCTCACTGCATGTTTTAACCTACATCTAGCTGCATGTTTTAACCTATATCTAGCTGCATGTTTTAACCTATATCTCACTGCATGTTTTAACCTATATCTCACTGCATGTTTTAACCTACATCTAGCTGCATGTTTTAACCTATATCGCACTGCATGTTTTAACCTACATCTAGCTGCATGTTTTAACCTATATCTCACTGCATGTTTTAACCTACATCTAGCTGCATGTTTTAACCTATATCTAGCTGCATGTTTTAACCTATATCTCACTGCATGTTTTAACCTATATCTCACTGCTTGTTTTAACCTACATCTAGCTGCATGTTTTACCCTATATCTCACTGCATGTTTTAACCTACATCTAGCTGCATGTTTTAACCTATATCTCACTGCATGTTTTAACCTACATCTAGCTGCATGTTTTAACCTATATCTCACTGCATGTTTTAACCTACATCTAGCTGCATGTTTTAACCTATATCTAGCTGCATGTTTTAACCTATATCTCACTGCATGTTTTAACCTATATCTCACTGCATGTTTTAACCTATATCTCACTGCATGTTTTAACCTACATCTAGCTGCATGTTTTAACCTATATCTCACTGCATGTTTTAACCTACATCTAGCTGCATGTTTTAACCTATATCTCACTGCATGTTTTAACCTACATCTAGCTGCATGTTTTAACCTATATCTAGCTGCATGTTTTAACCTATATCTCACTGCATGTTTTAACCTATATCTCACTGCATGTTTTAACCTACATCTAGCTGCATGTTTTAACCTATATCGCACTGCATGTTTTAACCTACATCTAGCTGCATGTTTTAACCTATATCTCACTGCATGTTTTAACCTACATCTAGCTGCATGTTTTAACCTATATCTCACTGCATGTTTTAACCTACATCTAGCTGCATGTTTTAACCTATATCTAGCTGCATGTTTTAACCTATATCTCACTGCATGTTTTAACCTATATCTCACTGCTTGTTTTAACCTACATCTAGCTGCATGTTTTAACCTACATCTAGCTGCATGTTTTAACCTACATCTCACTGCATGTTTTAACCTATATCTAGCTGCATGTTTTAACCTATATCTCACTGCATGTTTTAACCTATATCTCACTGCATGTTTTAACCTACATCTAGCTGCATGTTTTAACCTATATCTCACTGCATGTTTTAACCTACATCTAGCTGCATGTTTTAACCTATATCTCACTGCATGTTTTAACCTACATCTAGCTGCATGTTTTAACCTATATCTAGCTGCATGTTTTAACCTATATCTCACTGCATGTTTTAACCTATATCTCACTGCATGTTTTAACCTATATCTCACTGCATGTTTTAACCTATATCTAGCTGCATTTTTTAACCTACATCTCACTGCATGTTTTAACCTATATCTAGCTGCATGTTTTAACCTACATCTCACTGCATGTTTTAACCGATATCTAGCTGCATGTTTTAACCTACATCTAGCTGCATGTTATAACATATATCTCACTGCATGTTTTAACCTACATCTAGCTGCATGTTTTAACCTATATCTCACTGCATGTTTTAACCTATATCTAGCTGCATGTTTTAACCTACATCTCACTGCATGTTTTAACCGATATCTAGCTACATGTTTAACCTATATCTAGCTGCATGTTTTAACCTATATTTAACTGCATGTTTTAACCTACATCTAGCTGCATGTTTTAACCTATATCTAGCTGCATGTTTTAACCTATATCTAGCTGCATGTTTTAACCTACATCTAGCTGCATGTTTTAACCTATATCTAGCTGCATGTTTTAACCTATATCTAGCTGCATGTTTTAACCTATATCTCACTGCATGTTTTAACCTATATCTCACTGCATGTTTTAACCTATATCTAGCTGCATGTTTTAACCTATATTTAACTGCATGTTTTAACCTACATCTAGCTGCATATTTTAACCTATATCTAGCTGCATGTTATAACCTATATCTAGCTGCATGTTTTAACCTACATCTAGCTGCATGTTATAACCTATATCTAGCTGCATGTTTTTGCCCTCGCTTACCATATGGATGTTGCTGCATAATATCGCCAAGCGTGCTATGTATTTATGATGAGTGTACATTATTTATGCAGATGGGATGAATACTAGTCCTTTGAGGCACATTTCCAATCTGATAGGGGTTGGATGAAGTCGTTTGATCATTTCCATGTTGCCTTCATCTATCACACGACCAAAGAAATTCTTTTAAAGCCATTTGTGATTATAATTAAATGCATTCATTTTCAAAAGTACATTTTTGGCAAATTACGCAAACGATCTGGCTTTTATGTTTATCCAGATTTTATTTTTGAAAATGCTCTATTTTATTGGGTATACTTTGATTTGATTGGTTTGTTTAAATGACCTTTTCAACACTGTTTGGGCTATATAAGGTCAAAGAAAAGCCCGCTACCGAGACTCAATGCCTTATTCTTTCGAAGAGTGACTGACGGTCTTTCTTTTGCATTATCACAAAATCATGATTTTGGCCTCTGAGATTTGAGACATTTTAGACAGACGTACAACTGCCACATTTAGCGCTTTCACCATTTGGTTACAGGTGTCACAAGTGATTTTGATCATATCACAATAGGTGCAAATGATTTCCAACACCTCATGATTGCAGGTAAAAGGAAAATTAAGTGCTTGTGAAAGTAAGATATTCCATATGGTGGCTGATATATAAAGGTCAACGGCAACAGTGGCGAAGGGTTACAAGCTTTTAGGATTTGTAATTAGCTTATTCTGTTAGGTTTCCCTCAGTCTGTGATGGAAAAGTTCATTCATTAGTTCCCCTTGGTCTTTCTGTCTGCAGTAGTCCCTTAACCCATTGGCACAGATGATGCCGCTATTGTCCATATGCTGTGAACCGGAAGGAAGCGAGTCTCTGCTTCCGGGGAAGGAACCTAACACCTCTTCCCTAACTAATGGATTTCCTCTCTTCTTCGTCATATATGGTGTATACTTCACACATAAAAAACACTTTTATGGCGCAAAGTTGAATTGTGTGTTTGTTGACAATGATACCTATTTAGTACCTGTGATATTTTGTCAAAGAACTACCGTGGATCAGACACACAGCGTGAATATGAATGCATAGTCTGTCAGTCGTGAGATAATGTTGAAAGTGAAACCCCAAACAAATAAATCAATCATGAGAACAAGCTATCACATTGTAACCTTATCATTTTACACATTGCTGTCAGTGTACCCACCTAACCGTAATTCTTGAAACTTAATTTGGAAAACAAATACGCATAAAAGAGTTGGTAAAACATGTTGAGCTGGTGAAAATGGATTTGTTTTTTAGATTTTCTAAAAGTTTCATGACTTTATTTCATGTCATTTTGGATCTACTTGTAACAGATATATTGCTGTTTTTTTATGAATTGTCATGTCACATGTCCTTGGCACGTGAAGAACACAAAGTTGTCCTTCGCATGAACTATACTATCTGAAAGCCAAAAGATTACTGTACATAGACATCAAAACTCTTGAACCACATGTCTGTCAATATAATGCTTTAAATTAAATTTGAAATAATTAGGCATATCCTTAAGTTTCCATATGCATTAAAAATCTTCTCATCTAAGGTTGTGATTTCACTTTTCACCCCTATGATTGTAAATGTCAAAAAAGGACAATTGTCATTGTAATGATCAACAAATTTCGGCACTATCTCAGCTTCTCAGATCCAGTATGGTCCTCTATGCATGCGACTCAGCTCATGAGTTTGTTTGTTTGTTTGTTTGGGGTTTTACATCACTTTCAACAAAATTTCAGTCATTTCGTGATGAGACCTACTTGTAGCAGATATAGCGCTGCCTCACTGAATTGTCATGTCGCAGGTCCTTGACATGACAACCCACCCGGTCACAGATTTACAAGGACAACAGGTTAACCCTTTAGGCACGGGCCTCAGCTCATGTGGGAAATTGTATCATGAGTTTAATCACAGCATGGCCGGGGTTCGAACCCACGACCTTTGGATCACCACAGAGGAACTGGTGCTAATAAGCTGGCGCTCTAACCAACTGCGCCACGGCCTGTGGCCTTCAGCTCATGAGATAAATTATTATGTTGCAATATTTCTTGGATTTATTTACACTTGAAAATTAGCTCCGATCTTACCCTTTTTTGTTACTTCAGTGCAACATTTCTAAGCGACGATGACGTCTCCAACTTTGACAATGTCAATAAATTGTTACTGAAGGCAGTGAGATGCTCTTGGTAATTGGTCATAGATCATGCTTTGAGGTATTTTACCTGTTTCGATAACAATCACCTTCATACCTGTCACAGAGTATGATGATCGCTGTTACACTAAAGAATAAAAGACAAATATATTTTTTTCGATTAAGTTTGAGAATAAAAGCCTGAGATACTCTTTTGAATTTGGCTTGAGAATAAAAGCCTGAGATACTCTTTTGAATTTGGCTTGAGAATAAAAGCCTGAGATACTCTTTTGAATTTGGCTTGAGAATAAAAGCCTGAGATACTCTTTTGAATTTGGCTTGAGAATAAAAGCCTGAGATACTCTTTTGAATTTGGCTTGAGAATAAAAGCTCAATACAAATATTTGGTTTTGGTTTAAGAATAAAAGCACATCTTTTTTATTAAGTATAAGAGTAGAAGTTGTTTTTTGCTTGAATTCGTTTATGAGTGAAAACCTAATATCTATTGGATGTTTTGGATTTGATTTCACCTCTCGTTATCAGTAAGACACCAAACCATTTCTTATTGTGACACTAACATCATTGGTGTGAAAAAGTGTTCCACAAAATAGATACAAGTATTACTTTTCAACTTGCTTGGCACTTTTATTTGAAAACATCCTAATAGAATACCATATTTAAAGATTGGGAAACATTAAGAAGTGAAGGAGCGTATAAACAAAATCAAAGTGTCTATAATTAGTATAAATTGACAAGAAGAAGTTATATCGCATTTCCCGCGATCAGAATGCATTAATAATGCATGTAATTTGATATGTTCAGTATTTTGATACAGAGATATCGAACGAGGCAGTTTTGTTACTTTTATATACCTGTGATATAGCCTTTTGGCATTTCTTCAAGTTGACTTTGCCAAACTATTCTAAATTTATTTCCTAAGATATGTATTTGGATAACACAGCTGTCCTTAATCACAACTGTCCCGAATCACAACTGATCTTAATCTCAAATGTCCTTAATCTCAAATGTCCTTAATCTCAAATGTCTTAAATCACAGCTGTCCTTCACAGCTGTCCTTAAAAATAACTGTTCATCATAACGAATGCAATCTAAACTGAACTTAATACCAACTGAAATCATTTACAACTGAATACAATTACAACTGAATGCAATCACAACTGAATGCAATCACAACTGAATGCAATCACAACTGAATGCAATCACAACTGAATGCAATCACAACTGAATGCAATCACAACTGAATGCAATCACAACTGAATGCAATCACAACTGAATGCAATCACAACTGAACTGAATCTCAACTGAAATCAATCACAGCTGAACTCAATCACAGCTGAACTCAATACCAACTGAATGCAGTTACAACTAAACTAAATCTCAACTGATCTCAATTACAACTGAACTCAATCACAACTAAATGCAATCACAACTGAATGCAATCTCAACTGAATGCAATCACAACTGAATGCAATCACAACTGAATGCAATCACAACTGAATACAATTACAACTGAATGCAATTACAACTGAATTCAATCACAAATGAATGTAATCTCACCTGAATGCAATCACAAATAAATGCAATCACAAATAAATGCAATCACCCGATCACAACTGTGCTCATTCCAGTTTTATGCCTAGCAAATGAATACAGTCTTAGTAGGAAAGGACCATTTCGTTTGAATGAATATTGTTTGCCAAATATCAGCTTTTGTGGCTTCACAGTTTCAACACGGGCATAACAGGTAAACTTTCCCCATATGTATGTGGCAATAAATATTAAAACACCTGATTAGGCAGGCAAATAAATTGTGTTCACCAAGTAAATAAAGGTTCAGAAGCGTTTAAAAGCTGTAATATCTGCAATATCATATACACCTCAAAATGAAAATAAAATCCATTTGTTGAAGAGTGTTGAAATATTTAAATATCATTTAATGATATGATAAATGTCAATGGTTATCATTTGGAGAAAGAAAATTTTAAAAATACTTTCTTAGTAAAATAGTTTCTTTTGCTCACCAAACAAATATGCAGCATTTTTGAAGAAAACAGTAGAAAAAGACCATAATTAGAATTAGCTGCTGACACAATAACACCCAGTCTCATGCAGAAACACGAAGATACAATTGTGATGAAAACGTGTTAATAGACCGTAGAAATATCACCTGAAGAGAAAATACCTGTTGTATTACAGATACACTGTAAACAGATATCTATATCACCTGCTGCATAAGTTAAACCTGAGATATTGCTTCTTCTTTTCTGCCTTATCAAAAGCTATGCCAGACAATTATTAAACTATTTAAATCACAAAATAATTATTCACTAGGGGGGTGCAGCTGGTACATATCAGCTGCTTGACGCCAACCTTTATACTCTGGCAAGGGAGTTCCTGGAAGATACCGAGCTACCTGTTTCAAATGTAGTTAAATGGAGGAAAAGTTATTCCAGTCCGTCGGTCCTTGGAAAAGAGCTTTATTTACAAGGTTCATAGCTTGTTTCCATTTCTGTACGGAAATGTCAATGATTTTACCTTATGGAAGTGAATTTCACTATTCATAGCCTTGTACAATAAAACCAGTCTCTGAGTCCTCCTTCTTCTCCCTGCTTGTGAATCCAATTTTGGTCTTGCAGATTTTTTGTCACAGTGCAGACTTTGCCAAAGGCTTTACTATAAATGAAAATGAACATGTCAACATTTTTGCCTCTCATTTCTAGCCTTGAGTATATCCTGTAAAGTTGCCATGATCTGTGTTTCACATGATTGAAATGTTCTGAAATTATGCTGAAAATCTACCAGGATATTGTAAAGTGCACAGTGATTCATCATATATCTGACAACTATATGCTCTAAAATACTACAAGGCACAAATGTTTAAGAAACTGGGATGTAGTTAACAGCTCAGCTTTTTATCACTTTTTTTAAAGACTACAACTATGCCAGCAACTGTGATAGTAATTGACTCTATTTGTGGTAGCATCACCCTTTTAAAGAATATTTTCCATGTTTTCAGTAGAAAATACAGATTTGTATCAACTGGAAAGAACTTCTACCGTGCCTTTACTGTCTTTCACTTCAATACTATTTCTGTTCGTGCTGGCACACCAACAGAATCTTTGCACATTGAACTAATATAGTTCCAGAACCTTTTTACCACTGATGGTCTACTGAATACGGTGTCAGGTAAATCAAGTAACCCAAGAACATATTCATTATGGGATTCTTTCAACTTGTGTTTTTAGCTCTGCTGAGACTTTAGCTCGCAGAGCTTTAGGAGGGGGAAAATGTCTGTCGGTCTGTCTGTCCGTCTGTCCGTCCGTCTGTCAACATTTCTTTAAAAATCTTCTTCTCCAAAACTACCAGTAGTACATCTTTCATATTTTATATAGAGGTAGATATATAGTTGAAGATTCAGATTCCTTCAAATCTTAGTGATGTCACCATTGACCTTAATGCAATGACCTTGATGTCACAAATTATGTAAGGAGTATATCTCAGCAACTACTTATAAGAAGAAATTAAAACTTGGTATACAGAAATGTCTTAGGTCATAGCCGTGCCTCATCATACTTTCTTAGTCATGTGACCTTTGACCTTGACACATTGACCTTGAATTCAAAATTTGTGAACATGCCACATCATGTCGGGTTGGACACAATCAAGGTCACTAGAGGCAGTCACTTAACATGAAAAATCAAACTTGTGACCTGCATTTCTAACTTATGTTTTATTAAAATGCAAGGTCTCCTTGTCCTAAATCCAAAATCTTTTTGCACAAGGACATACCATTAAACTGATTTTGGATAATTAAGAAATCTTATCCAAATTAGTTATATTAATGAAACAAATATAAAGTAAATAATTTAATATAGTGTATATAATGTTCTAACATAGTTAAAACTAAATTTGGACAACCAAAATTTTAAATATATAGAGAAAAAATGTTGAGACGGGGAAATAACATTTTGATATTTTCAGTACTGCTCCAAGCAAAGATTATGACAACAAATTAACTTCAAATGAATCTCGACTCATAATGCTTATCAACTGCAGATAAAGAAAGAATATTTGTGAAAGATATAATATGCAACTGCCTAAGTTTTTCACTTCTTATTGTTTTGAAAAAATTGATACATTACCTGGGGTACGTACTCTACACATAAACTAACACAGAAACAACACTGATTTTCACAACAAAAATGAAATTGAAATATTTACAAAACTGATTTTTATTTTGAATTGACTTGCAATTGACATTCCATGAATTTTTAATACTTAGATATCTTCTTGAGCGTCAAATAATTCTGTTACAGTATTGGGATGGGTTTCATCAAGGTCTGAATGTACACTCGGCAGTATTACAATGCAATAAAATATTTTATGATGTCATCAAACATTTAAGATGTTGCTTATGATAACAAGCTGAATAATACCTTTTAGATAAAAAAATAAACCATGAATCAGTGTACTATTTCCAAAACAATAAATATTTTGATGTCCTTTACTTATTAAAAATAAACTGTTATGAATGTGCATTGTGTGCTGTACCTTTTTGTCAAGTTAAAGTTAACTACTAATATAAAGGATACATTGCACAAACAAGGTACATTTTGACTAATTATAATCCATTTAGTTTGTTTAGGATTGTCTGATGTATGACATCATGGCAAACCTGGATATTTCACAATACCTCAGAAAAAAATGTGTTTTTTTTAAAGGAATTTCTGGTTTTAACCCCTGTAATAAAAAAATCTACATTTCTAATAATGATTGATTGATTATATTTTATAGTTGTTTATACACGTACAATATACCGGTAGGTACAAAAATATATTTGACCAATGTTGAGTATTGTAAGTGAAATAATTGTTGGTTGAAAATGAGATGTCTTGTCTGTTTGTAGTGTACGTACCCCCATCATAGCATATGTACCCCGTTGTACAAAGAGATGTTAGTGTTGGTCTTGATAGAATTTTAAATCATTTATGTTGTTTGTAAAGTGATGAGATGTCAAGTGGACAACTCTGTTAAAAAACCAGGTTTGATAATTATGTTTTGCCTTTTAACACAAAATTTCTAAAGATATAAGACATGACGTTGCCTCCATATTTTAATTGTATTCTTGTTTAATTTACTCATTTTGGCTATGTTCTTTGAATAAGAAGTCCAAACTTTTGTACTTGATGGATTCCTTGCTCTGTTTAGTTCATAAATTGTTATGAGCCACCTAGTCCAAGGGTGATCAGTATTTGGTAAATATTACTCAAATGTTGTAGTGTACGTACCCCAGAAGCAATTACATTTTAGTAAGTTTATGGAGTAGACTATACAGACTTTTATGATACTCATTTTACAATTAAATAATTATCAAACCATTTGTATTTACTTTTTATATACATATTCAAAATTAACTTCAAAGTTTCACTTGGTCTGGCTAATGAATTTGGTAGAAATTCAAATATTACCAAAATTATTGTAAGGAATTTTGTATAGAGAGCAAACACATAATTATTAAACAATTTCTAAAACTGTTGTTTTGTTAAACAGAGATGTCCACTTGACATCTCATCACTTTACCAGCAATATAAATGATTTTAAAGTCAATCAAGACCAACAATAACAACTCTGTGAACAAGGGGGTACGTACTCTACAAGGGGGTACGTACACTACAATACAGACTTCACATCTCATTTTCTGGTTTTGGGAGCATGCTTTCAACCAATAATTATCTCACTAATAATTCTCAACAGTAGCTCAATATGACTGTATAATATGAATTAGTTATCTTTTCTGGAACTACCAATTCACATGGGGGTACGTACTCTACGCATTTTTGTTGAAATTCTCCTCAAAACATGATATGGCATAATATTCACATAACAATGATTTGACTAACTTAAAATATTTATTTGTTTATTCCTTCATATGATATTGTCAAATGAAGGTATTTATTCATCCATTTGTGTTATTAATATTAGAAATGTAGACAGTGTTTTATTATTGGGGTTTAAACCAGAAATTCCATAACAAAACACATATTTTTCAGTGGTATCGTGGAATATACAATTTGCAGTGATACCATACACCAGACAATCTAAAAAAAACTAGAGAAATAATTAGTCAAAATATGACTTATTTTTGCAATGTAACCTTTAAATTAATTGTGAAATTTACCTTGACAGAAAGGTACAACACATAATGAACATTCGTAACAGTTGATTTTTCATAAATTTCGGACGTTAAAATATTCACTGTGTTGGAAGTAATGCACCGATTCGTGATTTCTTTTTTTTATTTAAAAGGTATCATTCAGCTTGTTGTCATAAGTGGCATCTTGAATGTTTGGTGATGTCAAAAAATATTTCATTGCATTGTAACACTGTCAAATGTACATTCAGACCTTGATTGTGTCCAACCCGTAACCATTAGAAGGGAATTAAATGCACTTCATATCTTTTATATACCAACACTATTTTATACAGAGCTAGATAGAGAGTTGAAGATTTAGATTCCTTCAATTATCAGTGATGTCACCATTGATCTTAGTGCATGCAGTGACCTTGATGTCACAAATTTTGTAAGGAGCATATTTCAGCAGCCACTTGCAAGAAGAAATTAAATCTTGGTATACAGGAATGTCTTATGTTAAAGCTGTACCTCGTCATACAATTTTAGTAATGTGACCTTTGACCTTGACACATTGACCTTGAATTCAAAATTTGTGAACATGCCACATCACAACCATCAGAAGTGAATAAAAAACACTTCATATCTGTTATATACTAACACTATGTTTAAAAATCTTCTCCTCCAAAACTACCAGTAATATTTGTTTCATATTTAATACAGAGGTAGATAGAGAGTTGAAGATTCAGATTCCTTCAAATCTTAGTGATGTCACCATTGACCTTAGTGCAGTGGCCTTGATGTCACAAATTTTGTGAGGAATATATCTCAGCAACCACTTATAAGAAGAAACTAAAACTTGGAATACAGAAATGTCTTAGGCCATAGCCGTACCTCGTCATACTTTCTTAGTCTTGTGACCTTTGTCCTTGACACATTGACCTTGAATTCAAAATTTGTGTCACTTCATATCTGTTATATACCAACACTATGTTTTAAAATCTTCTTCTCCAAAACTGCCATTAATTTATGTTTCATATTTTATACAGAGCTAGATAGACAGTTGAAGATTCAGATTCCTTAAATTCTCAGTGATGTCACCATTGAGCTTAGTGCAGTGACCTTGATGTCACAAATTTTGTAAGGAGCATATCTCAGCAACCACTTATGAGAAGAAATTAAAACTTGGTATACAGAAATGTCTTAGGTCATAGCCCTGCCTCGTAATACTTTCTTAGTCATGTGACCTTTGTCCTTGACACATTGACCTTGAATTCAAAATTTGTGTGCATGCAAAATCTCACAACCATTAAAAGTGGAGCAGACTTGAGCAGATGATGATTTTGACCAATCAAAATGCTTGTTACATTTCAAATTTGGCCCCAACTTGTTATCTTGATTCTCATTGGCTATGTTATTCAAAATGGCAGCCTCCTTGACAACTTAGTGATAGCTATTAGATTTTTGAAAAAATCATGACAAAATGGAAAAAGAACTGGGTCTAATGGAAAATAGATAGAATTAGACCTCAGAAAATACAACATCTTGCCTACTTTGGGATCTTGTATGGAAAATCATAACCTGGTTGCTTGTTGTACTTAATCTCAGTTCATGTGTTTTCATTCAAGTCAGCAGAGCTATCAACCCATGGGGTTATGTTTTGTATTTTCTAGATATTTAAGACTGTCACCAGGACTGAATGCGCTACCTTTTTTAAAGAGTGGCTTGGGATCTCTCTTCTGCGTAATCACATAGACGTGATGCAGTGGGAAACCAGTTGGTATTTGAATTCCAGACCCTTATCACAAGAGACAGGCGTCTTACCGACTGAGCCACACCCATCCCTACCATGTCTACCAAGGGTTTCTTTTTTCGAAGAAGGTTGTCAATATCGAGAGTCATTCATGGGGAATTGGTCCCGTAATGTAGAACAGGAATACCCCAACAGACCACACAGGATGGGACTCAATGTCTCACCTGATCACCAAACATCTAAACACAAATTCGCATTTGAACACAATGTCCCATCTAAACAACAAACATCTAAACACAACGTCTCACCTGAACAGAAGTTCTCATCTGAATACAAATTCTCATCTGAACACCAAACATCTAAATCCAAAGTCTCATCTGAACACAAATTCGGAACAAAGTCTCATCTGAACACAAAGTCTCATCTGAACACCAAACATCTGAACACAAAGTCTCATCTGAACACAAGGTCTCATCTGAACACAGTCTCATCTGAACACAAAGTCTCATCTGAACACAAAGTCTCATCTGAACACAAAGTCTCATCTGAACACAAAGTTTCATCTGAACACAAAGTCTCATCTGAACACAAAGTCTCATCTGAACACAAAGTCTCATCTGAACACAAAGTCTCATCTGAACACAAAGTCTCATCTGAACACAAAGTCTCATCTGAACACAAAGTCTCATCTGAACAACAGACGAAGTCTCATCTGATCTCTGAACAACACTTGAAATTCGGAACAAAGTCTCATCTGAACACAAAGTTTCATCTGAACACAAGGTCTCATCTGAACACAAAGTCTCATCTGAACACAAAGTCTCATCTGAACACAAAGTCTCATCTGAACACAAAGTCTCATCTGAACACAAAGTCTCATCTGAACACAAAGTCTCATCTGAACACAAAGTCTCATCTGAACACAAGGTCTCATCTGAACACAAGGTCTCATCTGAACACAAAGTTTCATCTGAACACAAAGTCTCATCTGAACAACAGACGAAGTCTCATCTGATCTCTGAACAACACTTGAAATTCTGAACAAAGTCTAATCTGAAAACCAAACATCTAAATTCAAAGTCTCATCTGAACAACGGATTCTCGACGAAGTCTCATCTTTGTAGTTGTACATTGGCTCAGGTGTTGGAGGATATTGGCTTATACCCAGAAGTCATAACCAAGGCTTTCTAATCTATTGGACTGTGGCCTTAGTCACTTCCACTTCAAAGGGATCGAATAAGAGAAGGAATGCAACAGCACAAATATTTACCATTAAACCAAACAATAACTCTGAAAAGCATGCACAGATTGACTTATATCTATGCCACTATTTCGTCAAATGAAAATGAAGCCTTCGTTGGTTGACATCCTGGTTTTTAAAGCACAAGGATCAGATATACTTTGTTGCTCATCATGTACCTTGCTTGGCTTGACATCCATGTATTTGCTGCATATAAAGAGAAAGTTCATCTGTGAATATACCTCTTTCCTGTCTAAGCTTATACTAACTTATAATACCCAGCAATATCCCTAAAAAGCATGCACAAACCGACTTAAATCTATGCCAATATTCTGTCAATGATTTCCTTTTCTTAATTTTCAGTGATAGGGGACCAGTTGATGGATATTGACAACTTTGGAACCCCTTGCCCAATCGGCATCAATAGTCAATCGCTAGATGTCATGGTAGTGAAAAGTCAGTCATTATCCAGTGGATATTTCCATGACAGCCCCGGGACTGTCAATAGTGGTCCCAAAGCTGTCACGTGCCCAATCTTCATCAAAAGTTGTGGATATTGACAGCTTTTAGACCATGATGGTGATTGTGCACAGCACCGTTTAATATCTAAATGGGGTACTATCAAATATCATTTCTGCTAATTTGAACTTTAACGCTGGACTTAATTGGATATTTACCATGACACCTTTCATACATTCAAACAACCGGAAATTATATTTGTGACCCATTTAAAATAGTGTGATTGCGGGTTACCATCTTGGTTTTTTTAATGATTGGATCTTAGAGAGTTGTTTGTGCACTTCCGATTGTAAATGTGCAGTTCCTGCGTGTTGTTTTCAATGGGGCAATATGACGACCCGTAATCGGCCTATATCCATCTTTCAGAGTAATATGCAAAGCGGATTTTCGCCTAAAGATACGCAAAGGTCAAAATCAATGACTTGAGACATATCAAATTGAACTAGGAAAGAATATTAGCAGGAATATGCTGTGACAAATATTTTGATCTACCTTAGAAATGTAATTACATAACATTTTGAACAGTGATAACCACTAGCTGACCCTAGTAATTACACTTCATGCTTTTAACACCTTGACTTGGCCATTTAAAGTTATGAGTGTGTTTAACACCTTTACTGGTATAGTAAGATTTGAAAGTCTGAATGCTTAAATACTAATGATTAAATATAGCGGAATTGTACAGTTCTGATTCCGGTAAAATTGTACAGTTCCGGTGTGTACTTTTCAATGGGGAAAAAACCGTGGAGATCGGCAATCGGCCTATATATATATTTGTCATCAAGTAACTCTGGAAACAGCGGACACCATGTTTTGTGATTCATTCCATACACATTTTGATCACTCTTGGACTTGTCAGTGGTTTAATATTAGAAATGCTGAGCGGATGAATATTCAAAGTATGAGAGAAAAAGTGTGAACTCAATGAAATTGTTTTCCTGTGAGAAAACCCTAAAATACACAAAATATCCACATCTAGTTGTAGGCTGAAGGACGTTGAGCGCAGACCTGGTAGGAACAGCGCAAGCGCAGAGAGTTGACAAATGCTTGATGACGTGATAATGATAAATACTTAGAGGCTAAATCATCAAAAGATGAATCAGATACAATTTCTCTTGACAGGGAAAATGTTTAAATATAGTGAAACAAAAGATGACATATTCCCCTGGCTTGAAATAAAGAACTACCAGCAAAAAAACAAACAGAAAAAAACCAAGGAAAACGATAGAGACATGTGAATTCTCTTAATCCTCCAAGCATTTAACTGAGATAAGTTTCATTGTATCATGCTAAGAGTAGTGGTGATTGGTTGTTATCTAAATGTCCTGCGGGAGAGATGAGAGAAGGCGGCCTAGGATTTTTGTATCTGGTGAGTGATGATGAGAGAGCCTCTCTTACCACATAGGTGAAGCATACTCCTGGCAACAAACTATCCAACAAGGGTATCCTATCATAGCCTCAGGCACAGGGGTGGAGTCATAGCCTCAAACACAGGGGTGGAGTCATAGCCTCAAACACAGGGGTGCAATCATAGCCTCAAGCGCAGGGGTGGAGTCATAGCCTCAAACACATGCAGGGGTGGAGTCATAGCCTCAAACACAGAGGTGGAATCATAGCCTCAGGCACAGGGTGCAATCATAGCCTCAAACACAGGGGTGCAATCATAGCCTCAAACACAGCGGTGGAATTATAGCCTCAAACACAGGGGTGGAGTCATACCCTCAAACACAGGGGTGGAATCATAGCCTCAAACACAGGGGTGGAGTCATAGCCTCAAACACAGGGGTGGAGTCATAGCCTCAAACACAGGGGTGGAGTCATACCCTCAAACACAGGGGTGGAATCATAGCCTCAAACACAGGGGTGGAATCATAGCCTCAAACACAGTGGTGGAGTCATAGCCTCAAACACAGGGGCGGAATCATAACCTCAGACACAGTGGTGGAGTCATAACCTCAAACACAGGGGTGGAATCATAGCCTCAAACACAGTGGTGGAATCATAGCATCAAACACAGGGGTGGAGTCATAGCCTCAAACACAGGGATAGAATCATAGCCTCAAACACAGGGGTGGAGTCATAGCCTCAAACACAGGGGTGGAATCATAGCCTCAAACACAGGGGTGGAGTCATAGCCTCAAACACAGTGGTGGAGTCATAGCCTCAAACACAGGGGCGGAATCATAACCTCAGACACAGTGGTGGAGTCATAGCCTCAAACACAGGGGTGGAATCATAGCCTCAAACACAGTGGTGGAATCATAGCATCAAACACAGGGGTGGAGTCATAGCCTCAAACACAGGGATGGAATCATAGCCTCAAACACAGGGGTGGAGTCATAGCCTCAAACACAGGGATGGAATCATAGCCTCAAACACAGGGGTGGAGTCATAGCCTCAAACACAGGGGTGGAATCATAGCCTCAAACACAGTGGTGGAATCATAGCATCAAACACAGGGGTGGAGTCATAGCCTCAAACACAGGATGGAATCATAGCCTCAAACACAGGGGTGGAGTCATAGCCTCAAACACAGGGGTGGGATCATAGCCTCAAACACAGGGGTGGAGTCATAGCCTCAAACACAGTGGTGGAGTCATAGCCTCAAACACAGGGGCGGAATCATAACCTCAGACACAGTGGTGGAGTCATAGCCTTAAACACAGGAGTGGAATCATAGCCTCAAACACAGTGGTGGAGTCATAGCCTCAAACACAGGGGCGGAATCATAACCTCAGACACAGTGGTGGAGTCATAGCCTCAAACACAGGGGTGGAGTCATAGCCTCAAACACAGGGGCGGAATCATAACCTCAGACACAGTGGTGGAGTCATAGCCTCAAACACAGTGGTGGAATCATAGCATCAAACACAGGGGTGGAATCATAGCATCAAACCGAGAAATACAACCATAGCCCTGACAGAACTGACTGAGTCGTAAGTATGGGGTATTTTTGAAAATGGTCATATTGAAGTACATTTTTTGCTGATTAATTTTCGGAAGATTATTTTTTATTCATGGTTTCACGTCATTATCAACCTTATTTCAGTTATATCATGGTGAGTCCTACTTCTAGCAGACCATGTGTAATAGTATCTATACGATGCATTTGATCACCCATAATTTGTCCATGTAACTTTGCTTAAAAGTAATTATAGTGTATCAATTTAACAAGAGATGACACAACATTACCATGGTAATTATGATCCAGTGGGTCCTTAGGTGTGCTTTGATATTTCTCTCAATAAGAGAATACCGTGCACTATATTTTCATGAATAATATGATATTATATTATTATAATGTAACTTATTTCAAATATATATCTTTTGTTTACTTTCCAGTAACAATTTGTTTATATGAGCCCTACACGTCTTAAAGAGTAACTGGGGATCTTTCTTTTGCATTATTACACAGACATGCTTGTTGCTATATAGTGTCGGCATTCGGCTTTGTCAACTGCTGTAACCGCTTTCAGATTTCAGATAATACATTATTAACTTCCTTGTGTCTTTACTGCTAAGATACAACATTTAAACATGTTTATCTGCTTATACACCTAATTCTGTTTTGGTAAGTCTTACACCTGTTTTCTTGTAATACCTATTCAAGAATTAACTGCATGTACTGCAAATACGTCAACATACTTGCAACTTTCACAATTGTAACATAACGGCTTTTGTTAAATGACATTGACTGGGACTCCATAGGATCAAGGAGTTGTTTGCCTTTGAACGCAGAGAGTTACACTATTTACACAAGGGATCGTCAAGGTGTTTTTTGCCTTTGAACGCAGAGAGTTACACTATTTACACAAGGGATCGTCAAGGTGTTTTTTGCCTTTGAACGCAGAGAGTTACACTATTTACACAAGGGATCGTCAAGGTGTTTTTGCCTTTGAACGCAGAGAGTTACACTATTTACACAAGGGACCGTCAAAGTTTTTTGTCTTTGAACGCAGAGAGTTACACTATTTACATAAGGGATCGTCAAGGTGTTTTTTGCCTTTGAATGCAGAGAGTTACACTATTTACACAAGGGACCATCATGTGATTATATATTCAAAAGTTAATAGTTGGAAACTCCTTACCCGGGACAATGAGGATGCCAATAAGAGGACTATCATGAATAAATGGCTTTATAATTCATCATGATATTCGACACAAAAAGTATGAAAGGTATTTGAGGTAAACTTTGAGGCACTTTTAATGTTAGGTACATGCGTGGTTAGGCATTTCAGAAACAAACCGTACGTGAGAGGCCATTTAAACCACCTTCAATGCAAGTCATCTCAGATACACTTCATGGCATATTAGAGCAATTTAAATATTTTCTCTCTAAACATTTCATTTTTTTTAATTAAGGGGAAAAAGCTATTATCATTTCATACATATTTGACTGTATAAATTGGAGAATGTGTTCTCTTTTTGGCGCCATTTATGCTAGGTGAAAGTGCTCTTATGTACCTACTGCAATAGGTAGTTTTGTACCACCCATGTCATGTTCAACGTGTCACATATTTCCAGTGATGCCTTACTCCAATGTTTCACCGTCAAAGTCAAAGTCAGGTATATTCGCTCGTGGGGAAAACATGTCATGCGTCTGCATCTTAATGCAAAGAATCGGTCTGACTGGAATAATCTTCCCCCTGATTAAACTACAATGGAAACTCAAAGCTTGGCATCATTCAGGAACGGCTTTGCCAGAGTGTTAATGCTGGCATATGTATGTTTGTGTTTTATTGGGGGTTGAGGTCACATTCAACATTATTTCAGTCTTTTCATGACAAGCCCTACTTGATGTACTACAGATGTAGTGGTACTGAATTGTGGCAGGTCCTTGATATAGCCATCCACCCAGTCACAGAATTACAAGGACAACAGGCTAAACCTTTTCACGTGGACCTCACCACATGCGAGTGTTACTCTGGCTACGTGATTCTTTGAGAAATAATGTGGAGACGCATGATAAAATATACAGATTTAGTTTGATAACTTAACCTAGCTTTATCCTTAAATATGCAATGCTTAGATTCGCCATGGTAACAGGAACAAATCACGAGCTGCATCAAATATCCAGTGTAGGAAAACATCCATCATTCTTTGATATGGCTCTTGTCTTGTCTGGAGAGGCTTTCAATACAAGCAGACAGGTGTGCGGTGGAAGTCCCGAGAGGGTACCAGACAAACATGGATATATATCGAGGCAGGTGGGTGGGGGGGGGGACCAGACAAACATGGTCACAAATATCACCAAAAGACAATACCTTTTATTACTCTTGTATTATGAGCATGATATTTTGTTTCCCGAATAGAAAAGACCACACTTTGAGAGGAAAGCCATTTGGTATGGATCCAGAGTGTTTAAAAGGTTGGATGAGGTGAATGCATTCACAGGCATTATATTACCGGGAGTATCATTTTTGACGGTGGTAGCCAAGCTGTGAAAGTACTTAAAACATGGTGGCTGAAAGTTAGACGAAAAATCACCCAAGAGCCTAATACGTAATGTTTATGTTATATCATTGCTAGCAATGTAGCAATGTGAAATAATGCTATAATGTGGAAATCTGAAATAATGCTACCACGTGGCAATATGAAATAATGCTACCACATGGCAATATGAAATAATGCTACCACATGGCAATATGAAATAATGCCAACACATGGCAAATTGAAATAAATGCTAGCATGTGAAAATAGAATATAATACACTATCATGTGAAAATATGATATAATGCTACCATGTGTTAATATGAAATAGTGTTACCACACGGCAATATGAAATAATGCTACCACATGGCAATATGAAATAATGCTACCACATGGCAATATGAAATAATGCTACCACATGGCAATATGAAATAATGCTACCACATGGCAATATGAAATAATGCTACCACACGGCAATATGAAATAATGCTACCACATGGCAATATGAAATAATGCTACCACATGGCAATATGAAATAATGCTACCACACGGCAATATGAAATAATGCTACCACACGGCAATATGAAATAATGCTACCACACGGCAATATGAAATAATGCTACCACATGGCAATATGAAATAATGCTACCACACGGCAATATGAAATAATGCTACCACATGGCAATATGAAATAATGCTACCACACGGCAATATGAAATAATGCTACCACACGGCAATATGAAATAATGCTACCACACGGCAATATGAAATAATGCTACCACATGGCAATATGAAATAATGCTACCACACGGCAATATGAAATAATGCTACCACATGGCAATATGAAATAATGCTATTACACGGCAATATGAAATAATGCTACCACATGGCAATATGAAATAATGCTACTGCATGGCAATATGAAATAATGCTACCACATGGCAATATGAAAAAATGCTACCACATGGCAATATGAAATAATGCTACCACATGGCAATATGAAATAATGCTACCACATGGCAATATGAAATAATGCTACCACATGGCAATATGAAATAATGCTACCACATGGCAATATGAAATAATGCTACCACATGGCAATATGAAATAATGCTACCACACGGCAATATGAAATAATGCTACCACATGGCAAAATGAAATAATGCTACCACACGGCAATATGAAATAATGCTACCACACGGCAATATGAAATAATGCTACCACACGGCAATATGAAATAATGCTACCACATGGCAATATGAAATAATGCTACCACACGGCAATATGAAATAATGCTACCACACGGCAATATGAAATAATGCTACGTGATAATATAAAATGTTACATTTCATGTTTATATGATAGTGCATCTATGGATATTTATGCAGACCCTCTGTGGACATTTATGAACACCCTGTGTGGATATTTATGCAGACCATCTATGGATATTTATGCAGACCATCTATGGACATTTATGCAGACCATCTATGGACATTTATGCAGATCATCTATGGACATTTATGCAGACCATCTATGGACATTTATGCAGATCATCTATGGACATTCATGCAGACCATCTATGGACATTTATACAGACCATCTATGGACATTTATGCAGACCATCTATGGACATTTATGCAGACCATCTATGGACATTTATACAGACCATCTATGGACATTTATACAGACCATCTATGGACATTTATACAGACCATCTATGGACATTTATACAGACCATCTATGGACATTTATGCAGACCATCTATGGACATTTATGCAGACCATCTATGGACATTTATACAGACCATCTATGGACATTTATGCAGACCATCTA
Organism: Amphiduros pacificus; assembly: GCA_949316495.1. Classification (NCBI taxonomy): domain Eukaryota; kingdom Metazoa; phylum Annelida; class Polychaeta; order Phyllodocida; family Hesionidae; genus Amphiduros; species Amphiduros pacificus. The sequence continues at coordinate 19,795,101 of OX439011.1, forward strand.
TCATATACGAAGACAAGCAGCTTCTTTTATTGTCCAAAATCATCCCCTTTTTGCTGTCGAGAATAACGTGCAGTTAAACTCGCCGATTTTAAAATGAGATAATAGTTTGTTTTGTCGCTGAACGTTTTGGGTGGTAGTTGTGGCTACCAGCCATTTGGTTTGGCCATGTTAGTAATTTAAATGTAATATCAGCCATGACAGAGCCACCTTCTAGCTTTCCACACAACCCCACTCTAAAGATTCCTTTTAGAGTAATTACCAGAATGGGACTAGATAGGAGTGCAATTAGCCTGTATTTTGTTATATGATATATTAAAACCATGGTTATTGTGATATAATAAATTGATGAAAGATTATTATTACCATTATTACCACACAATACATAAGAATTCATTCCTAAAGTCAGAATACAAATATAGAGTTGCATCATGAAGTGTTCTCACCAAAAAACGTGACAATATTTTGGTGACAGGTGTTCTTGCACTTTTTGCCCAAGGGAAATGTTCATAAACACAGGGGTGCGTGTATGTTTTAATGTATGGGAATGTACACCACTTTCAACTTTATTTCAGTCATTTCATGGCGATACCTACCTGTAGCAGATACAGTGCTGTCTCAACCCATCCCTAACTATATCCACCTGTGGCCTTAACTCTCTTCACCAAAATCTAGGCCTGGTCCTAATGATTCCCCATGTTGTCAAAGGCAAAAATACCATTGTGAACCTGAAGGGCGGGAGCCAACATTCGATATGGTCATGCATGAATATCACCAAATAAATCATGCCCAACAATCTTGCAACCGTATTGTGTCAAACATGAGGAATGCATAACCAAAGAATGCCACGCAACAGCTCTGCGAGAGCAGATGACGTCATTCGGCAATGTGACCTTACTAATAAGTTATTGGTCACGTTCATGTTTGACCAAACACATATTTGGCAAATGACTGTCTCAGTGCATCACGTTCCTTGTAAGTAGATTAGAACTCCTCATGCGTGAGGTCATTACGTTCAATGTTGGACGCAAACTGGGAGACTACTGCCCTTTCCTTGGAAATTGTGAAATGTTGTTATTATGTCCCTTTCAGTAACAATGACCATATCAAGTCAACCTTTAAGCCTTTAAACCAGTGTGAAAATTACACTGCGGCCAGTGGCAGTCGAACCCACCACCTCTCGTCCTCCACTTATATAGCCAGTGTGAAAGTAACACTGCTGGCAGTGAGAGTCGAACCCACCACCTCCCTAACTCCATGTATTTAACCAAGTTATGCCTCAGTCACATTTGTGCCGATTTCAGCACAGATGCCCGGCCAATAAGTATTTTTTACACAATCGGCCGGCAGTTCAGATTGCCGTGTGGGCACCGGGAGATCATCGGCCATAACTGGACATCTTTAAGACGTCAGGCGGGTCATCAGGAACTTTTAGCTGCAACATAAAAGTTGCCGGCGTCTCACCGATGTCTTATCACCAAATATCAAGTGCACGGCAGGGTCCCGGCAGTGTCCCACAGGGACATCGGCAGATTATCTTAGGGCTGCCGGTGGCATCGTGCGGTGAAAATAGGATTATTTTTATTTTATGTGTTCACAGACCATCGTCATATGATCCCATGGGCTCCCTTCGATATATTATAGACGTCTTTAGGATGTCTTTCAGACGTCTGTCAAATGATCTAGACGTCTTTATGATATCCTACACACGTCTGTCAATGATCTCGACGTCTTTAAGATATCCTACAGACGTCTGTGCCGTTCAGTCTTGCACGTGCCGTGCGGTGCCCTTTAATAATGTGAACACAGCTGCGGCATCTCTCAGATTGTTGCTTATAAACTCCCCGGCCGGCGCCCTGTGCAAATGTGACTGAGGCATTAGGCAGAGATCCATTGCTCTAACAACTGTGCTAGTGGGACTGTCAGCTTCGCTATATAAGTTTCATTTTTATCAACAATGAATATACAAAGCCATTTACTTCATATCACACTTTGGATAAGACATGAATGAACATTGATTTCAATTTCCACCATCATATACTGGTAAGATAACAAAATAATTACAACAACCAGTATCAAAACTGAAATATATAACACTAATCTGTATTGTCAGGTAAGCTCAGATCCTTTTGTTGATGACTACTTGCAATTATCAAGTCTTCAAAAATTATTTTTGGGTTTATTTATTGTCTTAAACTTTAGTTAAATCAAACAAGACTTTCTATTATGAATCAAGCAATCGTGTGGGTGACATAGGACTTCTGTTGCAACATATAGTGTCACAGTCATTCAATGTTATAATAGATTTTCTTTAGAAATTATAGAAATCTACACCTTGCATTGCAGGCCTCCAGGTAACATAATGTACATGTCTCTGTTCATGTCTGCAGTGAGGCCATCTACAAACAATACATTACATGATATAAAGTACAGCAATACTGATCTGTGATTGGCTGCAAAAGCTAGGCCATATTTTAAGTAATCATATCAGTTTCATTGCTTTGTGAGTCCATATTTTAGTATAGGATAAGGTATGATCACATGATCATAATGTAGTATAATCGTTGAGTAAAACGAGATGATTATACAAGTAATGAACGAGTGGCGATATCTTATCTGTTTCAAAATATGGACTCACAATGGATTTGATTACATATTCTGAAGCTCAGTAAATTGATATCAGTGCATAAATGTATATGTTACACCTATGACATAATGTAATCAATTTCAATTTCTCCAAATTTCAAAGTCATTCTTTTCAACAGTGAACAGATAAAACCATTTACTTTATATCATACTTTGGATAATAAGAAATGAATGAGCCTTGATTTCCCTTCTGATAATCATGTACTGGGTGGATAACAAAATAATCATCTCAAGACTGAAATATATATAATAATATTCTGTACTGTCATACTCTGCATTGCATAGGTAGAACTCAATTATTACCTGTGCAGTCATTGCCCTAAATTTGATACCATTCAAAATTTGGAATTCCCAAAGTTATAAATAAATGCCTTGCTAAAACAATTCTTTCACCAATATATCTCTATTCTTTGATGATTTGCGATCGATTCTGTGCACACCTTTATAAATTTGGTGTCAAGGACTGATATGTTTGTCTGTTTGTTTTTTTGGGGTTTTACATCAATATGTCAGTCATTTCATGATGAGACCTACTTGTAGCAGATATAGTGCTGCCTCACTGAATTGTCATGTCGTAGGTCCTTGACATGACAACCCACCCGGTCACAGATTTACAAGGACAACGGGTTAACCCTTTTGGCACGGGCCTCAGCTCATATGGGAAATTGAATCATGAGTTCAATCTCGGAATGGCCGAGGACTCATATGATAGAGAAGTCCTGCTGTGGAGGATAGTACTGTCAGGTGAGCTCAGACTTTTTTTGTTGATGACAACTGGCGATTAACAAGTCTTTATTTTCTTTTGTAACCAAATTTGTAACCAAATCAAACAAAAATTACTATTATGAATTCTAGTCATTATATTTCTGTCGCAAAGTTGTAATGTATTGTGTCAAAGTTTTTCATTTAATATTGTCATAGATTTTCATTAGAAATTATAGAAATCTACATCTTGAGTTGCTGGCCTCCAGGTTACATAATGGGCATGTCTCATTTCATGCCTGCAGTGAGTTTATAGAGGCCACCAATAAACCATTGTGTTGTGCAAGCATTATGTGATATAAAGTACAGCAATACTGATTTGTGATTGGCTAAAGAAACTAGGCCATATTTTAAAAACAGAGAAGATATGACCACTCGGTCATTACTTGCATAATATGCGTAATGATCATGTAACCATACTTTATCCTATACATAAGACAAAGGTTATTCTATATTGAATTTAGAGATTAAAGGTAAAGAAGAGCAAGTGAGCTAAAAACAATGATCTCATGTTCCATAGTATAATAGTGTTTACATCAATGACAGGGTTTAACATTTGATATGGTTAGAATGCAAGCTCATTAGCACCAGTTCCTTCCTGGTGATTGTGAGTTTGATTCCCAGTCCTGTCTCATAGTGTAATTTATCATTTGAGTGGCTGGATGGATTGTCATGTCAAGGACCTGTTGTACTTCTGCTACAGATATGACATGTAAGCCAACAAAGGCAAAGTAATCACGGAGTGTACATCCAAGATTATTTATATTAACACAAAGAGTGTGGGAGATATTATGTATTGTTCACTGCATCCTCTCCAGCAAATGAGAGGAAGTTGAATGGTAATCAGATGACCCACAAACAGGTGACAGGCTCAAATTGAATCAAAACCTAAATCGTTCCAGTATTCACTCACATTATTAATAATGTGACTTGTGACTTGTGACTTGTTCAGGTAGATGACAATTGTTATTTAAATCAGTTGACCTTGGTTTGCAATGAGCTCATGGAGGTTCTCATGTGGGTAGAATAACATGGATATGTTGTCAATAGCACAGCATTGTTGATTTCATCCCATATCATGCCGCCACAGAAGAGCATTTACCTCAGAGTGTCAACTCTATAGATTCCTTTATTTTGAAATATATGGCCAGTTATGTACTGGTACAGAGTTAAGATTTAAGAGTTAAGACCTAGTACATGGCACCATGCATAATTTAGAGAGAAATTACATGTTTGTGCCAAAGAAAACCTTGACAGAATGGCCACAGATATATAAACAAAAAGAAAATTGCAAAAGACCAACTTCTCTGCCCATTTGGTAGATTTTGCAGTTGATAAACATGGTTTATTCCATGCAAGGATGATATCAAAGGGATATGAGATGAATAAGAAATATTTCCAGTGTAATGCAATATTTCCAAGTGATATATATGGAAGCATGTGTCTCACAGGTCAGACAGATTATATCCATTTAATTTCACTCATTAAAGATAGCTCACTCAAAACTCCACATTTCAGCACAAACATGGGCTGCACTCATGCTACATGTTATGACAATTCATCATTCCTGACCACATACCTGTAAACATCATTGGGTCTAATATACAGTCCATCAGACCATCATGTTAGTATTCTAAAACAGTGTTATTTCACATTTTTGATGTGCAGTCACTCTGTTATGATGCATCTGTCAGCCATCTTGAAAGTGAGGTGAATGGCATTGGCAGGTCATGTGTCGCCTACTTATATTGTTGTAAGTGGTAATTATATAGCATGTGCACTGAATTGCATTGGGCACGGCCTTCAGTATTATTGACTATATGATTTTGAGGTATTTCATTATCCTTATATATACTCCCCTTGCAGTGGAAGAGTTCACGTTGGAATTTGGCAGACATTTTGCCTTAATCACGTTCTGAATCTATTGTACCCCATGTTCTGTGCATCTGATCATGAAGGGAGTCATGTTTGGAGCCTGAGCTTGCATTTTGCACTAGCCTGCCTGGTCCAATGCCAGGACCATCTTTCCTGATTGAATGATCATCACTGAAACTTTATGCTACTTCATATGTATGTCAAGGTGGAAAAAATGTGAATGAAAGCCGAAATTATTATTATGTGAGCAAAGTGAAAATAAATAGTTCTAGTGGAAACTTATAAGAATTTGGCTGTATACTTTATCAATCCTACTATCATTGTTGTTTAATAAAGATAAAAAATATTGATGAAGTATGACTATGGTAGAGACAACAACAGATGACAAGAGCAGAATAATGATAAATGTAATAGATCATAAGAGTACAATAATGATAAAATATAATAGATGACGAGAGTGCAATAATGATAAAATATAATAAATCAGGAGAGGGCAATAATGATAAAATATAATAGATCATGAGGGTGCAATAATGATAGAATATGATAGATCATGAGAGTGCAATAATGATAAAATAAAATAAATCATGAGAGTGCAATAATGATAAAATAAAATAAATCATGAGAGTGCAATAATGATCAAATATAATAGATGACGAGAGTGTAATAATGATCAAATACAATAGATCATGAGGGTGCAATAATGATCAAATATAACAGATCATAAGGGTGCAATAATGATCAAATATAACAGATCATAAGGGTGCAATAATGATCAAATACAATAGATCATGAGGGTGCAATAATGATAAAATATAATAGATCATGAGAGTGCAATAATGATAAAATATAATAGATCATGAGAGTGCAATAATGATAAAATATGATAGATCATAAGGGTGCAATAATGATAGAATACAATAGATCATAAGGGTGCAATAATGATAAAATATAATAGATTGTGAGAGTGCAATAATGATTAAATATAATAGATCATGAGAGTGTAATAATGATCAAATATAATAGGTCATAAGGGTGCAATAATGATAAAATATAACAGATCATAAGGGTGCAATAATGATAGAATACAATAGATCATAAGGGTGCAATAATGATAAAATATAATAGATTGTGAGAGTGCAATAATGATCAAATATAATAGGTCATAAGGGTGCAATAATGATAAAATATAATAGATCATGAGAGTGCAATAATGATCAAATATAATAAATTTAAAATATATTATAGAAGATGATAGATGATTAGAGTGCAATCATTTTAGAATATGACAGTTGATTAAGTACAATATTGATAGAATACAAGAGATGATTAGAGTGCAAAAATGATAGAATACAACAAACAATTACAGTGCATTAATTATAGAATATGAAAGATGATTATAGTGCAATGATAACATGTTATAAAAATATAAAAGACAAACACAGTATAACAATAAAATAGTAGTGTATAGAGTATGATAGAATAAAAATAATGATGGAGTAAAAAGAAAGTAATATTTCCAAAGCTGCATTTTGCAATGGCCTCATGGCGTGTCAAAAAAATCTACAGTATACCCATTCCAATTCCAGGAGATAACGAGAAGTGAGAGAAACCATCTGTTTTAAGGCTCCGTTATCTTTATGGAGAAGAAACATACATTTAACTCACCTGGTCGCAACACCTGGTCGCGCTGCCGGCACCGCTCTCCTGCCACTTTCACTTTCACAAAGGTATGTGTCTGGAGAACGTTGACAAGATAATAAACATAGAGATAACGCCTCTCCTGGTCAGTTACACACACAGGTGAAATCGGCATGCAATGGAACAGATATGATATGATGAGATCACCTCTGGGAAGAGTCTACGAGATCTCAAGGACGCGACATTGGTGGCCAGAACACGTTGCTATGGTAACAGATCAGTCAGTCAGCAATCAAGGAGACCAGGTGGGGGGAGTGCCTTGTCATGCTGCTGATGAGGAGGAGGGCGCCGCCACAGAAAGTCATTAAGCGTTATCATAGCCAATCAATGAAGCTAACGTACAATATCAAAAGCATTATAATACGGATATATACCCACGTGAAGGTTTGCCCCCTCTTCACACTTGCGTGGATGTGTTTTTTTTTTATATGCTCATATCTCAAATGGGGTTAACGCATTTGTCTAATGGCGTGGTATTTCTTTTGTTCATATATTGTTTATATTGTGACATAATATATCTGATGGTGCTATATATGTGAGGAATCCAATCTGCAGCTGGAACAAACACGGCCTTTTTGGGGCAAAAAAATCTTTTTTTAATTTTGACAACTTTCCCTTCTACGTAGATGAAATTTATTTTGGGCACTATTTTGGCCTAAAATGGTAAAAAAAAACGTGTTTTTGAGAAGCAGAAAAACCCTCATTTCTTAATTCTGACAACTTTCCAGACTCCGTACATGAAATTAGGAAAATTTCTCGTGGCAGGCCATTTTCGAGAATTTTGGCACTTTTTTCGCTAAAAATGTTCAAAAACTTGTTTCTTGGGTCAAAAACAAGACACTGTTTTATAAGACATCAAAAAGTTGTTATGTAACAGAATCATCCAGATTGGTTCAGAATCGGTGTCAAACAATTGTATGACATCATACAATACCACCCAGATATGTTTCGATTACTGCCCAGAATGGTTGAGAGCTCTCCCACCCCTGGATATTATTAATATATTGTATGCATATACACTGGTCCAGAAAAAAATTGGCTAGTCCTGCCAATCAAGAAAATTTAAACAGGCTAGTCTGTTAATGGTTAGCTGTAAAAGAATGCTACCTCATCAAATTATCAGAATGCATAATTGAGAGAAGTTTAATTTAAGCATAATTTATAATTTCGCTTGATCACGTGATCAGATTGCTGACCAGGACATTGTTGCCGAATCAACTTTTCAGGTTACCTGACCAGATTCCCATATCAAATCATAATGTTGCCTAATTAAATCATCATGTTGCCTGTTCAAGTTGTACTTTGGCGTGAACAAATCTTCATGGCCTGATCAAATCATCAGGTTGCCTGAAAGTCTCGTGCCATAAATACCCGGCAAAAATACAAGACATGCAAGAAATAAAACGGTTTGCATTTATTTTCCACCAGATGGCACTTCTGATCTTTTTTGTCACCAGGTGCTCACATATTTTACCTCGGATTTTTATATGTCACAGGCTGTGTTCTAGACATCTCTAGCAATTATGTCTGACCCCTCATTGGTCCCTCAAAATCTGCTAAGACAGTGTCACAACCCTGAGAATGTGCCATATTGGATATGCTCATTTTGCCAGGGGAAAAGGGCAATATCTGCTCATCATCTATTTTACCTCGCATTCCGAATCATGCCACAGGCAATGTGCTAGACATGTCAGTATGTCTGACCCTTGTTAGCACATTAAAATCTGCAAAGACAGTGCCATGCTCAGTAAGCTGTCAACATGCTAAACAATTTGTTTGTGAAAGTTAAAATTATATATAACTTTTTTACAGGAGATATCCTTTTATATAACGTTTTACCATATACCAAATGGGCATTGAGGTATATCTTGGAATAATTACTCCAAGGGTATATATAGCCTATTGTAGGTATATTCCATTGACATATCTATTACAATTAAGTGCCACAACGCCGAGAAGGCCGTATGGTGCCGAAAAAATAATTTGTCAAAAGAAAAGAGATATATCCTTTTTTGACAGGATATATATCATTTTACATAACTTGTTTACCCATATCCGAAAAGCATATACTGGCTAACGACCACCCATTTCGCGCATTTTGGTCTTTGTCAATAAATAAATAACCTGACATTCAGCAGACGACAACAGAGCTGCGCTTCAGTTTATTAATTGATTACCGATGTTTATCCGGTCCGCAGCTCTGTTGTCGTCCACTGTAAGGGGCGATCCATTTGATTTTTGTGGGGTGGGGTGGGAGATTTTGGAAAAAAAATTTATTCACCCACCCCATCCCAGAAAAAAAATTTATTCATTCACCCTACCAAAGAAAAAAAATTTATTCATCCACCCTACCAAAGAAAAAAAAATTATTCATCCACCTCCTTCCAGTTTTTCTATCTTCTATATCGCCCAGTAATTAATGACGGATTGTTAACAAGAAAAAAAATTTATTCACCCACCCCACACCAGAAAAAAAATTTATTCACCCACCCCACACCAGAAAAAAAAATCATTCATCCACCCTACCAAAGAAAAAAAAAATATTCATCCAGTACTGCTGTCCCACCCCACCCCACAAAAATCAAATGGATCGCCCCTAACGCCAAAAAAAGCAAAAATCATGTTCACAGTTTTAGCGCGTATATATTGAAAAGGATTTAACATAATCATATCAATGCATTTTGACGCGTGAGTTAACTCAGTTTCCAAATATATCTCAAAACATTTGGGATTATGAACTATATATAAGCAAACATGATATAAATAGTCGCCATTCGTGAAACACCGAACGGAAAATTAAAACCTTGACGTCAGCACTTTTAAGTGGATTTTGCTTAGAATAATTTGACAGGTTCACATCAGATTTACCCCTTTCAAATTGTTTACATGAACTTTGGTTAGGGGTCGGTCATTTGACTATAAGGGGGAGTACATGTTTTTTTTCTCAGAGCTAATATATTTTTTTAGGTCAAAGGCAGGCTATAATTCACACGATAATGTTTTGTCACGTGACTACTTCTGATGTAATTTTATTGCCATGACAACTGATGGTTTCAGACACTCGCCAGTCACTGCAGATGGACAATTGTGTAAGTGATGGACATTATCCACCACCTACAAAGACTCTTTTCAACAATAACAAGAAAGACTTTAATAAAAAAAACGAATTTATATGCAATTTCCTTTTTGAAAATCATATTTATATTTCTCCACACAGGTAATTCAGTGATTTAAACAGAATATGAAGGTACTTTGGACAAGAAATATAGATGTGATACAATTCAACGAAATAAAACTGATACATGTTATGATGAGAAGCGTCACAGAATGATATGTATACAGAAATATCTGATCACTATATATGCAATTTATAATAATCTAGTCCATATTATTACATATATAATCATTATTGCTCTAAGAGTTGCATACAAAAACTAATAATTTTATTTATCTAGTTTGATGTTTGTCCTGATTCCTGAAATATTATGTTTATCAACATTAGATATATTAATATATTAGAATGTTTTTAGCAAAATTAGACAGAAAATTTGTCCATACATTGTATTCTGTATGTTGCATATAAACTAAGAATTTTAAATTTCTACAACATTCTGAGAGAGCTAAGGTATTCTTTTTTATGGAAAAAACTATACCCCCTGATAGTCAAATGACCGCCCCATAAAACATAGCGATTGCAACTGGGGTATTACTTTGTCTTTTGTCCTTTCTGAGTAAATAATCGTCGCTTGCCGTTCCTCCACTGGCAGCTCATGTATTTCTGGTCTTGTAGCTGATTTTGATTTCATTTCCAAATCGGACAAAACTTGTCTTTATTTCTCAAAGACTTTATCGCTACGTTTTCTGTAAGATATATATTTATTTATCAAGCAATCAGGGGCTCTGGTGTGACAGAGATATGCTTTAAATGTCTCTGGGTGTGATGATCAATTAATGAAATGTTGGGAATGACGACATGATTACATAGATTTTCAATATATAATTCTCCTTAGCTTCAGATCCCCTCCTTGGACCCGGTATTATTATTTTATTTTATTTTTCTTTACATACAAAATTGCAAATGCACAATGAAATACCTCTGTCAAATTATCAGAGTTTGGAGTAAATCGCAAAATGAGAAATATTATTTCAATCCTCAATAAATTAGTGCATGCAGAAGATGTTTAGATTATTAAAACAAATTGTGGATAAAAAAACGGCTAGCCTGCAGAGGTAGTCTGAATACCGGCTTTAAAAGTGCCAATTTTTCAGGAAAATATGAAGCTTTGGATGTAATTAGGAAAGTCTCTCCAGCAAAGAAAGTCCGGACAGGTTGCGATAAGGAACGGCTTGGAAAAAAGATTAGGCAAGTCAGCACCAGCATAATCCACCACTGTCCCGCCCAGCAGGTGTCGCTCGCGTCAACAGGTGGCGCCAACGTCAGACAGGGCCTGAATGAATATAATGACGTAGCCACAGCTTACAGGATTAATCGTGTGAAAAACCTGCGTCTGCCTGCCCGGGCAATATTATAAATGCTTTGATATCATCAAAAAAGCTGTTAGGTAACCAAGAGAAGTTCACTGCGCATAACCGAACATCAGACGACAGACGGGAAACATACACGAAGTCGCTTTTGCTCCGGGGGAAAGGAAGACGTGTTGTAATGGACCTCTGAAAAAAAAATAGCTTCGAATTCGTTCAACTCTACGCCAGTTTGGTTCGCGCAGTATGGCGGTCCATCTGTATTTTTTACTTCTGTGTTGTATCTTTCTCAACTTCGCCTTAGGTAAGTTATTATTGTCGCATCTCACCCCAAACAAATATGAGTTGATTTACCCGGGTGATTTACCAAGGGATGGACCATTATTCATTCAGGGGGCCGGGGGTGAGGGAAAGTTTTTTTTTTTTATGTCAGTGAAACCACTTGGGGAGAAATATTGAAAACGTCAACAACGTTCAAAGGGTTGAAATTGATAAAGAATATTTCAGTTTCAATCCTGTAAAAGTTAATTATAAAGGGAAAAGGCAACAGTGATCCGAAATTTGGCCTGGCAATGCATTATAGGGGCCAGATATTTTTATATGAGCAGCAAGATATGTTATTGCAATAAGTTACGTATATTATATGGGTTTGAGTATCTTAGGTACAAGATTGATCAGGTGCGACTTGTCTCATGTGTGAGTGTGTACGAGTTGTCTCGGAAGCAACAACATGTATGCCTTCCAAGCCAACAAACTCCCGCTTCCCAAAAAGTTTAATAAAAAATATATTCTTTTCTCAATATAAATTATTGGGAAATACAATATCTCATCAAAGACAATTGTTTAATGACAAAATCAATTTTGTTTAAAAAAGGTTTTAAACAAGTATGAAAAGGTTTTCAGGTGTCTGAAGCCTGAATGGAGCGTTTTGTTTTTTTCACTGTTTCCCATTATTTATGAAGCTATTGAATACTGAGAAAGCCAAATACCCTTCTCTGAGGGAAGGGAAGTTGGGACATTTTATTTACAGTTTTTCTGGCCAAAAAAGCCAAAACTGTATGATAACCAGGCAGAGCAAATACTTAGTTAATTCATGAACAATTTCAATTTCTCACACTGTTAGTTACTACTGGTCATCAAATAACCCCACTGTTCATGCTACAACCAGGGGCCACAGGCCGTGGCACAGTTGGTTAGAGCGCCAGCTTATTAGCACCAGTTCCTCTGTGGTGATCCAAAGGTCGTGGGTTCAAACCCTGGCCGTGCCGGGATGGAACTCATGATACAATTTCCCATATGAGCTGAGGCCCGTGCCTAAAGGGTTAACCCGTTGTCCTTGTAAATCTGTGACCGGGAGGGTTGTCATGTCAAGGACCTGCGACATGACAATTCAGTGAGGCAGCACTATATCTGCTACAAGTAGGTCTCATTACGAAATGACTGAAATAATGTTGAAAGTGATGTAAAACCCCAAACTAACCAAACAAACAAAGCTACAACCAGTTCCGCTCATGGGTTTAACCAGATTAACCAGACATTAATTCTGGAGACTGGCTGTTTCAACCGTTTTCTTATTTGGCTGTTCTGAGAGCAATAATTTCTTGCTCTCAGCCCTGTTCAAGCATAACATCTTCAACCATATATCAATAAGATTTCCAACTTTGGATTGTTTCTTCTCAACTTAAGTTTGGCATTCAGGGTAAAGTGGAAGGATTTTTTGTGAGTTTGAGCTTTTGCAGACCAATTGGGACCAACATTTTTGCCACTGTCAAACATGCCACTGTCAAACATGCCACAGGCAAACATGCCACAGGCAAACATGCCACAGGCAAACATGCCACAGGCAAACATGCCACAGGCAAACATGCCACAGGCAAACATGCCACAGGCAAACATGCCACAGGCAAACAGGGGCCCGCGCAAACAGGGGCCGTACAAAGGGGCCTGCGCAAATGGGCCGTGCAAACAGGGGCCTCGCAAACAGGGGCTGCGCAAACAGGAGCCGCGCACACAGGGGACGTGCAAACAGGGGCCGCGCAAACAGGGGCCGTGCAAACAGGGGCCATGCAAACAACCCCTGTGAAGAAATTAGCATTGTTTGAAAAGACAAGACAAAACAGAGTTTGAGTTCTCAAGAAACAAAATGATGCACCTTTCCTTGTTTTATGAAGAAATATTGAAATCTTTTTGTCAATGTGGGACAACTATTGGATTCTGAGGAAAGATATTTTATTTGTTGATATTCTGAATATACAGGAAATGGCGGAAGGGAAATTTCAGAGAGATGTATAGCAGAGAACAAAATATCAAGTTGATTTTAGAAATATATATATATAAACTGGATAACTGTACAATGAAAAATGATTGAAGGTCACAGTCTAGATGTTTATAATTATTTTATATTGACATTCCTAATGGCTCAACCTTTTAGACCATTATTTCTTGCAGCCCTCCAAAATGTCGGGAATATTTTGTTTGATATTATATAATCAACATGGACGAATTCCAATCTGATTAGACTTGTGGGAAATCTTGTTGTTGTGATGTTGAATGTGGCCTTGCAAGGCACAGCTTAGCTAATTATATCCTCAAGGGCATTATGGGGGATTTTACAGAGTCATATAAGATTATTTACTTTCATGATGGCGTAATTGAACCCTTGGAGCAAAATATTAGTTCAACTTCTAATAGGCATAAATATTGCAGCCAAATATCTATTTGGTTATGAATGAATGTGATCAAATTAGGTCACGTATGTTCTTTGCCTGAATTAATGTAGAGATAATCAGTCCTAAGGAGACAATGAGGTCACGTTAATGCCTTGCATGATTCAATTGGGTCACGTTAATGCCTTGCATGATTCCATTGGGTCACGTTAATGTCCTGCCTGATCCCATTGGGTCACGATAATGTCCTCCATGATCCTATTGGGTCCCGTTAATGCCCTGCCTAATCCCATTGGGTCACGTTAATGTCCTGCATGATTCCATTGGGTCACGTTAATGCCCTGTGTGATCCAATTGGGTCCTGTTAATGCCCTGCGTGATCCTATTGGGTCCCGTTAATGCAATGCCTGATCCCATTGGGTCACGTTAATGCCCTGCCTGATCCCATTGGGTCATGTTAATGTCCTGCGTGATCCTATTGGGTCCCGTTAATGCAATGCCTGATCCCATTGGGTCACGTTAATGCCCTGCGTGAACCAATTGGGTCATGGTTATGCCCTGCATGATCCAATTGGGTCACATTAATGTGTGACTCAATTTGGTCATGTTTATGTGTGACCCTATTTGGTCATGTTTATGTGTGACCCTATTTGGTCATGTTTATGTGTGACCCTATTTGGTCATGTTTATGTGTGACCCTGTAGTATTTGGTCATGTTTGGTCTGTTTATGTGTGACTCTATTTGATCAGGTCTTCATGTGACCCAATAGGTGTTTAGCTTGGAATAATAAGGCAGGGATGCTTTCAGTCTAAATTCTATTCTTAAACAATCATAATTAAAATGTTGACTCCGAAATCTACATAATCAAAACAAACAGTATTAACATAACATAGCGACTGTAATACTTCTTTCCTGGGTTAGTTTTATAAAAGTGATATCATTTGTGAAAGCTCAAATGAAATCTCATCAGTACTTACGAGGATTAGATTAAACACACTCCATTCAAAATATTACATGGTTCACATATATAAGTTTAAATGATAAAATCTGAATCTTAAACATGCAAAGACTTTAAGCAAACTGATTATGTGTATTAAACTTTTGATTACTTTCTAGTTATTTTGGTATAAATGCCAGAGACGGTGATTAGCACATCACGCAATCATGTGTCAAAGATATGAAAGAATCGGGTTATCAAAACATCTGCGGAATTATGACATTACATTTTGTGAATACTTCATTTCATTTGGGGTTGAGGTTAATTTGGGGAAATAAATGTTACATCATTTACGTGTGTATGACATGGAGATTACTTATACAGAGAGTGTCCTTGGAATAGTCCAGTGACCTTGGAATAGTCCAGTGACCTTGGAATAGTCCAGTGACCTTGGAATAGTCCAGATAAATAATGGATTCAGCAGGAATGTGGGATAAATAATGACCTCAGCAGGAATGTGGGATAAATAATGGCCTCAGCAGGAATGTGGGATAATGGATTCAGCAGGAATGTGGGATAAATAATGGATTCAGTAGGAATGTGGGATAAATAATGGCCTCAGCAGGAATGTGGGATAAATAATGGCCTCAGCAGGAATGTGGGATAATGGCTTCAGCAGGAATGTGGGATAAATAATGGATTCAGTAGGAATGTGGGATAAATAATGGCCTCAGCAGGAATGTGGGATAAATAATGGCCTCAGCAGGAATGTGGGATAAATAATGGATTCAGCAGGAATGTGGGATAATGGCCTCAGCAGGAATGTGGGATAAATAATGGATTCAGTAGGAATGTGGGATAAATAATGGATTCAGTAGGAATGTGGGATAAATAATGGCCTCAGCAGGAATGTGGGATAAATAATGGCCTCAGCAGGAATGTGGGATAAATAATGGATTCAGCAGGAATGTGGGATAAATAATGGATTCAGCAGGAATGTGGGATAATGGCCTCAACAGGAATGTGGGATAAATAATGGCCTCAGCAGGAATGTGGGATAAATAATGGCCTCAGCAGGAATGTGGGATAATGGCCTCAGCAGGAATGTGGGATAAATAATGGATTCAGTAGGAATGTGGGATAAATAATGGCCTCAGCAGGAATGTGGGATAAATAATGGCCTCAGCAGGAATGTGGGATAAATAATGGATTCAGCAGGAATGTGGGATAATGGCCTCAGCAGGAATGTGGGATAAATAATGGATTCAGTAGGAATGTGGGATAAATAATGGATTCAGTAGGAATGTGGGATAAATAATGGCCTCAGCAGGAATGTGGGATAAATAATGGCCTCAGCAGGAATGTGGGATAAATAATGGATTCAGCAGGAATGTGGGATAATGGCCTCAGCAGGAATGTGGGATAAATAATGGATTCAGTAGGAATGTGGGATAAATAATGGATTCAGTAGGAATGTGGGATAAATAATGGCCTCAGCAGGAATGTGGGATAAATAATGGCCTCAGCAGGAATGTGGGATAAATAATGGATTCAGCAGGAATGTGGGATAAATAATGGATTCAGCAGGAATGTGGGATAATGGCCTCAACAGGAATGTGGGATAAATAATGGCCTCAGCAGGAATGTGGGATAAATAATGGCCTCAGCAGGAATGTGGGATAATGGCTTCAGCAGGAATGTGGGATAAATAATGGATTCAGTAGGAATGTGGGATAAATAATGGCCTCAGCAGGAATGTGGGATAAATAATGGCCTCAGCAGGAATGTGGGATAAATAATGGATTCAGCAGGAATGTGGGATAAATAATGGATTCAGCAGGAATGTGGGATAAATAATGGATTCAGCAGGAATGTGGGATAAATAATGGATTCAGCAGGAATGTGGGATAATGGCCTCAGCAGGAATGTGGGATAAATAATGGCCTCAGCAGGAATGTGGGATAAATAATGGATTCAGTAGGAATGTGGGATAAATAATGGATTCAGTAGGAATGTGGGATAAATAATGGATTCAGTAGGAATGTGGGATAAATAAATTGTGGAAAGTGTTAATATTATGTAAAAATAAATCTGTTATGTTGCAGGAATTACTGATATTGACTACATTAATCCGCATTATGGAAGTTTGAATGGTGCTACAAAGATCACTATATATGGATCTGGTGAGGATATTATCTTTATCAATTATCCCTTAAGCTCGCTCTGTCCTCCCTCTCATCTCCATCACACACTGCTGATTTCTTCATTTTCTTACCACAATTATTCATATAAGCCGTCCGGATGTTGCCTGATGTAACAAAGAGTATCATGAAAATATCATACCGCAATTATCACCAGTGATGATATTCCTATTTCCTGTGATATTTCAAATTCCCTTTTCCTTTGATATTTAAAGTTCCCTTTTCCTGCAATATTTAAAGTTCCTCTTTCCTGCAATATTTAAATTTCCCTTTTCCTGCAATATTTAAAGTTCCCTTTTCCTGCAACATTTAGAATTCTCCTATTGTATTATATTTGATATGCATTTTTGCAACAGTATTGTATTTTCTTGTTTTCCTATGATATTAAATATTCTTATAAATATATTTGATTACCCTGTTTCTTATGATATTTCTTATTCTTCTTTCTTCTGATACTTGTTGTCCACCTTTCCTACCATATTTCATATTCTTAAGTCCCACGACAATTATCTCTTCCTCTGACAATTTTTGTTGTCTTGTGCTAGACATTTTCTCAACATTTAAATACATTTTCCTCTATCTACTTTTCTTATTTCTATCCATTATAAGTGATCAGTATTGTTGTGATCATTTTTTGTTTCCATTTATGTTTAGGTTTTGCTGAGAGTGAGTTTGACTTTGGCACTGACAATGAAAACATCGGCAACAAAGTTAGCCTAGTCTCAACCACTCAAACATACGAGTGTGATGTACTCAAAGATGGAACCAACACCATACAGATCGTATGTTATACTAGGTAAGTAGTCCTCGGCACCATACAGATCATGTTATACTAGGGATGTAGTCCTCGGCACCATACAGATCATATGTTATACTAGGTAAGTAGTCCTCGGCACCATACAGATCGTATGTTATACTAGGTAAGTAGTCCTCGGCATCATACAGATCGTATGTTATACTAGGTAAGTAGTCCTCGGCACCATACAGATCGTATGTTATACTAGGTAAGTAGTCCTCGGCACCATACAGATCGTATGTTATACTAGGTAAGTAGACCTCAGTACCATACAGATCGTATGTTATACTAGGTAAGTAGTCCTCGGCACCATACAGATCGTATGTTATACTAGGTAAGTAGTCCTCGGCACCATACAGATCGTATGTTATACTAGGGGTGTAGTCCTCGGCACCATACAGATCGTATGTTATACTAGGTAAGTAGTCCTCGGCACCATACAGATCGTATGTTATACTAGGTAAGTAGTCCTCGGCACCATACAGATCGTATGTTATACTAGGGGTGTAGTCCTCGGCACCATACAGATCGTATGTTATACTAGGTAAGTAGTCCTCGGCACCATACAGATCGTATGTTATACTAGGTAAGTAGTCCTCGGCACCATACAGATCGTATGTTATACTAGGTAAGTAGACCTCAGTACCATACAGATCGTATGTTATACTAGGTAAGTAGTCCTCGGCACCATACAGATCGTATGTTATACTAGGTAAGTAGACCTCAGTACCATACAGATCATATGTTATACTAGGTAAGTAGTCCTGGGCATCATACAGATCGTATGTTATACTAGGTAAGTAGTCCCCGGCACCATACAGATCGTATGTTATACTAGGTAAGTAGTCCTCGGCATCATACAGATCGTATGTTATACAAGGTAAGTAGTCCTCGGCACCATACAGATCGTATGTTATACTAGGTAAGTAGTCCTCGGCACCATACAGATCGTATGTTATACTAGGTAAGTAGTCCTCGGCACCATACAGATCATATGTTATACTAGGTAAGTAGTCCTCGGCACCATACAGATCTTATGTTATACTAGGTAAGTAGTCCTCGGCATCATACAGATCGTATGTTATACTAGGTAAGTAGTCCTCTGCATCATACAGATCGTATGTTATACTAGGTAAGTAGACCTCAGTACCATACAGATCGTATGTTATACTAGGTAAGTAGTCCTCGGCACCATACAGATCGTATGTTATACTAGGTAAGTAGACCTCAGTACCATACAGATCATATGTTATACTAGGTAAGTAGTCCTGGGCATCATACAGATCGTATGTTATACTAGGTAAGTAGTCCCCGGCACCATACAGATCGTATGTTATACTAGGTAAGTAGTCCTCGGCATCATACAGATCGTATGTTATACAAGGTAAGTAGTCCTCGGCACCATACAGATCGTATGTTATACTAGGTAAGTAGTCCTCGGCACCATACAGATCGTATGTTATACTAGGTAAGTAGTCCTCGGCACCATACAGATCGTATGTTATACTAGGTAAGTAGTCCTCGGCACCATACAGATCTTATGTTATACTAGGTAAGTAGTCCTCGGCATCATACAGATCGTATGTTATACTAGGTAAGTAGTCCTCGGCATCATACAGATCGTATGTTATACTAGGTAAGTAGTCCTCGGCACCATACAGATCGTATGTTATACTAGGTAAGTAGTCCTCGGCACCATACAGATCTTATGTTATACTAGGTAAGTAGTCCTCGGCATCATACAGATCGTATGTTATACTAGGTAAGTAGTCCTCGGCATCATACAGATCGTATGTTATACAAGGTAAGTAGTCCTCGGCACCATACAGATCGTATGTTATACTAGGTAAGTAGTCCTCGGCACCATACAGAATGTATGTTATACTAGGTAAGTAGTCCTCGGTAAGTAGTCTTCGGTAAGTAGTCCTCGCTACTAGGTAGGTAGTCACACAAGACCCTTCATGGTCTGACTGGAATGCCATTCTCTTGATAATCAGCTAGATAAATATCTAATAATAATAATTATAATAATTTATTTGTATAGCGCATACACCAAGTAAAACTTGCTCGGTGAATTATCATGTGTATCAACCTTCACCATTTACATATTGTTTTGATAAGAAAGATCTAACACTTCACACCAAAATCACAAGTGTTCTTGCTTATAGGCCGATGCCAGAGGGAAACTATTGGGTGCGGGTGACAGTAGATGGCGTAGCGGTGCCAGTTAGCCGCCATTGTACCAGTCAATATGCCTGGAATTGCCAGTTTAAGGTAAGTGCAGGTTTGCTATTAATTATTAAGGGTAAACAATTGGAAACAAATACCTATTTCGTCATGTAGGAATGGGAACAAATGGGGTCACACTGGCCTAGCATGTGACCAGATGGGGTCACACTGGCCTAGTACGTGACCAGATGGGGTCATATTGGCCTAGTACGTGACCAGATGGGGTCATATTGGCCTAGTACGTGACCAGATGGGGTCACACTGGCCTAGTATGTGATCAGATGGGGTCACACTGGCCTAGTACATGACCAGATGGGGTCACACTGGCCTAGTACGTGACCGGATGGGGTCACACTGGCCTAGTACGTGACCAAATGGGGTCCAAGAGTGGTGGTTTCCATTCCCGTCCTGATTGCCGTGATTGCATTCATGTTACAATTTCTCATATGAACTGAGACCCATGCTGAAAGGGTTAACCTGTTGTTCTTCTAAAAAGCACCTACAGGTGACAATTCAATTGAGGCAGCACTATACCGGCTACAAGTTGGACTTGTCATGAAATAACTGAAATAATGTTGAGAGTGACGTTAAAAAAACAAAAAAACAAAAACAGGCCAAGCATGTGAGTAAATGGGGTCACACTGGCCCTGAGTGCGACCATATTGTACCTCACAGGTTATCATGGAGTGACATGCAGCACCTCTGCGTGAACAGATGAAGACATGCCGTGGACCTATCTGACCTAAATTAGTCAAGTTTAACATATGACCTAATAGATGTTTGGCTCCAACTGATCAACTTGGATTTTGTTTCATGTAGAAGAGTATTTTGCTATAAGATGTTATGTTCCTTTGTTTCTTTGTACAGCCCCACTGGTCTTACACGCCCACCATAACCGCCATCGTTCCTAAGTCAGGCCCGCCCGGTAAGTCTAAGGCCAGCTTAGGCCAGTAAAAGAAGAGTCCTGTCCCTCAAAAAAAAATTTCAAATGGTAAGGCAGGAGGACTTTTTCTTCTTTTTTTTGTTCTTTTTGTTTTTGTTTTTTTTGTTTTATTTTTGGCCAAGAACTCCTGCTTTGATTTTGCGTTTGATCATTTTTTTCTCATTGGTGTGGACAGTGACATAATATAAGGTTCTCTATTTTCTTGGCCAATAAAAACTCTTAAATAATCCATTTTGTGCTTTTGTACTTTATGACATAAACGATAACTGGATGTTTCTTGGACAGGAACGTTAATCAGAATCTCAGGCAAAATAATGACGTCACTGTACGGCACTAACGAGGAGACGAGCACCAACGGAAAAACCTGTCGCATCAAAAGGTAACTTCTCTTCTTATCTTTTGGAATCTTTGGAATCTCTGGAGCTGAAGCAGAATGTTTCTACCAATGGAGATATTTCCGCCAGATTAACTATCAGACCAGATATAGATTAAACACGGAAGAAAAGGGCATTTAAAAGGGTATTAAAAAGGGCATTAAAAAGGATATTAAAAAGGATATTAAAAAGGGCATTAAAAAGGATATTAAAATGGGCATGAAAATGGGCATTGATACAAATGTGTCACATTTATTCTACTTCTTGTTACAGGGTGTGGTTTGGTAGTCAGAAATGTGAGCTGCGAGATCCGGACGCTCCGGACGAACCTGAGGTCAACGATGAGTTGTACGGGCTGGAGCTTTATAACGGAGGAAGTTCTAACAACGGCTATCTGATCTGTAAACTAGAGGGCGCCTACATCGGTATTAACAATGCCAGCATCATCATTGATGGGGCATATGGCAGGTAAGCACTATCTATTCAAACTGTAACTGTCTGTCTATCTATCTGTCTGTCTGTCTGTCTGTCTGTCTGTCTGTCTGTCTGTCTGTCTGTCTGTCTGTCTGTCTGTCTGTCTCTTTTTCTATCTATCTTAAAGCATTCATGAAACCTGGAAGATTCCAGGCGATTTTACAGTGGTTTAAGGCATCTGAAAACAATATATGATCTTAAAATTGACATACATACAGGCTATCTGTCTGAAATCCACAAAAGAACATCTGCCCTGAGAATTATGAAATTTTGTGACCACCAAGTACTGCCAGTACTAAACAGGAAGTGTGTTGTGTGACCTTGACCTTTGAACTGTCAGCCGGCTCTGTAAGTCACAGGAGGTGTTGTTTACCAATTGTCAAAATTGGAGCAACACATTTTCGGCCATTTTTTTCCACTATTTATAGAATGAATTGGAAGATAACACTTATCATGATGATAGTGCCTTTTCTTGGCTTTCTTTTGGTGGTAAAATTATTAAAAACGGATAAATATTTATGAAGTTATAAATGAAGAAAAATCATTATTTTTTATATTATGTATTTTTGCAAAAAAAAAAGTTTAAAAAAATTCTATACAGCCCAGCTTTTAAGGTGGAATCCATGCAGCCTTTGATGTCTTCCCATTTAGTGGTGTGAAAAACCCAAATTTCATCAAAGAGGGTCAAATCATAAATTTTACTGATACCAATTATCAGCATTCACAGTTTTGCCATTCAAAGTCCTTGTGATTTAAGGCCAAACCAGTGATCAAAGGGTTTAATGTCACTTTTTCAATATCACGGCCTTAAAGTTAAGGAGGATTCCATGCAGCCTTTGAGTCATGTCTTCCCTTTTTGAAAGAAAGGTTTTCACATGCATAAGATACTTTTCAAATAAATAGTATACTTTTCCCATAAATGATATATCTTTCACAACCATAAGATATTTGTCACAACCATAAAATATTTGTCACAACCATCAGTTTTTTCATTGATTCAAATAATATTAAATTAATCTTATGTTGTTCTGAAGTATACTCCCGGCAATAAATTGATAAATTGTACATTTACCATCTCCACCCTGTTTCCCAAGCTGGACAGGTGCCCTACTGGTAACTCATTAGGTGTTTACACAAGATCCCAGACCAGCTAAACAAAGCTGGTTGACAAAGTGTTCAATTGCTGGTGTAGGTTTCAGCAGACGACTGATCAACTTTTAAGTGCCACAGAAAGTTATTAACAGGGAATATTTTGGGTAATACTAAATAAAAGCACTGTTTGGGGTACATTCATGTTATGTAAAGAAAATGTGCCTGAAAGTCAGGTTTCATGAATGCTTTAAAAGGGCACAATGCATTTTCCGTTGACAAATATTGGGGCAGCAATGTTGCTGTGTGATAAATATGTATATTACAACCCCTATGGTTCAAGGTCTATGAGTATTTGAATGTCGAGTTTGTTAGTTACTGTTTGTCTGTTTATTTCTGTTTGTCACAGGACCATGCCTTCCACTAGTCTCTATGGAGTCAACCAACAGGACAGACTGGCCATGTTTGAGGCTCACGCAGGTAATCATATCAATATCATGTTCATACCAAAGTTTGAGGCTCACGCAGGTAATCATATCAATATCATGTTCATACCAAAGTTTGAGGCTCACGCAGGTAATCATATCAATATCATGTTCATACCAAAGTTTGAGGCTCACGCAGGTAATCATATCAATATCATGTTCAAACCAAAGTTTGAGGCTCATGCAGGTAATCATATCAATATCATGTTCAAACCAAAGTTTGAGGCTCACGCAGGTAATCATATCAATATCATGTTCAAACCAAAGTTTGAGGCTCACGCAGGTAATCATATCAATATCATGTTCATACCAAAGTTTGAGGCTCACGCAGGTAATCATATCAATATCATGTTCAAACCAAAGTTTGAGGCTCACGCAGGTAATCATATCAATATCATGTTCAAACCAAAGTTTGAGGCTCACGCAGGTAATCATATCAATATCATGTTCATACCAAAGTTTGAGGCTCACGCAGGTAATCATATCAATATCATGTTCATACCAAAGTTTGAGGCTCACGCAGGTAATCATATCAATATCATGTTCATACCAAAGTTTGAGGCTCACGCAGGTAATCATATCAATATCATGCTCATACCAAAGTTTGAGGCTCACGCAGGTAATCATATCAATATCATGTTCATACCAAAGTTTGAGGCTCACGCAGGTAATCATATCAATATCATGTTCAAACCAAAGTTTGAGGCTCACGCAGGTAATCATATCAATATCATGTTCAAACCAAAGTTTGAGGCTCACGCAGGTAATCATATCAATATCATGTTCAAACCAAAGTTTGAGGCTCACGCAGGTAATCATATCAATATCATGTTCATACCAAAGTTATCTATACATCTGTTACATCTGTTATCTATGTACAGTTATTTTTAATGTATTTTATTTTATATATATATTTCATTGTGTGTTTGCGTGTGCGTGTGTGTGTGTGTGTGCGTGTGTGTGTGTGTGTTCAAGTTAATTTAGTGGTTTGAATTTATGTCTGGCATATATTTCAGTGGTTTCCGGAATCTGGCCATCTAGTGGAAGTCAACTTGGTGGGACAAAGTTGACAATATCTGGATCCTATTTTGACGACACAGATGCACCATCCCGCATACAGGTGTATGTCGGAGGTATGTACGGCTAATATGGCACTCAAAGAAAGATAATTGAAGATTAGATGATGTGAGATAAGATTAGATAATGTGAGATAAGATTAGATAAAATGAGAAAAGATTAGATGATGTGAGATAAGATTAGATAACATGAGAAAAGATTAAATAATGTGAGATAGGATTGGATAAAGTGAGATAAGATTAGACTAGATGATGTGAAATAAGATAAGATAAAGTCCTTGCGATAAAGTCAGTGAAAATGAAATCAAATTATGGCAGATTTTTTTTTTCAAATAAAAATACAGAATGTCTGGGGATTTGATTTTAATGTTGCATTTATTTTAGACACGGTCTGCGATGTGGAAACCATGACAACCTCTGAGATCGTCTGCGTGACCAAACCATCACCAGCGTACCAGCTGGTAAATAACACCTTCCCAGGTAACCTTTTATTAACAATACCCTCGATGGTAACGAAATATTTAAATTACACTTACATGGACACAATGAGGTGGCGTATTGGTCAAGTGTAAAATCCCCATTGTACCCAGAAGTGTAAAATCCCCATTGTACCCAGAAGTGTAAAATCCCCATTGTACCCAGAAGTGTAAAATTCCCATTGTACCCAGAAGTGTAAAATTCCCATTGTACCCAGATAATAATGACACCTTCCCAGTAATAAAGTAAAGCTGATATTTCTATACCAGACGTCTGCTCATAGTGATTGAGGGTAAATGTCCCGGATTTGAACCTGGAATCTCTGGATCTCAAGGTGAATACTCTACCTATTGAGCTATTGTGGCCAGGTTGTTACTGTATATTAATCAGTCTCGCATACCTTTGTATCAAGATCTATAAATCACTAATATAGAAATATATGGTTTGCTGAGTAGTAAGATACTGGTCTTCCATGCTAGCATCTGAGATATGATATATCATATAGTGGAATGTTACTATACATATTTTATATTATCATGTCTATATGATAATGATTCCTGGCCATTCCTTGAACAGAGTAGGGCACTATGTCCCAGTGACAGGTTCGTACTTCACCTGACATAGCCAAAAGGTGCTGTAAGGTTATTTGTATAAAAGAGAACATACAGTAATAACGATAATTATACATGTGGTAAGAAAAGTATGTGTATGTTTTCTATCCGTGTTATTTAAATTTTATCCCAATAATAATATTACAACTGTAATAGCAGCTGAAACAAGGGTGGGGTTGAAGAGCAATTTTATTTTGCAATGAGATTTGGGTTAGCAAATGGTTGCAAGAAGTGTTGATAATAACAAAACAGGAGATGGCGAACAAGGTCTATGTGAATTTCAACCTTGCAAAATTTCCAAAATATTCATAATTTATGTTCAAATTGCAATTTCATTTATGATTGCAAGGCATATTGATTAAGGTATTATAACTATTTGTCCTTACTTTCCAGGTGCCCGGGGACTACTTTGGGAGGTGTTCACCGACACCTCGGCCTCCACTGCGGAGGAAATATCAGCCCTCCAGGGGGCAGACATATCCGATATTCTTACGGAGGCAACCTGGTCCGACTCACTAAAGAACTACTTCTCAGCCCGCATGCGAGGATATTTTGTTGCCCCTAGAGACGGGGATTACAGTTTTGCCGTGAAGGGCGATGACAGCGCCACTTTATACTTGAGCCCCGTGTCTGGGGACGAGGCAGACAAGGCAAGAGTCTGGTCGTAATTAAAATTGGATTAATTATTTTAATTAACTTCGTATTTTGAAAACAAAATACAAAAGAAAAATACTTAACATGAGTGAGCAAGTCGTTGCCGTGTCACAAACAGTTCATTTTATGGCATTTTATTGTATGATTTTAGGAGATTGTAGCGGAGTGTAATGGAGCTACTACAAGCTACAGCAGATATAGCACACAAACCTCGGAGAGATTTACTATGGAGGGAGGACAAGCGTGAGTACAAAGGCTTAGTCTATCTGCATTCCCTTATTTTCAGTTGTATTTGGTACCAAGGTAATATCTGGAGGGATCACTTTATTTATACATTATGTTGTATTTGGCACCCAGGAACTATCTGGAGGTGACCCCTCGGGAGATCACTGTATTTATATATGATGTTGTATTTGGCACCCAGGAACTATCTGGAGGTGACCCCTCGGGAGATCACTGTATTTATATATTATGTTGTATTTGGCACCCAGGAACTATCAGGAGGTGACCCCTCGGGAGATCACTGTAGTTATATATGATGTTGTATTTGGCATGCAGGTACTATTTGGAGGTGACCACTCGGGAGATCACTGTATATATGATGTTGTATTTGGCATGCAGGTACTATTTGGAGGTGACCACTTGGGAGATTACTGTATATATGATGTTGTATTTGGCACCCAGGTACTATTTGGAGGTGGCGACTCGGGAGATCACTGTATTTATATATGATGTTGTATTTGGCATGCAGGTACTATTTGGAGGTGACGACTCGGGAGATCACTGTATATATGATGTTGTATTTGGCATGCAGGTACTATTTGGAGGTGACGACTCGGGAGATCACTGTATTTATATATAATGTTGTATTTGGCACCCAGGAACTATCTGGAGGTGACCCCTCGGGAGATCACTGTAGTTATATATGATGTTGTATTTGGCATGCAGGTACTATTTGGAGGTGACCACTCGGGAGATCACTGTATATATGATGTTGTATTTGGCATGCAGGTACTATTTGGAGGTGACCACTTGGGAGATTACTGTATATATGATGTTGTATTTGGCACCCAGGTACTATTTGGAGGTGGCGACTCGGGAGATCACTGTATTTATATATGATGTTGTATTTGGCATGCAGGTACTATCTTGGGAGATCACTGTATATATGATGTTGGATTTGGCACCCAGGTACTATTTGGAAGTGGCGACTCAGGAGATCACTGTATTTATATATGATGTTGTATTTGGCATGCAGGTACTATTTGGAGGTGACGACTCGGGAGTTCTCTGGGGTGGCATCTGCCTCACTGGCTGTACACATACACGAGACGAGTCTGCTGGACACTCAGGCCGATGTGATCATCAACGAGCAGCAGTACATACAGACGTCATCGACACAACTCAGCGAACGCCAGGCAAGTGGTCTCAAAAAAGCAGTGGTTTTCTATTACCATGCCACTGTCAAAATGCAAAAGTATCAACATAAACTAGTGCCTTACAACAGCTTATAAAAAGTTGTGGCCTATGTTATCATGTATATATGATAATGTAAAAGAATGATCACTCACTCACCCTTAGAAACGAGCAGAGCATTGAGTCTCAGTGACAGACTTCTGTCTGACCTTAAAAATCAATGCTTAATTGTACTGATCATAATACTTTGGTAACTTTATGTAATGCAAGTAAAACAGCATGGTTTTCTGTAAAAAGGCCAAGAAAAAAATTGATTAGAAAAATATAAACTTAAACTTGTTCTGTTTTTATGAATGTTAACATTTTTCAGAAATATTTATTGAGGGAGAGATAAAATGACATAAATAATGCAATTCTTTGAAATATAATGGGGATGCGCTTTCTTTTGAATCTTCAGATTCTGCAGTTCAGTAATTGGCCAAATAGTCAATCTGCTACGAGGGAAGTCCAAAGAGTTCAGATATTTTCTGACTTTCCAAATG
Source organism: Amphiduros pacificus (assembly GCA_949316495.1). Taxonomy (NCBI): domain Eukaryota; kingdom Metazoa; phylum Annelida; class Polychaeta; order Phyllodocida; family Hesionidae; genus Amphiduros; species Amphiduros pacificus. The sequence goes on from OX439011.1 coordinate 19,823,535, forward strand.
ACATAATATATCGGCTTGGAATGTATGGAGCGTTCACTGGTAAGAATAGAGCTGTGACACTATTTACCATTCCTTCTGCACCAATATTCTTTTGGCCAAGTTTGACCAAATATATGGCTGTAAAATTCAATGATCGATACTATAGAATAAAATGGTTTCTGATGAAGCAGAGACCATTGATCTTTTCCTGCTCTTGCTCAGGAGTAATTGAAATTGTCTAGGTTGCTTATTTAAGTGGAGTATGAGACCACTTCAGTGGCAAATGAGCTCTGTAGAATTTAATCTCCTATTTTTGTTTGTTGTTTTGGCCAGGTCCGCTGCATGGTTTTGACGGGGGCTCTGTCCTTGAGGATGAGCTTAACGACGTCGTGTCTATATCTCCTGAATCTGTCCTGGTATCTAGCACCTTCATCAGCGGCGGGCTGCAGATAGATATCACCTTCGACTCCATCAGAGGTACGTCAACTCTTATACTAGTTACTTAGTCAAGCCATTTGTACTGTTTAACAGAGTCAAGTTGAAGGCTGGTGAAATATAGAAAATATGTTTCTAGTTCAGCAAAATTTAATTCAGTTTTGAAATTTGCATGTTTTTTTATTTCTTTGTGCAAATTGCAAGTTGAATTTGACAATCTGATAACCCAACTCCCATTAACTTAACAATCTATATTTTGATTAATTGCAATCTGACAAAGTTAAATGGTCAAGTGAAATCATTCATTCATTCATTCATTCATTCATTCATTCATTCATTCATTCATTCATTCATTCATTCATTCATTCATACATTCATTCATTCATTCATTCATTCATTCATTCATTCATTCATTCATTCATTCATTCATTCATTCATTCGGCTATGTTCACGTAATTTCTGAATTCTTCAACCGTGATCTACGTGTCAAAATATAACATTGTAGTCAATCAGTGACATCAAAGACAACAGCTGACATCACTTTTAATAACTCAGTCAGTATATGACATCACACTGAATCAAAATATCACACACAAGTGAGGTCACAAATCAAGTGAGCTCATGTCACAAATCAAGTGAGCTCATGTCACAAATCAAGTGAGCTCATGTCACAAATCAAGTGAGCTCATGTCACAAATCAAGTGACCTCATGTCACAAATCAAGTGACCTCATGTCACAAATCAAGTGAGCTCATATCACAAATCAAGTGAGCTCATGTCACAAATCAAGTGACCTCATGTCACAAATCAAGTGAGCTCATATCACAAATCAAGTGAGCTCATATCACAAATCAAGTGACCTCATGTCACAAATCAAGTGACCTCATGTCACAAATCAAGTGACCTCATGTCACAAATCAAGTAAATGCTTTGAGTAACCAGAACAAATCATTGCCAAAAATTTACCAAAGCATTGTATAATAATAATATTGTGACCTGTTTAGGTGACTGGCCGGATCTAGAAGTTATGATGGATGACACAAGCCCAGCTAACATATCCTCTTCTCTCGTGTCGGAGCTATTCAAAGGAGAGTCCGACATGTCTAAGTATGTACTGTCGTATGACGGAGTTCCTTCTCCGATGATTGACCAAGATGCTGATGCTGAACAGGTAAATAAAAAGACCAGAAAAATTTGTCTTTTTTCCTCATCACAACTCTTCCATATTTATTTAGTCAAATAAAAAGTATCCAGGTGCCGCCACTAAGAAAATATAAACCTTCTCGGCATGACCTGGACCTGAACAATATATAATGTTTACCAGGAGAACGTCATCATTAAAGTCATTGTGATAAATACATTCAATAATGATGTAAATGATGTTGTGTTCTAAAAGAGAAAAAGAAACATTTACCCCCTCCCTAAATAATTTTAGAATACCTCCTTGATGAGAAACAATAATTATTTTATTATTTTTCATGGCCTAATTTGTGCAGTTAATATGATCTTTTTGGAGTTATTTCTTATCAGAATGCATTATAAGATTTAAATGAAATAAAATCAATCATGGTTGCGAACTTCACCAAAAATTTTGTGTCATATCACTGTCTTGGCATCTGACAATCTCATGAAATATTTAGTTTATACATGTTTGCTAAATTTATTCAAAGTGTATATATTATGAAATAGCAGAGGCCTTTGGCAAATGAGAACATTTTTTCGGGCTTAACATATTAATTTTTTATTTGTGAAATAATCTTATGTTTTATGATATCTTTATTTTAATTGATCTCATTGCTAAATGTGTTTATATTGCAGTTGGCATCTGCTTTGGAGGAGATGCTCTCAGTGCGGTGTCCCCCTCTAGTGACGAGTCCTCGTACCAAGGCTTATTACTATGACTACGATGACAATCCATACAACTATAATGACAATTCTCAGGGCACCAGCACCTCCCAGACAGAACCCTTCTGTGGCAGAGTCTCCAACAAAAACCCCAATTATCTATTCCGAGAAGATAGTGCCAACCCAGTTATAAACATACTTTATCATAGATATGTAAGTCAATCTTCACCTACGCTTCAATCTCTAAATTTACTCAGCAAAGCCAGTAGGCATCTCACCCTGAGATATTGATCTGGTGAGCACAGTCTCTTTTTAGATATTATTCATGCATACTTATGACTAATTCTATAAAATGAGGCAAAGCCAACAGGCATCTTACTGAGAGGCACATCAGTCTGATGAGCATATGATAATTTCTTTTAAGAGATATTTTTCATAGTTTACAAAGCGTGCAGAAACTTAAAAGATATTCTTCTACACACTTTCCAATGAGTACAGTTACTTATAAGATATTTGTCACAGTCTTCAAACAGTACAGTCTCTTTTAAAATATTTGTCACAGTCTTCAAACAGTACAGTCTCTTTTAAGATATTTGTCACAGTCTTCAAACAGTACAGTCTCTTTTAAGATATTTGTCACAGTCTTCAAACAGTACAGTCTCTTTTAAAGATTCTTTGCAATGAGCACAGCTTCTTTACAGATATTATTTACACTTTCCAATGAGTACAGTTTTGTTTTAGATATTCTTTAATTTCATGGCCTGGTGTATCTTTGATCTGTGTTCAGTTCAAACTTAAAAAAAGCTTGTGAACTGAGAAGACAAGATAGACTTATGAGTATCAAGTGATTGACTTATTTATGATGTGTTATTTCAATATTCATGAAAACACAGGGTTGGAGGATTTTAGCTGCCTGGTGGTTAAAACCATTTAAAACTGGCAATTAAATAGGTTTTAGCCACTTCAATCTACCTAAAAGTGGCTTAAACCTCTTAAAAGTAGCTAAAACCTCTTAAAAGTGGCTAAACCTATTAAAAGTGGCTAAAACCCCTTAAAAGTAGCTAAACCTCTTAAAAGTGGCTAAAACCTTTTAAAAGTGATTAAAATCCCAATTATTTTCTCTTAATCCCTACACAAACTGCACAGAACAAGTCATAAATGTTGCTTACCATAAAGTAAACCCTACTCTTGTGATATTTGGGCACAATAATCATGATAATTAATACTCTGAGACAAATACTCTGTTAAAAACCCAGTAACAGAAAGTAGTTATATTAGAAATTGCATTTCAAATATTTGGTTTGATTATTATATAAATAAGATTTCATGATTATATAAAAAAAATCTCATGATCACAGAAAACTTGAAAGGCCTTATTATAGAATATTGTACTCACACCTGAAAGGTCTTGGAATTCCATGATTACCGAATATTGAATTCAAACAAACTTCCTATCTCATAAAAATGTAGGTCATGTGTAATATTCTATGATATGGTTGAGAATAGTCATGGTTACACATATTGAAGAGTCAACTTTTCTTCCATTAAGTATATGCCGATATGTTTTAGCCAGGTTTTAGCCAGGTTTCAGCCAGGTTTTAGCCAGGTTTTAGCCAGGTTTTAGCCAGGTTTCAGCCAGGTTTCAGCCAGGTTTCAGCCAGGTTTCAGCCAGGTTTCAGCCAGGTTTCAGCCAGGTTTCAGCCAGGTTTCAGCCAGGTTTCAGCCAGGTTTCAGAGGGTGGAAGTTAATCATAGAAAGCTGGTGGAAGAACAGAGTGACTTGTTTGAGCCTGTTGATTCAACTTTCCTACATTTAGATATGTCTCAATATGTTTTAGCCAGTCTTAGACAGTAAAAAGTATCAAAAAGAAGCTGAAAGTTTTAACCAGTTTAACAATTTGTAAAACCCACAGCACACCTTTTGGTTTATTCTGGTATCAAGTGATTAACTATTTTCTCTGTTCCGGTAGGTGTGTTTTGCGTACTATGGTGCAATGCAGCAGAGCATCCGGATCCAGACGTATTACAAGGATGCAGATCATGCGGACTACGACACCCTGTCCTACACCTTCAATATCGACCTCCCCGCACTCAACCGGTAGGACCTCGGTTACTAATGTGTTCACAATCTCTGACTCAGAGGCTTTACTGTCTTTTGTGCAGTGATGAAAGTCTTCAGGAAGTAAACAGAATTCAAGTTTTTTTTTCTTAAAATGTGAAATTCAAAATGGTCTGAAACATCTAAAAATGACATTTCTGAAAGGGGGTAGGGGTATCTTCAGGTTAATTATTAAGGGTTTCAGGTTTTTTCCTGAATGTTGACTTTCATCACTGTTTATATATATATATTAGCATACTAAATTGGCATACCAATAGAAATATGCTGGACAAAAGACTATTAATGAAATTTATTTGGAAAATTAAAATCTTTTTCACACTTTATTATTCAGCATATGACATGATGAGATTGCATGCGATATGATGAGATACCATGAGATAATGTTACTGTGACATGAGATTATGTTACTGTGACCTGAGATTATAATGTCTGTTCCTGTATTTGTAGATGGGGTTACAAGTGTTTTGACATGAGAGAAGCTGTGATCTCTGTCAAACCAACCGTAACAACTACACGTTTGAGGTACATCCAGATATTTAAGAAATCTGGCGAGGCCGAGTTCTTTGTGGATTCTGTCTATATAGGACCTATGCTGATCACCACTGATGAAGAAGGTCAGTCAAAATTAGGTCATAAACTAGGTCATCTCAAAATGAAGTCATAAACTCTAGGTCATCTCAAAATGAGGTCACGAAAAACAAGGTCATCTCAAAATGAGGTCACAAACTCTAGGTCATTTCAAAATGAGGTCACAAAAACAAGGTCATTTCAAAATGAGGTCACAAAAAACAAGGTCATCTCAAAATGAGGTCTCAATAAACAGGTCATCTCAAAATGAAGACATAAAACTAAGTCATCTAAAAATAAGACATTGTTAAATGCAGCCATGTTGAATTTAGCTTAAATTTACCATATGAATTAAAATGACTTTTTACAGATAGACACAAAAAAATATGAACTTTGAAATGTGAGTTGTATGTGGATTATGATGTGCTTATCTAATTGTTAAGGTATTGCTTCACTCCGGCGCTTGAGACCCACTGACTGGAGTGTGAGTGGGGTGAGCGTGGAGGGTGTGGCCGAGCATAGGAACGTCACCTTCACCACATTTAGCTGCAAAGACAACCTACCTCTGCTGGCAGTGGAACACACTCAGGTAACCACTCAAAGCTCGGTACTAATGTAGGTCTATGGCGCCCTCTATGGGAGAGGAGCTTCATAGCTATCACAATATGCATTAAGTAATATACAATCTCCATATGAATAATGAGTGAAGTTTGTGTGTAATGAAATAAATTCATAAATTGTTCATGAAATTTCACAGACCAGCATATGTGTTATATTGTGTCGTCTGTAAATTGTTAGTAAATAACTAATTATGAATATCAGTTATAAATGATAGAGAAAGTAATTTTGTTTAATGTTATAATTGCTTGTAATACCACCAGGAGTTGAACAGTCTGAAGGATTCCGTCTCCTATGGCAACGGGAGTTGGCCAAGTGGGGTGAAGGTCACGGTAACCCGCGAGCAAGCAGCCTCCTCTCCTGTAGGGGGCGCTATAGATCTACAATGGAATGGAAACACATTAGAAGGTAGTTTGCCAATAACAAATCCCTATGTTTCATCATGACTAAAAGACATACGAGGAAAGAAATAGAAGATACAGCAAAAATAGCTCAATACACCAGTCCTTCCAATTTTTAATTGTAGAAATCATCATTTCTTAAGAATCATTTGTGCAATAATAATCACAATTGGTTGTCGATGAAATCACTATAGTTATCAGTCGGCACTAAACAATTATTTGGTCACACATGAACCTGACTTAATGAGGTTGTGCATGTCTGTATTTTGACAATATTGTGCCATGCATGACCATTGCATGACCATATTGTGTCATGCAATAGCTATGTATGACCATATATTGTCAAACAATAGCCGTGCATGACCTTATTTTGTCAAATGTATGTATGACTAAATTTGTTTGGTTCAAACTGGTTATACTTCAGTAAAACAAAGCGATTGAGACAAATGCATCAGATTAGTTGTTGTCACACATGGATATGGTCAAACATAAGGTCATGCAGAAAGGTCATGTGACAAGGTCATGCAGAAAGGTCATAGTGCCAAGCTGTGAATGACACTCTGGATGAAGTCTGGCTATGACTATACATAACCTACTTTGGTCATGTTTATGTTTGACCAAATAGATGTTTGGCTCTAAGTGAAGATGTTTTGCGTATATTTGCTTGCAGGGATCTCCCCAATTATAACTGCCGATGCCCTGAAAGTCAGACTGGAGACTCTGCCGGGGATGGGAGCGGTGGACGTAACGAGGTCTGGAACCTGTGCCGGGTATACCTGGAACATCAAGTGGCTAACCAGAGGAGGAGACCAGCCCCAGATCACACTGGTAAGCTTAGAGCGAGATTATATAAGCTATAAAGCTATGAGCATAGAATACTGGAGTGAACCAGATCACTCTGGTAAGCTTAGAGCAAGATTGTATTGGACTGTGATGCATTTGACTGTGATGCATTTGACTGTGATGTATTTGACTGTGATGTATTTGACTGTGATGTATTTGACTGTGATGCATTTGACTGTGATGCATTTGACTGTGATGCATTTGACTGTGATCCATTTGACTGTGATCCATTTGACTGTGATCCATTTGACTGATGTATCGTGATATAAATTCTCTATATTTGGAACCTTGCAGGGCAATGATACCTATGTAACAGGAGATGACGCGGAGGTGTTGACGGGTACTACATCTGACGGAGGCGTCTTCCTTGACGTCATACCAGGAGGCATGCTAAGGACCGCCCATCAACTTCCACAGGTAAGCTAATGGCAATGATCAGTTAGAGCCAAACACCTATTTGGTCAAATATAACCTTGACAAAATAAGGTCACGCATGGCTACCATGTGACATCATCTGGTCACGTGTAGCTGTTGGGTCTTGCACACCTCATGCATGCCACAATATGATCACAAGATGGTTTGGTGTGACATCATTTGGTCATGTGACCAGATTTTTATATTCCAACTGTGGATTGATATCATTCTAAAATATATAACCAAAAAAAACGGTTTAAGTATTAAAAGTGGTTAGTATATATAAAACCACTTCTATCAACCATTAATAATACTTATATATATTTATACTGTGTGATTGGTTAATGTATAACTGACTAATGTGTGTAATTGGTTCAATGGCCAGAATGGTTGTATTTATAATTGGTTTTATGTCGCAGGTTTTAGTGAAGGTCAATGACGTTGCCAGTACATGTGAGGGAAACTGCAGCTTTCTATGGAGCACGAGTAGCACTCCAACAATCTCCAACATATCTCCCTCTCAAGGTCAGTAGTAGCACCAACATATCTCCCTCTCAAGGTCAGTAGTAACACCAACATATCTCCCTCTCAAGGTCAGTAGTAGCACCAACATATCTCCCTCTCAAGGTCAGTAGTAACACCAACATATCTCCCTCTCAAGGTCAGTAGTAGCACCAACATATCTCCCTCTCAAGGTCAGTAGTAACACCAACATATCTCCCTCTCAAGGTCAGTAGTAGCACCAACATATCTCCCTCTCAAGGTCAGTAGTAACACCAACATATCTCCCTCTCAAGGTCAGTAGTAGCACCAACATATCTCCCTCTCAAGGTCAGTAGTAGCACCAACATATCTCCCTCTCAAGGTCAGTAGTAGCACCAACATATCTCCCTCTCATATCTCCCTCTCAAGGTCAGTAGCAACACCAACATATCTCCCTCTCAAGGTCAGTAATAGCACCAATATTTCTCCCTCTCAAGGTCAGTAGTAACACCAACATATCTCCCTCTCAAGGTCATTAGTAACACCAACATATCACGTTATTATATCCTTTATTGAATTCTTTATTAAATTCTTTATTAAATTTCCTTTGCATTCTGATACTCAGAAAATTTTCTTTTCATATAAAGTATTGTTCTTCTATACTTAAAGAATGTCATTTTATTTGGCTTTATTCATCTCAAGGTCAGTAGTAGCACCAACATATCTCCCTCTCATATCTCCCTCTCAAGGTCAGAAGTAGCACCAACATATCTCCCTCTCATATCTCCCTCTCAAGGTCAGTAGCAACACCAACATATCTCCCTCTCAAGGTCAGTAATAGCACCAATATTTCTCCCTCTCAAGGTCAGTAGTAACACCAACATATCACGTTATTAAATCCTTTGTTAAATTCTTTATTAAATTTCCTTGCATTCTGATACTCAGAAAATTTTCTTTTCATATAAAGTATTGTTCTTCAATACTTAAAGAATGTCATTTTATTTGGCTTTATTCATCAGGATAACATGTAGCTTTATGACTATTTCATGTTCAGTGTTAGAATTCACAAATGTTGTTGTTACTGTTTATCATTTTTTTATCCAGGTTCTCTGCGTGATGACACAGAATTAGTGATCACGGGGACGGGTTTCGTCACGGAGGCTGCCAACAATTCTGTGCTGATCGGAGGAGTGCCATGCAACGTAACGTCAGCCTCGGCGACGCAGCTGCGATGTGACATCGGTGCAGGTCCTGCGGGGCCACACACTGTCCTGGTTAATGTCCACGGCAAGGGTCTGGCTGATGGACAACTGCAGTTTGTTTACTTGCTTAAGGCAGACAGCATCAGCCCCTCCGCTGGCAGTCTTGCAGGTTAATTGGATTTGATTTGATTTGATTTGATTTGATGTTGGCCGCTCCACTTTTGTCTCGTGGGCACTCTGAGCTTACGCAGCATGGCTATCCAGCTAGAGAGGAGACCCAATACGCACTATCCCCAATCTGTGAATAGCACTCGTGCTGACCGCCCGGTGCAGGCCCCTACACTGATGAAAAGCTACCCTATCTAATTATCACCTTCTGCACTGACAACTTTCACCTCAACACTCACTCCTTCCCTTGGGGCCTACAATCCCCAGCACGCTAAAGGGCGTCCAATATCCCTATACAGCCTGAGGCGTCCAATATCCTCGTAAGCCCTACCAATCACAACTAGAGGCTAAAAATGTCCTCCACGTGAGTACCTAGTGATCTTCAGCACCTTCATATCTACCAGCTGCCTCCTTACCAACTTTTCTAATCCCACCGAGACTACATCCTAAGTAACCGACATCCCCCACTAAACTATGACTACCACTCCTTTTCTTTCTCCGCCTGAAAAGGACCTACAAGAAATAAAATCATTAGTACCATAATCCCACCGAGACTACATCCTAGATAACCAACATCCCCCACTAACTATGGCTAACATTTTTCTCACCATCCTGATCCAGACCTGCAAACCCTACAAATCACAATAACAATTAGTGGCTGCAAATAACTGGAACAAAATATAAATATCTTCATCTCCTGAAACACCAAGGAAAAATTAAGATTTTAACACCGAGACTACATCCTAGATAACCAATATCCCCCACTAACTATGACTAACATTTTTCTCATCACCCTGTTCCAGACCTGCAATTGATTTGTCATGTTGGCCACTCCACTTATGTCTTATGTGCACTCAGAGCCTTTGCAGTGTAGTTACACAGCTAGAGAGGACACCCAATAAGCAATCTCCAAACTTGATAAAACTAAATAGTAATATTTATACTGATCACTCAATTATAGAATGAAAATTAATATTGATATCTTTGTATTTGTAGGAGGTACTCTGTTGACTATTAACGGTACTGGTTTTGGTGACAATGTGACGGTCGTGGTGGGCTCGGAGGAATGTCTGCTTGTCTCGGCGACATATAACATCATAGAATGCTACACCCCGTCTGCTGTAAGTAACCAGGTCAGGCACTCTACTGCCTTCAACAGCTAAAGCCAAACATCTGTAGGGTCAGGCATAATCATGATCCAATAAGGTCACTCATAATCATGATCCAATAAGGTCAAGCATAATCATGATCCAATAAGGTCATGCATAATCATGATCCAATAAGGTCAGGCATAATCATGTTCCATTAAGGTCATGCATAATCATGATCCAATAAGGTCACGCATAATCATGATCCAATAAGGTCACGCATGGCTATTGCGCAACATCATCTGGCCACATGTAACTGTTGACTATTTGGTCATGCACACCTCATGCGCGACACATTATGGTCACACAATGATCATATTAGACCTTATTTTGATATGTTCATGCATGAGCCAATAGATGTTTAGTTTTAATTGTTCATTTATTACAAATTCAATAAAAGTACCAGGAATGGTTTTCTGCTCTGAAACAACATGTATGTAGCGCTATGCTGATTATTATTCCACATCAATGTATTATTTCATTAAGCTATGCATCAAGCTATGCTTATGAGCATCAAGCTATGTATATGACCATCATGTTATGCATATAATCATGTTATGTTATGCATATAACCTTCAAGCTATGCATATGACGTCACACATAATCATCAAGCTATACATATGACGTCGCATATAATCATCAAGCTATGCGTATGACCATCAAGCTATGCATAAAACCATGATCAAGCTATACATATATGAGCATCAAGCTATGCATATAACCTTCAAGCTTCATATAACATACAGTTTCTATTAAAATGAGAATACAAACCCAGGTGGACATTAGGACTATGCGATAGCCAGTTCTATATACGTCAATAAAAAATAAACATTTTGGACTCGCCCTCCTACCACCAACGGTGGCGCCACCATCGCCTGCCCAGTTTCCCGCTCAACCTCGCTTGAGAACCACTTTTTTAAAATTTGACGCCAACCAACAGGACGGTTGGCGATTTTTATGCGAGTTATTTCAGAATAAGCTGGTTTTTTAATGAAAAGTTTAAGCAATATGTCTTTTCAGAGCAAGAAGGACGCTTACGTGAGGAAAGGAGAGCTCTTACGACCAAAAGTGGCTGTCAGACAACCGGAAAAGACGTAGTAGTTGGGTTTGTTGACAAATTGGTTCGTGAAGAAGGTAAATTATTATTATTTCTACCTTATAGATGTCAGAGAGCACTCCGCCATAATATTTGGCTCGTATTTACTCCAAAAGAGAAGAAATTAAATACGCAGAAGTAAAATACTTGCATTGTCGCTCACGGAGCAGCGCGAGTTGAAATCTCGTGGCCGGCTCTCGGTGGGACGAGAATAACGAAAGTTTTCTGGTTTTTGTAGATAAATAAGAATTTTATTGCTTAAATGGCTTCAGGGATAGCCCGCCATGTATTTTGGTGGGTTTGAGAAGCAAAAGAAAGAAATTTACTGCGTATTTTTTATCTTAATGTATTATCGCTCACAAAGTCACGAGCGAGATAGTACTGAGGTCGACACGACCTCGGAGGTGAAATTCTTTGTTTTCTGCGTAGAAAACATGGAAAATTGATCAGAATCGGTTGGATAAGATTCGGTTCGATAAGTTAAGTAGGTTTTGGAGTCGAAAACATGTTCGAGAGAAGAAAATCGTTCACCGGAAGTAGAAATACGAAACCGGAAGTGAGCGAGGAATTGTGGGTAAAGTTCAAAATCAAAAGAAATAATCTACAAATGATAGTCTTTTGATTATAGTTTTACTCGAAAACATGATCTGATAAATAATTTGATAATTTTAAAGGAAGATATAATGAAAATCAAAGAATGAAAGAGTTATGAGTTTGTAGCCACTTGCTATGGACGCTCCAAATTTCTTTTGATCACTGAGGTTAAGCAACATCGAGCCTGGTTAATACCGGGATGGGTGACCGCTGGCTTGTAGGTGATTGATTTTTCATATGGAGAAAATCATTTTCTATTTTAATTTAAACAGAATTCAGTCAGTGGGAATTCAGTTAACTGTAGTATTCAGTCAACTGTAGAATTCAGTCAACTGTTGAATATGGTTTCCAAGATAAATGGAAAATTAAACAGAATTCAATCAACTGTAGAATTCAGGAAACGGTTGAAAATTCATTGTTAGACAAAAGGTCTTAAACATGTCAATTGTTTGTAGTTTTGTGAGATAATTCTACAAATAATTGGAAGATTAAATAGAATTCAGTCAACTGGTGAATTCAGTTAACTGTGGAGCATTCATGTGTAGACAATGTGTCAAATACATGTGATTTATGTGTTTGATGTGAAACATTTCAAAACTATTTGAATTTTTTAAAATAAAATTCAGTCAACTGTTGAATTTAACCAACTGGGAAGAATTCTTGGTTAGACAAAATTCATATGAATTAGTGTATTGTTACTTGAAGGGTTTCTTTATTTGAAATAACTCTTCAGGTAAAATTGATGAATGTGATTTATCGACTAGATATTCACTTCAAGATAACTTGAGAATGACAGGCAATTCAGTCAACTGCAATGAATTATTCAGAGGATTGATTTCAATGTTGTAACTTAATACGGTGCTTTGTTGAACACAGAGTATAAGACAACACTATTGGAGTAAATTATCTCAGAGTTAGAATCCAATGTAAATTACAAGACTACATGGGAATAGAGTTGGTATTGGCCAGATTTGAGATTACAAGTGAATGTTTCAAAGTATCATTAAAGTAGTCTGAATTGTAGGAAAGGGAACAGTACAGAATGTTGGTATCCTTTTCTAAACTCCATGGAATAGTCTAGATTGGATGTATTTATGTTTGCTATGAGGAAGGAAAAGATGCACTGAGAAACTTAAATGGAAGCATCGGTGGCTCAGTGGCAGAATGCTAGCCTACCACGCAGGTGTGTCAGGCTAGGTTTTCTGCTGATACAAAACTGAAGTCCAGTTGATTGATTAAGTGTTGCTCCTTCAAGAGTAAAGGATTGAGGCATGAAGTTCAATTCATACAGATGGAATTTAACTTCTATAACTGGAAAGGACTGGTTATGAAATTAAATAAAGTTTGGGTGATCCACAAGTGATCATCAAATGATGAAAAGCCATTGCTGATATGAAATATGGTTCAAATTACTCATTAATGAGTTTTTCAATCATAAGTAGTAACAATTCTGGCCTGATACTTGGGGTCAAGTTTCAGAAGTGCATCAGAAGTTTCCTGTCAGATGTTACATGCGTTGCCAAGATTCATATGGTACTGTGAAGAGTACATGAAACGAATAAATGGTATTAATTTATCGTTAGTTGAAGCAATGCAAACCTGAAGGTTAAGATTGGTAACATCGGGATAAATATTTTATCCAAAATGTTATGATATGGAAGCAATGAAGTAATAAGTGTGGTGAATCAGTAAGAAATTGGTTCTTTCAACACTTTGAAATAGAATGAGATATTAGTGGGTTGTTGTACTAAGACTTACAAGTTACAGAATATGATAACCTAACCCAAAACTGAGCTTCTTGTAAGTGAACATCAACGGAAACGAGAACAGTTCGGATTCCGTAGAGTGCACGTCAGCTCAGAGGAAGGTTCTCGGTCCAGTACATGTATATGCATAATGAGCAGACAAGGTTTGCTGGATACTATGCTATGAAAACAGGAGGAATAACAACTCAGTTCAGTTGAAGTTCTTCTGTTAAGTAATCAGCAGTTCTTTGGTAGGCTGGCATATGGAGAACTGTGCTGGTGTAATGAGCATACATAGCAGGAATGCAGGAAAGTCTGTAGAATGGGGTTGCTCATGTAAAATGAAATTCTGCTGAATAATATGTTGTGTATACAAGAGAATCAAAACAACATGAGTCAATGCTGAGATGTAGGAGTTTCAAGTTGGTACTCAACAACTCAGTGGTTGCAATGCTCACTTTGAGAGTGAGGTTGAGATCCCAGTTCAGTTCAGTTTTGGTTACCAGAGGATCAAAGGATCTGAGGAGGGATCGAGTGAATATGCGGTAAGGCTGGATGCTCAAGGTCCCAAGAGACCAGAAGTAGGAGCCAGATAAATCTCAGGAGCCAGAGACAAGACTGCAGTGATAAGTACTATCTGCCCTAGACTAGACTGCAGTGATGGCTTCAGCTAGAGAGTACCATAGTGGGAGTACCACTAGTGGTTTCTCTTAACAGATCTCCAGACCTTCATAGGTGCCTCCAAGGAGGGTTGGGGGCATGTGTGTGTGTTGGATCTGGAAGGAATAGATCTGGAGAGTAGAGAACTAGCACAATGATCTAGCTATCAGATGATTTACTGAACAAGTTCATAATGACAGCAATGATCAACTTAAAAGTACTGGCGTATGTCAGCTCCTAGGAGAGACCAGGTCAGAAGTTTTTGGAAAGAGACTCAAGTGTTTTCCAAAGTTGTATTCAATCCCAGAGGTGTGAAAATGACCCGACATCCTTGGCAATTTCTATTTGCCAGCATAGTGAGGGACTGAGGAAAAAGATCGACTACTTGCAGCAGTGTGGCTTATACACTTGGAAGGGGGTCTAAGGACCTGTGGCTGAAGTGGAAATATCCATTCTTGAAGTGGATTGCTAAAAGGAATTATTCTAAACTCACATCTTTCGTGTTCAGTGGTTCTGGATAGATGCGAGTGGATAGTAGATGCAGTGAGCATGGTATGGGCAGGATTAGATGTACATACTTTTGGGACAGTCCAGAGATCATTAGATTGAGAAGGGCTGTATCCAGAGTTGTTCAATTTATACATGAATCGTCCAATACAGTTACCTAAGAGGAAAGACTACTGAAACAATTGATCAGGTCAGTGTTTCATATGTGAATAGTGATGCTTTTATTCTGGCAGTTTTATAGGACTGCAGTTGTGATGGAAGGATTTTCAAAGGAGGTTTCTGTGATATGGGAGTAGTGACAGAGGACTCCTGAAGAGGGCTAAGAATCAAGTATGGGGACGCCTTTATTCTACAGAGAGGCTCCATCGGACATAGTTATATAAAGATTATAGATATGCCGTAAAAGGTCATTGAATGACTTCTACCAGAGAGCAAATTCTGAAAGCGACACTGGAGGTATCTTAAGTTACAGTGTGTTTAGGGTTTGGAACGGTTGGAACATTCCAGTACAATAGTACAAAACATGCTTCAAAAGGATATGGTCATTGGTTCCTGAGATAGGGACACTGTTACTGTAAAGCACCACATTCCCAGCAGTGAAAGGTGGAATCTCGTTGGATTTTGAAGTTCTGGGGAGAAGATGTATTGCAAATAATATGCAATCAATAGTGGGCGCATCTAATGATAACGTGAAGGAAATGTAAATACCCTGTGTTATTATATCAGTGACTCCCAGTGTATGCCTTTTGGGACTGAAAATCTCCCTACATGCTCACGGACTGGAACATTTCTTTATACTGCCTCAAGATCCAAATTCTTGGTTAAGTTGTTAATCTAAAGGAGAGAATATTGGAAATATATGGGACTCAAAGTTGAAGCACCAAAGCTCCAGCTTGGGCTAGACGTAAATAAAGAGGCCAAGCTGCTATATATATACTGTGTACTGCTTAGATACTAATTGGAAGGAACAAAGATATCAGTATGGATAACTCAGATTCCTTAGTGCCAAACAAGAAACGAAAAGATGTGTAGCAGAGCACAACATCAGTATGGCTAAATAAAGCTCTCAGTAAGAAGACCATGATGCTTGATAAGAAGATGGGGAATCTCATCAAGGGAAGTTCCTTAAAGTCTAAGCACTGGTTCAGATATAGATCTCGTTAAAGAAACTACCCAGATTCTGTCCGTATCCAAACAGTAAGGAAAGCTGTGGGTGTTCATCAGGGCTCAAAGATTCAGTCAAACCATTTAAGCTGAAGGAAGTCATTTCCACTGAATACCAAGAAGTCCATACAATGGTCCATAAGGCTAATTTGGCTAAAGGGGACATGGATGGTGTATGGTTAACTGCAATATGGGTCATAACAGTCCACCTTCAAGGCGGTATCAGAGGAGACCTCACACAGCTGGATGTAAGATGGGTCAAAACAGTCCAACTTCAAGTAATATCCCAGATATACAATTGAGGTTGGGACGGAAGTAAAGGCTAGGACCTTATTGGGCAGATCCTCAGATATCTAGACAAACAACGGTATCAGAGGAAACCTCGCTCAGCTGGATGTTATATATATACAATAGAAACAGAAAGCTGGGTGGAAGAAGATATCTTCATGGCTGTTACTCATAGTCAGATCTGGAAGAATGGTCATGAGGATGTATGGAATTCCGAGTACTGACCCAGGTAGCTACTCATATGCTGATGGGCCTAACTGTCCACCTTCAAGTTATTCATCAGAGTTGGCAGTCAAGGTCTGGACAGTTGGAAAAGACTCGGTCCTGTTGTGGTATGACATGATGGAAGGTAGCTGGCTGACTGGTGGTACGGGTCATAACTCTCAAGTTCCGATGGGTGCCATTCAGTCAGTTGCCCAGTCACAACAGAAGGTAACTGACTAAAATGTACACATAACTCACAAGTGCTGGAAGAAGAGGAGGATGTCTCCAAGGATGTAGCAGGGATGAACTAATGGAATTTGGATGAAATGTTGGTTCTTCTGTAGTAACAATGGATTGATTTCAAGGGGTTTGAGAGTCTTAGAAGAGGATCTCAACAGGATGGTCTTTGTGAGTTTGTGCATAAATTAGAGGTCAGAGTCAGTTACAAGAGCCTTAATTAGTCAGTGAAACTCCTCAAGCCCATGAGAGTAGGACTAGACTGATTAGTATGCATCATAGCACCTTGCACCCTAGTAGTGAAGTTACTAGGCAATTGGACTTAGTAGCGCTACTAATAGAAACCAAATATTGTAGTGCAGTAGTATCAACTCTGGGAATCCATCAACAGGTTGGCAGAGTATACTCAGAAAATGCACACATAACAAAGACCTCTGAGGGTGCACTAGTAAAGCAAACAATACCTCCCACGGGATAAGTTTGCTATACTAGATGGTAAGTGAAAAGAGTGGACTCGTTAAAGATTGGTGCTTAGTGTGAGCTAGTAGTACCTACCAGAGGAAACCTAGTTGCTACACTATAGAAATTAGCCCTCCAATGATGCATGGCTCTATAAAGTATTGTCTGGATATAAGAGAAGGGAATCTCAGCAATAGTCCTCAGTCTCTAGTATCAGACATACAAGTGGTCAGACCTAACATGGTATCAACTATGAAGAGGTTTTGGACTGCTATCGCCGCCGATCGCCCTAAGTTTCAGTTGAAATTGTTGGTTGGGACCCTCCTCCTAATCAGTGATTCTGTCCTAATGTCCACCTGGGTTTGTATTCTCATTTTAATAGAAACTCCACAAATTTTATTAATTAGTGTGTTTCTTATTAAACATGAATACAAACCCAGGTGGACTGTGCTTTCCCACCCGACCTCCCCGCTTAGGCGTCAAATTTATTTTTGATCAAAGTGGTTCTCAAGCGAGGTTGAGCGGGAAACTGGGCAGGCGATGGTGGCGCCACCGTTGGTGGTAGGAGGGCGAGTCCAAAATGTTTATTTTTTATTGACGTATATAGAACTGGCTATCGCATAGTCCTAATGTCCACCTGGGTTTGTATTCATGTTTAATAAGAAACACACTAATTAATAAAATTTGTGGAATTATCAAGCTTCCTGTATTAGCATTTATGGTGTGGATGGTGTTTCAGTCGGGGCCAGGCTCGGAGGATGTGGTAGTTGTTCAGGGTTCCCACAACACATCACTGGACCTCGCATTTGACTACCAGATGGCGTTCACGCCCGTCATCACGTCTATCAGCAGTCACGTTGGCAGCATCCTTGGTATGTCTACAATATTTCTTCTTTCAAATATTTACGTGATTTTTCCATTTTGAAAATCCTGTATTGTATAAATCTAAAGCTTTTTAGCAGAGAAGCTTTTGTGGTGTCATGTTTATCAGATTATGCAAAAGAAGAATACCTAGTCATTCTTCAAAAAGAGTAGGGCATTGAGTCATATTTACAGGCTTCTACTAGACCTGATATGGCCAAAATTGTGCTGAGAAAACCAACTTGTTATTCCAGGTGACACGTCGGTGATCATAAGTGGCACGGGGTTCGGTAGTGAGGCGGCACTGTACGCGGTGACCGTGGGAGACGTACCAGCCACCATTGCCTCCTACACAGACACAGCCATCACCGCCACCCTCCCTGCTATGCCCCACGGATCCTACACCCTCGACCTCTACGTCGAAAACAAAGGCCTCGCTGATACCACGTGAGTCTCACTGATATATTTTATGATACACAAACTGTTTTAATAATGTGCTTTCTCAACCAATCAGAATTACTTATATTACTTATGTTTAAAGAGACCAAGCTATACAATACATCGTGGTTGTTTTTAACCCTCAGCCCCTGGTGTAATCAGGCTGTAGTGGACAGTGACCTTCACCTACTTTTCAAGCTCACACGACCATTATATCAAATTCCCTAACACCTTTTAACTGATGAACAAATGATGGCATCTTCATGAGACTTGACACACATAAGCATCTCATGAAGACCCCAGATGAGTTTGATGAATGGTGACCTTTACCTACTTTTCAAGGTCATAGGGAAATTTATGTCAAATCCACATGAGAATTGACACGCATAAGCAAATAAAAAACAAGATGAGCGGAAGTCGTGACCACGCATGCGCGTGGTCTCACTTCCGCTCACGAGTTCAATATGACATTCTCTTTCTCTGTGGACGCCCGTCATGTTTATCTCATTTTTTATTTTTTATTTCCAGAACACATACCATAGAGGAAATAACCTACACATTCCAAGTGAGCAATATTTTCCCACTAGATGGCTCTGTGGTGGGAGGAAGTGTACTCACCATAACAGGAAGTGGATTCACTGACCTCCCCAGTGACCACGAGGTGCTGGTGGGGGATACAAAATGCCCTGTGAGCTTTGCAGATAATACCACCTTAGTATGCACCCTGGAGGACCCCACACAGACACACACCATAGACAACCAAGGCGTACATCCAAGTAAGATAAACAATTATATTACATTCTATTTAAATCACTGTTCAAAAGATTGTGCTCAAATTGACCAAAACACACTTCATAGATTTAATTTATATTGGTTTTATTACAAATAAAACCACAAGAAAATATATTTGTAGGCCAGATATATACATACAGTACAGTACATATAAATATGATGATAGATGATATTCTTGTGCAATATTCCTATCGCGATGTGTATGAAGTGATAGATGTGTGTATATATATCTGTGTTGTGTGCAGTATTTGGAGTGGGGTATGCATGGAATCCGTCCACCGTGGAGATAGAACTCGGCGACACAGTACAGTGGACGTGGACCACACCGAGCTTCGTCCCGGACATCGGGTACCGTGTCCAGCAGACAGACACGCCCTCTGACCTCGCCTACAATCAACGTGGCTTCACTAGCGGAGAAACTAAGACACCAAATGGTAAAATATAATAATATTGATACTAATGACAAGATGTACATGTATGTTCAGTTTGTATTATCATGAAAATGGGAGAATACTAAATAAAGATCCCAGTCACACTTAAACAAGTGTAGGGCAGACTTTTGTCTGATCTTCTAAATTGTCCTGAAAAGTTTGTCCATTATAATATCTAATTCATGTATTGTCCTCCAAAGTGTCGCTATATTTAGTTGTATTGAGCAGTTCCCATGATACTAAGATAAATTGAGTGGCGTCTATATTTATTAATGGTACAATTAGTGGTACAATTAATGGTTTTTGTATTTAGGTGTGATGAGTAACAATTGTTTTTCGTATTTAGGTGTGATGAGTAACGATTGGTTTGTGTGTGATAAGTAACAATTGGTTTTTGTATTTAGGTGTGATAAGTAACGATTGGTTTTTGTATTTAGGTATGTATGAATACAAGTTCACGACTCCTGGGGTTTACTACTTCTGGTCCGGATACGTGGACAATTATGAGAACATCATCATGCGAGGAGCTGTCCATGTTAGGGACACGCAGTCCTATGCTCAACTCGTCACACTGTCCGTCAACGACATCGAGGCTGACCATCACATCGGAGGTAACTGTCGCGATTCTTTGTGCTGTTTATATTTTTACACCTCCTATATCTGTCTGACATTTATAAACAAGCATTTATATAATTATACATGTCAAAAATCAACTTCACTCCTGACTATAAAAAAAAGTTCACCAAAATATTCACCATTGTAGAAGTAATTTTAAAGTCTATATCAGACATTTACAATCAAAAGTTTTATGTATATGTATATATATATATGTATATGTATATGTATATGTATATGTATATGTATATGTACATGTATATGTATATGTATGTTTATGTACAAGTATATGTATGTACAAGTATATGTATCTTACAAATGAGGTTATTTTGTTTGTGAAGGTTCAGCTAATCCGGTGGACAGTTCCGGATGCCCTCCGACTACGGAGGCTGTGTTTGATATCTGTAACTCTAC
Source organism: Amphiduros pacificus (assembly GCA_949316495.1). Taxonomy (NCBI): domain Eukaryota; kingdom Metazoa; phylum Annelida; class Polychaeta; order Phyllodocida; family Hesionidae; genus Amphiduros; species Amphiduros pacificus. The sequence goes on from OX439011.1 coordinate 19,844,261, forward strand.
AGAGACTCCGGCAGATGCGTATCACTTTATGTGGTCCCGGTGTCATACTCCAGAGGTGGATACGATCTCCCCGACTCAAGGCCCGGCCTCTGACCCCATCACCATCACAGGTTCCGGGTTCAGCTCCACTCCCTGTCAGAACCTTGTGAAGATCGGAGACAGAACCTGCAATGTAACCTCTGCGACCTCTAGCTCTCTGACGTGTATGCTTGTCACAGAGGACAACATGGACGTAGGAACGTACATGCCAGTATCCGTCTCTGTCAACAACCTCGGAACAGCTTTGATACGCGAGGAAACGGAAACCAAGAGAAACTTTGTACTTCTTCCACACATTGTTAGTGTTAGTCCGCTATCTGGGTCAACAGAAGGTGGAGCCACTGTGGTGGTTTCAGGTTCAGGCTTTATAGCAGGTGGCGCCACCGTGGTGGATTCAGGATCAGATTTTACTGATGTGTCCGTCAGCATTGCTGGCATAAGCTGTGACGTGGTGGAGGTCAGCTACAGTTCGGTGGTATGCGTCACACAGAATGCTTACGTAGCGACAGATAATGTCACGCTCAGCGTGTACACCAGGGGTCAGCACATACCGGCACAGTGCCGAGGATCATGCCAGTACAGCTTCACTATATCGGATACACCCACTGTCCTGACTATGTCACCGATGACCATCACCTCAGTCAACCAAACTGTGACCATCACTGGCACAGGCTTTGGCACCAACATCGCCGCCCTGGTGGCAACCATAGGCGACACACCCTGTCATATCGACTCAGTCTCCGACACTGAAGTAGTTTGCTTATCAGGATCTCCCATCGCCGGTGCGCAATCCTTGCATCTCAATGTAGAGGAGAAGGGAGACGCGGCAAGTGCAGTGGGTGACGTCACGATCGTCGGAAGCATTGCTAGCGTCAGTCCATCCTTAGGAGGCCTTAATGGCGGCACCCACATCCACATCAGCGGATTTGCTTATGATCAAAACAGCATATCCGTCACTGTCGGAGGCTCTTCTTGCGAGGTGCTATCCGCATCACCGGATTTGATCCTGTGTTCCACACCCAGTGGGTCATCCGGAACCGTGGATATCGTCGTGACAACCAACGGTGAAGCTTTGGCTGCATCACCCTTTACCTACTCTGCAGCAGTCACGCCAGATGTATCCGGTATATCCGCCAACCAAGGCAACGCTGGAGATTCCATTCTCATATCCGGATCAGGCTTTGGGGCGTCGACGAATGGTTCGGAGGTTGAGGTGTACATCGGCGATGCACTATGCACTGTTAACTCAGTGTCAGACACAGACATCAACTGCACAGTAGGAGACCACGTGGTCGGCGAGTATGACGTCACGGTGACCGTCCTCACTCTCGGAACTGCCACCTGCTCACAGACCTTCACATATCCACTCATTGTCTCCACACTAGCGCCATCTGCAGGTAATATATTCATTCAAACAAATTTGAAAAATATGCTCAATATGGGCAAGTTTACATGTTTTCTAAATTATATCAATTTTTTAACAATTTTATATTCTCATGATCATCAATCATATTGGCATAACTAATAGCAGAACTCCGAGAAGGTCTACATATGTATATTAAATCAGCATTAGTTTAGTGTTATTAGTAATGTGTTTGTGATTGCAGGCAGTTTTGGCGGAGGACAGAACCTCAGTATCAGTGGCAATGGATTCACAGACACAGACAGCAATGTTACAGTATGTGGCGCCCTCTGCCTGATAACCAGCGTCCCCGACCCGACCCAGATCTTATGTCAGACACCTCCCAGATCACGTAAGCCAATAATCTAAAGTTTATCATAGATTTGGGCCTGGATAACTAACTGTCTAAGCAATAACACTTTTGTCATGATGGCTTTTATAATTAGCAAAGAAATTATTGTCGTTATGGCTGGTGTAATTAGCAAAGAAATTATTGTCGTTATGGCTGGTATAATTAGCAAAGAAATTATTGTTGTTATGGCTGGTATAATTAGCAAAGAAACTATTGTTGTTATTGCTGGTATAATTAGCAAAGAAATTTCAAAACCAAATATATCTCTTTGAGCCCATATATATTAAGGAAATTTGGACTAAAAAAATGGAAAAAAATATAAAAATACTCCCATCCAAAATCATCTTTTAATAAGAAAACAAGATATTATTTACATTTCCTGACCTTTTTGTTTTGTCAGCCACAGTTTCTGATCATTTTGTCAGCCATAATTTCTGATCATTTTTTCAGCCATAATTTGTTATTGTTCGTCAGCCATAGTTTGCTATTGTTTTGTCAGTCAGATTCTTATTGTTTTACTAGCCACAGTTTCTTATTGTTTTGCTTGCCACAGTTTCTTATTGTTTTACTTGCCACAGTTTCTTATTGTTTTGCTTGCCACAGTTTGATATTGTTTTGTCAGCTATAATTCCTTATTATTTTGTCAGGCATAGTTTCTCATTGTTTAGTTAGCCATATTCCTATTGTTTTGTCAGCCATAGTTTCTTATTGTTTTAGCGGCTGAAGGTGGCACGGAGGTCTGTGATGTGGTGGTGTCCGTGGGTCCATTGTCTGTGGCCGCACCCAGCAAATTTACCTATGACACGTCTTTGACCCCTAACATTACGTCGGTGACCCCTCGCCGAGGAGGGACAGGAGGCGGAACCTCAGTCACCATCACCGGAACAGGCTTCGGGTAGGTACCTCGATAAGTTGGAGAATCTCTATGGTTATGTGGTACTGTGACAAAATAGGCCAAACATCTCTATGGTCACGTAGTACTGTGACAAATAGACCAAACATCTCTATGGTCATGCAGTACTGTGACAAAATAGGCCAAACATCTCTATGGTCATGCATTACTGTGACAAAATAGGCCATACATCTCTATGGTCACGCATTACTGTGACAAATAGGCCAACCATCTCTGTGGTCATGCATTACTGTGACAAATAGGCCAAACGTCTCTATGGTTACGCATTACTGTGGCAAATACGCCAAACATCTCTATGGTTACGCATTACTGTGACAAATAGGCCAAACATCTCTGTGGTCATGCACTACTGTGACAAATAGGCCAAACATCTCTGTGGTCATGCATTACTGTGACAGATAGGCCAAACATCTCTGGTCATGCAGTACTGTGACAAAATAGGCCAAACATCTCTATGGTCACATAGTACTGTGACAAATAGGCCAAACATCTCTATGGTTACGCATTACTGTGACAAATAGGCCAAACATCTCTGTGGTCATGCAGTACTGTGACAAAATAAGGTCACATGTGGCTTTCACATGATATCATCTGGTCATAAATAGCTTGTAGTTAATGTTACCTGTTTGTCATGATCAAAAAGAATCTGGGGAATCTAGTGTATCTTTGAGAATGTCTGAGCAATTGTCAGAACGATTTGATTGTTTACCACTGCAGGACTTTGGCTGGGGATGTTGAGGTTAGCATCGCGGGCACCGAGTGCAACATCAGCTCCATCTCGGACACGGAGATAGTGTGTACGACAGGTGCACACACTCCCTCCACGGAAACAAAGGTCAGCGTCAGGAAGGGAACCAATGGCATCGCTCTACAGGTACGACACTCTCTCCCACCCTCCACCTTCAGCAACTTTGAAAAATGTACCTTAATGCCTGTAGGATTAGTCTATTAACATTGTGTTGCTTTCTGTGTGTTTAGGACAATGCAGATTTCCAGTACATAGATGTGTGGTCTTCGCCATTCACGTGGGGAGGTTCCGCCATCGAGGAGGGAGACTTTGTAGTCATCCCTAAGACCATGACAGTATTGCTTGACACAAACACGCCCGTCCTCTCCATGCTACTCATCCAAGGTGAGTCATAATACGGACACGCCCATCCTCTCCATGCTACTAATCCAAGGTGAGTCATAATACGGACACGCCCGTCCTCTCCATGCTACTCATCCAAGGTGAGTCATAATACGGACATGCCCGTCCTCTCCATGCTACTCATCCAAGGTGAGTCATAATACGGACATGCCCGTCCTCTCCATGCTACTCATCCAAGGTGAGTCATAATACGGACACGCCCGTCCTCTCCATGCTACTCATCCAAGGTGAGTCATAATACGGACACGCCCGTCCTCTCCATGCTACTCATCCAAGGTGAGTCATAATACGGACACGCCCGTCCTCTCCGTGCTACTCATCCAAGGTGAGTCATAATACGGACACGCCCGTCCTCTCCGTGCTACTCATCCAAGGTGAGTCATGATATGGCCACGCCCGTCCTCTCCATGCTACTTATACAAGGTGAGTCATAATACGGACACAGGAAATTTGGGCAGGAAAGGTACAGATTCAATGAGAGTTTTTAGCCAGAGGGTAAAACATCCTTTGATGCCTTTGTTAACATGTGGTTCCTGATTAAAGTATATTTACTGACCATAAAGACTACAGATAAGGTGGTGAAAAATAAAAATGAAACGTCCACCAGAGGACAGCACTAATCCTGTTTTGGGATTATCTCGTAGGTGGGAAGTTGATATTTGACGAGGTGGATGTGGAGCTTCATGCTAACAACATCCTGATCACTGACGGAGGCTTGCTTCAGGTCGGCACGGAGACGGAACCCTTCCAACACCAGGCCCTCATCATGATGCATGGCCACCCTCGCAGCCAGGAACTGCCCATATATGGAACGAAAACCCTCGCCGTCAGGGAAGGAACCCTCGACCTCCATGGTAGCATACTCTTTCTGTTACAATAGGCTAGTTGTTTCGTTTTTTCACTCGCCTCTGTTATGGCGTATAATTTATTACTTGTGATATGGAAAGGTCAAAGTTTGAACTTTATGAATATCAATATTTTGATAAATTCTAGGCATCATGAAAAACTGACAATTTAAAATATATCAAAATTAATCAAAAATGTGTTAAATTCATCCAAATAATATAAATTATAAATAATCCAAAAAATATAAATTCACCCAAAAAATATAAATTCACCCAAAAAATATAAATTCATCCAAAAAATATCAACAAAATATAATTTTGCCCAAGAAAATGTAAAAGATATAAATTTTGCAAAAATATATAAATTCTTCAAAAATATATAAATTCTTCAAAAATATATAAATTCTTCAAAAATATATAAATTCTTCAAAAATATATAAATTCTTCCAAACTATGTTGATCCACCTCCTGCTATGTTAGCGTTGGTTATTTGCCTGCAGGTAAGCCGCATGATGTGATGTGGACTCAGCTTGCCAGCACCGCTCAGGCCGGCAGCAGCACGCTCTCGCTGCTCGTACCCGTAGACTGGCAGCCCGGCGACGAGGTCGTCATTGCCTCCACCGGCGGCCGCTTATCACAAGCCCAGAACGAACAGCGCACCATCGCCACCGTGTCCGGGGACGGACTCCAGCTGACTCTGACAGAGCCGCTGGACTTCAAGCATCTCGGGGAGACCGTGCAGGTGAACGGAGGCGTAGAGCTGGAGGCGAGGGCCGAGGTCGGACTTCTCTCGCATAACGTCGTGGTGCGGGGAAATAACAACCCGGAATGGAATGACGTTATCGAGGCGTGTCCCGACGGATTCGATCCAGGTAAGACGGATTAAATCAATCCAGAGATATTGCCCCAAGAAAACGCTATGGTGACTTTTGTCTCCTTCTAAACTAAAATGGAGTACATGCACTTATTCTGAGGTTATGAAGTAATTCTGAGGCAGTTTGTTTGATAAGAGATGATGCAGTCATTCTGAGGTTATTTTTTGTTTGATAAGGGATGATGCACTCACTCTGAGGTTATTTTTTGTTTGATAAGGGATGATGCACTCACTCTGAGGTTATTTTTTGTTTGATAAGGGATGATGCACTCACTCTGAGGTTATATTTTGTTTGATAAGGGATGATGCACTCACTCTGAGGTTCTATATTTGGTTGTACATGATGGTCAGACTCTGCGAGGTGATACGTAATTTGTGCGGCCATTTATTGCAGGAGAGTTCGCGACGCAGACCTGTTTCCAGGGACGGTTTGGCGAGGAGATCGGCTCTGATCAGTTTGGTTCTCAGATCATGCTGAGTGCCGCCAAGCCTGGGAAGTATGATGTCATCGGCCGCATCGAGAACATAGAGGTGACATACGCCGGGCAGGCATACAGGCTCGGCAGGTACGCCATACACTTCCATCTAAACGGAGATGTATCTCAGTCGTACGTACGTCATACGAGCATCCATCGCAGCTTCAACCGCGCCATCAACATCCACGGGAGCCACTACCTCACGGTGGAGCATAACGTCATCTATGATATCATGGGTGGCGCCCTCTTCCTGGAAGATGGCATCGAGATTGGCAACGTCTTTGAATACAACCTGGTGGTATTCGTGAAAGCCAGCACAAGTCTGCAGAACGATGACATCACCCCAGCTGCATTCTGGGTAACCAACGCTAACAATACGTACCGGCACAACCACGCGGCAGGCGGCACCCACTTTGGATGGTGGTACCGGATGCACGACCGACCGGACGGACCCTCCTATGATCCTAACTACTGCCCCAAGAAAATTCCCATGGGTAGGCAGCATTCAATTGATGATTTCTCATTTCTCGTTTCCATGCATCTACTGCTGATGCATGCAGTTTGATAACAATAATTATGAAAAGTAGAAAAGGCTAGAATCCTGTAGACGAGGTCGACAACGATGGCAGTACCGGGCCAATAATTATGATATCCTTCAGAATGTAGTTAAGATCATTCTTATTTTCCTTGAGATGGTTTATTTTCTAAAAATGCAAGTATTTTCTTGATGTAATAAATTATAATTTTATTAACCAAAATGAAATTGCCATATGGTAGATGTTCTACTCTGCTGGAGCCAAACATCGACTTGGTCATGCATAAAGGTGGCTAACTATATCAATAACAATGACCTTAACATTTCAGGGGTGTTTTATAACAACACTGTGCACTCTCAGGGTTGGTTTGGTATCTGGATCTTCCAGGAGTTCTTCCCGATGAAGACTGGAGCGTGTAGTTCTAACACGCCTCAGGCGGCGAGGTTCCACAACCTGACCGCCTGGCACAACGAGAAGGGAGCGGAGGGCGTCAGCATCGGAGCTGTCCAGTTCATCGGCTTCCTCCTCGTACAGAACTCAGTCGCAGGAATCGAACTAAAACTCGTCAGCCACATTGAGCGATACAGGTTAGATATTATTATTCTTGCTCTCATTCTGGTTCTAATTTTCATTCTTATTCTTGCTCTCATTTTCAATCTTATTCTCATTCTCATTCTTATTCTTATTTTTGTTTTCATTCTTATTCTCATTCTATTTTCATTCTTATTCTTATTCTTATTTTCATTCTTATTCTTATTAAATTTTCATTCTTATTCTTATTAAATGTAGTGTTATTAAACTGTAAGGAGCACTGGACCATATTATTCTTATTCTCAATCTTAGTCTCATTCTTAGTCTCATTCTTAGTCTCATTCTTTTTCTCATTCTTATTGTTCTTTTTCTTATTATTATTAAACAGTGAGGAGCGTGGGACCATGTTGAAGGATTCCATTATTGCGGCTTACCCAGACCAGCGTGGGGTTCTGACGGGTTCTACCACGTCAGTTGCCATAATCCTGCCTTACCTGAGTGGCCTCCTCGTCTCCGGTATCACCTTCATCAACTTTGATACCGGCACGTCTTCCTGCTTCCGTATCGCCAGCATCACCGGAACGACAGAAGACTTTAATGGTGGCTTTACCTACCAGACTACCGGACTCACATTCATCAATTCGCAAAATAAGGTGAGGCATCTCCTACATCTTTACAGTCACACATGAACGTGACTAAAGCGTAACCATTGTGCCACGCATGAGAGGTATATGCAACCAAATAGTGCCTCGTAAAAACTATGCATGACCAGATGATGTCACATGATAGGCATGCGTGACTGGATGGTGTCAAATGCATGACCAGATGGTGTCACATGGTAGCCATGCATGACCGGATGATGTCACGTGATAGGCATGCGTGACTGGATGGTGTCAAATGCATGACCAGATGGTGTCACATGGTAGCCATGCATGACCAGATGATGTCACGTGATAGGCATGCGTGACTGGATGGTGTCAAATGCATGACCAGATGGTGTCACATGGTAGACATGCATGACCGGATGATGTCACGTGATAGGCATGCGTGACTGGATGGTGTCAAATGCATGACCAGATGGTGTCACATGGTAGCCATGAATGACCGGATGATGTCACGTGATAGGCATGCGTGACTGGATGGTGTCAAATGCATGACCAGATGGTGTCACATGGTAGCCATGCATGACCGGATGATGTCACGTGATAGGCATGCGTGACTGGATGGTGTCAAATGCATGACCAGATGGTGTCACATGGTAGCCATGCATGACCGGATGATGTCACGTGATAGGCATGCGTGACTGGATGGTGTCAAATGCATGACCAGATGGTGTCACATGGTAGCCATGCATGACCAGATGATGTCACGTGATAGGCATGCGTGACTGGATGGTGTCAAATGCATGACCAGATGGTGTCACATGGTAGCCATGCATGACCGGATGATGTCACGTGATAGGCATGCGTGACTGGATGGTGTCAAATGCATGACCAGATGGTGTCACATGGTAGCCATGAATGACCGGATGATGTCACGTGATAGGCATGCGTGACTGGATGGTGTCAAATGCATGACCAGATGGTGTCACATGGTAGCCATGCATGACCGGATGATGTCATGTGATAGGCATGCGTGACTGGATGGTGTCAAATGCATGACCAGATGGTGTCACATGGTAGCCATGCATTTATTTACTTGTTTTGATATGTTTGCACTGGTTACATGTCTATTTATCAATTCAGATATTTTGGCGCTGGTTACATGTTGGCGCTGGTTACATGTTGGCGCTGGTTACATGTTGGCGCTGGTTACATGTTGGCGCTGGTTACATGTTGGCGCTGGTTACATGTTGGTGCTGGTTACATGTTGGCGCTGGTTACATGTTGGCGCTGGTTACATGTTGGCGCTGGCTACATGTTGGCGCTGGCTACATGTTGGCGCTGGCTACATGTTGGTGCTGGTTACATGTTGGTGCTGGTTACATGTTGGCCTATTTATTTATTCAGATATTTTGGTGCTGGTTACATGTTGGCCTATTTATTTATCCAGATTTTTTGGCTCTGGTTACATATTGGTCTATTTATTTATCCAGATATTTTGGCGCTGGTTACATGTTGGTCTATTTATTTATCCAGATATTTTGGCGCTGGTTACATGAGGGTCTCTACTTGGACCTGGATGGCAGTTTGACTGGCAGAGTGAACGGCAGAGCTATAGCCTCTAGTGGATTACTTCCCCAGGCAGAATGCTCTGATGTAGCCGACTTCAGCGTCAACTCGGCAATACCTGGTGCGGCATGTGACGCCTCTGTAGGCTTCCACAGGTACCCCATCTTTACTTATATTATGATCTTCACACTGTACACTGGTGCCCCATCCTCACTAATGTCATCACACATACTGTATACACTGGTGCCCCATCCTTACTAATGTCATCACACATACTGTATACACTGGTGCCCCATCCTTACTATTTCATCACACATTCTGTATACACTGGTGCCCCATCCTTACTAATGTCATCACGCATACGGTACAGACGGGTGCCCCATCCTTACTAATGTCATCACACATACTGTATACACTGGTGCCCCATCCTTACTATTTCGTCACACATACATGTACGTATCCTGTATACAACGGTGCCCCATCCTTACTATTTCATCACACATACTTTATACACTGGTACCCTATCCTTACAAATGTCATCACACATACTGTATACACTGGTACCCCATCCTTACTATTTCATCACACATTCTGTATACACTTGTACCCCATCCTTACTAATGTCATCACACATACTGTATACACTGGTGCCCCATCCTTTATATGCTGACACACACTAACTTATACATGCACAAACAGGTACCCTATCCATACACACATGTATGCTTGATAAATTGTGGGTCTGTTATATTTGAGATCACCACAAGAATACACAAGTACATGTACATCTTCACTGTTTGGCAATTTTGAATGAGATATTGCAAAAATAATTTGTCTTTTAAAGATACATTTGTTTCTCTTTCCAGATGGGCATATAATAAAGCAACTCCATCCTCCTTGAAGTACAAGCAAGTGGAGTTTACCAATGAGCATGGGTCGGCCATTGCAGAGTATCGCTTTAAATCACTGACTCATAAGGAGGGGTGGACATCCCTCTTGGTATCGAACAAAGTAACGCAGATGACATTCCTCGAAGCTGAACACCTAACAAACATCTCCTACTCCGGCATATTCCATGATATAGGCGTAAGTGAACATATAACAAGTATAAAACACCAGGTGGCAGCACGGCCCATTTTAGCAGTGAGAATTCCAGAAACTAGACACACCAAAAAAACTCATTAAAAATTTCAAAATGATTTTTTTTTTATTTCAGGTGGATGACTATGTGATTGTCCAGCACAATCTCACCCAGAGTCCAGATATGTTCCAGGTGATTCCGGGCGGACACTTCCGGGATGGAGCAGCGGAGATGCTGGATCCCCTTACTAATTACCACGGCGACTGGCACTTTGATGGAAACACGACTATGTTCTCCTACATGGGTATGTCACCAATAATAAGGTTATATATACAACCTTCAGTTTATATTGCACCATGTATATTTTAACTAATTGGTATTTGAAATAAAATATATAAAATTTCTTTCAGTGTCTGGTCGAAATAAGGTATCAAGGCGCTCATCTCCAATAGATGGCGCTGTAGACCGCAGTATCACCTTGAACGTTTACCGCTGTTATTTTGCCAACTGTGTGTTACCTGTTGATCCTGCGGGAAACAGCACGGTGGTGCCACCTGCAAACAGGCCTGATAATGCCATCTACTGGTCAGACCCTGCCTCATGGGAGGGGACAGAGGAGGGATTTGGTGGTAACTATGGCGACGGAACCTTTGGGCCGCCCACTGATAATACAGACGTCAAGATCACAAGCGGTGAGTTTTGTTTTGCATCATCTTTTTGGTTTTGCTGTCAACAGAGGGCACTCATGTCAACAATTTTTTTTTTCCTTTTTTACCCTCAGCCCCTGATGTAATCAGGCTGAGGGTATTGCAGTACTCCTGGCGTGGGTATGTATGTATGTATGTATGTCTGTATGTCTGTAGCGAACATCCTTGTCATCGCGATAACTCAAGAACAAATGATGGCAGCTTCATGAAACTTGACACACATATGCATCTGGTGAAAAGTTTGATGGATGGCGACCTTGAACTATTTTTCAAGGTCACAGGGACAATTATGTGAAATCCCAAGAATCACAATAACTCAAGAACGAATGATGGCAGCTTTATGAGATTTGACACACACAAGCATCTGGTGAAGACCTCAGAATTTTTCCTATGAAACATGACCTTCACCTACTTTTCAAGGTCACAGAGACAATTATGTGAAATCATCTTGTCATCGCGATAACTCGAGAACAAATGATGGCAGCTTCATGAAACTTGACACACATATGCATCTGGTAAAAACCTCGGACGAGTTCGATGGACGGTGACCTTGACCTATTTTTTAAGGTCACAGGGACAGTTATGTGAAATCCCAAGAATCACAATAACTCAAGAACGAATGATGGCAGCTTTATGAGATTTTACACACACAAGCATCTGGTGAAGACCTCAGACTTCTCTTGATGGAACATGACCACCTACTTTTCAAGGTCACAGGGACTATTATGTGAAATCATCCTTGTCATCGTGAGAACTCAAGAACAAATGATGGCAGCTTCATGAATCTTTACACGCATAAGCATCTGTTGAAAACCTCGGACTAGTTTGGTGGACGGCGACCTTGACCTATTTTTCAAGGTCACAGGGACAATTATGTGAAATTCCAAGAATCGCAATAACTCAAGAACAAATGATGGCAGCTTTATGAGATTTTACACACACAAGCATCTGGTGAAGACCTCAGATTTATTCTATGAAACATGACCTTCACCTACTTTTCAAGGTCACAGGGACAATTATGTGAAATCATCCTTGTCATTGCGATAACTCGAGAACAAATGATGGCAGCTTCATGAAACTTTACACGCATAAGCATCTGATGAAAACCTCAGACATTTTCGTATGGAACATGACCTTCACCTACTTTTCAAGGTCACAGGTACAATTATGTGAAATCCCTATCATTGCTATAACTCGAGAACGAATGATGGCAGCTTTATGAGACTTGACACACATAACATCTGGTGAAGACCTCAGACTTCTCTTGATGGAACATGACCTTCACCTACTTTTCAAGGTCACAGGGACAATCATGTCAAATCCATGTCATTGCAATAACTTAAGAGCAAATAATGGCAGCTTCATGAAAATTGACACACATAAGCAACTGGGAAGACTCCAGATGAGTTTGATGGACGGTGACCTTAACCTGCTTTTCAAGGTCACCGGCCCATCTCAATAATTCTAGAGTAAATGATGACAGTTTCATGATACTTGACACACCTAAGCTATCAAAGGAAGTAGATTTTATGGGTTTTTTTTACCCCTGCATCAATTTGCCTTGGTGCAGTGACGTTTTGTTCACAAAAATTGTGTGGAGCGAATGTTGTGCAATGAGTTACCAGGGCTGAGGGTTGATGCATCTCTGATGCCTATGTTTGTTTCTGCCACCAGGGGGCACTCATAAAAAATAGACACAAAATAACCCACCTTCATGTTGTTGAGAATTCTATATCTTTTTCAAAATGGTAATTTCTTGTTGGCAGATATGTGGATGGTTGCTGACACAGTACTACCGACCATCAACAAGCTGTACATCTATGGAGTACTGGAACTGGAGTTTGGAATCGACCCCAGCACCGGAGATTACTATAACTTCACCTTGTCCTGCCAGCATATCCTCATCAAAGGCGGGAGGCTCATCATCGGATGGGAAGACGATCCATTCCAGGGACAGGTGAATATCATCCTCCGCGGGAATCATCTCTCTCCAGATATGCCGCTCCCCGATGGATCCAACCTCGGCGGAAAGGCCCTCGGTAAGCCCAGTGCTTTGCTACTCTGATTCTAGTTTTCCCATCATATTTGCTTCTTTGAGATTTATGTCCAGATTAATTTGATGTTTTGTGATACTAGTGATTTGTGGCATAACTTCACATTGATATCATTGAGATACTAGTAATGGTGATTGATGGTATTATTTGATATCATTGTGATACTAGTGATTTGTATCATAACTTCACATTGTGATACTACTGAGGGTGATTGGTGATTTTATTTGATATTGTGATACCAGTGAGGGTGATTTACTTTACATCATTGTGATACTAGTGATTGATGGTATTATTTGATATTGTGATACAAGTGAGGGTGGTTTTTGACCATTTTGACATAAAGTAAGGGTGATTGGTGGAATGATTGTTGGGGTGTATTATGATTTTACTTGATCAAGATACTAGTGAGTGTGATTGGTAAAATGACTTGACATGGTTGTGATGCTTGCAGGGGTGTTTGGCGGATTTGATGCACATGGCAAGGTCAAGAATGTAACCTGGACAAAGCTCAACCAAACAGCCCATAGTGGGTCGAGTAAGATCATAGTACAGGACCCAGTAGACTGGGAGGCTGGAGAGCAGATCGTGATTGCCTCCACCACAGTGAGTGCCTGGGAGACTGAGACTTTCTACATCCTCGCTGTGTCACCTGACCACATTACTATTACCCTTAATGGCACCCTGCAGTACGACCACACAGGTATGCTACGTTTTCCTTCTGCTTTTTCCAATTAAATCTTTGTTTTTCAATAAAATATTGGCATTAAAAATGCCTTGTGGTGAAGAGTGTAGGTGGCAGCACTGGATGTTGTTTGTTATGTAACCTGTAATTAGTTGACAGTTGTGGTGGAGAGCATAGATGGCAGCACTGTGTCTTGTTTGTAATGTGACCTGTTATTGATTGACAGTTGTGGTGGAGAACATAGATGGCAGCACTGTGTCTTGTTTGTAATGTGACCTGTAATTGGTTGACAGTTGTGGTGGAGAGCATAGATGGCAGCACTGTGTCTTGTTTGTTATGTAACCTGTAATTGGTTGACAGTTGTGGTGGAGAGCATAGATGGCAGCACTGTGTCTTGTTTGTTATGTAACCTGTAATTGGTTGACAGTTGTGGTGGAGAGCATAGATGGCAGCACTGTGTCTTGTTTGTTATGTAACCTGTAATTGGTTGACAGTTGTGGTGGAGAGCATAGATGGCAGCACTGTGTCTTGTTTGTTATGTAACCTGTAATTGGTTGACAGTTGTGGTGGAGAGCATAGATGGCAGCACTGTGTCTTGTTTGTAATGTGACCTGTGATTGGTTGACAGTTGTGGTGGAGAACATAGATGGCAGCACTGTGTACCTAGGAGCTGAGGTGGGCCTGCTCACCAGGAATATCCGGATTATTGGCAATGATTACCCCGCTCTGCAGGAGGAAGCCTTCGGTGCACGCATACTCGTGGGCCAGTTCAGTGATGGCTTTGGGGACTACAAAGGTGATTATTTGTACAGCTTTGTTGATATAATAACGTAAATGGCAACAAAATTATTACTGATAACATGACCTGATAATTTTTTATATTATTTTCTTATTTTTTCATAAATATATTCAGAATTGAGAGACATATATAAAATTATAACACCAACTATGTCTTTTCACCAAGAAAGTACTTGGGTTGCTCGAACAAACTGGGGTACATGTAGGTAGGTAAATTGGAAATAAGGTTCAGAATCTATATTTCACTAGGCTTAATAGATCTGAAGAGATCTGAGTATTTCAAGATCTATTATCTTGTGTTTCTGCAATGTACTATGTATTTGTTTACGCATTTTTGATTTGTCTTAATTTAGTTCTTTACTTTATTGATATTGTCAACATAGTTAGCGTTATCAATATCATTCTCAATATCAACAGTTTTCTTTATCAATATCATTATATCATATCATTCTACCAAGGTATGCATGGCATAGTTATTGATATCAATATCGTTATCTTATTCTACCAGGGTATGCACGTCATAGTTATTGATATCAATATCGTTATCTTATCATTCTACCAGGGTATGCCCGTCATAGTTATTGATATCAATATCGTTATCTTATCATTCTACCAGGGTATGCACGTCATAGTTATTGATATCAATATCGTTATCTTATCATTCTACCAGGGGTATGCATGACATATTTATCAATGTCAATATTACCAGGGTATGCACATTATAGTTATTGATATCAATATTGTTATCTTATCATTCTACCAGGGGTATGCACGTCATAGTTATTGATATCAATATATTTATCTTATCATTCTACCAGGGTATGCACGGCTTAGCAACGTGGAGTTTTACCACGCTGGTCAGGAGGGCTGGACAGATTCCTACGACCCCAGATTTGCTCTGGCGTTCCTCAATGTCGGCGAAGTCACAGAGCTCTCTCCCTCCTATGTCACCAAGTGCTCCTTCAATGAAAACTTCTCACCTGCGATTGGGGTCTTTGGTACCAATGGCCTTACCCTGGATGAGAATGTTATATATCACACGGTCGGCTCAGGTAAGAGGTTTATTACACATAACTGACTGTTAGAAATAATTGCTGGTCCAAGGGAGATGCTAGTTGATCAAAGATTATCTATTTTATCTATTTTTGTCCTTTTTTACCCTCAGCCCCTGATGTAATCAGGCTGAGGGTATTGTAGTACTCCTGGCGTGGGTATGTATGTATGTATGTATGTCTGTACATGTATGTCTGTATGTCTGTAGCGATCATCCTTGTCATCGCGATAACTCTAGAACAAATGATGGCAGCTTCATGAAACTTGACACACATAAGCATCTGGTGAAAAGCTCGGACGAGTTTGATGAACAGCGACCTTGACCTATTTTTCAAGGTCACATGGACAATTATGTGAAATCCCAAGAATCGCAATAACTCAAGAACAAATGATGGCAGCTTTAGGAGATTTGACACACATAAGCATCTGGTGAAGACCTCAGAATTTTTTCAATGAAACATGACCTTCGCCTACTTTTCAAGGTCACAGGGACAATTATGTGAAATCGCCCTTGTCTTCACAATAACTTGAGAACAAATGCTGGCAGCTTCACGAAACTTGACACACATAAGCATCAGGTGAAAACCTCGGACGAGTTCAGTGGACGGTGACCTTGACCTATTTTTCAAGGTCACAAGGACAATTATGTGAAATCCCAAGAATCGCAATAACTCAAGAACAAATGATGGCAGCTTTATGAGATTTGACACACATAAGCATCTGGTGAAGACCTCAGATTAATTTCTATGAAACATGACCTTCATCTACTTTTCAAGGTCACAGGGACAATTATGTGAAATCATCCTTGTCATCGCGATAACTAGAGAACAAATGATGACAGCTTCATGAAACTTGACACACATAAGCATCTGGTGAAAACCTTGGATGAGTTCGATGGCCGGCGACCTTGACCTATTTTTGAAGGTCACATGGACAATTTTGTGAAATCCCAAGAATCGCAATAACTCAAGAACGAATGATGGCAGCTTTATGAGATTTGACACACATAAGCATCTGGTGAAGATCTCATAATTTTTTCTATGAAACATGACCTTCATCTCCTTTTCAAGGTCACAGGGACAATTATGTGAAATCATCCTTGTCATCTTGATAACTCAAGAACAAATGATGGCAGCTTCATGAAACTTGACACACATAAGCATCAGGTGAAAACCTCGGACGAGTTCAGTGGACGTCGACCTTCACCTACTTTTCAAGGTCACATGGACAATTATGTGAAATCATCCTTGTCATTGTGATAATTTAAGAACAAATAATGGCAGCTTCATTAAACTTGACACACATAAGCATCTGGTGAAAACCTCGGACGAGACCTATGGACGGCGATCTTGACATATTTTTCAAGGTCACAGGGACAATTATGTGAAATCCCTAGAATCACAATAACTCTAGAACAAATGATGGCAGCGTTATGAGATTTGACACAAATGAGCATCTGTTGAAGACCTCAGACATTTTTCTATGGAACATGACCTTCTCCTACTTTTCAAGGTCACAGTGACAATTATGTGAAATTCCTATCATTGCTATAACTCGAGAACGAATGATGGCAGCTTTATGAGACTTGACACACATAAGCATCTGGTGAAGACCTCAGTGAAGACCTTCACCTACTTTTCAAGCTCACAGGAACAATTATGTGGTGCAGTGACGTTTTGTTCACAAATATTGTGTGGAGCGAATGTTGTGCAATAAGTTACCAGGGCTGAGGGTTGATGCATCTCTGATGCCTATGTTTGCAGCTGTGTACAAACCTAATTCAGATGTATATTACAGCTGTATTCTGATCTATAAGACAGTTATTTACATAAACCTATTCTAATCTATATCACAGTTGTGCATCATCTTTTCATGATCTATATTACAGCTATTAATATAGCCATATTCTGGTTCTATATTACAGCTGTCAATATAGCCATATTCTGGTTCTATATTACAGCTGTCAATATATCCATATTCTGGTTCTATATTACAGCTGTCAACATATCCATATTCTGGTTCTATATTACAGCTGTGCATATCACCTTGTTCTGATCTATATTACAGCTGTGTACATCCAGGGGGTAGACAACAGAGCTGAGCATAATCTTGTGGTACTGGTGGTGTATCCTGGTGGCTATAACGGTAAGGAGGAGGAACGGTTTGAGTATGCAGCAGGATTCGAGACAGTTTCTGCTATCAGGCCTGTCCTGGTGGGTAACACCGTGGCGGGGTCAGAGAGGGTTGGCTATAACGTGGACGGAGAGCCATGCGTGGCGGCCGGCAACACCGCTGATCCATGGCGGGACAATGTGGCCCATGCTGCTCTCAGTGGCGTCATGAAGATGCCCGTCGGAGGAGCGTCCTGTAATCGTATATCAAACTTCGTCGTATACAAGATGTGGGACTTTGGTGTGTACTACCAGGGTTCAGGCAGCCTCGAAGTGTCTCATATCATCTCCGTGGATAACAACGTGGGACTGTTCCCGATGGTGATAGGCCCCGGTGCAAGCAGTCATGCCTATGCTAACAAATACATTGATGTCAGGGATTCGCTCTTCATTGGAACATCTGCAGCTTATGATTGTGCTCACGATGTTATGTCAAATTCTGATTGGAACATAAAATCAAGTAGTCCTGCTCGATCCTTGAGGTCCCCTGATGGGGGTAAGGTCGGAATGACCTTGTCGACCTTCAATTCTGCCGGAAATGCAGCTCCCAGGAAGCCCTGGATCAACATCATGGCCTACAATGCCATGTACGGACTCATGACAATATCAGGTAATTATCACCACTGTGTATGGACTCATGACAATATCTGGTAATTATTAACACCACCAGCCATGTACGGACTCATGACAATATCAGGTAATTATCACAGCCATGTATGGACTCGTGACAATATCAGGTAATTATCAGTGCCATGTATGGACTCGTGACAATATCAGGTAATTATCACCGCCATGTATGGACTCGTGACAATATCAGGTAATTATCACTGCCATGTATGGACTCATGACAATATCAGGTAATTATCACTGCCATGTACAGGCTCATTACAATATCAGGTAATTATCACTGCCATGTACAGACTCATTACAATATCAGGTAATTATCACTGCCATGTATGGACTCGTGACAATATCAGGTAATTATCACTGCCATGTACAGGCTCATTACAATATCAGGTAATTGTCACTGCCATGTACGGACTCATGACAATATCAGGTAATTATCACCACCATGTACGGACTCATGACAATATCAGGTAATTATCACTGCCATGTACAGACTCATTACAATATCAGGTAATTATCACTGCCATGTATGGACTCATGACAATATCAGGTAATTATCACCACCATGTATAGACTCATGACAATATCAGGTAATTATCACCACCATGTACGGACTCATGACAATATCAGGTAATTATCACAGCCATGTACGGACTCATAACAATATCAGGCAATTATCACAGCCATGTACGGACTCATAACAATATCAGGCCAGGTAACTATCAACAATAGGCCAGGTAACTATCAACAATAGGCCAGGTAACTATTAGCAATAGGTCAGGTAACTATCAGCAATAGGCCAGGTAATTATCAACAATAGGCCAGGTAACTATCAACAATAGGCCAGGTAACTATCATCAATAGGTCAGGTAACTATCAACAATAGGCCAGGTAACTATCAACAATAGGCCAGGTAACTATCAGCAATAGGGCAGGTAACTATCAGCAATAGGCCAGGTAATTATCAGCAATAGGCCAGGTAACTATCAGCAATAGGTCAGGTAACTATCAACAGTAGACCAGGTAACTATCATCAATAGGCCAGGTAACTATCAACAATAGGTCAGGTAACTATCATCAATAGGCCGGGTAACTATCAGCAATAGGCCAGGTAACTATCAGCAATAGGCCAGGTAACTATCAGCAATAGGTCGGGTAACTATCAGCAATAGGTCAGGTAACTATCAACAGTAGGCCAGGTAACTATCAGCAATAGGCCGGGTAACTATTATAACTAATTATTAAATGTAGATCATGTGTGTATGAACTGTGTATTGTTGATATGTTGTGTAAATGAGAAATACTAGGCCATTGATCAGAGTTTAATGATCAGTTCATTGATGATCAGTTAACTATTATCAATAACTGATCATTTATTAACTAAAACATTAACATATCAACCCAAGTAAATGATACCTTATTCATTCATACTTTTTATTTTGTTTGATATATAATTATGATTGAGCATATAACTCCTTCACTTTATATGTAAATGATATGTCTCATTTATTTTGTTTTCAAATTTCAGATGTAACATTTGCCAAATTCCAGGACAACTGTGGGGGAAGATCTGACCGCGCAATGGTGTCGCCCCCTAACAATGACGATGCCATCCATCCAATCAGAACTCAGCGTCTAAACTTCATCGACGTTCCTCAAGACTACAAGTTATTTCTACATAGACCCAGAGTCGGGTACAAACTTTTCTTTCATATTATAGTTCTCATTTTTACCACTCAGCCATAGGGCTGATGTGGTATTGTCGTTGCCTGGGCGGGCGGGCGGGCGGGCGGCGGGCGTGACACTTTGTGCAGGCTGTATCTCAGCAACCGTAAACAGCAGGAGCTTCATATTTGGCATGCATGACTACCATCCACAGTAGATGTGCACTGTCAGGTGTTTTGACCCCTATGACCTTTGACCTTGGTGCTTTGACCTTGAGGTTTCAAATTTTGTGCAGAGCATATCTCAGCAACCGTAAATAGCAGGAAACTCATATTTGGCATGAATGACCGTCCTGGAGTATAGCTGTGCCTCGTCATATTCATTTTGTCATTTGACCTTTGACCTTGGCTCAGTGACCTTGAACGTAAAAGAGTTGTGTATACAATATGTCAGCCTCATCAAAAATGCAATACAGGCACTTCATATCTATTGTACAGTAATATTTTAGTGACAACATATGCACTGTTCTGTTTTTTCTTTGTTTTTATCGTTGACCTTGATGCAATGACCTTGACCTTTGAATTTTTGTGCAGGCTATATCTCAGCACCCGTAAATAGCAGGTGCTTCATATTTGGCATGCATGACTACCATTCACAGTAGATGTGCACTGTCAGATATTTTGACCCCTATGACCTTTGACCTTGGTGCTGTGACCTTGAGGTTACAAATTTTGTGCAGAGCATATCTCAGCAACCGTAAATAGCAGGAAGCTCATATTTGGCATGAATGACCGTCCTGGAGTATAGCTGTGCCTTGTCATATTCATTTTGTCATTTGACCTTTGACCTTGGCTCAGTGACCTTGAACGTAAAATTGTTGTGTATACAATATGTCAGCCTCATAAAAAATGCAATACAGGCACTTCATATCTATTTTACATCAATATTTTAGTAACCACAAATGCACTATATAGTTTTTTCTTTGTTTTTATCATTGACCTTGATGCAATGACCTTGACCTTTGTATTTTTGTGCAGGCTATATCTCAGCAACCGTAAACCTTAGGCACTTCATATTTGGCATGCATGACTATCATCCACAGTAGATGTGTACTATCAGTTTTTTTTACCTCTATGACCTTTGACCTTGGTGCTGTGACCTTGAGGTTACAAATTTACTCGTAATGGTCAGAACATGACAAATTTTGGGTCAATTCCACACAAAATTGTCCACAGATTTTAAATATGACACTTTTAATTTCATAAAATTCTTTTTTTTAGTAAAAAAGAAGTAATTATTAAATAAACTATGCCAGCATGGGAGCTACCATGCTAGGATTTTAGTTTGATAATGAAGGATATGTGTATAATAGTACAGATTTTACGCAATTTGACAAGTGACATTGCTGTTGATAACAAAGAATCCAGTATACATTCTGTGATAGCTGAGTGGTCTCCTGATTTCTAATCAGTCTCGTTAATCATTTATTCTGAAATATATTGAAACTTATAAATGGTCATCATCATCACAAATCTGCAGCTCAGAAACTGATGACATCATCAATCAGGAACTCATAAATGGACTACATGTACATCACCAAAAATCTGAGCTCATAAATGGATGACATCACCAAAAATCTGGAGCTCATAAATGGATGACATCATCAAACATCTGGAGCTCATAAATGGATGACATCACCAAAAATCTGGAGCTCATAAATGGATGACATCATCAAAATTCTGGAGCTCATAAATGGATGACATCATCCCAAATTTTACTTTTATTATTGTCAGAACTGATCATTTGAATATAAGCGGGTGAATGTTGCAGGACTATCAACCCGTCTGACTGTGTGGACATGGACTGTGACGGTCAGAAGAAGATCATGTTGGAAGACTTGGACGGCAGCTTGACCGGTACCACTGCTGCCACCTACCTGGCAGAGTCGGAGTGGCAATGGGACGGGGATGCCAGGAGGGGCCTTGGAGACTATCGCCTCCCCGTCGTCATGCTCACTGACCTCGATGGAAGCAGAATCGATGTCAACACAGTGGCACCATACAAAGGTTAGTGGTATAATGGCCTCTGAATATAAAGCAAATCAGGCTGGTCCCCTGCTGGGCATCATTAACACATTGCACCGCAAAATATTGAAGGGACTCATGACATCACAATGGCTTCCATGACATCATACAGTTGCTGCCAGAGCAACAATATATCAACAAAACAACTGTGTTATCTCACCGAAAGACAGATGCTTTTTTAAAATTTCAGTTTTATGATAGATTTACATGGGGCAGCATGATCAAATAGTGATGTGGATTAGATTAGGGGATTAGGAATCTCATTGGTCTATGCTAGGATTAGGAGCTTGCATTGCATTTTGTTTCACTTTCTATAATCATCCGGTCAGTTTCAAACCACAATCCCATTAAATTTGGTAAGCATATAACAGATTTCTTTATGTTCATTTGAAATGTTTTCTAAATTTATAAGGAATCATCCGTGACAGTACGTGTGTGTATCACGCCTCATCGCACGCCTGGGAGTGCCGTCGCTATGACTACCAGATGCTGCTAGTAGAAAGCATGGACTCGGATACAGAGACCCGGAGAGTATCTCCCATAGCCCTCGTCTGTAAGTACATAGCCCTCATCTGTAAGTACATAGCCCTCATCTGTAAGTACATAGCCCTCGTCTGTAAGCACATAGCCCTCGCTCCCTGTATACGTAAGTGTGTAGCCCTCGTCTGTAAGTGCGTGATTGATTGTATTGGAATTAGCGGAGAGTGATGTATGATTAATAGTGGGTAATGATTATACTAAATGGAGTGTGATCACTGGAGTGTGACCACTGGAGTGTGATAACTGGAGTGTGATAACTGTTATTTTTGCAGCTGACAGTGGCTACGTGGACCTGATTAACGGTCCTCAGGATCACGGCTGGTGCCTCGGTTATACCTGCCAGAAGAGGCTCTCCACCTTCCCCTTCGTCATGGCCATGGGTCAGTGCTTTATTGTTTTGCTTCATCCTAGCTCCTTGATTTGTATTTTGAATACTTGCTTTTAAATGTTCACATTTTATCTGATCTCAATGAGAATTGATTTTTGAATCACAGGGCGTGACTATGAGATGTACATGACCGGTACGACACCCCAACACCTCCGGTTTCACCTCCTGAATTCTAATGTCCATCAGGCCATCCGGTTGGGAATATACTACAGCATACCTCAGAGGCTCGACATCTACATCAACGGTCGCTACTTTGAGCCGACCAATGCCAAATATGACTCTAGTGGTACCATGGTGAGAATAAATCAATATGTCACCTGAAGTTTTAACTTGTTTCCTCCAACTGGTACCCTCCCTCTTGGACCTAACATGCTATGATGTCACCTGTACTTTTGACTGGTACCCTCCCTCTTGGACCTAACATGTTATGTCACCTCTACTTTTTGACTGGTACCTTTCCTCTTGGACCAAACATGCTATGTCACTTCTACTTTTGACTGGTACCCTCAATCTTGGACCATACATGCTATGTCACTTCTACTTTTGACTGGTACCTAACATGCTACACACTGTCCACCAGAGGCACACGCAAACTATTACCTCTGGCCAACCCAGATTAGTATTCATCCGGCCCTACTTTTACTGGCCATGTGCTCAAGAACTGTCAAACTTTAGTAAATATGATTAACATGCTAACATCTTTTAATATCAAATATAAAGTTGCTTTGACTTCTATTAGAGATCATTTGTTAACATTTGAACATTTTTTGTTGGTTAAATTTAAACAAAAGTATGAAAGATTAAAAGGATTCAAACTATAAACAAAGCGGCCATCTTTGTTGTTGTTCTGCCTGATTACTCCCCTAGAAAATGGCTCCTCTGGTTGAGAAAGTAGTTCCATGTTTCATTTCTCTTAATAGTTGTTTGTTTATGGGTTAACTTTATATTAAGGGTGAAATATATCATATTTTACCAATCTGAGTACATCTTAAGAAAAAAAATAAGTAAGACTGACAGATAAATGAAAATTGGTGGATGTGGTGAACCAGCACCAAAAGGCACCTTGTACAGAGGTGATAGGTTCACCACGTCGCCCTCTGGTGGAGTTTGAACATGCTATGTCACCTCTACTTTTGACTGGTTCCCATACTCTTGGACCTAACATGCTATGTCACCTCTACTTTTGACTGGTAATCTCCCTCTTGGACCTATCATGCTGTGTTACCTCTATTTTTTACTGGTACCCTCCCTCTTGGATCTAATATGCTATGATGGCACTTCTACTTTTGACTGATACCCTCTCATTTGGTCCATGTATAGATATATTTCCTACCAGATGTCACAGAGAAAATTATTTTGATACTAAAATCTTGTTTTATGAGATCTTGCAAGGAGCCTTTTATCCTTTTCAGACTCTGCAGGCTCCTACCAGAGCAGGTGAGTTTATGCCGAATGTGACTGGTGACGGCAGCGGTACTAACTACTACGACCGCGTGTGGGACACGCAGTATGTCGTTATACGGGGACCCACTCCCGTGGAAATCATCACCAGCCCGCTCATCCAGATCACCTTCAGGCTCCCGGCGATGACCGTCGACGAATTCTTTGGTGAGAATCTTGTCAACAATCTGGCTCTTCTTCTCGGTATTCCCTACGATAAGATAAAGATCGCCAACGCCGTCAGCGCCAGCCGGAGGAGGAGGGCAGTGGAGGTGGAGGAGGTTACCGTGGAGATCAGCAATCCTCCATCCAATAACACCAATACCACTGACCTGGACCCAGGTAATACGAGCTATTAATACTTGCTACTTTTTGTGCACTTTTAATTTTTTGTGCACGTTTGATTTTTTGTAACACGGATGGTTCTTTTTTTTACATTTCCTGTGGGTTTTAATTTGGTTTTTTCTGTGGTCAAGCAACTGATGCCACTGTTGAGTGTTAGTCGTGTGTATCAAATAGATTCCAATTTGTGCATATGCATATGTATGAATACATAATTATAACATGTTAACATAGAAAAAAAAATGTGTGATGAGAAAAAGGTGAAAATATCAACATCATCTTCGTCCATCGATGTGCAAATATTATCAATTAGTGTTGCTTGGAAATATCTTCCAATCAATAGAGCATTCTGAGTGTGTTTAGTTCAAATTGGACAATTAGAACAGAAATAACAAGCAAAAGTCTGATCGATGATTTGTGTTATATATATTATGCTATAAAATTTATTCATATACCAAACTAATTGTTTTTAAGAGATGAACAAAGATAATTTCAACCACCCCATTATTTTACAATGATTATTTCATTTTTGTGTTTATTTAAGTTTTATCTATTTTGATTTTTGTTTTGTTTTTTATAATTTTTGTTCCATTGGATGTAACTTTTGTTTGTTGTATTTTTTGTTTTGTTTTTTCTTGTTTGTGCAGTCTG
Organism: Amphiduros pacificus; assembly: GCA_949316495.1. Taxonomy (NCBI): domain Eukaryota; kingdom Metazoa; phylum Annelida; class Polychaeta; order Phyllodocida; family Hesionidae; genus Amphiduros; species Amphiduros pacificus. The sequence continues at coordinate 19,869,833 of OX439011.1, forward strand.
GGTGAGTTGTTTCCAATGAGGCAAGCCTGTACTAATATATCAAAACATTGCAGAAAGAATTATTTGCCCGTATTGACTGATATGTTCTGCTGCAGATGCTTTGTCGGCAGCTGATTTCCAGAACATCACGTCCTTCATAGTGAACGCTGTGCAGCTCGGTACGCTAGGTTCCACTCTTAATGTCACCATCATGGGATTCTCCATCGTGGAACCAGTGCCCCCTGCTGGCGACGACTCGTGGCAAGACATCACCCTCGCTGTAAGAACATTCACATCATCTCATCCAGGTTTTTTCTCGGGGAGCAGGGAGCAATGCTGACAGTAATATCTGATTTGGTTTTGATATAATTTCAGGCGGAGAACGGTGAATCTTACGAGATATCTGTCCAGATACCGTCCGAGCTGGTGACCCAGACTGACCCGTCCGTTGCCACGCAGGAACTCTCGCCATGGACTGATCCCCCATCCTTCCACATGATAGACGCAGATGTGAGTCGCATATTACAGTCATACTCTTTGTTTTATTATGATATAAAGCTGTTGTTTTTTAGCTCTCCTGACTTCTTGAAGTCGCAGAGCTTTAGGAGTGGGGAAAACGTCTGTCTGTCCATCTGTCCTTCCGTCTGTGAACATTCCTTTATAAATTTTCTCCTCCAAAACTACCAGTAATATGTGTTCATATTTTATATAGAGATAGATATACAGGTGAAGATTCAGATTCCTTCAAATCTTAGTGATATCGCCATTGACCTTAGTGCAGCGATTCTTTGCTTTATTATGATTTCTTGTTTTTTTCAGGATAAAATAATTTTATTTGGATAATCATGAATAGCATATTTGAGCCAAGCACTTTGATGCAGCTTTAATTTTTAAATATTTACATGTCAAATATTAGTGACATCTGAGTGTCTTTGTCAACACATTTCTACATAATGTTTTGAACATAATTACTTTTCATGGCACTCTGCAATTGCATTTGAATGTTTTTTTAATGTTACTCTTAGTATAGCTTTTGGCATAATTCACTAAGAATTTGTTTTTCAATGTTGATGGGTGAAGTGGAAAATTTTTAAAGAAATAGAAATAAATAATTTGCAGAAATATACTTGAAATGCAAGACATTTTCTTCAATTTGGTGGTCACTTTTTGCAGGGGGAGCATGTAAGTCAGCTGGGTTCAAAGGTCAACCCTTGGCAGTTGACAGCCACACTCCACACAGTGGCAGGCAGCCACCCTGCAGCGGTCCTGGTAGGCAATGCCACGGTCGACTTCTGGCTGGGATACGCTAACTTCTCCACGCTCGCTATTAGCCACGCAGGAAGCTACATCCTGGAACTCGCCATCTCCAGCCCCGCGGAGGCCGTGGGGATATTCAACAGCCAAAACATCACAGTAAGTCTCACTTGATCTGATATCCATTCTGATAGATGAAACAAATAGGGGGATTAAAACTGATGGGGGGGGGGAATGTGGCGTTCCCAGGGGAAATTCTTTGATGACCTTCCGCCACCCTTTTTTGATGTCAGTCCAACCTCAGATCATCAATTTCTTCACCAATTAAATTTAACAAGAAAAAATAATTGATCAGTATCATTGAGGTGAACTGAGAGGTTTATGTGTACCGTAGAAATCTTAAGGTGCTGTAATGCTTGTTTGTGCCACTAGGTGGTCTTAAGGTGCTGTAATACTTGTTTGTGCCACTAGGTGGTCTAAAGGTGTTGTAATGCTTGTTTGTGCCACCAGGTGGAGGTAGAGCCCAAGCTGCTGAGTGTCCAGATGGTGGCTCTGGAGAGCACTGGATCAGTGGATACTCCATTCACTGCTTCCATTGAGGTGGTAGACTCCACTACCAGACAAATCCTGGATGACCTTGCCTGGAAGGTAAACATCAGTCTAGTTTCAGACTTTGGATTTCGATTTCATTTAAAATGATTAACGTATTGTAATGAACGGAATGTGACATCAATGTTTATTTCTATGTTTTCCATAATTTGTGGTCAGCTTTATTCGGTCCTCCTCTGATGTTTTTACCACTTTTAGGCACTGAATAACCTTAGTGGTTCATGTGCCTCTAAGCAACCATTCATTCATTCATTCATTCGGTCCTCCTCTGAAAAATGGAAAGTTTAAATTTTGCATCTGCCCTTCCATCCATTAGAGAACCTTCTTTATGTCCATGATGCAACAGCTCATTGTGTTTTTATGCCAGAGCCACAAAACTGCTCAGTTTTGCAGGAAGAATGTCTTTGCTGCATTCTGATACTTGCCACTTTAAACTCAAAAAGAATTTGAAATGCATTATATGCCAACTTTATTTATATTCTAAATCATATTAATTTCTAGGGTCATACATGGGAAGCCACTGCTAGCTTATATATGACGTCATTATATGATGGGAGTGTGCTTAGTGGAGACACGGTCCTCCCAGTGGACCCGATGACGTCACAAACAAACTACAGCCTATCTGTAGACAAGTCTGGCAGGTACTTCCTCAGCTTCCGTGTGGTCTCCACTCCCGCCGACTACGACCTCACAGTGACCTCTGGTGCCATCGACATCTTCCCCGATGGCTACACAAGCCCCGTTGTTGAGACATCCAGAGCAGTGAGGCTGACTTTCCAGGCAGACTACAGCTCGGTGGTGGGTGATAATAAGGTATACTTCGAGGCAGCAGTCTACAATGCCCTGGTTTCCGTCTACACCAACGTGTCCATCACCAATGTCGTCGCCTGCTCAGGTATCTACAGAAAATAAATTATACCTGTTTCACCCTCTGACCTTCTCCAAAAACTTCATATTGAATATAAAATTATATATTCTATGTAATATAATTTTGAAAAATTTCAAGTTCATCACCATCCCATCTCGCCATTTTGTGTAGATTTAGCAGTAAAAAAATGTGTAGTTGAATTTGGTATTGCAAGTGGGAGGGTGCTATAGACATTTAGTTTTTCACATTTTACCTTTTGGTTAGGTTTTTGTAGTTTGTGTGTGTATATTAACCAAAGGGTTAACCTGATGTCCTTGTAAATCTGTGACTGGGTGGGTTGTCATGTCAAGGACATGTGACATGACAATTCAGTGAGGCAGCACTATATCTGTTACAAGTACCGTATTTACTCGTGTATAAGTCGACTCGTGTATAAGACGACCCCCCAAAATTGAGGTTATTTTTCTTGAAAAAAAAACAATTTCCGAATATAAGACGAGTTGGTTTTTCTTGAGACATCGGCTCTGCTACCATTCAGCTGAAGCTTGGCGGTCATTTTAAAAGTGAAACGTAAATATGCTTACGATATAAGATATTAGCCGTCTTATACACGAGTATATACGGTAAAACGTAAATACGATGTTCGTATTTTCGAAACGGATATCAGACGTAGGGGATCGATTTTAATTGCGTTTTAAATGATAAATAAAGGTATTTACCCAATATTATCACAAATTGTTCGAGAACAGAACAAAACCATCAATCCATTTGAAACGCAATTAAAATCGATCCACGTGTGAAAGCATTTCTGTCAACAAGGGAAGACACGACTCAAAGCAGTGGAAACTATGACGGAATGCAAAACTGTGAACGCTGATAATTGGAATCCGTGAAAACAAAGTCAAAACATGACAGAATGAATGCCACGGTTTCCACTCAGATTTACTGACCTTGTCTGTTAGAATCCCTCTCTAATTAATATCCAAAGAAAGCACCATACATTCCTAAAAAATATCTCCATGTTTAATACGAGTATCCAGTACACATATTAATATTATCTTATTATGCTGTATTTTTTACACCTGGGCCCCTCAGTGGAGAGTTGATATGCAGATTTGAAAGATACAAGTAACTATTTACAGGGCTTTCCCTGCTTTGAACTGCTGACTTTTTTGTGGATTTTTAGTCTGCCATTTTTATGTTAAAAAGAAAGGATTGCCGCCCAGTTGAACTGGTCAATCTTATTAACAAATGAGGACTGACCGGGTATGAATGGCATAATTTTAATTAATCTATCTACCATCAGTCTTTTTGAAATTGCAAGAGAGCCCTGCAATGATCAGTTTCCCACCAAAGTGAAAGCCTCATTTTCATTTGTGAGCGCTCTTCCAAGACTTGCTTGCACTCCCTTTTCTTTGGCAATGATCATATGCTTCGGGATATAGATTCAGAGGGGGTGGTCCTGGTAAATACAAGAGCTGGGTTTGGCGCTATGCAAATTTTGTTTGGCCTGGCCAAGTTTCATTTCTGGCTGCATTTCTGTCTCCACTGCTTTGAGTCGTGTCTTCCCTTTTTGACAGAAATGCTTTCACACGTGGATCGATTTTAATTGCGTTTTAAATGATAAATAAAGGTATGTACTTAATATTATCACAATTTCTACATGTTGAGAATTTCTCCACGTCCTTGATCTTAGCCTCAAAACAAAGCGTTTTCATTATTTGACAGAAATGCTTTTGACAGAAATGCTTTCATGCTAGAACAAAACCATCAATCCATTTAAAACGCAATTAAAATCGATCCACGTGTGAAAGCATTTCTGTCCAAGCGGGAAGACACGACTCAAAGCAGTGGAGACAATGACGAAAGGCAAAACTGTGAATGCTGATAATTGGAATCAGTGAGAACAAAGTCGAAACAAAGCGTTCTGTTCTCGACCTGCAAAGCGTATTTCGTGTTAATATTGGGTATATACTTTTATTTATCATTTAAACGCAATTCTCCTGCAAATCTGCAAAGTCAATGATCACATGATTTGCGAGTCACGTGGCCAATCGATCCGCTACGTCACGGACATCGTATTTACGTTTTACTTTTACTTTTATGTCTATTTTAATTGCGTTTTAAATGGATTGATGGTTTTGTTCTGTTCTCGAACAATTTGTGATAATATTGGGTAAATACCTTTATTTATCATTTAAAACGTAATTAAAATCGATCTGCGTGTGAAAGCATTTCTGCCAAAAAGGGAAGACACGACTCAAAGCAAGACGTATTGCAAAACTGTGAACGCTGATAATTGGAATCAGTGAGAACAAAGTCAAAACAAAGCGTTTCGAAATAATAGACCAATAATATTGGGTAAATACCTTTCTTTATCATTTAAAATGCAATTAAAATCAATCTGCTGCGTCTGATATTCGTTATTTCGAAAATATGAACATCGTATTTACGTTTTACCGTAATTACTCGAGTATAAGACTGTTAAACCGACCCGCTATGTCCGATATTCGTTATTTCGAAAATAAGAATGTTCGTAATGAAAACTCATAGTCTCGTAATTTTTTGGCGTAAATCCTCGTCCACAGGTTGCTCTCGTGTATAAGACGACCCCCTAAACATTAACTAAGACTTTTTGGAAAAAAACCTCGTCTTATACACGAGTAAATACGGTAGGTCTCATCACGAAATGACAAATAATGTTGAATGTGATATAAAACCCCAAACAAACAAACAAACAAATTAACATTGTATTGTGTCTGTGTCCACAGGAAGCATCGTAGCAGAGTTTGACCTAGGTGGCGCCACTGCTGATGTGACTTCCGTTCTGGACAGTCTCGCTACTCAAGTCTATGCATCAGCTTTCGCTGTTACCTTCGATGGCAACACACTGACGGCCGCTGGAACCCTCCTGGTAGACGGAACCGAGTACAACAACCCCAATCCTGTGGTGAGTAAATGACATCTTCCAGGTAGTTTCCTATATTGCATCAGTAATCTTTAATGATAACAGTTGTTTCGTGACTTTATTATGATTGATTTCTGTTTTGTCATTATAAGTATTTGTAGTGTTATTAATGTTATGAGTATGTATAATGCTTCATCATGTGTTAACTGTTATAAGTATTTTAATCAATGGTTTTACTGTAATGCAGGGTACAGCAGCCGGTGGTTCCAGTCCGATTGTCATCATCGTTGTGGTGTGTATTGTCGTCCTCATCTCGGTGAGCGTTGTTGCAGTCCTGGTATATGCAAAACATAACTACAAGAGTAAGTACAACCAAACACATACCAAGCACTGTGGCTAGAAAAAATAGGTCACATACACTAAGCACCACAGCAAGAGAAAGTAGGTCACATGCACTAAGCACTATGGATGGAGAATATAGATCATATGCACTGAACACGGCTAGGGAATATAGGTCACATGCACAATAGTAAATAAGAAGTTCACATGCACATATCACCACAGTCAGAGAATGTAGGTCATGCACATAGCACCACAGTCAGAGAATGTAGGTCACAAACACCAGCGAAAGATAAGATAGGTCAGATGAAGTATATCCAGCATACACCAAGCACGAATGTCAAAATCAAACATGCAACAAACACCACATCAAGAGTAAGTAGGTAACATGCACCAGATGTAGGTCACACTAATTTCTCCCATCCAAAATATTGTAGCATTCATGTTAAGCACCAGTTAACTTGCACATATAAGATTGTAAGCATTATGAGATAGTTCAGTGTGATTTGATAATCTCAATCCTCAAATCATGAACATCAAACAACAATGTTATTGTAATATGACGTCAATTTTAAAGTTGAGTTTAATTTTTGATTCATTACCAGATTTCAAGAAGAACAACTCAGTGGATGCATTACAGAGTAAAGGCATTAAGCACCGTGAGAGCGTGTTGATGTGTGATGAGGAGGAGGGAGGCAGCGTGATGCAGAAGATTCCCTCCTCAGACGAGGTCCTGATAGCAGCAGCGCCCCCTAGCTCAGCACTATACCCACAACTTCCTGTACAGAGGGTGGAAGGAGCATGGACCGGGCGGGAGAGACGATCCCCCATACCTCCAAAGTCTCATCCCTTGAGCACTTCGCCTCGGCCTGTCTCTCCATCTCACCCTGTCTCTCCATCTCCCCCTGTCTCTCCACCTCCTCCTCAGACCGTCTCTCCGCCCAACAAGATGAGTTCTAATAGTGTGGGAGTAGCGCCCTCTGGTGAAGATCCCCCGAGGCTCGGGAGTACCCTCCCCAAACTGCCTCCAATCAGCTCTGGCACAAAAATGAAAATCAGAGGACTAAAGATACTTCAACAACAGACTCGCAAAGTCTGGAAATAGTCTGGAAAAGGTCTGGAAATAGTCAGGAGTGGAATTCAGCTCTCTTGTGTTAAAGTCTTGATTTTCCCTGCCCAGGATAATTTAGGAACTTATAAATTATTAAAGAATAAAGATGACAGCATTGTTCAAAATGTAGACCATTTTGATATTAGTGAAACGTGAGTAAATCTGAATCACTGACAGGAATATGGGCAAGCATGAGGAAATGTTCATACATTCCTTTCCTCTAAAAACTTTTTCAATTTAATCATGCTGCCTTATTTTCATCTTATATTGTCGTTAGGCATTATCTTATATTAGTTAGGCATTCTCTTATATTAGTTAGGCATTCTCTTATTGTAGTTCTTGCATGTTTTATACTCGGGAATTTTATACTTTTATACATCTGATTTTATAAGAATCAGTTCACAGTCAGAATGTCTCAGTGCCTTTGATTAGAAGCTGCAGCTGCATACTGAGATTATACTAATATTAGTAACTAATCCTGCACCTGACCTGATTTGAGTGGGTGCAGTGAGAGTAAACAAATAGATATCTGATGTTATATATGCTAAATTATGATGACTATAAATGTAGGTCATATGCAAACTCTGTAATAATCGGAGGGCAGTCTTAGAATAAGTGAAACTGTGATTTTTTATATTTTTAATCAAAGAATTAATAGGCCATGCTTTTGTAAATGTAAAAAGTTTGGCCGTACAAACTGTGAAAAGAAATTGTGATAATACTTTATTTTTTATGTTTATAGAAATGTTTCCTTGGGAAATTGTGATTAACTTATCTGTGATAAAATATATCAATTACCATGTAGATTATATTTAGTATTCTTATCTGTGATAAGTGTCTGTGCAAATGGATTATCTGTAATAAAATGGTTTTACAATATGTGCATTTTTTTATTTTGAAATGATAACCAATGTGTCCATAATGTTCATAAAATACTTTGTTACTAAAGGGGTTAATCCGATTGGCCTTTAAATATAGATCTTAAAAGACAGAAATATATGATGGAAACATCTCAATTTCCAGCTTTCAAAATGAATAATGAATCTAGATCTGTTTTATTCTGTGGGGACCATATTTATACATGTAGATCTGTCTGCCTGTCCATGTATGCTGTTCGGGTTGGAGGGGGGGGGGGTGTAAGCAAGTAGCCCTTTTCCTGTGGTGTTCAACAATCGTTGGATTCCATTTTTAAAAGAAATTCCATATTCTTCCAAATTATATTTGTTCCTTTAATCCTTTGTGACACAAACATAATCTTGATTTAAAAAATACATTGAAATAAGCAAAATGTTTATCTATAAATGGGGAAAAAATTATATATTTCATTATATCCTCACCATCCTGAATTCTTACTTCAGGATGGCTCGGTATATAGATTGATTAATAGTTCCTTTATTTTCAATCAGTTTATTACATCAAAAATTTATTTTGAAAATTCCCAAACTGAATGTGGAGTTGCTACAAATATATAAACAGCATCCGGGATGGTCAGTGGATCATAGATCTTGAAACTTGCAGTGAGAAATCAGTAAATCCCTGCCCAACTAGCATCGCTAGTACAGTAGGAAAATTAGAAAGATGTTTACCTTAATTGGTAAATTAATTGAAGGCAGGGAGGTGGTGGGTCCAAAACCTCACTTCTATTCCTTAAAGGGGTTTAAGACGTGTAAATAATACATTTTAGATTACTTTAAATGTCCTGAAGACCTCATACCAATGACATTACATCTTTTGAATATATTGTTTTTAGGTCAAAATCTGACATAAAATGTTGAGGTTTCAGAGATAGACCTCCACCAGATACATTCAGGTGACCCACATGACACCAATAAATCGAGGGCAAAGGGTCATGGGGCAGCTGGTCAGAGCACAAGCTTTGAAGGTTGTGGATTTGATTCCTGGTTGTGCTGATATTGCATTCACAAAACCACTGTCATTTCTGCTGCACACATTCAAATGTCGTGCCCACAAACACTCATTAAACGTTTACGCCCTTGAAAACTTGTTGATTGAATAAGTCTTGATGTCACACTCAACAGCTTTGCTCATCTGGTGATGAAACAAAAGAAAAACAGCCATGGGCTGTGGTGCAGTTGGTTAGAGTGCCAGCTTATTAGCACCAGTTCCTCTGTGGTGATCCAAAGGTCGTGGGATAGGCTACGGGCCGTGGCGCAGTTGGTTAGGGCGCCAGCTTATTAGCACCAGTTCCTCTGTGGTGATCCAAAGGTCGTGGGTTCGAACCCCGGCCGTGCCGAGATTGAACTCATGACACAATTTCCCTTATGAGCTGAGGCCCGTGCCTAAAGGGTTAACCTGTTGTCCTTGTAAATCTGTGACCGGGTGGGTTGTCATGTCAAGGACCTGCGACATGACAATTCAGTGAGGCAGCACTATATCTGCTACAAGTAGGTCTCATCACGAAATAACTGAAATAATGTTGAAAGTGATGTAAAACCCCAAACAAACAAACAAACAAAAAACAAAGGTCGTGGGTTCGATCCCTGGCCATGCTGAGTTTGAATTCATGATACCATTTCACATATGAGCTGAGGCCTGTGCCCAAAGGGTTAACTTATTGTCCTTGTAAATCTGTGACCGGGTGGGTTGTCATGTCAAGGACTCGTGATATGACAATTCAGTGAGGCAGCACTATATCTGCTACAAGTAGGTCTCATCACGAAATGACTGAGATAATGTTCAAAGTGATGTAAAACCCCAAACAAACAAAACAAACAAAAAAACAAAAGAAAAACCCGAACCTACCTATTGGAACTGAAGAAGAACAATGTCCAAGCCTGGAAATTCATTTGAATATGGGAGACATTGCAACAAAGTGACCTGAAAGTCTCACCATATAGTTGGGGTATTTCAGTTGCTCAAGGACAAAAACAGATACAACACTCTGTGGGGTGGATATTTTTGGTTAATGTTTGAAAGCAAAGGGGAGTTTTTATCAGCTTTGGGACCTACATGGACACCGAGCTGAGTTTGGGGAACGATTGCCACACACACATTGGAGAAGGAACGGAGCCATAATGCAAGGCTCTGAGTGCCCACGAGACACAAGTGGCGCGGCCAACATCACAAATCAAATCAAAATCGTGAAAATCGTCAAAAGATGTTGCAGTGTTTTTATTGATTCCTATTTCTTGTGAGTATGTCAGATTTAATCATTTTACTTCTTTTGTTATTTAATACTTGGGGAATAAGTTGCAAATCATTAACGATTGTGATATTGCTGTGAGGCAGGGGACACACTACTTCAGTAGTGGATTCACAGATGCCACACTGCACGTTCAGCCGGCGACAACAGAGCTGCGGACGACAACAGAGCTGCGGTTTCATTTTCAAAGCCTTTTATGTGCGTCTGCACTCTCGCAAATATTCCCACCAAGTTGTTTTCTGACACTTGCATGTGCAAAGAAAGTGAAATGGTGTGATAAACATCGGTAATCAATTGATAAACTGAACCGCAGGTCTGTTGTCGTCCGCAGGTCTGTTGTTGTCGGCTGTAAACAGCGTGAGTAGTGCCACTGTTACTGTACTGGGACTGAGGCTTTCGAGACAACTCGTACGCGCTACACAGTGAGACAGAGAGCAAGTCTGAAAGATAAAAAAAGATTAAAAAAATAACCTTCCATATGTGTACATGTATGTATAATCAGTATGAACATACGTATAGGCTGATTGCCAATCTCCATGTTTTTTTCCCCCCATTATTGAAAAGTACTCATGAGGGACCAGTTTTCCGTCGCTACCAATAACCGCCGATTACAGCGGCTAAGATGGAGAGGACCCTTGTAGCCGCTGCCAGTCACAGTCTACTTCATCGGCGGAAACTGGTCCAGCGCAGGTACACACCGGAATTGTTCAACTTTACTGGAACCAGAACTGTATTTTGAGATTTGTTAAAGCTACAGCTGACAACAGAGCTGCGGACAACAACAGAGCTGTGGTTAATTTTATCAATTGATTACTGATGTTTATCACACCTTTTGATTTTGTTTGCACACGCAAGTGTCAGAAAACAACTTGATGTGAATATTTTAGAGAGTGCAGACGCACTTAAAAGGCTTTGAAAATGAAACCGCAGCTTTGTTGTCGTCTGCAGCTCTGTTGTCGTCGGCTGTACATGTACATGCTGTAAGGGCTAACGACCACCCATTTCGAGCATTTTGGTTTTTGCCAATAAATAAATAATCAATAAATAAATGAAAAGTTATCTATATGTGTGCTGTAGTGGGGTATATCCATCAGTAAAACTTATAAAGCGATGTGCGTATGTTATGTTCTGACAAGATTGATAAGTCAGAGTCACTTCTTTGCGCAAACAACCATAGCCTTCGCGCACTGACCTCCCTTCAATGCTGAAAAATGAAAATTAATGTGTCGTACATCAGACTTACATATTTGAAGAGCAGAGCCCAAAAGCTAAATTTTGAGTTGTCAATGATCAATGATGATGTAAATCGGCCAAGAATCACAGAGTAGTGCTAATTTGTATGTTTTTTTAGGCAAACTGCTACTTTGGCACGTGCGTATTGTGACGCAAGAGAGGTCGCTTGGTGCAATTTTCACAACAATTCTTTTTTACAATTCATATGAACTTTTCAATGTCAAAAACCCTATTGTTTCATTTGTTTTATGTATACAAAACAATTTCATAAATATCAGCCAATTCTATGGTTGCGCGAATCCTATGGTTGTTAACTCTACAATTTTGCTGGAACCAGAACTACCAACTGTACAAGAAACACCACGTACTGTCCATCATTTTCTAAGTTTCCATGCTAAAATGAACTCGACCTCCAGCGTTGCATTTACAGCCATGTCACCATCTTTCCCTTTCATAATGTCTCTTAAAGATATTAAGCATTAAACCCATAATTTCATGTATAAAAAACATATCTACCTACAAACTTCATGACATGTTTACGATTAACATAAAGTAATAAGGTAAGTTGCAATAAGATACAGAAGTTGCAATATTAACAGAGATCTGTCTCAGCCGTCAGGTGCATGTGACGGATAAACAATGGTAACTTGAACTTTCTTTGACCTCATATGAGGTTCAAAGTAGGGTGCATTGTTTGACGTTATTCTGGCACTATTCAATGGACAATACCTTTCATGACGTATATTGCCATATTCTTATGACATTATTTTACCTTTCAGTGCATCTACATGTATGAAAACACTGCACATAAAAATGACGCCAAGAAAGAAGTGTGCTTTCAAAAGGGGGCTTTAGAGGAGTTTTTGCTTGCAAGCTTAATACGTTTATTCCTCTTCTCCCACAGTTTTTCCAAAGAGTATTAATCAAGCAATTTTTTCATGACATGTGGCTAAAGGCTAACCCTCCATAACAGGACCTCTCTCCCATATCAGTCCCTGCCTACCCTCCATTTCAGGACCTCTCTATCATATCAGTCCCTGCCTACCCTCCATTTCAGGACCTCTCTCCCATATCAGTCCCTGTCTACCCTCCATAACAGGACCTCTCTCCCATATCAGTCCCTGCCTACCCTCCATAACAGGACCTCTCTATCATATCAGTCCCTGCCTACCCTCCATAACAGGACCTCTCTCCCATATCAGTCCCTGCCTACCCTCCATTACAGGACCTCTCTCCCATATCAGTCCCTACCTACCCTCCATTACAGGACATCTCTCCCATACCAGTCCCTGCCTACCCTCCATTACAGGACCTCTCTCCCATACCAGTCCCTGCCTACCCTCCATAACAGACCCTCTTTATCATATCAGTCCCTGCCTACCCTCCATTACAGGACCTCTCTCCCATACCAGTCCCTGCCTACCCTCCATTACAGGACCTCTCTCCCATACCAGTCCCTGCCTACCCTCCATTACAGGACCTCTCTCCCATATCAGTCCCTGCCTACCCTCCATTACAGGACCTCTCTCCCATATCAGTCCCTGCCTACCCTCCATTACAGGACCTCTCTCCCATATCAGTCCCTGCCTACCCTCCATTACAGGACCTCTCTATCATATCAGTCCCTGCCTACCCTCCATTACAGGACCTCTCTATCATATCAGTCCCTGCCTACCCTCAATAACAGGACCTCTCTATCATATCAGTCCCTGCCTACCCTCCATAACAGACCCTCTTTATCATATCAGTCCCTGCCTACCCTCCATTACAGGACCTCTCTCCCATATCAGTCCCTGCCTACCCTCCATAACAGACCCTCTTTATCATATCAGTCCCTGCCTACCCTCCATTACAGGACTTCTCTCCCATATCAGTCCCTGCCTACCCTCCATAACAGACCCTCGTTATCATATCAGTCCCTGCCTACCCTCCATTACAGGACCTCTCTCCCATATCAGTCCCTGCCTACCCTCCATAACAGACCCTCTCTCCCATATCAGTCCCTGCCTACCCTCCATAACCGACCCTCTTTATCATATCAGTCCCTGCCTACCCTCCATTACAGGACCTCTCTATCATATCAGTCCCTGCCTACCCTCCATTACAGGACCTCTCTATCATATCAGTCCCTGCCTACCCTCCATTACAGGACCTCTCTCTCATATCAGTCCCTGCCTACCCTCCATTACAGGACTTCTCTATCATATCAGTCCCTGCCTACCCTCCATTACAGGACCTCTCTCCCATATCAGTCCCTGCCTACCCTCCATTACAGGACCTCTCTCCCATATCAGTCCCTGCCTACCCTCCATAACAGACCCTCTTTATCATATCAGTCCCTGCCTACCCTCCATAACAGACCCTCTTTATCATATCAGTCCCTGCCTACCCTCCATTACAGGACCTCTCTATCATATCAGTCCCTGCCTACCCTCCATTACAGGACCTCTCTCCCATATCAGTCCCTGCCTACCCTCCATTACAGGACCTCTCTATCATATCAGTCCCTGCCTAGCCTCCATTACAGGACCTCTCTCCCATATCAGTCCCTGCCTACCCTCCATTACAGGACCTCTCTCCCATATCAGTCCCTGCCTACCCTCCATAACAGGACTTCTCTATCATATCAGTCCCTGCCTACCCTCCATTACAGGACCTCTCTCCCATATCAGTCCCTGCCTACCCTCCATTACAGGACCTCTCTCTCATATCAGTCCCTGCCTACCCTCCATTACAGGACTTCTCTATCATATCAGTCCCTGCCTACCCTCCATTACAGGACCTCTCTCCCATATCAGTCCCTGCCTACCCTCCATAACAGACCCTCTTTATCATATCAGTCCCTGCCTACCCTCCATTACAGACCCTCTTTATCATATCAGTCCCTGCCTACCCTCCATAACAGACCCTCTTTATCATATCAGTCCCTGCCTACCCTCCATAACAGATCCTCTTTATCATATCAGTCCCTGCCTACCCTCCATTACAGACCCTCTTTATCATATCAGTCCCTGCCTACCCTCCATAACAGACCCTCTCTCCCATATCAGTCCCTGCCTACCCTCCATTACAGGACCTCTCTCTCATATCAGTCCCTGCCTACCCTCCATTACAGGACTTCTCTATCATATCAGTCCCTGCCTACCCTCCATTACAGGACCTCTCTCCCATATCAGTCCCTGCCTACCCTCCATAACAGACCCTCCTAATCATATCAGTCCCTGCCTACCCTCCATTACAGACCCTCTTTATCATATCAGTCCCTGCCTACCCTCCATAACAGACCCTCTTTATCATATCAGTCCCTGCCTACCCTCCATTACAGACCCTCTTTATCATATCAGTCCCTGCCTACCCTCCATAACAGACCCTCTTTATCATATCAGTCCCTGCCTACCCACCATAACAGACCCTCTTTATCATATCAGTCCCTGCCTACCCTCCATAACAGACCCTCTTTATCATATCAGTCCCTGCCTACCCTCCATAACAGACCCTCTTTATCATATCAGTCCCTGCCTACCCTACATAACAGACCCTCTTTATCATATCAGTCCCTGCCTACCCTCCATAACAGACCCTCTTTATCATATCAGTCCCTGCCTACCCTACATAACAGACCCTCTTTATCATATCAGTCCCTGCCTACCCACCATAACAGACCCTCTTTATCATATCAGTCCCTGCCTACCCTCCATAACAGACCCTCTTTATCATATCAGTCCCTGCCTACCCTCCATAACAGACCCTCTTTATCATATCAGTCCCTGCCTACCCTACATAACAGACCCTCTTTATCATATCAGTCCCTGCCTACCCTCCAT
Source organism: Amphiduros pacificus (assembly GCA_949316495.1). Taxonomy (NCBI): domain Eukaryota; kingdom Metazoa; phylum Annelida; class Polychaeta; order Phyllodocida; family Hesionidae; genus Amphiduros; species Amphiduros pacificus. The sequence goes on from OX439011.1 coordinate 19,885,121, forward strand.
AACAGACCCTCTTTATCATATCAGTCCCTGCCTACCCTACATAACAGACCCTCTTTATCATATCAGTCCCTGCCTACCCTACATAACAGACCCTCTTTATCATATCAGTCCTTGCTGCCAAAGTTAAAAAGTTGCTCACAGAATCGGCCAAAAGTCATGACTATTCATAAAAGTCTGTTGTGAGTCGTGATTGGTGACAGAATAAATGACTATTTATAAAGATTATTATCTGTGGTCGGGATTCAGTTGTTGCTGTCACTCCTTTGAATAGACTGACTCACTTTACACCTCATTCATAAACAATGGCGAAATGATGCTGAGATCGAGAAGCATCAAAGAATTTTTTTCTGACAAGCAGCTGAACCTGAAGGCAACATGGCTTCTGTAAATCCTGTTGATGGGAAGGAAGTTCTACCTGAGTTGCAAGTTAGATGCGATGGACAATGCATGTCAATTCTGAAAGCAGTGGGTTTCAAGTCTATTTTTGATGTTAAATATGGGAGAAGTGAGCGCAGATTACTCTGTCTGAAAGTTTGTTCAGCAAAACTAATTTGTAGGGGTAGTGCATTCATAACATAGGCTGAATATTGGGAATCATACAATAAATTGGATGCGCTCAATCCGCAGTTTTGGAATGAATAGTATAAATGACTTCATGTAAAGATTGTAATTATTGACTTATTCACAATGTGCGCAAGCATAAATATTAACTTGTTACAAAAACATTCATTGGCTCTGCTCTATCAGATTGACAACTCAAAATTAAGCATTTGACTCTTCTCTCCAGTGGTGTGATTTTCCTTCAAAGCATAGATCAGTGCATTAAGAATTTCAATGAGTGAGCAGTGGTGTCAGCCCGACTTGCCAATCTTTGAAGAAAAATACATTACGATCATCGCTTTATAATATCAAGTAATATCAAGTGTTACTGGTGGATATGCCCCACTATAGCACACATTATCAACTGTTTTTTTTGGACAATATTATGATTGCTAAAGACCAAAATGTTCAAAACTGACGACCGTTAGCTCTATTAAAAACAGTGTTTATTTGTTCCTTGTTATCAGATTATATATGTTTATGTAAATATTTTCCCAAATATTTTAATATTATAATTATGTGTACATGCATTTTTAACTTCAGTAAAATCAACATATGGTCCAGTGGGATATGTTGTAGTTTATTGACCAAGGGATAGAAGTTTCTGATATTTGTTATTTATTCTGACTGATGTGTGATGCCCTCATTGCAGCCCAGTGAGTACAGAGTGGTGCAAGCAAGATGGACCCCAAAATGACTTGTCCTTATTCCTCGCAAAGAAGTACTCTGCACAGCGGTTAAAACAAGCAGTTGAAACCTTAAATGTGCCCAGCTATCTGAATACTGATAAAAGAAGATGGTAAGTGATATCAAGCATGTAATACTATCATAATATCATCTGGTATTATTAATTTGCATTATTCTTGACAACAAGTTTGGGTAACAAATAAATGAAGATTGGTTTATGACTGCACCCATTCTTTAAAATATTATCCACCAGGGCGCACTTCCCTTTGCCCTCCAGAGGGCACTTTCCTCTCCCACCAGATGGCACTTCTCTCCACCAGGGGGCACTTCCCTCTCTCCACCAGGGGGCACTTCCTTCTCCCACCAGGGAGCACTTCCATCTCTCCACCAGGTACACTTGTCTCCACCAGGGGGCACTTCCCTCTCTCCACCAGGGAGCACTCTCCTCTTTCAAAAATCTGACATCTATCATTGAGTTGTCAATGATGCTGCCATTTTGAATAGCATTACAAATATTAGCCAATGAAAATCAAGATAACAAGTTGGAGCCAAATTCAATGTGTAACATAACATTTTGATTGGTCAAAATTATCATCTGCTCAAGTCTGCTCTGGGAAAGGGTTTAAATGGACATTTACGAAGCAATTTCCAGAAAATGTTCACAAACATTAAAAAAAAAGCAATGACCGGCAAAGCTCCTGAGGCCAATGGCCTACATTTTTAAGTTTGGAAAAGAACGTTATATGTTTTAGTATCCTAAACCATTCATGCTTAACCAAATATAAGGGGATTTATTCCACCTATCAAGTTTAAAAGCCATCAGTCTGGATATTTCGGAGAAAATAATAAAATGGATCTATTTTCATAATCTAAACATTTTTGCACTGTGGGCATTTATGAGGTCTGCAAGTAGAGTAACTGCCTGAATTTGAGAGTTACAATCTGGAGGCTTTAAGGGAGAGGTCCCGAAATTGAAAAGCATTAAACCGAACAATCAAATTTGATTAAATGGCACAATCTGCTTCAGAAAACCTCCCAAACTCATCGAAAAACGTTAAAATCATAACACTTTATACGTTACAAGTCTTTTGGTCCAAAAAAATGCCCTCTAAACCACAAAAAACCAGGTTTTTAAACGAGCACCTCCACCAGGTACCAAAGAAAAACATGCATTCCTATATAAGCAAGACCTAGGATAACGCAGTCAATCCCCATCCAACTGACGAGATCCAAAGAGATTGAAACCGGTGTTGGTATTGGTTGGGACTGCGATCGTTGTTCAGATCGTCTTATACAGCATCGCCTAATACTGTGTCAGAAGAGATCATCTTCAATATTACATAATTGTCATTTAGTGACAGTTTTATATTATGTTTCAGATGTCTATGGTGACCCGGTTTTTGATAAGGACAGGGCATGCCTTGATACATGTATTGATATTCAACAACAAATGGGACGTCTTCCTCACCCTGGTCAGTAAACATCAGGCCAAAAAATAAATATCTTATTTCAGATAACTTGCTCTGAAAAATTAGAAGAGGGGGAAGATTTTTATTCTTATTTTATTATTTTATTTATGTTAAAAGTGATCAAATATATTGAAGATGGATATATATTTGAGACTATGACTGAAACTATGTTTTTATGTCTTTTCGCCCAGAAAGAAAAAAAAAACACTAGCTAGTTTGAACTAGGGTAGGTTAAAAAATCAGAAAAAAGCTTCTTTTTTTTTGGCCTCACAGTGATCTTATACAGCCAGTGACTCATGTCTTGAATAGTAGACACCAATGACAATAACATTTGAAAGAGTTTATCAGTGACTTTATGTTAAGTTCGGTTAAGTCCAGTTACTGCATATTAGTTTATTATGTTATATCCATTTGTGGCCTATGAAAACAGGCCTCTCAGTTGGGTGAATAAAAACAGTGCACCAAAACCACCAGCTTGACCTTAATATTTGACCTTGCCAATTTAAAATAGACCTTGACCTTTGAGATGCCTTTATCTGTGGCTTATTCTTGAGCTGTTTTTCATATTGCTATAATTCTTGAATTGGGTGTTTAGAAGTAAAAATGAATTGATTATACAGTAACTAAACAATGGTAATTCAATAATTCTAGTTCACATCCTGGATACATTATTGACGAGGAAACCTGAATGAAAACATTTTTATTGTCTTTGATCTTATCATTATTTGTTTTTGCGCAGGTTCCTGGTGTATTGTTATTGGCAATTGGAATCCGCTCCATGGAGAGTGAGGCTACACCTATGTACTTACAAGTGATAACTTACTCGGGGACAACCTGGGTGAGACACCTCCCCAAGATGGCCGTCTGCTGCGGGATTGGTGCCATCTTTCTTGGCATCTTCCGCTTCTCTGTGATAACTCTCATGTCAAAGGAAACAGCATTATTTGTAGGTTGCTCTTCAAAGTGTTCTGTACTCTTTAAATTGTTAAGTTAAACTCAACACCAACACCCAAACACCCATAAATCCATTAATGGGAGTCTCCCAGATCCTTTTTGTCAAGGTTCAAATGAATTGCTTCTGAGTTCTGGTTCCTTAGTTCTGGAAGAGTTTCAATGAAAAATATTCTATCTGGAATATATATCATGTTCAATACAATCAGCTAATTTGTATTTCATCTTGTTTTTGGACACTGCAAAACTGAACAATAATTCAATCAATATTTCAATTCAATAATTCAATCCATAACAGAAACGTATAGTAACTTTTTTTCAGTGATGGTTATTTGTTTTTTTTCTGCTGGTAACTAAGCATATCCTGTTTTATTGCGTGTTTTCAGTACATTGTCGCTCAGAGTGCTTTGATAGTTATGAATATAGCTGCCGTATATTCCTCTCAAAATGCTTTTGACTCAGTAAGTTAAAACAACACAAGCTTCCTATCATTCCATTTCCTATTTATTATACCATATATAGCAGTAGGAATGAACATTTCTTTGGTCACATATGAAAGTTTTTTATTGCAGATTTTAGATTCATTGAAGAGTTCAATGATGCATCAGATACGAGAAGTGAACCGGCAGGACGTGATGATCAGTCTAAGTAGCTCGCTGCCGGAGGTCTGGGACTATATGCAGCTACAGGTACTCACCACATACTCACCAGGCACTCATCATGCACTCATCACGCACTCATCACGCACTCATCACGCACTCATCATGCACTCATCATGCTCTCACTGCCGGAGGTCTGGGACTATATGCAGCTACAGGTACTCACCACATACTCACCACACACTCACCATGCACTCACCATACACTCACCACATACTCATCATGCTCTCACTGCCGGAGGTCTGGGACTATATGCAGCTACAGGTACTCACCACATACTCACCACACACTCACCATGCACTCACCATACACTCACCACATACTCATCATGCTCTAACTGCCGGAGGTCTGGGACTATATGCAGCTACAAGTACTCACCAGGCACTCATCATGCACTCACCATGTACTCACCATACACTCACCACATACTCACCAGGCACTCACCATGCACTCATCATGCACTCACCATACACTCACCAGGCACTCATCACGCACTCATCGTGCTCTCACTGCCAGAGGTCTGGGACTATATGCAGCTACAGGTACTCACCACATACTCCCCACACTTACCATGCACTCACCATGTACTCACCATACACTCACCACATACTCATCACGCACTCATCATGCACTCGTCATGCTCTCACTGCCGGAGGTCTGGGACTATATGCAGCTACAGGTACTCACCACATACTCACCACACACTTACCATGCACTCACCATGTACTCACCATGCACTCATCACTCACTCATCATGCTCTCACTGCCGGAGGTCTGGGACTATATGCAGCTACAGGTACTCACCACATACTCACCACACACTTACCATGCACTCACCACATACTCATCACATACTCACCACATACTCATCACAGACTCATCATGCTCTCACTGCCGGAGGTCTGGGACTATATGCAGCTACAGGTACTCACCACATACTCACCACACACTTACCATGCACTCACCATGTACTCACCATACACTCACCACATACTCATCACTCACTCATCATGCACTCATCATGCTCTCACTGCCGGAGGTCTGGGACTATATGCAGCTACAGGTACTCACCACATACTCACCACACACTCACCATGCACTCGCCATACACTCACCACATACTCATCACATACTCATCATGTTCTCACTGCCAGAGGTCTGGGACTATATGCAGCTACAGGTTGTTACCAGATACTCACCAGGCACTCATCATGCACTCATCATGTACTCACCATGCATTCATCATGCTCTCGTGTACTCTCATGTACTTAGCACATACTCATCATGCACTCATCACATACTCAGCACATACTCATCATGCACTCATCATGCACAGATCACATACTCATCATACACTCACCACATACTCATCATGCACTCATCACATGCTCATCATGCACTCATCATATACTCATCACGCACTCATGCACTCATATACTCATCATGCACTCATCACATACTCACCACATACTCATCACATACACATCATATATTCAACACTTATCACATACTCATCATGCACTCATCAAATACTCATCATGCACTCATCACATACTCATCATGCACTCATCACATACTCATCATGCACTCATCACATACTCATCATGCACTCATGCACTCATCATATACTCATCATGCACTCATCACATACTCACCACATACTCATCACATACACATCATGCACTCATCACATACTCATCATGCACTCATCACATACTCATCATGCACTCATGCACTCATCATGCACTCATCACATACTCATCATGCACTCATCACATACTCATCATGCACTCATCACATACTCATCATACACTCATCACATACTCATCATGCACTCATCACATACTCATCATGCACTCATGCACTCATCACATACTCATCATGCACTCATCACATACTCATCATGCACTCATGCACTCATCACATACTCATCATGCACTCATCACATACTCATCATGCACTCATCACCTACTCATCATGCACTCATGCACTCATCATATACTCATCATGCACTCATCACATACTCATCATGCACTCACCACATACTCATCATGTACATGTACTCACCACATACTCATTACATACTCATCATATATTCAACACTTACTCATCACATACTCATCATACTGAAGATGTTTATAGTGTCAAGCGAGATAAAGATTATTGTCTATTAGTAGGGAGGTCGAGACGATGGCTCGCGGGATTCTGAGTGGTGCTTTTTCACTAAATATGGGCCATGTTAACATCATTGTCATTTCGTCAAAAAGTGTCAGAAAAATATTTTCTTTTGGAATTTGAATGTCAGTATATAGGTGAACACATATATTTCAACATATAAAGAAAAATGCCAAAATAAATGCAAGAAAAATGGCGATAAAAACAGACCGGACTGCGATTTGGAAAAGCCATTTTCAGTGTGTCACCCTTGTCAAAATCTGAGCCAATTGACAACGCAACTTCAACAGCTGATAACTTTTGTAATTTTTGATATTTCCTCCTCAAATTTTCACATAATATCATTTCAAGTGTGCAGATTATGATGTTATACTTTAAATTTCATTTGGACGATTTTTTCTGTGAGAGAAAAACTCTTAAACTTTGACAATTTTCGGCCAGTCATAAAAGTAAGAGACCATCATGGAATTATTTGGTAACATCTTCTAAGCTGAGCAGAATTTAATTGTCTACAACCCTGACTACTTAATGTACCAAATAAACAAAGGAGAGTTGAGCGCAATTATTTTTAGTAGAGAAGAGTACTGAAAAAAACGGCCATTTTGTGAGAGAGAACTCCCATTGACTTACTATGGAAAACAAAATGGAGGACATGCTCTCTCCTATGCTCCAACTTTCATCTCTGTTTACAAAGCGAATTCCCAATATCCATTCTGGTAACATCCATAAGCTTAATCCAAAATATGTTATATTCAACTTTTAATCATATCTGAATGAATATATTCCATCATACTTGACCGCAAATCCATTTTCTGAGGTAAAGTTGTCTCACATGGAGATCATTTGCCAATTATTGCCACTAGGTGTCACCGCTGAATATCTTCATTTGCCAATTGAAATGCCAGGGGGCACTGCACTTTGTCTTCATGTCAGGCCTCCGATTTTAGTCCTTTTAACACATTTTTCACCAATATTTACATTAACAAAGTGCCCTGACATGGAAATAGCAGTTTTAGGAACCATTTTTACCTCTGAGTATACAATTTCATACTTCTTTTCTCTGAGAAAAAATACTTTGTTCAAGTTCAGAAAAAAGAGAGCAAAGGGGCCCATATGGGTTTTGCACTAAAACATGCTCACATTTGGCCTCTTCTCATTTGAAGTTTGTTGATCTACCTCATATATTATTTTATTTGATAATATTTGCTTATTATCACCAATTATAAATAATTTAACATGCCACCACCCTAAAATATTGCAAGTTATCATATCTGATTAAATTATTTCTAAGAAAAATAATATTTTGGGTGCTCTGCAGATTTCAAATAATGTTACCAAAGTGTGAGATACAAACTGTGCAAAAATCACAAATATAAATAATTTCAAATGCCATCATCCTGCAGGTTTGCTATCTATCATATCTGATTAAATTATCTTCAAGAAAAAAAATATCTGACCACTGTAATCTGATGTGGTTTTTGGATCCCACCATGTAATTTATTTAGCTTTTGTTATGTTAAATATAAGTGAAATTATCACTGAGTGATAACTGTCATTTTATTACATGTCAACTTCATGATCTTACACCTAAATTTTTTTTTCAAATCAAATTTAGATATCAGAAATTCATCATTTTTGGTGAAATTGATATGACTTTGTACCACAAAACTTTCCTTAACTGAAATCTATTTCATTTAATTAAATTAATTTATACTGTAATCACATAGTCCATATCTGGACCTTTAAAATGAGCCATTGATTGTAACTCTACCCCTGGTAGTTCACATTTGACGTCAATTTGAATCTGAAAAATATAAAAGCTTCCTATTTTGCTCTAAAATCAAAGACGAAGTAAAAATTAAACGAAATCTGGATTTCAACTGTACATAATTATCCAATAATTGCAATATACAGGCAGATAATTAATCTATTGTGTTCATTTTGTGCATAACTCCATAAAATATCAAGAATAAAAGCTGTGTTATAGAGAAATTTTTTGTTATATTTATTGCAAAATTGCTTTTCGTGCATAAAATCGCACGTGACACACTGAAATATGGCTAAGTCCAACAGCTAAAATCTGAAATTCAGCCTCCATTTATGCAAAGAATATTTGCAATTTAGCTTGTTTTACCAGTTTTACCAGTCCAAGGAATGTGATATTATAATTATACCAGAGAAAAACATTATAACTGGTATTTTACACTCACTGTGACCAATCGAAATCATAAAATGAACCCAAAGAGTCATATTGTTGCTCGGCCCTCGGAAAAAGTTCACATTTTCGATGACAAAAATCTCCATAACTTTTTTCCAAATTAAGATAGAGACATAAACTTTTTTTTAATTTGAATTGCTTTTACATGATCTAGACAATGGCACTGATAAGGAAAGAATCTATGCAGTTTGATTTTTAGGTTGACAGCCCTACTATTAGAATGATTGACTATTTGATGTAAACCATACAATGCCATATACTACAAAATGTTATTGATAGAATATCATAGACTCTCCATTGAAGGCAATGATATTGGCAGATGGACTGATGCAATTTTGAACTATTGGATTTGAAGATGTTGTACTGGGTCATACTGCGACCATATGCTATAATATAATACAAAATGAAGTCCAATTAAGTGGGTGATATATTGGCAAATGGAATGATATATTTATGGACTATTTTATTTGCAGATGTCGTGCTGTGGCGTGGAGGGATACAGGGACTATACAACATTAGCAGGAAGTGACAAGAATGCAGAGGTATTATCATTGATAGAATCATTGATAGAATCTTTGGTATAATCATTGATAGACTCATTGATGGAATCATGGATAGAATCCTTGATAGAATCCTTCGTAGAATCTTTGATATAATCATTGATAGAATCATTGATAGACTCATTGATGGAATCATTGATAGAATCATTGATAGACTCATTGATGGAATCATTGATAGAATCATTGATAGACTCATTGATGGAATCATTGATAGAATCCTTGATAGAATCCTTCGTAGAATCTTTGATATAATCATTGATAGAATCATTGATAGACTCATTGATGGAATCATTGATAGAATCATTGATTGACTCATTGATAGAATTATTGATAGACACATTGATAGAATCTTTGATAGAATTATTGATAGAATCATTACCACATGGCCATTGCATGATAATATCTGGTCATGTATTCCTGTTGCATGGCACTATTTGGTCACCTTATTCCACTGCATGACCTCATATTGTCAAGTTCATGCGTGGCCCAATTCATGTTCAGCTCCTACTGATAAAGACTCAAATCATGATTAGTTGGTACCAAAGATCGAATGGGTCATAAAGGAGGTCACCCACGACCATCATATTGTACCACGCATGACCAAATGTGTGATGCAACAACTATGCGTGACCAGATGATATCATGTGATAAGTATGCGTGACCAGATGATATCATGTGATAGGCATGCGTGACCAGATGATGTAACGTGATAGGCATGCGTGACCATATCTGTTCCCATTGATGCGTGACCAGATGGATGTTTGGCTTTGGCTGATGATACGAATATATTGCAGAACGTGATTCCTGTGGCTTGCTGTGCTCACAAAGGTGTGGAGTTACCTCGTCCCGAAAACCTGGCACAATGCCAAATGGATGCCAAGATGGCGGTCCACGACAGCGTCTTTATACACATGAGGGTATCAAAGAAATGTTTATTTTTAGAATACATGTCACTAAAATGCATTTCTGAGATTTTTCAAAATCATTGAATGCAATTTGTAAGAAACTGAATCAATTGAGATGATGGATACTGTAATTTGGATTTACGGCATCAAACCTCTTAATTCAGTGATTTGATTGACTTACTGACAGGCAACTTCCAGTACCTCTTAGTAATCACCCTGTCTGTCCTGTGTCCGTCCTTTCTTACATCTGAGCATTCCTGAAATTATGGGTTATAGTTGGCAACATATCAGTTATTTTAAACCATATGCATTTGAGCAAAGTGAATTTTGACTGACTAGAGTCATTTAATTTTGACATTTTACAAAACCTTTCCGTGACCAATCTGAATTATTTAATGATTTTTTTTTTTTTTTTAAAGAATGTCATTACGTAAGATTAACTCGAAGTCTAGACATCATATAAATGTATCCCTGGTGGGATTTTTTTTCTGTACAGTGCTGCCCTCGGGTGGCAATATCTGATTTGAGCAACACCTCATGGAAGAAGATTCTTTACCAGGGGTAAATTAACATCATGTGTGGATATCAAATCAGTATTTCCATAACATTTTCACTTGGGGCTGGGGCTGTAATCTTTAAAGGTGTCTATAAATTAGGTCAGACAGCAGAGTGCGGGTGCACTTAACAGACCACAGCACAGAGCACAATAGCTTTGTTAGGTCAGATACTAACCTTTGAATATAGCAATTGCTGTGCAATGGATAGAGTATTAAGGAATCTGGCTGTAACCATGTACATTATATACTATTTTTGTTGACACCACAGATTATTACAGTACCGATTGTGACATTTGTCACAAGGTATCTAATTATTGTTTCAAATAGTCCTCCGCTAGTAATATTAATGGTAGTACTGATTATAATATTTGCAGGGTTGCCTAACTCCAATGATAGGTTGGCTCTCAAGATACATCAACAATCCTAGGACAATGCACATGGCAGCAGCATTCTCCCAGGTAGGGCTTCTTTGATTATTTTATATATGTATATAGCATTAGCATTCCAGTAAAGAAGGGCTTTTTTTTTTTTTTGGCTTTTTATATATATATAGTATTAGCATTTATTGACATTTTGTATGACGATGCGTGACTCCATTTGTTCTTGTTAATGCGTGACTAGATAGGAGTTTGGTTTCAACTTATGAATTAAGCTGCTGTGTTCTGTATGTGTTGCAGAGCCTGGCAGGAGTGAATGGTTGGTGGCTGTACAGACAAACATGACCCAGCGCCTAACCCTTGGAGACTAGCTAAATGCCTCATATATCACCCGCCACCCTCAGAGACTAGCTATATGCCTCATATATCACCCACCACCCTCGGAGACTAGCAATATGCCTCATATATCACCTGCCACCCTCGGAGACTAGCTATATGCCTCATATATCATCCACCATCCTCAGAGACTAGCTATATGCCTCATATATCACCCGCCACCCTCAGAGACTAGCTATATGCCTCATATATCACCCACCACCCTCGGAGACTAGCAATATGCCTCATATATCACCTGCCACCCTCGGAGACTAGCTATATGCCTCATATATCATCCACCATCCTCAGAGACTAGCTATATGCCTCATATATCACCCGCCACCCTCGGAGACTAGCTATATGCCTCATATATCACCCGCCACCCTCAGAGACTAGCAATATGCCTCATATATCACCCACCACCCTCGCAGACTAGCTAAATGCCTCATATATCACCCGCCACCCTCAGAGACTAGCAATATGCCTCATATATCACCCACCACCCTCGGTGACTAGCTATATGCCTCATATATCACCCGCCACCCTCGGAGACTAGCTATATGCCTCATATATCACCCGCCACCCTCGGAGACTAGCTAAATGCCTCATATATCACCCGCCACCCTCAGAGACTAGCTATATGCCTCATATATCACCCACCACCCTCGGAGACTAGCAATATGCCTCATATATCACCTGCCACCCTCGGAGACTAGCTATATGCCTCATATATCATCCACCATCCTCAGAGACTAGCTATATGCCTCATATATCACCCGCCACCCTCGGAGACTAGCTATATGCCTCATATATCACCCGCCACCCTCAGAGACTAGCAATATGCCTCATATATCACCCACCACCCTCGCAGACTAGCTAAATGCCTCATATATCATCCACCACCCTCAGAGACTAGCTATATGCCTCATATATCACCCGCCACCCTCGGTGACTAGCTATATGCCTCATATATCACCCGCCACCCTCGGAGACTAGCTATATGCCTCATATATCACCCGCCACCCTCGGAGACTAGCTAAATGCCTCATATATCACCCGCCACCCTCAGAGACTAGCTATATGCCTCATATATCACCCACCACCCTCGGAGACTAGCAATATGCCTCATATATCACCTGCCACCCTCGGAGACTAGCTATATGCCTCATATATCATCCACCATCCTCAGAGACTAGCTATATGCCTCATATATCACCCGCCACCCTCGGAGACTAGCTATATGCCTCATATATCACCCGCCACCCTCGGAGACTAGCTAAATGCCTCATATATCACCCGCCACCCTCAGAGACTAGCTATATGCCTCATATATCACCCACCACCCTCGGAGACTAGCAATATGCCTCATATATCACCTGCCACCCTCGGAGACTAGCTATATGCCTCATATATCATCCACCATCCTCAGAGACTAGCTATATGCCTCATATATCACCCGCCACCCTCGGAGACTAGCTATATGCCTCATATATCACCCGCCACCCTCAGAGACTAGCAATATGCCTCATATATCACCCACCACCCTCGCAGACTAGCTAAATGCCTCATATATCATCCACCACCCTCAGAGACTAGCTATATGCCTCATATATCACCCGCCACCCTCGGTGACTAGCTATATGCCTCATATATCACCCGCCACCCTCGCAGATTAGCAATATGCCTCATATATCACCCGCCACCCTCGCAGATTAGCAATATGCCTCATATATCACCTGCCACCCTCGCAGACTAGCAATATGCCTCATATATCATCCACCACCCCTGGAGACTAGCAATATGCCTCATATATCACCCACCACCCTCGGAGACTAGCAATATGCCTCATATATCACCCGCCACCCTAGCAGACAAGCAATATGCCTCATATATCACCCGCCACCCTAGCAGACTAGCAATATGCCTCATATATCACCCGCCACCCTCGCAGAATAGCAATATGCCTCATATATCATCCGCCACCCTAGCAGACTAGCAATATGCCTCATATATCACCCACCACCCTCAGAGACTGGCAATATGCCTCATATATCACCCACCACCCTCGGAGACTAGCAATATGCCTCATATATCACCCGCCACCCTCAGAGACTGGCAAAATTTGTCTCGTTTTTCACCATAAATATTCTGCCAATACTTTTTGATAAGAAATACAGTTTTAACACCAAAAATTGTTTCAATGTGTTCTTACACACATCAGTACCTATCAAGATTTTATTATAAAGGAAAGACTTGGTGAGTCACTTTATGCTCCAGCTTATTCTAAGAGAATACAGAATCATTTTATACATTTTAGGGTTCAACCTCCAGTGTCGCTGAGATATATTTGTCCTCCCGTAAATAACACCAGTGTAGTCATGTTGTTCAATCATTGTGACATGTTCCTTCAGTAAAAATATTTTTGCTTCTCATCACACAAATATTTATATACAGTTATTTTTTAGATATGTACTGTTAAATGTAGTAGCGCCATGAAGCTCACCAGTTACAGCCAAACTTCTATTTGGTCACGCATGAATGATATCAAATGAGGTCACTGTGTATGTATATTGTGCCGTGCATGAGGTAGGGATGACCAAATAGTGACATGCAACAGCTATGCGTGACCAGATGATGTCATGCAGTAGTCATGCGTGACCTTATTCAGTCATGTTAGGCATGACCAAATAGATGTTTGGCTCCAATTTTTCACTTGAATGTGTTCTTTACGAAGGCTCAATCTTTTTAGTGTATCATTATAACCCAGGCAGACTTTTATAATAAGTGCATTAGACTTTTTAATAACTAGCATGATTATCATGTAAGAAATAGATGAAAAAAATGAAATAATATTGGTTAAAGTTTGATATAGATATTAATCATTATTTTGGCACTGTTGAATATTGTTTATCTTTTGTTTCTGGTCACAAAGTGACCTTATTATTGAATAAATTTAAAGGTTCAACTCCTTAATCAAAATCAATGCACATAATAGTTTCCTGAGATTTCATTTATCTGTAATAAGGTAATTACTCTGAGCCACCCAGTGTTATCTGATAGGAATGAAATTATAGGACTGGAAATCTCACTGCTTGAGTTTAGACATTTGTGATCCACCAGGTGTCTCATGTATACTGGGTTAGGTCTGTCGACATTTTCAGGCATGCCATTCAGTCCTACTGTTAATTTTTATATTCACACAAGTTTACTAAACAATTCACTCCTGCCTTCAAAAGTTAGTTTTTCATCAGATCAAGAATTCAGCCTTTATTTTGACATTGTTTGAAAACTGCGATACATTGTTTAAATGTTACATTAATGGATGAAGGAAGTCTGGTAAAATAGATATGTTTACTTTCTATTTTTTTTTAAATGGACTCGCAGAATAATCTTCAGATTATTCTTCTCATGACTGAGATAGGATTTTCAATATTTACAATTGAAGACTAGTAACATTAATATTCTTATATTAAAATATAATTGTGAGATTATAAAGTTATATTTTTATATTAAATTCATAAATATTTTGTGTTAATTAGTGGAATTATACTGTGAATTAATGTGTTTTTCAAGTTTAAAGTTGAATAATTTGATAGAGTTACAAGCAGTGATGTTGGCAGTTAGGGCATTAAACATGTTGGCCAAGGAATTATAGGAAATCACAGTGGCGGCCTCTGGTGGGCTGAGAAAGGGGCATGCTTAATGGCTCTGCTAAAGAGATGTCATTTCTTTTCTCGACTGTTTGATTGGTCAGTAAACTGGATGAGTGTACAACACTCATTTTGTAATTGACATAATATAATTACTGTTCCAGTAGTATTAATATTTTTCGATTTTGATGGTATCTGATATGAATATATGGGATAAATATATTTTTTTTACAAATAATGAAGTGTTTTAGTAGGTCATGATCATTCAGTCATTCCAAGATGTGTAATGAAAAAGGTAAACTTTCAAGAAATGTTTTCTCTTGATAACTGACAAGTGTAAATGTACTTCCAGTTTTTATGTAAAATGTCTGAAAGTGTGAAAAGATTTCATGAATAAATTCTGTCTCTTTAAACCGTGCTGTTGTGTGTGTATATATATATATGCCCTTAAAGCTTTATAAGTACAATAATTACTTCTCTTATCCATCTTTGGTACTTGCCATAAGTACAGTAAGTACTTGCCGTAAGTACTTGCCATAAGTACAGTAAGTACTTGCCATAAGTACAGTAAGTACTTGCCATAAGTACACTAAGTACTTGCCATAAGTTTTTTTAGTCTTGAAATTGTTGTGGTAAAATTGATTCAACTTTATGAAAGTTTAGGCCTATGGCCCTGATTAATATTTTATAAAATTGAATCCATTGATGAACCTAGGTGTTTACATGTTACCCAACCAAAAATCCCGGCTGGATGATGGTGCCAACAACATATTCCACAGTCCCTGTCCATTCTGGTGGGCCCCCAAGTGAGCAAACCCTGAACTACAATCGAAGGGACCTTTCACCTTGATGCACCGTAAAAGCCTTTTAAATGTATATTTACCTGTATATTTACAGGTAAAATGGAGGAAAATTGAATTATTTTTTTTAATGCCAGAATTATTATGGGAACATTTGAGAATAATAAAGGACAACTTATATGAAATGTTGGCAAAACAAATTTTGTCATGGCACCCATAATCATAAATATCATGATTAATTTCATTATAAAAAATAATTTTGATACTTTTCTTGATAGATCTACTCCACAAGTGTGAAAAAAAAAACATATTTTTCAACAGCACAGTATTATTTCTTTTTCAAAGAATTTTTTCTTGTAGTTAATGTCCCAATGTGGCAGCATACAGGTTTTACCGAAAGCTGAAGTCCAACCATGACTACAACCTTGTCACCATGACAACCAAGGGCATTTTTGAATGGCATAGAACCAGTGTCAACCAAACTTCTAAGATTTTTTTCCTTTTCATGTGTAAATTGCATACTCTTATTTAAGGCAATAGTTTATTTTGAGAATTAACTCTGTTTAAAATAATTTTGGATATAATTAAAAGGGTAGGAATACTAGAAAATACAAAAATTGCAGAATGGCATATGTGATGACCTGACCTGACCTGACCCAGATGTGATGACCTGACCTAACCTGACCTGACCTGACCCAGATAGAAACATTCTAAAAGACCAGCAGTTTAGGTAAAGCACTTTATTGTGGTTTGTACAGTTTAGAGTCAGGGGATCATTTACAAATCTCAAACTTTTCCTAAATTATTGAATTATACTGATTGTGGCTGTAATTACATAAAACTGAACAGCATTAAAACCTACATATAATAATATACAAGTTGGTAGCTGATTATCTAATAAGTTTGTTTTCTTTAAACAATGACAGTTTTAATGCTCTATTTTAAGTAATTACAGAAATATTCACACATTTTGATTATCAGGCGAAATCCTGGGACCAATCGAAATAAATACACTGACGAAAGTTACTATACGAAATGACGAAAAAACAAATGCAAACTTAAATAATATTGTAAGTCCGAGACAACAGCGAAGCTCACACACATTGTTTGTTTTGCTGAATAGTGTTATCTACAAAACTCTACAAAAGTTGATGTAAAAATAAATATTTTGATGTTATTTTTTTCTGAGCTTAAAAAAAGTATGATGATTCAATCATCTAATTATGAAAAATCCTTTGTTTTACTCAACAGCATTGATAGCATCACATCACATGTACAAGATTCATGACAATGCACTTATGAGCCAATGCTCATTTGCATGAATTTGCATATACTTTACATAAAGGGGATCACTCAATTGCACGTCATGTTATTTATGATCACTTACAATGTTTCTAAATGTTTCTGGGTGACCAATTTAACACTGTTTCTGGTGGTGATGTCAAGGGGAAACCAATGTTCCCGTTTCATAAGGGGATGATAAATGAATCACGATCATATTAAATACAAAGGGGATATTGAATGAGTCAAGATTCTGTGATTCATGAAGGCTTGCAGATTTTCCATATTTTCTCAAGTTTCGATTTCAGGTCACATTTTGGATGTTTTAATGTTCTTTAAATATACTAGTTCACTACAGTGTTTGTTGTCTCTTCTTTGGAACTTTTTTTCACACATTTAGGTTCTGTTACAATCTTCACAGCAGTTACTGAAAATAAAAAAAAGCATGTATCAGAGATGTTAATTTGTAGGCTTCAAGGGACACATAAAATAGGTAGGTATAAATGATGTCCTTGAAATAATGGCTACATCAGGTCAGTTTAGCATTATTTCAGTTATATCATGACGAGACCTACTTGAGGCAGATATACTGGTGCCTCACTGACTTGTCCCACCAAGTCACAGATTTACAAGGGTTTAAGCCTGATAAGCCCGTCACAATTCCCTTCTCCTTTCTAAGAGTGACTAGGGATTCCTTTTATATTATCACAAAGGCATGATGTCATAAGCCATGGCTTTAATAACCTGTTCGAGCCAAACATCTTTTTGGTCACGCATGAATCAGATCAAATGAGGTCACAGGGAGCCATCGAGTGATCTATGGTGCCACACATGGGGGTGCACAACCAAATATTACCATACAGCAGCTGTGCGTGACCATATAATGTCCCATCATGGCTAGAGGGACTCTATAAAGTCACAATTATGCGTGACCATATAGATGTTTGGCTCCGTCTTGTCAGTGAGAGTATTAGTGTTTCTCACCTCTTGTGCCGAGTCTGTGGGCGTCTGAGGCTCAGCAGCAGCAGCAGCAGCAAGGGATTTCTCACTTTCTTCACTGAAAATACAAAAAAACACATTTACTTATTTTTAAAGCCATTGGAAATTGAAGTTTCATTTTAGTTTAAAATGAGGACAGCTATATACTGCAGCGTGATGGTGGATACGTGTGGTGTCTTGTATTTGTTCTATGATGCAAAAAAGATAAATAACAATTTTGAAAGTAAAAATACTTTTAATAGGAGAAAATGGGATACTTGATGTGAGAGTATTATTTCTGTTTAAGAAAAAAGGTAAATGTTACTTTTACCCTAAAGAATAAAGTGAGAAAAAAGTCATAAAAATATACTCTCATGAACAAAAATGGAAGGAAAGTATATTAACTCAACTCCAAAGAAAAAACGGGGAAAAGGTATATATTGTATATCTAATGCCAATCTAATTAGGATCCTACCTTTTGCTAGCTTGCTCATCAGCTTGTTTGCTCTGGTCTGGTTTGTCTTCAGAGCTGGGCGAAACGTCATCTCCTGAAGTATGGAGTTGGACAACTCAATTAGTACACTGAATTCATGCACTTCGTTGCCCATTTTGTATTTCATATTTTGCATGTAATGTTTTTTGTCTTTTGAATTCTAAATGTTTATCTTGAACTTTTGTTGCAATATTTTCTTTGACAACTATTTTTCTCTGAGTCAATGAAAGAAAGACTAAAAGAAATTGAGATTGTCATATGCGTAGTTTTTTTCGATAAACTGATGAATATACTTTCTTTATTTAATCTTTGATCTATTTGTCCTGTTTACATTATAAGTGTTATTTATAAAGATCAAATGTTTTTATAGAAATGGGAATTAAACTGGTTATAACTTAAATTGGTTTAGTGTTACTGGAGAAGATTTAATATGGTAGTATTATATAAGAAAATGAAGGCTTGAATATTTATTGACAGTTGAACCATAAACAAAAGTATGGACAGAATGTTTTTTTTGTTTTTTCTAGTCTAGATTCTACAAAAATTGGTCACATTATACAATACATAAGAATACAAGCAAATAAATAAGACATTGATTGCAAATAATTGCAAAGTTAGACACTGATGAACATATATGTATACAATCATTCAGCACAGAATGTGTGTTAATGGTTGTGTGTGTATTTGATTTGTAAGTTTTGGCCACACCGCTTGTGTCTCACGGGCACTCAAGGCCTATGCTGAAAGGCTACACAGCTAAAGAAGATCCAATACACAGCTCACTGTATGTCATCTTAAATAAACATCAATTCAGTATCTTGTCTGTTTTGTATATAAGTTGTACATATAGCCGTGTTTATTTCAGTATTTGTAAATGTAAAAAGTTTTCTGTAAACAAAATCATGAATCTGTGTATGTCTTTGAAGCGAGTAAATTTTTTGTAAATCTGAATTTTTGGTTTTTGATGAGAAAAACAATCCAAGGTGCCAAAATATAAAAGTCATAGCTTGTCTGTAGTCTTCCTGACAAATATATTTGTTTCCTTGTTTTCAGAATCTGTGCTTGTGAAATGAAAAACACACAAACAAACAGACAACACATAAAAGTAAAACAAAGAAACAAAATCTGCTTCAAACTCTGCTTCATACAAGTTAAATCAGGACCCGAAAGAAATGAAAAAAAATTATCACTTTAATTCTAACAATTAAATTTTGGGGCTTCACATTTATGGCTCAGTTTATCATGTTTATTTAATTTGAAAAATGAAGATTTCCGATCGTTTGAAGCAGATTTTTTGAGAACGTAAATCCAGTCACATAACAGATGGCCGCGCTTCCTGCTTGGGTTGTGGAGTCTCTGGTCTCTGGTGGAGTCAAACTGCAAAATCTGGCCAAACTTTGTCATTAAAGGTAAAAAAGAGAGCTTGTCACTGTTATATAAAGCAAAAGAAAAGAGGCTGAATGCGGGTCACCATCTTGCCACTTTGAAGACAACATATTAGAAATGCACAAAGAAATCAGAAGTAAATCCAATCATAAAAAAAACAAGATGGTGACCCACAATCTCACTATTTGTAGGAGAAACAAGGAATTTTTGATCATTCCATAGTACTGGGGGGTGTGCTTCATGCAAGTCTGTGAGCAAATGCTACTCTATCTCGGAGAAGATATATAAAGGAAGAAATATAATAAAATTATGTGCTACATCCAAACAAATATTACCCAAGCTATAATACGGTGCCAACATGATCGAGAAGAAGAAGTGCAACTGAATGATGACAATATAACTGCTGTTGACCAGATGATAATTACAACAAAAGATTAACAAGGCGAGTTGGTAATTATTATCTGATCCCGGACGTTACTCACCACTACTCTCCGACTCCGAGTCAGAGTCTGACTCGCTGCCGCTGCTGGATTCCGACTCAGAGTCTGACTCGCTCTCCACTGGCGCTTCTCCAGCAGCTGACTTGCCCTTAGACTCTGATTGGCTAGTTCCTGCCTTACTGGACTCTGATTGGCTACTTTCTTTCTCCCCACTAGATTTTTCTTTGTCCTCAACATCTGCCTTCTCTAGGACTTCCTGTTTGGTTTGTTCCACACTGCTAACAGTTTCTGACTTTATTTCAGTAACTGTTTTACTCTCTGATTCTGATTCTGATTCTGACTC
Organism: Amphiduros pacificus; assembly: GCA_949316495.1. NCBI lineage: Eukaryota > Metazoa > Annelida > Polychaeta > Phyllodocida > Hesionidae > Amphiduros > Amphiduros pacificus. The sequence goes on from OX439011.1 coordinate 19,906,025, forward strand.
TGATTCTGACTCTGATTCTGACTCTGACTCACTGTCAGATTTATCTACCGTCACCTCCACGACCTTCGTCTCACTTTTCACCTCCATCTGCTCGCCTACTTCTAGCTGAGAGATCTTGGCTGTAAACTGTCCTGCTAACTGCCCTGCCTCTGCCTCGGACAACTTCTCTGCTAATTTCTCTCTTAGTTTCTGATCGAGTTCTTCCATGCCTGGCACTGTCTCGGATGTTTCAGATGTCTCCACCACTCTGGTTACTGTTTCCCCGTTCGGCAGCTCTATCACCTCTCTCACTTCTCGCACTCTTCTTATTTCTATCTCTTCGACGTCATCACCATCGGCCATCTTGGTTTTGACATGTTTAGTGATTGTGACAGTTCCTGAGGCCTGTTCGTCAGTTCCATCTCCAACTTGCTCCATGACAACAAACTCTGTTCCCTCTTCACCCGATCCCTGGATGACTTGGGTGGCGCCATCTACCACATGCGTCATGGTTTGCTTAGTGATGGTAATGGTCCCTGACGCATGCTCCCCAGATCCATCTCCGCCTTGCTCCATAACAACAAACTGTGTTCCCTCTATTCCCGACCCCAGCACGACCTCCCCCGGGACTATCCCCCCTTCCATCACCTGTGTCTTAATCTGTTTAGTGATGGTGACCATTCCAGACTCTGCTCCGTCAGTGGCGCCCTCTATCACAGTAATACATGTTCCTTCACCCTCGGATCCCATCATCACTTCTTCTCTGTCCACCTTCATCTCGATATTCCCTATAACCTCCATACTTTCACTTGGCATTTCGGCAATTTTTAGTTCCGCCGACACTTCTTTTGACTCTTCCAGTTGAATCTCCTCTGTGTCGAGAACCATTTCAATATTAGCAGAAGTTTCCAGTTCGCCCGTGCTTTCTATGACTATTGTCTGCTGAGTCTCTTTATCCAGAGTGACCTCGTCTGATTGGAAGCTCGTTATAACAGTCTCATCACTTATCTCCAGAACTGCGGCAGCATTCTCTACTTCCTCAGCGTCTCCTGCTCCTGATGCCTGTAACGTCATCTGGACCTCAGCAGATGTTTCCTCGGTAGTTGTGGCTTCCTCGATGTTAATCTGACCTCCTATTGTCACCTCCTCCGTCTTTATTGTCATTTCAACCTGTTTGTCTGCTTCATCTTCTGACTCACTCTCACTCTCTGACTCATTGTCGGAATCCTCTTTCTTCTCTGTATCCTTTTCCTTATCCTTCTCTATGGGCACGATTTCCTCTTCTTCTATGACTGGCTTCACACTGATTGGTGCTTGCTCTACTCCGGCTTCTAATTCTACTTTGATTTCAGATTCCTCGATGACGTCATCATGTGATTCTACAGGGGCCATGACAGGTACTTCTCTGACTTTGATGTCTGCCTCTATTTCTTCCTCCACAACTGATTCATCTTTCGTTATTGTGATCTCAGCTTCAGCCTCATCTTTGGTTATCGTGATCTCAGCCTCAGCCTCATCTTTTGTTATCGTGATCTCAGCTTCAGCCTCATCTTTTGTTATCGTGATCTCAGCCTCAGCCTCATCTTTTGTTATCGTGATCTCAGCCTCAGCCTCATCTTTGGTTATCGTGATCTCAGCCTCAGCCTCATCTTTTGTTATCATGATCTCAGCCTCAGCCTCATCTTTGGTTATCGTGATCTCAGCTTCAGCCTCATCTTTCGCTATCGTGATCTTAGCTTCAGCCTCATCTTTCGTTATCATGATCTCAGCCTCAGCCTCAGCCTCATCTTTGGTTATCGTGATCTCAGCCTCAGCGTCGTCTTTCGTTATCATGATCTCAGCTTCAGCCTCATCTTTTGTTATCGTGATCTCAGCCTCATCTTTCGCTATCGTGATCTTAGCTTCAGCCTCATCTTTCGTTATTGTGATCTCAGCTTCAGCCTCATCTTTCGTTATTGTGATCTCAGCCTCAGCCTCATCTTTATTTATCGTGATCTCAGCTTCAGCCTCATCTTTTGTTATCGTGATCTCAGCCTCATCTTTCGTTATCGTGATTTCAGCCTCATCTTTTGATTCTTTGCTACTTTCTGCATCTACAGCAGCTGATGCCTGAGGTTTAAGTGAAGTTTCAATATCTAATTCCTGCCTTGTTTTCTCTATCACTTCTATCATCTCTGACTCAATCTCGGACAAGGTTTCACTCTCAGAAACATCTCCCGACACCTGACTGCTCTCTATATCGGCAAACGACTCTGATTCATACTCTGACCACGACTCTGACACTGACACCGAGGCTGATATCGTCTTCTCTTTATCCTCTAAATCTTGCACCAGTTCTTCTGAATCTCTCTTAACAATATCTTTGATATTGATATCTACTTGGACCACTTCTTGCTCCTTGACTGCGCTCTCTTCTTCTCTGACCTTAATCTCGGGTACGATGCTCTCCTCTGCTACGAGCGGTGCCTGTTCTGCTCTCGTCTCTTCCTCTATTTCTATTGGTTCCTCGGCAATCTCTTCCTCAGAGTCCACCTCCTGCTTATCCGAACTAGACACGACAATGGGAACCTCTCTCACCTTAACCTCAGGTTCGATAACTTCCTCCTCAATTCCCTCTTTCTCTCCTGTCTCTTTTTCTGGTTCTACCTGACTCACAGCCTTATTTACTGATTTCTCATCTGTTTTCTCCAATGTCTCTACTTCTATCTCCTTTCCATCTTTGATTTCTCCTGCAAATTCTACTTTTTTCTCAGCGTTTTCTGCCTCCTCTGCCTTGGAAGTCATGATAGATTCTGCCACCTCTATCTTAGCAGCTGCCATGGCTAACTCAGCAATTTGATCACTGATAGCTTTGATGGATTCTGCTTGGTCAATAAATAGGTCAAAAGGTAAAGGTCACCACACACCAGCCGGGGTTAAACAGGTAAGGAGGCATGTGATTGGTCAATCACAATTTTTAAGCAGTTGTGTGATTTTTGATTCGCGCAGCAGCAGGAATGGTCGCCGCAGCAACAGCCAATGGGAAGAAAGGAAAGAAAAGAGGAAAGACATGATGATACATGAAATATGAATATTCATGAAGTTAGGAATCTACATTTACAAGTCTCTCCAGCCATTTCCTAAACATGGCCACCCCCATATCTCTATCACAAATCAGATATATTCGGCAAATTGTGCACTTGTGTCAAAATAGAAATTGGGTCAACGTCGTAATTTCTGTTTCTGAACTATAATGAATTTGACAATATAAATAAATTTAGGGGTAATATTTCCAATTTAATAATAAAAATTTGTACATATAATTTATGTTTATTGTTTAGCATAAGCTTGAAGCCAGTTTCCATGGTGATGTGAAGTCCATAAGGTAGTTGTTATTATAGCAAAAAAAAATCAAAGAAATAAGTAAATTCTGATTGGTCAAAAATTGTGAAAAAACATAACATCAACATACATCTGATCCAACTTGAAACGATCTGTGCACAATTTGCTGATAATTCAGATTTTGTTGCCTCTGAACCAAATTGTTAGCTTCACCAAACTCATACAATTCTGAATGTGGTAAAAAAGGAAAATCTCCAAACAATATCTAAGATGTTAATATTAAGACTTTTTCTCCAAGATTTATATTCATAGCACACAATTTTTTGAAACTCAATTGTATGAATTTGGTAGAAAAATGGAAAATGCTTTATAAATTACAGTTCGTGATAATGATTTATGCAATTTCCTAAAACTCATACTGTAAATACCGTTATACGTTTCTAAACTAAACTATAAGCCATAACAGGGTATTCCATATTAAAGTCCCCAATAAAATAACAATCTGATTATTTATGGGCACTTTTTGTGGAACACTCTTTACATAATCGGGCACTTTTTTAGGCACATCCTTTACATTAAATATTTAATATGTGAAGACACAATGCATTGTTTTTAATAATATTTCTGTTCAATCTTATAGTCAAAGATAAGATGCCAGAATATACAGTCATCTAATTTATCGTGTTTACTTTCATGCATATACATGTAGGTCACATCTTCTGACTCTAAATATTCAGGTATTTTCTTGTGTAATAATAATAATTATATATATAAATATATATATTATGCACTGTTAACTTCCACTATATTAGCAGAGATATTAGACACTTTTGTTGAGCAATCCTTGATATTTTCTTCCGGCCACGTTTTAAGCTAACATCCTGAGAAGAAAGGTTTGTTGATTAATATGCACTCATCTACACCGAGTCCATCTCGGCTGACACACGGTCAGTCTCACGCACAGTCACAGGGAAGATATCCTGCTGCAATCTGTACTACTGCGACAATAATTGTAATAATTGTCATTTCAAAAATCTGATTTTGCAAAAAATCGTGGAAATTTAGGATTTCTCTGGAGCGAAATGCTCAATCGTTCAATTTATTTTTAATCATTTGATTTGTTCAAAGAATTTATTGAATAGAATATGCTGCAGAATTCCTCTCTATGTGTCTCTTTTAAAAAAAAATCAGTCACACCAAAAACACACGTCACATCTAACTAACAAAGCTTTGTCATTTTATCCAGTTTTCCTCTGCTCATGTCAGCATATAAATCCTCTCACGAGACACCTACAAAAATCCAAATCATCATGATTTTTTTTAGCATAACACAGAGGTTTGACCTTGGCACCGACCTTGAGTTTTGTCTTCTGTCTTGGTGCTTATCTTGACGATCTCCTCGGTGAGTTTGGCCTCTCCAGCTGTTGTTGTTTTCAGCTGTGTTGTCGTGACAAGGGCAGGCTCTTCCTCGGTAACCATGCATTTGATCTCAAGGTCAAGTCCCGGAGACACTTCAGTCTCCAAGGGCAATTTCTTGATAAATTTGGGAGCTAAAATGATAATATAAAAAAATTAACACTTTATATTCTGTAAAATTTCGGTTGATATGTATCAAATTAAAACCATTTTTTTTTTTAGAATTTATAAAAAGGGGTACAAATGGATAAAAGAATTCCTATGAAAGCAGTTGCTATTCAGTACTGCCAGTGATTGTAGACTAACTGCTATCTTGTTTTTTCAATTTAGGGAAACTGTCCAATTCCTCATCTTTTTTTCAATAGTTCTGGTGTGCAATTTTTTATGTAAAAAAATGCCAATCTGTAGTCAACCTACAGAATTGACTGTACTAGATACTGGAGTGTGTACTCATGAGTTCTACCGAGGGATTGTACGAGGGATTGTACCAGATATTGGGATTGTACCAGATATTGGGATTGTACTAGATATTAGGGTGTGTACTCACGAGTTCTACCGAGGGATTGTACCAGATATTGGGACATGTACTCATGAGTTCTACTAAGGGATTGTACCAGGGATTGTACAAGATATTGGGATTGTACCAGATATTGGGATTGTACTAGATATTAGGGTGTGAACTCACAAGTTCTACCGAGGGAATGTACCAGGGATTGTACCAGATATTGGGATTGTACCAGATATTGGGATTGTACTAGATATTAGGGTGTGTACTCACGAGTTCTACCGAGGGATTGTACCAGGGATTGAACCAGATATTGGAATTGTACTAGATATTAGGGTGTGTACTCACGAGTTCTACCGAGGGATTGTACTAGATATTGGGACATGTACTCACGAGTTCTACCGAGGGATTGTACTAGATATTGGGACATGTACTCACGAGTTCTACCGAGGGATTGTACTAGATATTGGGGTGTGTACTCACGAGTTCTACCGAGGGATTGTACTAGATATTAGGGTGTGAACTCACGAGTTCTACTGAGGGATTGTACCAGGGATTGTACCAGATATTGGGATTGTACTAGATATTAGGGTGTGAACTCACAAGTTCTACTGAGGGATTGTACCAGGGATTGTACCAGATATTGGGATTGTACTAGATATTAGGGTGTGAACTCACGAGTTCTACCGAGGGATTGTACTAGATATTGGGATGTGTACTCACGAGTTCTACCGAGGGATCCGGTGGAGCTGACTTCCCAGTCTGTCTGGGGGAGTTCCAGCCTCAGCCTGCGTATCTCCCAGTCCTCACTGAAAAACACAATAACAATACTCATCACCATCCTGCCAAATTTAGCCTGATGTAAGATTGACCCCTCCAAATTTAGCTTGATGCGAGATGGATCCCTGCAAATTTAGCTTGATGCGAGATGGACCCTTCCAAATTTAGCTTGATGCGAGATGGACCCTTCCTTGCCGAGGTACCCCAATACACAGATAGGAGACCATCCTTCAGATTGGGACAATGTTTAACTTATCACAGGTTGCTAAGTCCCCACATGCAATATACATGCTTAGTAGGACTAACGATTGTCAATTTCGCACATCTTGGACTTCAATCATTATATTATCCAACTAAACACGGTCAGTAAATTATATCTGCACTATAGTGGGGTATACCCACCTGTAACAATTGACATTAATTAATCTTATAAAGCAATGATTGTATGTAAAATTAAAAAAGTAGAAGAGGTATCGTGACAAATATGTTGCCAAATTTTCTTTAGAGTAAACTAAATATGAAAGAAAATAAAACACAAAAATTTAATAAATAGAAGATAAATTTCTTACGTGTCGGTGGTGTCACGAGGTAGAACATTGACCCACACTGAGGCTTGGCACTTGCCGACGTTGTTCTCGGCAACCACGATATACTGGCCTGGATCGGTCTGCAGAGTCGCCACGATCTGGAACAGGTAGTGGTTTGTACCCTCCACCAGGATGCGGTGGCGCTTGGTGTACGTCATCTCACGCACCCCCTTGTACCAGGTCACTGAAAGGTCAAAAAGGTCAGGAAAATTAAATACTCTATAAAAGTATCCGAAATAAGGGATTTTAGATATTGACGATATTTTAATCTAAAATAAAGTGTATGAGACACTCACAACTTAAAATACTGAATATCAGGAAATTGAGACACTAAATGTTCCAAGTTATGAAATCTGAGGCCCACTTATTTCCAAAGTGGTAATCCAATTTTCCGGTTGTGTGTGTTTGTGTTCAGGGCTGGATGTTCGAGGTTTCAACTGATTAAGCTGTAAGTCTATGGAGCATATACCGGCATGTAATGTCGTCCTATGTTTTTGACACGCCCACTTTCTGTTGCACCATTAGACTGTGCTTTTGTATGAGTGAAAAGGGATTTGTATGCGTGGTAGTGTAAAATGATTACCTTATTTTGCAAATCCTGCATGAGCTTCATTTTTAAAAAAATCAATTTTTATTTCTAATATAAAAAAACACTAAGAAAATCTGTAGGATTCTTGAATTATATAATGAGCGATTTTGACGAGTAATCTTTTTGACCTACTCACCCATAGGTTTGGGATCCCCATCCACAATACAACGTAATGTAAGGGGGTCTCCCTCAATGACCTTGACCTCTGATGGTGGTGTTTGTATGAACCAGGGCTTGGTTCCCTGCGGCAGTGGTGGTCCGAGGTCGAGTCTCGGAGTAGTCTCGCGGGAGTAGGCCGTTCTCTTTATGGGCTCAGGCTCCCGGGAACGACTACGAGACCTGCGACGTTCTTCAATTATCTGCCCCCTCTCTGGATAGGAAAATATCACAACTCATTAGTCCTCCATCATAACATAGAACCACAAAAACTTACTCAATAATTGACCATAGCATTTAGCTGTATAGATAAATCTACATGAGAGCTTTTCCTAGGATCACAAATTGTCTGGCTACTGACCTATGACTCGGAGGGTGGAGATATTAGATATATAGCTCGTCTAGCTACTGACCTACGACACGTAGGGTGGAGATATTAGATATACAAGCTCGTCTGGCTACTGACCTATGACTCGGAGGGTGGAGATATTAGATATACAAGCTCGTCTAGCTACTGACCTACGACGCGGAGGGTGGAAATATTAAGATATATAGCTCGTCTAGCTACTGACCTATGACTCGGAGGGTGGATATATTAGATATATAAGCTCGTCTAGCTACTGACCTACGACGCGGAGGGTGGCGGCACACTTGACTTTGCCTGCCTTGCTCTCGGCCACACAGAAGTAGAGCCCGGCATCGGATGGCTGGATGTCGCGGATGATCAGCTTGGCATTGCCGCGTTCGTCTGAGAACATGCGGATACGGTTGTCCTCATTCACCACAATGTTATCCTTCAACCTACAAACAAACAAATAGCAAAACTATCAAAAATAGATAAGAAAGAGTCATGGACCATATTCAAGACTCAGGGGAGAATCATAGACCCAATTCCCACCAGTTTAAGTTCTGTTTAAACATAATTAGTGACATTTGTAAATTTGTACAGGAATCTTTTGCAGAAAACATGTCGGTTGGGTTACCTGAAACAAAGGTATTATTTAATTTGGCCTTACCATCTGAAGGAGATATTAGATATACAAGCTCGTCTAGCTACCGACCTGTTATGCTGAGGGCGGAGATATTAGATATATAAGCTCGTCTAGTTACTGACCTACTACTCATAGGGTGGAGATATTAAATATACAAGCTCGTCTAGCCACTGACCTATGACACGGAGGGTGGATATATTAGATATACAAGCTTGTCTAGCTAGATATTAGATATACAAGCTCGTCTAGCTACTGACCTACTACTCATAGGGTGGAGATATTAGATATACAAGCTTGCAGAGAACATGTCGGTTGAGTTATTATTTGATTTGGCCTTACCATCTGAATGAAGGCATGGGTCTGCCGGTGGCCTGGGCTTCTATTGTGGCCTTGTTGCCCTTCTCTGCCCAAGCATTAGCTGCCTCCATCACAAAGTACGGCTTCCTGGTACCCTCTCCCTTCTCCTCATCCATGGACCAGTCTGCAAGATTGGGGACCAGATTATACCCACATTTATTGAGAACAGCTAGACATTTGGACCTTAGTTATAACCGTGACTGTCAGGACCTAATATTGATAAAACAGTGAAATTGAAACAGGTGAAATTGAAACAGGTGAAATTGAAACAGGTGAAATTGAAACAGGTGAAATTAATTGATTGGGTTATGTTCTTATTTCCAAATGATGAAAATAATTGTTTGGAATAAGACTACAAAACAATCAATATTTTTTATTTAGTTATGTTTGGATGGCAATATGCTTGCACAATCCTTTATAATCCTTTGTTTTGTTTTTTCTAAATATTATAACATTTTATCTATTTTATTTATGACCAATCCATGAAATAAGTAGATGAAATACCTTTTAAGAATCTAGGTGTTAGATAAGTGAAATTGCAATAAACCAGCAGAAACAGTGCAACTTGAATATATTAAATTAACCAGTAGATATGTTTATTTTCAGTATACCGTATATTCCATAGTGCAAAATATTGCAGAACAATGCAGAATAGTGCAGAATATTGCAGAATAGTGTAAAGTATTGCAGAATAGTGCAGAATAGTGCAGAATAGTGTAAAGTATAGCAGGATAGTGCAGAATAGTGTAAAATATTGCAGAATAGTGCAGAATAGTGTAAAATATTGCAGGATAGTGCAGAATAGTGTAAAGTATTGCAGGATAGTGCAGAATAGTGTAAAGTATTGCAGAATAGTGCAGAACACTGCAGAATAGTACAGAATATTGCAGAATAGTGTAAAGTATTGCAGAATAGTGCAGAATAGTGCAGAATAGTGTAAAGTATTGCAGGATAGTGCAGAATAGTGTAAAATATTGCAGAATAGTGCAGAATAGTGTAAAATATTGCAGAATAGTGTAAAGTATTGCAGAATATTAGAGAATACTACAGAATAGTGCAGAATAGTGCAGAATACTGCAGAATACTGCAGAATACTGCAGAATGGTGGAGAAGAGTGAGAGGAGTATTTTATAATAATTATAATTATAATTATAATTATAAGAAGCAGCCAATATACAGTGGATATCAGGTAGATTCACCAAGAATATCAGTTGGCATATATACCACAAGACCTGGGGCCACTCTATTTATATGTGCATAGAGTTTTTGACCAGTTTTTAAATTATTGTTATTAATTTTTTAATTGTGTGTCCTGAACAAAGGTGTCCATAAACATTTATTTGTCTGGACCATTTTGAGATCAACGTAGAACGTTCCATCCAGGTGAAATAAAGGTATCTTTTCGTGTCTTAGTAGAAATACTATATTCTTTTAAAGGTGCTTTTCTGAATAATATTGATCATCAAAAGTTATAATTTAGGGTAATGCCTGAAAAGGTCTGGGCTATGTTATTATATTTTGACTTATTTGTATTTCCTTTAGAAATATTTGAATTTGGAAGTCTAGCGAAGTTATATATTAAAATTGAAATAACAGTTATAAGCATAAGTGCCCTGCACCCCCGCCTGCACCCCCGCCTGCACCCCCGCCTGCACCCCCGCCTGCACCCCCGCCTGCACCCCCGCCTGCACCCCCGCCTGCACCCCCGCCTGCACCTTTATATAGGAACCCTACCAACTTTGATCCACTTACGTATGTGACGTTTACAAGTGGGAAAATACCAGTACTCTCTTTTGGGTTTCTTGATCTCATCTGAAGTGCGTACAGGTAAATATACATTTGCTTATCCTTTTCAAACAATGATACAGTAATGCCAAGGAATATAGTTTCAAAAATGTTTCTGCTATTTTCATATATTTTTTTATATCATCTTTATACAAACCATTTTAATATTTTGATATCACAGGACATGGAGGCCCACACAGGGGTTCATACACATTGAGGCCCACAAAGGGGCCCATGTACATTGAGGCCCACAAAGGGGTCTATGCACATTGAGGCCCTCAAAGGAGTGGCCTTAATACTTATTGATGTTATTATAGAGGATGTTATTATAGAGGAGACTGACCGTGAACTTCGAGGCTGGCGCTGCACGCGACCTCGCCCTCCAGGTTGGTGGCCTTGACTGTGTAGAGACCTGCATTCTCCTTGGTGACCTTGACAATCTCCAGCGACAACAAACCATAGTTGTTCTGAAAACAAATAAAATGCTTTATATGTTAAACTGCCACACCTCCCTTACTCTACATTTTCTTCATTACATTCAACTTACACAATGTATATCTCGCTCTTGTGGAAACACTCCAAGGTTTTCAGGTCTCTGAGCTACTAGATATATGTCAATTCTTTTATCTCCATGGTAATCAGTTCTCTCTTCATCATAATCATTGTCTTCTCCATGACAACCATTGTCCTCATGGCACATTTTACCATAACAATTAATCTTCTCGTCATGGCAATCATTACTCTGAAGGTAACTTTTCTCATCTTGTGACAAATCATGCTGATATCCATAGCAATTAACATTATTGCCATGGAAACCAATCGTAAAATCACAACCATTGTTATTGTCCTTGATAAGCATTTCACCTTCATAGCAACCATCAACAGCCTTTTTAAAACAATTATTATCAGCCTGGTTAGCACCTTCAACTTCATAGCAACCATTGTCATCCCCTTCATAACCATTGTTACCTTCCTGGCTACTGTTTTCAACTTCATAGCAACCACTGTCCAAGGTATCAGAGCTGTTGTTTACACCATCATAACAAGTGCTAGCTTCATAGCAACAATTGTTGTCTACCTGGTTACCAATTTCTTCTTTATAGCAACCACGGCTTGCACCATAGCAACCATTGCTTGCACCATAGCAACCATTGCTTGCACCATAGCAACCATTGCTTGCACCATAGCAACTATGGCTTGCACCATAGCAACCACTATCATGTATCTGTTTCTCACTAACATGCTCAAACTGATGATAATAGAAGCTCTGATATTTTCTATCAGTTTTGAGGTATTCATTTCCTATCCTATGATGTGAACAACACAGGAAGTTTGCGTTAAAAAGATTGACTAATCCAGTTTTTTGCAGCTGACAATCCCTACTTAGTGAATGTCTTGATCGACGCAGAGACATTTTTCTGAACATCCAGATCTTCCTAATCAACCAATGACTTCAGTATCTTGACAACATTGCGTGTGAACTACAAAATTATCTCAGTGAATCAATCATCCAATCATTTAAATCTCCAAGGCATGCTCGTGGGAACATTATTAAACTGTCCATCAAGCATAACATATCTTTATCATATATCAGTGCTAGGGAACATTTAAACGCAGCTTAGTTTTCTCTATTGTATGCTAAATAACAGCCACCTCATGTTAACACTGTAGTAAACATACTATCAAGTGGAATGCAGGGTCCCAGTGTATAAGAGTTTTGGTAATCAGAGAGTACTCAGAGAATACTCAGATAATACTCAGAGAATACTCATTAAAAGTTACTAATTATAATCAACAGTTCACATTTACTGCAACTAAAATACAGGGAAATCAAACTGACCTAGGATGATAATGTATATTATTTCTTAATCTGCTTTAGATGAGTTCGAATATGTTTAGGTTTACTTTTGCATTGTGGTCCGGACTACAGTGTTACTTTGCCCAGGGAAAATCACTACCCACTTCAAACGTATCTGTCCACCTTAACACCTGCTTGATATTCCTCCTCCTGGGGGTCAGTCTAATATAATGGCCTATACATGTAGATGGCATTAAATCAGTCACATTCTTCACTCCTCCAGTCCGACTTGACGTTTTACACTGTGACATCTCTATCTTTCAGGATATTGTATATATCAAAGATTAAGACACAGCAGCAGGGTTAATATATTTATTATATTCAGAATTACATATTTATTTATCAATAATAAAAACATAGCAGCACTGTATATGTCATTGCTTGTCCTAATCTTAACACACTCAACGTGTTATACATCATCACTTTGTGTGCACATGGCGGTCTAATGTTGGTGCCAATTCAACAAATGTTAGAAAACATGAATATTCATATGTATATGATTTTAATATTTTCATTGTAAAAAGGTGTTGGTATTTTCATGAAAATATATGTGTCAGTAAATGACATCGTTATCAACAGCACAATTATTCCTTTTTCAAAAAAATCTATATTTTTATCTTATGATTGAGGAATAAAATTATGTAATGTGCATCAAATAAAAACAGTGAAAAACTCTTTTAACTTTGATAAGTCTTTCCTCATTATCTGTCTTCTTATACTAAATATGTCATTGATATCACACACTTACTGTTAATTTGTGTTTTAATGATATGTAGAAAAAACTATACCTTTACAAATCAAAATGAATATTTTTGTTTGCATTTTGGCTGCAACATATAAATCCTTGTACCTTACCAGCACCTTACAAATCACTAAATAGACCCCCCTCTCCCGACCAAGAATAACCTGAGAAAACAAATAAAGATAATTTGGTATGCCAATCCTGGTAAAGGAAGCTGATAATTAACACATGATATAGGAGATCATAATATCCCAGCACCTCTTGTTCACTTAGGCCATTAGTATAGATTTTTGGGATTACTGGTACATTATCTCCGCTACTGGTTCCCTATCCCACTAATGGTATCCTATCTCCACTACTGGTAACCTATCCCCACTTCCGGTACACTATCCCGACTAATAGTATCATATCTCCACTATTAGTACCCTATATACACTACTGGTACCCTATCTCCACTACTGGTGTATTATCTCCACTATGGGTACCCTACCTCCACTACTATCTCCACTGATGGTAACCTATCCCCATTTCTGGTACACTTTCCCCACTAATAGTATCATATCTCCACTATTAGTACCCTATATACACTACTGGTACCCTATCTCCACTACTGGTGTCTTATCTCCACTATTGGTACCCTATCTCCACTAATGGTAGACTATCTCCACTACCGGTACCCTATATCCACTTCTGGTACCCTATCTCCACTTCTGGTACCTTATCTCCACTACTGGTACCCAATTTCCACTTCTGGCACCCTATCTCCACTTCTGGTACCCTATCTCCACTTCTGGTACCCTATCTCCACTACTGGTACAATATCTTCACTACTAGTACCCTATATCAACTACTGATACTTTTCATCCACTACTGATGCCCTATCTCCACTTTTGGTGTCTTATCTCTACTATTGGTATTCTACACTACTGGTACCCTATCTCTACTTCTGACACTTTATCTTCACTAGTGGTACCATATCTCTTTAACTCCCATGAATAATTTGCTTAATTTAAGATAAACAATATACGATACTTGTGGATCTAATCTTATCTGATCTCAACTCATTCCACTACTGGTACCTCTTTCTACCCTCTCCTCAGTCCTGTTACATGCTCCCTGTATCTGCTACTTGTACCAAGACACCACTTTTCCCAGCTGGTACCCTCTCCCCACATTCCAATATTATAACACTTAACACACTTAACACTATGAATGTACATGTATAACTCTCCAATTCTAATACTCTACTTCTCATCATCCTTATTCAACATTCTTTATATTTACTACACACATATTATATCATATTAGATACAAATGAGTGTATGGTAAAGTTCAGGATCTTCTGCCACCTCCTGATGCAGTTTATATTTGTGTGTACATAAACTATGACATAAGTAGAGCATTATTTGTTAACCTTCCTTCTCAGGTATCTGACCTTCATCTTGATCCATTAGTTCAGTACATATACTGCACCTTAAGTCCTAGAATCTGCATGTTTTGCTCACCACATGTGCTAATTATAAATAACATATACTCCTCCTCATATACACGTTAACTGCTTCAATCTTAGATCTTGTGCACCACATACTGTCTGTATCCTATCTCCACTACTGGTACCCTATCTTCACTACTGGCACCCTATATTCACTACTGGTACATTATCTCCACTGCTGGTACATTATCTCCACTACTGGTACCCTTTCTCCACTTCAAGATTGAAAGCTTGTGCTTATGAGAAACGTGACAAAGTTTTCTTAGAAACATTCCATTCTATAAGAAATGATTAAAATTTAAATGATTTAATGTATCAATGAGAAACATTCCAAGATTAATGGCTTGTGTCAATAATAAATATTCCATGATTAATGGCTTGTGTCGATAAAAACATTCCAGGATTAATAACCTGTATCTATGGGAAACATTCCACAATAAATGGCCTGTATCTGTAACATTCCACAATTAATGGCCTGTATCTATGAGAAACATTCCACAATTAATGGCTTGTGTTAATAAGAAACATTCCACAATTAATGGCTTGTGTCAATAAGAAACATTCCACGAATAATGGCTTGTGTCAATAAGAAACATTCCACTATTAACGGATTGTGTCAATAAGAAACATTCCATGATTAATGGATTGTGTCAATAAGAAATATTCCACGAATAATGGCTTGTGTCAATAAGAAACATTCCACTATTAACGGATTGTGTCAATAAGAAACATTCCATGATTGATGGCCTGTATTTAGAGGGTGTGAGTGACAAGAAGCAAGGCCGGGGCAGCAGCATCTCTGGCTGAGTTCATCCATCATTGCCTCTGGGCACCGGGTCTGGGCACAACTCCAGGCAGACCTTGTGTGAGCTCTTAACACTTACACTGAGATTCAATTAAGATGGAACTGATATGACTTCCTGAGAGGATCTCACCTGCATAGCAGCAAGTGCAATCTTACAGCTTCCCAGACCTGACTCAGCAAACTCTCTGTATTCAAATGAGATGCTTGTCAGGGCTCTTATATACCAGACTTTCTAACTATAACTCTATGATTGTATTCATATTGAAGCTGTTGAAAAGACACAATAAAGTTCACAAATATGTCCTCCTCAGGATATTATCCTATTGAACACTTGTTCATTAATATTTTCATAATCATTAATATTCATATTTTCAGTCTAATCATTTTCTATTTCACTAATATTCATATTTTCAGTCTAATTATTTTCTATTTCACGATTATAGATATTTTTGGCCTAATTAAACACTATTACAGAGTATATCAGTCCACATGTCCTACAAACTGACTCAGATAAATGCTCCCCACTCCTTGGTAAAACTCATTTTTGTAACTATGAACACTAATCAGACATAGACTAGCATAGACAGACTGGCTTGATACAATTCAAATATTTTGTAGACCAGCTAAATATGTTTCTGACACATGTAGACTGGCTATGGATCTATTTTCCAATATGGCTGTCCTAGACACTTAGAGATTTCAAACACATTGGCTAAACACGATTCAAACACATAAAGACTGGTTGAAACATTTTAAACACATAAAGAATGGATAAATACATTTTAAACACATGAAGATTGGATAAAAAAACATTTAAACACATAAAGATTGCATAAAAACAACATTTTAAACACATATAGATTCAATAAAAACATTTGTAACAAAATAATATTGGATAAAAACATTTCAATGACATACTTTCCATTATTTCTATTTCTATCATAAATCATTTTTGCAAGATTTATGCTTAGAACAACAATGATATGGTTTTCTCTATTAATTGTAAAAGTATCTTACTGTGGCCATTAGCTTTAACTGATCTTACTATAGCTATTAGCTTTAACCCTTTCTGACTGAAGCTGTTAGCCAATCTCACTATAGCAATTAGCTCCAACATATCTCACTATAGCAATTAGCTCTAACCAATCTCACTATAGCTATTAGCTTTAACCAATCTCACTATAGCTATTAGCTCTAACCAATCTTACTATAGCTATTAGCTCTAGCCAATCTTACCATAGCTAATAGCTTATTGTAATAGCTATTAGCTCTAACCAATCTTATTATAATAGCTATTAGCTCTAATCAATCTGACTATAGCGATTAGCTCTGACCAATCTTACTATAGCTATTAGCTCTAACCAATCTTATAATAGCTATTAGCTCTAACCAATCTCACTATGACCATTAAATCTAACCTAAACCAAACATCCCATAATGAATTGAGAAATGAATTGGATGGTATGTTGTAATTAACATGATGCAGTACTCGCAGTCGTAGGTTGGACTATGATGTGTTGATTTCCTGACTATGATGTGTTGATTTCCTGCCCAGCAGTGGAATCAGCATGAAGGAATGTGCCGAGAAATTGATGTGAAATACCACGCATGTGAAACTCACCGATGCCCTCCCACACACAGACTGTAACTGCTGCCATCTGATTCTATCTCCTTATATTTCTTATAGGTCAATGATACAATTAAATTGGTTGCTAACGTATCTAACATGGTTAGCGTACAATTGGTAAGGAAATGTTGAGTACTTAAACCATTGTCTCCATGAGTACCCTGAACATGAAATCTAGATGTACAGTTACCACTGTCTCTGAATGTATCCTCAGCACTGTCTCTGAATGTAATCTCAGCACTGTCTCTGAATTTACCCTCAGCACTGTCTCTGAATGTATCCTCAGCACTGTCTCTGAATGTAATCTCAGCACTGTCTCTGAATTTACCCTCAGCACTGTCTCTTGATGTACCCTCAGCACTGTCTCTGAACATACTGTCTCTGAACATCTCTGAGTGCACCCTCATCTTGGCTTGATTTGTATTTCTGAGCTTATTGTCACCTTGGCTTGACATTATTTCTGAGTGCACCCTGACCTTGGCTTGACTTTATCTCTGAGTGCACCCGGACCTTGGCTTGACTTTATCTCTGAGTGCACCCTGACCTTGGCTTGACTTTATATCTTAGTGTACCCTGACCTTGGCTTGACTTTATCTTTGAGTGCACCCGGACCTTGGCTTGACTTTATCTCTGAGTGCACCCTGACCTTGGCTTGACTATACCTCTGAGTGCACCCTGACCTTGGCTGGACTATATCTCTGAGTGCACCCTAACCTTGGCTTGACTTTATCTCTGAGTGCACCCTGCCCATACATTACTGGACTGTTTCTCACTCCTGTTGTTTGTGTGCGATCTTCCACCCTGGTGTACCAACATCGGATATACCCCGGACATATCTTGACCAACAAAACAAACCATCTCAATCACAACACACACTATTTCTGTCATGATATCAGATTATGGTCTGGTGGCAAAACCCTGTTAAAAATCACAAAATATCTAGTAATAAACAGGGCCAAATGCACAAGGTTATTAACCTGGTCTAAAACTAATATATTATAATAAAAACAACCCAGGGCCATCACATACTATAAAACAATATCATGTGTTACAGAATGACCAGGATCTCAGTAGCTCTGCTCTGCATGGTGAGGTAGAGTCGCATACTACCTCTGTAGATTGCTATAGTTTCTAAAGAAAATCTACAATAATATTGACACAAGACTGTGACTCAATATATATATTGCAACTTTGCAACAGAAATATCATGATTATTTGGTTCATAATAGAACAAGACGCATATGCATGGTTTCACTCGGAGATTGTACAAGTAATGATCATGTGACCATACCTTATCCTATGCATAAATGGATAAATGGAGTAAGGGGCGATCCATTTGATTTTTGTGGGGTGGGGTGGGAGATTTTGGAAAAAAAATTTATTCACCCACCCCATCCCAGAAAAAAAAATTATTCATTCACCCTAACAAAGAAAAAAAATTTATTCATCCACCCTACCAAAGAAAAAAAATTTATTCATCCACCTCCTTCCAGTTTTTCTATCTTCTATATGGATTGCTTGAAATGAAAGATCAGAGTCTGGGGAAGCAACAAGAAAAAAAATTTATTCACCCACCCCACACCAGAAAAAAAATTTATTCACCCACCCCACACCAGAAAAAAAAATTATTCATCCACCCTACCAAAGAAAAAAAAAAATTCATCCAGTACTGCTGTCCCACCCCACCCCACAAAAATCAAATGGATCGCCCCTAAGGAACAATTGTGAGGGATTAAAATATTGAATAGGATATTGTGGTGAAAGCATTCGCATCTTATGTGTTATGGTCAAAGTTATACATGGTATCTCTAGCCAAGCACCAAAAACTAAGATGGCTGAAAGTTGATCTAATATTACAATATAATAAATTGAATATTGCAACAAAAATCATGTTCAGTTTGTTCATATATAATGTTTGATTTGTAATCTGTTCCTAGAGAGGCTCGGCTGATCAGGTCTCTGTATACAAGCACAGTGTACATATCACAAGATACTATGAATACAAAGTCAAAAATAAACTGGTTTTTTCTAGCATTGGTCACTAATGTGGCATTTCAAGGGTTTTGCTATAAACAACACAATTTTGAATGTAGAAATCTGAACATGTGATGCTGATAGTGAACAGAACATATGGTGGGTATAAGATAAAGAGGGGCAGGAGGGGGGGTGGCCAGGGTGGGCAGGAGGGGGTCACTCACCTGCACCTGTGAGAGTATAGATATAGCACTCAGTATAGTTGTATATATCAGTATTAATAACCTTCAGCTTTTGTACTGCAGAGGAACACTGCAAAAGCCTCTACTGTTTGTACAAACTACAATAGTTTGTTTGTGATGCTTGGGGAAACACTGTAACTGTTACATTGATCAGTCTCCTGTTAATAAACGTTCAGGAAAGCACTGCTTCTATAAATCCCACTGCAAACATTTATGAATATAAGTTTTTATCATAATTCAAAGAACATCAACATTTGTTACTATTTGATATCTTAGATTCCATTTCAAGATGGATATACCAAAATAAATTGAAGGATGTTAACGTCCCAATTGTTCAAGATTTATGATGTCATTTTGTGGCATTTTCCAGGAATAATATTAGAAATATTTGAGGAAAAATAGGTAAAACAAATCTTAAGTTTTTCAGAATATATAAAACATATAAAAACATAGAAAATTGAGGAATGCCAGTTGCATCCTGTAGGGTGTCCAAAGTATGTCATGGGAAAAGGGATAATTATGTATCAGGGAAGAGACATAGACAAAAGGACCATTCAAATCTACAGCAAAAATATAGGAAAATAAAATAGGCAAATATAGGACTAACATTATAAAAAACATATGTAAAAATATAAAAAAATATATGAAAATGTAGAAAAATGTACCAGTATAAAGATATATAAAAATAAATGAAAATATTGAATATTTAGGAGTGCACAGAGTAAAATAGAGGAAGGCGGTATGCAGGGTGTTAGTTGAAAATACAATAGTATGTCACAGATAAAGGCTGTATGCAGGGTGTTAGGGGCGAATACAATAGTATGTCACAGATAAAGGCTGTATGCAGGGTGTTAGTTGAGAATACAATAGTATGTCACAGATAAAGGCTGTATGCAGGGTGTTAGGGGAGAATACAATAGTATGTCACAGATAAAGGCTGTATGCAGGGTGTTAGGGGAGAATACAATAGTATGTCACAGATAAAGGCTGTGTGCTGGGTGTTAGGGGAGAATACAATAGTATGTCACAGATAAAGGCTGTATGCAGGGTGTTAGGGGCGAATACAATAGTATGTCACAGATAAAGGCTGTATGCAGGGTGTTAGTTGAGAATACAATAGTATGTCACAGATAAAGGCTGTATGCAGGGTGTTAGGGGAGAATACAATAGTATGTCACAGATAAAGGCTGTATGCAGGGTGTTAGTTGAGAATACAATAGTAGGTCACAGATAAAGGCTGTATGCAGGGTGTTAGGGGAGAATACAATAGTATGTCACAGATAAAGGCTGTATGCAGGGTGTTAGTTGAGAATACAATAGTAGGTCACAGATAAAGGCTGTATGCAGGGTGTTAGTTGAGAATACAATAGTAGGTCACAGATAAAGGCTGTATGCAGGGTGTTAGGGGAGAATACAATAGTATGTCACAGATAAAGGCTGTATGCAGGGTGTTAGTTGAGAATACAATAGTATGTCACAGATAAAGGCTGTATGCAGGGTGTTAGTTGAGAATACAATAGTAGGTCACAGATAAAGGCTGTATGCAGGGTGTTAGGGGAGAATACAATAGTATGTCACAGATAAAGGCTGTATGCAGGGTGTTAGTTGAGAATACAATAGTAGGTCACAGATAAAGGCTGTATGCAGGGTGTTAGTTGAGAATACAATAGTAGGTCACAGATAAAGGCTGTATGCAGGGTGTTAGGGGCGAATACAATAGTATGTCACAGATAAAGGCTGTATGCAGGGTGTTAGTTGAGAATACAATAGTAT
Source organism: Amphiduros pacificus (assembly GCA_949316495.1). Lineage (NCBI taxonomy): Eukaryota > Metazoa > Annelida > Polychaeta > Phyllodocida > Hesionidae > Amphiduros > Amphiduros pacificus. Next base: position 19,927,005 of record OX439011.1, read on the forward strand.
GTCACAGATAAAGGCTGTATGCAGGGTGTTAGGGGAGAATACAATATTAGGTCACAGATAAAGGCTGTATGCAGGGTGTTAGGGGAGAATACAATAGCAGGTCACAGATAAAGGCTGTGTGCTGGGTGTTAGGGGAGAATACAATAGTATGTCACAGATAAAGGCTGTATGCAGGGTGTTAGGGGAGAATACAATATTAGGTCACAGATAAAGGCTGTATGCAGGGTGTTAGGGGAGAATACAATAGCAGGTCACAGATAAAGGCTGTGTGCTGGGTGTTAGGGGAGAATACAATAGTATGTCACAGATAAAGGCTGTATGCAGGGTGTTAGGGGAGAATACAATAGTAGGTCACAGATAAAGGCTGTATGCAGGGTGTTAGGGGAGAATACAATAGTATGTCACAGATAAAGGCTGTATGCAGGGTGTTAGGGGCGAATACAATAGTATGTCACAGATAAAGGCTGTATGCAGGGTGTTAGTTGAGAATACAATAGTATGTCACAGATAAAGGCTGTATGCAGGGTGTTAGGGGAGAATACAATATTAGGTCACAGATAAAGGCTGTATGCAGGGTGTTAGGGGAGAATACAATAGCAGGTCACAGATAAAGGCTGTGTGCTGGGTGTTAGGGGAGAATACAATAGTATGTCACAGATAAAGGCTGTATGCAGGGTGTTAGGGGAGAATACAATATTAGGTCACAGATAAAGGCTGTATGCAGGGTGTTAGGGGAGAATACAATAGCAGGTCACAGATAAAGGCTGTGTGCTGGGTGTTAGGGGAGAATACAATAGTATGTCACAGATAAAGGCTGTATGCAGGGTGTTAGGGGAGAATACAATAGTAGGTCACAGATAAAGGCTGTATGCAGGGTGTTAGGGGAGAATACAATAGTAGGTCACAGATAAAGGCTGTGTGCTGGGTATTAGGGGAGAATACAATAGTATGTCACAGATAAAGGCTGTATGCAGGGTGTTAGGGGAGAACGCAATAGTATGTCACAGATAAAGCTGTGTGCTGGGTGTTAGGTGAGAATACAATAGTGCTGTGTGCTGGGAAAATATCAAAGTGAACATATTTTAAATTGGAAATTCCTCATGCATCAGAGGTTCGCCTGTATGTCACATAAAAATGATTATGTATCACAGGAAAATGTCATTTCGTGTATCATGGGAAAAGGCTCAATTGCAAATCACAGTAAAGGGTCATACTGTGTATCACGATAAATGTTCAATGGTAAATCTTGGGAAGAGTTGTGCTCATTGGAAATAGAAAGACTATCCATAAAAAACCTGGTGTAAAATATATCTGAGAAGAGGCCAATTTCTGTTTAGTTTTTTGAACAACGTTAGCTGTAAACAGTGTGACAGTATGGTATTCATCTCCCCTGACTACTTGGTCCTGGCAGAGAACAGTTCTACTGAAACCCTCCACCCTACCTGCTATCCTGACCTGGCTTCAAGACAAATATCTGCTATACCACTGAATTAACATAACAAATATTGTTGATAACTCTTTCAGTTAATTTTGATTTGATTTGATCTGTTTGTATCAATGACCTTTTCAGCAACGTTCACACTATATCAGGTCATATAGAAGCCTGTCACCAGGATTCAATGCCCTACTCTCTTTGAAGAGTGAATTTAGATATTCCATTGCATTATCACATAGGCATGATAACACAAACTTTGTTAGTTGAACTACTCTATTTTGTTCAACATATGCTATCATAACCTTATATATATATATATATCAGTTGGCTGACTGAGACCCTCACCAATAAGAATCAGTATGAATAGTCATTTATTTGGTCACAAATAAGTTCTCAGCCAGATTTTTATGAATAGTCATGACCTGCAGTCAATCCTGTGTGCACCTTTTTATTTTTAGTGGTGTGGACTGATATGATAGAGAAGTCCTGTTTTGGATACTTCTCTATCAAAGACTTCTCTATCTTCATTTCTCTGTCTCAAATGTTTTATAGGAAGTAACTTTATTTGATACTTCACAAATATGAAACACCATTTTCTTGGCAATTCTCTTCGGGTAGGTATATAGACTCAACATGTTACTACATAAGATTAGAGGCTGAAGTGAATTATGTAATGTCCAGACATACAGTACATTTAACTTGAACTGAACTTGTACCGAAAAACAGATGAAGGAACCAAGACAAAGAGAGTCAGTGAAGCAAGTGATATCATACACTAGGTGAATATGTATATGTATAACTTAAGTTTGACTCAGTCATCAGTCCCAAAACAAAAACCTGGATATGTATTTTACTGCAAAAGCCATATGTAAAGTCGTCCAGTAGGAGGTTAGTTTCAAAGGGCTTAATAGGTTGATATATACTCAATGAATTCATTCATAATAGAAATCAAGATGGCCAAATAGAGGTTGAAAATGTGCTTGATTTTTCTTCAGAGAAGTACACGTCATTATACAAGGTGTGTATGATAGGTGATATGGAGAACAAATGGCACATGTATTATACATAGAGGGCTTATTGCATTCGGCACGTTGCGCGTTTGATAAATGGCGCGTTCAACACAGAGAGACTTGTATCAGTGTGACGTCACAGAAGGACAGTGTGTGAAAGGCATCAGTGGCATGTCCAGGGTTTTACATTTGTTAAAATGGGGTACACTACAGTATCTTTTCTGTACAAGTATTTATTATTTTTTTGGCATATTCGTGTTCACAAATATCATACAAAGTCCGATAAGAAGAAGAAATGCCAAATGATATAAATTGTGAAATTTGTTAAATTGAACACCCCCTTCAATATCCATTTCTGGACACGCCAATATACAAAAGCTGATTCCCGCCAAATTCAGTGAAGTGTCATTTTTAAAATTTGCAAATGGTTGGGTTTTATGATTTAAATCCAAGTTTGATGTTATCTAGTATGTAGATACAAACATTTCTATTCAAACATTTTGATCCCAAAAGCCCCCCAAAATACCAATACTCATAACTGACACAACGCGCATAAACGCGCACTACGCGCCGAATGCAATAAGCCTTTCCATTTAAATTGCCAAGAACAGAAATTAGCAGTATGTGATGGCTTATTGCATTCAGCGCGGAAATGGATATTGAAGGGGGTGTTCAATTTAACAAATTTCACAATTTATATCATTTGGCATTTCTTCTTCTTATCGGACTTTGTATGATATTTGTGAACACGAATATGCCAAAAAAATAATAAATACTTGTACAGAAAAGATACTGTAGTGTACCCCATTTTAACAAATGTAAAACCCTGGACATGCCACTGATGCCTTTCACACACTGTCCTTCTGTGACGTCACACTGATACAACTCTCTCTGTGTTGAACGCGCCATTTATCAAACGCGCAACGTGCCGAATGCAATAAGCCTACATAGAGCATAGAGACTATGATGGCACGTGCGACACATATTTGGATCATATTTTCATCTATTCAATCAACTACTATCAATAAATACCTCTATTTGTCAAATGAACAGTTTAAAACAAAACACAACAATTAAACTTTATAAATATATAAAGAATTCTTTCAATGCCTCAGATGCACTGATATGGATCAGAAATCAACATATGAGCTGTAGAAATGCCATCAATGTGGCAAGCAGGTGAAATCTACAGCTGTGACCCAGATAAAAAGTACTCAGAGCTATTTGGTGAGTCTGCCAGAGAAAATACACAGTCTACAGCGAGTTGACAATGGGCAATGAGCCATGTTGTATCATGAAATATGTCCCCTGATAAAATATCAGACAGTTTACAGTGAGTTGACAACGAGACTCTGGTGGAATGAGCCATTTTGTAGTCTCTTTTATGCTGTATCATGAAATTTGCACCATTTTATGATGCATCATAAATTTAAATATTATAAAAATGAACAATTTTTTTTGTCATACTTTGCACTCCTAAAAATGAGTTTATGCTACTGAGGTCCATACAGATAGCACAGAAGTGCTTGTGGTTTTTGTAGAATCCTCTAAATGGCAACTCATGACATGATGACAACATTATACCCAGAGTAAGATTATCCAACTGCAAGCAATTCAGGACAAATTGGAACAACAATGCCATTAAATTTCAAAATGTATGGTACCCACAAATATTTTTAGAGTGCAAATTATGAAAGAATGCATTTAGCGAATAAATATTGAGTCTTGGTTTCTGAGTTTTGGTCTTGGTGCTACCCGAAATGCATTATGCCATTATCTAGGTCACCTGGTAATTATCTAGATCACCTGGTAATTATCAAGGTCACCTGGTAATTATCAAGGTCACCTGGTAATTATCAAGGTCACCTGGTAATTATCTAGGTCACCTGGTAATTATCAGAAAGTGGCAATGATGTAAACAATTTGCCTTAAGAAATTGTGAACTCTGCAGACAATGTGGGCAAAAAATAATTGATCCTTGCTTCACATGTATTTAATCATTTCGGTATGACCATAATCATGGAGATATAAATGACCATTTCATGACCTTTGAGTTTCCTGAATATCATGTCATAAATCCCTAATGTATCTCTTCTGTAGCTTTCTATTTCACAGATTTGTCTCCAGCTACACAATTCATTTGATTCCTCTCAGAATGAAAATCTGTCATTCAAAATCTATCTTTAAGCAGCAGAATTGTGTTTTACTAAAAATTGACATTCACGCACAGAATATTTAAGTTCATTTCTATTCTTACTTATCAGTTAATCGTGACTAAATTCTTCCTTATCAGTTAATCCTGACCAAATGAGATCACTCATGACCATTTCATGACCATATTGTGCCACATGACCAAATGCATGACCACATAGTGCCACACATCAGCTATGTATGACCTTATGGTGTCACATGATTGCCATGTGTGATCTTATTTGATCACGATTATGCGATCACGAGTATGCGTAACCAAATTCAACTGCTTAATGTGAAACGATTGTCATTAGATAAATAATATATATACATATATAAATATAGTGCATTGTACTCACTGAGATGTTGTAGTGTCCTCCGTCCGTGACGAGGCGCGTGCCGTGCAGCCACTGGACCTCTGGCATCGGCAGACCAGACACGGAGCAGTTGAAGCGTATGGTCTGTCCCAGGTGACACCGCTTCGGCCTCAGCTTGGCGGTGAAGGTTGGCGCGGCATCGAACCTCTTGCGTCGTCTAGACGACAGGGACGAGCGTGTGGACTCCTGATCAGACGTGATGCTGGAGGCGTAGCTGGAGTAGCGAGACCTCGTCTGATAGATATCGTCGTAGTTGACACCTGCATCACGATATATAGACTGAATGTAATTAGGAGTCAAGTAGCTATGCATGTGACCATAGTTCTCATGTTGATTAGTATGAGCTGTGGCTCGCTTCACCTCGTACGACTCATCACCCAAAATTCTCTTTTTCTCACGACATTCAAACTCTTTTTCGACCTTCTGTCTAATGTCATCCTGCATCTGCTGATAGTCTGTTTCCATCCGTTCCTCTTCCTCTTGTCGTCTAGACACCTTTTCATCATACTCGATTTCCACTTCTCTTTTACCGTAGTAACGATTTAATAAATGAGCCACGTCCGTACCAGGGGGCACCACTAACTTTTCAGCGATTTTGACGCCAAATACTTCTGCATCTGGCGGTTCCCCTATTTCTGCTAACTGTTGCTCGTTGAGCTGGAAGTAGCGTACTCGCTGGTAAATCCTGGTATCCTCCGGAAACATGCTGCGATTCCTGCGTACAAAATCCTCAAGAGAGGACATGGATTGCTGCATGTAACGCGTCTTCTCCACCACTCGGTTGAGTGCCGCGTTAGCCTCTTTCTGATCCCCTGATCCTGATTGCTTGAACTTGGTAAGAGTGACGGCACGTTTCCCCGAGGGCAGCTGTACGACGTGAACATTATCCGGCTCGAAGCGTGAGTTAGGATCCATGACGTAAGTGCTCAGGTCAGAACCGTCGCGGTGACTTTGAAACTTCTCTATGTCCCCGGCAAGTTCGCGCTCAAACTTTTCCCCCATATGTGTTTTCTTTGGCGTGATCTGCCACTCCTCGTCATCAAATCTGGACACGCTCGCAGAACGCTTGGAGCGGGACAGGATCTTGCCAATGTCAGGTTCATCATCAAAACGGGAAAGACTGGTGGCACGAGGAACGCGCCTACCTCCATCCACTAGGCTGTAGAAATCACTTGACCTTGGAGAGCTGTGTAACCTTGACCTTCTGGCCTCGTAATCAGACAATTCCACTGAATGTCTGCGGTCGTACACCTGCTCCACTTTACGTTTAATGGCAGCGTTGCTGTATGTGTCCAGAAAACGTGAAGACTTTCTTTCTCTCTTCAGATCAAGGTCGACTTCCATCATGGCATCACGATCCACTGAGGCGGATCGACCAAAACGACGACTTGGCAACAGGCCAAATCGCTTGACCGAAACGTTTTCCTTGTCTTCATCGACATATCGTCGGCCTTTGTAGTCGTACCTGTGACTGCTTTGAAGCAGTCGGTTGCTACGGGTTATCTCAAGGTTGACATCACGGTCCTCTGACCTCACCACTCTACTCCTGCCACCAGAGGTCACTCTTGTCTCGTCATCAAAATATGATCCCCTTTTTCTGCGAGAACTCAAGTCAAACTCAGAGCGACCTTTGAAAACAGTTGAAGGTGAGTCAAAAGTGGTAATTTTCCCATATTTGTTTCGGTAAGTGTGAAGTTTTTCTCGTCCGTAGCGGGTTCCCCAGGATGGGACAGCAGAGGAGTCTAGATAGGTGGCGGCCATCGTGGAAGAGGTAGGATTATCAGAACCACTTGTTGTCTTGGCAACCATCAGTTTGTAATCCTGACGACACAACAATGGTATAAATACACAATCCCCTAACTGTAAGCTGGTAACCACACAGCCTCCCTGCTCAATATGTACATAAATATATAGTCCTTTCTATACAATCCTTGCACATAAAACACATAGAATTATACCACAATATAAAACTGATCCCCTTTCTGTGTTGCTGGAATTATCCTGTTTGCATTAATCCATTTGTATCTGTTATTCCTGTCGAAAGGTGAGAGCTGTCGCGAAGTCGGAGGTGAAAAAATAGAAGATGACAGAGGTGATAGCGTCCGAAGCTGGTGTAAGATTGGAGGTGAGAGGCTAGCCAGTGTTCCCCGCGTAGGCAAGCATTGCTAGGTTACTGTCCCCCAACCCTCCTCCTCCGTCAAACCTTCTTTCCCGGCGCGACAAACGGACCCGGCTGATTTACCAACACCACACGCCAAGCTACAGTCACAAACCCGCACTGTTACCCACGACAACTAACCGACCAATCCGCTTTTAGCTCAGTCCTGACATATAACCTGGGTTGCTATGGTAACCACTCTGAATTAAGATCTCTTGGCAACCAAAATAAAGCACGTCCAGTCTCTGTAGAAGCACGGCCACTAGAGGGCAGTGTGCATGTGTCTACTTCCTGTATAGATAATGTGCTTTATTTACAATAAATACTAGAATATAGCAACAATATCAAGAAAACTTCTCCACAAAACTAGCAATGTTGTTATTAGCACTGCATCTGATGCATTAAGTGTGGGTTGCTATGACGATATGGTAAATGGTGGTAGGTCGTTGCCGTGGATCCCACCTTGGATCTCTCTCTCTCCCCGGCTGCTTACATCCCCCTCAGGTATTTATATCTTGTGGGGGAGTAGGCCTGGTTACCATGGCGATAGATTCTACCCTCTGTGTCTTTCCTCGCCTTCTTATGAGCTTTAGATGTGGGCCGGGCCAGTTTTATAATCTTGCAGCTTATCTATCCCATAATTCAATGCTTTTTGTCCACTTTAGAAATTTGATCAATTTTGTAAGCTACTTTAAGATAATCAAATGTTAAATACAGATATTCTGTTCAAATCATTTAAAGCAAAAACGGAAAATAAGACAAATACAATATGTTTTCAGCAATGGTAGGTTCCGATGTGGTTCTTTCTGTACTCTGGACTGACTCTGGCACAGAAAGTAGGAACTTGTTATTGTAAGAGAGCCAGGTTTTCTTTGTAGCGCCACAGCCAGATTAACTTGAGGATTTCAGTGCAGTTTTGTGATTAATTGCAGAATTTCTGCGTAGCTAAAGATAAGCATAAAAAACCAGTAAAAATATTCTCAGATATATGCAGTGTTTATAGCATGGTCTGGGATTGCAATTCAAACAATTTGCCATCTTTATAAGATGTAATTCAGAATTAATTTTTTCATCTTCTATTCAAGACAAATCTGAATTTAAAAATAGGATGATAAAATTCCTCGCTCCCCATCAGTACCCCATATCACATGTTGGGAGAAGATTATATGTTATCGTACTGCAGGGGCAAGTAGGATGTAAATCCCATCAGTGCCCCAGATGTTGGTTGGCTGACATATAAGGCTGAGGCTTTCCTTCCACTGCACTATTAATAAATACATATATTCTAGCTTATTCAGGGGTATACCAAAGAGGGGGTTCTGGGATGGTGATAATAATGTGAATAAAATGTCATCCCTTCCATAATAATACTTCCTCATCTTACTGAACTTGCAACATTATTTAGGAAATAACATGAGACAAATAACATGAGATAACATGAGATATATATTACATATGTAAACAAGAGCATTTTGGACCCCTGACTTATACCTTGGCATGCCTCAGTGGTGTGTGTGTGTGTGTGTGTATATATATATATATATATATATATATATATATATATATATATATATATATATATATATATATATATATATATACAGTGGTGTGTGTGTGTATATATATATATATATATATATATATATATATATATATATATATATATATATATATATATATATATATATATATATACTTGTATTATATCAAATGATGTGGGTAAAACATCAATATAATTACCACAATTGTCACACTTTCTAATTTAATTACCATTTCATTTACTATAGAGTAAATGTGAAAGGAAATGCATCACTTGATAATCAAGTGGAGTGTCCTTCTTGATCTTTAGACACTCCACTGTCCTGATCTTTAGACACTCCATTGCCCTGATCTTTAGACACTCCACTGTCCTGATCTTTAGACACTCCATTGCCCTGATCTTTAGACACTCCACTGTCCTGATCTTTAGACACTCCATTGCCCTGATCTTTAGACACTCCACTGTCCGGTTCTTTAGACACTCCATTGTCCTGTTCTTTAGACACTCCATTGTCCTGTTCTTTAGACACTCCGTCGCCATGATCTTTAGACACTCCATTGTCCTCTTCTTCAGACACCCCATTATCCTCTTCTTTAGACACTCCACTGTCCTAATCTATAGACACTCCATTATACTATCCTTTACACACTCCATCGAGCTGTCAGACACTCCACTCTCCTGATCTGTAGACACTCCATTGTCCTGATCTGTAGACACTCCATTGTCCTGTTTAGTCACCTACTGTCACTCCACTGTTTCCCGCAATATTTCAGTCATTTTCTCTGTCACACAAAGAACACCCACACTCTCTCCTGTTTTACACCAGTCATCTTATTCATACCACTCACACATCTCATTTATACATGAAATATTCCATGAAGTGGAGCAATTTAATCTAATTTTGAGGGATGCACATTACAGTCATGAAAATCACAAGACATCAACTTTATATACCACTCTGTATATACTACTTTTATCCATGATACCATATATTTATGGATTCGGGGGTAAACAGATCAACTTTGAAGGTATAACTTATACTTATAAAATGAATCATGTTATTGGTCAAATAATTGAATTTAAAAACAAATTTGATCTACTTTACATACATATTTGACACTGAAAATGTTCGGTTTCTTTGGAATGAACTTTGATCATCTTAATGTTTAAGGTATTATTTACTAGAAAATTGATGATTTTGTCTTATAGATAAGAAGAGTAAGTGCTATTCAGAATTGTCAATTTCTTTGCTCACAAGAATGAGGACAATTTAGGATTGTTCCTGATTATATTTTGGGGGTTTCAAGAAATATTGTATTTTGATTTGCTTGCTTGCTTGGATTTTAAGTATATACTGAGTGTAATTCAAATCCAATGAAATGAGATAAAAGCCTGTTGCTGAGCCTCAGTGCCCTACTCTTTTCAAAGGTTGGGGATCTTTCCATTATCACATAGACATCTACAGCTATTAATAATCAGTTGAGGAGCACTGTTGGTGTGTAGAGCAAACTCAAAAGTAGATTTCGCAAAAATAGCCAATCACAATCAAACCAGGAGTCAAACCCTGGCCACTGACATGAGAGTTAGACATCTAACCATTGAGCCACATCCGACCCCTGAGATCCCTGGCATGAAGATTGGACCTTACCTTCCACGCTGAGAGAGGCCTCCGTGCTGGCCGTGCCCGCGGGGTTCACCGCCCGGCACATGTAGTGTCCGGAATCTTCCGGGAAAGCCTCTTGGATGATGAGGGACAGCGTCTCATCCGGTTCTACCAGCATCTCGTAGTGGACTCCATCCTGAATGGCCTTCCTGTCCTTGTACCTGGACAACAAGAATTCAAAACTTAATATAAACTTAATTAAAACAAAATATCAAAGTACTTGTTATGTGAAAGCTCTAAATATGAACATATACTAACGGATCACCCAGTTCACTTATATTGCACATATATACTAATGGATCACCCAGTTCACTTATATAGTACATATATACTAACGGATCACCTAGTTCACTTATATTGCACATATATACTAACGGATCACCCAGTTCACTTATATTGAACATATATACTAACGGATCATCCAGTTCATTTATATTGCACATATATACTAACGGATCATCCAGTTCACTTATATTGCACATATATACTAACGGATCACCCAGTTCACTTATATTGCACATATATACTAACGGATCATCCAGTTCATTTATATTGCACATATATACTAACGGATCACCCAGTTCACTTATATTGCACATATATACTAACGGATCACCCAGTTCACTTATATTGCACATATATACTAACGGATCATCCAGTTCATTTATATTGCACATATATACTAACGGATCACCCAGTTCACTTATATTGCACATATATACTAACGGATCATCCAGTTCACTTATATTGCACATATATACTAACGGATCACCCAGTTCATTTATATTGCACATATATACTAACGGATCACCCAGTTCATTTATATTGCACATATATACTAACGGATCATCCAGTTCACTTATATTGCACATATGTACTAACAGATCATATATACTAATGGATCACCCAGTTCACTTATATTGCACATATATACTAATGGATCACCCAGTTCACTTATATAACACATATATACTAACGGATCACCCAGTTCACTTATATTGCACATATATACTAACGGATCACCCAGTTCACTTACATGTATATTGCACATACATGTATGTACTAACAGATCATATATACTAACGGATCACCCAGTTCACTTATATTGCACATACATGTATATACTAACAGATCACCCAGTTCACTTATATTGCACATACATGTATGTACTAACAGATCATATATACTAATGGATCACCCAGTTTACTTATATAAAACATAATTAATGGATCACCTACTTGAGTAATGTATTAATGGACTCCCACTTCACTATTTTATTAATATATCACCAAATTCACTTTAATGTACTTTTATATTCTAATGAATCACCCAATTCATTTCTTATAATAAAATGGATTACCCAGGTTTCTATTTATTTCTTTATATAATAGTGGTCCACCCAGTTCCTTAAGGTGCCTTATATCATTAACAACTTATTCCTTGTGCCAATTCTACTCATTAATTTGAATGTTTGCATTCTTAATGAATCTACTCTGGAAGGGTAGCTCAGCCAAGGATAAAAATCCCAAAAATAATCCTCTCTTTCTTGAAATACATGTTTACACTGCCTGATAAGCCTGATAATTTTTGTGTAAAATATTGGTCATCAAATATTTAGGCAGTATCTGTAACAATTTTACCATTTTGACTACTGAAACTTGGTTTTTATATCATGGAATGGGACACAAAGTGCTTCCCTTCTGAGATTACCAGGCCTCACCACAACAACAATCATTATTTAATGCCCCAGCTCAGAGAAGGGGATAAATTAACAGTTTTTTTCATAGATTTTTGCGGACCACTTGACTTTGTAACTCTCAAGGCTTGCATACATTCTGGCATTTTACTGCTATTTACTGTGTCAATCTCCAGCTCTGGAGTAAACAGGTAAGTACGCATCACCTGACATTTCACCAGACATTTCACTGCATCCTCCACCCCAGGAGCTTGTCAAGGTAACAACACCCTCCATCCCAGGAGCTTGTCAAGGTAACCCCACCCTTCACCCCAGGAGCTTGTCAAGGTAACAACACCCTCCAAACCCAGGAGCTTGTCAAGGTAACAACACCCTCCACCCCAGGAGCTTGTCAAGGTAACAACACCATCCACCCCAGGAGCTTGTCAAGGTAACCCCACCCTCCAACCCAGGAGCTTGTCAAGGTAACCCCACCCTTCACCCCAGGAGCTTGTCAAGGTAACCCCACCCTCCACCCCAGGAGCTTGTCAAGGTAACCCCACCCTTCACCCCAGGAGCTTGTCAAGGTAACAACACCCTCCAACCCAGGAGCTTGTCAAGGTAACAACACCCTCCAACCCAGGAGCTTGTCAAGGTAACAACACCCTCCATCCCAGGAGCTTGTCAAGGTAATCCCATCCTTCACCCCAGGAGCTTGTCAAGGTAACAACACCCTCCACCCCAGGAGCTTGTCAAGGTAACAACACCCTCCACCCCAGGAGCTTGTCAAGGTAACCCCACCCTCCAACCCAGGAGCTTGTCGAGGTAAACCCACCCTCCACCCCAGGAGCTTGTCAAGGTAACCCCACCCTTCACGCCACTGACTTGTCAAGGTAACCCCACCCTCCACCCCAGGAGCTTGTCAAGGTAATCCCATCCTTCACCCCAGGAGCTTGTCAAGGTAACAACACCCTCCACCCCAGGAGCTTGTCAAGGTAACAACACCCTCCAACCCAGGAGCTTGTCAAGGTAATCCCATCCTTCACCCCAGGAGCTTGTCAAGGTAACCCCACCATCCTTCACCCCAGGAGCTTGTCAAGGTAATCCCATCCTTCACCCCAGGAGCTTGTCAAGGTAACAACACCCTCCACCCCAGGAGCTTGTCAAGGTAACAACACCCTCCAACCCAGGAGCTTGTCAAGGTAATCCCATCCTTCACCCCAGGAGCTTGTCAAGGTAACCCCACCATCCTTCACCCCAGGAGCTTGTCAAGGTAATCCCATCCTTCACCCCAGGAGCTTGTCAAGGTAACCCCACCATCCTTCACCCCAGGAGCTTGTCAAGGTAATCCCATCCTTCACCCCAAACATGCACATAAGAGCCATACAAATAGTGTGAGTGCAGTGAGGAGACATGGTTAAGACTAATAGGCAGTAGCCTGACCGTCTGAGCAGCTGACACTCAGGTTTCTTCTGATTCAGAAGCTTGCCTAACCAACCTGGGGACAATATGAGTGGAGCAAATATTTATAAATATCTCAGGGATTTCAAATATAAGCTATTTGGGTATTTGGGGTAATGATGATATATCTTATAGCAGACTGTAATCATTTTATAATACTCATTTAGTCATCTCACAATCTACGGAACATAACAATTACATCACCACGATCACTGATCATCTTGTCACTGGGATCCTCTGTTAACATATTTATACTTATACAATATTGGGACCATTCATTATCAGTCAGAGCCAAATATATATCTGGTCATGCATAAACATGTCTAAATAAGGTCAGGCATGGCTATTGCACGATATCATCTGATCATGCTCAGCTGTTGTGTGGTACTATTAGGTCACACATACCTCATGCATGACACAATACGGTCACGCAATGGATGTACCTCATTTTGTTAAGTTAAAGTGTTACTTAATAGATGTTGATTTCCATCTGATTATTTGACATATAAAGTACAGACTAGATTGTACTGACCATGTGACATCTGGGTCTGGAGTTCCGGTGACCTTGCAGTCGAACCTGGCAGCCGATCCCTCGATGATGTACGTCTTCTTCAGTGGTTTGTGGAACACTGGCGGGTTGTACTCATCCGGTAGCTTCTCTGTAATGACATATTATCCGGGATGAGACAAATAGCGAGCAATCATTACCACCAGTGAAATAAACTCTGTCGCTCACTGATAAAGTTTGTATGAGTGAGTGATAATAGAGGTCATACTCAGAAACTCACTCAAATGTGGTCTTTTCAATATCTCAATGAATAATCTCAGTATTAAGTTTAATTCTCTTTATTCTTGGATTTCAATCTAAAAGTTTTAATTCTGACCAGGAGCAAATTTGCCCTTTCTTCCACCTGAATCCCCATGATCCCTGAAGTTTGAAATACATGTATAGAGCACTCGTGGCCCCACATGTTTCCATGATTTGCAATACATTTTTGAGGTTTTAACCTGATACAATAATTCCCAAGCAGCTAATGGGGGGGAGCTTAAAAATATTCTTACCAAGAACAGTGAGCGTGCAGGAACAGAGGGCTTGGCCATACGCATTGACAGCGAGGGCCTTCCAGATGCCAGAGTCCGTCAGATCTATCTTTTCAACCTCCAGTTTGAAGAGTCCTCGCTCGTTAGTCATGATGTACTTGTCTGAGGGAAATATCAGGTTGTGTCCATGATACCAGGTCACCTCAGCCTCTGGTCTACTCCGGGTAGCTAAAAATAGCACATGGCCAAAGGTCATTTCCAAAGTCAGGGTCATTTGTAGTTTAGTTTTCAATAGTGTGCTGGGTAATGGTTATGTATATTCTATTTGCTAAGAGAATCTTCAAGGTCAATAAATCTGTAATATGAAATTGAGTTTAATCTTAGAGGTTATCCAATATATTTGGGGACAGAATTTTCACAAATGTCTGGGAAGATGGATTCTGTTGAAAGAAATACAAGACTTCTCACATAAAAAATAAATCTGCATGACTTTGTAAATCTCTGACTTACCCATGACAGTGAAGACGGCCTTGTCTCCAGCTAGCAGTGTTTGGTCCATCAGGGGAAGTGTAAACTGGGGCGGAATGTTCATCTCAGACAGCGAGTGTAGACTGGCATCCGATCCTCGCCGACTTCCGTGTGGACTGCTGAAGTCTCCTCCATCACGCTGCGGAGGTCGGCGACCAGTCAAACTCGCGTCAGATCCTCTTCTCTCAAAACTCATACTATAAAGACATGGGTATAGCAATGAATAAATAATACCATCTAAATTATGTTAATTTATTTCTATAATTAAAGAAATTGGCAGAAAATAGTGTATTTTGATGTTGAATTAAAGAGATTTGAAGACAACTGTGAGCAATATATTAAACTGTAATCGTGCACGTTTTGATATTCTATTTTCAGGAAAGGTTAACATAAAAGACATCCTGAAAATACTTCTTATTAATTATAAATAAATCAAAAATGAACAAAAGCCTGCAGAGATTACTGACCTTCTTCTTCTCCTTCCAAGGTCAATTGACCTTCTTCGGAAGCCCATTTCTAAAACCCAATAAAAACAACATTCTATTAGAAATTAGACTTTGTAGTTATTTATTGCCATTTAAATCTTTTATAGTTGTCAGAAAAAGCTGGTCCATTCTGAAGGTCAAATTTTGCTGGTGTGGGTCAAACCAGCCAGACAAATGCACAGATGGACAGAAGGATAAAACATAGGTATCAGAGATGCATCAACCCTCAGCCCTGGTAACTTACTGTACAACATTCACTCCACACAATATTTGTGAACAAAACATCACTGCACCAAGGCAAATTGATGCAGCGGTACAAAAATCATTATTGTGCATTATCTACTTCCTTTGATAGCTTATGTGTGTCCTTGAAAAGTAGGTGAAGGTCACCATCCTTCACGTGAAGGTCACCATCCTTTTTTCTTGAGTTATTGCAATGACGTGGATTTGACATATTTGTCCATGTGACCTTGAAAAGTAGGTGAAGGTCACCATTCATCAAACTCTTTTGGGGTCTTTACCAGATGCTTATGTGTGTAAAGTCTGATAAAGCTGTCCATGTGACCTTGAAAAGTAGGTGAAGGTCACCATTCATCAAACTCTTTTGGGGTCTTTACCAGATGCTTATGTGTGTCAAGTCTGATAAAGCTGCCATCATTTGTTCTCGAGTCATCGTAATGATGGAGATTTAACATAATTGTCCCTGTGACCTTGAAAAGTAGGAGAAGGTCACCATCCTTTGTTCACAATATGATCACATGATGGTCAGACATGACCTCATTTGGTCACGTTCATGCATGACCAAATAGATACTCTGATTATTTAACAATACTAGGCTTGTTGTACGTCACCTTGTACGCTGAGTTCTCCCATGGTGAAGCAGTCGCCCACACTGTTATGAGCCACACACCGGTAGAGTCCAGAATCATCCGGTACTAGCTCGTTGATGTTAAGCATGGCAAGGCCACGCTTGTACCAGAAGTCATACTTGCTATCCGACTCCAACAGTCTCTGGTCCTCACGGAACCTGCAAGACACACAAAGTTACATAGACTGGATGGATGTGTGTGTTTGTGTGTGTGTGTGTGTGTTTGGAGAACTGTCGATATTAAAAAGATACATTACTAATGGGTTAAGAGAATTACGGAAATGTAAATATCCTACATGTATATATAGGTCAAGTGAAATGAAATGTACATATATTACAGATATGAAACTGATAGGTTGAGAAATTTACTGAAATGTAAATATTCTGTAAATGTATAAGGTAAAGTGAAATGTAATGTACATATATTACAGATTATATGAAACTGATAGATTGAGAGAATCATACAACTGAGGATATTCTGTATAAATGTCAAAGAATTGAGCAGCTGATATATCAAAGATATCATATGAAGTATAGGTATTCTGCAGATAGTTTCAGATAGGAAGTAGATATATCATATGAAGTATAGATATTCTGCAGATAGTTTTAGATAGGAAGTAGACATATCATATGAAGTATAGGTATTCTGCAGATAGTTTCAGATAGGAAGTAGATATATCATATGAAGTATAGGTATTCTGCAGATAGTTTCAGATAGGAAGTAGATATATCATATGAAGTATAGGTATTCTGCAGATAGTTTCAGATAGGAAGCAGATATATCATATGAAGTATAGGTATTCTGCAGATAGTTCAGATAGGAAGTAGATATATCATATGAAGTATAGGTATTCTGCAGATAGTTTCAGATAGGAAGTAGATATATCATATGAAGTATAGGTATTCTGCAGATAGTTTCAGATAGGAAGCAGACATATCATATGAAGTATAGGTATTCTGCAGATAGTTCAGATAGGAAGTAGACATATCATATGAAGTATAGGTATTCTGCAGATAGTTTCAGATAGGAAGTAGATATATCATATGAAGTATAGGTATTCTGCAGATAGTTTCAGATAGGAAGTAGATATATCATATGAAGTATAGGTATTCTGCAGATAGTTTCAGATAGGAAGCAGACATATCATATGAAGTATAGGTATTCTGCAGATAGTTCAGATAGGAAGTAGACATATCATATGAAGTATAGGTATTCTGCAGATAGTTTCAGATAGGAAGTAGATATATCATATGAAGTATAGGTATTCTGCAGATAGTTTCAGATAGGAAGCAGATATATCATATGAAGTATAGGTATTCTGCAGATAGTTTCAGATAGGAAGTAGACATATCATATGAAGTATAGGTATTCTGCAGATAGTTCAGATAGGAAGCAGATATATCATATGAAGTATAGGTATTCTGCAGATAGTTCAGATAGGAAGTAGACATATCATATGAAGTATAGGTATTCTGCAGATAGTTCAGATAGGAAGTAGATATATCATATGAAGTATAGGTATTCTGCAGATAGTTTCAGATAGGAAGCAGATATATCATATGAAGTATAGGTATTCTGCAGATAGTTCAGATAGGAAGTAGATATATCATATGAAGTATAGGTATTCTGTAGATAGTTTCAGATAGGAAGCAGATATATCATATGAAGTATAGGTATTCTGCAGATAGTTTCAGATAGGAAGTAGATATATCATATGAAGTATAGGTATTCTGCAGATAGTTTCAGATAGGAAGCAGATATATCATATGAAGTATAGGTATTCTGCAGATAGTTCAGATAGGAAGTAGACATATCATATGAAGTATAGGTATTCTGCAGATAGTTCAGATAGGAAGTAGATATATCATATGAAGTATAGGTATTCTGCAGATAGTTTCAGATAGGAAGTAGATATATCATATGAAGTATAGGTATTCTGTAGATAGTTTCAGATAGGAAGCAGATATATCATATGAAGTATAGGTATTCTGCAGATAGTTTCAGATAGGAAGTAGACATATCATATGAAGTATAGGTATTCTGCAGATAGTTTCAGATAGGAAGTAGATATATCATATGAAGTATAGGTATTCTGCAGATAGTTTCAGATAGGAAGCAGATATATCATATGAAGTATAGGTATTCTGCAGATAGTTCAGATAGGAAGTAGATATATCATATGAAGTATAGGTATTCTGCAGATAGTTTCAGATAGGAAGCAGATATATCATATGAAGTATAGGTATTCTGCAGATAGTTTCAGATAGGAAGCAGATATATCATATGAAGTATAGGTATTCTGCAGATAGTTCAGATAGGAAGCAGATATATCATATGAAGTATAGGTATTCTGCAGATAGTTTCAGATAGGAAGTAGATATATCATATGAAGTATAGGTATTCTGCAGATAGTTTCAGATAGGAAGTAGATATATCTTATGAAGTATAGGTATTCTGCAGATAGTTTCAGATAGGAAGTAGACATTTCATATGAAGTATAGGTATTCTGCAGATAATTCAGATAGGAAGCAGATATATCATATGAAGTATAGGTATTCTGCAGATAGTTTCAGATAGGAAGCAGATATATCATATGAAGTATAGGTATTCTGCAGATAGTTTTAGATAGGAAGTAGATATATCATATGAAGTATAGGTATTCTGCAGATAGTTTCAGATAGGAAGTAGACATATCATATGAAGTATAGGTATTCTGCAGATAGTTCAGATAGGAAGCAGATATATCATATGAAGTATAGGTATTCTGCAGATAGTTTCAGATAGGAAGTAGATATATCATATGAAGTATTGGTATTCTGCAGATAGTTTCAGATAGGAAGTAGATATATCATATGAAGTATAGGTATTCTGTAGATAGTTTCAGATAGGAAGTAGATATATCATATGAAGTATAGGTATTCTGTAGATAGTTTCAGATAGGAAGCAGATATATCATATGAAGTATAGGTATTCTGTAGATAGTTTCAGATAGGAAGCAGATATATCATATGAAGTATAGGTATTCTGCAGATAGTTTCAGATAGGAAGCAGATATATCATATGAAGTATAGGTATTCTGCAGATAGTTCAGATAGGAAGCAGATATATCATATGAAGTATAGGTATTCTGCAGATAGTTTCAGATAGGAAGTAGATATATCATATGAAGTATAGGTATTCTGTAGATAGTTTCAGATAGGAAGCAGATATATCATATGAAGTATAGGTATTCTGCAGATAGTTTCAGATAGGAAGTAGATATGACGGAGACTCACCATACGACAGTGGGCATGGGGTTTCCCTGGAATTTACACTTGAATCTTGCAGTGGTTCCCTCGTAGGAGTCAACGTTACTCAGCTCTGTGACAACCTCTGGTGCTCTGTCCGGTAACTCTGCAACAATATTTTTAAATACATAATTTGGCCATAATTAGTTCTATCTTAATGAAGAAAAGGATAAATTGGTTCATGTAAATTAAATTTCATGATAAAACACTATTAGTGAAAATATTGAGTCAGTAGACAGTGGCTATATCAGCTTTCCACTCGTTTGTCAATCAGCTGTATTCTTTAAAATGTTTATTTGATATATATCTAATTAGTATTTATTTCTCTATTAAAATTGTTAGTTTTAAAGTTAACCTCAACAGCTTTGAGTTCTATATTCAGTAGAAATGTATGTTTTGATGTTAATCTCCCCAATTTTGAGTCCATGCTCTGACACCAATCTCACCTGCTTTATTCCGAGTACATGCTCTTTAACTCGTTTCACCTGTTTTGAGTTCTATATTCCGAGTACATGCTCTTTTACTAGTCTCACCTGTTTCGAGTTCTATATTCCGAGTACATGCTCTTTTACTAGTCTCACCTGTTTTGAGGTCTATATTCCGAGTACATGCTCTTTTACTAGTTTCACTTGTTTTGAGTTCTATATTCCGAGTACATGCTCTTTAATTCGTCTCACCTGTTTTGAGTTCTATATTCCGAGTACATGCTCTTTTACTTGTTTCACCTGTTTTGAGGTCTATATTCCGAGTACATGCTCTTTTACTTGTTTCACCTGTTTTGAGGTCTATATTCCGAGTACATGCTCTTTTACTCGTCTCACCTGTTTTGAGTTCTATATTCCGAGTACATGCTCTTTAATTCGTCTCACCTGTTTTGAGTTCTATATTCCGAGTACATGCTCTTTTACTCGTTTCACCTGTTTTGAGTTCTATATTCCGAGTACATGCTCTTTTACTCGTCTCACCTGTTTTGAGTTCTATATTCCGAGTACATGCTCTTTAATTCGTCTCACCTGTTTTGAGTTCTATATTCCGAGTACATGCTCTTTTACTCGTTTCACCTGTTTTGAGTTCTATATTCCGAGTACATGCTCTTTAATTCGTCTCACCTGTTTTGAGTTCTATATTCCGAGTACATGCTCTTTTACTGGTCTCACCTATTTTGTGTTCTATATTCCGAGTACCTGTTTTGAGTTCTATATTCCGAGTACATGCTCTTTTACTCGTTTCACCTGTTTTGAGGTCTATATTCCGAGTACATGCTCTTTTACTAGTTTCACTTGTTTTGAGTTATATATTCCGAGTACATGCTCTTTTACTCGTCTCACCTGTTTTGAGTTCTATATTTCGAGTACATGCTCTTTTACTAGTTTCACTTGTTTTGAGTTCTATATTCCGAGTACATGCTCTTTAATTCGTCTCACCTGTTTTGAGTTCTATATTCCGAGTACATGCTCTTTTACTCATCTCACCTGTTTTGAGTTCCCTCTCGTAGGCTCCCTCAGGACCGAGTCGTCGCACGAAAGCACTGCGATGTGCTAAGTGACCCAAAGCAATGGCTTCCTGCGCTGATGTCTGCAAGGTCATATCAAGGTCATAGCAAATATGTAATACAAGGTCATAGCAAATATGTAATACAAGGTTGTAACAAATAATTATGTAATACAAGGTCATAGCAAATATGCAATACAAGGTCAGAGCAAATATGTAATACAAGGTCATAGCAAATATGTAATACAAGGCCGTAACAAATATGTAATACAAGGTCATTGCAAATATGTTATACAAGGTCATAACAAATATGTAGTATATTTTGGTATTAACTGCAAATCTTTGAATTTCATTTAATTGCAGCTTTAGTCGTTTATTTTAGTTATTTGTTTCTTTACTGAATAAACAGCGACAGTAATGGAAGAAATGAGTTGGTATGTTTAGATATTATATGTATACATACCCTCCATGTTTGTTTTATGAACATTTTCTTGTGATGAACAGTTGACAAGACTTTCCTCTTCAGCTTGGCTTCTGTCTGACCCTGCAAGAACAGTGATATCCACATCACTCTCAATCACTTCTGTATATATTGCTTTGTTTTGTATTTTAATTTCAGAATAATTTTTACACCTCAACAAAAATAAAAGAAGAAATAAAAAGAAATTGACATAATTCAATGACTTTTATATGATGACTTTTAGACGAGCTACAATAGTACTCACATTGAGCCAGGGATGAGCAATGATAGTACACACATTGGGCCACGATAGTACTCATATTGAGCCAGGGATGAGCCACGATAGTACTCACATCGAGCCAGGGATGAGCCATGCTAGTACTCACATTGAGCCAGGGATGAGCCACGATAGTACTC
Source organism: Amphiduros pacificus (assembly GCA_949316495.1). Lineage (NCBI taxonomy): Eukaryota > Metazoa > Annelida > Polychaeta > Phyllodocida > Hesionidae > Amphiduros > Amphiduros pacificus. Next base: position 19,949,092 of record OX439011.1, read on the forward strand.
ACATTGAGCAAGGGATGAGCTGTAATAGTACTCACATTGAGCCAGGGATGAGCCACGATAGTACTCACATTGAGCAAGGGATGAGCTGTAATAGTACTCACATTGAGCCAGGGATGAGCTGTAATAGTACTCACATTGAGCAAGGGATGAGCTGTAATAGTACTCACATTGAGCCAGGGATGAGCTGTAATAGTACTCACATTGAGCCAGGGATGAGCTGTAATAGTACTCACATTGAGCAAGGGATGAGCTGTAATAGTACTCACATTGAGCCAGGGATGAGCTGTAATAGTACTCACATTGAGCAAGGGATGAGCTGTAATAGTACTCACATTGAGCCAGGGATGAGCTGTAATAGTACTCACATTGAGCCAGGGATGAGCTGTAATAGTACTCACATTGAGCAAGGGATGAGCTGTAATAGTACTCACATTGAGCAAGGGATGAGCTGTAATAGTACTCACATTGAGCCAGGGATGAGCCACGATAGTACTCACATTGAGCAAGGGATGAGCTGTAATAGTACTCACATTGAGCCAGGGATGAGCCACGATAGTACTCACATTGAGCCAGGGATGAGCCACGATAGTACTCACATTGAGCCAGGGATGAGCCAGGGCCTCTGAGATGGTCAGTCTCTTGCGTCGGTCTAGTAGCACCACCTTAGAGATCCAGTCTTTTGCCTCAAAAGAAATATCGCTCCACACCTCGTCAAAGAAGTCAATCCTCTGGTTGACGATGTTGTCAAACGTCTCATCAATGGTGGCGCCCAGGAATGGAGACAATCCACTCAACCTGAAAGTAATATCAATGTCCCTGTCAAATACGAAAGCAATCACAATAACTGGGTGGGTTTTTTGTATTATTAAATTATTATATATTATTGTGGATGACAGGACTCATTTTGCGCGACCAAATAGATGTTTGGTTCGGACAGATGAATAGAGAGACTTACACGACAAAGCCGAAGACGCCGAGACTCCACATGTCGGCGGAGAAGCTGACCGGCTCGTAGGTGATGGCTTCCGGAGCACAATACTCTCCGGTACCAAACAGGACACGCACCGAGCCACTCAGGTCAATCCTCTGAGCCAAACCAAAGTCTATGATCTTAATATCCTTGCTGCCCTTAGTGACGCACACAATGTTCTCAGGCTGCAAGAAAGAACACATCTCCCAGTTATACATGAATATGGAATGAAATGAAATCAATATGGAATGAAAACAAATCAATATGGAATGAAAACAAATCAATATGGAATTAAAACAAATCAATATGGAATTAAAACAAATCAATATTGTCTATGATGGAGTAAGGAGGGTACCTTGAGATCGGGTGATATTGTCTATGATGGAGTGAGGAGGGTACCTTGAGATCGGGTGATATTGTCTATGATGGAGTAAGGAGGGTACCTTGAGATCGGGTGATATTGTCTATGATGGAGTAAGGAGGGAACCTTGAGATCGGGTGATATTGTCTACGATGGAGCAAGGAGGGTACCTTGAGATCGGGTGATATTGTCTATGATGGAGTAAGGAGGGTACCTTGAGATCGGGTGATATTGTCTATGATGGAGTAAGGAGGGTACCTTGAGATTGGGTGATATTGTCTATGATGGAGTAAGGAGGGTACCTTGAGATCGGGTGATATTGTCTATGATGGAGTAAGGAGGGTACCTTGAGATCGGGTGATATTGTCTATGATGGAGTAAGGAGGGTACCTTGAGATCGAGTGATATTGTCTATGATGGAGTAAGGAGGGTACCTTGAGATCGGGTGATATTGTCTATGATGGAGTAAGGAGGGTACCTTGAGATCGGGTGATATTGTCTTTGATGGAGTGAGGAGGGTACCTTGAGATCGAGTGATATTGTCTATGATGGAGTAAGGAGGGTACCTTGAGATCGAGTGATATTGTCTACGATGGAGCAAGGAGGGTACCTTGAGATCGGGTGATATTGTCTATGATGGAGTGAGGAGGGTACCTTGAGATCGAGTGATATTGTCTATGATGGAGTAAGGAGGGTACCTTGAGATCGGAATATTGTCTATGATGGAGTAAGGAGGGTACCTTGAGATCGGGTGATATTGTCTATGATGGAGTGAGGAGGGTACCTTGAGATCGGGTGATATTGTCTATGATGGAGTGAGGAGGGTACCTTGAGATCGAGTGATATTGTCTATGATGGAGTGAGGAGGGTACCTTGAGATCGGGTGATATTGTCTATGATGGAGTGAGGAGGGTACCTTGAGATCGAGTGATATTGTCTATGATGGAGTAAGGAGGGTACCTTGAGATCGAGTGATATTGTCTATGATGGAGTGAGGAGGGTACCTTGAGATCGGGTGATATTGTCTATGATGGAGTGAGGAGGGTACCTTGAGATCGAGTGATATTGTCTATGATGGAGTAAGGAGGGTACCTTGAGATTGAGTGATATTGTCTTTGATGGAGTGAGGAGGGTACCTTGAGATCGGGTGATATTGTCTATGATGGAGTAAGGAGGGAACCTTGAGATCGGGTGATATTGTCTATGATGGAGTAAGGAGGGAACCTTGAGATCAAGTGATATTGTCTATGATGGAGTAAGGAGGGTACCTTGAGATCAAGTGATATTGTCTATGATGGAGTAAGGAGGGTACCTTGAGATCGGGTGATATTGTCTATGATGGAGTAAGGAGGGAACCTTGAGATCGGGTGATATTGTCTATGGTGGAGTAAGGAGGGTACCTTGAGATCGAGTGATATTGTCTATGATGGAGTAAGGAGGGTACCTTGAGATCGAGGTGGACGATGTTGTTTTTGTGCATATGTTGGACGCCCTGGCACACCTGCCTCATGTAGTGGACAACGTCCGCCTCCGTCATCTCGTAGTTAGCCTCCATCAGCCTCTCAAATAAGTCACCGCCAGACAAACTGGGAAGAACATTATCATCACTGTTAGAACAAGGTGTCTCCAGTTGGTGATTAAACACAAGGATTATATAACACTCACAACTCTCGGATCATATAATTCTAACAGCTCTAGGATCATATAATACTCACAGCTCTAGGATCATATAATACTCACAGCTCCAGGATCATATAATACTCACAGCTCCAGGGTCATGTAATACTCACAGCTCTAGGGTCATATAATACTCACTAATCTAGGATCATATAATACTCACAGCTCCAGGGTCGTATAATACTCACAACTCCAGGATCATATAATACTCACAACTCTCGGATCATATAATTCTAACAGCTCTAGGATCATATAATATTCACAGCTTCTAGGATCATATAATACTCACAGCTCCAGGGTCATATAATACTCACAACTCTCGGATCACATATTTCTAACAGCTCTAGGATCATATAATACTCACAGCTCTAGGGTCATATAATACTCACAGCTCTAGGATCATATAATACTCACAGCTCTAGGATCATATAACACTCACAGCTCCAGGATCATATAATACTCACAGCTCTAGGATCATATAATACTCACAGCTCTAGGATCATATAATACTCACAGCTCCAGGGTCATGTAATACTCACAACTCCAGGATCATATAATACTCACAACTCCAGGGTCATATAATACTCACAGCTCCAGGGTCATATAATACTCACAGCTCCAGGATCATATAATACTCACAGCTCCAGGATCATATAATACTCACAACTCCAGGGTCATGTAATACTCACAACTCCAGGATCATATAATACTCACAGCTCCAGGGTCATGTAATACTCACAGCTCCAGGATCATATAATACTCACAACTCTCGGATCACATATTTCTAACAGCTCTAGGATCATATAATACTCACAGCTCTAGGATCATATAATACTCACAACTCCAGGATCATATAATACTCACAACTCCAGGATCATATAATATTCACAGCTTCTAGGATCATATAATACTCACAACTCCAGGATCATATAATATTCACAGCTCTAGGATCATATAATTCTAACAGCTCTAGGATCATATAGTATTCACAGCTTCTAGGATCATATAATACTCACAACTCCAGGATCATATAATACTCACAACTCCAGGATCATATAATATTCACAGCTTCTAGGATCATATAATACTCACAACTCCAGGATCATATAATATTCACAGCTTCTAGGATCATATAATACTCACAACTCCAGGATCATATTATACTCACAACTCCAGGATCATATAATATTCACAGCTTCTAGGATCATATAATACTCACAACTCCAGGATCATATAATATTCACAGCTCTAGGATCACATATTTCTAACAGCTCTAGGATCATATAATATTCACAGCTCTAGGATCATATAATACTCACAACTCCAGGATCATATAATACTCACAACTCTCGGATCATATAATTCTAACAGCTCTAGGATCATATAGTATTCACAGCTTCTAGGATCATATAATACTCACAGCTCCAGGGTCATATAATACTCACAACTCTCGGATCACATATTTCTAACAGCTCTAGGATCATATAATACTCACAGCTCTAGGATCATATAATACTCACAGCTCTAGGATCATATAATACTCACAACTCCAGGGTCATATAATACTCACAGCTCCAGGATCATATAATACTCACAGCTCCAGGGTCATATAATACTCACAACTCTCGGATCACATATTTCTAACAGCTCTAGGATCATATAATACTCACAGCTCTAGGATCATATAATACTCACAGCTCTAGGATCATATAATATTCACAGCTCCAGGGTCGTATAATACTCACAACTCCAGGATCATATAATACTCACAACTCCAGGATCATATAATACTCACAACTCTCGGATCATATACATTGTAATTCTAACAGCTCTAGGATCATATAATATTCACAGCTTCTAGGATCATATAATACTCACAGCTCCAGGGTCATATAATACTCACAACTCTCGGATCACATATTTCTAACAGCTCTAGGATCATATAATACTCACAGCTCTAGGATCATATAATACTCACAGCTCCAGGATCATATAATACTCACAACTCTAGGATCATATAATACTCACAACTCTAGGATCATGATCATTTCTTCCTGGGCCTCGAATGCTTCGTGCAGTTGCAGCAATTTGGGATGGTGAAGATCGTTCATCACGTCCATTTCTCTCTTAATGATCTCACGTTCGAGGGGTGTACATCTCACAAACTTGGCTGCCCAATTCTTCCCTGTGGCTTTCTCTATGGCACGGTGAACTACGCCATAAGCACCCCTGAAAATCATTCACACTGAATTAAAACCCAGAATCTTTGTACACTTGAACACAAAATGAATAATATTTGAAATCATATTGTTTGATGTAGCTCTTATGCAGAAAGTAAAGGAGGATTTTAGAGAATAATAACTAGACATTTTTATAACTAGAAAATACCGCGGATTTATTCCTAATACAGTTATAGATGACCTACCGGCCTATTTCTTCACAGATGATGTATTTGTTGGCAAAATCTTTGCTTAAATGTTCCACATTGACCTTGGCATACTGGAAGTCTTGGGTCACTGAAAACAAATTACAGACCATTTGACTTAAAAGCCACTCTGTTGAATAAATTTTTTGGTCCAGTTTATCATAGTCGATATAATGTAGTACCTAGTTTATCACAGTCAATATAAAGTAGTAACTAGTTTATCATAGTCAATATAAAGAAGTACCTAGTTTATCATATTCAATATAAGGTAATACCTAGTTTATCATAGTCGATATCAATCTTTGGTTCCTGAGTGGTCACTACGTCAGTTTCTTCACTGGGGTCGCTCAGTCCATGAACGTTTTCCGCCATGACACGGAACTGATATTCCTTGTTTTCCAGCAGCCGCCGCACTGTCATGTGCGTCATGTGTGCTGTGGTGCAGTATATCCATTGGTTGGTTCCCACTTCCTGTCTCTCTATGACGTAGGAGGTGACGGTGGCGCCCCCGTCGTGCGATGGAGCTTGCCATTCCAGGCGCACAGAGTCACTGCAGATGTCTGATACTTTGGGTTTACTCATCGGCGGATCAGGACGATCTACAAATGCAACAAATCATATTATCATCTTCTCTATCTGTGATGACCTTGACCTTGGCAGAATCATAACATTGTCTCAACTATTTATGATGACCTTTAATCTATCTGTGATGACCTTGACCTTTAATTTATCTGTGATGAATTTGACTTTAAATTTATCTGTGATGATCTTGTCCTAAAATCTATCTTTTCCAACTGCACACCCCTCACAGTAGAGAACAAATATCAACCCATTATCTCACCAACACAGCTGAGGTCAAGGTGAGAAGTTACGTAGCATTGCAAATAATTAGGTCATATCAAACTTTGTATTAATTACCCAGAAATGGACATTTTTTTAATTGAGTGATTTACTGTAAATCACATGTGAATGTTACTATCCCTCCAGGATGGGGCCCAAAATGTTGTCATTACTATTGGGCCCTTATGAGATTTTGAGGCAATTTTCAAAACAACTTTCAGCCATCTTGGCTTCAGTGCTTTCCCAGCTTGGCGACCACAAACACAGTTGATTTACCCTCCAAACAAAGCATGTCCACGCTCTCCAAACACAACATTATTCAACTTTATTCAACATTTTGATCCCATACTGGATTTTTTTTTCCCGCAAAGCGTACAAATCCGAAATTAGTAAATCTGACAAGAATGAATGAATGGATTCTTAACAGCACATTGACACATATCTGACAATAGTTGACATACCAGTGACGACGATGGTGAATGTTGACGAATCCGTCCCCACCAGGTTCTCCACCTGTATGGTATAGTCTCCGCGATCCGACTTCTCGGCATCGTGGACAATCAACATGGCATGGTTATCTCCCACAGTGACCTCATAACGACCTCCATCCTCGATGATCTCTCCATCCTTCACCCAGGTGACCTTGGGGAAAGGTCGTCCCGTCACTGGAATGCGTAAGCGTATTTTCTGTCCTCGGCTAAAGCTGAGGCCCTCGTAGAGTCTTTGCGATACTTTGATTCTGGGCGGAGACTGGAGTATAAGGTTAGCACGGACGGAAGCGTTGCCGGCCTTGTTGTAGGCGCGGCATTCTATCTCGCCAGTATCCTCGGGAGTCACGTTGGTCACGGTCAGAGAACATCGCTCCTTGTCCTGGGTCACGCGGTGCTTGTAACCTTCAAACACTTCCCGGTAGTTCTTAAACCTGGAAGAAAATCCATTGGTATGTACACAAACTGATATATTGTCAAAACAAGGATTATATTTTTTAAAGCATAACGCATTTATAAATTTCAATTTATTTAAGAGTAATGTCACAGCCGACACTTACCATCTGACCTCGTGGAAGGGCAGACACTTACCACCTGACCTCAGGGAGGGGCCGTCACTTACCACCTGACTTCAGGGAGGGGCAGACACTTACCACCTGACCTCAGGGAGGGGCAGACACCATCTGACCTCGTGGAAGGGCAGACACTTACCATCTGACCTCAGGGAGGGGCCGTCACTTACCACCTGACTTCAGGGAGGGGCTGACACTTACCACCTGACCTCAGGGAGGGGCTGACACTTACCACCTGACCTCAGGGAGGGGCAGACACTTACCACCTGACCTCAGGGAGGGGCTGACACTTTCCACCTGACCTCAGGGAGGGGCCGTCACTTACCACCTGACCTCAGGGAGGGGCAGACACTTACCACCTGACCTCAGGGAGGGGCAGACACTTACCACCTGACCTCAGGGAGGGGCAGACACTTACCACCTGACCTCAGGGAGGGGCAGACACTTACCACCTGACCTCAGGGAGGGGCAGACACTTACCACCTGACCTCAGGGAGGGGCAGACACTTACCACCTGACCTCAGGGAGGGGCAGACACTTACCACCTGACCTCAGGGAGGGGCAGACACTTACCACCTGACTTCAGGGAGGGGCAGACACTTACCACCTGACTTCAGGGAGGGGCAGACACTTACCACCTGACCTCAGGGAGGGGCAGACACTTACCACCTGACCTCAGGGAGGGGCAGACACTTACCACCTGACTTCAGGGAGGGGCAGACACTTACCACCTGACCTCAGGGAGGGGCTGTCCAGTCACGGCACAGAAGAATTTTGCATTGTCTCCCTCCTGGACGGCCACGTCGTTCATTTCCTCCTTGAATATCGGTGGCTCCAAGTCTGAATAACAAATATATCTACGCATGTAGTGTGCCCTTAGCAGGTGGAGCAAAACATCTGTTTTATGGTTATAGCAATGCATGACCTTAATTGTTCATATTTATGCGTGACCAAATAGATGTTTGGCTCCAACTGTTTACTGTGAATTACGATCAGCCTGATCAAAATCATGAATATTGTCAATTGAGGAAAACTTTAAATTTTTTAAAAACATTTTTCTAAAGGATGTTATATATAGATCGTAATAATTTTTAGGCAGTGATGTTAGTTATTTTGCCTGTTGCCATGGATACTCACCGACATCTGACTGACACATGACTGTCTTGGACATCTCGGAGGCTTCACTCAGCCCCATTGCATTCTGGGCATACACGCGGAACTCGTACTGACTTCCTTCAAACGGATTCTGCATGGTGAAGGGCGAGGAGAGTACGGAGGACTTGTGGACCCGGATCCACCGTGGACCCCGGATCTCCCTCCGCTCGATGATGTACCGGACAATGGCCACGCCTCCGTCAGACACCGGCGGCTCCCACGATACCACCATAGACTTATCACTAACCTCCAACACTTCCGGACGCCCGGGCTTGGAAGGAACTTCTGATATGCAACAAGTAGACATGCAGACATATTTATATGTAACCACAGGGAGAATATCAGCAAAAATGGACTTGGCTTTAAAATGTATCATGCTAGAATAATTGTAAGTACGCATCTTTTTTTTACCCTGAATAATCTTGGAAATTTGCAAGCATAATCCGAATCTCGTAACACTGATCATACATTGACTGAGTGTACACTGCTCATACACTGATCACTGACTGAGTGTACACTGCTCATACACTGATCACTGACTGAGTGTACACTGCTCATACACTGATCACTGACTGAGTGTACACTGCCCATACACTGATCACTGATTGAGTGTACACTGCTCATACACTGATCACTGACTGAGTGTACACTGCCCATACACTGATCACTGACTGAGTGTACACTGATCACTGACTGAGTGTACACTGCTCATACACTGATCACTGACTGCTCATACACTGATCACTGACTGAGTGTACACTGCCATACACTGATCACTGACTGAGAGTACACTGCTCATACACTGATCACTGACTGAGTGTACACTGCTCATACACTGATCACTGATTGAGTGTACACTGCCCATACACTGATCACTGATTGAGTGTACACTGCTCATACACTGATCACTGATTGAGTGTACACTGCCCATACACTGATCACTGATTGAGTGTACACTGCTCATACACTGATCACTGACTGAGTGTACACTGCCCATACACTGATCACTGACTGAGTGTACACTGATCACTGACTGAGTGTACACTGCTCATACACTGATCACTGACTGCTCATACACTGATCACTGACTGAGTGTACACTGCTCATACACTGATCACTGACTGAGTGTACACTGCTCATACACTGATCACTGACTGAGTGTACACTGCTCATACACTGATCACTGACTGAGTACACTGCTCATACACTGATCACTGACTGAGTGTACACTGCTCATATACTGATCACTGACTGAGTGTACACTGCTCATACACTGATCACTGACTGCTCATACACTGATCACTGACTGAGTGTACACTGCTCATACACTGATCACTGACTGAGTGTACACTGCTCATACACTGATCACTGACTGAGAGTACACTGCTCATACACTGATCACTTACTGAGTGTACACTGCTCATACACTGATCACTGACTGAGTGTACACTGCCCATACACTGATCACTGACTGAGTGTACACTGCCCATACACTGATCACTGACTGAGTGTACACTGCTCATACACTGATCACTGACTGAGTGTACACTGCCCATACACTGATCACTGACTGAGTGTACACTGCCCATACACTGATCACTGACTGAGTGTACACTGCTCATACACTGATCACTGACTAAGTGTACACTGCTCATACACTGATCACTGACTGAGTGTACACTGCTCATACACTGATCACTGACTGAGTGTACACTGCTCATATACTGATCACTGACTGAGTGTACACTGCTCATACACTGATCACTGACTGAGTGTACACTGCTCATACACTGATCACTGACTGCTCATATACTGATCACTGACTGAGTGTACACTGCTCATACACTGATCACTGACTGCTCATACACTGATCACTGACTGAGAGTACACTGCTCATACACTGATCACTGACTGCTCATATACTGATCACTGACTGAGTGTACACTGCTCATACACTGATCACTGACTGCTCATATACTGATCACTGACTGAGTGTACACTGCTCATACACTGATCACTGACTGCTCATACACTGATCACTGACTGAGAGTACACTGCTCATACACTGATCACTTACTGAGTGTACACTGCTCATACACTGATCACTGACTGAGAGTACACTGCTCATACACTGATCACTGACTGAGTGTACACTGCTCATATACTGATCACTTACTGAGTGTACACTGCTCATACACTGATCACTTACTGAGTGTACACTGCTCATACACTGATCACTGACTGAGAGTACACTGCTCATACACTGATCACTTACTGAGTGTACACTGCTCATACACTGATCACTGACTGAGAGTACACTGCTCATACACTGATCACTGACTGAGTGTACACTGCTCATACACTGATCACTTACTGAGTGTACACTGCTCATACACTGATCACTTACTGAGTGTACACTGCTCATACACTGATCACTTACTGAGTGTACACTGCTCATACACTGATCACTGACTGAGTGTACACTGCTCATACACTGATCACTGACTGCTCATATACTGATCACTGACTGAGTGTACACTGCTCATACACTGATCACTGACTGCTCATATACTGATCACTGACTGAGTGTACACTGCTCATACACTGATCACTGACTGCTCATATACTGATCACTGACTGAGTGTACACTGCTCATACACTGATCACTGACTGAGTACACTGCTCATACACTGATCACTGACTGAGTGTACACTGCTCATACACTGATCACTGACTAATCGTATACTGATCACTCACTGATCACTGACTGACTAGATGCTAATCACTGGCTGATCAGGCAAACCTTAACAGATTGTTGACAGTGTAATATGAAGCTTACACCTGTAGGGTGAATACAGGCTGTCATTGGTCATATTTCCAGTTTATGATACAAATCTAAACAAAGGATTTAGTAATAAACATTTATAATTTCAATTCCCTGGTGAGATTATATTTTGAATAGGATGATTTATGAAATTTCCTCATCTTTATCAAATCAAGCCATCCATGGAGACATGCCACCTTCCATGCAGTACAGAATCCCCACCAGAGGGCTCTGATGACAATATCCATACAATTCATGCGCAAGTCTTCAGTGGGTTTTTCACAAGCTATAGAAATTCTTTCAGTTGTGTAAACATTATTCATTAAAGATTCCCACTTCACACTGTCAGGAGTTTCATTGTTGAATCTTCACAATAAATTTTGGAATTATGATTTTGTTGGTGAACCATTCTGCAACCATGATATCTCTGGAGCAGCTGTGCATGACCAGATAATATCACTCAACAGCCATGTGTGACCTTATTTTGTCACGTTTATGTGTGACCATATATGTGTTTGGCTCCATCTGATGAAAAGAATGTAATCTCAACTGAGGACAATGATCAGTCAGAGCCAGACACCTATCTGGTCATGCAAAGTGTGACTCAAAAATATTTCACATGACTATTGCATGACTTGGCAAACCAAATATAGAAAAGTATGATATTTTTTATTTGACTACTCTCCATAGCAGATCCAGGATTTATACCTGGCTCTGCAAGTAAACGGCATATCTAACTCTTTGAATGAGTGCTCAGAGGCCACACCCAGTAGAAGCATCCAATAGACAATGAATCAAGTATGTTGTCACATGGGGTAACATGGCCAATTGGTGTCATTGTTATTATAAGAACGTGGGTACAACATCAATTGAGATTTTAGTGACATGTGTACCAAAATAGTCAGATAAAAATAGTCAGCAGGGGATGGACCATTAATCCTTAAGGGAGGAGGAGGAAAACAAATCTTGACTTTTTCGTCTTGGACAAAGCTAATATATCAGGCATCACCATGAACTGACTGAAATAATGATGTATGTGATGTAAAAATCCTAAAAAAAATTGATATCAATGGTATACTTTTTCATCCAGATATTTCAAATTTCCCCCTCCCAAATTACGAATGATCCATTCTAATTTACTTTTGAACATATGAAATGGGCATGAGCATGCGTAGAGTTGTGTTGTTGTGCATGAGTACGTACATGAGCCAACCAATTGGCCAAGCATAATGGTAATTGCATGTTAATGTGCGGACTGATTCTGTGCAAAGAACAACATATTGCGGCAGAGGTAGTATATGACTCTACCTCGCCATGCAGAGTATTATTTGACAAAAGGCATATTATTTTTTTAGGCCCTCATCATGCCCATGGAATTTTGACAGGATTCCCTGCCATCAATGCCTGCCACCAAAGATAAAAAGGTGCCCACAGGATCAACTTAAGCCATGACTATTTATAAAAATCTGGCTGCGAACAGACAGAATAAAGGACTATTCATTGTTTAGCACCTCGACCATCCAACTGATTACAGGTCATGACCCGAGATTGTTCCGTTCTGAATATATGATATTTTGGTGGGTGAGACTCCCATGCATGACTGGACATGGTGGTTCAGATTTCAATCAACGTCAATACAGGGCAGTGACAGCAGAGGTAGTGCGGTCCACCGATCTATATATATATATATATATATAGAGCCAATATGGCACCAATCTCTGGGCTCTTGTTCTCTATCTGAGATAGTGAGCCTTGGATACATGGATACTCAAAATAGATTAATCATGTGAAATGTCAGACAGGAAGGGGACGACCTCCAACAATGAGAGCAACTCAGTGAGACCAAATGGGGTCAGGCAATGACCTTATTCATGCATGACCGAACAGACCTTTGTATGTTACTTGAGCTTTCTGAAGGAGGTTTGTAATAGGGGCTACCGTATTAACTCGAATATAAGATGACTTGTGTATAAGACGACCCCCCCCCCCAAATTGATGTTATTTTGTTTGAAAAGGCTGATTATAAGACAAGTTTTTTTTTTCTCGAAAAATCAGCATCATTCAAGTTTAGTGGCCATAAATTTGCTTATGCAACAGTGTTTTATCCATATTCGATACATGGATAACACTGCACCCCATGATAACCCTGGTTCATGGATAGAGGGTTATAACTTTGTGACCTGGTAAATAAGTGAAGGGTGAGTTGTAAGGTGGCCATATGGCCACAGTATATGACAACAGTATGCGGTCATGGTATGTGACCCCGGTATGTAGCCTCAGTATACGAGCATGGTATTTGACCATGGTATGTGGCCAATGTATGTGACCAAGGTACATGACCACGGTACATGACCATGGTACATGACCATAGTACATGACCACAGTACATGACCACGGTACATGACCACGGTACATGACCATGGTACATGACCATAGTACATGACCACAGTACATGACCACGGTACATGACCACGGTACATGACCGTGGTACATGACCACAGTACATGACCACAGTACATGACCACTATATATGATAATGGTACATGACCATGGTATGTGGCCACAGTATATGACCACTATATATGATAATGGTACATGACCATGGTATGTGGCCACAGTATATGACCACTATATATGATAATGGTACATGACCATGGTATGTGGCCACAGTATATGACCACTATATATGATAATGGTACATGACCATGGTATGTGGCCACAGTATATGACCACTATATATGATAATGGTACATGACCATGGTATATAATATCAAAGGTTGAATATAATAGTGCCTGTATCTGCAAAGTGCTAAGTTTAGATTGTATAGTGGCGCCACCTGTGATGTAACTACACCTTTTCAGGGGTGCACTGTGATTAGTCTCGACTGATTTTTTTTCTTTTGTTTGTGTGTTCAGGTTTTACGTCACTTTCAACATTATTTCAGTCATCTTTGTGATGAGACCTATTTGTAGCAGATATAGTGCTGCCTCACTGAATTGTCATGTCCCAGGTCCGTGACATGACAACCCACCCGGTCACAGATTTACAAGGACAATGGGTCACCTGGTCTTGACTGTTACCTTCCCTTAATAATCCTTTTTGTATGCTGTGAGGGTCCATACGGGGGCATTTTTGCACACTTCTCAATCCTAGATTTCCCTAAGTTATCTTAAGTCCCACCTACTGACTATCCATATAAGTTTTGCATGATTCCTGATCAAAGGACACAAGTGTTTTTTTTGTGTTTTTTCCTAATCTAAGTTAAATTAATTATAAACTCTGTCAATTGTTAAGGTTGCCTAATCAGGAGTTCTGGGTGTCTCCCATGCCAGCGACATTTTGGTCTTAATGGGAGTCTCCCAGATCCTTTTTGTAAAGGGGTCAAATAAATTGTTTCTGAGTTCTGAGTTCTGAGTTCTGAGTTCTGAGTGTCACCTGCTGGGACAGTGGATCAGAGCCTATTGTTCTCAGCAAAGGTGTGGCAATTAAGCTGTCTGCTGCCTCACCTTTTGTCTGCAACATTGGAGACACACTTTGTGTGGCTCTTATCAATGCTTATTTTGCATATATGAATATTCATAATGAGCTCAGACTGCTTGGCACACTGTCCACCAGAGGCACATGCAAACTGAATTGATAGGTTCACCAGGTCGCCCTCTGGTGGAGTTTGACTGCTTGGAAATCACTGCTCACCATGGCAGCCCCCTTTCTTGAGGGAGGGGGCTGTAACTCAGAAATTGTAACATGAATGCAGTCTTAGCAGGGCCTGGAATTTATGGAACTGGTGCTAATAAACGTTTGTTCTAACCCACGGCACCATAGCCAATGGCTGGCCTTGGTTGAAGGTGAGAATCAGTACTCTTTACAATCATACACCTATGCGGTGATGCCATCTGGTGGTAAAATTAATAATCTGTTTAAAGTGTACATGGAGGGAAAACTAATTTTGAAGAGATAATAATATTAATAATGATAATAATAATAATAATAATAATAATAATAATAATAATAATAATAATAATAATAATAATAATAATAATTTATATAGAGCTGATACCAGACAAGTCTGTTCATTGAGATACATGCATCTGTTGACTGCTGCCTTCCATTGTGACCTTTTTATGTTGTGAGGGTCTAAGGGAGGAGGCTGTAACCTAATGCATCTAGTGATTATTTGAAAAAAAATATTCCCCCCCCCCCCCCGCAAATATTGTCAGGATATTGTAAAATGCCAGTATTTTCCCCTCATTTTTATTTTACTTAACAGTTGGAGGCAAACGTGTATTTTCTCCTCAAATTGTAGCAAATATTTTCATATCTGATATACACTGTGGGGTGGCTCTATTGCGAAATATGTTATAGAGGTTAGGTTAACCTTTAAGAGATTTGAAAAATTGATACGTATGTTTAAATTATACACAAAAAGAAAATTGTGGACATTTTGAATTCTGTATCCCATATATTATCAGTATTAAGCCTGTAATATGAGTCAATGTGTGGAGCTCTTAATAAGTAAGGATCAGAGTGTATTGAATTCTGTATCCCATATATTATCAGTATTAAGCCTGTAATATGAGTCAATGTGTGGAGCTCTTAATAAGTAAGGATCAGAGTATATTGAATTCTGTATCCCATATATTATCAGTATTAAGCCTGTAATATGAGTCAATGTGTGGAGCTCTTAATAAGTAAGGATCAGAGTATAATGAATTCTGTATCCCATATATTATCAGTATTAAGCCTGTAATATGAGTCAATGTGTGGAGTTCTTAATATGTAAGGCTCAGAGTATTTTGAATTCTGTATCCCATATATTATCAGTATTAAGCCTGTAATATGAGTCAATGTGTGGAGCTCTTAATATGTAAGGCTCAGAGTATTTTGAATTCTGTATCCCATATAATATCAGAGAGAGAGGTGAGGCGATTGCGAGGGCTTTTGCGAGGGCATAATGACACTGTTCTACCTTCCACTCAATAACAAACAATGAAGAACTATCAAACTGATCATGGCAGCCTGGTGTTGAAATATATAGCTGTTTGTTTTTAAGAATGGGATTTTGCACCAAAATATTGTGAAAAGCGTCATTGTACTGAATGGGAGAAGATGAATCTCTTTTATCATTTTCACAGCAAATTATGTTTATTATTTACTAATCAGTTGGAGGCAAACATCTATTTGGTCACGCATAAATGTGACTGAATAAAGTCATGCATAGTTATTGCATGACATCACCTGGTCATGTGTCGCTGTTGCATGGCACTATTTAGGTCATGTTCATACGTGACCAAATACCGGTAGATGTTTGGCTCCAACTGAAGGCGACTTTTTTATTGATACATAATGATGGACCAAGCTGTCAGACTACAAGTGCAAAATTATTTTGTTCTGCCATAAAACTTTAATTATTTGCATGGGAGAGATACTTTGCATTTTAGGCTGATTAACTTATCACACATTTTGAAGTAACATAATAATGTTTGTTTTGTTAATTTCTCCAAGAATTTATGGATGCTTTGATTAATCATAATCATGAGAATTGATGAGAATTGAATGACCCAAGCTGACTGATTTGACATTCGCTTTCAAAGCTTTTATGTATAAACTTTGGTTGCATGGCAATAATAACTCCTGAACCAGCCAGTCACCAGCAGGGTATAAGTAACACTGTATGGCAGTGACACCTGGTGAGCAGGATTGGAACTATATTTATGATTCAGTCTCCCAATCAAGACTGAACCCAGACCAAATTTTCAGGGCAGTTACATTTATTTTCACAAATCACTCATTCACTCATTCATTCATTCCAAAATTCTACATATTGCTGCAAATATTCCAAGGTCATCCAAAGGTGAAGAGGTGAAGGTCACCACATACCCTTCTGGACACCTTTGACGACGATAGGTTCTTCCATTTCTTTAGCTTCACCGACGCCAAGCTTGTTCACAGCCTTGATACGTATAAAATAGTCTTTTCCAGAATCCATATTTTCCAGTTCACACTCAGTGACCCCTGGTGGCAGAGTGGTGAGTGTACGCCAAATAGTTTTTCCGGCTTCTCGTTTCTCAAGAATATAGTGTAATACAGGACTGCCTCCATCTTCCTCTGGCTGAGACCATTCAATGACTGCCGAGTTTCCTGACATGTGAGTCACACTGAGTCTAGTTGGTGCGGTAGGTGGCGCTAGATGTATCAGAAAAGAACAATAAAGTCACATGACACAGACACATAGCAACAATACACCATAAAACAGCACAAAATATACATGATATATGTAAACCTAATGCAAAATAAAAAGGAGTGAATGTAAATCCACAATAGATATGGTCATACAGGAAGAACAAAAATTGGGATGATGAACAAAACGGGATGAAAAATTAATAAAAAGATAAATTAATAGAATGATAAATGATTTAAAGATAAATAGGATGATAAATAACTGGGATGATAAATCAATGAGATAAATAAATGGAATGATTATAAATAAACAAACAAATGCTGAGGTGGGTGATAAAATAGGAAAAATAAATGATAACAATTTTCTTCCAAATATCTTATAATACAAACTTTTTTCTTAGGTTTTATTTCTTTTTTTGGTCAATTTACTTTCCAAAAACACAGTAACTGAATCTGATTTTAACTTATAATTTAAAATATCAAATCACTTAATCAATGCAATCAAAAAGTGATGTTAAAAAGATATAAAAAAGAAAAAAAGGGAATGAATCACTTCAAATCACTCATTCAAGGAGTTGGGATGGGTATAAATTTTCCTTGGCAATTATCAGAGAAATCTTTAGATGACCCACATGAGATCAACAAAGGAATATATTAGATGAGATAGATGGAGAGACACACTGGAGGTGAAGCAACATAGAAAGCAAAGGAAAAGTAACATTTAAAAAGCAACAAAGGTGAGGAAATCAGGTGCTATTAATTCAACTTTGCATAAAAAAAATGTTTTCAGCCAATAGGTGCCATGCTTAAGCTGTTTGCTGCTGCGCTGATGTTGCTGCGACTAGCTGCGCTCATTATTAGATTTCCAAATATGGAGTGGAAAATTCCATAGCTTCCTACAGTGGTTTTGGTATGTCCATATATGGTGAGGTAGATGGTGGAGCACACTTCCATATATGGTCGGCAGATGTTGGATACACCTCAGCCAATCATGCTTTACCTGCTTTCCTGATGACCTTTTTGACCTCGGTGTTCTTGACTCCGGCAAGGTTTTCTTCGGTCGCTTCTCCCACCTTGCATTCCGCTTCTAAATTTTTGCCTTTCCTGGTCTCAATCTTTGCTGGCAGTTTCTTGATGAACCAAGGTTTGCATCCACGTCCAACTTGACATTGTATACAGAAACTTTGCCCATCCAACATCTCGACTCTTGATGGCAAATTCCTCACAAAATATGGCTTGGTTCCTTTGGCCTTGCTCTCAGCTTTTGGAGTCTCCTCTGGTACGATTTGATCTACAATTTTTTTTTTCTTTTCATTAGTCTTTATTTCATAATCACAATACAATCATTGTTCATTTGCTATACATTTCAATACATTGCAATACATAAACACATATTTCATATAAACTAGAATCTTATTTATTGGTAAATTCAGCAAATTGTCTTCTTTCTCCTTCCCGACGTCGTCTTTTCCATCCAGTCGATCCATAATCATGTCCATTATTGCATATACAATATCTCTCTAATCTCAACATTCATCTTCTAACCAGTCCGAGCCATACATCTATATGTTCACGCATGATGCAAGGTACGTGAGGTATGCATGACCAAATAGTGCCGTGCAACATCTATGTGTGATCAAATGTCACGCAACAGCCTTTTTCTTTGATCACCATTATGCGTGACCCAATAGATGTTTGGCTCCAACTGATAACAACAATCAAAATAACAACACAGTCGATGAAGAGAACCTCAGCACTCAGGTCTTAATATGCAGTGGATGTCATATTAAGTTTTCAGTGACGATCTCTTTCATACTTTCTCTCATTGCCATACAAACTGTGTCATACTTTACCGCTGCGCTGTTCTGCGTTCCATGCAATTTTTTGCCTGAAATTCAATATTTCTTTTCTCTGCTTGGGTCATTGTAATTCTCTGTACATTCCAAGGTTGCTTCAAGGTCACTTGACCCTTGCAGCATCCTTGAGATACAGACTAGCTATGAAATAAAGACAAACAAGAATGATATTTTATAAATCTATTTTATTGAGAAGATTTTCACCTTCTGCAGGCACTACAAGGTGGTTCTACTCGGTGATTTCGGGCTAAAGGTTTTGCTTGGCTGTCGAGCGTGTAGTACAAATTTGATTCTGTCGAGGGTCTATACTGGGTACGATTCACAGCGACCTGGTTTCTTTGTAATCTTGCGATTACGTTAACAACATTATGAAAAATAAATTACATCACAGCAGATTTATATATCACATGATATTTCAACAATAAACAATTTATTGTACATTATTTCTTTGTTAATCAATATCTACTATACCCTGCACATATTAGTTATTCTACTTCATTAGATTTTATGAATTATTTGACAAAATTAAGGTGTCAAACATAACAGACATGATCCACCAGGTGTCACTGCTTGCTTCTCAGGATCGGCCACGTCTCAGTGCAGGAAACAATGGGGTATTAGGGAAGAAGAAATCACATCGAAAGATTGCGAAAGTTTGTCGAAAGTACTTCTGCTGTATGCTTCGAGTGAAGGGTCACAGTTACAGCAATACCCCAAAGTTTGTGAGCGCGAGGTGATACTAGCGCCACCTGCACTCAGAGATTGGCACTCCCAGAGGGCTGAATCATACTCAGTATGCGTACTAAGTCTCCTTCATGTCACACGCTAAGAGCCAATACAAAGTGCATCAAGAATTGGAATCAAAATTATCCGAAAGAGAAGTCATACAAACAACGAGAGATTTCAGTTTACATCTGAACAAACTAGGATCAGCCAAATCAAGAAACAGATATCAAGAAAACAAAAAAAAACATAGAAAAGACAATGATAGATAAAGTCAGTGCTTTGCTAGTAAGAGTTGAGAGTCAGAATCGATAGTCTATAGTCGGGTTGAAAGAATTTGCCAGGTTTTTTGTCAGGGGCATTTAAGTTACATCAGTTCGCTTCCACATTTGTTCGTTTGAAGTTTACACTCGCTATCACAAGTCCTTTTTTTCTTGTACTTCACTTCGTTTTGATATCGTCTAGAATCGGGGTACGTATTGAGTGAGTGACATGTCCAGCGTGTCTGTGGTCGAGGTGAGAGGCTCGTCAGCGTAGGCAAGGTACGTCCTCTCCGTCGTCTCTGTGGTAACACGACGCCTGGAGCGGGATGCCTCGTAGGAGGAGACATTGGTCTCTTGTAACCATGACTGCAACTCCAACTTCGCTGCCGATTCTGAAACCAGGAAAATAACCCTCACAACTATATATAACATTCTATAGATCAGCAAAACCTATAGCAACAAACAGTTGCAGCCAAACATCTTTTTGGTCACGCATGAACGTGAACAAATGAGGTCACGCATGACCACTGCATGACTATATTGGGCCACGCATGAGGTATGCATGATTAAAGAGTGCCATGCAACAGCTATCCGTGACCAGATGATGTCACTCAATATCCATGCATGACCTTATTTGGTCATGTTTATGCATGAACAAATAGATGTTTGGCTCCAACTGATAAAGGCTACAATAGTAATTTTGAGATGTGGTTTGTCATAGTTTAATCACATTTAATCAAATCTAAGGAAAAACAACAAAAACAAGAAGCAGGTAGAGTAAAGTGTAACAACTGACCAAAGATTCTCTTGGGGATCACAGGTTTATCCAAGTCCAGTGACTCTGAGAAGCCGTAGGCGTTCTCCGCCACCACCCTGAGATAATACATCTGATTCTCTTCTAGTTCTGAGACGCAGAATGCTGTGAGGTCCGACATGCAGGTTCCAGCCTGCACCCAGCGTGAACGCTCTGCCTCACGCGCCTCGATGATGTAGCGCTCGATGGGAGATCCACCATTGTCCAGGGGCGGCTGCCAGTGGATTGACACTGAGTTCCTCGTGACTCGCACAATCCTCAGCGGGCCCTCTGGCACGCTTGGTGGTCCTGCAAACAACAATAACCGGACTATTATCAGTGCTGCCCTCTATATTGCTAATTAGTCAGTGCTACCCTCTTAATTCTCGATCAGTCAGTGCTGCCCTCTACAGTCAAAATTAATAAGTGGTGCCCTCTATATTTATAATAAATCAGTGCTGCCCTCGATCTTCTCGATCAATCAGTGCTGCCCTCTACATTCTATGACATGTAAAGGGCATCCATATTAATTGAATTAAAGGTACCATACTGACTTAATGCCATGAGGATGATCTTACAAGGTACCATACTGACTTAACGCCATGAGGATGATCTTACAAGGTACCATACTGCCTTAATGCCATGAGGATGATCTTACAAGGTACCATACTGACTTAATGCCATGAGGATGATCTTACAAGGTACCATACTGACTTAACGCCATGAGGATGATCTTACAAGGTACCATACTGACTTAACACTATGATCTTACAAGGTACTGTACTGACTTGTAACGAGGAGGATCTTACAAGGTACCATATAACCTATATGCAGGCAGAGTCGGCAGAGTTCGTGCGTACCTAGCTGGCTCCTGGGGATGATTGGGTCCCTGGTTTCAGCGGCAGGCCCTGCGCCGACCTCGTTCTCTGCGTAGACTCGGAACATGTAGGGTTTGCCCTCCTTCAGTCCCTCCACAGTGGCTAGCAGGATGGAACTGGAGTCTACCTCCTTCACCTTGACCCAACCCTCTGCTCGGAGGACGTCGCACAGCTCAACTACGTAGCGGAAGATACGCGATCCTCCGTCACGCTCCGGAGACAACCATGACAAGGTCACGCTGTCCTCTGTGGCGTTTGCTACTTCCAGGAGTGCTGGCGATGAGGGTCTCCCTGCGTAAACATACATATAACACAATATTTATTTTCATTATAAAAACATTAATAATATTTTTTTGTTAAATTTCAGAGGGAAAGTAAGTCTTCATAAATATTTTTTTTTAAATGTTAATTTTGTTTTTGAAAGCATTTTAAAAAATGGAAAAAAAAAACATTTTTCAGAAGGAAAGTATCTATGTGTAAATATACAAATATTGTAAATCTTATTTTTTTAAATATTTTCAAAACTGAAAGATCTTTTTACAAGGATGCTATTGGAGTTGTGATTACTTACAGACGACCGGTTTGGGAATGACTGGAGCATGGAGCACTGTGGGGGGTCCCACTCCATCCGGATTCTCCGCTCGGACCCGGAACTGATACTCGTATCCTTGTATGAGTCCATGTACTGTCCACCACAAACGGTGCGGCTCCATGTAGGCCACGACGCGCCACCTGGTGGACTTGCCCTCCAACGTCTCTAGGACGTAGCCAGTGATTGGTACGCCACCTGTGTCACTAGGGCGCGCCCAGTGCAGGCTGACTGAGTCCCGCGTCAGGTAATCCACCTGAAGGTTGTTAGGGGCGGAGGGAAGACCTACAAACAAAGATATATCTTATTCAGATTTATTCTAATTAAAAATGAGACAAATGAAAATAAGACAATATTGACTGATAAAAATAGGTTTTTTTATCTTTATTTTTGGTTGCATTGGTAAAAAGTTTAATTCTGAAGTTTAAATCTTTATTTATCTCCCACCAGAGGGCAGATTAATATTTGTTTTGGCTGCATTGGTCAGAGCATAGTTTTGACAAGTAAAATAATATTATTTTTTTCTCCACCAGTGGGCGTACTTACTCTTTGGTCGCATGGGAGTGACAGGTTCGTCAAGTTCGATGTAGGCTCCGAGCCCCTCCTCGTTTTCGGCTGCCACGCGGAAGCTGTACTTGGTCTTGGAGTAGAGATACTGGATCTTATAGGAGACAGTGGTGACGCTGACCGAGGTGACCTGCGTCCACACGCTGGACCGTCCCTCCAGCTTCTCTATCACGTAGCCGGTGATGGGGGCGCCACCTGTCTGCGATGGAGGTGCCCATTCTATGGTGACACTGTCCTCTGTGATGCCCACCACCCGGATACGGGTTGGCTGCTTGGGCGTGGCTATAATTAAAATATCACTAATTATTACCTCTCCATCTCATTAATGACAAATTACATTACTTTTGTAGTGAATCTTAGAATTAATCATAAAGGAACAATTTTAAATTATATAAATTTATCTTATCATTATGTATGCAAAAAATTAACTGGTCCTTTGGTTTTTTAAAGCATAGGCCAATAGCCTCAGAGCTATGGTATGATTGCATTTTGTTATGTTGGAAATGCTTTTTTTGCACTTACAGAATGGAGATTTAGCCTCGGTGGCTGTTTTGGTCTCGAGCGGTGCACTCCTGCCACGAGCGTTCTCGGCGATCACTCTGTAGTAGTAGAAGTGTCCTCGGTACAGGTTGGTGACGGTGTATGAGTAGATGTGAGCCTTAATGCGATCCACGCGCGACCACCCTGACAGAGATGTCTGGTCACGCTTCTCAATGATATAGCCAGAAATGGGGGCGCCACCGTCAGACGCTGGAGGCTGCCATGACAGAGTCATGGAATGTCTGTACACCTCACTGATGACCAGAGGGCCCCCTGGTGTCGAGGGAGGTTCTGAGTCTTTCAGTGGCCTGATGGCAAGGTCGACCTCTAGCGGATCGCTCTCACCGAGCTCATTGACCGCGATCACCCGGAAGAGATATTCTCGGTTCTCTTTGAGTCCGTTGATCTCGCAGCTTTGAGAGTAGGCGTCAATGACGGCAGTCCTAACCCAGTACATGTGCTCCACCTCTCTGTACTCTACGATGTAGTTCACCACTCTGCGGCCTCCGTCGTCACGTGGCCTGTTCCACTCCAGGATCACAGAATCATTCGTGATTTTTCTCACCTTAAGGCGGCCTGCGGGGGGATCAGGTTTGCATGCAGGTCGATGAGGCGTGACAGGTTTCTCGAGGACGAGTGGCTCGCTAACGCCTTCTATGTTCTCGGCAAACACTCGGATGGTGTATTCTGTGCCCTCAAACAGGCTTGACACTGTGTACGAGGTGTTCTGGGGCAGGATTCTTGCTACCCGTACCCAGCCAGGCACGACGGTCTCTCGACGCTCAATGGTGTAAGCATTGATAGCAGCGCCTCCGTCATGGGCCGGCGGGTGCCACGACACTGTCACACTCGTCTTCGTCACCTCGGTAATCTGCAGCGGGCCTCTAGGTGGTGCTGGCCTCTCTGCAAACAATCAACATTCTATATAAATATTGCGTTACACCTAAATCCAGATTCAATTTCTATTATGATTGGCTTGAGTAACATCAAGACTTTAGCCATTCAAATATGGCAAGAAAGGGGTCAAATATAATTTGATAAAAATACATGATTCAAAGCATCAGCTAATTGTGATGTCATTGTGACCCTCAAAATAAAGGTTTCCCTCAAATATCTTTAATGAAGACCCAATGTAAATTTAAAGGACATCAACAGTCTTGTTAAATACTTTCTGCTACAAAAGATTTATCATTTTTAATATAACAGAAAAATATAAAGAATAATTTTTCTGACTAAAGATTAATAAATATTTATATTGCCAGAATAAAAAAAAATACATATATAAATATATAAAAAAATATATATATATATATATATATATATATATATATATATATATATATATATATATATATACTGAAAGTGTTGATGTCCTTTAAGGTAAGGTACCAACGTACCGTAGGCACTTTTATATATAAAAAAAGTGTTGATGTCCTTTAATGTAAGATACCAATGTACCGTAAGCACTTTTATATATAATGAAAGTGTTGATGTCCTTTAAGTAAGATAGCAACGTACCGTAAGCACTTTTTGGTGTGACGAGGGTATCAAGAGCGAGAGGAGCAGAGGTTCCCGCCATGTTCTCAGCAATGAGACGGAACCTGTAGTCGCGGCCGCTCTGAAGTCTCCTGATGGTATACGAGGACTCTGAGGCGTCCACTGTCCCCACCTGGTCCCACTTACGCTTCCCAGCCTCACTCTTCTCTATCCTGTAGGTGACTGGGGTGTCAACATCCATCGACGCCCAGGTTAGGGAGACAGAGTCGCGATTGTATGCGGAAACACTCAGACTGCTCGGAACCGGCGGCTTAGCTGAAAAACAAATATCCACAAAAATATTAAATTTCATATTATTGATTTATATCCTGTATATGTTAGAACCAAAAAAAGGCAAAGGTGACATGTATGTACGGCTGATTGCAGAAAATGTCTGCTCATAGTGGTTGGTAGTAAATGGCCGGGTCTCAAGGCCTATACTCTACCAACTGAGATATTACAGCTAGTTCAACTAAATATTATCTATTTAAATGTTTTGGGTTTATGACAGACACATTCTTGTAAATTTACTCACAGACAATCCTCTTGGGGACGGTTGGCAGAGAGTTCTCAATGGTGTCGCCATGGCCGACCTTGTTGATGGCGTACACAGAGAAGTAGTACGGCTTCCCCTCTCGGAGACTGTTGACAGTGAATGTGTTGGTGTGACCATTCACCGTCCCCACCTCGTCCCATACATCAATGTTCTGGGTCCTCTTCTGGATGACATATTTGAGGATGGATGACCCACCATCAGATACGGGCTGGTTCCAGGTCAAGGTCACGCTGTCTCTGGTGACTCTAGTGACCTTCAACATTGATGGTGCTGAGGGCTTGGCTGAAAATGAATTTTAAAATTTAGGAAAACATTTTTTAACCAAAATCATATTTTGTAAACCTATGTGCTATGTGCGATGAGGTTGGAGATGAGAGGGGAATAACTGACCTTTAGCCCTGATGGGTGCGATGAGGTTGGAGATGAGAGGAGAATAACTGACCTTTAGCTCTGACGGGTGCGATGAGTTTGGAGATGAGAGGGGAATAACTGACCTTTAGCCCTGACGGGTGCGATGAGTTTGGAGATGAGAGGGGAATAACTGACCTTTAGCCCTGACGGGTGCAATGAGGTTAGAGATGAGAGGGGAATAACTGACCTTTAGCCCTGACGGGTGCGATGAGTTTGGAGATGAGAGGGGAATAACTGACCTTTAGCCCTGACGGGTGCAATGAGGTTAGAGATGAGAGGGGAATAACTGACCTTTAGCTCTGACGGGTGCAATGAGGTTGCAGATGAGAGGGGAATAACTGACCTTTAGCCCTGACGGGTGCGATGAGGTTGCAGATGAGAGGGGAATAACTGACCTTTAGCCCTGACGGGTGCAATGAGGTTAGAGATGAGAGGGGAATAACTGACCTTTAGCCCTGACGGGTGCGATGAGGTTAGAGATGAGAGGGGAATAACTGACCTTTAGCCCTGACGGGTGCGATGAGGTTAGAGATGAGAGGGGAATAACTGACCTTTAGCCCTGACGGGTGCGATGAGGTTAGAGATGAGAGGGAAGCTTTCTCCCTCCTTGTTGCGGGCGATGACGCGGGCCATGTACTCGAGGCCCTCACACAGGTTCCTGAGGACGCAGGACGTCTCGGTGGGTTCTACCAGGCAGATCCTTCTCCACATCGTTCGCCGCGTCTCCCGGATCTCCACCACGTAGTTCGTGATTGGCGTGCCTCCGTTGTATTCCGGCGGCTGCCAGCGTAGCTCAGCGGAATCGCTAGTTACGTTATACACCAGCAGAGGGCCACGAGGTGCAGCTGGTACATCTGAAAATGTTTTATATTTTCCTTGCTTAAAAATGTTTTATATTTTCCTTGCTTAAAAATGTTTTAGATTTTCCTTGCTTAAAAATGTTTCAATATTTTTTTAATACTTCTAACACAGCTGAGAAAATAGAAATTTATTTCACATGAACAGTTGGGGTTAAACATCTATTCAGTCACGCATGAAGGTTAATAAATGATGTCTTGCATAACCATATTGTGTCACGCATGAGGTTATTTGGTTATGTTCATGCGTGACCAAATAGATGTTTGGCTCCAACTGATAAAGTAAAACTTAAATCTTCAAGTCAAGAGGTACTGTGAACAGACTTACTGAATGGACTTTTGACAACCACTGCTTCTTGTCCCTCAAAGGCATCTCCGAGTCCGATCTTATTCATGGGACGCACTCTGAACGTGTACTCTCTACCCGTGCTCAGACCTGGAACGTCAAACTGCGTGGTTGCCGAGTCCACCTTGTGAACGTAGGACCACCTGTTTTTGCGAGCCTCACGTTTTTCAATGAGGTATCCAGTGATGGTGGCGCCACCGTCATCTTCTGGGGCTTCCCACTCCATGCGCACCATGTCGCTCTTTATTGGTTTGTAGGACATCTTGCTTGGTGGCGCTGGTGTGGCTAAAATAATCAAAAATATATCAACTGTTTTATTTGCCTCATCTTTGTTTTAGAGATTCGTCTCCATGTTGGTTACACTAGAAAGAAATTGGCAGAATAAATCTTGACCATATTTTATCTTTATTTAAAAGAAAAGGTAACATTTTTTAATGAATTAAAGTTCATTGTGTACCTAAAACAGTAAAAACCAAAGAAAAAGACTAGTTTATGCATGTCACATCCTGACATGTGAATCATTAACACTCACCTTAAGATTAATTGTTTGTATAGGATATAGAGGTGTGTACTTACTGACAGGTTTGGTGGGGACGACGATGTCGGACTGCAGCGGGTGACTGTATCCCACCGAGTTCTCTGCGGACACCCGGAAGAAGTAACTATAGCCCTCCGTCAGACCAGAGATGGTGTATTTAGTGTCGCGGCTGGATACATATCCGACCCGTTTCCACGGTCCACCGCTCTCACTCATCTCAACCACATATCCCATGACGGGACTTCCTCCGTCCTCCAGTGGGTGGCGCCACTCTATCTGCAGGGCTCGCGTGCTCACCTTCTTTATGATCATTGGACCAATTGGTCGGTACGGTATTTCTGTTTTTTTTTAAAACAAGAAAAATAAAATGTAGTTCTTTCTAATCAGTTGAAACAGGTACAGGAATAACATTTAGGGTTAAAAAAGAATACACAAAAACAATACACTCAAATTTTCTTGAAAATCTGTACTCTATTCATAAGAGAATTCTGTTTATATCAATAGAAATATCATTGACAGAGTTTTGTTGCCTGACATATTTACACTGCCCATCATTGGCGCACACACATACATGGTGTCCCTCTGGTGGAGTGTGACACACATACATGGTGTCCCTCTGGTGGAGTGACACACAAACATGGTGTCCCTCTGGTGGAGTGTGACACACATACATGGTGTCCCTCTGGTGGAGTGTGACACACATACATGGTGTCCCTCTGGTGGAGTGACACACAAACATGGTGTCCCTCTGGTGGAGTGTGACACACATACATGGTGGCCCTTTGGTGGAGTGTAATATATAATGCATACCTGCGGGTCTGCTGGCGAAGACAGGCGCCTCATACTCCAAAGGTCGGCTGACTCCACCGAGCGTCTCCGTGTAGATGCGATACATGTATTTCCTGCCTTCCTCGACGTCCGGCACAGTGTATCGCGTGGTGGTGGCCGGCAGGGCAGCGACCTTGGACCAATCAATGGTCGGCTCTTCTCGCCGCTCAATCACGTAGGATTTGATGGAGGTCAGCGGGATGCTTGGTGGTTCCCATGCCAACATGAGACTATCACGGCGGATGTCTCCACGCAGGGCAATAGGTGGAGCTGCAGGTTCCATCTCTGCAAGGTCAAGGTCAATTCACAAGGTCAGACTTCTAACTTTTAATTTTTTTCATATAAATCAGGCTTACATGAATATCATATAAAAAATGACTTATTTAAACAGTCAAAATCTGCAGTTATTATCATGAAATTAATAAGGATTCTTTATTATGGAGTTAAATGAGAACAAAAATTCTGGGAGCTTTAACGTTTAAAGTGGTATATCTTTATAAACTTTTCAGACTCACCTAATAGTCAAGAAAAACTCCACATGCAAAAATCTATATCCACACAAGCAGGGACATCATGCAAAGTTAGATATTGACATCATGCATCTCCCAACAAAAAATACCGAGATTTACTGCAGAACGC
Source organism: Amphiduros pacificus (assembly GCA_949316495.1). NCBI lineage: Eukaryota > Metazoa > Annelida > Polychaeta > Phyllodocida > Hesionidae > Amphiduros > Amphiduros pacificus. The sequence continues at coordinate 19,978,502 of OX439011.1, forward strand.
TCATCCATCCAAAGTGAAAAGAGACTTTATTCCAAATCTGACCGAGGTTTATTTTGTGGTTTGCAAGATGGGGTTCAGTTGTGAAAAGTAAATCGGGTTGAGTATATGCAGTTTTAATTTGTCATATTTGCCTTCCACAAAAAAATGTATATCACTTCAGATCTGTGTCTGGAAATGTGTCCTAAATATCAGGCTTACTGACTAAAATCCAAATATTCATAATATATTGTTATGATCAATGCTGCCCTCTTGTGAGAATAATGAAAATCATATCTATGCATATGATACGCATAACCCCACCAGTAGTGCCATCTCAAGGATAATTCACAAACTAAATTCCTTCAATCAAGCAGTGTTGCCATCTTGCAATTCATACCACAGATATTCTGACTATAATAAACATGCCGCATATTCATGCCACTACCTCATGATTTACAAACCAAATGCACACACTTCTGTGACAGTTGAGCCAAATTGCATAAACATGACCAAATAAGGTCACACATGACTGTTGCATGACATCATATGGTCACACAAAGCTGCTGGTATTACATAATATGGTCATGCAATGGTCATGCATGACCTACTTTGGTCATGCAATGACTCCAACTGATTAATTAAGTTACATGCAGACAAAGTCAACTTAATTAACTGCAGATGGCAGAACAAACAAATTCCTCTCAAAATCAACAAATACACACAGTCACATACTATCCAACATGCACAACCGAAGCTATCTGTGCTGCCACCTGGTGGAATATACACACACTACATCAACAGAAGCTATCTGTGCTGCCACCTGGCAGAATATAAACACACTACATCAACAGAAGCTATCTGTGCTGCCACCTGGTGGAATATACACACACTAAATCAACAGAAGCTATCTGTGCTGCCACCTGGTGGAATATACACACACTACATCGACCATGCTCAAAGTTAACATATGTGACTCACCGTACTGACTCTTGGCTCTGATGGGAACATCAGTGGCACATATTTCTCCTGGGCCAATCTCATTCTCAGCTTGTACGCTGAATCTATATTCATTTCCTTCCAATAGGTTGGGTACTAAAAAAAAGTTGTTAGATTATGTTTATGCAGATTGTATGGACTATATCTTGATAGTAATAAACAAAAAATCATTGAATTGGTAAAATTATCAGGCTATTTTATGGCATTCACCTGTGAATGTGGTGGTGCTTCCGTTGACAGATCCAGCGTGGGTCCATACGTTACGGGCGACGTCACACCGCTCTATCAGGTACCCTGTGATACGGGAGCCACCATCGTAACGCGGCCTGCTCCAGTCAAGGGTCACAGAGTTCTTCGTCACGTCAGAGCAAGTCAGATTCGTAGGAATGCCTGGTGCATCTACAAAACCAAGGTCAATATCCAATTAGTTAATCACCAAGGTCACCTTCAATGAATCAATAACAAAGACCAAGAGCTCAATTTATTTTTCTTGGGAAATCGTGTAAATCTTTACTCACCCATGACCTTGACATCAAAGGTCGCCTCGGAAGTCCCCCATTCATTCTTGGCTACAATTCTGTACTCTCCTTGGTGGTCAGAAGTGGCACGCTTGATGATGACAGAGGTCATGTACTCATTGGTGTCCAACAGGACATTCCTGCGACCTTTCAAGGTCGTTCCATCGTGGTACCATGTGACCACAGGGAATGGGTGACCTTCAAGGTCAATGTTGAGTTTGATCATGCCTCCAATGGGCACAGTCATGTCACTGTATTTCTTGTCAAACTCCAATTTGGGTGGAGCTGCAATCCAAAACAGGTCACCATTAGACCGTAATAGACAAATGAGTTGACAAAATTTATATTTATCATTAGTTATATCTTCATATTTATCATTAAATACACACATATCAAAGATCATATAGGTAAAATCATTAAAAACAAATTAAAGATGGGCAAATATTTGTCTGTATAAATGTCAATCTATCAACGGGAAAAATTAATGTAGGACACTGACCTTTGACCTTGAATTGAGCCGAGGTTTGTGTGCGGCCATGTTTGTTGGTGCCTTCACACGTGTACCTTGCATAGTCGCGGTCCTCCACATCTCGGATCGTCAGGCTGGCTACTCCGTCCTTGTAGCTGGTTTTATATTTACGGCCGTCAACACGCTGATGATCTTTCATCCTGTGAACAATCATTGTTTCTACATTAAATACATGGCCAAATCACAAGATAAAATTGAATGCAAAATATTCTCTAACATAGAGATAATGATAAACTGAGTTGAACAGAAACTTAACCAGGGACTCACCAGATGATATCAGGCTCTGGTTCTCCAGTGATACGACACTGCATTGTGGCTGACTCTCCTCGCCGACCTATCACATCTGCAAGTTGCTCTACCACGTGGGGTAGGTTACCAGTCACGGCCTCACGAATCACAACTTGTTCCGAGATCTCAGATGGGTCGCTCTTTCCAGCACGATTTTCTGCTGACACACGGAACTGGTAAGTTGTTCCGTCCACTAGGTTCGGAATGCTGAAGGTCGTAGCTGTTAACTTCTGTCCGGTGTTAACTGCCGACCAACTGTAACCAAAGCTTGATTTGGCCTCAATGATATAATTCGTGATGTGGCTTCCTCCATCGCTTTTTGGTGGGTTCCAGGTCAAGGTCACAGAGTTTCTGGTGACCCCAATGACCTGTGGACGATCTGGAGCATCTGGAATATCAAATGGATCACGAGCCATGATTGGTCCAATTGGTTTACAGGTGGCGCCAGCTCCGGCCTCGTTTTCAGCACATACCCTGTACTCGTATTCTGAATCCTCGTACACCGTGGTGTCCCTGAAGATGGTGTCGTGGATGGGTCCTTTCCCTACGCGGATGAAGCGCGTACTGTACGCCTGCCTGCGCTCCACGTGGTAACATCGCACTGGAGCACCACCATCATTCCTCGGAGGATTCCATTCCAGAACGATGGAGCGACCGTGAATCTCTACAGCATCCAGGTTCCTTGGAGCATCGGGAACATCTGGAAGAAGCAAAATCATGTTTAAACTAACTGTATTAAAAAAAATGAAAATCATAAATCATCCATTTCATTTACCAAAAAAAAACAATATGTGAACTTTTATTTACGATATGACTCTAAAGAGTGGAAAATGTTGGCACTCACCAAATGGAGATTTGATTTCGACGGGTTGTGATGAGACGATTGGTTTGCTTGTTCCAGCCTCGTTCTCGGCCATGACACGGAAGTTGTACTCGCTTCCCTCCAGGAGCTTGCGGACCTGATACTTGAGGCGAGCGCCATCGGCCGTCCCCACCGTTGTCCATCCCATGCGGGACGTATCCTGGCGCTCAATGACGTAACCAGTGATGGGGGCGCCACCGTCAGACTCCGGCTCCTCCCACGCTAAGGTTACAGAGTCGCGTAAGATGCTTGTCACTCGCAGACTGCCAGGAGGGGATGGCGGAGCTGCATAAAACACAAAATACTTTTAAAAATTTCTTATTATCTTTCATAATTTGTCACACTGGGATAATTAATCCATATAAATCAATTCATAAATCATTGATTACTTTTAGATTTTTAAAAATATCATTCCTCGACAGACTGGGATAATTTCATTAATCAATTATCAATCAAATATCAATCAATAGTAAATAGTTAACGAAATATAAAAAAACAAATCTGAATAAACATTTCAATCAATTTAATAACATTTTATTTCAAGTTTTTATTATAAAAGTAGCTAAATAAACTTTTTGTTTTTAGCATACACCAAACAAAAAAGTTCCCACTAAATTCTTGTGTGTGTGGAAGCTTACATTTGAGCTTGACCTCGAACTCTGCCTCAGCTGTTCCTGCAGTGTTCTCCATGACGACTCTGTATCTTCCTCCTTCCTCCCGCTCGGTGCCGAGGACGGTCAGCGTCGAGTAGTTATCTCCCGTGTCCATGTGGACGTGCCCCTTGAGGGTGCTGAGTGGCACTCCGTTGCGGTACCACTTGACCTTGGGGACCGGGGTGCCAGTGAAGTTGACCGGGAGGATGAGGGTTGACCCGGCCTTGACCTCTATTACTCCTTGGTATCGGCTGTCAACCTCAACAACTGGGGCAACTGAGAACAACATATAAACAAATCTATAGCTGACTTTCATTTCAAACCTAGATGTTTATCCAAGTATAAAATAAATATCTGAACTTATTTTTATACCTCTAACAGCAACAATGGCCATATCAGGTTGACTTTTATGCCATTTTAACCAATGTGAAAGACAGTGGGAGTCGAACCCACCACCTCCTGTCCTCCACTTATATAACCAAGTAAGGCAGAGATCCTGTGCTCCTACTATGCTGAGGAGGTCAGTTCAAAATATGAATTAAGTCTACAGTGGCACCCAATAAGAAAACATGCAAAAGATGCATATGTCAGAAAATGAAAAAAAAGTAAAATGTTTTTGCCGAAGTTCAAGGTTAAGAATGAAGAGTTCGTACCATTGACGGTCAGTTTGCAGGAGGTTTCGACGCGGCCCATCCTGTTTGATGCCTCGCATCTGTAGCGGGCGTTGTCGTTGACGTCAGTGTTGTGGATGGAGAGAGAGGCGACGTGGGATGCTTCGTCGTACACAGGCTTGTACTTGGCACTCGTACGGTAGATCTCCTTCGCGTCCTTGAACCTGGTGTACAACAACAAAAAATCATCAAGAATGCTGAATTATAAATTGTGAAATGATGTCTTAATGACCCTTCCAGCAACAACTTTAACGTACAGAACTATTTACACACATGTTTAAACTATAATCAAGCTTCATAGCCACAAATAACATATAAATTCATTAAATAAAACTTATCTAACGGGTAAAATGAAAAATTAGCTTATGAGCTTATGAACCAATTTTATTTTATTGTTGCCAAGTCATTGATATATACACATTTTGTTTTCTTTGGGTTATTAGCTGGTATATTGAAGTTTTGATTTAGGTGTTTGTTATGTACTGACCATCTGAGCGTGGCTTTGGGTTTCCCTAGGGAGACATCACACTCCAATTTTACTGTCTTGCCAGCATTGGTTGTCATATTTTGCAGATCTGACAGAACAGATGGTGCATTGCCAACTGAAAAACAATAGCAAATTTGATGAAACATCCCTTCTATTTTTGACCGTTATTCTGGTTGGGTTAGCTGAACCTTTTAAAAATAGTGGACTTGAATCTCACTCAAAATGGACAAAATGAACATCACTCAAAAAGGTCAACTTAAACATCATTCAAAATAGTCACCTTTGATATCATGGAAAACAGTCAACTTGAGTGTCATTCAAAAAAAAAAAACATCACTCAAAATAATCAACTTGAGTTTTACTGAACCGCCAAATTCCAGAATCACTATCTTGATAGCAGTTAAAAAGAGAATCATTGAAGAGGAGATATGAGGAGATATGAGTTATTGCCGGCAGTCTGGTACTAACCTACGGGATCCTTGGCTTTGATGGGCATGGCGGTGGCAGCGTACGGACCATGGCCTGCCTTGTTCTCAGCAGCCACACGGAACTCGTACTCTGTGTCAGCGTGTAGTCCTGTCACCTTGTAGAATGTCTCCGTTGTTCGCTCACCCTCATTGGCTTGTATCCACTTGAAGGCTCCGGTCTCCCGATATTCTACGATGTAATTTCTGATAGCATTTCCGCCATCAGTCGTGGGCTGTTGCCATGTTAGTTTACATGAGCGTTTAGTGATGTCGCTGACGGAGACATTAGAGGGCGCTCCAGGTTTATCCCACGGGTCCTTGGCTACCACTTGCAGTGTAGGTGAGCTGGGCTGACTCAGACCGATTCTGTTCTCAGCTAAAGCTCTGAACTCGTAAGCTGAGCCCTCGATGAGGTCCACCACATGGTAGGACGTGTCCTTGACCGGTCGCACGGTGATCTTGGTCCAGCCCGCTTTACTTCCTGCTCTGCGCTCTACGTGGTAACCCTGGATGGGTGCACCACCGTCACCACTAGAGGGCGCCCAGGACACAATACAGGAATCCTTGTATACATCACTGACCTTCACCTGGCTTGGTGGGGAAGGCACGTCTGTAACAAAAAAAAAACATGATTAAATGTCATCCTGTAATCGTTCAATCCAAAACTCTGCAAATTTCCCACAAGCAATTAAATTTAAGGAAATCCATCTAGTTCTGGATGAGATAAGCTTAAGGCTTACTGTGTGGGCTCTTGGCGGCCACGCCCTTGCTTAGTTCTTCCCAGGCTCCGCTTCCCACTTTGTTCTCAGCGGCGACACGGAACACGTACTGGATGCCCTCGTGTAGCCTGCCAACGGTCATGCTCGTGTCCTTCTCCGACACAGAACCCACAGAGTTCCAGATCATACGGAGAGCTTCACGCTTCTCCAGGATATAGCCGGTGAGCGGTGCCCCGCCGTCGTCACGAGGAACTGACCAGGACAGACCAATGCTGCTCTCTGTCACCTCCGTGACCTTGAAACTCTGCGGTGCCGACGGCTTGTCTGCACAACATAGAGAGAATTTGTATAACTGGAGTTGTGTTTTATAACTTTTAAATGTCTGTAATAAGGTAAAATATTTGAAATTTCTCTTAGATTGACCCAGAAATATTTTAGCTATAATGTATAGGAGAAACATGACAAAAAAGAAAAAAAGCATTCTCTGTGAAATTCTGAAAATTCTAAAGAAACTGCTTCATGTTTGTTTAAAAAAAAACATATTTCGCAGTCAAAGCCAATGTGCATCTGCTATAGTTTGATAATGAGCACATACCGAGGACGGTGACATCTATGTTGAGCGTGACTGATCCATGGTTGTTCTCCAGGGTGAGAACGTACTGTCCGGCATCTGCTCGTTCGGCCCGCCCGATCACCACGGACGTCATGTTGTAGATGGTGTCCACCTTGATGGACCTGCTCTCCAGGAGAATCTGTCCATCCTTCTTCCAGATGACCTTGGGCTGTGGGCTGCCGGTGAAGGGCACCTCAAAGGCGACCGATTGGCCGGCTTTGAGTTTGATTCCCTTGCTGTATTTGTCGTGTTCGGCCAGCAGTGGCTTGGCTTCCACGTTGAGGCGAGCGGCTGACCTATGACCTTTGACGACGATGGCATAGTCTCCGACATCCAGGCTCTCTACTTTCTTTACTGTCAGGCTGTGCTTACATCCGGAGACACCGATGTCATACTTCCTGTCGGAATAAATCTCATTTCCATCCTTCAGCCACTGCACGCGAGCACGCTCCTTGGAGATTTCACACTCAAACGTGGCTCGAGTTCCTACTGAGGTAACAGTCACGTCAGTCAGTGGCTTGATAAAGTCTATGGTCTCCACTGAAATAAAAAAAAATATATATATAATGTTTGGAAAGCATTGGACCCATGATTAACCATTCTATATTGATCCCAAAGAAGCATTTGACCCACTCATAACCAATTTGTTCAACATTTTGATTCCAAAGTTTACATGTTGATTCCAAAAAAACATTGATCAACATAGATTCCAAAGAAGCATTTGACCAATTTATACATATTTGGTTTTACACGTTGATTCCAAAGAAGCATTTGACCCATTTAGAACCATTGTGTTCAATATAATAATTCCAAAGAAGCATTTGACCCATTTAGAACCATTTTGTTCAATATAATAATTCCAAAGAAGCATTTGACCCATTTAGAACCATTTTGTTCAATATAATAATTCCAAAGAAGCATTTGACCCATTTAGAACCATTTTGTTCCATATAATAATTCCAAAGAAGCATTTGACCCATTCTTTCTCTTTATGACTGTTCTCACCGTATTTGACAGATCTGGAGGCCGCGCTGGGAGCGCTCACTCCTGCTCTGTTCTCAGCTGACACTCTGAACTCATAGTCTGTCTCGTCCAGCAAGCCTTTGACAGTGTGGGACGTCTGAGTGATCTTCTCCATGACGTTGACTACGTCCCAGCGGTAGGCTCCGGCCGTCCTCATCTCCAGGCGGTAGTTTGTGATAGGAGTGCCGCCATCAGTCTTGGGAGCGGTCCACCTCACAGACGCCTTCTCTCGGCCGATATCCACGATCTCGGGTTGTCCCGGAGTTCCTGGTGGGTCTGAACACACACAAAGTACATATGGAGATGCATTATATCTACCACATTGGAGAAGAAATCTTTGATAAGAATAAAATTCTACACTAGGTGTAAATGACTGTCTTGCTTTGTTTTAAAACTTGAATCAAAAGCTGGTACCATTTTGCACTTTCTCAACTGGCTTTTTCATGACTAATCTTTATTATATTGTCTCCATTAACTAATATTGGCTATATTTACAGCAGGCACTAACAGCTAATATTGGCTGTATTTACAGCAGGCACTAACAGCTAATATTGGCTGTATTTACAGTTGGCACTAACAGCTAATATTGGCTGTATTTACAGTTGGCACTAACAGCTAATATTGGCTGTATTTACAGCAGGCACTAACAGCTAATATTGGCTGTATTTACAGTTGGCACTAACAGCTAATATTGGCTGTATTTACAGCTGGCACTAACAGCTAATATTGGCTGTATTTATAGCTGGCACTAACAGCTAATATTGGCTGTATTTACAGCTGGCACTAACAGCTAATATTGGCTGTATTTACAGCAGGCACTAACAGCTAATATTGGCTGTATTTACAGCTGGCACTAACAGCTAATATTGGCTGTATTTATAGCTGGCACTAACAGCTAATATTGGCTGTATTTACAGCTGGCACTAACAGCTAATATTGGCTGTATTTACAGCTGGCACTAACAGCTAATATTGGCTGTATTTATAGCTGGCACTAACAGCTAATATTGGCTGTATTTACAGCTGGCACTAACAGCTAATATTGGCTGTATTTACAGCTGGCACTAACAGCTAATATTGGCTGTATTTACAGCAGGCACTAACAGCTAATATTGGCTGTATTTACAGTTGGCACTAACAGCTAATATTGGCTGTATTTACAGCTGGCACTAACAGCTAATATTGGCTGTATTTACAGCTGGCACTAACAGCTAATATTGGCTGTATTTACAGCAGGCACTAACAGCTAATATTGGCTGTATTTACAGTTGGCACTAACAGCTAATATTGGCTGTATTTACAGCTGGTATCTATGAGATTCTTACCGAATGGATCCTTAGCCTTGATGGGTGCGGTCGTGTCTGATGGTCTGCCGACTCCTGCTTCGTTGTACGCCATGATGCGGAACTCATACTCATCTCCTTCCTTGAGGTCAGAGGTTGCGTACTCTGTGTCCTTGAGGAGTGTCCTGTTGACGCGAGCCCAACGGGGGCTGTACTGTGTCCTTCTCTCTATGTAGTAACCCTTGACCTTGCTACCACCATCGTCGTCTGGTGGTGACCATGACAACAGCAGGGACTTGCGGGTGACGTCACTGATCTTGACGTTTCTCGGTGCTCCTGGTTCGCTGTAGGGCAGTTTAGCCATCACTGGTCTGCTGAGTTCTATGTATTCACTCGGACCCACAGCATTCTCAGCGGCCACTCGGAAGAAGTATTCGGTTCCCTCAAACAACTTGGTTGCCTTGAATGACGTCTTGTCGGCGTTCACGCTCGCCATTCCCATCCAGTTGTTTCTGGATGCGTCACGCTTCTCAATGATATAGCCAGAGATAGCATCTCCTCCGTCACTAGAGGGTGCCTCCCATACAAGCTCGACGGTCTCGCTGTCAGCCTTCACTGCTTCCAGATTACGTGGCGGCTGGGGCAAGTCTAAAATCAAAATCATCAAATTTATCACTTCTTCAGCATCCTTTAACCACATCAAGATCTTGTCGTAAAACTTATAAAACATCAAATTTCAATTTAACATATTTGTTTTCAGCTCACCTCTGAGTTTGACATCAAAGCTGGCATTGGCAGTTCCGGCTTTGTTCTTCACCTCCACCCGGTAACTACCGGAATCATCCTTGCCCATGCCTCTCACTGTCAAGGTAGTGTAGTATTCTGTCGTGTCAATGCTGATACGCTGTGTCTGGCTCAGTGGTGTGCCGTTGTGTGTCCAGGTGGCGCTAGGAGTCGGGTATCCGCTGAAGTCTACCTGGATGATGAGGCTGTTTCCTGCCTTCACTCTCTGTGGCTGCTTGAAGCGCGGGTCGTACTCCAGCTTGGGCTGCGCTGTAAACATTACACCATGTACAGTAATTAGTCTAGTTATTCATATATATATATTAGGGACATCCATCCATTAGGGACATAATATAAAATTTAATTGGTTAAACTTGACCTCTGGCATTAAACTGTTGCCGCTGTAATAAATTAACAAAAAACTGGATTTTGAGTGGATTTTGCTGATGGATTAGGTGCAGACTGACCATAGACTGCTAGGTTGCCGGTGGACTCGACGCGGCCCAGAGCGTTGGAGATTTCACATCTATAGTTGGCGGAGTCGGAGGGCTCGGTGTCCTTGATGACCAGGGAGGCTTTATTATTCCAGTCTAACATGTCATACTTCCTGCCGCGGTACACCTCCTTGTTAGTCTTGAACCTAAAGAGGTCAAGTGAAATCAAGGTCAAACAAAGGTCATACAAAATATAATTATTTCTTATTTCAAGATTATTTCTTCCCACTAAAGGTGGACTCTATATAGAGCAAGTATCACCCCCAAAACACAAACACATACACACAATTGTTACTAAACCATTAATATTTCATAATTTAATGGGTTTCTGTCATTCAGTGAATTCCTTGATGGGGTTTAATCCAAACTGTGGGAAAGCCTTTAATAATTGATTTTCATGTTTTTTTATAGAAACAACAATGATATTATTGCATAGTGAAATGTACTGACCATTTGATTTCATATTCTGAGGTCCCGGGTTTGAACTCGCACTCCATGGTAGCGACCTCTGGCGTGATAACTGTCACGTCAGACACGTTGCTCTTAATCTTGGGAGGATCGCCAACTGAGAGAATAAGAACCTTCTTAACATTCTATCAAAACATATCACAATATTGAAAATTGTATTCAACAGTTTCAACATAAATAAAAAGCACAACATTTTCTTTTGTTTTTCTCCAAAGTGAGCTTTTGACCATCTTTTTCTCTGAGCTTTTCTCTGGACTGACCGCAGCCATTACTTGATTTAGAGTTATCAACGTAACATATTTCTTCCCTGATAGTCTAAATCAAGGCGGCCATTTTGACATCATCTATTTATTCATAACTCACATCCCATAATAATCCAGGAGACATCCCATAATAATCTGTCTGTCTTCTTCACGACAAATATATATATCTCCGCGCAAAATATCTCATCACATATAACGAGCAATTGTTGCTATCATTCAGGATTTGTTAGAAATCTATCTACTTCTAATTATGGTTTATATAATGACCTTCACCTTCAAAAAAATACAACCTTCACCTTTATGTCTTAAAATATCTCACCTGCTTCCTATATACAAATATACTCAAAACACAGCTTTAAAATTCTTTGAAAATAAAAGTACATTTAAAAGCACAAATTGTTTCACAAAATGAAATTTAGATTAAATGCAATCTGATCAAAATGAACTATTACATATGACCTTACCGATTGGTTCAGTGACCTTGACCGGTGTGGTGCCCTCGGCAAACTCTCCGGCACCGGCCTTGTTGATGGCAGCCACCCGGAAGTCATACAAGTAGCCATCTTTGAGTCCGCGGACTGTGTACGTAAGATCCGTCACTTTCTCGTCGTTACCAGACAGCCACTTGAATCCTCCCTCCACTTTGTACTCGATGCAGTAGCCAATCACGGGGCTTCCTCCGTCATCGCGGGGAGCCGTCCACTTGATCTTGACTGCTTTCTTCTGGATATCTACCACTTCCGGAATGCCTGGTTTTCCAGGCTTGTCCCATGGATCACGTGCCAAGATTGGCTTGGAGGGGTCGCTGGGGTTGCCCTGACCTATTTTATTCTCCGCAAACACTCTGAATTCGTACAATGTGTCCTCTACTAGATCTGTGACCTTGAAAGTTGTGTCCTTGATTGGCGTCTTGTTGACAAACACCCAGCGTTTAGATGTGGTGCTGCGACGTTCCACGTGGTAACCAGTCACTGGCTTGCCACCGTCACTGGAGGGTGGTTGCCATGACAACACCATGGAGTTCTTGAACACCTCACTAGCTGTTGGGGCACTGGGCGGCCCGGGTGGATCTAAGGAAGACAAACAATACATATCAAACCATTTTAAACGGTGTGAAAAGCTCTAATCGGAATGCAAAAAAGGTTTATTTGGAATGATGTTTGGAATGACAAAAGGTCCATGTGGAACGAGGAAAGGTCAAACTGGGATGAAGAAAAGCTTGTGATAGTATAAAGCTATACTGACTGTGTGGGCTCTTGACCTTGACACTTTGTGCGAGTTCAGCCGGCTCTCCAATTCCCACGTCATTCTCTGCGCTCACTTGGAAGAAATAATGACTGCCTTCCACCAGACGTGATATCTGGAACTCCTGGTCCTTAGTATTCCCGACTCTGGCATACGTGCTCCGGTATGGATCTCTCTTCTCTATCAGGTAACCGAGAATCTTACTTCCTCCGTCCGAACGCGGACGAGCCCAGCTCAGATTCACAGTGTTCTCCGTCACGCTGTTGATCTTGAGGTCAACAGGTGCAGAAGGTGGTGCTAGTACCTGAATCTTAATAGCCAAGTTGACCTTTCCATGTTTATTCTCCAAGGTCAATTCATATGTTCCAGAGTCGGCGACCTCCGCACGACCTATGCACATTGAGGTCATGTTCCAGATGATGTCCAGGACCAGTCGCTTGTGTGAGGGCATGGCGCCACCGTTGAACGTCCACTTGGCAGACGGCTGAGGATTTCCTGCGAACGGAATCTCAATGGCTGTAGATTGACCTTCCTTCAGGACAATTGTCTCCTTGTATTTACTCATGTCAAAGTTGAACACAGGTGGCGCTAAAAAAAACAAAAATATAACACAATAATATCAATAAATGAGATTTTTTTCGCATTTATCTCAAAATGGCATATGGTTGAGTGTGATTTTCTGCGTACCACTGATGGACAGTTTGGCTTTGGAGCGGCTATCTTTGGCGATGACACTGTACTCTCCCTCGTCATGTCCGTCCACGTCCTTGATGACCAGCTTGTGTACACGACCGTCATCTAGGAAGTTGTACCTGTGGCCGCGTCTGATTGGCTCTTCTCCCTTGTACCATTGCACCTCCACTGTCTTGTTGAGTTCGCACTCAAACTCGACCTCAGTGGGCAGCGACTTGACCTGAACGTCCTTAAGGCCGCGAACGAACTCAATGCTCTCCTCTGGAATGATATAGAGGCAAGCCATCAATTATTACACCACATACTTTCTAGGTCTTGATCTTTTTTTATTGATATTTTGAATGAGATTACTTTTAAACAAAAGCAACTGTCATTCTCTTGAATGATATCATATTTGGCGCATCATTTTGACTGATACAAGTAGGCCATACTCACCATATCTGACCATGTTGGATGGCGCAGACGGGGTTCCGACGCCAGCCTTGTTCTCCGCTGACACACGGAACTCGTAGTCGGTGTCAGGTTTGAGGTTGCTGATGGTGAAGGCGAGGTTAGTGACCTTCTCTCCCTCGGACGCCACCGTCCACCTTATAGAGGACACCGTCTTCATCTCCACGATGTAGTTAGTGATGGGACTGCGGCCATCGTCGAATGGAGCTGCCCATTTCAGATCAACAGAGTTGCCATGGAGACGGACTTCTGGTTTACCCGGACGACCTGGTGGGTCAAATGGATCTTTGGCGATGAAGGATCCGGTAGTTTCTGAGGGTTTACTTTCACCAGCCTCGTTCTCAGCAATCACTCTGAATTCGTACTCCTCATCCTCCACAAGGTCTCTCACCCGGAACTGAGTGTCACGGATGGCTGCCCTCGTGACCCGAATAAAACGGGTTCCGTATGATTGACGCTTCTCTACGAAGTAGCCGAGTACTGGAGACCCTCCATCAAAGTCTGGTTTGTCCCATAGCAACGCACATGAGCTCTTTCCAACATTCTCCAGATGGAGGTTCCTGGGAGGGTTTGGAACACCGAATGGAAGCTTTGCCTTGACGCAGTCATCCATGGTGCAGAATGGTCCGGTACCGATGGCATTCTGGGCGGCTATCCGGTAGTAATACTCGCTACCTTCCATCAACTTTGTGGACTTGTAACGGTATATATCGGAGCCAACTTCTCCAATCACAGTCCACATTTTGCGGTTTGCTTCCCGTTTCTCTACGATGTATCCGGTGATAGGAGATCCTCCGTCACTCTCCGGTTTCTCCCATGCGATGGCAATGAAGTCTCTATAATACTCCACGGTGTGCACGTTCCTCGGCGCTTCTGGTCGATCTTTGACTTCGACAATGAACTCGGCAGTGGCGCCTCCGACCTTGTTTTCGGCGGTGACCTTGTACTTTCCGGCGAGTTCCTTATCAGCTCTGGCAGCATTGAATGCAGTGTAGCTGCTTCCAGTCTCGATGCCGATATTGGCGTCAGGATGAACCTCGTTTCCGTTGTGGAACCAGCGCACGGTCGGCGTAGGGAGACCAGACATGTGAGCGTTGAGCACCATGCGGCTTCCTCCCTTGACGTGCTGAGTCGTCTTGTACTGACTATCCAACTCCAACTTGGGGGCCACTACACATAAACAATATAACAACCATCAAAATAACACCAACTCTCTTACATAAAAATTTTGCACCCTCATTTAAACTAAGTGTAACCCAAAAAATAAACAAAACTACAAACTGTTTCACACACAAATCTTTGTAAAGACCAGTAACAACTTAACAACTTAAATCCCAGTTTCAGCTTAAATCATCGAAAGTCACTTAATAACCTGTTCTGTTTCTCATATCAGATTTTGGACATTTTTATTGAATATTTATGGATGTTTTTGTGATCGTACCGTTGACGGTGAGGCTGGCTTCAGTATGGACTCGTCCCATCCGGTTGGCTGCCTCACATCTGTATGTGGTGGCGTCCAGCGGCTCTGTATCACTCACCACCAACGTAGCGACGTCATTCCGGTACCTCAACTCATACTTCCCTCCCTGAAACACACAAAGTCACTCTTCCGGTCAAGGACTGTTATTGTCATCCATAAAAATCTAAAAATCTAGAGGCCATTTTTTAATGCCACTCTTTTGCAATGTGAATTGCTGAATTGATTGTGACCCGCAATCAGCTTTTATTATTACCAACAATTTTTAAAAACAGAATCTTCTCAATGCAGACAAAATAAAAGGATCATCTTCTCAGAATCTTATCTCCATATGTGTGAAAGACCCATTTGTAACTCATAATTTTTTAGAATTATTTGGATAAGGATGTTCAGAAATTTAGGGGGGACACTGTACCTGATACACCTCTCTGTTGTCCTTGTACCAGTGAACCTGTGCGGGTGGGTCGCCAGCATCGATCTTACACTCAAATACCACTTCCTGTGGACTGGACACTGTCTTATTGGACAATGGCGTCACCACTGCTGGCGCGGTGCCAACTAAAAACAAAATATATGTAACTTAAAGGTTTCCGACAAAAATTTGATTCTTCCAAGTACCCTTGAAAATAGAAACATTCCACCATAACTTTGAAGGAAATTTTGAAATTTTTTTGTACAAATCTCATCATAATCTTTTTCCGGATCTCACCTAGTGGTTCCTTAGCGATGATGGGGCTGGTGTTTTCGGAGAAGGGTCCGACGCCTGCTCTGTTCTCGGCGGCGACCCTGAACTCGTACTTCATGTCTTCCATGAGGTTCTTGATGTTATACGTGGTGGTGGGGATGGCATCCTTGCTGGCCCTCTGGAACTTGTAGGTTCCCTCCACCTTATACTCCAGTACGTATCCGGTGATCTCCGAGCCTCCGTTGCTCAGGGGCGGTGTCCAGTCTACTGTCATGGATGTCGCCTTCACGTCACTTATCTGCGGCACTCCAGGCGCTCCGGGCTTGTCTGGAAACAACAATACAGCTCAGAAACATTTCATTTCGACCATGCCTGATTTGCTATAAAACGATACTATCTCAAATGTCAACATTAATTTTTTTTTTTTAATCTAACCTAAACTGTAGCACTTTTAAATTGTTCGGCTCGATGGGCTACCTCATCTTTTTGGTAACATTCTTTATTTCATAATTGTATTATCTATTTTACACTGTTATGTAATTTAACAAGGAAATATTGGAAAGAAGCTTCATGTTATATATTACAAGGATGCATACAATTTTTCTATGAAAATCTGGTTGTATCCAATTTGATTTCACAGTATATAATGATAAAAAATCAAACATCTGTCTGGACATAATTTGAAAAAAACTGAATTTTTAAAAAATATTTCTGGAACTCACTGAACGGATCTTTAGGCACGACAGGGTCTGAGGGCTGACTGGGTTTCCCCGGCCCAATCTTGTTCTCTGCTGTCACGCGGAATTCGTATCTGGTTCCTTCAGTAACATCAGAAACAACAAATTCAGTTGTCTTGGACTTCTTCTTGAGAGGGATCCAATGAACTCCTGTGCGTCTCTCTACGGTGTATTCTGTGATGGGGGCGCCACCGTCCTTGGTGGGTGCGGTCCAGCTCAGTTTGACTGAGTCACGGAACACATCAGAGACGATGGGCGCTCCAGGAGGTCCAGGAACATCTGAAATTTCACATCAACTTTTTAACTCATATAAAAAAAATCAACTTTAAAAAATATATTTCAAGAGATAAGTAATTTTTTGTTATTTTTATTTATCAAATATATTTTATATTTTGCACTCTCTCTAAGTAGAAGTGATTTTAGTGACTTAAAGTTAGTTCAATAATTTTTTAGCTGATAGGAGGCAATTATTATGTACAAATTTCTTATTATAATCTGCTTTTCAACTCAACTCACCAAACTGGCTTCTGGGTGTGACGACGTCTCCCAAGTCGACAGCTTCGCCTACGCCGACCTCGTTCTCAGCCGCCACCCTGAAGGAATATGAGTTACCCTCGATGACCTTGGTGACTGTGAACTCTGTAGCGGCGCACGTTCCCGCATTCTGCCACATTCTCTTATGACCTTCACGTTTCTCTACCACATAGTTGGTAATTTCGCTTCCTCCGTCGCTGTCTGGCGGTGTCCAGCGAAGCCCTACAGTTGTCTCAGTGATATCTTTGAGTTTAAACATTTTAGGCGGGCCTGGCTTTTCAATGACCTTGACCTTGATCTGCAGGTTGACCTTTCCGTGAGGGTTTTCCAGCGTGAGGTTGTAGTTTCCGCCGTCACTTCTCTTGGCTCTGCTGATGGTGAACGCGGTCATATTGTATATGGTTTCAGAGAATGTCCGTTTTGGGTCTGGGAGTCTTCCTCCATTGAAGTCCCATGTGACGGTCGGCTGCGGGCTTCCTGTGAATGGCACCTCCACAATGGTGGACGAGTTCGACTTGAGAAGAATAGTGTCCTTGTATCTATCCTCCGTGATCTTGGGTGGAGCTGAAAACAAAAATTAATTAATTTTTTTGTGCAAAACTGAGCCGATAAATCTGAGATGGGTATGTTAGGACATGGTTAGATTAATTCAAGTCAATAAAAAAATAATGAAAAACTGGACCAAACTTGATGCATAAACAATTAAAGTAAATATAATTTTTGACAGACTATTTCATCTATATTGTCTGTCCAAAATTTGATAAATATTAACTGTACCCTATGAATTATTCAAGCATCATTTTTTGCTATCAGTTTCATGCGTTATGGAGGTCATGACCTAATATTTTGAGATTTAATGAGGTCACCTACTTTGCACTTGGAGTTTGGCAGCGGTAGACTTGTGTCTGTATCTGGCAGAGTAATCTCCGATATCGCGGCCGTCCACATCGTGAATGATGAGACGATGAACGCCACCTTCTGACTTAATCTGGTACTTCTCGTTACGCTGCAGTTGGCGATCTCCCTTGTACCACTCGATGATGAGTTCAGCGGGACTGAACTCACATTCAAAGGTCACGGTGGCGGGTATCTGGGTCACCTTCTGGTCCGTCAGAGGACGGATAATGTCAACCTTCTCCTCTGTAATACAAGCATCACATCTCAATAATTATATGGTGACTAATATAAATTTAAAATGACAAAGCATCTTCAGAACTCCTTTAAATCAAGTTTACTCAAAATAATTTAGTTGAGAAGCTTATCTTGTTAAAAAAATGTCTTGATGCAAAATTGTCACTAAAAATGCCAACATTTCATATTTTGGGCTACACTTTGACATACCTCATAGTCAGATTATGCTCTTTAAAATTCCTAACAAAGGAACTTTTGAATCTCCATCAGATCTTAAGAACTACTTTCTGTCTAATCTTTCCTGTCTAATACTTCAGGTCTACCATTTCATATCTACTTCTTCCTGTCTAATAGTTCCTGTCTAACACTTTTTTAGGTCTACCATTTCATGTCCACTACTTCCTGTCTAATAGTTCCTGTCTAACACTTGAGGTCTACCATTTCATGTCTAACAGTTCCTGTCTAACACTTGAGGTCTACCATCTCATGTCTACTAGTTCCTGTCAATGTTATTAATGTTTTTTTTCTTATCATTATAATTGTCAATGTGAAACCATGTCATGTCATAAGTTGCCTCTTTTCTTTTCATTTCCCATGAATCAAAAAGAAAAGTTAAATTGCAAAAAATCATAAGATTACAGGATCATAATTATATAATTAATTATGATTAAAGTAAAGCATAATTAATTAAAAGAATTACATGACATTGTGTAATGTACGCTACATAGTCATAATATAAAGAAAGTGCTAGTCATGCTAAAATAAACAATGAAATATTACAGCATATAAAGTGCATAAATAGACATTCCAATGTCATTAATACAGTTCTTCTCTTCAATGTGGCAATAGAAAGAGTGAAGAAATGTAAATATATAAAGATAGAAAAAAATAACTGTAATGCAAAGCATTTGGTTAAATAAGACATATTCTGTTATTTGTTTTTATTCATATTTCATAAATTGTGTATTGTTGTTAATGTTTCTGATGGGTCAAATATCTATTTGATATCACATTATTCCATGCCTCCGTTGCGTGACTGTATTGATTCACGCTGATTAATGAGGGAACAAATAGATGTTTGCCTCTAACTGCTGCATGTGTGTTTGTTAGCGCATATTGCTTCTTTAAATTGTAAACATTTGTCTTGTAACCTTAACAGTCAGATCCAAACTTCAATATGGTCACGCATAACCATGATGTCATCAGGTGACCATCTCGTGACCATATTGTGCCATGCATGAGGTATGCTTGACCTCTGACCTCTTAGTGCCAGACAACAGCTACGCGTGACGAGATGACATCACATGACTGCTATGTGTGACCTTATTCTGTCACGTTTGTGCGTGACCATAGAGATGTTTGGCTCTAACTGTTTATATGGACTTGAAATATGGACTTAAAAGTTACAAAAAGATATTTCTGAATGAAAATTCCTTTTTAAAGCAGAAAGATTTATAATTCTTTTCTTTAGACATGAAAATTTGGTTTTTTAAGTGATTGAATATGCCGAAATAATAACATTTATTGCCAAAAGAAAAGCAGTTTAATGTAATTGTTAAAACATAGAAAAACTTTATATTGGATATCAGGTAACATAAGTGTTTACAATTTAGAGACAGTAATTCTTGCAAGCTTCAAGAGAGAAAGAAAGACAGTTGTGTAACTTATAACTTTCTAAAAACTTACGTAGTTCAGCTAATATACAAAATAACACCATAAATATTTAAATAAATAAATAAAAATATTCTTCTATCACAATAAGCGATAATGAGCTACTATTTATTCTATTATCAAAAATAAATGTCCCAGGATTTCAGACTGGAAACAAGAGCAATATAAGCATAGTGTATGATTCTGTAAAAAAATCAATTGTTATCATGGGCGTGTAATTTTCCTTAAAATATATTGGTCGTCCTTGGTATACAGCGGGAGAATATTTCTGAGACATCTTCTAATGGTGCCCTATCTATGCTGATAAAATCTATTCTTATTGTCCAGTAAATTAAGTATCTAATTGCTTGTAAGCCAATCACATAGAAGCTGTCAATCAAAGAGTAAACTTACCATATTTGGCCGTCTGGGAGGAGTCGGATGGCGGACCTTGTCCAATCACATTCTCCGCGGTCACTCTGAACTCGTATTCCACTCGTTCCTTCACCCCACGGACCGTGAACCTGTTCCTCGGAACCTTCTCCGTGAGATTACACGTCGTCCAGGAGAAGTCCCCGGCAACGCGCATCTCCACGATGTAATTAGTGATGGCCGAGTTGCCGTCATCTTTAGGCGGGTCCCAGGTGAGGGAAATAGTGTCTCTTGTAATGCTACTGATCGCTGGTGTTCCTGGTTTTCCCGGTTTCTCAAATGGGTCTTTGGCGGTGATGACTCCAGTTGATTCTGATGGTTTTCCAACGCCAGCCTCGTTCTCGGCACAGACGCGGAACTCGTATTGACTGGTCTCCACCAGATCCTTGATTTCGAGTCTGGTTTGAGAGATAGGGTCGCGGTTGACCTTGGTCCAGAGACTGCTGAATGGCTGCTTGCGTTCCACGTAGTAACCGGAGATAGGGGACCCGCCATCATACTCGGGAGCCTTCCAGCTCAGACTGCATGACGTCTTAGCCAACTCATCAATCTTCACCTTACGTGGAGGACCAGGCGGTTCTGCAAACATCACAGATTACATTTATATCAAACATTGAGATAAATATACAAAAGCACTGGACTGAATATTGTTTTTTGTTTGTTTTAATCCTCACAAAGTTTTTTTTTTATTATAATTCTAAACAAATAACATTAATAGATCAAATCTTCCTCAAGGGCCCTCACAATGTATGGATGACCTTAAGCAATAAGCAATCTCAGTGACTAAGAACATCTCCTACTAATATCTAAGGTGATGTTTTGTTTGCTCAGTGACTGATCCCCTGATATAATTATATGTAGTGTCTGGCTCATTCATCATCTGCTCATGTTGACACCAGGATTAGTAGGAGCTGGTAAATACATTGTCCTGGATCTAAATATAACACATCTGAGGACCCCCACTCTGTGTGGGTTGTCTGGCCAACTTATATCTATCTGCCAATTGCTCATCTTACATCTATCTACTAATTGCTCATCTTATATCTATCTACTAATTGCTCATCTTAAATCTATCTACTAATTGCTCATCTTATATCTATCTGCTAATTGCTCATCATATATCTATCTGCTAATTGCTCATCTTATATCTATCTGCTAATTGCTCATCATATATCTATCTGCTAATTGCTCATCTTATATCTATCTGCTAATTGCTCATCATATATCTATCTGCTAATTGCTCATCTTACATCTATCTGCTAATTGCTCATCTTATATCTATCTACTAATTGCTCATCTTATATCTATCTACTAATTGCTCATCTTATATCTATCTGCTAATTGCTCATCTTATATCTATCTACTAATTGCTCATCATATATCTATCTGCCAATTGCTCATCTTAAATCTATCTGCTAATTGCTCATCTTATACCTATCTGCTAATTGCTCATCTTAAATCTATCTACTAATTGCTCATCTTATATCTATCTGCTAATTGCTCATCTTATATCTATCTACTAATTGCTCATCTTATATCTATCTGCTAATTGCTCATCTTATACCTATCTGCTAATTGCTCATCTTACATCTATCTACTAATTGCTCATCTTAAATCTATCTTCTAATTGCTCATCTTATATCTATCTACTAATTGCTCATCTTATATCTATCTGCTAATTGCTCATCATATATCTATCTGCTAATTGATCTTTTCATGTACATCTACTGTACAGCAACTTATTAGACATTTTCACCTTTGTCCATAAAGTTAGAAAAAGCTTTGTTTTTCCAGTTTTAAGCTGTAAGAAATAGAGGAAATAATTCAGTCTTGCCTTGCAAACCTCAAACAACTTTTTGTCCATCTTGTGGCAGAAAAATATGCTAAATATCCTCATGCAGTTCTGAATTATTGTGTATGATATTTCTGCATTTATCATACTAAAAGGTCTACCCACACATCATAAAGGATTCTGGCTCAGATTATTTTTCCTTGTTGTATCCTGCATGCTGAATGCTTTTTGACTCACACAATTCTGAGGTTGGAGAGAAAAGCCAAGCCACTAACTGATCTGATGACCTCAATACAGCAGCCATAAATGTTCTGGTCGCAACTAATATGTCTACTACACCAACAGCAGCATAGGTCTAAACAGACCACAGGAAAAGGCCATATCCAACAGCAGCATGTGTCTAAACAGACCACAGGAAAAGGCCATATCCAACAGCAACATGTGTCTAAACAGACCACAGGAAAAGGGGCATATCCAACAGCAGCATATGTCTAAACAGACCACAGGAAAAGGCCATATCCAACAGCAACATGTGTCTAAACAGACCACAGGAAAAGGCCATATCCAACAGCAGCATGTGTCTAAACAGACCACAGGAAAAGGGGCATATCCAACAGCAGCATATGTCTAAACAGACCACAGGAAAAGGCCATATCCAACAGCAACATGTATCTAAACAGACCACAGGAAAAGGCCATATCCAACAGCAGCATGTGTCAAAACAGACCACAGGAAAAGGCCATATCCAACAGCAGCATATGTCTAAACAGACCACAGGAAAAGGCCATATCCAACAGCAGCATATGTCTAAACAGACCACAGGAAAAAGGGCATATACAATAGCAGCATATGTCTAAACAGACCACAGGAAAAGGCATATCCAACAGCAGCATATGTCTAAACAGACCACAGGAAAAAGGGCATATACAATAGCAGCATGTTTTAAGTAACAGCAGGAAATGTCTTTACAAACAGCAGAACATATCTTGTATGTATGTATGTATGTATTCTTTTATTTTACATGGGACAACTAATACAGTTCTTAAACAGCAGCAGCAGAGGTCTTTAACCAACAGCAGAACATACCTTAACTGACAGCTGCAAATGCCTTAACTAACAGCTGCAAATGTCTTAAACAACAGCAGCAAATGTCTTAACTAACAGCTGCAAATGCCTTAACTAACAGCAGCAAATGCCTTAACTAACAGCAGCAAATGCCTTAACTAACAGCTGCAAATGTCTTAAACAACAGCTGCAAATGTCTTAACTAACAGCAGCAAATGCCTTAACTAACAGCAGCAAATGTCTTAAACAACAGCAGCAACTGTATTAACCAACAGCAGCAAATGTCTTAACCAAAAGCAGTAAAATATCAATATAAACAGCAGCAAGAGTCAGAATTGAGTAATACTCAGTTTTTGTAAAATTCATACGAACCATATACATTTATGTTATGCAGAATAAGAGAATTGAGATAAATCTCCCTTGATATGTTGAGGATCCAGTCTGCACTTTCCGGTAGATCCGGTATACTGTGAGTCATGAGGGCATCAACACAGAGTAACCCTCAACACACACCCCACTCTGGACCATCCAGACTCTCTCTAATAGGTCCATAAAATATACACAGGTCCTCCTCACAGGAGGTTAATGCTATCATTAATTCTGATTGGTTGATTTAAAGTTTGTTTCTAACCACCAAAGAGGAACCTTTAATCATCATTTCTATCAAAATAATTTCTTATGATAACTGAAAAAAAGTTCCAATCTCTACGTATTTAAATCTAAAATACCTGGGATTTATCCTTAACCTTAAATTCTATATATATAAAGTTAGAGCATTGGTCAGTCTATCTTCTTCTGGTACCATATCACTAATTATTTTTATGGCCCACAGAAACCTTCACAGACATATATACAAAGTCTGGTCTCCTCTCCAAGGACTCCATAAAGCTTGAGCAGATATTGGATGGCAGGATCTGGACTGATTCATCTCAGCCCTGGAACATACCGGAACCTACCGGAGCCACAGGTGAAGTACCTGTGATCTCAGCCAGACCTCACATACGGTCCATTATATAAGGAACACGTGTCTCCACTAAGCTCTGGTCAAGTAGGAAAGGTCTGAATCCCAAACAAATCCTGAATGTTGACTCGGATTAACTCGCCAGACCTTAATGTTAACACATTTCCTTCCCCATATTTATATCTAAAAATTCTAATTGACCTTTTTGTTTGACACTCAAATTTTATATTTTTTTCGGTTTTTAAGTTGTTCAATTGAATGATTCTAAAATGTTAATCATTATTTCTCCATGTTTCAGTTTTAAAATTTCAATTGCCTCTTGTATAATAATAATAGACCGTTTTGTGTAACACTTTAATTCACTTTTTTGTGTGATTCTCAAGTTGTTTTAACTCAATGATCTCAAAATGTATCAAAACTTGTTTTCTTTCAGCTGTACTTTTCACTTTAATTGTTAATAATACCAGCATATGTCATGATCAAACCTGGACAAACACTACACCCCAAGGATATTTTGAAATGTTACGGAAATAACATTGATATGTAAATAATGATTGATAAAGTATAAACACATGATGTTTAGTATGAGTTCTTCCTTGATATAAGAAGCAGAGTTCTATTATGGTTAAGATCTAAGTGGATCCGGTAATTAACAGGAAAATAATGACCTGCCCAACCCCCCTTGATTCCTGTAGCCTCTAACACCCCCTTCCAAGAGATGCCCTCTTCTCAGACACCCCCTTTCCCAGAGACGCCCCCTTCCCAGAGATGCCCCCTTCCCAGAGACACCCCCTTCCCAGAGATACCCCCTTCCCAGAGACACCCCCTTCCCAGAGACACCCCATTTCCAGACACCCCCTTCCCAGAGATGCCCCCTTCCCAGAGATGCCTCCTTCCCAGAGATAACCCCTTCCCAGAGATACCCCCTTCCCAGAGACACCCCATTTCCAGAGATGCCCCTTTCCCAGAGATACTCCCTTCACAGAGATGCCCCCTTCCCAGAGATGCCCCCTTCCCAGAGATACCCCCTTCCCAGAGATACACCCTTCCCAGAGATGCCCCCTTCCCAGAGATGCCCCTTTCTCAAAGATGCCCCTTCCCAGAGATGCCCCCTTCCATGAGATGCCCCCTTCCGTGAGATGCCCCCTTCCGTGAGATGCCCCATTACGGGGATACCTGTAATTTCAGAGATGCCTCCTTCCCAGTTTCACACCTGGCAGGTGGTGTGTATTCTCTACTGGGATTCTAAACTACATTCCCTGAGAAGTTCTCAGTAAATGAGCACTGACTCCCACCTCACACTGTAGTGTAGGTACATATGGCAGAGAGATGGTAGATCAAATGTATTGGCATACATTAGAGAGATGGTAGATCAAATGTATTGGCATACATTAGAGAGATGGTAGATCAAATGTATTGGCATACATTAGAGAGATGGTAGATCAAATGTATTGGCATACATTAGAGAGATGGTAGATCAAAAGTACTGGCATACATTAGAGAGATGGTAGATCAAATGTATTGGCATACATTAGAGAGATGGTAGATCAAAAGTACTGTCATACATTAGAGAGATGGTAGATCAAAAGTACTGTCATACATTAGAGATTGTAGGTCAAATGTACCTTACATCGGCAGGGTGGTAGAAAGATCTGACATACATGTATAGTCTGGGAGATTAAAAAGTGCCAAATGCATTCCCACATTTTGTGTGCATGTTTGATACTAGTAGCCAAGGTGTGAAAGCACTAAAAACATGGCTGCCATAAGTTGGTCAAGATATGCCTAAAAATCTTTTAGGGGCCTAACAAGTAATGCTTTGCAAATTTTTTTTTAAAATTTAAAGGTATTACACAAAATCTTCAAAAACTTCATAATAAACTTCCAGAGCTGTCAAAGCTGAGTCTCTGAACAAGATAAAGATCTACTGGGTAAATGTTGAGGTGTGAACAACAGTGAAAACCATCAGAGCCACATCTACACAGTAGAACTAACAAACAAGATGTTACTTATATGATCAGAAAAAAACAAGCTCAGACATGTATTTTTTGCCAGTGCGGGAATTCTTGGTATATAAAAAGTGAAGGGTATAGGATTATTAGTGTTGAGAATACACCAAAATACTCTAACTAATTTCCTATTGAGTAAAGTTGGTGCCTGGATTTCACATTTTACAATGAGGAAAATCATGTTGAATCACCTATAAATGATGATAAATGTGAAAAGTGTTTATGTATA
Organism: Amphiduros pacificus; assembly: GCA_949316495.1. Taxonomy (NCBI): domain Eukaryota; kingdom Metazoa; phylum Annelida; class Polychaeta; order Phyllodocida; family Hesionidae; genus Amphiduros; species Amphiduros pacificus. The sequence continues at coordinate 20,004,687 of OX439011.1, forward strand.
TATCAGATAATCTACACACGAGGACTTATTATGCAAAAAACCCTGATTTGTAAACTTCACTTGAGAGAGAAGATGGCCGCCATGTATCTCAGGATGTCCTGCTGTTCTCATCTTGTAGTGTCCTCTCCTGACTGCATATTTTGTCATGTTGGATTTCAGGAGGTAGATCAAGTTTGTAATTGTACACTGATCCTATTTATCTCACTATCATCAGGTGTTCTCAGTTTTCTTGAGATTTTTCTTATGTACATTTCTCATCAATCCAATTTCTTCAATGTTTTGGCACAGTTACAGAAAAATACATAAAGATTTCATTCCCAATTTTAATTTGCAAGCTTTTGTTAAACTTCATGTAGGCTTTGTGGTGTAAGGAAATATCACAAACCTGTAAGAATCAAAAGTAGCCAGGAGATATTGCAAGTCTATACATTAAATCAATTTACCTCAAATAAAAATTCTGCACCTTTTTATTTTTGTCTGTAATAGTCTGCTCTTATCTTAACCCTTTAACACATAGAAATCTCTTGAAACTACTTCACTTTAATAAGAGAGAGATATTTCTGGCAGCTTGACAAGAAGAGGAAGTGGATTTCTCTGCAGTTTGAGTTTGGATAGTAATTTACTGAGCCGCCCCGGGCCAAGCCAGACCCAGGGTCAGACAGGTGGGCTATTTTAGTCCTCTACCTGCAGTTCACCCTGGGGCGATGTTAGTGATACTGCCTCAGGTGTGAGTCAGGGGCAACTGTGGCGCCCCCCTGTGGCTGGAGGTCAACGTCTGCATAGTATGCAGCTTCGTCTCAGCACTTAGAACCAAACCTCTACTTAGTCACACAAAATCATGATTGGATACGGAGACGCATGGCAATCATGTGACGTCATGGCAATCATGTGACGTCATGGCAATCATGTGACGTCATGTCAATCATGTGACATCACGGCAATCATGTGACATCACGGCAATCATGTGACATCACGGCAATCATGTGACATCACAGCAATCATGTGACATCACGGCAATCATGTGACATCTTCTGGCCACACATAGTATAGTAGCATGGGAAACTAAAAGTTAAATAGGTAAAGGTGTGAATGCATTCACAGCTATACAAATGTACTGTGTTTGTGGCAAATCCATTTGTGACAGTGGTAGCCAAGGTGTGAAATCACTACAAACATGGTGCTGAAAGTTGGGAGAGAAATGCTTCAAAATCTCTCAACAGCCTAACACATAATGCTTGCCCTCTCTGCAGGATGCCTAATGGTTTTGTCCAGTTTGCTAATATATGTGGATGTATGTGAAAACAGTGCACTTCTTTGTGATTCAGAGATGACAAAGAAGTATTATGCCGTGCTTTGTTTATATAAACACAGGTGTGATGAAGATGAGGCAGGTATTACTCATAAATAAACACACTCATACTGCAGGCATTCATTTGCTGCTTTGTCTGCACCTGCACCTGCACCTACACCTTTAAGATGCAAACACTTTATCAGTATCAGCCAAACTTCTATTGAGTCACAAATGAAAGTGAGCAAATGAGGTCACTCCTGAAAATTGCTTGACTATATTGTGTCATGCATGAGATATGCATGATCAAATAGTGCCACACAACAACTATGCATGACCAGATTTCACTTATTCACTTACTATTATGCATGACCAAATAGATGTTTGGTTCCAACTGTTATATTTAACGTTATTTCTGCTCTGAACTCTGAATGCCTTGATAACTATACTTTTACTTAGACCCTCTCCTCATCAGGGACCAGGCAGTACTCATCAGGGACCAGGCAGTACTCATCAGGGACCAGGCAGTACTCATCAGGGACCAGGCAGTACTCATCAGGGACCAGGCAGTACTCATCAGGGACCAGGCAGTACTCATCAGGGACCAGGCAGTATCCAAAAGGTCCCAGTGGGAATGTAATAGCAAAACATTTCCAAGCTAACAGAATATCTTCACTATTCAAATATATAAATTTTCTAACTTTATCGTCCTTCTGTAATTTACCAACATTATTTTAATCTGAGTTTCTGGCTTGGATCAGATATTAGTTTTGTGTGTTTAACACTGTAACCAAAATATCATAATCTCAATTTTTGTCTAAGATTAGATATCATTTCTGTGGGGTTTTTTTTACATTAGATAAAGTGTGAACAACTTATGCGGTCCAGAAAATCTTATAAGAAAGTCATAACAAATCTGCTGGCAATCTTCACCAAAGCGTGGCAAAGCTCTGGTAACATTTATAGCACAGATAAAGAAAGATGTCTTCTTGTGATGGTTTCTGAGAGTACAAATTTTATGTACTTCCCTTAACTCTGTCATCATCTTAAATAAACCTGTAGATAATTTGAAAAAGAGATGAAAAGAGGGTTGACTTTCAGATAGTAAGCAGTTTGAGACCCAGATGGGGTGTCTGAACGTCTGCAGATTTCCATCTGGGCTGTCTGCAGTGGGATTAACTGCGCTACATCTGTGACCAACAAAGCTACTTCATCTTTCAGTGGGGTCTCAGACGTGTTCCTCTGAGATTTAATACCAGAAAGTGGGACAACCTGAACAAAAAGCAAGCTTTCTGGTTATAACAACCTTTGAACATGTCTACATTATAAAATATGAACCCTGATCTGCGAATAATGATGAGTCATTCTTCATAATTAGTGCAGAGAAGATAGTCAGGGACATAAACAGGTGTTATGGTGACACCTGGTGGCCACACCTGTCATAACAAAGCCATAACCCATGCAGTAGCCTAATTGACATCATCCCCTGGAGCTTCAGTTTTTTTCATATTTTCAAAATATTTTTAAAACAAATATATCTTTTATCTATCATTTTGCATACTGCCAGAGTTTTGCTGTATACATTTTCAATATCTTATCTTTGTTCACTGTCAGAATTTCACAAAATGTATGGTTTTATATTTACTACATTATTTGGTATTTAGTATGCTCTTATAGGAGGAGAAACAAAAATGTTTTCTTCATTTTTTTATCACTGACCATAAAACAGTGCATCACTGAATATAATCTCAATATAATCTCAATATAATCTCAATATAATCTCAGACTAACATCAAGACACTTTCTAGGAACACATCTTAACTTCAACCCACACACAATCTCAGGATGGCCCTTTTAGCTTGGCAAGAATCTTTTTGTGTGACAGATTAAAATGGTTCTTCTTCATTCTATTTGGAGACTTTTGGTCTTAAATGGGAGTCCCAAATCCTTTTATGAAAAAGGGTGAAATAAATTGTTTCTTAGAATTATTTCTAATACATATATATCTGTAAACAACAAATGTTTAGTGACCTCCATGCAGACAGAACCTGTTTGAACATAGAATGACCTTTTTGACAATGCATATATGAAAATGACTTAATTACTCACAAGTTGATTTCCTTAGAGCAATTATCCAGTGATCATATCCTATCTGCATTCTGGTCCTCGAGCTTTTCCCTGCATCCTTACAGTGATATAGTCTATAAGCTGTTTCTGACCAGAGTTGGATCTTTTTGATATAATTTTGTCCATGTATCTGGATGAGAGTGTGTCTATATATATATATCAGATCCTATCTGATGAGAGAATGATCACGACCACTGCCGGCAAGAAGTGATGGCAAGATTTGCTTAATGCTACCTTCAATATAGGATGGAGATGCTGTCTCCTGTATCCCTGCATCAGCAGCCAGAGTGGCCCCACATGTCCCCCCTCTCTCTCACCCTCATGCCATACCCCCGCAGAACTCCCTTCACCCCCTCTCCCCCTCACCCCCCCCCTACATCTCGGCCACGTGGCTGGCATCCGGCATCGTGGCCGGCATCGACCTCAGCCTCCCAGCTGACACCACCCGCTAACACTTTAAGCATGTAGCTCTATAACATATTATCCTGCAGATATCTTGGCATATCTTAATCCATTTAAATAGTCTTCTAATCACATTAAAACATTTCCTGCATATCCAATAAACTGGAGTCTATTTTGCGTAACTGAGCACATCTGGTTTTAACATGTCAAATTAAATTTTTTTAAAAATCTGTGGCACTCAAAGGTAAAGTAAGAAGATTAGGTTAAAGAGTATCAAATGTCAGCACCCTACATGACAGCCACGAGCTGCTTAAATCGGACTCCTCCGGCAAGCTGTGGGGAGGATCTATATATATTCTCCAGGACACTTCAGCCCTCTGACTTGGAACAGAGTTTGTTTTATTAACCATACCATGGCAGGAAACCAGATACAAGGACAGCTTCATTTCACTCATGAAACTCTGGTTGTGACCACAAAATAGACCAGTATATATCTTGCACTTTCTCATATTTATGGCCAAGTTTTAATCTTATATTTCATGGCCCAGTATAAAAATCTTATATTTCATCATGTTTATGGTCTTGTTTAAATCTTATACACAAACACCTTGTCTAAATCTTATATACAAAACCCTTGTCTAAATCTTAAAAAGAACAACATTGTCTAAATCTTAATCATATCAACCTTGTCTAAATCTTATATACACAAACCTTGTCTAAATGTTAAACAGAACAACCTTGTCTATTTTTTTAACAGAACAACCTTGTCTAAATCTATTAACAGTACTATAAAAAGAATTCCATCAGTTTTGCAGTCGCCATGCATGCATTATTTCTGTGGAATATTTCGGCACTCACCATAGGGCAGTTTAGCTGTGACAGGTGTGTCGAGGGTGACAAAGTCTCCAAGACCGATCTTATTTTCTGCCGCCACTCGGAACAAATATTCTGTTCCTTCAAACAGCTTCTTCACTGTGAACTTGAGATCCTCGGCACCGATATGAGCTGCAAAACAATACCCATCATGCATCAGTGATAATATGGTGAACATAATTTATGTATCAGGGGAGAGCAGAAGAAAACGTAGCAGTGGCTAGTCTGGGCTGGGAGACAAGTGCCTTCTAATCAAGGAATACAATGTCCGAAATGTTTTGCCCTCTACTATAAGCTAATAAAAGAGGACATTACAACTAATGTGAGGAAAATAAATTTGTAAATAAATCTCAAAATTTTCAGAAAAAAAAAACAAATCAGAATATTTTACCAGCATTGATCCAGTTAGTTTTACTGGTGTCTAGTTTTTCGATGGTGTATCCGGTGATGGGGGCGCCACCATCTGCCTCAGGCTCCTCCCACGCCAGAGATACAAAGTCCTTGTATACTTGAGTCACACGCAGATTACGTGGCACTTCTGGCTTGTCTGGAAAACAACAATTAATTAATCCCATACCCTCCAAAACAAACAAGGCGATCGAAAAGTGTCAAATTAATCATTTAATCTTTGTGTATGAATCATGATATAAGTGTGCATACCTATGACCTTTACAAGTAGGTCAGCAGACGCTTGTCCGACCTCATTCTCAGCAACAACCGTATATTTACCTCCGTTCTTGGCTGTACTTCCCTTCACCTTGAAAAATCAAATATTACCCACTGAATATGCAAACTAACTGCATGTGAATTGTGATTAAATTATATAAAAAAAAACAGAGCAATTTAAAAATAAATTTCAATCCCACTTTATTTGAAGATAGTTGGATTGTTATAAAGTGCTATGAATAGACATTTTCTATATCAACGCATTATATAAATTTTATCATTATTATTAATATTACATTATCTATTATATATTATTGTTTAACATTAGAAATTTGTTAATAGATGAATATTTATACATATGCCCAGGCATATCATATAATAGCAATACTGATATGAGTTGCTACCGTCAGAGTGGAGAAGTCCTCGCCAGACTTGACAGTAGTGTTGCTGGCCAACTCCAGGGGGCGCCCATTGAGTGTCCAAGACATCTTGGGACGGGGTTCCCCGGTGACGTTGACGTTAAGGATGAACATGGAGCCAGCCTTCACTGTCTGGTTCTCTATCTTCTTCTCATATGTAATGTTCGGAGAGGCTGGACACAAAATACATTTAACCTTTAAATTTGTGCATACTTAATTTACAAATATAATTTATTTGCATGATTTTGAGTAAAAAATTGTAAGAGAATCGAAATATGTTTCAAAGAATATAGCTCAATGTTCCTTTTCTAGTAAATAATTTAATTGTCAAAAATATCTATTTCCTAATGAAACAGTTATAGCTAAACATCTGTTCAGTCAGACATGAATGTGACCAAATAAGGTCACTCATGACTACTGCATGACCATATTGTGCCATGCGATGCATGACCAGATGTCATGCAATAGCCATGCATGACCTTATATATTCCCTTTTATGCGTGACCATATAGATGTTTAGTTCTGAGTGTAGACTGGTACCCACCCTGTACAGTTAGTAGAGCCTGAGTGTGGACCCGTCCAGCCTTGTTAGCAGCCTCACACTTGTACTTGGCCGTGTCTACGAGCTCTGTGCTCGTGATGTTCAACACCGCCGTCTTCTCACTGTAGCTCATATCATACTTCTTGCTCTAAAAAAAGGAACAAAAAATATAAAGTGATAATGCCATCAAATCATTCCCTAACTGCAATGGATCCAGTATGGAGATTTTTATATAATTACTAATTAATTTTTTTTTAATATAAATTACTTTAAATTGCAAGTTCTGTTGTTAATTCCTGTTTGCAAAATAATCTTCCACAAACTACTTTAACATCAACATTTTTATTTCAAAATTTTTATTTCACATATTTTAAAAAGTACACAGTAAAGTAATGCAGGTGTGTAACGTACTTGGTAGACCTCCTTGGCGTCCTTGTACCAGCGGACCTCAGCTGGCGGCTCACCAGCAGATATCTCACACTTAAAGGTCGCAGTTTTAGGTGCAATGACAGTGACGTCAACCAGCCCCTTCAACACTTTGGGAGGTTCAGCAGCTGTAAATTAACAGCAATTTATTATACATTTATTAGCAGTGATTTCCCAATGTTAATTTTAACATCAACCCTGAAAGGTTTGGCAGCTGTCAGTTCATTTAGAAAAGTTATTCACTGGAAATAGCTATAATTTCACAATGTTACTTTTGACAGTGCATCCCCTGCACTGTCAAAAGTAAAATGTTATTTTCCCAATTGTAATTTACATGCTTCAATGTAATTTCTTCTTTCTTGATATTGCTTTGGACTACATTAAGTTTTCTAAATGATATATGAGAGAACTATTAGACTGGTGTGTCAACACATTGTCATGGATCTGGGATCTTGTAAAATTCGGGGAATGTCTGCAAACCTTTTCTTCCAGCAGGACCCTCCGCCATGCTGTTATCGGCATATGGTCCAACGCCAGCCTTGTTCTCGGCAGCAACTCTGAACTCATACACGACGCCTTCCTTGAGGCCAGTCACCGTGTGCTTGGGTTCAGGTACGGTATCTTGTGTCACCCTCTTCCACTTGAACTGTCCCTCTGCGCGGTACTCCACCATGTAGTTAATGATGGGGGCGCCACCGTTGTCACTAGGGGGCGTCCATGTCAAGTTCACCTTGGTCTTGTCCACTGGTTTGATCTCAGGAGTTCCTGGACGGCCTGGCTTACCTATCAGACACACCGTTATAATCTCCTCAATAACACCGTTATAACCTCCTCAATAACAATTCATGGAACAGGCCAATAAATTTAGTTTAAACCCCAAAAATTGAATGGAAACAAAAATTAACTATTCTGGCATTATATGCATATTAAATGTACTGAAGCTCACCCCAGGGGTCCTTGGCCAGGATATTCCTCGAGGCTGGACCAGGGGGGCCACATCCCACACTGTTCTCAGCAATGACCCGGAACTGGTACTCATTCTCCTCAATAAGGTCACTGACCTCGACCTTGAGGTCGGACACTGACTTCTTGTTCCAGCGCACCCATCTGTTGGCTCTAGCCATGGTGCGTTCCAGGTAGTATCCGGTGATGGGACTTCCTCCGTCTGTGTCCGGAGCTCGCCAGGACAACGTGCAGGAGTTACGACATATGTCTGATGCCTCGGGCATAGAGGGCGCACCGGGCACATCTGACAGGCAAAAAAACCCCACAAATTAATTATAATAATTATTATTATAATAACAAATCGCATATTTTCAAATTATGAAATTGTTTATAAATCAATGTAGCGACTATAACATACCGTGTTTGCTTTTAGCGATGACGGGCGAGACCATTTCGCAGTATTCGCTGAGTCCCATGCTGTTTTCAGCGGCCACTCTGAAGGTGTAGCCCTGTTCCTTGATGAGCTTGGAGGCGGTGAAGACGAGTTTATCTCTTGCGCTGACTGATCCCACCCTCTGCCAGGCGTGGCGGTAGGACTCGCGGACTTCCACGTGGTACTCCGTTATCTCACAGCCGCCGTCCTTCTCGGACGGGTCCCATCTCATACTCATCTCACGCTCGCTGACTGACGTTATCTTCAGATTCTGAGGAGGCCCTGGTTTGTCTGCAATAATATTTATAATCAATAAGTCATCATGCTTCTAGTTGGAGCCAAACATCTACGTAATCATGCATAACTGTGACTGAATAAGGTCACGCATGACTACTACATGACATCATCTGGTCACGCATAGCTGTTGTGTGGCACTATGCATTCCTCATGCGAGGTACAATATGGTGACACAATGGTCGCTTCTTTTAAATTTGGTTGACTTCATAAAGGTTTGTGACACTTGTCCAGTATTGAACACAAAGATTTTTAAGTCTATAAATCTAAGCATTGAGGTATTTGATAAAGTAGTCTCCAATAAAGTTATCAAAGTATTTAAGTCAAAAAAACAAAACTGTCAAAGTCTCCCACAAGCATAAAGCAATCTAAATCTTGAAGTCTCCCATTCATATAAATCTAAGTATTAACGTCCCTCACAAACATAAAGTTATCTGAAAAATATCCTCACCAAGCACAATGATTTTGATCTTGAAGGTGTCTTCTCCGAATTTGTTACCGATGTTAACGGTGTAGTCACCGGTATCAGAGAGCTGTGCTTTGGTCAAGGTCATGCAGGTCATGCCTCGGATGGTCTCCTCCTTGCAGCGGCGGGAATCTGGCAGACTGCCGCCCTTGAACGCCCAGGTCACTTCGGGCAAGGGGGCGCCACTGAATGGGATTTCAATGGCACAGTGGCTTCCTGCCTTCAGGGTCAGCTTGTCCGCATAGTCATGCTTCCCAAATGAGGGTTTGACTAAAATAAAATATAAAAAACATTATTTCATTTTGATAGATTTTTTTTACATATTAATATTTCACTCAATAATAATAAGCAAAGATCGTATTGTGAATGGACTGGTTTCTGATGCAAAAAAAAAAAAAAAATCATTTGAAGTGGACAAACATATTATAGATATAAGCAGAGGTGTATGTACTGACCTTCGATGCTGAGTTTTGCTGAGGTTGTGAGTTTTGCATACTGAGCCCTGTATGTTCCAGCATCCTCTGCTGTGACCTTCTCAATGACAAGTTGCTGGGTGCGACCGTCGGCGATGATATCGTACGTGTCGTCGCGACGTAGCTTCTTCTCGCCCTTGTACCAGTCGACCTTCAGGCCTGCTTTGGACAACTCACATTCTAACATTTGTTTCTTGTTCAAAGTCGTGACCTTCAGATCCTCCAGTTCTTTAGTGAAGGTGATTTTCTCTTCGTATTTGGCGCTCTTTGATGGCGCTGACGGTGGACCTTGTCCGACCTGATTTTCTGCCAGGACACGGAACTCGTACTGGACTCCTTCCCGGAGACCCTGGACATTGTACGCCGGTGCTGGGATGATGTCTCTCTTGCTCATTACTTTCCATTTATCTCCTTGTGCGCGAGCTTCCACTATGTAGTTTGTGATGGGGGCGCCACCGTCCTTCTCTGGAGGAGCCCAGGTGAGGCTGGCGCTCTCTGCCACGATGTTCTCAATGATGGGCATGCCAGGCTTGCCGGGCTTGTCAAACGGATCTTTTGCTGTGAAGACGCCACTTGTCTCTGACGGTTTGCTTATTCCAGCCTCGTTGACGGCAAGAACGCGGTATTCATACTCGGTTCCTTCCACAAGGTCGTTGAAAACCTTGGATCGTTTATCGATGGGGTCGCGATTGACCTTCACCCAGCGTGATGAGTAGCCACTTCTCTTCTCAATCATGTAACCTTTGACCTCTGATCCTCCATCAAAAGCAGGGGCTTCCCACGCCAACTTGCACTCTGATTTGGTTACCGTGGCGATATGCACATTCTGCGGAGGCCCTGGTGGGTCTGAAATATATACCATACAATGACGTCACAATTAGTTTTCCACCACTCAGTAGCCAAGCCTCTATATGGTCATGCATGAACTTGACAAAATGAGGTCAGAACTAAAAATTGGGAAAAAAAATTCAGACAAAAATAGATTTTTCTTCTCTTCCAACCAACACCCCATAAGAGAAAGCAGTGTACAAACCAAATGGAAGTTTAGCTGTGACAGGTTCGTCCAGGGAGGCTGGGTCACTGAGACCGATGGCATTCTCAGCGTAGACCTTGAAGAGATACTCGTTGCCTTCGCTCAGCTTAGACACTGTGAACTGGAGGCTGTGAGCGTCGATGTTGCCTGCGTTGATGTAAGTGCGGCGCTTTGTATCAGCCTTCTCGATGGTGTAGCCGGTGATGGGGGAGCCACCATCTTGTTCCGGGACGTCCCATGCCAGCGTAATCTCGTTCTTGTTCACGTTAGTCACGCGCAACTTCTGCGGAGGCAGAGGTTTGTCTGTCAAACATAAAACACAACAATGAATATCAAACCACAATTAACCTTCCTATTATCCTAACATGCATACATCCTGTTTATTTTCTATGAGGGTCGTTCCAAAAGTAATTGCAAAGATGCCATAATTTTTCATAAAAATAAATCATAATTTCAAAGACTGAAAAAAACATAGTACCTTAATTTGCAGAGATACTAAAATATCTTAATTTTCATAGATACTAAATGTATTCAAACTCTAAGACTTGCCAAACATGATCAGTGATTAGTTTCCTCTAGTTTTAGCTGTAACCCACCTTTTATGACCACGTTGAACTCGGCGCTGTCCGATCCGACCTCGTTCTCGGCTGAGACTTTGTATTTGCCGGTGTTCTTGGCGGTGGTTCCCTTGATGGTGAGTCTGGAGTAGGTGTCGTCGCCGTCGATGTACACGCCGCTGCCGTACTTGAGCTCCTGGCTTCCCATGGTCCACTTGACCTTGGCGGCGGGCATGGCGGCGATGTTGACGGTGAGGATGAGGGACTTGCCGGCCTTGGTGGTCACGACGTCCTTCAGGGCTGCCTCGTACGTGATGATGGGCGCGCCTGAGAGAACACAACACCCTTTATTGTCTGCTTGTGGTTTTACATGACTTTTAACATTATTTCAGATCACACAAAATGTCATCTTAGGCAAACATTAGAGGGGGTTAATACTCACACTGGACGACGAGTGTACATCTGGTCTCGACGCGTCCCAGCTTGTTGGCGGCCTCACACCTGTACCAGCCTCCGTCCTGGATGGTGGATTCCTGGATAACCAGAGCGGCATGCTTGTCCTTGTATCCTATGCCATGCTTCCTGCTCGGGTAAATCTCTCGGTTCTCCTTGAACCTGTTTAAAGATAAGTAAAGTAGGTCATGAGTTCTATCCCCAGGTCATGAGTTCTATCTCTAGGTCACGAGTTCTATCTCCAGGTCATGAGTTCTATCACCAGGTCAAGAGTTCTATCCCCAGGTCATGATTTCTATCTCCAGGTCAAGAGTTCTATCCCCAGGTCATGTGTTCTATCCCCAGGTCACTAGTTCTATCCCCAGGTCAGGAGTTCCATCCCCAGGTCAGGAGTTCCATCCCCAGATCAGGAGTTCCATCCCCAGGTCAGGAGTTCTATCCCCAGGTCAGGAGTTCTATCCCCAGAGCAGAATTGTTGCAACATTATATGCCTCTATAGCAGAAAATATATTGACATTTCTAATATATTATCAATGCAGAAAGTATTACGAATTCTGATTATGATTATCAAAACTTCTTGTTCAAGCTTGGCCATTCAGACTGATCAAAAATTAAGCTTGATAATTTACGTTTCTCAATCAAGTTTGACAATTTGGACTGCTGTAACAAGCTTGCTGATTTAAATTTCCTATTTAAGCTTGATATCTTAGATTTTTTAACTAAGCTTGGTGACTAAAACTTCCTGCCATTCAAGCTAATAATATATAAGCAATAACCATATTGAGACGTTAGATTTAGACATTCCTATTCTTGCTAGACACTTTAGATATTGTCTACATCCTATCTGAGCTCAGACAATACACACCATTGAATTGTTGCCTTGGGATCTCCTGGTTCAATGTCACATTCCAGATGGACTTCTTCCGGAGCGACCACCTCCATATCCAGTAGTGGTTCCAGAACTTTGGGTGGTTTGCCAACTACAAAAAATAACTTGGATGTAAACAATCTCAAACCAACTAGCAACAAGTTTGTAATCTGCATAACTGTATGAGTAACCAGTTGCAAACCTAAGTCTGTCAATAGCTAATCAAGGAGTGATGAGGAAGACCAGAGCAGCGTATACTTACAGGCACGATCGCTGGCCTCTACCGGAGCGGTGGGCTCCGACGCCGGACCTACACCGGCCTTGTTTTCAGCAGCGATGCGGAACTCATACACTGTACCCTCCTAAAACATATGGGTGAATATAAAATATAGTTCAAATCAAGTAGAGCACTGAGTCATAGGTTTCAATCATGTAATGAGTCATAGGTTTGAACCATGTAATGAGTCATAGGTTTGAACCATGTAATGAGTCATAGGTTTGAACCATGTGATGAGTCATAGGTTTGAACCATGTAATGAGTCATAGGTTTGAATCATGTAATGAGTCATAAGTTTGAACCATGTAATGAGTCATAGGTTTGAACCATGTGATGAGTCATGATTGAGCCATGTAATGAGTCATGATTGAGCCATGTAATGAGTCATGATTGAGCTATGTTATGAGTCATGATTGAGCCATGTTATGAGTGATATGTTTCAACCATCTAATGAGCCATGTGATGAATCACAGGTTTTTATTATTTTATTATTATTTAAATGACAGGTTTCGGCAAATAAAAAGTTTGTTGGGATTTATACCAGAAAATAAATTCCCTGAATGACTGTCTGCACTAAAAATGGAAGAACAAACAAATCATTGCAAAGCAGCCACTTTTTAAAAATAAATTTATAAAATAAAGCATACCTTAAGGCCTGGCACAACAAACTTGGTGTCCGAGACCTTTTCACTTTCGTTTGCAGTCAGCCACTTGAAGCCTCCTTCTACGCGGTACTGAACCACATAGTTGATGATGGGGGAGCCACCGTCATCTGCTGGTGGTTTCCATGACAACGTGGCTGACCTCGGAGAGATCTTTGGAATCTCTGGGGGGTCAGGCTTGCCTGGTTTCTCTGTGGAAAATCATAATTAATTAATTCTGGGTGAAATCAGAGAAATGCGAGACGTTAATGAAAAGTATCTCTGTTGTAATATTCAATTAGAATAATTATTACTTGCTCCTGATGTTAACTCTCCAACACTTTTGGAAAGAAATGGAAGTTAAGTTATCCAATAGCTACAATGTGTAGTTCACTAATGTACCTCATGAAAAACAAATAAATCTAGAAAAAATGAACACATTCAGAAAAAAACGTCTTTTTAGCTTACTCCATGGATCCTCAGCTTTGATTGGCTGAGACTTGGGTCCGGGCGGGCCTTCACCTATCTTGTTGACGGCAACAATGCGGAACTCATACTCAGAGTCCTCGATGAGGTCTGTGGCCTTGTAGGTGGTTTCTGACACAGCGTCTCTGTTGAGTCTAAGCCAGCGAGAGCTGGACGTCGTGCTACGCTCCACAAAGTAACCGGTCACTGGAGAGCCACCGTCTGACTCAGGCGGTTGCCATGACAACACCACGTGAGACTTTCTAGTTTCAGTGGGCTCTGGTGCAGAGGGTGGGCCAGGGGGGTCTGAAACAAAGTGCAAAGTGAAAACATTCCTATTTATGAGTGGTAGGCAGGAAATGTTCCTCTATTGTTGTGCTGCCCCCAATTGTTGTGCTGCCCCCTATTGTTGTGCTGCCCCCTATTGTTGTGCTGCCCCCTATTGTTGTGCTACCCCCTATTGTTGTGTTACTCTCCTCTTCCACCAGATTCAATTAGAACTTGACATAAAATTTGCTGAATGGAAATTCACACACAATTTCTTGCAAAAACATGGCATTTACAATTAACATTTATTGGATTTTCATTTTTCCAAACCTGACATTTTTTACTTTTTACTTGTTTATATATTATGATCAATCCTAAATCTAGGCAAACCTTTGAGCTTTAAAATGATCTGTATTAAATCACAATGAAGAACCTGTCAATCAAAGAGACCAATACAATATTGATAATGACACAAGAGTGTGAGGAAGTATGATGTATTTTAACATACCGTGTTGACTCTTTGGCACGGCTGGATTCATCAGTTCAGCAAACGGCCCAGCTCCGACATCATTCTCTGCCTGAACTTGGAAGAGATAGGAGGCGCCCTCTGTGAGACCGGTGACCGTGTACTCTCTCTCAGCGGTGGATCCCAATCCAGACCAGTTTTTACGGAATCCGGCAAGATCCTTCCTCTCTAGGTTGTATGTTTTGATGGGACTTCCTCCGTTGTCTCTTGGCTCGTCCCATTGTAGTGTGACACTCGATTCTGTGACCGCAGTCACTCGTAAACGTTCGGGCGCGTCTGGCTTGTCTAAAAAATTATTTCACATTACCTTTATGATTTTAAATCATGATCTCATAATTGAACCGAACTACTTCCAGGATATGGTTTTTATGTTAAGTTTCACAGCAGTCAATACCCCACCAGTTTATGCTGAGGGGTAAAAATACTTAGATATACATTTTAGTTTGGGGGCCTGACTGAGAACAAGGAAGTGAACCAATAGTTATTGTGTTTTCTATGGAAGGTAGCCATGGTTGTTGTGATTGCTGAGAAGGAGAATAAATGGCTATTGTGGTTGCCATGGAGACTGACCATGGTTGCTATGAATAGCAAGTCAGTCAGTATAAAGGCTTTGGTAGTAGGTAGGAGAGTATATATTTAGGCTACTGACCTGTGACAATGACTGTGATGTTGGCTGTGGCCTTGCCATGCTCATTCTGCAAGGTGACACTATAATCCCCAGAGTCTGACCTGACGACCTTGGTCATGGTCATAGAGGTCATGCCAGTGATGGTCTCCACGTTGAACCTGCGGGCGTCGGGCAGACGACCTTTCTTGAAGTTCCAGGTAACCTCTGGCTGAGGACTGGCCTTGTACTGTAACTCAATGGCAGCATGACTACCGACCTTCATGTACATTGTGTCCTTGAGGTCACCCACAAACTTGGGTGCCATGGCAATGTTTAATTTGGCTGCTGTCGACAGTTGCTGATAGGCGGCGCTGTATTCACCGACATTGTCGGTGTCAGCCTTTTCGATGACCAGTCGGTGAACCTTTCTGTCGACCTTGATATCATATGTCTCATCCCTTCTCAGCTTCTTGGAACCCTTGTACCATTCCACCTTCAGACCTTCCTTGGAAATCTCCGTCTCAAATGTGGCTGTCACTCCTGTCTCCTTGAGTGTCACATCCTTCAGTTCCTTGATGAATACTATTGCTTCAACTGAAATCAAACACATCATTCCGCATACTTAGTAGGTTGACTTAACCTATATGCATTTATATATCTGGTCGGTAGTTGACCCAATTGCACATAACATATCAAACAGAATTAGTTGATCAATTTGCATACATCATATAACGCAGATTTAATTAACCCGCTTTCATAATAATTAGCAGGCTTAGTTGACAAAGTAACATACATATCTCATGTCTTACAGAAAAAAGATGGCATATTTTGTAATTTTTGGAAGGTCTCGTTGACCTACTTATCTTATTTAGCTTGTCTGTCTAGTTGACATACTTATCAGATTTGACGCACTAACTAATTGATCTATTTATCATATTTGACCTACTAACTAGTTGACCTATTTATCATATTTGACCTACTAACTAGTTGACCTACATGTCATATTTGACCTACTAACTAGTTGACCTACATATCATATTTGACCTACTAAAGTTGACCTACATGTCATATTTGACCTACTAACTAGTTGACCTAGATGTCATATTTGACCTACTAACTAGTAGACCTAAATATCATATTTGACCTACTAACTAGTTGACCTACATATCATATTTGACCTACTAACTAGTTGACCTACATGTCATATTTGACCTACTAACTAGTTGACCTACATGTCATATTTGAACTACTAACTAGTAGACCTAAATATCATATTTGACCTACTAACTAGTAGACCTAAATATCATATTTGACCTACTAACTAGTTGACCTACAAGTCATATTTGACCTACTAATTAGTTGACCTACTTACCATATTTGGCTGGTTTGGATGGGGGAGATGGTTGCCCGAGACCTGCCTTGTTCTCAGCATATACTCGGAACTCGTACTGTGTTTCTTCCATCAGACCCGACACCTTGAACGCTGTGTCTGGAGTGAGCTGCCCTCTGTTGGCCACAGTCCACTTCATGTCGCCACTGCGGCGATACTCCACCACGTAGTTTGTAATCGGAGAGCCTCCGTCACTTGTTGGGGGTGACCAGGTCACGTTCGCAGATTCCTTACTTATGTCGGCTTCTGGGGCATCTGGGCGACCCGGTACATCGAATGGATCTTTTGCGACAAACTTTCCGGTGGCATCCGATGGTTGACTCACGCCAGCAGCGTTCTCCGCCAGCACCCGGAAGTTATATTCAGACAGTTCAATAAGGTCGTCTATCAGCAGGGCACATTTCTTGACGGCTTTCTTGTTGACCTTGACCCAGCGAGTGCCAGAATACTTCTCTACATAGTAGCCAGTAATTTCTGATCCTCCGTCATTCTCTGGAGGTTGCCATGTGAGAGTGCAGGACGTCTTGGTAAGGTCATTGACCTTAACATCCCTTGGTGGAGATGGTGGATCTAAAAATATACACATTTGGAAAATTATTTTCTCTTGTAAATAGTTTTAATATAAATATTTCCATGATAATGATGCCAAATATGATGCCTAATATGTCTAACATGATGCCTAATATGAAGCTTAATGTTATGCCTAAAATGATGCCTAAAATGATGCCTAATATGATGCCTGATATGATGCCAAATATGATGCCAAATATGATGCCTAATATGATGCCTAATATGATGCCAAATATGATGCCTAATATGATGCCTAATATGATGCCTGATATTTTATCTAATATGATGCCTGATATTTTATCTAATATATATGATGCCTGATATGTTGCCTGATATGTTGCCTGATATGTTGCCTGATATGATGCCTGATATGAGAAATTTGTTAATATAAAAAGTGTACTTTTTTAAGGAGCATCCAATTTATAATTTATTTTAAGAGAACTTGTGACTGTCCATTTTTTCAATATATATATATATATATATATATATATATATATATATATATATATATATATATATATATATATATATATATATATATATATATATATTTCAACAAACTTACCAAATGGCAGGCGTGCTCTTATTGGCTCTTCATTTTGGGCAGGATCGGATGTTCCGATGTCGTTCTCAGCATAAACATTGAAGAAGTAATCGTTTCCCTCGATGAGTCTGGTGACCTTGAGATTGAGTGTACCTGCGTCGGTGCTACCTGCTCCCTGATACGACGACTTCTTGGCATCACGTTTCTCCACGGTGTACCCCGTGATGGGTGATCCTCCGTCATTCTCGGGGACATCCCACGCGATCACGATGTAATCCTTGTAGACCTCCGTCGCTCGTAGATTCTGGGGTGGCATTGGCTTGTCACGAACAGTCACATTAAACTCCGCGCTGGAGCTGCCGACTTTGTTCTCAGCGACGATCTTGTACTTCCCAGAGTTCTTTGCGGTGCTTCCTTTGATTGTCAGACGAGAGAAAGTGGCGTCAGATTCTATGGTCACATTGCCACCAGCAAACACCTCGTTGTCTTCGTAGAACCATCGGGAGCGAGGGTTGGGGTAACCTTCCAGGTTGACCATGAGAATGAGGCTAGAGCCTGCCCTCAAGGTCACGCCTGACTTCATGCGCTCTTCATACGTGATCACTGGCTTACCTGCCACAGACATCAACACATCTCTCAGCATATCAACACACAAGACAATATATCAAAGATTTTTCTTGTATTTGGACATTTTGGGGCCAATGATATTTCACCTACAAGTTGACCTTGACCCATATATATGTAAGAATTTTTTCACCTACAAGTTGACCTTGACCTACATACATATATCCAGGTCTCCAAGAAAGTCAATGTAACACATGACAGACCAAGTTGACCAACGCCTTCTTACGACATAAATTGATGCATCAGGACACAATTTAGGAGAATTTGAATTTTTATTTTCAGATATTATTCCTTGATGCAACTAAAAATGATAGATAACCACTTCTTTCCAAAAGTTTCCCCCCTAAAAGCTATTCTTCCTGCAGGCCTGAACCTGTTCTTTGTAATAAAGGTAATTTTTCCTCAAAACTCCAAATAGTATATACAATTGGAGCCTGATCATATAATTTCTATAACTGTCTATTAGATTTATTAAATAAAGCAAAGATTTAATAGACTATCTTCATCTTGCAGCAATTTGACCTCAATATTGTTCCTTACTGAGTCCTCCAGGACAAACTGGCTTCATATTGCTTCCTGTAGACTGTGAGGGCGCAGGACGTGTCTACTCGCGCCACCTTTTTTGAAGCCTCACACTTGTATTATATATGACTTACTGTAAATGGTGAGGGCGCAGGACGTGTCTACTCGCGCCACCTTGTTTGAGGCCTCACACTTGTATTATATGACTTACTGTAAATGGTGAGGGTGCAGGACGTGTCTACTTGTGCAACCTTGTTTGAAGCCTCATACTTGTATTATATATGACTTACTGTAAATGGTGAGGGTGCAGGACGTGTCTACTCATGCAACCTTGTTTGAAGCCTCATACTTGTATTATATATGACTTACTGTAAATGGTGAGGGTGCAGGACGTGTCTACTCATGCAACCTTGTTTGAAGCCTCATACTTGTATTATATATGACTTACTGTAAATGGTGAGGGCGCAGGACGTGTCTACTCGTGCAACCTTGTTTGAAGCCTCATACTTGTATTATATATGACTTACTGTAAATGGTGAGGGCGCAGGACGTGTCTACTCGCGCCACCTTGTTTGAAGCCTCATACTTGTATTATATATGACTTACTGTAAATGGTGAGGGCGCAGGACGTGTCTACTTGTGCAACCTTGTTTGAAGCCTCATACTTGTATTATATATGACTTACTGTAAATGGTGAGGGCGCAGGACGTGTCTACTCGCGCCACCTTGTTTGAGGCCTCACACTTGTATTATATATGACTTACTGTAAATGGTGAGGGCGCAGGACGTGTCTACTCACGCCACCTTGTTTGAAGCCTCACACTTGTATTATGTATGACTTACTGTAAATGGTGAGGGCGCAGGACGTGTCTACTCGCGCCACCTTGTTTGAGGCCTCACACTTGTATTATATGACTTACTGTAAATGGTGAGGGTGCAGGACGTGTCTACTCGTGCAACCTTGTTTGAAGCCTCATACTTGTATTATATATGACTTACTGTAAATGGTGAGGGCGCAGGACGTGTCTACTCGCGCCACCTTGTTTGAGGCCTCACACTTGTATTTTCCAGCATCTCCTGCCTCTGTATCATGAATCACCAGCACAGCCATATCCTGAAACCATCCAAATATATCATCATCATCCTCGTTATCTCACCTTTGTTTCTTTCCATCCCCCTCCTTCATTTATTATTTTCCTCCATCACGATCAAACTATATCCACCTACTATCTCTTCACCAATATTCAAATTCTGTTATTCAACCATATTAATATGGTGTGAAAAGTTTTTGTATTAATTTATCTTCCAATACATAAGAAATAAGATTTTGAAAAAAATCTTATAACAAACATAAATGTCCAGAAAAAAATTCTTGATGAAAACAAATTAATGTTCAATGTTTAAGTGAATTATGAGATCTCAAGTCACTCTGCAGGCGGCATCCAGCCATGTAAATGACCTCACCTGTTGGTACATCATCTCATATTTCTGGCCAGCATAGATCTCTTTGGGGCCGCGGTACCAGGATATGGTCGCGCGGGGGTCTCCGGGCCGGATCCTAGTCTCCAGTATAGCATTCTCTGGGGCGACCACTGTCATGTCCATCAAGGCTTCCACCACCTCAGGGGGGCTGCCAGCTGTAGCCAGTAGACACACATTGAATAACATTATATCTGGCACTAACTCAGGGGGGCTGCCAGCTGTAGCCAGTAGACACACATTGAATAACATTATATCTGGCACTAACTCAGGGGGGCTGCCAGCTGTAGCCAGTAGACACACATTGAATAACATTATATCTGGCACTAACTCAGGGGGCTGCCAGCTGTAGCCAGTAGACACATATTGAATAACATTATATCTGGCACTAACTCAGGGGGGCTGCCAGCTGTAGCCAGTAGACACACATTGAATAACATTATATCTGGCACTAACTCGGGGGGGGGCTGCCAGCTGTAGGCAGTAAACACATATTGAATAACACTATATCTGGCACTAACTCGGGGGGCTGCCAGCTGTAGCCAGTAGACACATATTGAATAACATTATATCTGGCACTAATTCAGGGGGGCTGCCAGCTGTAGGCTGTGCACATATATTCTTCTAGTTTTATAACTTTTTGTGAGACTTTTTAATCCACTGACACACCACTCCCTGTCACAAAGACAGAAGTAGCAAAATGTTATGCTTCATTATAAGAACTGTCCTAAGATCAATGTATTGTACACTTATATTAGGTGTCTAAATGTCATATTTATCAATAAATCCTTTGCTCAGAACAATATGCTCACTGATTATAATGCAGAGTTGAGGTGGAGTGCAGAAGCACAGATAGAGTGAAGTTAACAATGGCTTTCTCCCATTTTATGCCACACAGTGTGGCGCAATGGTGCAAAAAATTACTAGCACAAAATACAAGATTGTCAAGTCAGGGTCGGGTAAAGGTCTTTAAGGTCAAATGGAGAATTTGCGAATATGTAGAATTATTGACAAATACCTAAACACATAAGTCTGATGTTTATGTTTTCGTCACCGTGCCTGTAATTATATATGTGGCGCGGCGCCATTTGGCATAAAATGGGAGTAAACTGTTAACAGTAGCTATTATTTCATATGATATCAATCATATGTACAAAGCAGTCATAGCACAGCAAAAGGACCTCATGAAATATACAAGTTTAGACACATAATTCATGTAAATCACATCAACTTGCCTGATTCAGAACAGTTCTTAGAAGCAGTTACTCTGCTCGTATTCATATATGTGTGATACGCTTTTGCCACGAGAGAATGTATCTGACGTTTGAGATGAAACCACAGGCAACCAGAGTGCCATCTGCTGCCAGCCTTATCACTACTTCTTCAGTGCAACCTGGGGGAGTTGAATTGGGCTGAGGGGAGAATGCATTCACACCTATTATGTTTCTGGCAAAATCATTTACGATATCTGTTGTTTGTTTTAAAAGATGTAAAAGCACCACAAACATGGTGGCTCTTATGCCTCAGTCACATTTGCACCGGGCGCCGGCCGGGCAGTAACAATCGGCCGACTTCACAGTCTGCCGGGCGCCGGGGAGTTTATAAGCAACAATCTGAGATATGCCGTAGCTGTGGTCACATTATTAAAGGGCACCGCACGACACGTGCAAGACTGAATTACACAGACGTCTGCAGGATATCTTAAAGACGTCTGGATCATTGACAGACGTCTGTAGGATATCCTAAAGACGTCTTTATCATTGACAGACGTCTGAAAGACATCCTAAAGACGTCTGTCTCATTTGACAGACGTCTGAAAGACATCTTAAAGACGTCTATGATATATCGCAGGGAGCCCGTGCGATCATCTGACGATGGTCTATGAACACATGAAATAAATACAAATCTACATTAGGACTATCAAGGACCTCTCGTTGTGCAGCAGGTGAATATTGTCACTATTTTGGAGGGGATTGCTCTGATTGATTGACATAAATATAGAACAGGGAAACCCTAAACAACAACCCATATTTCAAGTGACGTATGACCGGAATTCCGGGCATGGCATACGGGCACCTGTGAGGTGGATTACTGTCCATATATGGACATGTTATTAGTGTCTAAGAAAATATACACATGAGGGATTGGACCCAGTCAACTGTAACCAGTCAACCTAGTGCATTGATGGGTGACAAAGGTAACTAATTTTCATTTCCTCATAGCAGAGTTTCAGGAAACTTTATGAAAATGTGCCATTTGAATTTATATGTGCAAGTAGAAATATAATTGTTTTCATAATATACATTTCTAATGTGGTTATACCCCTAAATCTTAATTGCATAAGGGGTAAACATTTATGAATGAAAAATTGGACATAAAAAAATAATTATCATCCTGTAATATTCAAGCTAGCATGGTGAATTAATGTGATTTTCAAAACACTGACTTCATTTCTGCTGAGATTTTCAGTCCTGACTGGGGTTGATCTTCACAATTACTCCTGGTCATGCTGACTGCCAATACAGTGGCTCCCCCAGTGGCCACAGAGCACATTAAATCCACATTGCGTGTCCAAGGTTTCTTTCAGGCATATC
This sequence comes from Amphiduros pacificus, assembly GCA_949316495.1. Lineage (NCBI taxonomy): Eukaryota > Metazoa > Annelida > Polychaeta > Phyllodocida > Hesionidae > Amphiduros > Amphiduros pacificus. Next base: position 20,027,457 of record OX439011.1, read on the forward strand.
ATGCATATTCTCGATACAGTGGCTCCCCTGGTGTCAACTTGAGACACTAAGGAGGAGCGCAACATGGATGCATGTGTTGCAGCTGAAGGGTTATATCAATCAGTCTGCCACCTTGTGGTGACTAAACACACTATATTCAATTACATTTTTACTTGCGCACAACAAATTAACTTCTCTGACAAATCCGAGCAACTAATTTATAATCGAACTTAACCTATTTTTCACCAAAATGATTTTTCAGTAAAGTTTAAAATTTGTCATTTGTATGTTTAAAATTCCATGGATTACACCAGTTTGTTACTTAATCTGAGTTATAAAATGTATGTTTTATGATATATTTTAATAATGATCAATATCATGAATTTTAGAAATACTAAATTTGGTGCGTTAGACAGTTTTTAGTGAGTTTATAAAGTGATAGAGATTTCATCAAGATCTTCAGAAGAAATATCTAAATATTAAGATTGTCATTACAAAATCATCAATTTTAAATATTTGCTCTTCCATAAATATAAGATTTGTGAAAATCAAACTGGAGTTGGACTGTGTAATTTTATACAATGTAATTTATGTTATGTATTCAATATAGTTTCTTGCAATAAAATCATTTTTGCTATGGACCTGAGTGTTAGGCCAGGTAGTTTAGGGTCTTTTTGTGACCTTGACCTTGACTTGAACCGCTCTGTTTACCCACAATGCCTATTATAGAAGATGCCTTACTTTAATCATGTATTTATTTATTTATTTATCTATTACGCGCATTCAGGGCAGATTTTTCACTGACTAGACTTTACCTTGAGATCTTGCTCCATCAAATGCTGGTTTTGAGTTTAAAGCCTTCAGTTGTTGTGTCATAGGAACATATTGATAATTACATAGGTGATCCTAATGACTAAAGGACATATTGATGTTTTGAGAACATATTGATGTTTTGAGGACATATTGATGTTTTGAGGACATATTGATGTTTTTAGGATTTATTGATGTTTTGAGGACATATTAATGTATTGAGGACATATTGATGTTTTTAGGATTTATTGATGTATTGAGGACATATTGATGTTTTTAGGATTTATTGATGTATTGAGGACATATTGATGTTTTTAGGATTTATTGATGTATTGAGGACATTAATGTTTGTAGGATATATTGATTTTTGAGAGGATATATTGATTTTTTGAGGATTTATTGATGTTTTGAGAACATATTGATGTTTTTAGGATTTATTGATGTTTTTAGGATATATGGATGTTTTGAGGACATATTGATGTTTTGAGAACATATTGATGTTTTTAGGATTTATTGATGTTTTTAGGATATATGGATGTTTTGAGGACATATTGATGTTTTGAGAACATATTGATGTTTTTAGGATTTATTGATGTTTTTAGATATATGGATGTTTTTAGGATATATTGATGTTTTGAGAACATATTGATGTTTTATTGAGGACATATTGATGTTTTGAGAACATATTGATGTTTTTAGGATTTATTGATGTACTGTATTGAGGACATTAATGTTTGTAGAATATATTGATTTTTGAGAGGATATATTGATGTATTGAGGATATACTTAGGTTTTTAGTATATATTGATTTTTTGAGGATTTATTGATGTTTGAAAGGACATTTTGATGTTCTGAGGACATACTGATGTTTTCAGGATTTATTGATGATTTTAGGATATATATTGACGTTTGTAGGACATACTGATGTTTTTAGGACATTAAGGACATATTGACCTTTGTAAAATATATTGATGTTTTGAGGACATTTTGATGTTTTGGGGACATATTGATGTTTGTAGAACATATTGACATTTTTTGGATATATTTATGTTTTTTGGATATATTGATGTTTTGAGGACTTTTTGATGTTTTGAGTACATTTTGATGTTTGTAGAACATATTGATGTTTGTAGAACATATTGACATTTTTAGGATATCTTGATGTTTTTTGGATATATTGATGTTTTGAGTACATTTTGATGTTTGTAGAACATATTGACATTTTTAGAACATATTGACATTTTTAGAATATATTGACATTTTTAGAATATGTTGACATTTTAAGGATATGTTGATGAGCATTACGAGAGCTATGCCATCCTAGGGAATATATATCTCTTACACTACTTGACCGGGAAGAAGCCTATTTAGTAAAATGAATAGGAAAAAGGAATGGTGCATTATTATTTGGCAATGTTACTTCAGATCTGTGTCACTGTTTGTACAATTCACTTTTACATTCCTGCTACTTGTGGTAAACTCATTTAACTTCCAGAGAAAAACAAATGCTGAACCACTTTTAGATTCAAAATTTTCATTCCGCAAATGGCCAGTTCTCAAATATTCAGTACCCTGAATTGGAGATGTTTGTATAAATGGGCTTCCTTCCCTTTGTTACCCCCTACCCCTTTGTTACCCCCTACCCCTTTGTTACCCTCTACCCCTTTGTTACCCCCTACCCCTTTGTTACCCCCTACCCCCATTTGTTACCCCCTATCTCTTTGTTACCCTCTACTCCTTTGTTATCCTCTACCCCTCTGTTACACTCTCCCACTTTGTTACGCCCTACCCCTCTGTTACACTCTCCCACTTTGTTACGCCCTACCCCTTTGTCACCCTCTACCCCTTTGTTACCCCCTACCCCTTTGTTACCCTCTACCCCTTTGTTACCCCCTACCCCTTTGTTACCCCTACCCCTTCGTTACCCTCTACCCTTCTGTTACACTCCCACTTTGTTACTTTTTACCCTTTTAGAAGTAGTTCTGTACCCTATCAATGTATGGTGGATATATAGGATATTGTTATTATTGTTTTAAATTTAGGAAAATATTCATTCAGAGTTTCTGTACTTGAATTGACAGAATTGTGTCAGGGAATATTCATGTAAATGGAAAAGATGTGCAAAATATTTTGAAAATTCAAAACATTAGATTTGATTTCATCTGTTCTGCAGTATAATCTTTTGTTTGTGTCAGGGAAAATGATAAACTGGTCATAAAAATCTGGTATTAGTGAAGTTCATATTTGCCGACATAAAATGTACGCATGCGCAGGACAGATGGAAGCAAATGTTCAAGAGTTGAGCGTACACTGGTCTTTTCCATCTCCATCATCAACAATCCAGGATTACTCTCTTCCTACCAGGAGATGGGTTTTTTTTTTCGCATTCGAGAAAAGTTTTGGAATGAGATTGAGATCATGTCTCTAGACCAGATATTGGTACCATGTCTCTAGACCAGATACTGGTACCATGTCTCTAGACCAGATACTGGTACCATGTCTCTAGACCAGATACTGGCACCATGTCTCTAAACCAGATACTGGTACCATGTCTCTAGACCAGCTAGTGGTACCATGTCTCTAGACCAAATACTGGTACCATGTCTCTAGACCAGCTAGTGGTACCATGTCTCTAGACCAGATACTCTGGTACCATGTCTCTAGACCAGATACTCTGGTACCATGTCTCTAGACCAGATACTCTGGTACCATGTCTCTAGACCAGCTAGTGGTACCATGTCTCTAGACCAGATACTCTGGTACCATGTCTCTAGACCAGCTAGTGGTACCATGTCTCTAGACCAGATACTGGAACCATTTCTCTAGACCAGCTAGTGGTACCATGTCTCTAGACCAGCTAGTGGTGCCATGTCTCTAGACCAGCTAGTGGTACCATGTCTCTAGACCAGCTAGTGGTACCATGTCTCTAGACCAGCTATTGGTGCCATGTCTCTAGACCAGCCAGTGGTACCATGTCTCTAGACCAGCTACCAGATTGGGACTAAATTGTCTTCCAAATCAGCTTTATTTGATTTCAGCATATACTTACTTCCCTTTTTCTGAGAGAAAATATGATTGGGTTTGAAGGCTACATTTTCCTACATACTCTAACAAAAGGACATTTTCCTCGTTTTGTACAGTCTCTTCCAAAACAGCCAACACAATCTTGTGAGTGGTTGAGTAGGCTGTTTTGTAAGGTACTGTAGGCTTGCTTACACAGAGGTGTTTTGGCCCTGACGGGAAGTGTAGGGTTAGAGAAGGGTCCCACTCCGGCTTTGTTCTCCGCGGCCACCCGGAACTCGTACATGTTGTCCTCTATCAGACCAGATACGTTCTGCGCCAGCTCCGGTATGGTCTCCTTGTTGGCTCGGATCCATTTGAATCCACCCTCGACGCGATACTCTATGATATAATTGAAGATTTCGGCCCCTCCGTCGTCGTGCGGAGGCTGGTACTTGAGACCCACAGAAGTGTCCTTCAGTGAAGTCACCTCTGGGGGATCTGGCTTACCAGGTTTAGCTGCAGAAGAAATATGTGAAAACTTAAAATAAATGCAAGAATATACATAAAATATTTCAAAAATCTCTATAGATTTTATCAAATTGATTTTGCGATAAAATTATTTACAAAATTTTGAATGATGATAGAGTATATGAGGATTTAAACATTCTTTGCCAGTATTTTCTTTTGGTGAAAAATGATAATTTCTTGTTTTTTATCCAGAAAATACAAAATAAGTGCAATAATTGGTCCTGAAAATTGCCAAAATACCATTTTACAGGCAATTTGTTACTACTTTTAGAAATTCACTTTCCAGAGCAATTTGGGCAAATCTTTCGGCCCCCCCAAAAACTACTAGTCAGTCTTGGAGGTTTCCAGAAATATATGACGTTGCCAAGCAACTTTCTCACATTTAGTAAAAATAAGTGTGTTTTGCAAAGTTGAAATTAGTTGTCATTGTGATGAATTTTGGATCTGTATCAGGTCAGATATTCTAAGCAGGCCACAAGCCAGTTGATATTTACATGCTTAGTACTATCTGCATTGATAAGATGTAAGTTTATTCTGTAAAGGAGGATTTGTAAATGATTCAGTTGCCATGGATACTTACACCATGGGTCCTTAGCAACCACAGGTTGTGATGGTGAGCTTGGGGGACCTTGACCCACTTTGTTTTCAGCTGTGATGCGGAATTCATATTCGTTCTCCTCAATCAGATCCGTCACCTTCAAGGTCAAATCTGTGACGTTTCCATTGACCTTGACCCAGCGTGAACTTGAGGTCAAACGTCGCTCTACCAAGTACCCAGTGATGGGGGAGCCACCATCTTCCGCTGGTGGTTTCCATGACAATATCAGACTTTCTTTGAAAACATCAGAAACTTCAGGAGCCAATGGTGGGCCAGGAACATCTGTATGGAAACAGAGACATCTACAGGTGGTGGAAGAAACTAAAACAAACTAGAACAGACATGCATTATAAACAGGCATATATTTTGTCTTACTTATGAAAGCTGTGAAAATTCAAGATGCTCACTGATCAAAACATTATGAATATTTTGCTGTTTAAATATATCAAACTTTCGTTTTGTGTTATATCAATTATAATGCAAGTAATTTTCATTTATTGAAAGAATAGCAAAGTTGCATTCTTTGTCAAATACATATCAAAGATGTGTTAAATTAAAGATAGAATAAAGATTTCAAATGCCGTTAGATCAAAAATAGATAAATTATGAGAGAAGATATTTTGCAAGAAAAACCTTTCACCTTTTTTTAGTACCAAAGCAGACGTCTTTCTTCACAAATAGTTTAGCTATATGTCACTAGGTGGAAGCACGTGTTAAAAATATTTACAGTAAAGTGCTACCCCCTGGTGATATATATGAGAACTATGATTTGTGAACAAGAATAGATTGCATATTATTGGAAATATGCTTCATGATAACTTAGTAGCAGTACTACCATACCTAATTCTAAGAGATTAAACCAAAATAAGAAAAGGGAGATAGAGAAGAATAAAATATCCATTCCTCAAAATAAGGATATGCTAATAAATGTTGGTGCCAACCATAACCAGTGCAGGTCATTTGCATATGACCTTTGAACTATGGTAGCAACAATTACCTTTTTCTCACTACTGACTTTTCTACTCTATCGAAACTACAATTATACAAAATGGCGCGCACAGTTGTCCTGCTCTCCAAAATGGCCGTCATCATTCACAGTAATATCGCAATTTAAGACATATTTTCATCACACGAGACCCAAGCAGAGAAAAATATATATTTCATTTCTGTGATACTTTTTGACTCAAAACTTGACCCCTGTCAAGGTCACTCTGAACTAACACGAGTTGCCTTGACAACAGTCAGGAATTAGGTCAATGCCTATGAAGGGTTGAAGATAATCATCGTTTTTCATTGGTCAAATCTGACCGTGGTTGCATGGCAATTTCAAGAAAGTACCTATTCCTGAAACTAAAATAATCATAATATAATATATTTGTAGACATCACAATGATTTCTCACCATGCAGACTCTTGGGAGTCACAGATTTGGGAAGCTCGGCAAATTCACCGAGTCCGACCTCGTTCTCAGCAGCCACTTCAAACATGTAAGGCGTGTTCTCGATGAGTCCGTCTACGAGCTGCGTCAGGTCTTTGGTCTTGCTGTGGAACGACCACTGGCGCTTGGAGGCGTCACGCTTCTGCACTGTGTAGGATGTGATCTCGCTGCCTCCGTTGTCCGCCGGCAAGTCCCACTTCAGACTGACGGTGTTGTTGGTGAATGCAGTTACCTTTAGGTTCTCTGGCGGACCTGGTTTATCTGCAATCACAAAGTGCACCACGCTCAGAACAATATATTAACTACATCAATGATATTATAGGGCCTTAAGTGGAGTATGTATTGTTGATACAGCTCCGAAATATGAGAAAAAGTGCATGCAGCATTGCAAGTACAGTATCAAAAGTACAATTTAATATAGTTTTTCAAGTATAATACTATGAATACAACACTATAAATGCAATATTTCAGTTGAAGTCATGTGGGTGCACTGCCAGGTATAATATCTATTGTATGAACAGTAATTTCATCTTTGATAATACCAGGAGTGTAATATTGGAGGTACAGTACCATAGGCATGGTATAGTTAAATACCACAGTACCATGTCTAGAGTTGACAGTCAAATTTTAAAGAAATTTTTTGCCTCAATGCACCAAACTTACTTAAAATTGTACTTAGAATTAACATTTACATTTAAGGTGGCTAGTTATATAAAATGGCCTACCTAGCACAATAACTTTGATGTTGAATGTAGTTTTGCCATGTTTGTTTTCCATGGTTACGCTGTAGCGACCGCTGTCCTTCCTGATGACCTTGGTCAAGGTGAGAGAGGTCATTCCTCGGATAGTTTCCTCTGTGAAGCGTTTCCTGTCGGGCATGGCACCATTATTATACTCCCACACCACTGACGGCATCGGGTTTGCGCTGAACGGAAGCTCAATGGCTGTCGAGGCTCCTGCCCGCAGAATCAACGTGTCCTCCATCTTTTTCAGGAACATAGGGGGCGCTGCAAAATAATGAAAAACGAGCAACATTAACGAAGGAAAAATATTAGCCAATAAATACATTCATCAATCAGAGTCTACATGTTACTGGTATACATCAATGGTTAAAACCAGTTAGAGCCTAACACCTATTCCGTCACGCAATAACGCGACCAAATGAGGTCACACAAGAAAACCGCATTGTGATCAAATCATGCCATGCATGGCATATGCCTGATGAAATAGTGCCACGCAACAGTTGTGCATGACATGCAATAGCCATGACCAAATCGTTATTGCATGACTAAATAGATGTTTCGTTCTAACTGATGGTGAATATTTCACTGTTAACCCAGATTCCCTGTGCTAATCTATGGAGTTCCCTCCAAACTCCACCTGCCGCGCTAAACCATGTCACGGCTGACTGACTTTCTAACAGAATCCCTACACATACATATATATAACAAACTGAATAGTAACATTCCTTCACAACAGTTGATTCACCATTTTAAGTGACTATATCATACTTTATCTTTTTAGCACCTCTATTTTTATTAAAGCCCTACATGTGTATTATATTTTCATGAATCTATATAATAATGAACTCTCTTTTACTTATCTTGGAATTAACAGTTGGAACCAAACAACTATTCGGTCACACATAAATGGGATCAAATAAGATCCTGCATGACTATTGCATGACATCATCTGGTCACGCATGGCTGTTGCATGACATTTGTTCACGCATTCATCATGCATGACACAATATTGCTATGCCATGGTCGTGTGTGACTTCATATGATCACACTCATGCATGACCAAGAAGGTGTTTGGCTCCAACTGATCAGATCAGCGGAAGCGTTCTGACTGCAGCATATTTCTGTGATAACACCCCCAGCTGATATCATAACATTCACTCGGCTGACACATCATAACTTCTCTACATAGCAGTTGGCCTATTTCTACATAGCAGTAGAAAGTATAAAAAAATCATCTGACCGATACCAACACCAATACCGAAACTGATTTCTCTCTGTTACCCAAATGTGTTCCTTGTCCCCAGGTCATGTCAAAGGTCACACAAAGGTCAGGCAGCTACTGATATTCTGGCAGGTCGCGTTTCTTGCGGTAATTTTTCCTACAGTTCCTTCCCAGTTTCTCGCTTGCTGTGTTCCTGGCACGACATTGGCTCCTGAAGTTTTCATCACGTCCTATGGTAAAGTTTACCCACCAAGACCATGATCGTTACCAAGGTCATCTTGGTGTCCATGACAATGGCGCAGTTAGCACAGAGGGTGCTGGGTATGTTGCTGGTTGTATGGGACTCTGTACTGTACCAATACCTAACACAGCAGTGGTGCTTGCTATACTGCCCCTGGCAGGCCCTCTGAGGGGTGAACGACATGCCCCAAATACCTCACACACACACATAAGATCCTCTCCTATCTCCTTCCTGCAGCCATGGCAACAAAACATAGAACCTGTCTCCCCTAGTAACTGAGTGTTTCCTTTGTCACTCCTCAGAGTGGAAACCCCTCACAAATTATCACATCTTTGGGCATATAAAATCTATCTAAAGTGAACAATGATATGAAGGAGAAATGCAAAGAGAAGGCATAAAAACATCCCCCTTGTAGGGCTTGGGGGGGATCCAACATGTGCAGGTGATAGACCGTTGGTGTGGAGCTGCCAAGGCTGAAGGCCTGGACGGCTGAGGCTGTGGTTGCTAGGTAGGGTTGCCGTGGAGATCACACTGATAGCAACAAGATAAGAACTCTTCAGTCTTTGAGTTCCTGCAGACCAACAAGCAGTAGTAGTTGCTTGAGTTATATTCCCTTAAATTCTGACATCTTTACTTTTTCAATCATGAAGTGGCGTTCCTGTCATGTTGTGATCGCCGTAGCAACCCCCCCTAGCAACCAGACATCAAGCCTAGCATCACCTCCAAGTCCCTGTATAATATGCAGAATTTACCCCCTCTATACTATTATTCACTTGTATAACCTTATTCCTAGTTACTTTAGAATTTAAAAACTTTATGAGAAGACAAATGCTCAACTTGCTATTATCCAAATATTTAGTTGATGACCTTGGAAGATAAAGATATCAAATACCAGAAATAACTGGGCTAATGTTCCGCTAGAATATTTTTTGTATGCATAAATGCCTCCCCTCCCATTGGCTGGCTGAGGATGCAAATCGGAAGAAAATCTTGTAAAAACCAGGCAGCCCTGAATACAAAGTGTACTGCACAAATTTATAATAAACGTGGTGCTAATGTTTTATTCACAATTTTTGATTTTTTTAAATATACAGAATAACAAAACTCTATTTTTTTTACACTGTTTCAAAAGTGGTATAAATTCAAAAAGGCTGATTTCACAGAGAAGTATGTCAGTGGCACTGCTGTGGAGGGATGTATTGACTACGAAGTCGTTCCTGAGATTCTGCCACACTTTTTATTCCCATATAACCTTTGAAAATGTTCCGTTAGACTGACTGCTTGTAATGTTAAAAAAAAACAGACTTGCAAAAAGCTATTTCTTTTCAAAATATCTATTTTTTTAGACTGATTGATTGTAATGTTGAAAATATCCTTGTTAGCTTTAAACAACTCACTCTAGATATTATTCTATTCGTAAGTTGCACAATTTTGTCCATTTTAGTAAAAAGAAAAGTTATATATTAATTTTTAAACTAAAATGTTTCAGGAAATCAGTTTCATTTTTTATTGTGTAAGATTATGAGGATCCAGGCTTTGTCGTGAAGCAAATCTCCCGATTATGCTGTAACAGGTTATTATCAGAAGCTGGCTGGGTATGTTAACCGCTTTGTACTCACTGGCTGTGGTCTATTATAGAACGGTGGCAGAAACACCGACACCTCCCCTAACAAGAAATGCTGACTTGCGGCAGGAAACATGCCTTTTTTCTTGTTGTTTCAGACATCAAACTTGACAATGTCAAGTTGTGTACTTCACATCATGAGATCGATTACATTTATCCTGACATCTATCCTAACACTTGAGATATGTCCCAATGAAGATTTCTATCAATCCTTCAGATTACATTTATCCTGATATCTATCCTAAATACTTGAGATGTGTGCCAATGAAGATTTCCACCTAGTATATTTCTATCAATCTTTTTCCTTGTTCTATCCAAAGCATAGCATCTGGAGTTTGGACAATGTTCTGTATTCATTTAACCACAGGCCTCTTTTCAATTTTCCCTTCAGTGCTCCTTCTCAGACTTTATTATATGATAATCTACCCTGAGAGGCCCCATATGGGAGACATCAAGATATACCTCATCTTCATAGCAATATAAACAAGAGAGAGAGAGGTTAAGCCTACTTCTCTCAGGATTATCTCATAGATTATCTTACCATCAGAGATAATCTCTATTGAGGAGCCAATCTATGAAGGATTATCTTGGATTAATGATAATCCAAGCTGAAGTAGATCAAATGTTTGTAATGTTTGTGATGAAATGGCATAATTTTGTGAGCATAAATATATTGGATATATCATATATAACTTAAAGTGGGAGAATGTTATGTATTTTACCAGTTTTTTTTTATCTAACTATGCATGGCACAATTTGGTCATAAACCATATTTGATTTCTAGAAATTTATAATAAAGTAAATAAATGAGATGAAATTTGTATTTATTGAGGTGCATCCATGAGATCTGTATCAAAATATTAACATCAGGAGGTGCAGTCTTGTGATATGATATCAGATATCAAGTATGGTTTGATGCCTGATATGACTCTGCACATCCCACACATACCTAAGAGTTCAGCTGTTTATCTGCAGACACCCTGGATGTCTGAGAGTATCTAGCTTTTATCTGAATCCTGCCACACAACTATTTCAGCCTCCACCAGTGACATTGCCAACACTCTATTTCGTACAAGGATGGTCCAGCAGATTTCAACATGTCTGGTTCCATCAATGCTCCCTCCATTAATTCATTTCCCACAGTTCATACTTTTTAATTTGCTTTTATTTGTTCAGTATACATTATAGTTTTAATGCCACTAATCAAGTTAATGAAGAAAATGAAATAGCAACAGAGAAGAATGAACTTATCTCAATGTTTAATGTCAAACTTCCTACTTTAAATCAATGAAATGTGGTTATAAGTGACGATAATATAAGCACAAGCTCCAGTATACCTCCACAGTAAATATCAGGTAAATAAACACGCAAGTTATTGTATCCCAGGTAGCCGGGTCAAGTACACAGCCCCCCTCAGGACAGTGGTTAGATACCATCCCATCTGTTGCTATGGATACCCTAACAATGAGTTGTGGGGTACGTCATGTTTACATATAGCAATGCACTGGCATATATACCACACAGAACTAATATTGTTCTGATGGCATTTCCATCTTGAATAATATTGATGAAACTCTTCCCCCTTACTTCAAGAGACTGCACGAGTCAGCTGTAATTTGTATGATCAGGTCAGAAGTCAAAGCTACAGACTGGAAGATGAAATCTGGTAAAATATTCTGCAACTTTCAGGATCTGCTTTCTCTTTACAGCAATAAATCATAATACAACTGCCCCGATCTGCTGGTCCCATACCCTCATAATGGTACTTTACTTTTACTGGTCCCATACCCTCATAATGGTGCTTTACTTTTACTGGTCCCATACCCTCATAATGGTGCTTTACTTTTACTGGTCCCATACCCTCATAATGGTGCTTTACGTTTACTGGTCCCATACCCTCATAATGGTGCTTTACTTTTACTGGTCCCATACCCTCATAATGGTGCTTTACTGTGACTGGTCCCATACTCTCATAATGGTGCTTTACTGTTACTGGTCCAATATCCTTCAAATGAATCTTATTTCTGCTTGTCTCCTTGCTTCAAATAAAATCTTCCTCCGTTTGAATTATACCCTGCCAGCAAAGAGATTTCTCTGCTGAAGGTCAGGAATGTGATGGCAAATTCTGAAGCAAGCCTCACACAATACCTCTACCTTCCACATTATACCTGCCTCCCCTCTACACCCTCTCCTCTATACCCTCCCCTCTGCACCCTCCCCTCGACACCCTCCCCTTGGTACCCTCCCCTCAACACTCTACCCCCTACACCCTCCCCTTGGCACCCTCTCCTCTACACCCTCCCCTTGGCACCCTCCCCTCTACAACCTCCCCTCTACACTCTACCCTCTGCACCCTCCCCTATACACACTCCTGTTCACACCCTCCCCTCTACACCTCCCCTCTACACCCTCCCCTCTACACCCTCTACACCCTCCCCTTGGCACCCTCTCCTCTACACCCTCCCCTGTGCACCCTCCCCTCTACACCCTCCCCTCTATACTCTACCCTCTGCACCCTCCTGTTCACACCCTCCCCTCTACACCGTCCCTACAGACTGGTATCTGATATTTGGAAGCAATCCAGGAAGTCTATAAGAAAAATGTGGTTTGTTTTCCCTGGCACATTTCTTGGCGAGTAGTGTGACCTACTTTAACATAAACATATTCTCTGTGGTCTTGTAGCGTTAATGTTCAGCTTAACCCTCAGTACCCGACTTCACCACTCCTGAGGCTCTATTAACATTATGTGTAGGCCCTCAGTTCTACAATCATCTCACAGCCATCCTCTTCTCAGTGCTTTTACAACTTCTACAGTTGAGCGTCAAGGGAAAAGGTTAAGTTAGATATCAAGGGAAAAGGTAAAGTTGAATGACACTGAAAATGGTCAAGTTGATTGGAACGTGTGAAAAGAACAAAAAAGAGAGTTTGCATGAAATTAATAAAATAAACACTAGGTATATTATTCTGACAAATGTAAGATATCAGCATAGGAGGAGGCTTATGGGTATGGTGCAGTCGGATTCATCAGCTGACAGCAGAGAAACAACAGAGAAAAGAGTAAAACCAAATATATCTGATCAATATCTGATATAGTCCAAACATCTGACAATATATTGCTCCACCTGATCCAGTCAAAACAGAGAGATGCATGGCATGGACTGGCTGAGTATTGGCCTTGAGACCCTGGGATCCCTGGTTCAAATCCCGACCAGTTCCCAAGTGCTACGAGCAGACATTGGGGCCGCATATACCGTGGACTATGTACATACAGGAATATAGCTGACCTATAATCTGACGTATGGAAACCATAGAGATGAGCAGTGTCATATACCGTGAACTATGTACATACAGGAATATAGCTGACCTATAATCTGACGTATGGAAACCATAGAGATGAGCAGTGTCATATGCCGTGGACTATGTATATACAGGAATATAGCTGACCTATAATCTGACGTATGGAAACCATAGAGATGAGCAGTGTCATATACCGTGGACTATGTACATACAGGAATATAGCTGACCTATAATCTGACCTATGGAAACCATAGAGATGAGCAGTGTCATATGCCGTGGACTATGTACATACAGGAATATAGCTGACCTATAATCTGACGTATGGAAACCATAGAGATGAGCAGTGTCATATACCGTGGACTATGTATATACAGGAATATAGCTGACCTATAAATCAAATGTATTGGAGGGCTTGAGTCTTCCATATAATATTTTGTCACATCACTATTAAACCTGTTTAAATCTAACCTGTTTATTAAGTGACAAGCTCCAAATTAACCTGTTTATTCAGTGTTTGTTTAAATCTAACCTGTTATTAAGTGATAAGCCCTAACTTAACCTGTTTATTCAGTGTTTGTTTCAACCTAACCTGTTTATTCAGTGATAAGCTCCAATCTAACCTGTTTATTCAGGTATTAACCTAAGCCCAGCCTGTCTATTCAATGATTAGCACAAACCAGACCTGTTTTTTCAGCAATTAATTTAAGCTTTAAATTTTACCTTTGACGGTCAGCTTAGCTTCAGAGGTAGTTTCCTTGAACCTGACCGCATAGTCTCCCTCGTCCTTCTCGTCGGCCTCCTCCACCACCAGGCGGTGCTTGCCTCCCTCTGAGATCATATCGTACTTAGAGGATCGCTTGAGTGGCTGATCTCCACGGAACCATTCTGCTTTCAGATCTTTCTTGGATATCTCACATTTGAATTCTCCCTTAATTCCGACCTTCTCAAGATTCACGTCTTTTAGGGGAACCAAGAAATTGATAGGCTCAACTGGAAATATAGAACATCTTTCTTCACTCAACAGATTAATGTAACATACCTTGTATATTCTATAATAAAATGCAATTTAGCGTAAAACGTTTATAATCATTTGTTTTCATTTTTATAAACATTTGTTTGTAGCATGAATCAATGATGCTGAAAGACTTGAGGTAATAAAACTCTGATTAATCACCAGGTGTCACTGAGAACAATGGGGTGAGACCTACCATATTTGGCTGGTTTGGAGGGGTCGGATGGAGGTCCTTGTCCAGCCTTGTTCTCTGCCGTCACTCGGAATTCGTACTGAGTCTCCTCTTTCAGACCGCTGACGTTGAAGTTGTTTTCCGGAACCTTCTGCCCCTCGCTGACCTTCTTCCACTTGATGTCGCTCACCACTCGTGCCTCCACGATGTAGTTTGTGATCGCTGCTCCTCCGTCGGAGATCGGCGGTGTCCAGGCCAGATTGGCTGTCTCAGCCGTAATCTCCTCCACCACTGGAGTGCCGGGTTTGCCAGGAACGTCAAATGGATCCTTGGCGATGATTGTTCCAGTTCCAGCAGATGGTTTTCCGACACCTGCCTCGTTTACAGCAGATACACGGAACTCATACTCCGACATTTCCGTAAGGTCAGTGAAGTTGTACATCAAGGGTTTCAGTGGGTCTTTGTTGACCTTTGACCAGCGAGAGCTGTACCCTGATTTCATCTCGATCAGATAGCCGATGATAGGTGACCCGCCATCACTTTCTGGTGTCTGCCAGGTGAGCGTGCATGATGTCTTTGTAATGTCATTGACCTGTACATTTACTGGAGGTCCAGGCGGATCTGAAAAAAAGAAACATTCCCATTAAATCAAAACTTGTTTGAGCATTAAATCAGTGATATATTTTATTCATTAAAAAAAAAAATTCACATCCTTCTGAGTAAATCATAGGTCTAATTTAATCATTAACCCGAAAGAATCACTAAACTAACCAAATGGAAGTCGGGCCTTGACAGGTTCAATGGTTGTCCAATCAGATTGTCCGATTTCATTTTCTGCTGCCACCTGGAAGATGTACTCATTGCCCTCAGTCAGTTTGGGAGCTTTGAGGGTCAGTGTCTTGGCATTGGTGTCGTTGACCTTGGTGAAGGCCGCACGCTTTGTGTCCCTCTTTTCCAGGGTGTAGCCCGTGATGGGGGCGCCACCGTCATTCTCTGGTACATCCCACTTGAGAACAGCATAATCCTTGTTGATCTCCGTCACTCTCAGGTTGGGTGGCGGAGAGGGCTTGTCTGCAAAAAGTAAATTCAAATTATATCATATATCAACTATTTGAATGCTGTGGTCCCAAATAATCTAAAACAATTTGAGGATTATGATGTTTGGTTTGATTAGGTCTAATTTTTATTATTGCTTTAAACTCAATCTTTTTCATTATGATTGTTTTTAAAATCTTATTTACCAGTATCTTTAAAAAAGAATACTCTAAAATAAAAGTAACCATGGTTACCTTTGATGGTAAGAGCAAAGTCAGCGCTGGCAGATCCTACAGCATTTTCTGCACTGACCGTGACCTTGCCGGTGTAGTCACCGGTCACGCCCTTGATGGAGAGTGAGGATGACCCGTTTGTCGTATCTATGGTGACGCCATTACCAGAGCTCAGAACACTGTCGTTATGACGCCACAGGACTTGCGGTGTAGGTACGCCCACGATGTTCACAAAGATGGACAGAGTAGACCCGGCTTTTTGCACGATGCCTGAGGCGTACTTGTCCTCGTAGGTAATCTCTGGTGCAACTGAAAGGTCAAGGTCAACAAGGTCAAATCAATTAATATAACTGATATATGACTTTTCACATAATAACTGTGTGAAAGATGATGTGGAGGATCATAGGAAGTTTCAGAGAAAATTATATTTTAGAAAAAATTATGATGTGATTATGACAATGATAATAATGGTTAGAGGTTATGATGATTACGAGGATAACGGTCATATGGTTACTGCTGGTAGGAGGATAACGGTCATGATAATACTGTCAGTAAGAGGATGCCGGTCATGATAATACTGCTGGTAGGAGGATAATGGTCATGATAATACTGTCAGTAAGAGGATACCGGTCATGATAATACTGCTGGTAGGAGGATAAAAGTCATGATAATACTGTCAGTAAGAGGATACTGGTCATGATAATACTGCTAGTATGAGGATAATGGTCATGATAATACTGCTGGTAGGATAACGGTCATGATAATACTGTCAGTAAGAGGATACTGGTCATGATAATACTGCTAGTATGAGGATAAAGGTCATGATAATACTGCTAGTATGAGGATAAAGGTCATGATAATACTGCTGGTAGGATAATGGTCATGATAATACTGTCAGTAAGAGGATACTGGTCATGATAATACTGCTAGTATGAGGATAAAGGTCATGATAATACTGCTGGTAGGATAACGGTCATGATAATACTGCTGGTAGGAGGAGAACGGTCATGATAATACTGTCAGTAAGAGGATACTGGTCATGATAATACTGCTAGTATGAGGATAATGGTCTTGATAATACTGCTGGTAGGATAACAGTCATGATAATACTGCTGGTAGGAGGATAATGGTCATGATAATACTGCTGGTAGGAGGATAACAGTCATGATAATACTGCTGGTAGGAGGATAATGGTCATGATAATACTGCTGGTAGGAGGATAATGGTCATGATAATACTGTCAGTAAGAGGATAACGGTCATGATAATACTGTTGGTAGGAGGATAACGGTCATGATAATACTGCTGGTCGGAGGATAACGGTCATGATAATACTGCTGGTAGGAAGTAATGATATTGTTTGTGTGGTTGGCTTACCATGGACTGTCAGTGAGGCCTCGGTATCGCAGCGTCCCAGCTTGTTCATAGCAGACGCCATGTAGTTGCCGGCGTCTGATAACTCGGTGGTCTTGATGGTCAAGGTCGCTGTGGCTTCCTCGTAGCACATCACATGACGACTATTCTGATGGACCTCACGGCCATTCTTGTACCTAAAATATATACATTACTCTGTAACAATACATCCATATACGAAGAGTATTTCACCTACCATTCATAATATCTAGAGGTTATCATTCCTTATAACTTTCCCTAAAAGTTCAAATTAAAATCCAAAACTGGAATGAATCCAGGAAAGGGCATGAAGACTGACATTTCATCACTTAATTCAACCTTTGATTCCTATGCAATATTCTCATGATATGTGATGAATATCATTTTTAAAAAAGCATGACCTTACCATGAGACGGTAGCGGCAGGGTTGCCAGGGGCGATCTCACACTGGAGTGTGACGTCGCTAGGGGCAACCACAGTCTTAGGTTGCAAGTCTGTTACCACACGGGGCGGCTCACCAACTGCAACAAAGTAACATAACTTAACATACATACATCCCTCACTGGCATTTGAGTGTAATCCTAATCAAAAATATATCTATCATATGTATATCAGTCATTTTTTTAAAATAAAAAGTGGAAAAAACAACAATTTTACAGGCAAAACAAATAATTTGACTGGTCACTGTTTCAGCCTAAGTAACTGATGAGTTCCTTGGCACGCAAAAACACATATTAGTTATTATTCGATGATTTGCATAAGAAAAAAAAACAACAATTTTGTGGACCAGACAAATAATTTGACTGGTCCCTGTCATTTGGAGACAAGTTTTGTCAAAACTAAACAAATTGATAGATTCCTTGGCATAAATAAATATATATCAGTCATTATTCAATATTTCCCAAAAACTGATTGGAATAGGAAAGAAAAATTTGCAGAACAGACAAATAATTTGACTGGTCACTAACTAACCGATGGGTTCCTTAGCCTGCACGGGGGTGGTACTCTGAGAGTAGGGGCCCTGTCCAGCCAGGTTCTCTGCCGCCACTCGGAACTCATAGGTGGCGCTCTGCTTTAAGCCTCGAGCCATATACTTGGTCTCCGGGATCTTGTCCTGTGTGATCCTCGTCCATTTGAAAAGTCCTTCCTCACGATATTCCAGGACGTAGTTGAAGATCGGTGATCCACCGTCGTCCTCTGGAACCTTCCATGACAGCGAGATGGCGCCATCTTTGATTTCCAGATATTCTGGACATCCAGGAGGTCCTGGTTTGGCTA
The DNA here is from genome assembly GCA_949316495.1 of Amphiduros pacificus. NCBI lineage: Eukaryota > Metazoa > Annelida > Polychaeta > Phyllodocida > Hesionidae > Amphiduros > Amphiduros pacificus. The sequence goes on from OX439011.1 coordinate 20,046,060, forward strand.
AAACATAAATGTTTGAGTAAAATATTTGTTTCATATAAAATGTCAAAATAATAAATAAAGCTACAACCGATGCCTCTTATAATTTAAATATTCTGTTTGAAACATCCAATATTATAATTAAATTTAAAAAAGACGCTATCAAAGCACATTTATTTATTTATAAAGTGTTTTTTTTATCTGTTGCTGAGATCTTAAACAGATCATGATATAAACACTGTATTTAGAAAAGACTGCAGCTTCAATTCAAAAGCTAAATTATGGTTGCTATGGTAACATACTGAATGGGTCCTTAGCAACCACAGGTTTGGAAGCTGCTGGTGGGCCACATCCGACCTTGTTTTCAGCAGTGATGCGGAACTCGTACTCTGTGTCCTCAATGACCTCTTTGTCTGTGTAAGCGAGCTCTGTGATTGGTTCCTTGGTGACCTTGAGCCAGCGTGTGCTCAGAGTCTGGCGTCGCTCCACGTAGTAACCGGTCACCTCAGTGCCGCCATCTGTCAGCGGAGGTTTCCACGTCATCGAGATGTAGTTGTGGAAGGCTTCGGTTATTTCCACCTCTTCTGGTGGACCGGGAGGATCTGCATTGTATATTAATAAATAATTACAAACATATTGATAAAAACAGAAAAGTATATTTGTTTTGTCACATTTAATGAGGTTATTTCCAATCCAAGGCAATTTATCTATTTCCATATTTTTGTCACTTTTTATAAATAAAGTTGATTTATTTTTACATCAACTGCTAATTTCTCTTCAATGAAATCAAAATCAAAATTTTATGGTTCTTGTCTTACCAAACGGACTCTTGGGGGTGACGGTCAGTTCAGCAGCAGGGCCAACGCCGACGTCATTCTCGGCCGCGACCTTGAACTTGTACTCTGTGCCTTCTTTCAGACTGGTGACCTTGAACTCTCTGTCCCTGGTGGAGGTCAGAGGAGTGGTGCGGTGCCTGTCTCCCTTCTCCAGATTGTATCCGGTGATGGGGCTGTCTCCATCATCCTCAGGTTCTTCCCACTGGAGGGTGACGAATGTCTCATCCACCGCGGTCGCCTTCAGGTTCTGGGGAATGCTTGGCTTATCTATATTAATAAAAAAAACATCACGAACTGGTCAGAAAGAACATTATTGAAATAATACATCCTTTATTTTATCAATCCAAAAATCGTTAAAATAAATAAGAAAAATAGAAACATATAACAAATATGAGCTATATTTGTACTGACCTCTGACAACGACCTTGATGGTGGTTTCTGAGCTGCCATGTTGGTTCTCAATGACACACCTATAGTTGCCAGTGTCAGACCTGATGACCTTCGTCATGGTGATACAGGTCATTCCGTAGATTGTCTCCTCCTTGATACGTTTCTTATCTGGCATTTCTCCTTTTCCGTTGAATGTCCACATGACGGATGGTTTTGGACAGCCACTGTAAGGTAGTTCGATGGCGGTGGCGCCACCTGCTTTCAGATACAGTGTGTCGGTGTACTTCTCCTCCAGGAATTTGGGAGGTGCTTAAAGGAGAAACATAATATTTTATACTTTCAATTTCAACCAATGAAAGCTCAGTTTAAAAGAAGCAAACTTTCACTCATCTCTTGTTATTTTTTCCATGAAAAATTGTTATCTGTTCCTTTTTGATGATATAGACGCATATATGACAAAGTGAAATATAAGTAAGTACCCTGGATTGTCAGTTTAGCTTTGGTAGAAACATCTCTAAACTTGACACTGAATTTTCCTTCATCATCCACCTGTGCGTTTTTCACGACCAGACGATGCACGGTCTTCTCGTCAATCATGTCGTACTTGTCGCCGCGTTTGATTGGCTGATCTCCCTTGAACCATTCTCCCTTCATTCCTTCCTTGCTGATCTCACACTCAAAGACTCCCTCCAGACCAAGGTCCTTCAAGGTCACGTCCTCCAGTGGACGAAGGAAGTTGATCGGTTCAACTGTTAAAAGGAAATAACAAAAAATATCATAACTTGATAAAAGAAAATTATACCTTGGTATCAACTATACAAATATGACTGGATATAGTCTATTTATTTCAGAAATCATAGAAAACTTAACTGATGACTCTTTAAAATGTTATAAAGATTTAGTGTTATTTCATTTGACACACCATATTTAATCACCAGGTGGCACTAAGAACAATGGAATGAGACATACCATATTTGGCTGGCTGTGATGGGTCAGATGGGGGCCCTTGTCCGGCCTTGTTCTCTGCTGTCACTCGGAATTCATACTGAGTTTCGGGTTTGAGTCCAGAAACTTTGAACTCTGCTGATGGTACTTTCTCGGAGACATTGGCTTTCTGCCACTTGGTTTCTCCTAGAGGGCGATACTCAACCACGTAGTTCTCAATAGGGGCGCCACCATCTGACTCCGGTGGAGCCCATGTCAGACTGGCTTCCTCTGCTGTGATTTCCTCCACAACCGGAGTTCCAGGTTTACCCGGAACATCAAATGGATCTTTAGCAACAAAGCTTATTGGCTCGCATGGATTTCCGACTCCCGCTTCATTCTCAGCAGAAACTCGGAACTCATATTTGTCCAGCTCAATCAGATCATCAATTTCCAATTCACATTTCTTGACTGGTTTCTTGTTGACCTTGACCCAGCGACTTCCGGACAGTTTCTCCACATAGTATCCAGTGACTGGAGACCCTCCGTCATTCTCCGGTGGTGCCCAGGTCAGCTTGCAAGAGGATTTGCTGATATCATTGGCCTTCAAGTTGATTGGTGGTCCTGGTGGATCTGAAAGGTCAAATGTAAGGTCAAGGTCATGCACAATACAGACAGATGAAAGAAATAACTTATTATTTTCAGAGAAAGCCAGTCAATATTTATTCATATAGAAATATCAATTACCGAATGGCAGTTTGGCAACCACAGGTTCATCCATAGTTGTCCAGTCGCTCTGTCCGACCTCGTTCTCTGCCAGGACACGATAATAATAGGCATTGCCCTCCACCAGTTTGGTGGCTTTGACCTTTAGTGTCTTGGCCTCGACCTCTTCAACCTTGACATATCCTTCTCTCTTGGCATCACGTTTCTCCAGCAGGTAGCTCACGATGGGAGCTCCTCCATCACTCTCTGGTACGTCCCACGTCACTACCATGTAGTCCTTGTTGACCTCGATCACTCGCAGGTTGGGTGGAGGTGAAGGTCGGTCAATGACCTCTACTGTGAACTCAGCTGTATCACTTCCTGCAGCATTTTCTGCAGTGACCTTGTATGTCCCTGAGGTTTTTCCGGTTGTTTCTTTCAGACTGAGGCGAGACCAGTCCTTGCCGCCTTCTATCGTCACACCATTGCTGGTATCCAGCGTGTCATCGCCATGACGCCACGTGACCTTGGGGGTGGGGATTCCACTAATATTCACATTCAGAATCACGCTCCTTCCAGCCTTTGATTTTTGTGTCTCTTTTAGTTTGTCTTCATAAGTTATTTTGGGCACAGCTGAAATAGATCAAGACGAGGTCAAGGTCAGCTAAAATTAATCAAATCATCCAAAATTAATCAAATCAATACCTTTCTTTCAATACAATATTACGGTCATCCATAAATTAAAGATACTTACTGTGTACGGTGAGGTAGCCTTTGGCCTCCACACGCCCGACCTTGTTTGATGCTTCGCATACATAAGCAGCATCGTCACCAGCCTCTGTATCACTAATGGTCAAAGTAGCTACCTCGCCAATGTAGGTCATCTCATAACGACCTCCAAAAGGTAATTCTCTGGATCCTTTGAGCCAGTTGACCTTAGGAGCAGGGTCGCCAGGTTTGATATTACAAGTCAAGGTCGCTGTTGCTGGGGCAACCACTAAAACATCCTTGATCTCACCTTGCATTTCTGGGGCTGTGCCAACTGAAATCATTCACAAGAGATCATCAAATATGGTGGAATAATCTAAATGTAGATTGCTATTTATAACTTATCATTCAAGGATAACAATATTTAGCATAAAAAGTGATAATTTAATTTGTCCCAGATGTTTTTAAGCAATATCAAGATGCAACTGGTATAAGGATGCCTGAGATTTAAAAAAATGTAAGATGTGTTTGGGTGATTTCACTTTTGTAGGGGTGTTGGGATATAAGTAAGGAGTGTAGTTTACCGATGGGTTCTTTGAGGATGATTGGCTGGCTGGGATCAGACCAGGGACCGAGCCCCGCCTTGTTCTCAGCAGCCACGTGGAACTCAAACTCGGCCGCTTCCTGCAGACCTGTCAGCTTCTTAACTAGGTCAGGAATGGTATCCTCCGTGGCTCGCTTCCACTTCACCTGAACAAACACACATATATAACTATATAACTATATTTGTAACCACACGTTCATGTACAGACATATATAACTATATAACTATATTTGTAACCACATGTACAGACATATATAACTATATTTGTAACCTTACACATGTATATCATTAAACATTGTCTCTATAACAGCATTTTTACCAAATAATTTCTGAATAACATCATAGGTCAGTGACTGAATGGTGTGACATTTGACAATATTGTGCCACGCATGAGGTATGTGTGACCATATAGTGCCACACGATAGCCAGACGTGACCTTATTTTCTCACATTTATGTGTGACCACATTGATGTTTGCCTCAAACTGATCACTGAATCAGTCTCTTGCTATATATATATATATTTTTTCAATTATGACATATTTTTTATATTTTTTTGAATAAAAATTTTCTTTATTTATACTTAAAAAGTTGCATTATAATCTACATGTCCTATCCTGTACTCAATAACCTTGAATCGTTCTATTTCTTGTATCTATTCTTTCACATAAACATTTTTTTTCTTCTATTATTATTTCTAAGGTTACAGTGTAATGTACCTGTCCTTCTATCCTGTACTCGATGACGTAGTTGAAGATATCGGCACCGCCGTCATCCTCAGGCTTGGTCCATGCCAGATTGATGGATGTATCCTTGATGTCACTGAATGTGGGCGCTCCCGGCTTACCTGGTTTGCCTGCAAACACACACCAACACTTAGATATATATATATATAGTATAATTCTTGATATTTTCAAATATTGTTTTATATATAATTTTGATATTGTTTCATATTTTGTTTCAACTTGGTTTCACATATTGTTTCACATCTGTTTCAGGCCTCTTCAGTTTAATGGATAAACAGATTAAAAATTGATTTCAATTTTCCCTTTTTGAAAACGTGGCACCAGTCAAGTCTTCAATTATACCTAACATTTCAAATTGTTTCATATATTGTTTCAAATAAAGTTTCATATACAGTTTCATAGATTGTTTAAAATATATCTCATATATTGTTTCAAATATCGTTTTATAATTTTTTTATAAATATTGTCTTATATATAATTTTGACATTGTTTCATATTTTGTTTCACATAGCTTCACATATCGTTTCACATATTGTTTCATATCTTGTTTCAAATATTGTTTCAAATATTGTTTCACATAATGTTTCATATATTATTTCACATATCATTTCACATATCGTTTCATATATTGTTTCACATACTGTTTCACATCTTGTTTCATATATAATTTCAGATAGTGGTAAAATATGTGATTAAAATATGTGATTAAAATATATCTCACCAAAGGGGTCCTTTGCTGTGAAAGGTTTGGAGGGTGAGCTAGGGGGCCCGCATCCCACTTTGTTCTCCGCCATGACGCGTAGTTCGTACTCATTCTCTTCTATGAGATCCAGCAGCTTTGTGCTCAGCTCAGGAATGATCTCCTTGTTCACCTGAAAGCAAGCACTCTATTTACACATATGTATGGTTCAAACATATACATATGGTTCACACATATACGTATGGTTCACACATATACGTATGGTTCACACATATGTACGGTTCATACATATGTACGGTTCACACATATGTACGGTTCACACATATGTATGGTTCACACACATATGTACGGCTCACACATATACGTATGGTTCACACATATGTATGGTTCACACATATGTACAGTTCACACATACATGTATGTATGGTTCACACATATGTATGGTTCACACATATGTATGGTTCACACATATGTACAGTTCACACATATGTACAGTTCACACACACATGTAGGGTTCACACACATACATACGGCTCACACATATGTATGGTTCACACATATGTATGGTTCACACATATGTATGGTTCACACATATGTACAGTTCACACATATGTACGGTTCACACATATGTACGGTTCACACATATGTACGGTTCACCTGAATGTTAGAGTTTTCTATACTGTTCATACATGTATATTATTGAGATTCCAGAAAGTGTCTGCTTTCCAGATCACCCCAAAGTCATTTTTTCACGTTTTTAATAATAAAACCAATGCCTACATGTATGTTGCTTACCACAAAACCTCTGCACTGAGAATGTTTTGGAGGCTTGTTTTAAAAACCTGGGGGACAACAGTTTCAGTTATTATCAGGATTTTGTGCCTCAATTTTGATAATTTGATTTTGATACTTTTCATATCCAACTATATCTATATTCTGACATTATTATGACATTTCTATAACCATTAAAAACATGACCAAGGGCTTAAAACTATGAACGATATTTGATAAGTCATTTATATCAATGACAGTAAATTTTGGCTCAACGTCTGACCCCTTTTAATAGGTTAAAAATAGATTATTTTCAAACATCTCTCATGAATCTTACTCATTTTTGAGCAGATTTTACAACAAATATGGGGTTATATAACTGCATGGAATTCTTCGTTTTTGTCGTTATCATATGATTACCTTGAGCCATCTTGAGCTGGAAGTGAGTCTGCGTTCAATGTGATACCCGAGAATGGGGGCGCCACCATCACATGCTGGCACCTCCCATGTGACCTCACATGTCTCCTTGGTGACATCGCTGACCTCAACATTCTGTGGGGGTCCAGGGGGGTCTGAAGCAAATACATTATGATGTCACTGAGTTATTATGTCACTGAATTATGATGTCATTAAAGTATTATATCAGTGATTTATGATAACACTGATTTATGATATCACTGAGGTTTTATGTCACTGAGTTAAAATAACACTGAAGTATGATGTCATTGAGATAAAATAAAACTGATATCACTGAGTTAGGATAATTGAAGTATGATGTCACTGAGTTATGATGTCACTGAGTTATGATGTCACTGAAGTATGAGCCTGACCTACAGACCAAGGAACATTAAGGTGGGAGAAGCTAAAAAAAAATTTGTATGAAATGATGTCTCACCAAACGGATTTTTCGCAGTGATGGGGTCGGGAATCTCAACGAAAGGCCCGACACCGATGACGTTCTCGGCTGCGACCCGGAAGTAATACTGTTTCCCGGTGGTGAGGCCGGTCGCAGTGATATCTAGGTCAGGGGTCGTCATTTGGCTGTTCCAGTTGGACCTGTTTGCTTCGCGTCTCTCGATGACGTATCCGGTGATATCAGCACCTCCGTTGTCACCAGGGGGCGCCCATGTCAGGCTGGCTGATGTCTCCGAGTAATCACTGACTGCAAACTTCTCAGGGGGTCCAGGCTTATCTGAAAATGACAGATATTCAAGTTTATCAAAGTCATTATTATTTTTGGTGTTCCAAAGTTCTTGCTCTACAGCCTATTTTCCTGGCACTCAATATCAATATATAAAAATAAGTAAGAAACTATATTCAATATATCAATATATAAAAAAATAAGTAAGCAACTCTATTCAATATATCAATATATATAAATAAATAAGCAGCTATATATCAATATATAGGAATAAGTAAAGCCGCTATATTGCCGAGACTCACCGAGCACAATGAGAGTGATGGTGGTGTTGATGGAGCCGAGTTCGTTCTCGATGACGACGTGGAACTCTCCACCATCGGAGCGCTTGGCTTTGGAGACGGTGAGGCAGGTCATGCCCCGGATTGTCTCCTCCTTGATGTTAGGCTCAACGATGGAGCTTCCATTAAACGTCCATGTCACCTTCGGCATCGGGTTGGCATTGAATGGAATCTCGAAAATCTTGGCTGTTCCTGCCTTGATCGTAATTACGTCCTTGTAGTTATCAGATGTGAATCCAGGTGGAGCTGTAAGTCAAATTTAAATATTTAAATTTCCAATATTTTATGTTGATTGATATCAACATGTGATACCTTCTTCTTATCAACCCATAAAATTTCTTAAAAATATTTTTTTCTTCAAATAACAAAAGAGAACATAAAAGGATGTGTTGCTCTGACCTTTGACCCAGAGTTTGGCGGTGGATGCGACCTCCTTGAAGTCGACGGTATAATCTCTCTCGTCTTCTCCATCCACCTTCTTGATGATGAGTTTGTGTGTTCCGTTGTAGGAGACGATCTCATATTTGTCTCCGGCGGTGAGCGTTTTTCCAGCACTCTTCCACTCGGCGGTGGCGTTCTTCTTGCTGATCTCGCATTCAAACGTAGCTTCGCCCGGGATCACGTTGACAGTCTGATCCTCCAGGGGGCGTAACACATTGATTGGCGATACTGCAAATAAGAATTTTAAATGTAATCATTATTCACTATTAGAATACGATAATAATGCATGGAATTCAGATAGTATGCTGCTCTATATCGATCTTTAATAAATATTTGAAAATTCTGCAAGATCCTGATAGCAGAGTACAAAGTTAGGGCCACATGTTTATTGGGTCATGATGGATGTGACCTAATAAAGTCACACACGGCAATTGCATGACCATTTTATACCACACACAAGCTACAGCTGTGCGTGACAAGATTTTGTCACGCATTGACCATATATGACCTACCGGTAATATAGACAATTTAATGCATGACCAAATAGATGTGTGGCTCCACCTGGTGTCAAATACCCACCATATTTCCTGGGTTCGGATGGCGGTGAGAATGGCCCGACTCCGGCCTTGTTCTGGGCCGCTACCCGGAACTCATACTCCGTCTCCTCCTTCAGTCCAGGCACGGTCCACTTAGGTTCCGGTACCGTTGTGTCCTTGTTGGCGACCTTCCACTTCTTCTCTCCAATGGGGCGGAATTCCACCACATAGTTCTCAATGGGGGCGCCACCATCACTGACGGGAGGAGACCAGGCCATAGAAGCGTCCTCTGGTGTGATTTCTTCCACGATTGGTTGACCTATTTCGCAAAAGAAGATCAGGTCACCTTACTTTTTCTACTCTTAAAAACTCAGAATCAGATGTAGGTAGCTTTCTCAGTTTTTATCAACAACACTAAAAGCGTTGTTGATATTGGAAACATTTAGTTTTGTTCATGTTTTGTTGATGCCCAAAATGAATTACAGAATATGTTTATTTCTTAACTTTGATATCAAACCCAGTGTCTTTTTTTTTTTTTTTTTAAATTGCACAATTTTTACAGAAAAGATTTATAAGAGAAAGATATCAAATAAATCAAACATTGGTGGTTTCTTTTAAAGATTAAAAAAAAAAAACCTTAATCTTCTTGATGCAGTTTACATACCTGGGGCCTCTGGGGGGTCAAATGGATCCTTGGCGATGACCTTGATTGGCTCGCAGGGTTCTCCCACACCGGCTAGGTTCTCAGCCATCACCCGGAACTGGTACTCTGCTCCCTCCTCATCCATGTCCTTGATGGCCTGAGCAAGGTCGGTGATTGGCTTCTTGTTGACCTTGACCCAGCGAGAGCTGAACGGATTCATGCGCTCCACGTAGTAGCCAGTGATCGGACTGCCTCCGTCACTGTGTGGAGGGTCCCATGTCAGATTTGTGGATGTTTTGGTGGTGTCATTACCCTTTAAGTGAATCGGAGGACCAGGAGGGTCTGCAATATTACAATAATTCACACTTAACTAAAGTGAAGTTAACAAGATATAAAAACAATATATTTGCTGAAACATTTTTCTCAATAAATATTTAAGAAAATCAACATACCAAATGGCAGCTTAGCTGTGATTGGTTCTTCAGTGTCACATGGGTCGCTGACACCGATTTTGTTCTCAGCGACAACCCTGAAGAAGTACTGGTGACCTTCAGACAGCTTGGTGGCCTTGATGGTCAGTGTGTTGGCGTCGGTCTGACCTACTGACACCCATGTGTTCTTAGCAGCATCACGACGCTCAACCTAAAGACAACAGTAATGTTCATGTCATTTTATGTTAGAACACACTGTGCCAATGCCTTTAATATATTTGATTTGCTGATGCATTTATCATAGATGAAACTGTGTGTGTGCATATTTTTTATCTATAATATCTATACCTTTTATCTTATCTCTACTGTATGTAAGTGAGCGTACCTTGTATCTTGCATTCTATCTATACCACACAAGGGACCATACCTTATATCTGTATCACGGAAGGGAGCATACTTTGTATCCTATCTGTACCACGTAAGGGAGCATACCTTGTATCCTATCTGTACCACGTAAGGGAGCATACCTTGTATCCTATCTGTACCATGTAAGGGAGTATCCCTTGTATCCTATCTGCACCTTGTATCCCATATAATCTAAGGGAGCATACCTTGTATCCCGTATAATCTAAGGGAGCATACCTAGTATCCTGTATAATCTAAGGGAGCATTCCTAGTATCCCGTATAATCAAAGGGAGCATTCCTAGTATCCCGTATAATCAAAGGGAGCATACCTTGTACCCGGTGATGGCTTCTCCTCCGTCGTCCTCAGGCACCTCCCAGGCGACCACAATGAAGTCCTTAGATGTCTCCGTCGCGTGCAGATTACGTGGTGGAGAAGGACGATCTGCAAATAAAAATGTCCAAATAAAAAATAGTTCTTCCTCCATCAAAACATTATCAGAGAATATTAGATATAAATGTTTCCACATAATCAAATTCACATAATCACCTTTGATTTGAACGTCAAATTCGGCAGTGGCAGATCCGACAATGTTCTCCGCCGTCAGTTTGTATGTTCCCCCTAGGTGGCGCTTGGCCTCCATCAAGGTCACACGGCTGAAGTTGGCGTTGGATTCTACAAACACTTCTGGTGTAGTATCCAGGGGTTGGTCATTGAAGGTCCAGGCCACGGTTGGCTTGGGGATGCCCGTCACCTGCGTGTCTATCATCACCTTCTTGCCTCCCTTAGCTACGATCTTCTTCAGAGCCTCATCATGCTCAATAGCTGGGTGCACTGTTCACAAAAACACAATTAAAAATTTAACCCAATCTTTGAATTTAACTCCCATTACAGAAAATTAATTGTGCATTGATAGGAATATTTGAAAAAAGTAATGATTCATGAGGTTTTAAATATCATAAATGTTTTGTTTGTCTTACCGTGCACTGTGAGTGTTTTGTTTGTCTTACCGTGCACTGTGAGTGTTTCGTTTGTCTTACCGTGCACTGTGAGTGTTTTGTTTGTCTTACCGTGCACTGTGAGTGTTTTGTTTGTCTTACCGTGCACTGTGAGTGTTTTGTTTGTCTTACCGTGCACTGTGAGTGTTTTGTTCCTCTTACCGTGCACCATGAGTGTTTTCTGTCTTACTGTGCATTATGAGTGTTTTCTTTGTCTTACTGTGCATTGTGAGTGTTTTCTGTCTTACCGTGCACTGTGAGTGTTTTGTTCCTATTACCTTGCCATGTGGGTGTTTTCTGTCTTACCGTGCAATGTGGGTGTTTTCTGTCTTACCATGCATTGTGAGTGTTTTGTATGACTTACCGTGCACTGTGAGTGTTTTGTTTGTCTTACTGTGCACTGTGAGTGTTTTGTTTGTCTTACCGTGCACTGTGAGTGTTTTCTTTGTCTTACCGTGCACCGTGAGTGTTTTCTGTCTTACCGTGCACTGTGAGTGGTTTCTTTGTCTTACCGTGCACCGTGAGTGTTTTCTGTCTTACCGTGCACCGTGAGTGTTTTCTTTGTCTTACCGTGCACCGTGAATGTTTTCTGTCTTACCGTGCATTGTGAGTGTTTTGTATGACTTACCGTGCACCATGAGTGTCTTGTATGACTTACTGTGCACCATGAGCGTCTTGTATGACTTACCGTGCACCATGACTGTTTTCTGTTTTAACGTGCACCGTGAGCGTCTTGTATGACTTACCGTGCACCGTGCCTGTTTTCTGTCTTACCGTGCACCGTGAGTGTCTTGTATGATTTACTGTGCACCATGACTGTTTTCTGTCTTAACGTGCACCATGAGTGTCTTGTATGACTTACCGTGCACCGTGACTGTTTTCTGTCTTAACGTGCACTGTGAGTGTCTTGTATGATTTACCGTGCACCGTGAGTGTCTTGTATGATTTACTGTGCACCGTGACTGTTTTCTGTCTTACCGTGCACCGTGAGTGTTTTGTATGACTTACCGTGCACCGTGAGCGTTCCCTGCGAGGACACCTGGCCGAGCTTGTTCTTAGCTTCCACTCTGTACTCAGTGGCGTCACCTGCCACGGTGTTGGTCACCTCCAGACTGGCGACGTCTCCCTCGTACTTGGCCTGGTACTTGCCGTTAGATGAAAGCTCCATCGCTCCCTGTCAAGTACCATATGCCACATTAACAAATGAAAAATTGCAACTGTAATAATCTTCCTACTTTATTCAACTGTTAAACATATATAAAAATTATGACCATTTAAAAAAGATCTTCCAAGCATTAAAACCCTTATGTCAATCATAAAAAACACAGCTTTTGTTTATAAGAACTCAAGAAGATATGGACCCATTAAGATATGGAACCAATGAGATTGACATGAACAAATGTATAGAAAGATTGATATGCAGTTCCCAAGAAGATGATGGCAAACCCCTTCAGCAAGGGTTAGAAGTGGATATTTCTTACCTTGAACCATGTGATGTTAGCTCTGGGTTCGCCAGGAGCAATCTTACAGGAGAAGACAGCAGACTGAGGGGAAACCACCGTGATGTTCTGAAGAGGCTCATTCAACACTGGACTGTCACCAACTGTAATCACATTAACCTGTCATTTACTAACATCTAATGCAACGCTGGACTGTCACCAACTGTAATCACATTAACCTGTCATTAACTAACATCTAATGCAACGCTGGACTGTCACCAACTGTAATCACAATAACCTGTCATTAACTAACATCTAATGCAACGCTGGACTGTCACCAACTGTTATCACAATAACCTGTCATTAACTAACATCTCATGCAACACTGGACTCTCACCAACTGTAATCACAATAGCCTGTTATTAACTAACATCTCATGCAACACTGGACTGTCACCAACTGTAATCACAATAACCTGTCATTAACTAACATCTCATGCAACACTGGACTGTCACCAACTGTAATCACAATAACCTGTCATTAACTAACATCTCATGCAACACTGGACTGTCACCAACTGTAATCACAATAACCTGTCATTAACTAACATCTCATGCAACACTGGACTGTCACCAACTGTAATCACATTAACCTGTCATTAACTAACATCTCATGCAACACTGGACTCTCACCAACTGTAATCACAATAGCCTGTTATTAACTAACATCTCATGCAACACTGGACTGTCACCAACTGTAATCACAATAACCTGTCATTAACTAACATCTCATGCAACACTGGACTGTCACCAACTGTAATCACAATAACCTGTCATTAACTAACATCTCATGCAACACTGGACTGTCACCAACTATAATCACAATAACCTGTCATTAACTAACATCTCATGCAACACTGGACTGTCACCAACTTTAACCACATAACCTATCATTATAAAATTTCATACAATATAAACACTGAGCTTCCACCAAATTTATCTATCATTGACAAATTAAACACAATAACAAAACTGTGCTGTTACCAAATGTGACCACATAATCTATGATTTACTAATACCTGGCTGTCACCTACTGTAACAACATAAACTATTATTGACTAATACTGGCTGTCACCTACAGTAACAACATAAACTATTATTGACTAATTCTAGCTGTCACCTACTGTAACAACATAAACATTCAACTGACAAATGTATTAATGTATCAATGCACAATAAGGATTCAAATGTGCATTTCTCGTGAATGCTAATATCGTATGTGAATGAGAAGTTGGAGGTACTTGCCTATTGGTGTTTTCTTGGGTTCGCTGGGATCAGACCACGGTCCCATTCCGGCTTTGTTCTCGGCGGCCTCTCTGAACTCGTAGTACGTGTCCTCCTGGAGACCGGCGACCGTGTGCATCAGGCCCGGAACCTTCTCCTTGTTGTTATAATCCACCCACGTTGGCGAACCCTGCACCCGGTACTGCACGTAGTAGTGAGTGATCTCCGCTCCTCCGTCAGATTCCGGTGGTGTCCATGCCAGATCCATGGTGGATCCTGTAATGTTGCTGACATCGGGTTTGCCTGGTTTTCCTGGCTTGTTCCATGGGTCCTTGGCCAGTATTGGCTGTGAGGGGGGACTGAAGGGTCCGATGCCGGCCTTGTTCTCGGCCGCCACACGGAACTCATACTCATTGGAATCAACCAATTCAGCAACCTGGTAATAAATATTTGTAAGATGTCAGTAACAGTCTTCTCTAAATATATTAAACCGAACTATCATAATTCAAAGTTCCCCTTTCCCTTTGACACCTAGGGCTCCCCTTTCCCATGATTAAAATATTGTCTTTTTTGAGTGATTTTGAGATTGACTTTTTCCTATGATACTAAGAGTGCCCTTTTCCTGTGACATCGAGATCATCTCTTTCCTGTGACACTAAAATTGACCTTTTCCTGTGACACTCAGATTGCCCTTTTCCTCTGACACTAACATTATTTTTCTCCCACAGCTTTGAGGCTACTATCTTCCTATTACAGTCAGCTTTACCATTTTGCTATGCTTATAGAGGTTGTAAATGAATCAAAGTCTGCGGTGACCTTGAGCGTAAGTTCTGGAATCTCTTCCTTGTTGATCCGGACCCAGCGCGTGCTGCCAACCGTCCTCCTTTCCAGGTGATATCCCGTGATGGGGGCGCCACCATCTTCTGCTGGTGGTTGCCATGACACTTGGCAGTTGTCAGCAAAGATGTCCGCCACGGTTGGTGCATCAGGTGCTCCAGGCACATCTGAAATATGTGAAAAATATATCCTTAAAATAAATGTAGATGTTAAATTTCTGATGGTTATATCATTACATAACATAGTTGATACTATTTAAGATTTAATATCACAATCATAGTGTTACTGTTTAATTACGCAGGTTTGAGATGATTTATATAAACAAAAGTATCTAGTCTTTTATTAAAGTTTTCTCACCATATGGGTTTTTGGCGGTAACAGGTTCTGCGAGTTCGACAGGGTCACTGATGCCATATTTGTTCTGAGCTGCGACCTTGAAGAGGTACTGGTTTCCCTCCATCAACTTATCCACCAGGAAGGTCAGGTCCTGCGGCTTGCCAGCCTCTCTCCAGGATCGACGGTTGATATCGCGAACCTCCACCACATAATTGGTTACCGGACTTCCTCCATCATCCTCCGGAACTTCCCATTTAATGTCTCCGGTCTCGGCGGTCATGGCCGTCACCTCTAGATTCCTGGGTGGAGAGGGTTTGTCTGAAAATACCAAAACAAATATTGAGTCCTTCACTAAATAGCTTATGCCACGTTTTTTCTAAGATATCAGATACCATCACATGAGATAGTCATTCACAGCATATACAGATTAAAACCATGAGTAAAATATTAAAAATAAAAAAAAAGAAGATTCACAAATCATTCACCTAGGACCTGAACTTTGATGGTCATTGTTACAGTTCCATACTCATTCTTCAGGGTGAGAAGATAGTTGCCGGTGTCGAGTCTCTCGGACTCGTTGAGAACATATGAGGTCTTATTCTTCATGGTGACAGCCTTGATGCGGTTGGCGTCTCTCACGTCGGCGTCGTTGAAGGTCAGCGTGACCTCTGGTTGTGGGTGAGCTGTGAAGGGCATCTCCACTGTGGACGAGCTGCCAGCCTTCAGTACAAGCTCATCAGAAAAGTCTGCTCCCAGCACAAACTTAGGTGCCGCTGTTAAAACAAAAAGAAACAGGATCTTGTTGTATAAAATAAATCTCTTAGGACTTTTGCACCATGTTATTCAATTATTAATTGACCTAAATCACTGTCGCAAGTGCATACTCAAATACGGACTCGAACTGAGGTCGCAAGAATAACAGACAGACACCTTCCACTTAGTTAAGTCTTAAACCTTTCCATAAAAGAGAAACAACTGTCCCGCACAAAACTGGATTGGAGAGGATTAAGAGCCACTGACCTTGGATGGAGAGTTTTGCTGCAGAGGTCTTTCCTCTGGCAACGGCGGTGTACTCGGAGAGGTCGTCCCCGGTGACGTCATGGATGATGAGTCGATGCACAGCGCCGTCCATGACAATCTGATACTTGTCACTAGATGTCAGGGCTTCTTTGCCCTTCATCCATTGGACCTTGACGTTGGGCTTCGTTAACTCACCTGCATGTGATACAGAACAGTAGGTCAGTAAGCTATGCCAAGGTCGGAAAACTATGCCAAGGTCAGTAAACTATGTCAAGGTCAGTAAACTATGCCCAGGAGGCAATCACCTTTATTGACTTATAAAATGGCTGAAGACAATTTTCTCAATTCAAACACCAAATTTCAATTACTTAAAAAATTATATTCCACAGACATGATGTATTTTTTATATCATGATATTTCAT
This sequence comes from Amphiduros pacificus, assembly GCA_949316495.1. NCBI lineage: Eukaryota > Metazoa > Annelida > Polychaeta > Phyllodocida > Hesionidae > Amphiduros > Amphiduros pacificus. Next base: position 20,062,687 of record OX439011.1, read on the forward strand.
TTTTTTAAATTATTATATTGTCAGTAAATGGATATTCATAAACACTGGATGTGTAAACAATATCATTGGATGTGTAAACAATATCACTGGATGTGTAAACAATATCATTGGATGTGTAAACAATATCAGTGGATGTGTAAACAATATCACTGGATGTGTAAACAATATCATTGGATGTGTAAACAATATCACTGGATGTGTAAACAATATCATTGGATGTGTAAACAATATCACTGGATGTGTAAACAACATCATTGGATGTGTAAACAATATCATTGGATGTGTAAACAATATCACTGGATGTGTAAACAATATCATTGGATGTGTAAACAATATCACTGGATGTGTAAACAATATCATTGGATGTGTAAACAATATCACTGGATGCGTAAACAATATCATTGGATGTGTAAACAATATCACTGGATGTGTAAACAATATCATTGGATGTGTAAACAATATCACTGGATGTGTAAACAATATCATTGGATGTGTAAACAATATCATTGGATGTGTAAACAATATCACTGGATGTGTAAACAATATCACTGGATGTGTAAACAATATCACTGGATGTGTAAACAATATCACTGGATGTGTAAACAATATCACTGGATGTGTAAACAATATCACTGGATGTGTAAACAATATCACTGGATGTGTAAACAATATCACTGGATGTGTAAACATTATATCTTGCAATTTATAAATGCTATCCCTGGATATATAATATAGATCATCATTTGATATATAAACCAAACTATTATAATTTGATGCATAAATAAATCATGTTGATGTATAATTACTACTACTGCATACATATAAATATGTTACTAATGAGAATATTTGTATCCATCATTACAGCATATATAGAAAGTCTTAAATATTTCCAAATCTTCTGCTATTTTCATATCATTTAGTTTCTAGAGCTAATGATATTTATAATTTCATGACCATTTCTTGTCAAAAACTATAAATTTCAATGTCTCAAGAAATAAAATGATGAAAGCAAGTTCGGAAGACTAACCTTTGTTTTTCATCGCCACTTGTCTCATTGAAGATAGAATCTACCATATTTTTCAAACAGTTTAGGGATATGTATGTATTTGAATCTTTGCTTATTTAAATGAATGTATTAATTGTATCACTTGATATAAGAAGTCATTAAAGACATCAAGAAACTGATTGAGATTCTTGAGATGTGAAACTAAAAGGTTGACCTACATTCCATAGTCACCACACTCGGGATCTCCGTGACGACCTGATCTTCCAAACGGCGTAGGAAATCTACTGGCTCCTCTGAAAGATCAAGGTCAAACAAAGGTCAAATATCTGTCAAAATATAACATAGATAAGTTGCGTGGAAATAGAAACTATTTGTGAGATACGCATATTTCCTTGAAAGCACCCAGGGTATAGTAAGGGGCCTCTCAAAATACCACATAAATGAGAGGTAAGGCTGTATAGTCTGACAGGAGAGAGGGTTATCAGACAGAGGGTAACCTGAGGGAAGGAGGGTAATCTCAGTGAAAGAGGGTAATTTGCCATGAGAGGTTAACTTCCGATATAGGGTAATCTTTGGAGAGATTAACCAAATCTTAAAAGGATTATCTTCATAAAGAGAGTAATATACCACTGGAAGATGAAAGGCACAAATTAGAATCTTTTAAAATAAATCTATAAATGAGAGAGATATAGAGCTAATCTCCAAGTCTTATACCAATATTCTCATGTCCCTTGACTCTTTCTTTTTAAATACAAACCTTTTTTTCAATTTCATATTTACTTTTCAATTTCGTTCTCTATTATAATATTGTTCGGTCTTAATCTATACTTAAGATTACAAGTCTTGCATGTATATGAGATGGGTTTCTGTTCATTTATTTTGTGTAGTTTCTATTTCCACTGACTACAAGTACAATATTCTCATCTTATTAAATAACAAGTCCAAATATCCGAGCCCAGGTCTCAACTGAACCTGGGTGGGACAAAGCAGGACTTATTATGCAGAAGTGAAAACAATGCACACTAGGGGGTGCTAAATGCACACCAGGGGGTGCTAAATGCACACTAGGGGCGCTAAATGCACACCAGGGGACGCTAAATGCACACTAGGGGGCGCTAAATGCACACTAGAGGGTGTTTTATCCATGCAGATATAACACAGTATTTCAAACTTAATATATACAAATTAAAACTGAACTGAGAAAAAAAAGGTGTTGATGCTCCTGGTAGATTCAGGTGAATCAGCTGAAAAAGGGACAAAATAGTGGGGTAAAAGTGCCAAATACAAGTAGGGGGTAAAAGTACAAAATAGGAGGTAAAAGTACAAAATAGGAGGTAAAAGTACAAAATAGGGGGTAAATGTAAAATTAGGGTGGAAACATACAAAATATGGGGTAAAAGTACATGTACATGTACAAGATATTGGGTAAAAGTAAAAATAGGGGGCACTAGACAGAAAGATACTAGTGCAGAAATTGGCATATTAAGTGGTAAAAATAGTTTTGGTTTCAGGCAAAAATATAAAATATGGGATCAGCTCAGCAAAGATTCTTTTGTGCAAACGGTATCATTCCTGAAAGTGCAATGCAAATAAATATTGTGCAATAATGCACACAGGAGCGTAGCACTGGACAACAAAAGTAGACTGAAAAGAATGATGTCAACTTAAAATTCAAAGAGATTGCAAAATTAAAGAGAAAAAACATTCGGCTACAATGGTGGGAGAAATAAGGAGATCAAGCTGAAATAAATCAAATAACTTGGAAATTGAGGGAATTTGCAATAAAAATTCTTGTTTTTTGTGAACAAAAGCTTAACGAAAAGATTGCATAACAAATAGATAGAGGACACTGGAATAGAAAATGCATTTCTTAAAAAAACTAAATAAAACAAATATAGGAAAAGAACAGCTTTTTTCAATAAAGGGATGAACTTTTTCAAGACTATTCATTTTCCTTAAATCCTGTGAAGAGCCCTTCATTCAAATCATGCAAAAATTGGGAAAATATGTCGCTGCGGAATCATTGCGGAGAATCAACGAATCACTGCATGCTAACACAGATGAGCAGCGTACCTTCCACGAACACCGTGCCAGAGGTAGACTTGTCAGCGAGTTGGACGGAGTACTCAGCTTCGTCGCTGAGGATGGCGTCCTTGATGATGAGGGTGTGACGTTTACCCTCCACCCTGATCTCATAACGACCTCCTGCCTTGATCTCCTTGCCTGCCGACCCAACATATCAAATACTTCAGGCTCGCAGAAACAATAAATGTCATGCACATCCAGGTACACTGGGGTTTTATTTCCTCTTATTGGCTTCAGAATGCCTTTTTAAATTTTACTATATACTCAAGTCTTATTCAAGTCAAGTGTTATTTAGGCTGTAGAAATGTTTTAATAAAGGAGGAGGGGAGGAAGGGATGTTCAAATCTTGGATTTATAACGGCTGTGTAAATAAAAGGTCATTTTAGTCAAGGATAGCTTAAAGCCGGGAATATTAGGGGAGAATATAAGGGTAGGATATAAGGGTAGAAAATAAAGGTAGGATATCAGGGTAGGATAAAAGGGTAGGATATAAAGGTAGGATATAAGGGTAGGATATAAGGGTAGGATATAAGGGTAGGATATAAGGGTAGGATATAAGGGTAGAATATCAGGGTAGGATATAAGGGTAGGATATAAGGGTAAGATATAAGGGTAGGATATCAGGGTAGGATATAAGGGTAGTATATCAGGGTAGGATATAAGGGTAGGATATCAGGGTAGGATATAAGGGTAGGATATCAGGGTAGGGGGTAGGGGGTAGGGTGACTGAGGCAGCATGCACTGCTCACCCTCTTTGAACCACTTGGCGGGGACGTCGGGCTTGGACACCTCGCAGGACAGCGTGGCCGTCTCAGTCTCCATGATGTCTATATCCTGTAGTGGCTCCAAGATCTCCAAAGGTTCCTCTGTTTTAGCAGAAAATGGTAGATTCTTGGCAAAATTCTCATTTTTTATATCAGAGCAATTACTGTATTCCTACCCTAGCTTAATCCATTAAATAAATTGGACTATGTTTGATAATATTACTATCGTTCATGAAAACACAAAACTAAGTCCACAAAAAAATATTTTTTTTAAAAATTATATAAAATTGTGCATGCACAGATTTGGACATTTTGTGAGTAAGCCATGCTGAGAGATAGAGGGCGGCACCTTTGACGAGCAGCTTCGCTGACGTCTTCTTGTTGTCCTTCTCAAAAATGCAGCTGTATTTGAAGGTGTCGTCAAGCTGTCCGTCGGTGATGGTCAGTCTGTGCACCTTGCCGTCCACCTCCGGAGTGAAGCGGTCCCAGTTAACGATCTCCGTCCCTGCCTGGAACCACTTGGGGGTCTGGTTGGCCTTGGAGATCTCACACTCAAACACGGCAGTTTGCTTCTCAATGATCTCAAGATTGGTCAACGGTTTGAGGACTTCTACTGGAAGCTCTGATGGTCAGAAACATGGCCACTTTCTTTGTAATATTAGCCAATCAGCAATCAGCATTGTATTTTATGCAGAGCTATATATATTTGACAATCATAAGACAATTTTGTTAAGCCTCGTGAATATCAAAATGCCATCAACAATTTGAAACTTTTTCAGATGATAAATTCATAGTATATGCCATACCATAACAATATCTTTTCTTAAAGAAAAAAACTTAAAAAAATATCTGAAAATGTGCCAACTTCACTGTAACTATCTTATTAAAATAATCTAAGAACACAGAATTCTACTAAAAACACAGAGAAAAACCTCCAAACTCTCAAAACAAAGACAGAGAAAAACCTCCAAACTCTCAAAACAAAGATGGTTTGTGTGTCTGTATCTGAGCTACCTGAGTCCCTCTTACCTTGCACGATGAGGCTGGCAGTGGCTTGCACGCCCTCCTCCACGACGATGGTGTATTTGCTCTGGTCGTCTAGCTGCGAGTCCCGGATCGTCAGCATATGTTTGTTACCTAGACTCACTGCCTCATATTTCTTATCATTCTTCAGTTCCTCTCCGTCTCTCAGCCATTTCACTTTCAGACCCGTCTTGGACACTTCACATTCAAACTGGGCTGTCTCAAACTCCTTGACCTTCACGTCCTTCAAGGGAACGGTGAATTCAGCCGGGGCTTCTGCAAGGTCAAGGTCATTACATCAGTTATTCATAAATGTCACAATTCAGTTACTCATATATATCACAATTCAGTTATTCATAAATGTCACAACTTAGTTTTTCATAAATGTCACAAAATAAATAGAATTAACCTGAAGTGATCAGATCTAAATCTTGGGTTGGCAGAAATTTAAATTAAAAAAAAAGAAATAAACGACAGCCCCCACCTTCCACAAATAGTTTGCAGCTGGTTTCTTTGCCCTCGATCTTGACTGTGTACTTGGCCTCATCATCGAGGACGCAGGCCGTGAACACGAGGCGGTGGATGGTCTGGTCTCGCTCGACCTTGACCCGTTTATCCGGCTTGATCTCCTTGTCGTTGCAGTACCAGGTGGCGCTCTTGTTTGGCTTGGAGACCTCGCACTGAAGCACGGCACTCTCCTTCTCCATCACCTTCCGGTCCTCCAGAGGACTCAGGAACTCCACCGGTAACTCTGGAAGAACAACAACAGAATAAGTCACACATTCTCAAATATGTCATACTCAACAGTTTTTAATATTTTTTTAGTGAATTTTCCAATCGTGTTTTTAAAATTCTTCTCAAAATGTATAAAGTATTATCAGTCAGAGCCAATTGTCTATTGGTCAGAATAAATTTAACCAAATAAGATCATGCATGGCTAAAGTGTGACATCATCTGGTCACGCATAACTCATGCATGGCCAAATATGGTCACGCAATGGTCATGTACGACCTCAATTGTGGTTATGTTCACAGGTGAAAAAATTGATGTTTAGCTTGAACTAATTATTAAATGAAAATCTTTTGCAAGGTGAAATAAGAAGTTACAATTTCTTTTCATAAATATATGTAATGCTACAAGACAAGATGTGAACTGAAGTGTGATTCAAAGAAAAAAATTCTGATTTGAATGTCTAAAATGTTATCATTCAAAACTGTTTATTTTGTCTCTTCCATCCTTCATGCTGAGATATGTATTACTCACCGTCTATGACAAGGAAGGAGGCCGTCTTGAGCAGCTCGATGTAGTACGCCACATCTCCTCCGTCCTTCATGGTGACGTCACTGATCCTCAACGACTGAATGTTGCCCTCGGTTCTGACCTCAAATCGGCCGCCAGTTGTCACATCCTGTCCACGATGGCGCCACTTGCCATCCTTGCGGTCAGGCTTAGAGAGTTCACAAGTGAAGGTCACTGTGTCTTTTTCAAGGGCATCAATATTCTTCAAGGGAACTGTTATCTGTACTGGTGCCTCTGCAATAAGAAAATAAAAAAATTAATGTAATGCAGTTTAAAACATGTAAATGACCAGGATTTCAGATAAACAAACAAAAGTTGAAAACATTTGTTTTTCTTTTTGCTTTATTTATTTTTTTTTTTTTATGAGAAGAAATGAGCTGTCCCAGATAATGATGACCTTAAAGCATCTTACCTGTGACAGTGACCTTGCAAGATACAGTGGTAATACCATACTCAAGGTCATCAATAGCAACCGAGAACTCGGCATTCTCGTCGAGAGTGCAGTCTGTAATGGTCAGTGTGTGTCTCATTCCAGTCTCATCCACCTAAAGTGTTAAAACCACAAACATAATCATTTGACATACATTAACGTTCAATATATTCAATATCACCATTATATAAACCTTAACCTTGAGAAGATGATCAAAATATGTCAAATCCAATATTTCAAGAATCTTGCGTACCTCAATCTTGAATCTGTCGGCCTCTACAGCAATTTGTTCACCATTTTTCAGCCATTTGACCTCTCTTGGTTTGGAGATCTCCAGGATCAAGGTCACGGTTTCTGTTTCCATGACTGTCAGGTCCTTCGGTGCCCGACGTATCTCCACTGGGGCTTCTGTAATTAGGTCATCAAAGTTCAAGGTCATTTTACATTCATGATAACATTAGCATTGTTTCCCGTCATATCTTAAGTCAAACACCCATAAAATAGCACACAAATCTGCAATAATGCTAGCATTCTTATGCATGCTTCCGAATTCAAGGTTTGTAAGTGACCTTGTAAAATACTCAAGGTCACCAAATGCAATATATACTAAAATATTTATCTTTGAATGTCCATAAAATCTCACATGGACAAATCACATAACATAAAAATAATGCTGAGGAGCACATAGAGGGCAAAGGTCACATTGATATATGATTCCAGACAATGTCTGCTCAAAGTGGTTGATAGAGACTGGCCGGGATTTACACTGAGAGTCGAGGCAAATGCTCTAGCAATGGAGTTACTTGGTGCGTACCCTTGACAGTGAGCGTGGCGGAGGTGGAGACGTCTCCGCAGTGCATGGAATAAGGAGACGGGTCCTCCAGGGTGCAGTTGAAGATGCTGAGGTTGTACACGCATTCGTCATTCTCTATCTTGTAGTGAGCATCGGTGAGGGAGATCTCGTAGTCGTCCTTGTACCAGGTGACCGGTTGGTTAGGCTTGTTAAGCTCGCAGCTAAAGGTCGCCGTCTTGGTCTCCATCACGGTCTGGTCATCCAGAGGACGGATCACCTCGATAGGAAGCTCTGCATAAAATATAATGCTGACTGCTGATTGGCTAGTATTTCATCATCCATACAGGATGCAGAACATGTGAAGCTAATCCTGGGTATTTGTGAAAATTTGTGTTATATTTTCTAAAAAAATGTCCAAATCCAAATCCATAAATTCTGTGTGATATCTACTTGTCTTGTTACCTTCTCAACAGTATTGTGTTTTTATTGTAACCTTTTTCTTATTTTAAAAAAAAATACCGTATTAAAAAAAATTAAAAAATCATACCCTTAGGGTCTATATACCTTCAAAGAGGGATGCAATAGAAGGGAAATAAAGTAAAAAAATAGTGATTTTTTTTATAGAATTCCAGTGATTTGAGTGATTTTTTATCATTCCAAGCAAGCAATACCTTTGACTAGCAGTTTGCCGGCAGTTGTTGCCTCCGATTTGACGATCTTACAGGAGTACTCAGCAGAGTGTTTGAGGGTGGAGTTGAGGATGGTGAGAAGGCAGGAACGTTCCTTGCCGTTGATCTTGTAGTGCAAACCAGAAAGTATTTCCTCTCCGTTCTTGTACCACTTGACCTTGGTGGGTTTAGATGTCTCACATTCCAGCATGACGTCTTCCTTCTCCATCACCTCGTAGTCTGCCAGATCCTTGGTGAACACGATGGGAGCCTCTGTAATAAGACAAAGCCTTTATTGTACACCCACAATCCAAAGTGGCAAATGTCAATGACCCTACTACATCACCTAACCACAAGTTGAGTCTAAATAATTTGACACCTGCTTTATTATGCAGCCATAAATTTGAATCTCTGAGTTTTGACATTAAAATTAACTTTTATTACAAATCCAATGCAAAAATCAGGACATTATCAAATGCTAAAATATGATTGATTGATACATAATTTGCTGCTGACTGCGGGTACCTGTGACAGTGAGTTTGGCAGTGGACTTATTATGCAGCCATAAATTTGAATCCCTGAGTTTTATACTAAAATGAACTTTTATTACAAATCCAATGCAAAAATCAGGACTTTATCAAATGCTAATATATGATTGGTCGATATATAATTTGCTGCTGACTGAGCATACCTGTGACAGTGAGTTTGGCTGTGGACTTGGCATCTTTGTGTGTGATGCTGACTGCGTCGTTGGCATCGTCCAGCTGGCAGTCAGCTATCCTCAGCCTGTAGATGTTCCCCTCACACTCAGGTTTGAACTTGTCTCCGGCGGTGACCTTCTTGCCCTTGAAGTACCACACAACCTCCAGATTGGGCTTGGAGAGTTGACATTCAAAGGTGGCTTCGTTGTATTCCTCGACTACGACGTCCTGAAGCTCTACCTTGACAGACACGGGACGCTCTGCAATACAAACCCAAACTTTAAATCTTGCAACTGCACAACCAATTTTTCATGTTTGGATGTCGAGCCTGTAAATGTGATCTCCAGAAACAATAGGAACATAAAGGTTATGATACGGGTGCAAGTTTTTGTTCCTATAAATGGCCTTTTCAGCATATTCAATGCAACATTTGCATATTAGGTCAAGTTGATTTGATATGATCCGTTTATAAGGTTAGATGAATGCATGTCACTAAGACACAATGCCCTACTCATTTCAAAGAGTGACTAGGGACATTTATATTGTATTATCACATAGACATGATAAACTAAGCCACAGCTTTTGTTACCTCAATGTGAGGAACTAGTTATTATGATAAACCCAAGGCAGACATTGTGTTTCGTTTGCCTTGAAGTGAGTCTATGAAATATTACATATTTGGACCACAAATTCATGGTTTAAACACTGTTGTGATCATGCAAAAGAAAGATCCCCAGTGAATCTTCAGAAAGAGTAAGGCATTGAGTCCCAGTGACAGGCCCCTATCCAACTTGATACAGCTTAAATAGTTATAAACATTGGCCACTGGCCTGACAGCTGTGCTGTTCATTGTTTTTTTGTAATGTTTCTGAACATTTTGTTGATATGCCTGCAAATTGTGTCATAAATGATCATTCAAATGCTCTCCCAGGGCGGACTAGAGCAGATGATAATTTTAGCCAATCAGAATGCATGTTACATATTGTATCAAATAACTACTGACCGTCCACAGTGAGTTTGGCGTCACATCTCTTGTCGTCGGGAAGCACCACTGAGTACTGAAGCTGGTCCTCAAGTCGGGAATCCCGGATCACCAGCTTGTACATCTGACCCACGGATTCAAACCGGAAACGCTCATCCTCCTTGAGCTCCACATCCGCTCTCAACCATTTAACCTGACCAAAATAGATCAATATCACGTTTAGAAAAAATCTGCTTATGTTTATCATAATTCAAGAATTTTGAAATTCTTCACTTTTATTTAAATTTTTTATCACAGCAATAGTCTGTAAAATATGATTTCAAATCAGGTGGAATATTATATCCAAAAATTGATTATATCTTGGCAAGTGATTGTTGAATCTATATTTAATCTTTATAAATTTGAGAAGTCTTCTGTTAACCGTGAATGGGCTGGCTTTTTATATACCAGCCTCAGACTTTCCGTAAGTTTGACTGGTTCCCGACCCTTCTTACCTGTATGTTGGACTTGTTGAGTTGGAATGTGAACTCAGCTGTATCTTCCTCCATCACTCTCTGGTCCCGCAGTTTGGCTGTGAACTCTGCTGGCTTCTCTGAAGTGGGAGATCAGTAAAACACGTTAAAATTGTAAAGGAATCACAAAAACTAGTTTGAAAGAAAACTCTAAAGGAATAAGTACATGTACATTTCTCAGAAAAAATGTCTGGGACAGATCTTTGCTAGAATGGCTAGTTTTCCTTTAAAGTTTTTTACTTCAACAAAGCCATTAAATATTTATGATTTCATTATTTTATGTTTTTTTCTTATTTTTATTGCATTATAATACACAATCCATTTTTTACGACAGATAATTTGTAGAGGCATCAGAGGTGTTATTTTATACAGACATGCCTTGATGTTATTTTATACAGACATGCCTTGATGTTATTTTATACAGACATGCCTTGATGTTATTTTATACAGACATGCCTTGATGTTATTTTATACAGACATGCCTTGATGTTATTTTATACAGACATGCCTTGATGTTATTTTATACAGACATGCCTTGATGTTATTTTATACAGACATGCCTTGATGTTATTTCATACAGACATGCCTTGATGTTATTTTATACAGACATGCCTTGATGTTATTTTATACAGACATGCCTTGATGTTATTTTATACAGACATGCCTTGATGTTATTTTATACAGACATGCCTTGATGTTATTTTATACAGACATGCCTTGATGTTATTTCATACAGACATGCCTTGATGTTATTTTATACAGACATGCCTTGATGTTATTTTATACAGACATGCCTTGATGTTATTTTATACAGACATGCCTTGATGTTATTTTATACAGACATGCCTTGATGTTATTTTATACAGACATGCCTTGATGTTATTTTATACAGACATGCCTTGATGTTATTTTATATAGACATGCCTTGATGTTATTTTATACAGACATGCCTTGATGTTATTTTATACAGACATGCCTTGATGTTATTTTATACAGACATGCAATGTGAGTTGTACACAGACCATATACAATGAGGCTGGCTGAGGTGAGGTCGCCATAGTCTACAATCATGCAGGTGAACTCCGCCTCGTCTGACTGCCGAGCTCCGTGGATCACCAGAGTGTGGTCCGTCCCCGAGTCTATCACCTCGTAATGCTCGCTCTCTTCCAACTCTTCCTGGTTTTTGAACCACAATACTGCTGCATCATGGGAGGTTTTGCAGCTGACATGCACAGTGGCGCCCTCTGTGGTTTCCATGCTTTCCAGTCCATGCACAAACATCATCACTGCCACAGAGCATTCAAAGTTAGTATATCTTAATATCTGCCTCACGTCAGAATAAGTTATGTTGAATGAGTCATAGCTATGACATCAGGGTGTCTATAGCACTTAAGTCAGTGATAAGGGCTGGGTTTGATAAGTCAGTGAGAAGGGCTGGGTCTGATAAGTCAGTGAGAAGGGCTGGGTTTGATAAGTCAGTGAGAAGGGCTGGGTTTGATAAGTCAGTGAGAAGGGCTGGGTCTGATAAGTCAGTGAGAAGGGCTGGGTTTGATAAGTCAGTGAGAAGGGCTGGGTTTGATAAGTCAGTGAGAAGGGCTGGGTTTGATAAGTCAGTGACAAGGGCTGGGTTTGATAAGTCAGTGACAAGGGCTGGGTTTGATAAGTCAGTGAGAAGGGCTGGGTTTGATAAGTCAGTGAGAAGGGCTGGGTTTGATAAGTCAGTGAGAAGGGCTGGGTCTGATAAGTCAGTGACAAGGGCTGGGTTTGATAAGTCAGTGACAAGGGCTGGGCTTGATAAGTCAGTGACAAGGGCTGTGTGTGATAAGTCAGTGATAAGGGCTGGGCTTGATAAGTCAGTGATAAGGACTGGGCTTGATAAGTCAGTGACAAGGGCTGGGTGTGATAAGTCAGTGATAAGGGCTGGGCTTGATAAGTCAGTGATAAGGACTGGGCTTGATAAGTCAGTGACAAGGGCTGGGTCTGATAAGTCAGTGACAAGGGCTGGGCTTGATAAGTCAGTGATAAGGACTGGGTTTGATAAGTCAGTGAGAAGGGCTGGGTTTGATAAGTCAGTGACAAGGGCTGGGTTTGATAAGTCAGTGATAAGGACTGGGTGTGATAAGTCAGTGATAAGGACTGGGTTTGATAAGTCAGTGACAAGGGCTGGGCTTGATAAGTCAGTGATAAGGACTGGGTGTGATAAGTCAGTGACAAGGGCTGGGTGTGATAAGTCAGTGATAAGGACTGGGTTTGATAAGTCAGTGAGAAGGGCTGGGTCTGATAAGTCAGTGACAAGGGCTGGGTTTGATTAGTCAGTGATAAGGACTGGGTGTGATAAGTCAGTGACAAGGGCTGGGCTTGATAAGTCAGTGACAAGGGCTGGGCTTGCTTAGTCAGTGACAAGGGTTGGTTTTGATAAGTCAGTGACAAGGGCTGGTTTTGATAAGTCAGTGACAAGGGCTGGGCTTGATAAGTCAGTGATAAGGACTGGGTTTGATAAGTCAGTGAGAAGGGCTGGGTCTGATAAGTCAGTGAGAAGGGCTGGGTTTGATAAGTCAGTGACAAGGGCTGGGTTTGATAAGTCAGTGACAAGGGCTGGGTTTGATAAGTCAGTGAGAAGGGCTGGGTTTGATAAGTCAGTGATAAGGACTGGGTGTGATAAGTCAGTGACAAGGGCTGGGCTTGATAAGTCAGTGACAAGGGCTGGGCTTGATAAGTCAGTGATAAGGGCTGGGTGTGATAAGTCAGTGACAAGGGCTGGGTTTGATAAGTCAGTGAGAAGGGCTGGGTTTGATAAGTCAGTGAGAAGGGCTGGGTCTGATAAGTCAGTGACAAGGGCTGGGTTTGATAAGTCAGTGAGAAGGGCTGGGTTTGATAAGTCAGTGACAAGGGCTGGGCTTGATAAGTCAGTGATAAGGACTGGGTTTGATAAGTCAGTGAGAAGGGCTGGGTTTGATAAGTCAGTGAGAAGGGCTGGGTTTGATAAGTCAGTGACAAGGGCTGGGTTTGATAAGTCAGTGACAAGGGCTGGGTTTGATAAGTCAGTGAGAAGGGCTGGGTTTGATAAGTCAGTGATAAGGACTGGGTGTGATAAGTCAGTGACAAGGGCTGGGCTTGATAAGTCAGTGACAAGGGCTGGGTTTGATAAGTCAGTGACAAGGGCTGGGTGTGATAAGTCAGTGATAAGGACTGGATTTGATAAGTCAGTGACAAGGGCTGGGCTTGATAAGTCAGTGACAAGGGCTGGGCTTGCTTAGTCAGTGACAAGGGCTGGGCTTGATAAGTCAGTGACAGGGGCTGGGTTTGATAAGTCAGTGACAAGGGCTGGGTGTGATAAGTCAGTGACAAGGGCTGGGTTTGATAAGTCAGTGACAAGGGCTGGGCTTGATAAGTCAGTGACAAGGGCTGGGTTTGATAAGTCAGTGACAAGGGCTGGGTATGATAAGTCAGTGACAAGGGCTTGGCTTGATAAGTCAGTGACAAGGGCTGGATTTGATAAGTCAGTGACCAATTCTGACAGTCCCTACGTTGAATGAACAGTTAGAGACAAACATCTATTTGGTCATGCATACTAATGACAGAGTAAGGTCATGCAATGGTAATCTCGTGACATAAGCTGGTCAAACACAATTGTTGCATGGCAGTATTTGATCATGCATACCTCATATGTGGTACAATATGATGACACAATGGTCAAGAGTGACATTTGGTCACATTTATACGTGACCAAATAGATGTTTGGCTCAAACCGATGAAGTCTGCATCAAAATTATAGCTCAAATTGTTTGTAATCCAACACTATCCTAATAATCAAGGGGCAAATGGAAAAAAAGTACTATCAAAATAGGAATTCCTCAGAATATGGGTTAAGGTCATCAATTCTATATTTAACAGCAGTGCATTCTGAGATTACATTTTTGGAAGAAATGTTTTTTTTTCATTTTAGTGTAGTCTATGTCACAATAATTATAAACAAATTTTACTATATTTTCAGGGGTTTTGTTTTGGGGTTGAAAATGTCTTTAGTGTGTGTTGACTTATCAAACAAATTATTTTTAAATTCTAGAAATTCTTTAGGTTCAATATGCATTTCAATTCTGTGCAGTTCTGTGCAGTTCTTGGCAGTTCTTGGCAGTTATGTGCCATTCTGGGCAGTTATGTGCAGTTCTGAGCAATTATGTGCGGTTCTGAGCAGTTATGTGCAGTTCTGGGCAGTTCTGGGCAGTTCTGTGCAGTTATGAGCAGTTCTGGGCAGATATCCACAATTCTAAGCAGATATGTGCAGTTTTGAATTCAGATTAAGTGGAATATTACATAAAAGTGATTGCTGAATCTACAAATAATCTTTATAAAATTACACAGAAAACAATTCTTTAAATCTAAAACTTCCATTTATTAAAGAGTTTTATTGAATGCTAATACAACTGTTAACAATTTACATCATCTAGTTGACTGTAAGGCCAAACTCTGAACTTGTTTCTGTATTGTGAAGGAGTATTTGTGCTCAGGAGAATAAAACTGACAAAACAATCACTAAGTAACCCTGAGAATAATCGCCGGTTAATAAAGGTAACCCTCTGAACAATTACTGGGTAACCAAGGTAACCCACAAAACACTCACCGGGTAACCACGGTATTCTGCAGAACAATTACCGGTAAATTTTTTTTGTCAAAACTGGAGATGCAACTTTGTTTCCTGGCTGTATAATGTACGGTCATTGTATAAAATATGTATTTTTTTTAATAGTTTCTTATCATCACAAATGTGTTTTTTTTCTGATTGATGTCAAAATCAATTTCAATTTGTTTAATAATATAAATGTAAAAAAAGCCATTGCATAGAGAATTAGGTAAAGAGATACATAAATCAAATATCAATTATAAATCAATTACAAAAAATATTGGCAAAAACATTTTGATTAATTTTGGTTGACAAGAAATGAATAAAATATTCTTGACAAGCAATTGTAAATAAATTCAATTATGATATCTACATAGCTAGTATATTATAAATTCATAATATTACATATAATGCATATCTTGAATAAGTATATTATATATTTTACACACTGCTGCATATCCCTGAGTAGCTTAACACCAAAAACACAGTAATCTCATGAAGTCGAGTTTAGAGAAAATTATTGAGAAAAAATATATTATTTTGTATTATAGCAACATAAAATGTGTGGGAAATATGTTTTATTTTCTTTCTTTTTTAACTTAAAACAAATTAAAATGATGTCATGGTGGTCTCTTTATCATCAATTAAAAATTGTTTATTTTTTTCATTTGAAACAATACTAATCACAGAATAGAGATGTGTTTAAATATATTTTGTTTGAATTGCTTCACACATTTTCATGAAAAAGTAGAATGACCCCAATAGAGATAAGGACTGTTAATAAGGTCATAAATCCTGCATACAACTGTACAACTCTGTCTGAATCTGGCAAACCCATCTGCCTCCAATATGTCCTACATATCCTAAGAAAAGCTGCAAGATGGAAACACTCATCCTTTGCCAAATCCAAGATGACCTGATTATTGTTTTGATAATCTTCAGGGGATGAGTTTCTGTTATTTTCATGATACATTTTGCCAGTAGGTGACACCACTGTTTCATCATCAAGTATTTCTACATCAAGAGCAATATTTCCTGATTCTAACTGCTTCTCAGTGCTGTCCTCACTGTAGGAAACAACATTGACCTTGACCTCAATATGTGAATTTTCAAGGTCACTTCCTGCCAGATGCCCCTCATCAGACACCACATTTTCTAACCTGTCCTCTGTTTGATTCTTACTTGTATTTCTCTTTGAGCCCAGTATAAAACTTTCCCTATTTCTCATCTGATTAAGGTCATGTAAAACATGAAACACATTTGTATTGTTATTGTCTATGATATTGTTAGTATTTGACAATGTCCCAAGTTTTCCTTGATGCTCTTCTTGTGTTAGTAGGGCAAGTTTAGAAGAAGATTTGTTGCTGAACGACCTTGACCTTTTATAAAGGATATTCCTCTCTTGAAGCTTAATAAGGTCGTGTATAATTTTCAACACATGCACATCTGAAATGGCCAATAGTGTGTGGGTTAGTAGGTCATCCTGACATCACCACTGTGACCCAGATTAGTTATAATCCAGTTAATTAAGCAATACATTTATAGAATTAATAAAAATCAAATTGTTAGAAACTTTCAAAATGAATATCAAATATTAGTAAAAACTATTAAAATACTTTAAACTGGAGTAAATGTAATGGTTAGTGTTATTGAAACAACCAAAGTCCACACTGCTGTATGTTAGTGACTGTCATGGTGAAAGCGGCAGTGTTATTATGTTAATGACACAAGTTGGGGAGCCGGTTTCTTACCATCGATGATGAGGGTAGCAGTGGACGTCAGACCTTTCTGGACCTCGATGGTGTATTCTGCCGCCAGGTGGAGCTTGGCCTGGGGGACCTGCAGGTAGTACTTGCATTCCTGAAATATAGCAGCACAGATTTCATCACTCAAACATCCACCTCTTTTAAAATTGTCCATTTAATCATCAAATCTTCCTCTTTCAAATTTGTTTTAGTATTGGGTTTGCATAAAATAGTACTTTTTAAAATTGTATTAAAAAAAATAAAGCAATGAGTTTACGTCTGCGACCTTGAAAAATATGCCAAGGTCATTCATTTTACGACACTAAGAATATGGATGAGGTCAAATAATTCCAGGGTTCAAAACTTGATGACAGAAATACTGAGGCACAAAGAGTGAAAAGTTTCGTTGGTCAATTTGCATAAATTCATTTATTCATGAGACAAAAATTTGTGTTTTGTTTTTGAGTTACGAATTTTAAAAAAAGCTCTGACCTCTTCTTTGAAGTCAAATCCATCGATGGCGCTGACTTCGCTGCCGGCCTTGAGCCACTTGACTCCAGTCCTGACGACGCGGTTAGTTTCACACATGAAGGAAACTGACTGGTTCTCCATGCAGCGGACGTCCTTCAATGGCACAATAATCTCCAGGGGGAGCTCTGTAATCACAACAACAAATATCATATCATCAACCAACATCATGTCAGTAACCAACATCATGTCAGCAACCAACATCATATCAACAACCAACATCATGTCAGCAATCAACATCATGTCAGCAACCAACATCATGTCAGCAACCAACATCATATCAGCAACCAACATCATGTCAATAACCAACATATCAGCAACCGACATCATGTCAGCAACTAACATCATGTCAGCAACCAACATCATGTCAGCAACATCATGTCAGCAACCAACATCATGTCAGCAACCAACATCATGTCAGCAACCAACATCATATCAGCAACCAACATCGTGTCAGCAACCAACATCATGTCAGCAACCAACATCATGTCAGCAACCAACATCATGTCAGCAACCAACATCATGTCAACAACCAACATCATGTCAGCAACCAACATCATGTCAGCAACCAACATCATGTCAGCAACCAACATCATGTCAACAACCAACATCATGTCAGCAACCAACATCATGTCAGCAACCAACATCATGTCAGCAACCAACATCATGTCAGCAACCAACATCGTATCAGCAACCAACATCGTGTCAGCAACCAACATCATGTCAGCAACCAACATCATGTCAGCAACCAACATCATGTCAGCAACCGACATCATGTCAGCAACCGACATCATGTCAGCAACCAACATGTCAGCAACCAACATGTCAGCAACCAACATCATGTCAATAACCAACATCATGTCAGCAACCAACATCATGTCAGCAACCAACATCATGTTAGGAACAAAACATCATGTTAGGAACAAAACATCATGTCAACAACCAACATCATGTCAGCAACCAACATCATGTCAGCAACCAACATCATGTCAGCAACCAACATCATGTCAGCAACCAACAACATATCAACAACCAACATCATGTCAGCAACCAACATCATGTCAACAACCAACATCATATCAGCAACCAACATCATGTCAGCAACCAACATCATGTCAGCAACCAACATGTCAGCAACTAACATCATGTCAGCAACTAACATCATGTCAGCAACTAACATCATGTCAGCAACCAACATCATGTCAGCAACCATCATCATACCAGCACAGCAACCAACATCGTATCAGCAACCAACATCATGTCGGCAACCAACATCATGTCAGCAACCAACATCGTATCAGCAACCAACATCGTATCAGCAACCAACATCGTATCAGCAACCAACATCGTATCAGCAACCAACATCATGTCAGCAACCAACATCGTATCAGCAACCAACATCATGTCGGCAACCCTTACCTGTGACAGTGAGAGGAGCCTGGCTGACCAGCACGCCCACGGTGACCATGTATTCTGCCTGGTCTTCCAGGACGGCAGACTTGATGTGAAGTTTATGTACTTCTCCCTCCACTGTTATATCAACTCGCTCATCAGGTTTGACCACCTGAAACAGGTAGAGCTCATGCTTAACATGGTGTGGTATATCTTTTATTTAGCATTTTGTTGAATATTTAACATGTATCGATTTAAGTGAAAGTTACACCGAGCCTTGTTTGTCACATTAAATCATATATTCATTCAAGTAGAATAGCACCATTAGAATATAGATGAAAATATTACTCCCCCAGACTGGTGAAGGCTTCTCTTTGTGCACAAAAACATGTCATATCATAATATAAATCATTCAGACCTTTTGTACCATTTTTGATTTGCTTGTAAATAACTTTTTCAGCACTGCTTAGGCTACAGATTAGATAGAAGCCTGTCACCCACACTCAATGCCCTACTCTTTTAGAAGAGTGACTGGGGATCTTTCTTTTGCATAATCACACAGACATGATAACAGACAGAAACCTTTAATAACCAGTCATGGAACACCAACTGGAATGAGAAACATCTCAGTAGGAGATCTCCACCTTTCTTGACCATGCAGCACGACCGAAGTACGCAAACGGGATTCAAACCCTGGACCTTTAGCATGGGAGACAGATGTCTTACCAACTGAGCCACGTCCCACCCCCTTCACTGATCATATGTATAAAAAGTGCTGTTGACCAATCATCTGTCCATAACACCAGGTGTCGGAGCATTATTGTTGATGCCACAGATTAACGTTAAGTGTAGGCTTTTTAGGCTTTACTTACCTGTCCATTTTTGTGCCATGTGAGGTTGACATTGTTCTTGTTGACGCGTATCTCTAGCGTCACCTCGTCCTTCTCCATCACAGTCTTAGGTTCCAGCGGAATCAGAAACTGGATGGGAATCTCTGCAATACCAAACAGACAATTCTTTGAACTTCTTGATTAAAAAATAAATCATCAAGGCACAAAAAAGAGGTAAGTGCAAAGTCTAGAATATATATGAGTACAGCAACAGTGCGAAGTAAGTACTTTGATGGTTTAGTAGGCTATTGACATGTTACTGTAATCTTGTTATTGCAATATAGCCTTTTTGGCACCTTTGGTGGCATGGAAAGTGAAGACGGTAATAGTTTTATTGCTAATTTGGTTTATTTGGATTTTTGTATTAAGGGTAATGAACTATTTGTCAATGCTCAGCTTTGAACAAATGGTTTCTCAGACTATTGGTATATTTCTTTTGTCTGATGTTAATAGTCTGGTTCTGCGCATGCGTTGAGAGTGGAATGGCGGCTTTCATTTGAGCTCCGATAAAATCGTCTTTCTTGGTCGATTTTCTGGAGTCTATTGCTAGTCTATCGCCTCACTTTCTCGCAGAGAACCCGGTCTATACAAAGGTCTATCTGATATCAGACTTTTTGCAAGCTCTGACGGCAGTTTTGATTGGAAATCCGCTCGCGAGGGCGGGATCATACTGTGTTGTCTTTGCGAGGCACCGCGCTCACGAGTATCCACTCTTTGCTGCCAGTGTCGAGTGCTTGGTCTGATACCTTATATCCTCTGTATTCATAAAACTTGTTGCTTCTGGTGTCTAGAATTACCTTCAGACCCATCAGCGACATATTTTTGAAATTACAGTGTTTTTCGGACTTGTTCCGACGGTGGTTGTTGATACACAAACAAGGGGCTACTACCAGCCATTTTTTCTTGTTGTGACGCACCACCCGCTGTCCAATACACATTTGCAAGCAACTACGTAAGTGGTTCTTTCTTGCAATATACCTATTCATAGGTACATATACCAATCTAATCTGCACGCTATAAGTGTCTGAACTCACTTCAGTCTCTTTTAGAAGCAAATTCGGTATATTAAACCATTATACAGTGTTTTTTCGGACTTGTTCCGACGGTGGAATAACAGAGTACTCGCTACCTGCTCCACCCACTGTTCAAACCAACTAAATTGCAAGCGGCCATACAAATAGCCCTTTCTTGCATTTTACCCCCAGGTATTTACTGCCTAAAGAAATTTATAGCAAAAATACCCCAAAACTCTGCTAAAATTTCTAATAATAGTGCTATATATAGCTTTTCTTGACGGGTGGCTCACAGCGCCTCTACCGTTAAATCTTTTAGTTAGCTGGCCTCAGCGCCCCCTAACAGAAAAGAACAACATATCTCTAGCTTGTTCGAAACTGACAACTGAGGTATTAAATATCTTGTTCAATACTACTAAACATTAATTAACAAGACAAACTCTCAAAATTGTGTTACATTTATATATTTCTGTATTAAATATACTACGTGGCAGAATAACAAGTTAATCTGACCCGCATATACACAGTACTCCCTGAGCGTTTGAAATTGAACATATTGAACAGAATCTTATCAAAAGTCTGTAAATTAATCCACAAATTATTGGATTACCTACCAGCATATTTTGTGTTGAATTAATGGGAGCTTGGACTACTGTCAGATATTTTGTTTTGAATTAATGGTAGTTTGGACTACTGTCAGATATTTTGTGTTGAATTAATGGGAGCTTGGACTACTGTCAGATATTTTGTTTTGAATTAATGGTAACTTGCACTACTGTCAGATATTTTGTTTTGAATTAATGGTAACTTGGACTATTGTCAGATATTTTGTTTTGAATTAAGGGTAACTTGGACTACTTATTTTTATTATGACATGATGGTAAGTTTGAGATTTGATCTTTTTTTTGTTTTGATATCAATGATAATTTGGATTATGGACATAATGAGTTATTTATATTAATAATAACTAGGACTCTGACATCATTTTGACATCACATTTTGACATAAAAGGTAACATGTGGATGGTTGACTTGAATGAAGGTCATGACAAGGACGCAGCGGACACATCAAATAACACAGATATTCTGATTTGTTTTGCGTGGAACATTCTCAGAGACACTTGTAAGCACATAAGCTATCTTCCGGACAAAACTGCCTAATTTTGAGACATGTTAGCAAGCAAAGCGTTTGATATTATCAAATATAAGTAAAAGCAGCACAAGAAAATTCCTGATTTGATCTTGAAATGACATAAATAGGAGACTGATTTATGAGACAGGAGAAAATGGCCACGTTTCTCTGAATGTACAGTGTATTTATTTATGAAACAGGAGAAAATGGCCACGTTTCTCTGAATGTACCTTCTACAGTGAGTTTAGCAGTGGAGGTGAGATCGCCAATGACAACAGTGTACTCTGATGTGTCCATCACGTGCGTGTCATGAATGATCATCTTATGGTGACATCCATCCACAATGATCTCAAATCGGGCATCCAGAGGGAACTCTTTTCCGTCCCGGAGCCATTTGGCATCTTTGACAGGCTTGTTGATCTGGCAGTCAAGCGTGACCGTCTCAAACTCCTGAACGGTTTGATCCTTCAGGGGGACTAGGAACACTACTGGTTCCTCTGTGGGGAAAACACAAACACACGTGTCCAAACTAATTGAAATCAGCACTATTTATTATTTATGTTTTAAAGAATAACATCTTTTTGACTGGCATATTTTGAAAAAATTATTCATTTTGTCATTGACCAGTCAAAAAAAATGTTCATATTTCTTATTAAAAATCAAAGGTGCCCAGACTGGTTGAAAAATAATCACCATTTTCTGTTTTGTTCTGAAGAATAACATATTTTTGAAGCATATTCCAAAAGAAAATTGCCATTAACTTGTCCATGATAATTTGAAAAACGAAAACAAAAGTCAATATTTCTTATCTCAAATGATATCAGCCGATCTGGTCAAGGTTATATGTTTATAAAAATCATATCAATTGATGTATTTGTTCAATGTCTTTTGATATAACAAAACATACACACTAATTCAGTATCAACATAGAGAGAAAATGATACCAGAAGTGGGATGAGAAATGTCTAAATCTACATTAATATCACAAAGGGTTACTATCAAAATTCTAAGAGTTAATCTTAACATAAAAACAGAATAAAATATTTGTTAGTTCTGAATCTGTCCTCTTGGCCACCTAAACTGAAAAAGGAGGTTATATTTCAAAAGCAATTGATTGGTTAAGAACTCATACTTTTGTGTGTTATGATCTACAATTTTGGTATGCATTTACAAATTTATTTTGATATCAAAGTTTAATGACAGTTCCAACAATTTACACATAATATAATGCAAATCTAAAAATTCTAAATATAACAAAATATGCATGTGTATTTTATAATGGTTGGAGCCATTCATGCTTATATGTGATCAAATAAGGTCACGCATGGCTATTGCCTGACATCATCTGGTCATGCACATCTATTGCATAGTACTTTTTGTCACGCATACCACATGGTGGTCATGCCTGATTTGGTCATGTTCATAAGTGATCTAATACATCTTTGTCTCCAACTGTATAAAGACTGGCGCTGCATAAGTAATGATGAATAGTAAGCAAAACCGCGCCACCAACCTTCCACAGTGAGTGGTGCTGACGTTTCCTGGTCTGCCAGCTTGGCGGTGAACGTTACATTATCCTCCATTAAGCAGTCCTTGACCACTATCTTATGCTGGCACCCATCCATTACTATCTCATATTTCTTATCCTTCACCTTGACCTCCTTGCCATCTCGGAACCACTTGACTTTCTGGTTGGGTTTGTTCACTTCACACTCGAAGGTGGCGGACTCATGCTCAGTGGTTGTCTGGCCACTCAGTGGTACTGTGAAGGCCACAGGTTTTTCTGGGAGAAAGGGAAGGGGATTAGGATCAATATGAAATTGGTTTATTAAAAACAAACTGTTGATATTGTTTGTAACTATGGGTTGGCCTATTTTATTGGATATTTTCAATATTAGTCAATTTATCACACTTATCAAATTGTGTAGTTGAGTAAACAATTTTTTTTTAAACCTGATACTAATTGATAAGAAACACTAAAAATACAATTGACCTGATAATAATTCATAAAAATACAACAACAAAAATACAATTAACATTGTACTTATTGATAAAAATCATATTGTGATAGACCCTTTCTCTTTTATAATTCTAGCAAAAATCTAATTCTTCAGACCCAGATGTATGAATCATACATTTTACCTTCTAATTCAAAATTCACTTTTACACATTCAGAATCAATTGTCAAAGAAAGGTATTCCGAAAAATTAGAAGGCTCAGCATTAAGATCTAATCTGAGAACGTTTTTCAATAGGAAATAAAAATTTTCATTAAATGTCCCTTACATGTGACAAAAGAATGAAAACAAATCAAGAAAAGTAGCATTCATTAAAGTTGATGTGAAAAACATTGCACATCTGGCTAATGTTCTGTCAAGAATTCCTCAACCTGACAAACATGCAAACATTAATATGATTTGCACACACAGATACTAACTCTACTGAACTTGAAACATACTGCATGTGCACCAAGCCAACTGTCAACAAAATAATGGATCTCCATCAAAAAGGTCAAGCATTTACAATCTAATTTGAACAAAGTTCTCCAACAAGAAACAAGCATGGCTAAATTAAGCAAATGTGACAAAAGAATGAACAACCAAAGTTCTCCAACAAGAAATAAGCATGGCTAAATTAAGCAAACGTGACAAACGTGACAACCAGAACCTAACAAGATAGAAGAAATTAAGAAAAGAAGCATTCATTAAAGTTGCTGTGAAAAACATGGCACAAAATGGTTGATCTCTTCTCAAGACCTCCCGTGACAACCTAACATGCAAACTTTAACATGAATTGCACAGACACAGACAACCATCTGTGTCTGACACAAACATAAACATTCACAAAACTGTACACAACACGTCCAACACGATTCTGGCACATTCCAGTCCCTGTATCCAGCTAACAGAAAGTCACAATGCACAGCCCACTTGCTCTACACACCTGAAACCTTCAGTGTTCCCTTGCTGATCTGGTCCCCTAATTTCACTGAATATTCTGCCTGGTCACCTAGCTCTGATTTAGGAATGGTCAGTTTGTGAACCTTTCCGTCCACTTCAGTTTTCGTATTCTTGTCCACTTTGATTGGTTTCCCGTTTTTCAACCATTGTACTTTCTGGCCAGGTTTGGACACTTCACACGTCATCACTGCTTCATCAGCCACCATGGTCACAGTGTCCTTCAGAGGCACTGTGAAGGTGACCGGTATTTCTGACAAAGACACACATACAACACATAAAGCTACAGTCGTCACAGCTATGACTAATTTCCCCATTGTGAACAGAGAGCATGCATCCGACGGCCCCTGTCCTGACCCCTCAAAACTGACAACGACGACAACAATGCCCATGTCTCCACCCCTGCTGCCCCCATGTCATGCATGATAACATGCTCCAAATCAACAGACACTCACCCTTCACTGTCAATTTTCCTGATGTGGTGTCTTCACCGAGCTTGACAGTGTACTCTGCAGTATCGTCAAGAGCAGATTTGGGTAGGGTCATCTTGTGAACCTTTCCTTCCACAGTGATTTTGGTTTTCTTATCAGGCTTGATGACCTTGCCATCCTTCAGCCACTTGACCTTTTGGTCGGGCTTTGACAACTCACAGCTCAGGGTCACCTCGTCATCAACCTCACATTCTTTGTCCTGTAGAGGTACTGTGAAGGTCACTGGGGCTTCTGGGAAGGCAAAGGGTAAACATTAGCTTTGAGCTAGGAAGGGAGTGTTAGTTGTAATTCGAGCTTTAACTGTCAAGCCTCATCAGATACTACTGTAACATCATTCTCGATAACAGCATTCCTTCATTTCATCACAATGACATTTGTCAAGGTAAGCATAAAAAAAATAAAGTTTACACCATTTGCAAACAAAAGGAACTTCCTCTCCTGCATTTGAAACATACTGTACATGCAACAAGCCAACTGTCAACAAAATAATTATTCTCCATCAAAGAATTACAAGCATTTACAATCTAATCTGAATTAAGTTCTCCAACAAGAAATAAGCATGACCAAACTAAGCAAATGTGACAAAAGAATAAACTACTATAACCCAACAAGATAGAACAAGTTAAGAAAAGAAGCATTCATTAAAGTTGCTGTGAAAGACATGGCACATCTACAAAATGGTTGATCTCTTCTCAAGACTTCCCGTGACAACCTAACATGCAAACTTTAACATGAATTGCACAGACACAGACAACCATCTGTGTCTGACACAAACATAAACATTCACAAAACTGTACACAACATGTCCACCACGATTCTGGCACATTCCAGTCCCTGTATCCAGCTATCGGAAAGACACAATGCACAGCCCACTTGCTCTACACACCTGAAACCTTCAGTGTTCCCTTGCTGATCTGGTCCCCTAATTTCACTGAATATTCTGCCTGGTCACCTAGCTCTGATTTAGGAATGGTCAGTTTGTGAACCTTTCCGTCCACTTCAGTTTTCGTATTCTTGTCCACTTTGATTGGTTTCCCGTTTTTCAACCATTGTACTTTCTGGCCAGGTTTGGACACTTCACACGTCATCACTGCTTCATCAGCCACCATGGTCACAGTGTCCTTTAGAGGCACTGTGAAGGTGACCGGTATTTCTGACAAAGACACACATACAACACATAAAGCTACAGTCGTCACAGCTATGACTAATTTCCCTATTGTGAACAGAGAGCATGCTTCCGACGGCCCCTGTCCTGACCCCACAAAACAAACTGACAACGACGACAACAATGCCCATGTCTCCACCCCTGCTGCCCCCATGTCATGCATGATAACATGCTCCAAATCAACAGACACTCACCCTTCACTGTCAATTTTCCTGATGTGGTGTCTACACCGAGCTTGACAGTGTACTCTGCAGTATCGTCAAGAGCAGATTTGGGTAGGGTCATCTTGTGAACCTTTCCTTCCACAGTGATTTTGGTTTTCTTATCAGGCTTGATGACCTTGCCATCCTTCAGCCACTTGACCTTTTGGTCGGGCTTTGACAACTCACAGCTCAGGGTCACCTCGTCATCAACCTCACATTCTTTGTCCTGTAGAGGTACTATGAAGGTCACTGGGGCTTCTGGGAAGGCAAAGGGTAAACATTAGCTTTGAGCTAGGAAGGGAGTGTTAGTTGTAATTCGAGCTTTAACTGTCAAGCCTCATCAGTTACTACTGTAACATCATTCTCGATAACAGCATTCCTTCATTTCATCACAATGACATTTGTCAAGGTAAGCATAAGAAAAAATAAAGTTTACACCATTTGCAAACAAAAGGAACTTCCTCTCCTGCATTTGAAACATACTGTACATGCAACAAGCCAACTGTCAACAAAATAATTATTCTCCATCAAAGAATTACAAGCATTTACAATCTAATCTGAATTAAGTTCTCCAACAAGAAGTAAGCATGACCAAACTAAGCAAATGTGACAAAAGAATAAACTACTATAACCCAACAAGATAGAACAAGTTAAGAAAAGAAGCATTCATTAAAGTTGCTGTGAAAGACATGGCACATCTACAAAATGGTTGATCTCTTCTCAAGACTTCCCATGACAACCTAACATGCAAACTTTAACATGAATTGCACAGACACAGACAACCATCTGTGTCTGACACAAACATAAACATTCACAAAACTGTACACAACATGTCCACCACGATTCTGGCACATTCCAGTCCCTGTATCCAGCTATCGGAAAGACACAATGCACAGCACACTTGCTCTACACACCTGAAACCTTCAGTGTTCCCTTGCTGATCTGGTCCCCTAATTTCACTGAATATTCTGCCTGGTCACCTAGCTCTGATTTAGGAATGGTCAGTTTGTGAACCTTTCCGTCCACTTCAGTTTTCGTATTCTTGTCCACTTTGATTGGTTTCCCGTTTTTCAACCATTGTACTTTCTGGCCAGGTTTGGACACTTCACACTTCATCACTGCTTCATCAGCCACCATGGTCACAGTGTCCTTCAGAGGCACTGTGAAGGTGACCGGTATTTCTGACAAAGACACACATACAACACATAAAGCTACAGTCGTCACAGCTATGACTAATTTGCCCATTGTGAACAGAGAGCATGCATCCGACGGCCCCTGTCCTGACCCCTCAAAACTGACAACGACGACAACAATGCCCATGTCTCCACCCCTGCTGCCCCCATGTCATGCATGATAACATGCTCCAAATCAACAGACACTCACCCTTCACTGTCAATTTTCCTGATGTGGTGTCTTCACCGAGCTTGACAGTGTACTCTGCAGTATCGTCAAGAGCAGATTTGGGTAGGGTCATCTTGTGAACCTTTCCTTCCACAGTGATTTTGGTTTTCTTATCAGGCTTGATGACCTTGCCATCCTTCAGCCACTTGACCTTTTGGTCGGGCTTTGACAACTCACAGCTCAGGGTCACCTCATCATCAACCTCACATTCTCTGTCCTGTAGAGGTACTGTGAAGGTCACTGGGGCTTCTGGGAAGGCAAAGGGTACACATTAGCTTTGAGCTAGGAAGGGAGTGTTAGTTGTAATTCGAGCTTTAACTGTCAAGCCTCATCAGTTACTACTGTAACATCATTCTCGATAACAGCATTCCTTCATTTCATCACAATGACATTTGTCAAGGTAAGCATAAGAAAAAATAAAGTTTACACCATTTGCAAACAAAAGGAACTTCCTCTCCTGCATTTGAAACATACTGTACATGCAACAAGCCAACTGTCAACAAAATAATTATTCTCCATCAAAGAATTACAAGCACTTACAATCTAATCTGAACTAAGTTCTCCAACAAGAAATAAGCATGACCAAACTAAGCAAATGTGACAAAAGAATTAACTACTATAACCCAACAAGATAGAACAAGTTAAGAAAAGAAGCATTCATTAAAGTTGCTGTGAAAGACATGGCACATCTACAAAATGGTTGATCTCTTCTCAAGACCTCCAGTGACAACCTAACATGCAAACTTTAACATGAATTGCACAGACACAGACAACCATCTGTGTCTGACACAAATATAAACATTCACAAAACTGTACACAACATGTCCACCACGATTCTGGCACATTCCAGTCCCTGTATCCAGCTATCGGAAAGTCACAATGCACAGCCCACTTGCTCTACACACCTGAAACCTTCAGTGTTCCCTTGCTGATCTGGTCCCCTAATTTCACTGAATATTCTGCCTGGTCACCTAGCTCTGATTTAGGAATGGTCAGTTTGTGAACCTTTCCGTCCACTTCAGTTTTCGTATTCTTGTCCACTTTGATTGGTTTCCCGTTTTTCAACCATTGTACTTTCTGGCCAGGTTTGGACACTTCACACGTCATCACTGCTTCATCAGCCACCATGGTCACAGTGTCCTTCAGAGGCACTGTGAAGGTGACCGGTATTTCTGACAAAGACACACAAACAACACATAAAGCTACAGTCATCACAGCTAAGACTAATTTCCCCATTGTGAACAGCGAGCATGCATCTGACGGCCCCTGTCCTGACCCCTCAAAACAAACTGACAACGACGACAACAATGCCCATGTCTCCACCCCTGCTGCCCCCATGTCATGCATGATAACATGCTCCAAATCAACAGACACTCACCCTTCACTGTCAATTTTCCTGATGTGGTGTCTTCACCGAGCTTGACAGTGTACTCTGCAGTATCGTCAAGAGCAGATTTGGGTAGGGTCATCTTGTGAACCTTTCCTTCCACAGTAATTTTGGTTTTCTTATCAGGCTTGATGACCTTGCCATCCTTCAGCCACTTGACCTTTTGGTCGGGCTTTGACAACTCACAGCTCAGGGTCACCTCATCATCAACCTCACATTCTCTGTCCTGTAGAGGTACTGTGAAGGTCACTGGGGCTTCTGGGAAGGCAAAGGGTACACATTAGCTTTGAGCTAGGAAGGGAGTGTTAGATGTAATTCGAGCTTTAACTGTCAAGCCTCATCAGTTGCTACTGTAACATCATTCTCGATAACAGCATTCCTTCATTTCATCACAATGACATTTGTCAAGGTAAGACTAAGAAAAAATAAAGTTTACACCATTTGCAAACAAAAGGAACTTCCTCTCCTGCATTTGAAACATACTGTACATGCAACAAGCCAACTGTCAACAAAATATTTATTCTCCATCAAAGAATTACAAGCACTTACAATCTAATCTGAACTAAGTTCTCCAACAAGAAATAAGCATGACCAAACTAAGCAAATGTGACAAAAGAATTAACTACTATAACCCAACAAGATAGAACAAGTTAAGAAAAGAAGCATTCACTAAAGTTGCTGTGAAAGACATGGCACATCTACAAAATGGTTGATCTCTTCTCAAGACCTCCCGTGACAACCTAACATGCAAACTTTAACATGAATTGCACAGACACAGACAACCATCTGTGTCTGACACAAACATAAACATTCACAAAACTGTACACAACATGTCCACCACGATTCTGGCATTCCAGTCCCTGTATCCAGCTATCGGAAAGTCACAATGCACAGCCCACTTGCTCTACACACCTGAAACCTTCAGTGTTCCCTTGCTGATCTGGTCCCCTAATTTCACTGAATATTCTGCCTGGTCACCTAGCTCTGATTTAGGAATGGTCAGTTTGTGAACCTTTCCGTCCACTTCAGTTTTCGTATTCTTGTCCACTTTGATTGGTTTCCCGTTTTTCAACCATTGTACTTTCTGGCCAGGTTTGGACACTTCACACGTCATCACTGCTTCATCAGCCACCATGGTCACAGTGTCCTTCAGAGGCACTGTGAAGGTGACCGGTATTTCTGACAAAGACACACATACAACACATAAAGCTACAGTCGTCACAGCTATGACTAATTTCCCCATTGTGAACAGAGAGCATGCATCTGACGGCCCCTGTCCTGACCCCTCAAAACAAACTGACAACGACGACAACAATGCCCATGTCTCCACCCCTGCTGCCCCCATGTCATGCATGATAACATGCTCCAAATCAACAGACACTCACCCTTCACTGACAATTTTCCTGATGTGGTGTCTTCACCGAGCTTGACAGTGTACTCTGCAGTATCGTCAAGAGCAGATTTGGGTAGGGTCATCTTGTGAACCTTTCCTTCCACAGTGATTTTGGTTTTCTTATCAGGCTTGATGACCTTGCCATCCTTCAGCCACTTGACCTTTTGGTCGGGCTTTGACAACTCACAGCTCAGGGTCACCTCGTCATCAACCTCACATTCTCTGTCCTGTAGAGGTACTGTGAAGGTCACTGGGGCTTCTGGGAAGGCAAAGGGTACACATTAGCTTTGAGCTAGGAAGGGAGTGTTAGATGTAATTCGAGCTTTAACTGTCAAGCCTCATCAGTTGCTACTGTAACATCATTCTCGATAACAGCATTCCTTCATTTCATCACAATGACATTTGTCAAGGTAAGCATAAGAAAAAATAAAGTTTACACCATTTGCAAACAAAAGGAACTTCCTCTCCTGCATTTGAAACATACTGTACATGCAACAAGCCAACTGTCAACAAAATAATTATTCTCCATCAAAGAATTACAAGCACTTACAATCTAATCTGAACTAAGTTCTCCAACAAGAAATAAGCATGACCAAACTAAGCAAATGTGACAAAAGAATAAACTACTATAACCCAACAAGATAGAACAAGTTAAGAAAAGAAGCATTCATTAAAGTTGCTGTGAAAGACATGGCACATCTACAAAATGGTTGATCTCTTCTCAAGACCTCCCGTGACAACCTAACATGCAAACTTTAACATGAATTGCACAGACACAGACAACCATCTGTGTCTGACACAAACATAAACATTCACAAAACTGTACACAACACGTCCAACACGATTCTGGCACATTCCAGTCCCTGTATCCAGCTAACAGAAAGTCACAATGCACAGCCCACTTGCTCTACACACCTGAAACCTTCAGTGTTCCCTTGCTGATCTGGTCCCCTAATTTCACTGAATATTCTGCCTGGTCACCTAGCTCTGATTTAGGAATGGTCAGTTTGTGAACCTTTCCGTCCACTTCAGTTTTCGTATTCTTGTCCACTTTGATTGGTTTCCCGTTTTTCAACCATTGTACTTTCTGGCCAGGTTTGGACACTTCACACGTCATCACTGCTTCATCAGCCACCATGGTCACAGTGTCCTTCAGAGGCACTGTGAAGGTGACCGGTATTTCTGACAAAGACACACAAACAACACATAAAGCTACAGTCATCACAGCTATGACTAATTTCCCCATTGTGAACAGAGAGCATGCATCTGACGGCCCCTGTCCTGACCCCTCAAAACAAACTGACAACGACGACAACAATGCCCATGTCTCCACCCCTGCTGCCCCCATGTCATGCATGATAACATGCTCCAAATCAACAGACACTCACCCTTCACTGACAATTTTCCTGATGTGGTGTCTTCACCGAGCTTGACAGTGTACTCTGCAGTATCGTCAAGAGCAGATTTGGGTAGGGTCATCTTGTGAACCTTTCCTTCCACAGTGATTTTGGTTTTCTTATCAGGCTTGATGACCTTGCCATCCTTCAGCCACTTGACCTTTTGGTCGGGCTTTGACAACTCACAGCTCAGGGTCACCTCGTCATCAACCTCACATTCTCTGTCCTGTAGAGGTACTGTGAAGGTCACTGGGGCTTCTGGGAAGGCAAAGGGTACACATTAGCTTTGAGCTAGGAAGGGAGTGTTAGATGTAATTCGAGCTTTAACTGTCAAGCCTCATCAGTTGCTACTGTAACATCATTCTCGATAACAGCATTCCTTCATTTCATCACAATGACATTTGTCAAGGTAAGACTAAGAAAAAATAAAGTTTACACCATTTGCAAACAAAAGGAACTTCCTCTCCTGCATTTGAAACATACTGTACATGCAACAAGCCAACTGTCAACAAAATAATTATTCTCCATCAAAGAATTACAAGCACTTACAATCTAATCTGAACTAAGTTCTCCAACAAGAAATAAGCATGACCAAACTAAGCAAATGTGACAAAAGAATTAACTACTATAACCCAACAAGATAGAACAAGTTAAGAAAAGAAGCATTCATTAAAGTTGCTGTGAAAGACATGGCACATCTACAAAATGGTTGATCTCTTCTCAAGACCTCCCGTGACAACCTAACATGCAAACTTTAACATGAATTGCACAGACACAGACAACCATCTGTGTCTGACACAAACATAAACATTCACAAAACTGTACACAACATGTCCACCACGATTCTGGCATTCCAGTCCCTGTATCCAGCTATCGGAAAGTCACAATGCACAGCCCACTTGCTCTACACACCTGAAACCTTCAGTGTTCCCTTGCTGATCTGGTCCCCTAATTTCACTGAATATTCTGCCTGGTCACCTAGCTCTGATTTAGGAATGGTCAGTTTGTGAACCTTTCCGTCCACTTCAGTTTTCGTATTCTTGTCCACTTTGATTGGTTTCCCGTTTTTCAACCATTGTACTTTCTGGCCAGGTTTGGACACTTCACACGTCATCACTGCTTCATCAGCCACCATGGTCACAGTGTCCTTCAGAGGCACTGTGAAGGTGACCGGTATTTCTGACAAAGACACACATACAACACATAAAGCTACAGTCGTCACAGCTATGACTAATTTCCCCATTGTGAACAGAGAGCATGCATCTGACGACCCCTATCCTGACCCCTCAAAACTGACAACAATGCCCATGTCTCCACCCCTGCTGCCCCCATGTCATGCATGATAACATGCTCCAAATCAACAGACACTCACCCTTCACTGTCAATTTTCCTGATGTGGTGTCTTCACCGAGCTTGACAGTGTACTCTGCAGTATCGTCAAGAGCAGATTTGGGTAGGGTCATCTTGTGAACCTTTCCTTCCACAGTGATTTTGGTTTTCTTATCAGGCTTGATGACCTTGCCATCCTTCAGCCACTTGACCTTTTGGTCGGGCTTTGACAACTCACAGCTCAGGGTCACCTCATCATCAACCTCACATTCTCTGTCCTGTAGAGGTACTGTGAAGGTCACTGGGGCTTCTGGGAAGGCAAAGGGTACACATTAGCTTTGAGCTAGGAAGGGAGTGTTAGATGTAATTCGAGCTTTAACTGTCAAGCCTCATCAGTTGCTACTGTAACATCATTCTCGATAACAGCATTCCTTCATTTCATCACAATGACATTTGTCAAGGTAAGACTAAGAAAAAAAAAGAGTTTACACCATTTGCAAACAAAATGAACTTCCTCTCCTGCATTTGAAACATACTGTACATGCAACAAGCCAACTGTCAACAAAATAATTATTCTCCATCAAAGAATTACAAGCACTTACAATCTAATCTGAACTAAGTTCTCCAACAAGAAATAAGCATGACCAAACTAAGCAAATGTGACAAAAGAATTAACTACTATAACCCAACAAGATAGAACAAGTTAAGAAAAGAAGCATTCATTAAAGTTGCTGTGAAAGACATGGCACATCTACAAAATGGTTGATCTCTTCTCAAGACCTCCCGTGACAACCTAACATGCAAACTTTAACATGAATTGCACAGACACAGACAACCATCTGTGTCTGACACAAACATAAACATTCACAAAACTGTACACAACATGTCCACCACGATTCTGGCATTCCAGTCCCTGTATCCAGCTATCGGAAAGTCACAATGCACAGCCCACTTGCTCTACACACCTGAAACCTTCAGTGTTCCCTTGCTGATCTGGTCCCCTAATTTCACTGAATATTCTGCCTGGTCACCTAGCTCTGATTTAGGAATGGTCAGTTTGTGAACCTTTCCGTCCACTTCAGTTTTCGTATTCTTGTCCACTTTGATTGGTTTCCCGTTTTTCAACCATTGTACTTTCTGGCCAGGTTTGGACACTTCACACGTCATCACTGCTTCATCAGCCACCATGGTCACAGTGTCCTTCAGAGGCACTGTGAAGGTGACCGGTATTTCTGACAAAGACACACATACAACACATAAAGCTACAGTCGTCACAGCTATGACTAATTTCCCCATTGTGAACAGAGAGCATGCATCTGACGACCCCTATCCTGACCCCTCAAAACTGACAACAATGCCCATGTCTCCACCCCTGCTGCCCCCATGTCATGCATGATAACATGCTCCAAATCAACAGACACTCACCCTTCACTGTCAATTTTCCTGATGTGGTGTCTTCACCCAGCTTGACAGTGTACTCTGCAGTATCGTCAAGAGCAGATTTGGGTAGGGTCATCTTGTGAACCTTTCCTTCCACAGTGATTTTGGTTTTCTTATCAGGCTTGATGACCTTGCCATCCTTCAGCCACTTGACCTTTTGGTCGGGCTTTGACAACTCACAGCTCAGGGTCACCTCATCATCAACCTCACATTCTCTGTCCTGTAGAGGTACTGTGAAGGTCACTGGGGCTTCTGGGAAGGCAAAGGGTACACATTAGCTTTGAACTAGGAAGGGAGTGTTAGTTGTAATTCGAGCTTTAACTGTCAAGCCTCATCAGTTACTACTGTAACATCATTATCGATAACAGCATTCCTTCATTTCATCACAATGACATTTGTCAAGGTAAGCATAAGAAAAAATAAAGTTTACACCATTTGCAAACAAAAGGAACTTCCTCTCCTGCATTTGAAACATACTGTACATGCAACAAGCCAACTGTCAACAAAATAATTATTCTCCATCAAAGAATTACAAGCACTTACAATCTAATCTGAACTAAGTTCTCCAACAAGAAATAAGCATGACCAAACTAAGCAAATGTGACAAAAGAATTAACTACTATAACCCAACAAGATAGAACAAGTTAAGAAAAGAAGCATTCATTAAAGTTGCTGTGAAAGACATGGCACATCTACAAAATGGTTGATCTCTTCTCAAGACCTCCAGTGACAACCTAACATGCAAACTTTAACATGAATTGCACAGACACAGACAACCATCTGTGTCTGACACAAACATAAACATTCACAAAACTGTACACAACATGTCCACCACGATTCTGGCATTCCAGTCCCTGTATCCAGCTATCGGAAAGTCACAATGCACAGCCCACTTGCTCTACACACCTGAAACCTTCAGTGTTCCCTTGCTGATCTGGTCCCCTAATTTCACTGAATATTCTGCCTGGTCACCTAGCTCTGATTTAGGAATGGTCAGTTTGTGAACCTTTCCGTCCACTTCAGTTTTCGTATTCTTGTCCACTTTGATTGGTTTCCCGTTTTTCAACCATTGTACTTTCTGGCCAGGTTTGGACACTTCACACGTCATCACTGCTTCATCAGCCACCATGGTCACAGTGTCCTTCAGAGGCACTGTGAAGGTGACCGGTATTTCTGACAAAGACACACATACAACACATAAAGCTACAGTCGTCACAGCTATGACTAATTTGCCCATTGTGAACAGAGAGCATGCATCTGACGGCCCCTGTCCTGACCCCTCAAAACTGACAACGACGACAACAATGCCCATGTCTCCACCCCTGCTGCCCCCATGTCATGCATGATAACATGCTCCAAATCAACAGACACTCACCCTTCACTGTCAATTTTCCTGATGTGGTGTCTTCACCGAGCTTGACAGTGTACTCTGCAGTATCGTCAAGAGCAGATTTGGGTAGGGTCATCTTGTGAACCTTTCCTTCCACAGTGATTTTGGTTTTCTTATCAGGCTTGATGACCTTGCCATCCTTCAGCCACTTGACCTTTTGGTCGGGCTTTGACAACTCACAGCTCAGGGTCACCTCGTCATCAACCTCACATTCTCTGTCCTGTAGAGGTACTGTGAAGGTCACTGGGGCTTCTGGGAAGGCAAAGGGTACACATTAGCTTTGAGCTAGGAAGGGAGTGTTAGATGTAATTCGAGCTTTAACTGTCAAGCCTCATCAGTTGCTACTGTAACATCATTCTCGATAACAACATTCCTTCATTTCATCACAATGACATTTGTCAAGGTAAGACTAAGAAAAAATAAAGTTTACACCATTTGCAAACAAAAGGAACTTCCTCTCCTGCATTTGAAACATACTGTACATGCAACAAGCCAACTGTCAACAAAATAATTATTCTCCATCAAAGAATTACAAGCACTTACAATCTAATCTGAACTAAGTTCTCCAACAAGAAATAAGCATGACCAAACTAAGCAAATGTGACAAAAGAATTAACTACTATAACCCAACAAGATAGAACAAGTTAAGAAAAGAAGCATTCATTAAAGTTGCTGTGAAAGACATGGCACATCTACAAAATGGTTGATCTCTTCTCAAGACCTCCCTTGACAACCTAACATGCAAACTTTAACATGAATTGCACAGACACAGACAACCATCTGTGTCTGACACAAACATAAACATTCACAAAACTGTACACAACACGTCCAACACGATTCTGGCACATTCCAGTCCCTGTATCCAGCTAACAGAAAGTCACAATGCACAGCCCACTTGCTCTACACACCTGAAACCTTCAGTGTTCCCTTGCTGATCTGGTCCCCTAATTTCACTGAATATTCTGCCTGGTCACCTAGCTCTGATTTAGGAATGGTCAGTTTGTGAACCTTTCCGTCCACTTCAGTTTTCGTATTCTTGTCCACTTTGATTGGTTTCCCGTTTTTCAACCATTGTACTTTCTGGCCAGGTTTGGACACTTCACACGTCATCACTGCTTCATCAGCCACCATGGTCACAGTGTCCTTCAGAGGCACTGTGAAGGTGACCGGTATTTCTGACAAAGACACACAAACAACACATAAAGCTACAGTCGTCACAGCTATGACTAATTTCCCCATTGTGAACAGAGAGCATGCATCTGACGGCCCCTGTCCTGACCCCTCAAAACAAACTGACAACGACGACAACAATGCCCATGTCTCCACCCCTGCTGCCCCCATGTCATGCATGATAACATGCTCCAAATCAACAGACACTCACCCTTCACTGTCAATTTTCCTGATGTGGTGTCTTCACCGAGCTTGACAGTGTACTCTGCAGTATCGTCAAGAGCAGATTTGGGTAGGGTCATCTTGTGAACCTTTCCTTCCACAGTGATTTTGGTTTTCTTATCAGGCTTGATGACCTTGCCATCCTTCAGCCACTTGACCTTTTGGTCGGGCTTTGACAACTCACAGCTCAGGGTCACCTCGTCATCAACCTCACATTCTCTGTCCTGTAGAGGTACTGTGAAGGTCACTGGGGCTTCTGGGAAGGCAAAGGGTACACATTAGCTTTGAGCTAGGAAGGGAGTGTTAGATGTAATTCGAGCTTTAACTGTCAAGCCTCATCAGTTGCTACTGTAACATCATTCTCGATAACAGCATTCCTTCATTTCATCACAATGACATTTGTCAAGGTAAGACTAAGAAAAAATAAAGTTTACACCATTTGCAAACAAAAGGAACTTCCTCTCCTGCATTTGAAACATACTGTACATGCAACAAGCCAACTGTCAACAAAATAATTATTCTCCATCAAAGAATTACAAGCACTTACAATCTAATCTGAACTAAGTTCTCCAACAAGAAATAAGCATGACCAAACTAAGCAAATGTGACAAAAGAATTAACTACTATAACCCAACAAGATAGAACAAGTTAAGAAAAGAAGCATTCATTAAAGTTGCTGTGAAAGACATGGCACATCTACAAAATGGTTGATCTCTTCTCAAGACCTCCCGTGACAACCTAACATGCAAACTTTAACATGAATTGCACAGACACAGACAACCATCTGTGTCTGACACAAACATAAACATTCACAAAACTGTACACAACATGTCCACCACGATTCTGGCATTCCAGTCCCTGTATCCAGCTATCGGAAAGTCACAATGCACAGCCCACTTGCTCTACACACCTGAAACCTTCAGTGTTCCCTTGCAGATCTGGTCCCCTAATTTCACTGAATATTCTGCCTGGTCACCTAGCTCTGATTTAGGAATGGTCAGTTTGTGAACCTTTCCGTCCACTTCAGTTTTCGTATTCTTGTCCACTTTGATTGGTTTCCCGTTTTTCAACCATTGTACTTTCTGGCCAGGTTTGGACACTTCACACGTCATCACTGCTTCATCAGCCACCATGGTCACAGTGTCCTTCAGAGGCACTGTGAAGGTGACCGGTATTTCTGACAAAGACACACATACAACACATAAAGCTACAGTCGTCACAGCTATGACTAATTTGCCCATTGTGAACAGAGAGCATGCATCCGACGGCCCCTGTCCTGACCCCTCAAAACTGACAACGACGACAACAATGCCCATGTCTCCACCCCTGCTGCCCCCATGTCATGCATGATAACATGCTCCAAATCAACAGACACTCACCCTTCACTGTCAATTTTCCTGATGTGGTGTCTTCACCGAGCTTGACAGTGTACTCTGCAGTATCGTCAAGAGCAGATTTGGGTAGGGTCATCTTGTGAACCTTTCCTTCCACAGTGATTTTGGTTTTCTTATCAGGCTTGATGACCTTGCCATCCTTCAGCCACTTGACCTTTTGGTCGGGCTTTGACAACTCACAGCTCAGGGTCACCTCGTCATCAACCTCACATTCTCTGTCCTGTAGAGGTACTGTGAAGGTCACTGGGGCTTCTGGGAAGGCAAAGGGTACACATTAGCTTTGAGCTAGGAAGGGAGTGTTAGATGTAATTCGAGCTTTAACTGTCAAGCCTCATCAGTTGCTACTGTAACATCATTCTCGATAACAACATTCCTTCATTTCATCACAATGACATTTGTCAAGGTAAGACTAAGAAAAAATAAAGTTTACACCATTTGCAAACAAAAGGAACTTCCTCTCCTGCATTTGAAACATACTGTACATGCAACAAGCCAACTGTCAACAAAATAATTATTCTCCATCAAAGAATTACAAGCACTTACAATCTAATCTGAACTAAGTTCTCCAACAAGAAATAAGCATGACCAAACTAAGCAAATGTGACAAAAGAATTAACTACTATAACCCAACAAGATAGAACAAGTTAAGAAAAGAAGCATTCATTAAATTTGCTGTGAAAGACATGGCACATCTACAAAATGGTTGATCTCTTCTCAAGACCTCCCGTGACAACCTAACATGCAAACTTTAACATGAATTGCACAGACACAGACAACCATCTGTGTCTGACACAAACATAAACATTCACAAAACTGTACACAACACGTCCAACACGATTCTGGCACATTCCAGTCCCTGTATCCAGCTAACAGAAAGTCACAATGCACAGCCCACTTGCTCTACACACCTGAAACCTTCAGTGTTCCCTTGCTGATCTGGTCCCCTAATTTCACTGAATATTCTGCCTGGTCACCTAGCTCTGATTTAGGAATGGTCAGTTTGTGAACCTTTCCGTCCACTTCAGTTTTCGTATTCTTGTCCACTTTGATTGGTTTCCCGTTTTTCAACCATTGTACTTTCTGGCCAGGTTTGGACACTTCACACGTCATCACTGCTTCATCAGCCACCATGGTCACAGTGTCCTTCAGAGGCACTGTGAAGGTGACCGGTATTTCTGACAAAGACACACAAACAACACATAAAGCTACAGTCGTCACAGCTATGACTAATTTGCCCATTGTGAACAGAGAGCATGCATCCGACGGCCCCTGTCCTGACCCCTCAAAACAAACTGACAACGACGACAACAATGCCCATGTCTCCACCCCTGCTGCCCCCATGTCATGCATGATAACATGCTCCAAATCAACAGACACTCACCCTTCACTGTCAATTTTCCTGATGTGGTGTCTTCACCGAGCTTGACAGTGTACTCTGCAGTATCGTCAAGAGCAGATTTGGGTAGGGTCATCTTGTGAACCTTTCCTTCCACAGTGATTTTGGTTTTCTTATCAGGCTTGATGACCTTGCCATCCTTCAGCCACTTGACCTTTTGGTCGGGCTTTGACAACTCACAGCTCAGGGTCACCTCGTCATCAACCTCACATTCTCTGTCCTGTAGAGGTACTGTGAAGGTCACTGGGGCTTCTGGGAAGGCAAAGGGTACACATTAGCTTTGAGCTAGGAAGGGAGTGTTAGATGTAATTCGAGCTTTAACTGTCAAGCCTCATCAGTTGCTACTGTAACATCATTCTCGATAACAGCATTCCTTCATTTCATCACAATGACATTTGTCAAGGTAAGCATAAGAAAAAATAAAGTTTACACCATTTGCAAACAAAAGGAACTTCCTCTCCTGCATTTGAAACATACTGTACATGCAACAAGCCAACTGTCAACAAAATAATTATTCTCCATCAAAGAATTACAAGCACTTACAATCTAATCTGAACTAAGTTCTCCAACAAGAAATAAGCATGACCAAACTAAGCAAATGTGACAAAAGAATTAACTACTATAACCCAACAAGATAGAACAAGTTAAGAAAAGAAGCATTCATTAAAGTTGCTGTGAAAGACATGGCACATCTACAAAATGGTTGATCTCTTCTCAAGACCTCCCGTGACAACCTAACATGCAAACTTTAACATGAATTGCACAGACACAGACAACCATCTGTGTCTGACACAAACATAAACATTCACAAAACTGTACACAACATGTCCACCACGATTCTGGCATTCCAGTCCCTGTATCCAGCTATCGGAAAGTCACAATGCACAGCCCACTTGCTCTACACACCTGAAACCTTCAGTGTTCCCTTGCTGATCTGGTCCCCTAATTTCACTGAATATTCTGCCTGGTCACCTAGCTCTGATTTAGGAATGGTCAGTTTGTGAACCTTTCCGTCCACTTCAGTTTTCGTATTCTTGTCCACTTTGATTGGTTTCCCGTTTTTCAACCATTGTACTTTCTGGCCAGGTTTGGACACTTCACACGTCATCACTGCTTCATCAGCCACCATGGTCACAGTGTCCTTCAGAGGCACTGTGAAGGTGACCGGTATTTCTGACAAAGACACACATACAACACATAAAGCTACAGTCGTCACAGCTATGACTAATTTCCCCATTGTGAACAGAGAGCATGCATCTGACGGCCCCTGTCCTGACCCCTCAAAACAAACTGACAACGACGACAACAATGCCCATGTCTCCACCCCTGCTGCCCCCATGTCATGCATGATAACATGCTCCAAATCAACAGACACTCACCCTTCACTGTCAATTTTCCTGATGTGGTGTCTTCACCGAGCTTGACAGTGTACTCTGCAGTATCATCAAGAGCAGATTTGGGTAGGGTCATCTTGTGAACCTTTCCTTCCACAGTGATTTTGGTTTTCTTATCAGGCTTGATGACCTTGCCATCCTTCAGCCACTTGACCTTTTGGTCGGGCTTTGACAACTCACAGCTCAGGGTCACCTCATCATCAACCTCACATTCTCTGTCCTGTAGAGGTACTGTGAAGGTCACTGGGGCTTCTGGGAAGGCAAAGGGTACACATTAGCTTTGAGCTAGGAAGGGAGTGTTAGATGTAATTCGAGCTTTAACTGTCAAGCCTCATCAGTTGCTACTGTAACATCATTCTCGATAACAGCATTCCTTCATTTCATCACAATGACATTTGTCAAGGTAAGACTAAGAAAAAAAAAAAGTTTACACCATTTGCAAACAAAATGAACTTCCTCTCCTGCATTTGAAACATACTGTACATGCAACAAGCCAACTGTCAACAAAATAATTATTCTCCATCAAAGAATTACAAGCACTTACAATCTAATCTGAACTAAGTTCTCCAACAAGAAATAAGCATGACCAAACTAAGCAAATGTGACAAAAGAATTAACTACTATAACCCAACAAGATAGAACAAGTTAAGAAAAGAAGCATTCATTAAAGTTGCTGTGAAAGACATGGCACATCTACAAAATGGTTGATCTCTTCTCAAGACCTCCCGTGACAACCTAACATGCAAACTTTAACATGAATTGCACAGACACAGACAACCATCTGTGTCTGACACAAACATAAACATTCACAAAACTGTACACAACATGTCCACCACGATTCTGGCATTCCAGTCCCTGTATCCAGCTATCGGAAAGTCACAATGCACAGCCCACTTGCTCTACACACCTGAAACCTTCAGTGTTCCCTTGCTGATCTGGTCCCCTAATTTCACTGAATATTCTGCCTGGTCACCTAGCTCTG
Organism: Amphiduros pacificus; assembly: GCA_949316495.1. NCBI lineage: Eukaryota > Metazoa > Annelida > Polychaeta > Phyllodocida > Hesionidae > Amphiduros > Amphiduros pacificus. The sequence continues at coordinate 20,105,380 of OX439011.1, forward strand.
ATTTAGGAATGGTCAGTTTGTGAACCTTTCCGTCCACTTCAGTTTTCGTATTCTTGTCCACTTTGATTGGTTTCCCGTTTTTCAACCATTGTACTTTCTGGCCAGGTTTGGACACTTCACACGTCATCACTGCTTCATCAGCCACCATGGTCACAGTGTCCTTCAGAGGCACTGTGAAGGTGACCGGTATTTCTGACAAAGACACACATACAACACATAAAGCTACAGTCGTCACAGCTATGACTAATTTCCCCATTGTGAACAGAGAGCATGCATCTGACGACCCCTATCCTGACCCCTCAAAACTGACAACAATGCCCATGTCTCCACCCCTGCTGCCCCCATGTCATGCATGATAACATGCTCCAAATCAACAGACACTCACCCTTCACTGTCAATTTTCCTGATGTGGTGTCTTCACCGAGCTTGACAGTGTACTCTGCAGTATCGTCAAGAGCAGATTTGGGTAGGGTCATCTTGTGAACCTTTCCTTCCACAGTGATTTTGGTTTTCTTATCAGGCTTGATGACCTTGCCATCCTTCAGCCACTTGACCTTTTGGTCGGGCTTTGACAACTCACAGCTCAGGGTCACCTCATCATCAACCTCACATTCTCTGTCCTGTAGAGGTACTGTGAAGGTCACTGGGGCTTCTGGGAAGGCAAAGGGTACACATTAGCTTTGAACTAGGAAGGGAGTGTTAGTTGTAATTCGAGCTTTAACTGTCAAGCCTCATCAGCTACTACTGTAACATCATTATCGATAACAGCATTCCTTCATTTCATCACAATGACATTTGTCAAGGTAAGCATAAGAAAAAATAAAGTTTACACCATTTGCAAACAAAAGGAACTTCCTCTCCTGCATTTGAAACATACTGTACATGCAACAAGCCAACTGTCAACAAAATAATTATTCTCCATCAAAGAATTACAAGCACTTACAATCTAATCTGAACTAAGTTCTCCAACAAGAAATAAGCATGACCAAACTAAGCAAATGTGACAAAAGAATTAACTACTATAACCCAACAAGATAGAACAAGTTAAGAAAAGAAGCATTCATTAAAGTTGCTGTGAAAGACATGGCACATCTACAAAATGGTTGATCTCTTCTCAAGACCTCCAGTGACAACCTAACATGCAAACTTTAACATGAATTGCACAGACACAGACAACCATCTGTGTCTGACACAAACATAAACATTCACAAAACTGTACACAACATGTCCACCACGATTCTGGCATTCCAGTCCCTGTATCCAGCTATCGGAAAGTCACAATGCACAGCCCACTTGCTCTACACACCTGAAACCTTCAGTGTTCCCTTGCTGATCTGGTCCCCTAATTTCACTGAATATTCTGCCTGGTCACCTAGCTCTGATTTAGGAATGGTCAGTTTGTGAACCTTTCCGTCCACTTCAGTTTTCGTATTCTTGTCCACTTTGATTGGTTTCCCGTTTTTCAACCATTGTACTTTCTGGCCAGGTTTGGACACTTCACACGTCATCACTGCTTCATCAGCCACCATGGTCACAGTGTCCTTCAGAGGCACTGTAAAGGTGACCGGTATTTCTGACAAAGACACACATACAACACATAAAGCTACAGTCGTCACAGCTATGACTAATTTGCCCATTGTGAACAGAGAGCATGCATCTGACGGCCCCTGTCCTGACCCCTCAAAACTGACAACGACGACAACAATGCCCATGTCTCCACCCCTGCTGCCCCCATGTCATGCATGATAACATGCTCCAAATCAACAGACACTCACCCTTCACTGTCAATTTTCCTGATGTGGTGTCTTCACCGAGCTTGACAGTGTACTCTGCAGTATCGTCAAGAGCAGATTTGGGTAGGGTCATCTTGTGAACCTTTCCTTCCACAGTGATTTTGGTTTTCTTATCAGGCTTGATGACCTTGCCATCCTTCAGCCACTTGACCTTTTGGTCGGGCTTTGACAACTCACAGCTCAGGGTCACCTCGTCATCAACCTCACATTCTCTGTCCTGTAGAGGTACTGTGAAGGTCACTGGGGCTTCTGGGAAGGCAAAGGGTACACATTAGCTTTGAGCTAGGAAGGGAGTGTTAGATGTAATTCGAGCTTTAACTGTCAAGCCTCATCAGTTGCTACTGTAACATCATTCTCGATAACAACATTCCTTCATTTCATCACAATGACATTTGTCAAGGTAAGACTAAGAAAAAATAAAGTTTACACCATTTGCAAACAAAAGGAACTTCCTCTCCTGCATTTGAAACATACTGTACATGCAACAAGCCAACTGTCAACAAAATAATTATTCTCCATCAAAGAATTACAAGCACTTACAATCTAATCTGAACTAAGTTCTCCAACAAGAAATAAGCATGACCAAACTAAGCAAATGTGACAAAAGAATTAACTACTATAACCCAACAAGATAGAACAAGTTAAGAAAAGAAGCATTCATTAAAGTTGCTGTGAAAGACATGGCACATCTACAAAATGGTTGATCTCTTCTCAAGACCTCCCGTGACAACCTAACATGCAAACTTTAACATGAATTGCACAGACACAGACAACCATCTGTGTCTGACACAAACATAAACATTCACAAAACTGTACACAACACGTCCAACACGATTCTGGCACATTCCAGTCCCTGTATCCAGCTAACAGAAAGTCACAATGCACAGCCCACTTGCTCTACACACCTGAAACCTTCAGTGTTCCCTTGCTGATCTGGTCCCCTAATTTCACTGAATATTCTGCCTGGTCACCTAGCTCTGATTTAGGAATGGTCAGTTTGTGAACCTTTCCGTCCACTTCAGTTTTCGTATTCTTGTCCACTTTGATTGGTTTCCCGTTTTTCAACCATTGTACTTTCTGGCCAGGTTTGGACACTTCACACGTCATCACTGCTTCATCAGCCACCATGGTCACAGTGTCCTTCAGAGGCACTGTGAAGGTGACCGGTATTTCTGACAAAGACACACAAACAACACATAAAGCTACAGTCGTCACAGCTATGACTAATTTCCCCATTGTGAACAGAGAGCATGCATCTGACGGCCCCTGTCCTGACCCCTCAAAACAAACTGACAACGACGACAACAATGCCCATGTCTCCACCCCTGCTGCCCCCATGTCATGCATGATAACATGCTCCAAATCAACAGACACTCACCCTTCACTGTCAATTTTCCTGATGTGGTGTCTTCACCGAGCTTGACAGTGTACTCTGCAGTATCGTCAAGAGCAGATTTGGGTAGGGTCATCTTGTGAACCTTTCCTTCCACAGTGATTTTGGTTTTCTTATCAGGCTTGATGACCTTGCCATCCTTCAGCCACTTGACCTTTTGGTCGGGCTTTGACAACTCACAGCTCAGGGTCACCTCATCATCAACCTCACATTCTCTGTCCTGTAGAGGTACTGTGAAGGTCACTGGGGCTTCTGGGAAGGCAAAGGGTACACATTAGCTTTGAGCTAGGAAGGGAGTGTTAGATGTAATTCGAGCTTTAACTGTCAAGCCTCATCAGTTGCTACTGTAACATCATTCTCGATAACAGCATTCCTTCATTTCATCACAATGACATTTGTCAAGGTAAGACTAAGAAAAAATAAAGTTTACACCATTTGCAAACAAAAGGAACTTCCTCTCCTGCATTTGAAACATACTGTACATGCAACAAGCCAACTGTCAACAAAATAATTATTCTCCATCAAAGAATTACAAGCACTTACAATCTAATCTGAACTAAGTTCTCCAACAAGAAATAAGCATGACCAAACTAAGCAAATGTGACAAAAGAATTAACTACTATAACCCAACAAGATAGAACAAGTTAAGAAAAGAAGCATTCATTAAAGTTGCTGTGAAAGACATGGCACATCTACAAAATGGTTGATCTCTTCTCAAGACCTCCCGTGACAACCTAACATGCAAACTTTAACATGAATTGCACAGACACAGACAACCATCTGTGTCTGACACAAACATAAACATTCACAAAACTGTACACAACATGTCCACCACGATTCTGGCATTCCAGTCCCTGTATCCAGCTATCGGAAAGTCACAATGCACAGCCCACTTGCTCTACACACCTGAAACCTTCAGTGTTCCCTTGCTGATCTGGTCCCCTAATTTCACTGAATATTCTGCCTGGTCACCTAGCTCTGATTTAGGAATGGTCAGTTTGTGAACCTTTCCGTCCACTTCAGTTTTCGTATTCTTGTCCACTTTGATTGGTTTCCCGTTTTTCAACCATTGTACTTTCTGGCCAGGTTTGGACACTTCACACGTCATCACTGCTTCATCAGCCACCATGGTCACAGTGTCCTTCAGAGGCACTGTGAAGGTGACCGGTATTTCTGACAAAGACACACATACAACACATAAAGCTACAGTCGTCACAGCTATGACTAATTTGCCCATTGTGAACAGAGAGCATGCATCCGACGGCCCCTGTCCTGACCCCTCAAAACTGACAACGACGACAACAATGCCCATGTCTCCACCCCTGCTGCCCCCATGTCATGCATGATAACATGCTCCAAATCAACAGACACTCACCCTTCACTGTCAATTTTCCTGATGTGGTGTCTTCACCGAGCTTGACAGTGTACTCTGCAGTATCGTCAAGAGCAGATTTGGGTAGGGTCATCTTGTGAACCTTTCCTTCCACAGTGATTTTGGTTTTCTTATCAGGCTTGATGACCTTGCCATCCTTCAGCCACTTGACCTTTTGGTCGGGCTTTGACAACTCACAGCTCAGGGTCACCTCATCATCAACCTCACATTCTCTGTCCTGTAGAGGTACTGTGAAGGTCACTGGGGCTTCTGGGAAGGCAAAGGGTACACATTAGCTTTGAACTAGGAAGGGAGTGTTAGTTGTAATTCGAGCTTTAACTGTCAAGCCTCATCAGTTACTACTGTAACATCATTATCGATAACAGCATTCCTTCATTTCATCACAATGACATTTGTCAAGGTAAGCATAAGAAAAAATAAAGTTTACACCATTTGCAAACAAAAGGAACTTCCTCTCCTGCATTTGAAACATACTGTACATGCAACAAGCCAACTGTCAACAAAATAATTATTCTCCATCAAAGAATTACAAGCACTTACAATCTAATCTGAACTAAGTTCTCCAACAAGAAATAAGCATGACCAAACTAAGCAAATGTGACAAAAGAATTAACTACTATAACCCAACAAGATAGAACAAGTTAAGAAAAGAAGCATTCATTAAAGTTGCTGTGAAAGACATGGCACATCTACAAAATGGTTGATCTCTTCTCAAGACCTCCAGTGACAACCTAACATGCAAACTTTAACATGAATTGCACAGACACAGACAACCATCTGTGTCTGACACAAACATAAACATTCACAAAACTGTACACAACATGTCCACCACGATTCTGGCATTCCAGTCCCTGTATCCAGCTATCGGAAAGTCACAATGCACAGCCCACTTGCTCTACACACCTGAAACCTTCAGTGTTCCCTTGCTGATCTGGTCCCCTAATTTCACTGAATATTCTGCCTGGTCACCTAGCTCTGATTTAGGAATGGTCAGTTTGTGAACCTTTCCGTCCACTTCAGTTTTCGTATTCTTGTCCACTTTGATTGGTTTCCCGTTTTTCAACCATTGTACTTTCTGGCCAGGTTTGGACACTTCACACGTCATCACTGCTTCATCAGCCACCATGGTCACAGTGTCCTTCAGAGGCACTGTGAAGGTGACCGGTATTTCTGACAAAGACACACATACAACACATAAAGCTACAGTCGTCACAGCTATGACTAATTTGCCCATTGTGAACAGAGAGCATGCATCTGACGGCCCCTGTCCTGACCCCTCAAAACTGACAACGACGACAACAATGCCCATGTCTCCACCCCTGCTGCCCCCATGTCATGCATGATAACATGCTCCAAATCAACAGACACTCACCCTTCACTGTCAATTTTCCTGATGTGGTGTCTTCACCGAGCTTGACAGTGTACTCTGCAGTATCGTCAAGAGCAGATTTGGGTAGGGTCATCTTGTGAACCTTTCCTTCCACAGTGATTTTGGTTTTCTTATCAGGCTTGATGACCTTGCCATCCTTCAGCCACTTGACCTTTTGGTCGGGCTTTGACAACTCACAGCTCAGGGTCACCTCGTCATCAACCTCACATTCTCTGTCCTGTAGAGGTACTGTGAAGGTCACTGGGGCTTCTGGGAAGGCAAAGGGTACACATTAGCTTTGAGCTAGGAAGGGAGTGTTAGATGTAATTCGAGCTTTAACTGTCAAGCCTCATCAGTTGCTACTGTAACATCATTCTCGATAACAACATTCCTTCATTTCATCACAATGACATTTGTCAAGGTAAGACTAAGAAAAAATAAAGTTTACACCATTTGCAAACAAAAGGAACTTCCTCTCCTGCATTTGAAACATACTGTACATGCAACAAGCCAACTGTCAACAAAATAATTATTCTCCATCAAAGAATTACAAGCACTTACAATCTAATCTGAACTAAGTTCTCCAACAAGAAATAAGCATGACCAAACTAAGCAAATGTGACAAAAGAATTAACTACTATAACCCAACAAGATAGAACAAGTTAAGAAAAGAAGCATTCATTAAATTTGCTGTGAAAGACATGGCACATCTACAAAATGGTTGATCTCTTCTCAAGACCTCCCGTGACAACCTAACATGCAAACTTTAACATGAATTGCACAGACACAGACAACCATCTGTGTCTGACACAAACATAAACATTCACAAAACTGTACACAACACGTCCAACACGATTCTGGCACATTCCAGTCCCTGTATCCAGCTAACAGAAAGTCACAATGCACAGCCCACTTGCTCTACACACCTGAAACCTTCAGTGTTCCCTTGCTGATCTGGTCCCCTAATTTCACTGAATATTCTGCCTGGTCACCTAGCTCTGATTTAGGAATGGTCAGTTTGTGAACCTTTCCGTCCACTTCAGTTTTCGTATTCTTGTCCACTTTGATTGGTTTCCCGTTTTTCAACCATTGTACTTTCTGGCCAGGTTTGGACACTTCACACGTCATCACTGCTTCATCAGCCACCATGGTCACAGTGTCCTTCAGAGGCACTGTGAAGGTGACCGGTATTTCTGACAAAGACACACAAACAACACATAAAGCTACAGTCGTCACAGCTATGACTAATTTCCCCATTGTGAACAGAGAGCATGCATCTGACGGCCCCTGTCCTGACCCCTCAAAACAAACTGACAACGACGACAACAATGCCCATGTCTCCACCCCTGCTGCCCCCATGTCATGCATGATAACATGCTCCAAATCAACAGACACTCACCCTTCACTGTCAATTTTCCTGATGTGGTGTCTTCACCGAGCTTGACAGTGTACTCTGCAGTATCGTCAAGAGCAGATTTGGGTAGGGTCATCTTGTGAACCTTTCCTTCCACAGTGATTTTGGTTTTCTTATCAGGCTTGATGACCTTGCCATCCTTCAGCCACTTGACCTTTTGGTCGGGCTTTGACAACTCACAGCTCAGGGTCACCTCATCATCAACCTCACATTCTCTGTCCTGTAGAGGTACTGTGAAGGTCACTGGGGCTTCTGGGAAGGCAAAGGGTACACATTAGCTTTGAACTAGGAAGGGAGTGTTAGTTGTAATTCGAGCTTTAACTGTCAAGCCTCATCAGTTACTACTGTAACATCATTATCGATAACAGCATTCCTTCATTTCATCACAATGACATTTGTCAAGGTAAGCATAAGAAAAAATAAAGTTTACACCATTTGCAAACAAAAGGAACTTCCTCTCCTGCATTTGAAACATACTGTACATGCAACAAGCCAACTGTCAACAAAATAATTATTCTCCATCAAAGAATTACAAGCACTTACAATCTAATCTGAACTAAGTTCTCCAACAAGAAATAAGCATGACCAAACTAAGCAAATGTGACAAAAGAATTAACTACTATAACCCAACAAGATAGAACAAGTTAAGAAAAGAAGCATTCATTAAAGTTGCTGTGAAAGACATGGCACATCTACAAAATGGTTGATCTCTTCTCAAGACCTCCAGTGACAACCTAACATGCAAACTTTAACATGAATTGCACAGACACAGACAACCATCTGTGTCTGACACAAACATAAACATTCACAAAACTGTACACAACATGTCCACCACGATTCTGGCATTCCAGTCCCTGTATCCAGCTATCGGAAAGTCACAATGCACAGCCCACTTGCTCTACACACCTGAAACCTTCAGTGTTCCCTTGCTGATCTGGTCCCCTAATTTCACTGAATATTCTGCCTGGTCACCTAGCTCTGATTTAGGAATGGTCAGTTTGTGAACCTTTCCGTCCACTTCAGTTTTCGTATTCTTGTCCACTTTGATTGGTTTCCCGTTTTTCAACCATTGTACTTTCTGGCCAGGTTTGGACACTTCACACGTCATCACTGCTTCATCAGCCACCATGGTCACAGTGTCCTTCAGAGGCACTGTGAAGGTGACCGGTATTTCTGACAAAGACACACATACAACACATAAAGCTACAGTCGTCACAGCTATGACTAATTTGCCCATTGTGAACAGAGAGCATGCATCTGACGGCCCCTGTCCTGACCCCTCAAAACTGACAACGACGACAACAATGCCCATGTCTCCACCCCTGCTGCCCCCATGTCATGCATGATAACATGCTCCAAATCAACAGACACTCACCCTTCACTGTCAATTTTCCTGATGTGGTGTCTTCACCGAGCTTGACAGTGTACTCTGCAGTATCGTCAAGAGCAGATTTGGGTAGGGTCATCTTGTGAACCTTTCCTTCCACAGTGATTTTGGTTTTCTTATCAGGCTTGATGACCTTGCCATCCTTCAGCCACTTGACCTTTTGGTCGGGCTTTGACAACTCACAGCTCAGGGTCACCTCGTCATCAACCTCACATTCTCTGTCCTGTAGAGGTACTGTGAAGGTCACTGGGGCTTCTGGGAAGGCAAAGGGTACACATTAGCTTTGAGCTAGGAAGGGAGTGTTAGATGTAATTCGAGCTTTAACTGTCAAGCCTCATCAGTTGCTACTGTAACATCATTCTCGATAACAACATTCCTTCATTTCATCACAATGACATTTGTCAAGGTAAGACTAAGAAAAAATAAAGTTTACACCATTTGCAAACAAAAGGAACTTCCTCTCCTGCATTTGAAACATACTGTACATGCAACAAGCCAACTGTCAACAAAATAATTATTCTCCATCAAAGAATTACAAGCACTTACAATCTAATCTGAACTAAGTTCTCCAACAAGAAATAAGCATGACCAAACTAAGCAAATGTGACAAAAGAATTAACTACTATAACCCAACAAGATAGAACAAGTTAAGAAAAGAAGCATTCATTAAAGTTGCTGTGAAAGACATGGCACATCTACAAAATGGTTGATCTCTTCTCAAGACCTCCCGTGACAACCTAACATGCAAACTTTAACATGAATTGCACAGACACAGACAACCATCTGTGTCTGACACAAACATAAACATTCACAAAACTGTACACAACACGTCCAACACGATTCTGGCACATTCCAGTCCCTGTATCCAGCTAACAGAAAGTCACAATGCACAGCCCACTTGCTCTACACACCTGAAACCTTCAGTGTTCCCTTGCTGATCTGGTCCCCTAATTTCACTGAATATTCTGCCTGGTCACCTAGCTCTGATTTAGGAATGGTCAGTTTGTGAACCTTTCCGTCCACTTCAGTTTTCGTATTCTTGTCCACTTTGATTGGTTTCCCGTTTTTCAACCATTGTACTTTCTGGCCAGGTTTGGACACTTCACACGTCAACACTGCTTCATCAGCCACCATGGTCACAGTGTCCTTCAGAGGCACTGTGAAGGTGACCGGTATTTCTGACAAAGACACACAAACAACACATAAAGCTACAGTCGTCACAGCTATGACTAATTTCCCCATTGTGAACAGAGAGCATGCATCTGACGGCCCCTGTCCTGACCCCTCAAAACAAACTGACAACGACGACAACAATGCCCATGTCTCCACCCCTGCTGCCCCCATGTCATGCATGATAACATGCTCCAAATCAACAGACACTCACCCTTCACTGTCAATTTTCCTGATGTGGTGTCTTCACCGAGCTTGACAGTGTACTCTGCAGTATCGTCAAGAGCAGATTTGGGTAGGGTCATCTTGTGAACCTTTCCTTCCACAGTGATTTTGGTTTTCTTATCAGGCTTGATGACCTTGCCATCCTTCAGCCACTTGACCTTTTGGTCGGGCTTTGACAACTCACAGCTCAGGGTCACCTCATCATCAACCTCACATTCTCTGTCCTGTAGAGGTACTGTGAAGGTCACTGGGGCTTCTGGGAAGGCAAAGGGTACACATTAGCTTTGAGCTAGGAAGGGAGTGTTAGATGTAATTCGAGCTTTAACTGTCAAGCCTCATCAGTTGCTACTGTAACATCATTCTCGATAACAGCATTCCTTCATTTCATCACAATGACATTTGTCAAGGTAAGACTAAGAAAAAAAAAAAGTTTACACCATTTGCAAACAAAAGGAACTTCCTCTCCTGCATTTGAAACATACTGTACATGCAACAAGCCAACTGTCAACAAAATAATTATTCTCCATCAAAGAATTACAAGCACTTACAATCTAATCTGAACTAAGTTCTCCAACAAGAAATAAGCATGACCAAACTAAGCAAATGTGACAAAAGAATTAACTACTATAACCCAACAAGATAGAACAAGTTAAGAAAAGAAGCATTCATTAAAGTTGCTGTGAAAGACATGGCACATCTACAAAATGGTTGATCTCTTCTCAAGACCTCCCCTGACAACCTAACATGCAAACTTTAACATGAATTGCACAGACACAGACAACCATCTGTGTCTGACACAAACATAAACATTCACAAAACTGTACACAACATGTCCACCACGATTCTGGCATTCCAGTCCCTGTATCCAGCTATCGGAAAGTCACAATGCACAGCCCACTTGCTCTACACACCTGAAACCTTCAGTGTTCCCTTGCTGATCTGGTCCCCTAATTTCACTGAATATTCTGCCTGGTCACCTAGCTCTGATTTAGGAATGGTCAGTTTGTGAACCTTTCCGTCCACTTCAGTTTTCGTATTCTTGTCCACTTTGATTGGTTTCCCGTTTTTCAACCATTGTACTTTCTGGCCAGGTTTGGACACTTCACACGTCATCACTGCTTCATCAGCCACCATGGTCACAGTGTCCTTCAGAGGCACTGTGAAGGTGACCGGTATTTCTGACAAAGACACACAAACAACACATAAAGCTACAGTCGTCACAGCTATGACTAATTTCCCCATTGTGAACAGAGAGCATGCATCTGACGGCCCCTGTCCTGACCCCTCAAAACAAACTGACAACGACGACAACAATGCCCATGTCTCCACCCCTGCTGCCCCCATGTCATGCATGATAACATGCTCCAAATCAACAGACACTCACCCTTCACTGTCAATTTTCCTGATGTGGTGTCTTCACCGAGCTTGACAGTGTACTCTGCAGTATCGTCAAGAGCAGATTTGGGTAGGGTCATCTTGTGAACCTTTCCTTCCACAGTGATTTTGGTTTTCTTATCAGGCTTGATGACCTTGCCATCCTTCAGCCACTTGACCTTTTGGTCGGGCTTTGACAACTCACAGCTCAGGGTCACCTCATCATCAACCTCACATTCTCTGTCCTGTAGAGGTACTGTGAAGGTCACTGGGGCTTCTGGGAAGGCAAAGGGTACACATTAGCTTTGAGCTAGGAAGGGAGTGTTAGATGTAATTCGAGCTTTAACTGTCAAGCCTCATCAGTTACTACTGTAACATCATTCTCGATAACAGCATTCCTTCATTTCATCACAATGACATTTGTCAAGGTAAGACTAAGAAAAAATAAAGTTTACACCATTTGCAAACAAAAGGAACTTCCTCTCCTGCATTTGAAACATACTGTACATGCAACAAGCCAACTGTCAACAAAATAATTATTCTCCATCAAAGAATTACAAGCACTTATAATCTAATCTGAACTAAGTTCTCCAACAAGAAATAAGCATGACCAAACTAAGCAAATGTGACAAAAGAATAAACTACTATAACCCAACAAGATAGAACAAGTTAAGAAAAGAAGCATTCATTAAAGTTGCTGTGAAAGACATGGCACATCTACAAAATGGTTGATCTCTTCTCAAGACCTCCCCTGACAACCTAACATGCAAACTTTAACATGAATTGCACAGACACAGACAACCATCTGTGTCTGACACAAACATAAACATTCACAAAACTGTACACAACATGTCCACCACGATTCTGGCATTCCAGTCCCTGTATCCAGCTATCGGAAAGTCACAATGCACAGCCCACTTGCTCTACACACCTGAAACCTTCAGTGTTCCCTTGCTGATCTGGTCCCCTAATTTCACTGAATATTCTGCCTGGTCACCTAGCTCTGATTTAGGAATGGTCAGTTTGTGAACCTTTCCGTCCACTTCAGTTTTCGTATTCTTGTCCACTTTGATTGGTTTCCCGTTTTTCAACCATTGTACTTTCTGGCCAGGTTTGGACACTTCACACGTCATCACTGCTTCATCAGCCACCATGGTCACAGTGTCCTTCAGAGGCACTGTGAAGGTGACCGGTATTTCTGACAAAAACACACATACAACACATAAAGCTACAGTCGTCACAGCTATGACTAATTTCCCCATTGTGAACAGAGAGCATGCATCTGACGACCCCTATCCTGACCCCTCAAAACTGACAACAATGCCCATGTCTCCACCCCTGCTGCCCCCATGTCATGCATGATAACATGCTCCAAATCAACAGACACTCACCCTTCACTGTCAATTTTCCTGATGTGGTGTCTTCACCGAGCTTGACAGTGTACTCTGCAGTATCGTCAAGAGCAGATTTGGGTAGGGTCATCTTGTGAACCTTTCCTTCCACAGTGATTTTGGTTTTCTTATCAGGCTTGATGACCTTGCCATCCTTCAGCCACTTGACCTTTTGGTCGGGCTTTGACAACTCACAGCTCAGGGTCACCTCATCATCAACCTCACATTCTCTGTCCTGTAGAGGTACTGTGAAGGTCACAGGGGCTTCTGGGAAGGCAAAGGGTACACATTAGCTTTGAGCTAGGAAGGGAGTGTTAGATGTAATTCGAGCTTTAACTGTCAAGCCTCATCAGTTACTACTGTAACATCATTCTCGATAACAGCATTCCTTCATTTCATCACAATGACATTTGTCAAGGTAAGCATAAGAAAAAACAAAGTTTACACCATTTGCAAACAAAAGGAACTTCCTCTCCTGCATTTGAAACATACTGTACATGCAACAAGCCAACTGTCAACAAAATAATTATTCTCCATCAAAGAATTACAAGCACTTACAATCTAATCTAAACAAAGTTCTCCAACAAGAAATAAGCATGGCCAAACTAAGTAAATGTGACAAAATAATAAACTACTAGAACCCAAGCAGATACAGCAAGTTAAGAAAAGAAGCATTCATTAAAGTTGCTGTGAAAAATATGGCACATCTACGAAAACTGCTGGATCTTCTGTTAAACCTCAGCAGAACATCACGCATGCACAATTTACCATGGATTGAGGCAGGATTAAGAAGACATTTTAAAATGAAAATTTACAATGAATTAAGAATGAATGAAAGCTTTTCACGAAAATTCAATAGAAATAAAATAATGCTTTTGTTTTAAACCATATAATAAAAAAAGCAAGAAAGAATTCTAATGTTTCACTGATGCAATAGTGAAGATAATGCCTTGTGAACTAATGCATATTTGTGGTTTAATCATTTCACCACATAATACATCATTGCCAAACATATAATCAACTTTTCCTATTGTCTAAACAACAAAAACTCTGATATTATCTTTATCCTGTTACAAAATCTGGTTGTCTTTGAGAACAACCAAATGTAGTGCAATAATAGATATTGTGCAAATATCTATAAGCAACAACATGCAGTTGATCAGAAATTTCTTGTGTAAAAAATATAATTTAAAGCACTGCCTAGCTGGCTAGCAAAAACTATCATTAAAGCTTATAGCTCCCTTTGGAAAGATCACTGTTTTACAGACAAATTCTCCAGCATGCTAATAGTACATGGTGCAAATAATAAGAAGACATGCTGAGATCCTGTAAACACACCTGTGACAGTCAGTTTTGCCTCAGTACTGATGTCTCCCAATTTGACCGAGTATTGTGCCGTGTCATCCTTGGCGGATTTTGGCAGCGTAAGAGTATGCACAGTGCCTTCTGATGTTATTGTTATCCTCTTACTCGGCTTGATGACCTTGCCATCTTTATACCATTGTACCTTCTGGTTTGGCTTAGATGTTTCACAGGTTAAAGTCCCTTCATCATCAACTTGCGATTCTTTGTCCTCTAGAGGCACAGTGAAGGTCACTGGGGCTTCTGTACATGTAATCAACAAACAAGGTGGGTTAAAACTACTGTATTACAACTCCAGAACTTGGACAGTTATTGTGGATAAATTGTTAGTTATTCTTTACACAAATCTATTAATACTTTAGGAGAAAACATTTATTACGTTAAATATTTCAGTGATTTAGATAAAAAAATAAAATGCAATGAATTGTTTCATGGTTAATTATCTAATAAATATAAGTCTTTTAAACATTTTTGAAGTTCCTAAATAACTATTGGTCCAACTTCAACGCACTCACCCTGCACAGTGACCTTAGCAGCAGTGATCTCGTCACCAAGTTTCACTGTATATTCTGCAGCGTCACTGAGTTCAGATTTGGGTATGTTTAGAGTATGGACCATTCCCTCAACCCCAAGGGTCAGCCTCTCATCGGGGCTGAGTTCTTTGCCATTCTTAAGCCACTGGGGTTTTTGGTTGGGTTTGGATAGTTGACAGGTAAGCGTGACATTTTCAGCTTCTGTGACTGACACATCTTTCAGGGGGACAACAAAACTCACAGGACATTCTGCAAATGGCAATACAATATTTCAGGGTATATAAGATTGTCATTCAAAACTTCAGATTTTCATCATTGTTGTGTTGGTCCAAAAATTCAATTTATTGCAGTGTTGGTCCAAATATTACAAGAATATTTAGATATATTCAATTTTTTTAGTAGTTTTATGAATTATCTGCATTACAAATCTTAACCTATTTACCCTTCTTTGCTGAAAAATTTAAGTGGTAATCTTGACTCAAGATTTTTTTAAATGACAATAATATATCCCTGAATATCACAAACATGCAATATACTGTATAATTCCTTACAAGAAGGCAATTTTAAATAAAAGCTGAATGATCTTTGACTAAGCTTTGTGCAGAAAAAAGAATGTGAGTGGAGAATGAATTTGGTACAATAAGCTTCTTAACGACTGAGATCAGAATCAAAATTGTTACCAAAACAAAGAAATAAAGATTTACAAAAGCTTTGACAAGATAGTGATCTAATAAGCAAGTGCAACTCATTAAGGAAGTATACTTTATAAAGGTTCACACAAATCACATGACATCTTAACAGCATAAATAGGATCGAGTCTTCTGACATTAAAGTTGAATGGGTTGACCTTCAACTGACTTGGTATGAAATATACATTGAGTGTAACCAATATATTATATGAAGTATCATGATAATACCTTTAGTATATAGATCACAATTTGAAAAGGAATTATGTTCAGGAAGATAAAAATGATTGGAAAATTTAGAAATGTTTCTTTTAGCTAATTTTGAGTATCTTGTTGATTAACCTAAATATTTTATATAAAAGAGAAGATATTGGATACACTAATGGACACTGGTAAATTGTTGGATGGTACAGGAGAAGATATTGGATATTCTAAAGATTGTAGTAAATTGCAGGAGATTATCGTAAATTGCAGTAGATTGTAGTAAATTGCAGTAGATTGTAGTAGATTGCAGTCGATTATAGTAAATTGTAGATGATTGTAGGATGGAGGAACATACCGTCGACCCAGAGCATGGCTGAGGTGACTTTACCATGCACCTGGCATGTGTACTCCGCTTCGTCATCCAGAGTAACCTCTGGAATCACCAGACGGTGGTATGCCCCTTCATGCTCAATGCGGTGAGTCTCGCATGGGATTATGCGCACGCCATCTTTGAACCAGAGCGAGGGGATGTCAGGAGGGGTTATCTCACACTGCAGGGTGACACACTGACCCTCCGTGGCCGTGGACTCGCACAGAGGTTGTAGGAAGGGAGAGGGCTCCTCTGTAGGTCACCATGGAAACAGGTAAAGCAGGGTTACATAACAGTTCCAACCAAACATCTATTTAATCACGCAAAAACATTGCAAAATACGGTCACTATTTGGTCACTCAAACTTAAGGTATCACATAATGTGGTTAAGCAATGGTTCTGTTTAATCATGTTTATGCGTGACCAAATAGATGTTTGCCTCCAACTGATCAGCAAAACAGTCATACAGTTATTACTCATTGATATATATCTGCAGACAATCTCTTTGATTGTTGAGTCATTTATAATTTCATTTTTATTTTAGTTCTTGTAATAGTTTTGCATAATTAAATCATTTTGGTTTGGTATACTTTGAAATAAGATAAATATGCAATGTGTTGGATGCATTTAGTAATGTGTTAAGTTTTTATGAAAGAAAGATCTAAAGAATTCATTCTAATTTGTTATTATGAAATGCTATATATTCTGTCTTTTTAAGATACATCTAGAAATGTAAAACTGTTCTTTGTTGCAGAAGGGAATGTTAAAATGGGTTATTTTCTTTTCAGATGAAAAGGAAAACTACAAAAGCCTGAACTACAGAAAATTCTGACATACATAACACATGACAAACTGAAACCTAAAACGTAACACTACAGGAACAGGAATGAAATCATTCAGAATGAAAGTGTCATTATGCTAAGGCAAAATCAGACTCAAATATATCAAATAAAAAAATCAGACATTTCTAATGAAACCAAAGCTGCATTCCAGGAAAATGTTTCTCAATAAAATCCTACTGCATCAATGCTGCTCAGCATCTGATGCATTGAACGATGCATTCCTAACATTCTGATGCTGGTAGCCATGGCAACCGTGATGGTGGCCATGGTGACATACCGGTCACTTTGAGCTGGGCAGTAGAGGCATCGTCTCCTAGCTCTACAGTGTACTCTCCTGCATCTTCTAACTGAGAATCTTGAATGGTCAGAGCGTGAACCGTTTCATCGACGGTCATTTCGTGTCTATCACTGGGCAATATCTCTACGTCATCTTTGAACCAAGTGCTTTCCAATAAAGGTTTGGAGGCTTCGCACTCCAACTTGACACTTTCCCCTTCCATAACAGTTTTCTCTTGCAGGGGAACTGTGATTTTGGCAGGGATTTCTGCAAGCCCAAAGGTCA
This sequence comes from Amphiduros pacificus, assembly GCA_949316495.1. Lineage (NCBI taxonomy): Eukaryota > Metazoa > Annelida > Polychaeta > Phyllodocida > Hesionidae > Amphiduros > Amphiduros pacificus. The sequence continues at coordinate 20,122,848 of OX439011.1, forward strand.
TGAGGTCACACATAAAACAACACATAACTTCTCCCAAACATAAAACAAAAAACTTCAACAACTTCCAAAAGAATCTTCACGTGGGTATTGTTTGTTTCAACATGGTACTTGAACAAATTGTTACAAAAAACATATTGGATTGACAGGCCAGGGGTATTTAGATTTGTGATTTATGCAAATGTTCCTGCTATGTTTCAATGTGTTGCATAAAATGAATGGTCTTCTTTTGCATCCAGCTTTATTGACCTTATGTGTTGTCCAGTGAATAATGTCAAATTGCTTGTGCTCGTCTTAGTATAAAAGCATGAAATAAAGCTAACCAGTTGGAGGCAAACATCTATATGGTCACACATATATGTGTCTAAATGGAGACGTTCAACCATCGTGTGACCCTATTGTGTCACATATGAGATACGTGTGATCAAATAGGGCTACACAACAGCTGCACATGACCACATCATGTCACGCAATAGCCATACGTGGCCTTATTTGGTCATGATCATATGTGACCAGATAGAGGTTTGGTTCCAACTGTTGACCTTGTATTGCTATGTTTCAAGCAATGCTAAACGCATTTAGCAACGTTTCCCTTCACCTCGGAACATACACTTGCCTCAACTTTGCAGTCTACTAAGATACCTGAACCATATCATCTAACAAAGACGAAATCTTGTACATAAGTACATCTTGTACTGGTGAACTCCTTATCTGGATAAAACATAAATTTATCGATTTCACTGCAATCATGGGTTCACTCACACAATATCTTTTTAAAAATCATAATGGAAAGAGTGACTTGAGGAGAATTTTCTTATGGAGACTATGGTACCAGAGAGGGTGTCACTGCAAAGTTGGACAGTTTATATATGTATGCTGACCTACTTACCATCATCCTGATGTCATCCCAAATATGACCTTGACCCCTCTCACTGGAGAGTACCCTGACTTCCTGTGTGACCTACCTTCTATCCAGAGTGTAGCTTTGGTCTTGTCCTGAGCAACAGTTGCTGAGTATTCTGCCTCGTCATCCAGTTGACACTTTGTGATGATGAGTCGGTGCCATGTCTTGTCCTTTTTGTCGATCTGGATTTCGGTTCTGTCGTCACGTTTGATCTCTTTGCCGTCCTTGAACCATGCGACCCTGTGACCCGGTTTGTTGACCCTGGCTTCCAAGGTCACCGTGTTACCTTCTGTTTCTGTGGTTTCCTTCAGCGGGACAACAAACTTGACTGGCTCCTCTGAAAATGACAATTGTCTTTTTTTCAATTACTGTGATTTAATATAGAGGACAATAAAATAACAACAAGAGTAAGAAAATGTCTACAAGGACAGCAAGCAAGCATTGGATGTAATGGGGAAAAGCGTCCATCTATCTTATTTTTTATCATTACATCTGAAAGATTGAAAGCATTAAAAGGACAGGTAAAATATTTATTCTTAATTACATGGTTTTCATTAAAAGCAGGTTAATATTTTTTATTCGTTTTTTACAGATTGATTTTTCATAAAGTATACTGCGGGGACATGCTGCATAGTAGACAAGCCAGACACCAACGCACGGGGAAGGAATCGGCATTTATAGCTGTGCTGCTAAAAACAAAATGGTTTGCATTCAAAAATTGATTAAAAAAATCATAAATAATTAACTATATTTCTTGACATCCCATTCAGAATGCCGCCAAAATTCTAATAGCATCTACAGTTGACATGAAAATAAATCAACATACAATACAAAAAAATTACATGCCAAAATAGGTTGTGAGGTTCATACCCTTGGTTACCCCCTTGGTCTCCGCGGGAACTGAGACCTCGGCTATTTTGTCCTCCTCAGGAACAATGGCTCCCTCAGTCACCGCAGAAGGAGCTTTAGTAGGCTCGGTAACCATGGATACCTTCTGGGCAACCTCAGGAGTTAACTCAGCGGGTTGGACTTCCACCTCATCAACCTCCTCGGTTACCACAGTAGGCTCTTTAGTTGGCTTGGTTACGGCCTTAGCAACCTCCTTGGTAACTGCAGGTTCCTTGGGTGACTCCTGGGCTGGCATAACAAGCTCCTCTGTCACTAACTCTTCTGTGACTTTGGTTGGCTTGGTAACCAATTCCTTTTTCTTCTCCACGGGTGTTTCCATGGCAACCTCGGTAGCGACGGGTGAGGCCTCAGTTGGCTGGGTAACTTCTTCAGTTACTATCTCCTCCTCTATGGGAAGAGGAGCCATGTCAACTTTATCAACCTCTCCTTTTGCTTTGGTTGCCATAGTAACTTCCTCTGGTGCTGCCATAGCAACCATCTCCTCTGTTGGCATCACCAATTCCTCGGCAACCTCAGTGGCTTTTTTGTCTGATTTTTCTGTAAAAACAGCACAGTATGAGGTAAGATTTGTCCTGAAAAAAAGTGCTCAATTATTTCTGGTGAGAAATACCAAGGATATACCAAGTGCTCGCAAGTGCCAAATGGTGAATTTGTCCACTACCACGATCTGCAAGCAGAAAGAATACACAGCAAGATGTTAATGATACAATGTGCACTGAGGTGTGAATGGAAATAAGGAGAAGTATGATGAAAGGGCAAGACCCAATCTTGCTCCCAGCTTTCAGTTTATCTTGATTTCTGTTTTTTTTTTTTTTTTTCCTTTTAAAGTAAAAATTAATAATTTGCCAGCATGTTATTGATTTCAAAACTTGTATTCTGTTGAGAAAATATTTATGGTGATTGTCAAGCTGTGTATATAGATTGGGTCTTTATGATAAAAGCTGATTATATGTAAATGACGAGACACCAAAAGAAAGAAACTGAAAATAAAGCACATGGTTAATAATGGCAAAAGGTTTGCGCCAACAAAATTGATCATGTCAAAGAAATTTTGCCTTAACTCAGAATAGTTTTGTATGGCAGATAGTTTTAGAATTTGCTCAAAGAGGACAGGATGACAGAAAGAGGGAACAGGAAAAAATATTTGGGATCTATCATTATTGCAAGGTAAAAGGTTTTTTAAGGTTTAATTATTCTAAAATAGTATGGTGATGCAAGGATGTTTCAGACCAGTAAAAGACCAGTTTTGGTAATAGGCTAATTTTGAAAAGTTAATCATTCAATATATGTTGATGCAAGGATATTTAACTATAACATGGTAATATACCATTTTGAAAGAACAGATATAATGCAAAGCCATGACAAAATGAGGCAAGACTGACTGGGAAATAGAGATATTGTTGGACCATATTGACCCCTGCTTGAGCTGAGTGTGAACATATAAAGTCACACAACAAAGAAGCACTTATCACTGGAATCAGGTTCCACAGATTCTTTCTGGGAAACATTTGAAACCAGACCAAGTATATGTTTTATTTTGAATTAATGTTAATTAATTAAGAATTGTGTTTTCGGTGCTGTTTTTATAAGATCAGGTTAATAGCAGAGAAAATGTCCAAAATTCACTGAAAATAGAACTTATTTATGCATTTGCAATAGATTACAAGAAATTAGATACAGTGTTGATTTTGCAAAATAAAATCATAAAGGATCAATTAGCTGTGATATTTTTCATTTGTGTTTTTGTTTATTACCTTTTCAGCATAATTTAACTTAATATAGGAAGCACAAGCGTGACCGTCAAACAAGTTATGTGGATAATGATTTCAAACTTTCCAGTAAGTCATTTAAACAGGATATTGGTGACATAAATAATTACCTTGAATCAATACTTATATTCATGATATTGCATCTTTCATTAATTTACTCATTTTATGATGTTCATCAAAGTGATTTGTGATTGACCATACACTTCTGTCCAAAATTATTTGAAACAAAATTCTTTTTTTTTTTGACATAATTATTTACAACAAAACAAACGTTCATCAGCAAAATAAAGTTGAGCATAGAGTCACCACACATAATGAATAGACCAATATATGATTAGATGATGAATAGAGTAAATGCATGGAATAGTATGATTAAGTATATGAATATCATCAAACAGTATGATTAGATAGATAATAAATATCATGATTTGGTGGAAAAGTATAGAATAGACTGAATAGAATGGTTAGATAGATAGTGAACAGAAAGATTAGATAGATAGTGAATAAGATGGCTAGATCGATAGTGAATAGAATGATTAAATAGATAGTGAATAGAATGATAAGATAGATAGTGAATAGAATGATTAAAGTGATATCAAATGTTTTTGTGTACATTTGTCCAAAATTATTTGAAACAAAATTCTTTTTTTTTTTGACATAATTATTTACAACAAAACAAACGTTCATCAGCAAAATAAAGTTGAGCATAGAGTCACCACACATAATGAATAGACCAATATATGATTAGATGATGAATAGAGTAAATGCATGGAATAGTATGATTAAGTATATGAATATCATCAAACAGTATGATTAGATAGATAATAAATATCATGATTTGGTGGAAAAGTATAGAATAGACTGAATAGAATGGTTAGATAGATAGTGAACAGAAAGATTAGATAGATAGTGAATAAGATGGCTAGATCGATAGTGAATAGAATGATTAAATAGATAGTGAATAGAATGATAAGATAGATAGTGAATAGAATGATTAAAGTGATATCAAATGTTTTTGTGTATGGATCATAATTTGATACAAAATCAAATCTCAATTTGACATGGAATGCCTATGAAAATGAAACTGAAATCTCCTGCAATCTGCAAAACAAAGTAGAGCACTGCAGTTTAGTATCCTGAAAAGAGAATAATAATGGATTAGTTTTGTCTGGCATCTTACCTTCCACACTCAGGCGGCCCTTGGTTTCCTGTTTGCCGAGTTTAGCTGAGAACTGTTCACGGTCTGCCTTCTGGCAGTCCTTGACGATGAGCTTGTGAACGCAGCCATCGACAACGATCTGGTACTTGTCAGAGGGTTTGATCTCCTTGCCCTTCCTGTACCACTTGATGGGAGCGCCCTCTACGTTGGTACGGAGGGTGAAGGTCACGCTCTCTCCTTCCATGCATGTCTGGTCTGCTATACCCTCCTCTATCTTAGGATCAACTGTAATCACAAAGAACAATCATTTCAGGCCAAATTAATCATCTAAATCATTTTAATCATTGTAGTCATTTTGAATATTATAGTCATTTTAATCATTGTAGTCAATTTAATTATTAGTCATTTTATTCATTTCAGTCATTTTAATCATTGTAGTCATTTTAATTATTAAAGTCATATTAATCACGAGTCATTTTGATAATTTTAGTCAATTTAATCATTAGTCATTTTATTCATTTCAGTCATTTTAATCATTGTAGTCATTTTAATTATTAAAGTCATATTAATCACGAGTCATTTTGATAATTTTAGTCAATTTAATCATTTAAATCATTAAAGTCAATTTAATTTTATGAAACTTTGTACCAACAATAACATTCAACACAGAGGTATCTAATGACCCCAAATGATTAATATTAAATAAAATATTAAAATATGATATCGAAATCAAGCATATTTCTCAAATGTAAAAAAGTGTTATTATTAAAAGGTTATCATGCCAAAATAAATTAAAGCGATATGATGAAAAAAGTGCCTAAATGCTGTGTATGAATACATTACCATGTTGTTGTATGGTGACGTAGCACTGTGTTCTGTCTGTTCCCACCACGCAGGCATACAGACCCTCGTCTTCATAACATGCATCATGCACAGTCAGAACATGCATTCTCTCAGCTCGGGAGAACACATACTTCTCTGAGTCCTCTGGAATAAGGTCAATCTCATCCACGTACCATGTGACCTCGGCATCAGCCTCTGACACTTCCACGGCGAGGGAGAAGTCAGAGTGCAGCGCCACCTGGCGGTCACTTAAACCTTGCAGAATGGCGACGTGCAGAGAAGCACTCTGTCTCCGCTTTGTCTCAAAATCGAAATCTACATCCGTCCATTTAGACAAGGATGAAGCTGAACTGCTTGATCGCCGAGAATATCTCTTTATTTTAACTTTGGAAATAAAATTATCTTCCAAGCATTCCGAAAAAACTTGTTCCCCTTTTTTTGTTGTTGAATCTGAACCGAACACAATGTCGTTAACACCCTCCATCCTGTCTTCCCTGTCTTCCCTGTCTTCCCTGTCTTCCGTGACCTCTAATAATTCTCTTTGTGATGAGATCTGAGTACCGCTGGCTAGCACTTCTGAGTAACTGGATTCTGATTCTCTCTCCTCTATTACATTTTCCTCAATGTTTCCTGTTGGACCTACCCTAATCTTAGTCACAGTGGTGGTAGTCTTGACATAATAGTCATACGTTTTCTTGGCTTTTACTTCAATCTCTTTAGAAATCAGAGTCTTGCTGAAAGGAAGAATTGAATGATTACTGCAAAACTTTGAACTTGTTTCCGTGGACGTCTGTACTCTTTTGAGGATTTCGTCGATATCAAACTTTCCATATTCACTCTCCACAATATTCTCATCTTTAGATATATCAGAGGTTGTGTCATTATGTGAATCTTGGTGTTTTTCATGAGGATTCTGGTTCATGGCATCTACATTCTGAACATCTGCCTCTTTAATTGTCTCTGAATCTCCCTTCTTAATTTCCTGCTCATTCCTTTCCTTAAATGTCTCATATGATTTGGATTCTTTATCCCTCTCCTCATTATTTGGTTCATCATCCTCATTCTTCTGCACATCTACTTTCTTTTTTATCTCCTCATTCTCCTCGTTATTCTCCTTGATATTCTCTTCATTCTCCTCCTCTTTCTCCTCATCATGGTGTGATTCCTCGTCCACCAGATCCTGGCAGACCTTCCAGCTGGTCCTGCTCACAGTCATTGGATTCTGGTGCTTTGACTCTAATATTGTGAGATCCTCCATGCTAACCCTACTATCTGCCACAACATCACAGGAATCTGATATCTCTAACAAACACGAAGGTCTCATTATAATATCTCCCATATATTCAACCTCCTCATATATATTATCAATATACTCATCATCATCAACATCATCTTTATCTGTCAACCTGGGCTCTAGTCCTATCCCAGAAATATTATCTTCATTCTGGACATTTTGATACAGGGTTGCTGTGTATTCTGTATTTGTGTTTGCTGGATTCTGATGTTGCGTGTTTCCATAGCCATAGAATGACTCTGGAGATGTAGACTTCTGGAGTTGTACTTGTGGAGTTATAGACCTAACATCCCTTGTATCAGACAGGCTGGGGCTTCCGGGTTTAATATTCTCATACTGATCACCAACTCTGTCCACATAGTTATCATCCCCTACATTTGATAAAGCATCGTCCTCATTTTTGAATGTGATAAGCTCGTAATTATCTTCACGTTGTGTCATATCTCTACTTGGTATCTCATAGAGATGTCTGTCTGGGTCACTCACTTGGTCACTTACTTGGTCAATGTCTTGGTCACTGACTTGGTCAATGTCTTGGTCCCAAACTAGCTGTTCTTCGCCCTGCATCATATCTATCCTAAGAACTTCATAAAGACTACTATCTAAGTCTTTATTCTGGTCCTTAATTCTGTCCTTGACTTGCCTATCTTTTAAGGGTGCTGTATATGTACTTGGTACTTCATAAAGACTACTTTCTTGATCCCTGACTTGGTCCCTGACTTGGTCCCTGACTTGGTCCCTGACTTGGTCCATGACTTGGTCCCCGACTTGGTCCCTGTCTTGATCCCCGACTTCCATATTCTCACCTGGTACATCTGCTCTACATTGCTCTATCATTTCTACACACTCCTCATACACATACTCAGTATTTAAAAATTCCACCATGTCAACCTCGTCTCTTTCATCCGTATAATTTTCCGAGACAAGGGTAGCCATGATTGGAGCAGCCATTTCTTGTTCCATAAATCTGAGAGCCTCATCTTTTATTCTGAACTCTTCTGGCTTCACAATATCCTGTCTATCTCCTCTCTCAGATACTCTACTCTTTCCCTCACGAGTATCATTGTCAATGTCATTCAGATTTTTATCAAGGTGATAGTGAGTATTGCTGTCATTGTCACTGACATCAAATCGAGTGTCATTGGCATTCTGTGTCACATGAAGTGGAGTATCATTGTCATTATCATGAGCAGTTATTTGAGCAGTTTCCATCTTATCTTGATGTATACATTGGTCTAGCAGTGCAACATTCTCATCATACACATCTATTACAGCGCCCTCTGGTGACTGGGGACCTGTATCATATTGGTCCAGCGGTGTGACATCCTCATCTATTACAGCGCCCTCTGGTGACTGGGGACCTGCATCACATTGGTCCAGCAGTGCAACATCCTCATCATACACACCTATTACAGCGCCTTCTGGAGACTGAAGACCTGCGTCATATTTCTTGCTACTTTTCTTGTGAGAACCTTGCATTATAGCTTCTAATGTATCCTCCCCACCATACAAGGTACATTCCAGAAACTGTTCTAACATCTCCACTTCCTCTTCACAGATAGTAACAACATCAAGATTTCCTTCAAGATCCTTGTTATCATCCTTAGAATATCCTTCTTTTTTTAATTGCTCATCTGATATTTTCTGACCATCAATATTACGTTTGTCTTCTGACCTTTGACCTTCTGATCCTAATTTATCATATTCATCAATACTACCAGATAAAATATTTTTGTCCAGTGTTGCAATAACCTCTTGTTTGATGCTAACATCCTCATTCAAAATGTCTGATTTCTGTAAGATTTTGTCACCATCTTCATCAGATTGTGTCAAACGAGGCAATATGACCATTTCATCATCTTCATCAAGGTCATGACCGATATCTAGGTCACTGTTGCCATGGAATCCTGGGGAGCTCTGCAGCCCCCTCTGGTGGTGTAACACCTGCTGGGTCAATGTCTCAGACCAGCTGTTGTCATCGCTTGTTGATTCCTCACATATTCCCCATTCTTGTATATCAAGTAGGAAAATATACAACCTTCATTAGTGATAAGTTAGACTTTTCTCTTTTATAACTTAATATTTCCTGTGATATTATCCATATATATATATTTTAAAGAATAAATTTATTTGATTTCTTGTGATAGAATTCAAGATATTTGAACTGTATTTTCTTGATATTAAATGAAGTATCTGATGATGCATTACAGCTTCTCATTACACACAAACGTATCTAAGCATTGACTTACATCTTGATCATGATCTTAGAAACACTCCACCTTATCGGATATCTTAAAGTTAAACCCTTGTCCTTATCACCCACTCTCATAATCTCAGCATGTATGACCTTAATCTACTCACTGTTATCTTTTGATCCAGGACAGAAATGACTTACATGCACTAATATCCTTAATATTGAAATACACTTATAAGTATATTGGGTGTATTGCTTATAGTGAATAATAGAAGAAGGGATATGCCACATGACTTGTCTGATAAATCTTCCATCTTGGTTTCTTGCATCATAGGTTCTAATGTATCATCCACACCATATAAAGGCAGCCCCCTCTGGTGGTGTAACATCTGCTGGGTCAATGTCTCAGACCAGCTCTGCCATCTTGATTTTTCAGAAGAACATTTTGAATTAGCAGCACTGTATATGCCAATGTAGGTCCTAATCTCAGAACACAATGTGTCAGTTTGTGTGCTCATGGCAGTCTAATTTTGATGCCAAGTTTGAATTTCCTTGAAGTTGCAAACTTCTGAAAATTCTTCTCTGTCAGTGCGTTGCATTTTACAGCCCACCATATTTTTTAAAGAAATCTTTCTTGTCATTCTACAGTAATGTCTTCAATTTCATTGTAATATATTTTCAGCAATAAAATTACACATATATATTGTTATATACAATAAATCATGTGATACGATATAATGTAAAGTAATATAATGTAAAAGAGAAATTCGATATATAAAGACAAAACTTTTATTATTCAAATAAAAATTTATAAAAAATATACATATTGTATTTCAGGACATTACACTTATAGAGCCTGTCCCCTAACTCGGTAAAATCTGAATATATCATCTTACATCACAGTCTTTATTTTGCAAAGCATTTTTTGTTTTACATTGTGCATGTGTTCAAACCAATCTGCCAAATATTTGAACTTCTAGTTATCTGCTGTATACATATCATACACCATCATATATCATCAGAATAATATAAAATGAAAACAAAAACAAAAAAGAAAGCATTATTTATAATTATGTTATTGCAATTGTGCAATTTATGAACTGAAATTGTGTTGTTTACTGCGACCAGTATATCAAGTGTGACCGGCATGATATATATTAGATATAAGTTACAGCACCTCACCCTCTATGTATCATAGGTATATACTGCCGTACCTGTCTCAGGCTTATCCTTCACCTCCAAAGATAACCTTCTGACTTCAGTGCCACCTGGTGTCTGGGTTTCACTGAATAGTTTCCTCTTTGCAGTTCCATAAACAGTTTTTCTGTGTTCATTTTTTGTTTTGTGACCATGGGGCCGTAGTTTTTTGCCCTCATCAAACATGAAGGGACTGAGAAACGTGGGAACTCGTTCCTCTGCTGTATCTCTTCGAAGATATGACTCACTACTTTCAGGGTCCTCAGTCCTGATATATGACTCGCTATTTACAGCATCCTCAGATTTGAGATATGACTCGCTATTTACAGCATCCTCAGATTTGAGATATGACTCACTATTTACAGCATCCTCAGATTTGAGATATGACTCACTATTTACAGGGTCCTCAGTTCTAATATATGACTCGCTATTTACAGGATCCTCAGATTTAAGATATGACTCACTCCCTTCAGGATCCTTAGTCCTGATATATGACTCACTATTTACAGGATCCTGAGTTCTGATAAAAGACTCACTGCTCATAGGATCCTCAGTTCTGATATATGACTCACTTGTTACTAACTCTGCTACCTCACTGCTCACAGGATCCCCAGTCCTGATAAATGACTCACTAATAACAGGGCCTCCAGTCATGATAAATGACTCACTAATAATGTGACCTCCAGTCATGATATATGACTCATTTGTCACCGAATTCACTTCATCAACACTGGCTGGATCAATGCCATAAAGCTGGTTTTCTAAAACCTCTGTTTCCAATGCCTGATTCTCTACATTTGTTGGCATCTCTTGTTCTACTAATTCTGAGATTGTTTCTTGTTCTACTAATTCCGAAATTGTCTCTTGTTCTACTAATTCTTTGACTGTCTCCTGTTCTATTAATTCTGAGACTGTTTCCTGTTCTATTAATTCTGAGACTATTTCTTGTTCTATTAATTCTGTGACTGTCTCTTGTTCTACTAATTCTTTGACTCTCTCTTGTTCTACTAATACTGAGGCTGTTTCTTGTTCTACTAATTCTTTGACTGTTTCCTGTTCTACTAATTCTTTGACTGTCTCCTGTTCTATTAATTCTGAGACTGTTTCTTGTTCTACTAATTCTTTGACTGTTTCCTGTTCTATTAATTCTGAGACTATTTCTTGTTCTACTAATTCTTTGACTGTCTCTTGTTCTAGTAAGTCTTTGACTATCTCTTGTTCTATTAATTCTGAGACTGTTTCTTGTTCTACTAAATCTTTGACTGTCTCCTGTTCTACTAATTCTTTGATTGTATTCTGTTCTATTAATTCTGAAACTGTTTCCTGATCTACTAATTCTTTGACTGTCTCCTGTTCTACTAATTCTTTGACTGCCTCCTGGTCTATTAATTCTGAGACTGTTTCTTGTTCTACTAATTCTGAGACTGTCTCTTGTTCTACTAATACTGAGACTGTTTCTTGAGCAAATTCTTTGACTGTCTCCTGCTCTACAAATTTTGCAACCGTCTCTTCTTCCAATTCTTTGACTATCTCTTGTTCTACTAATTCTTTGACTGCCTCTTGTTCTACTAATACTGAGACTGTTTCTTGTTCCACTAATTCTTTGACTATCTCTTGTTCCACTAATTCTTTGATTATCTCTTGTTCTACTAATTCTGAGACTGTTTCTTTGACTGTTTCCTGTTCTACTAATTCTTTAACTATCTCTTGTTCTACTAATTTGTTGACTGTCTCTTGTTCTACCAATTCTGAAACTCTCTCTCCTGCAAATTCTTTGTCTATCTCCTGCTCTACAAATTTTGCTACTGTCTCTTCTTCCAATTCCTTGTCTTTATCTTGTTCAACTAATTCCGAGACTATTTCTTGTTCTAAAATTTCTGCAACTGTCTCTTCTACTAATTCTGTGACTGTCTCTTGTCCTACTAATCCTGCAATTATCTCTTGTTCAGCTAATTCCTTTGCTGTGTCCTGCTCTACAGATTCTATCACAAAATCTTGACTCTCTATCCCATTGATGCCAGCTGGTGTCTGAATTTCATAAAATTGATTTATTTCTATGACTTTATCAGCCAATATCTCTGCATCACTTGAGCTATCTATCACAGTTTTATTGAACTCAACTATGTCCTCAAAGTCAGACTCACTTCTCAGTGACTCAGCACCATTTTCTTGACCTTTAGTTAGTGTAATATTTCTAAAGTGGCTTTTGTCATTACTAGCTATGTTATTTCCTAATTGCTTGGCCTCTACTATCTCAATACCAGTGACAAATTCCTCCTCTAGCTCCACGGAGCCTGTTCTAGCCTGGACAATGTTCCCCATTTGATCTTGATGTCTACTTGGACTACCTTCTTCTCCAAGTCTTTCAAATCCTAATTTTTCTAGTCCGTTCTCATTCAGTAAATCCCACTGGTCCTTCCCTAACTGTTTATACTCCAGAAACTCATCTTCTTCCTGATTTTTCCAATCACCAATGTGACCTTGAAACATGGTATCCATCCACCGGTCAAGGTGACTCTCATCAATCACGTCCCACTGGTCGGTTGGTATCAGTGTTCGGTGGACTTCCTGGTAGGAAGCTTTGGATGAATCGCTCTCGTGTCCAGCTCCCGTTTCGTCCTGGGATTTTTCCAAATCGCTTTCATATATGACATCCCACTCATCTTTCCTTCTCAGCATCATCTTGTTTAGTTCTCTGAACTGATCTGACTTACTCTCTGAGTGACTGTCGTCATACAGCGCCACCTGCCTGTTTACCTCTGGGTCACTTTCTTCAGCATGGTCCCATTCATCTTTCCTTCTCAGCATCATCTTGTTTAGTTCTCTGAACTGATCTGACTTACTCTCTGAGTGACTGTCATCATACAGTGCCACCTGCCTGTTTACCTCCAGGTCGCTTTCTTCAGCATGGTCCCATTCATCTTTCCTTCTCAGCATCATCTTGTTCAGTTCTCTAAACTGATCTGACTTACTCTCTGAGTGACTGTCATCATAAAGCGCCACCTGCCTGTTTACCTCTGGGTCGCTTTCCTCGGTGTGGTCCCATTCATCTTTGCGCTTCAAGTAGAGTCTGTGTAACTCCTTGTACATTTGCTTGACACTCTCCGGATCATACTCAGACACCAGCCACTCACTCCATCTCGCCAGGAAACTCTCATCCAGATAATCCCACTCCTGCAGCAGTCTGAAGAGAAATTTGATTTTCTCTTGGTACATCTGCATGACTGAGTCTGGTGTGTAGGGATTTGGACCAAATATGTCTTCGTGGCAGAATACTGATTTACTCTCTTCAATGTAATCCCATTCTTGTTTTCCATTAATAGGATACATAACTGGGCCAGTATGTAACATTTCCTCCTCTACAGCAGGTTCAATGGATTGATGACCACCCACTGGTACTGACACCTGGTGGTGGGGACTACCCACTGGTGCTGACACCTGGTGGTGGGGACTACCCACTGGTACTGACACCTGGTGGTGGGCTTCTAAATGATGTGAAGCGTCAATCAGTTTGATACTGTAAGCATAAGGACTGCCTTGTGGCTGTGTATTGATTACTTCTCCATCATTCATTATCTGCACCATAGTTATATATTCTGTCGAAACAGTTCTACTAAATGAGTCATCTTCCTCTTCTCTATGTAATTCATTAGTCACAGATTCAGCATTGCTGACCTCTTTGACCTTGTCATGTAATTCATTAGTCACAGATTCAGCATTGCTGACCTCTTTGACCTTGTCATGTAATTCATTGGTTAAGGATTCAGAATTGTTGATCTCTATGACCTTGTTGTCCTCTGTGATGTTCAGCAAGGCCTCAGACACATGTTGTGGCCTCAGTGAGGTTACTCCGACAACTTGTGTTTTATATGACACTGTCTCTGATATCTGTCCAATGTTGCTAACTGTCTCTGATATCTGTCCTATGTTGCTAACTGTCTCTGATATCTGTCCTATGTTGCTAACTGTCTCTGATATCTGTCCTATGTTGCTAACTGTCTCTGATATCTGTCCTATGTTGCTAACTGTCTCTGATATCTGTCCTATGTTGCTAACTGTCTCTGATATCTGTCCAATGTTGCTTATTGTCTCTGATATCTGTCCTATGTTGCTAACTGTCTCTGATATCTGTCCTATGTTGCTAACTGTCTCTGATATCTGTCCTATGTTGCTAACTGTCTCTGATATCTGTCCTATGTTGCTAACTGTCTCTGATATCTGTCCTATGTTGCTAACTGTCTCTGATATCTGTCCTATGTTGCTAACTGTCTCTGATATCTGTCCTATGTTGCTAACTGTCTCTGATATCTGTCCTATGTTGCTAACTGTCTCTGATATCTGTCCTATGTTGCTAACTGTCTCTGATATCTGTCCTATGTTGCTAACTGTCTCTGATATCTGTCCTATGTTGCTAACTGTCTCTGATATCTGTCCTATGTTGCTAACTGTCTCTGATATCTGTCCTATGTTGCTAACTGTCTCTGATATCTGTCCTATGTTGCTAACTGTCTCTGATATCTGTCCTATGTTGCTAACTGTCTCTGATATCTGTCCTATGTTGCTAACTGTCTCTGATATCTGTTGCTCTTCCTGTGTCTCCGAAACAGTACTCTGGTCATGTGACATGGCAGGTTGCTCAACTGGATCATGGAGATTGATCTTCTCTATTACACCATCATTGAATATATCTCTATCAGATACCTCATGGATCATCTCAGAAACCAGATCAACATCAGTGGCAGTCCTATGCAGATCATCTATATAAACCTCTTGCAAATGTTTACCCTTTGTTGAATCCAATTCAAACATTGTCTGCAAGAAGTATAATAGTTTATGGGACGGGAGTTGAAGTTCAATGGGAACCAACCGGATGAAGAGTTCTACATGCTCGGTGCTGAGGAGGATACCTTCCGGATGTTCTCGGATGGTTCCTCGGATATCCGATCCTCGGATATCGGTTCCTCGGATATCTAGTGAGCTGGATAGCATCTCGTACCGAGAGTCAAAAGCTCTGTCGCGATCTTCTGAGTACTCTGAGTCTGCGTAGTAACAACTTTCCCCGACCATGCTGATATCATCACGACTTATGTTTAGGTCACTTCCTGATATTGACCAACCCATTCCAGACAGATACATTTTCCTCTTTGCCAAAGAATGGCTATCCTTATCATTATATATGTTTGCTGCGTTTTCCGGTCCACTGAAATTATCTGCAGTAGTTTCATCTGAGTCCTGTCTGGCAGCCGAGTCCAGCTCCACCACTCTATCCGTGGTGTCCGTGACGCTTTCCGTGACGGTGTCCGTCATGGTGTCTGTCACAGTGTCTGTCACAGTGTCTGTCATGATGCTGTGAGACTGTAGACTCTGTGCATACTCTGACTCGATACTCAAATTATTTTCCAAACCCATACACCTTCCTACCATGTAAATCGAGTCACCATTCCCTTCCTCACCCTCCTGACCAATCTTATTGAGTTCTGAACAGAAATCTGCTCTCTGGAGATGTTGAAAGTTTTCTGATCTGTCCATGGAGTACTCATCCTCCTCTATATAAACAGTACCATGATATCCTCCATCAAAGTCTCCACTTTCAAACTTTTCTGATCTGTCGGTAGCATACCCGGTCTCTCCTATATCTATAACACTATGATATCCTCTCTCAAGGTCAACTGTTGTAAACTTTTCTGATCTGTCGGTGGCATAGCCTGTCTCTTCCATTTCGATCACACCATGATACCCTCTGTCAAGGTCGCCGGTGGTGAACTCCTCTGTCCTCTCCGTGGCCCTCTCGTACCCCTCCTCCTCTCCCGCTCCCACATTCCTCTCACCCTCCTCCAGCACAGTAAACTTCTCCTGCCTCTCGGTGACCGGAGACGCTCCATTCCCAGCCAGATCCAGATACGATCTGGATAAATCAGATTCCATCTTCTCATAATGTTCTGCTCTCTGTCTTGATGCTTCGTACGGATCCATCACGTCCTGGTCACTCTCGCCATTACTGAAATATCTGAAGTATCCCATTCTAGCTTCTCTCTCTCCTTGGCTTCCAAACAAATCCTCTGCATCTGTCCTTGAAATCACTGAAAATCCTGCCTTCTCAGCCATGGCCAGACTTCTCTCTTCCACCACTTTAGATGATTTGGATTGTTTCTCTTCTATCACTTTTGTGGTTGTTATGGTTTGTCCTTCTCTTGTTTGACTGGTTTTATAGACTTCCGTGATCTCAAATGACTCTTCAAGGTCATCTCGTGATGTGGCTGGTTTCATGTGACCTTGACCTTCGCCTAATCCTTTTGAGCCATCGCTACTCTGACTAGCAGTTTTCTGACTTTCAGTCTCATCTAAACCTTCTCTTGACCCTTTGATTTGACCCTTGGCATGCAGTATTCTGCGAACCAGATTCTCGTCACTGCCATTGCTGGACAATTCCAAGTAGGAGTCGGAATGGAACTCCTCATACGACTCAATATCGGATTTAGTGAAGACGGCGACCTCGGCATCGAGTCCTTGTTCCTCTATGTTGATGCGTGTCATGGAGTCGGACCTGGTGGTGATATGTTCTACTGGGATGGTGATGGCTCGGTTGCCGCCGCTGCTGGCTCGGCTGATGCTGCTGGCTCTGGACGGAGCTCGCACTGTGCTCGTCTCACTCTCCTCACACTCTGACTCGCTCTCCTCCGTTGGGGGTCTCAGTCGCAACGGCAGGTTGAATATCTTCATGGTCGGTGTCCACTTTCCGTCTTCGGCCCCCGACACATCCGAGTACTCCTCGCTTGCCTCCTCTATCGTAGAATATCGCGTCTCATCTATTCTTTGCAGCTGCATCCGTAACTCACTTTTTGGCTCTTCTATTATATCATTCTCTATTTCAAAAAAGACCACATCATCATCGACATATATGTCTCCTATCCCTTGTCTGATTCCAGGAATAACATGATACGCCCACTCCTCGTCAGTCAGAGATCCCGACCCCAGACTGCTGGAGTGACTCGCACCATAGCTAGTCAGTCTCTGTGAACTCATCCCTGATTGGCTACTACTAGATGAGCTCCCCTGTGATTGGCTCCCAGTACTTGAATGTGATTGGTTGAAATATCGATCAGTTCTATCTGATACGCTTAAATGTGATTGGCTATAATATCTATCTTGCTTATCAGAATTCATATCTGAGACGTCTTCATCAGATTTTTGTGATCTGGAATTAGTTAATTCTGATTCAGTGTCACCTGCTGTCGTTACTAATTCAAATGTATCATCCTGAGTTAAAGATGACCTAGTTATCTCAAAACTCACTCCACTATCTTGATTCTGACCTATATTATTTCCATTAATCAAATCTGTGCGAACTGTCTCTGTGACTGTTTTCCAATGACAAACTGTGAACAATGATTCTCTGGCTTTTCCCTTCTCAAGATATTCCTCATTTACATTTACCTTATCTGAAGCTGTTGTTTTCTCTAAATCTGTGTCTAATTCTACTTTTTCTGTGTCAATTTCTGTGTCTATTTCTACCTGTTCTGTGTCAATTTCGTCATTTTGTCCAGTACTACGTTTTCTTGGTGTGGATGTTTCTGTTGGCTCATCTAAAGTTGCTATATCACTAGAAATATCTAAATCAAAATAAAATCCTCTGTCTTCGTAAATAGATCTGTTAAACTCTCTGTTATCACCCTTTTTGCTATTATTATCTAAATATTCTATATCTTCATCAAGTATCCTCCATTTATTATCATTTATCTTCTTGATATCATAGTTTGCTTTGCCTGGCTCAACACCCTGTCTCAAAATGGAAATTTCTGAACCAGATTCCTCAAAACCTGCTGAATGTAATTCTTCAAAACCTGCTGAATGTAATTCTTCAAAACCTGCTGAATGTAATTCCTCAAAACCTGCTGAATGTAGTTCTTCAAAACCTATTTCAATACGTCTTTCTTTAACTGTGATCTCTGAGCCATGGGCTCCACCACGGGTACCTGAGGCGTAATTAGAATGTTGGGTTGATAGTAGCGTGGTTGTAGTAGGTGAACCATCCCTCTCTAACCCCACTCTGTGCCTTGGACTGGGTCCAAGTTTCTGCTCTAGTGTCTCCTCGTCATCCCACACGTGTGTGGACAGTGCTGAATAACTGTGGTCAGTAATTATAGGTATGCCTTTGATAGTTTCTGAGCAATGCTGCCTACTGGTTCCAGTGTGTATATCAGGAATTCTGACGATCTCTTCATCAGATTCTGACGTCACAGTAACTTCTCTGACTTCCTCAATATATTCACATGATTCAGAACCACAGGTATGTGTGGGAGGATCCCTGCTATTCTCAACATCTGAGAGGGTCACTGAAAATGATCAAACAAAATACCTTCAGGAGTAATATACGAGTCTACTATTTAACATTCCACCACCTTGTGAGGGTTAATAGATATCTCTATCATACTATCCGCTGCTAGGCACAGTCCCAAGTGGTGTTAGTAGCGTTGGCCAATCAAAGAGCTGATAGGTTCACGATAACTACCAGTTTTGACCAGTGAAATGGAGAGTCCAGTAAGAGGCCAAACCTGGTTCACAGCTGCTGCCTTCAGCAAATGGCTAACGAAAACTGGTCTGATCCGAGAAGAATGTTTATATCTTCAAGCATATTATTGTGTGAAAGTAAATAAGGCTGTGATATAACAATAAAAGAGGTGAATTTCTATGATTTCAAAGAGTGATGAGAGATAGTGATTTTCCACCAGTTTATAAAATAATCAGCTTTCAAGTTATTATAGATCATGTTGGAAAGGTCCGGATTAGTTCAGAAAAATGTAAAATATTCCAAAGTGCGTGTCTCGTAAGACCAAAACCATTGTCTAGCTATGCTTCTAAAATTATTTTATCTGAAATCTTCTCAGTTTTGAAAATGTTTATTTTTCATCTTCTTTCAAAAATGATGTGAAGTTTTTTCTTGATTTTATTTTTATTCCAAATTGAGATATGAAAATACTTTTTGATAAAACAAATCCTGAACAGAAAAAAATCTTATCATTTAAAATCAACGTTTAATAAGAAAGCACTAATCCTGATGTGTATTAGGTCAGTGCAATCCTCATCCAGATCTACAAAGTCTAATGTATTTCATTAGAATATTTCCATCTGGATCTAGAAGGTGTCATGGAGATATTTCCATCATTAGGATCACAGTGATCATGTATCATAACTTTCTAAATGACGACGTTGATGTCTATCAGAATGACCTCTCACAGGTCAGTGAAAAAGGCCGTCGAGAAAATATAGCTTGTCAGTTACCTGGGTTGGCACAAAACTATTTCTAAAGGCAGTTCCAACATACTTTATGCATAAAAGAGAATTTATTTTGGATCGTATGCAGAATGTGTTATTTTTGGTTCAATCTACTTAAAAAAAAGAAAGATATAATTTTCATGTATTTTTCATGACTGGAAGATATGTCATGCCACTTGCGAGAGTGTGTCAATTACGCATGTCATGAATTCCACATATGTATATTTCTTTTCACCTTGCAGTGACCTTTTGTTATATGGGTCAGGGCACATATGTTACCCACGTCAATACAAACATTATGCAGGAGCCCATGTGCCACAGAATATCTTGCATTGCATATTATTTTAATCAAATTCCCAGAAAGTCTAATATTTTTAAATTAGGTCCAAATAGAATCTCCAGAAATTGAAACAAATATGATCATCGTTATGCACTAGAGAAAGTGATAAATTTTTAGTGATGCACTTCAGAAAGTAACATAATTCAAATGCTCCAGAAATTAATATGACATGAATCATACAATCCAGAAAGTAATATCCCATAATTCATACACTCCAGAAAGTGATATCTCATAATTCATACACTCCAGAAAGTGATATCTCATAATTCATACACAGCAGAAAAAAGATATATCACAAGTCATATATTGCAGAAAGCAATATTTTCTCCAGACATTGAAGTATAAGTCTAGAGGGATGAAGGTTACACTACAGGACTTTCCCATTTCCCTGCCATTCAAGCGTGCTTATAATGTTGCTTAGCAACCATTGTTAGCTAATGACAATGGATATAACTTATCTTTACAAACACTTACAATCTAACTTATTCTTTCTTCAATATCTCTACACAATAAATTATGCTAAAGACTTTTCTGGCTAGAGTCAGGAATTATAGTTTCATATATATATACGCTTGTGTGCGAGTTGAGAACGTTGACTCGCAGGCAACTTACCTTGAACTCTGAGCTCTGCTTTGGACTCGCAGTGACCAACCCTCACGCTTATTTCTCCCTCGTCAAACTTGGTGGTGTTTCTTACACACAGTGTTAGCACATTATTGTTGGCCTCGGTATGATACTTGGCACTGGGTACGATGTGTATGCCATCAATGTACCACTGTGGGGTCGGGTGCGGCGAGCTCACCACACACTCAAACTGGGCTGTGTGGGTCTCCACTACAGTGACGTCCACCAGACCCGTCAGAAACCATTCTCCACCAGAGGGAGACTCTGCACTCTGCCCTGATATACACATGCAACATGCCATTCATATAAATACCACCGTAAACTCCACAATATGAGACACCAACACTGTAAACTCAAATACCTCAAGCATGCTACCATAAAGCCTCTAATTCAAGCAATGTTATTATTCTCTTTTGTAAACTTGTTGATTCCCTTTTGCTGACAATTTGCCATTCAATTAGATATCATTCTCTATCTATTGATTGAAAAGTACATTTATTTACAAACAATTTTTCAAACATTGAATATTTCATTTTTTTATCTTTTTTCATTTTTGATGCCTAGATTGCCATCTTCACAGTAGAAGTCAGAGATGTTCCAAATGTTAACTTATTACATGCATGGGTAGCTAGGAACATCCCAGTTTGACGACATCATGTCAGATATTCATAGAGTTGTATCTATCTTGAGGTCAACAATGGTAGATAGCTACTATGGCTTGCATGTCCCTGTGCCACACTGAATGCACAAGGAATCGGGTCATTTCTTAGGCCAAAAACATTTCAAAATATGTTTCTTACATAGTTTTGTTACATATTAATTATTTAGGGAAAAAATCCTATGTTAAAATATTCACAAAACTTTAATTTCATGCCAACTGCATTAAAAACACAACTCATCTAATAAAATAATCGTTTAAAAAAGAAAGCTCAAATTTCAAGAAAAAAAGGTTATGCTGACTTTATCGTTTTCATATCCATGCATCCATGCTTCAATTTCTTTATAAAAATTGTCAGCAAAAAAAAGTTGTAAAACTAGGATGAATAGATGAAGACTTGTCATTTACCTTTGACAGTGAGTTTGGCTGAGCAGTCAATGTCTCGCACAATGACCTTCACCTCTCCCTCGTTCTTCTTCAGACAGTCGAGGATTTTGAGGGTGTGGTTCAGTTTCTTGTGCTCGATGATATATTTCTTTTTGTCGGGTTTGATGGGTACCCCGCCGACGTACCACGTGGCTTCAAGCTCGTCATCATTCAGCTTGCAGGTAAAGGTTGCCTCGGCATGCTCCGGTACATGCTGGTCCCCTATCGTGGTCTTGAACTCAGGGATCAGCGCTATTTTTTTATTTCAGAAAGAGACACAAACAATTGAATGATTTGAATAAGAATATCACATTCACATTCTTAAGGAAACAATTACATCAGAATATTTCTATCATAAAACTCTCCTTAAGAGTGATAATTCCAGAATATTCTATCATATATCTGTCCTTAAGAGTGAGAATTCCAGAATATTTCTTTCATATAAATGTCCTTAAGAGTGAGAATTCCAGAATATTCTATCATAAAACTCTCCTTAAGAGTGATAATTCCAGAATATTCTATCATATATCTGTCCGTAAGAGTGAGAATTCCAGAATATTTCTTTCATATAAATGTCCTTAAGAGTGAAAATTCCAGAATATTTCTAACATATAACTAACCATGAGAGTGAGAATTCCAGAATATTTCTATCATATAACTGTCCTTAAGAGTGAGAATTCCAGAATATATTACATTAAATGTCAGACTCCGTAATATGAAGTTTGCAAGAGGGACATTTGAGGGAACATTTGAGGGTACATTTGAGGGGATATTTGAGGGGATATTTGAGGGGATATTTTTGGAAGATTTATTTGAGACTTTCTTTTTAGAGGACAATTATGAAGGATTTTTGTGGGAGAAGTATTGGTGGATGTTTTCGGGGATATTTGAGAGGATATTTTTAGGGGAGGACTTGTAAGATCAACTTACGTTCCACAGTGAGTTTGGCCGTTGTTTCAGCCTTCTTGAACACAGCCTTGACGGTTCCCTCGTCCCTGGGCCTGGCGATGTTGATGCACAGTTTATGATCAAAGTCCTTGGCAAATACCTGGAACTTGGGTCCGGGGACCACTGGCTCATCGTTAATGAACCAATCCACCGGAATACGCTTGTGGGTCACGCTGCACTCAAATATTCCATTCTCCTTCTCCTTGACATGCTGATCTTCTAGATCCTTAGTGAAGCAAAACTGCAAAGACACCGCCATTTTGTTATTAATATTTCCTGAGTGTACAATCTGCTTGTTATCTGCCCGTGATTTGAATCTTTTTTTTTTTTTTGAATATGTGATCTGGTCTGCACAAAATGAACAATGTGATCTGTACTATGAGATCTACACAATGAGATCTGGATTTAATGATCGGCCAACCGACTGATTTAATTGATGCTACTGAATATATTAATGTGAAAAATAATATGCTGACCTTGACCTTCAATGTGACTGAACAATGTGATCTGTGCGTTATGATCTGCCAACAAATTGAATTAATTGCTACTATATTAATTAATGATATGATAATTCGGCTAACCTTGGCCTTGCCCATTTTGAGTTCTCTTCCGTCCTCTTCGTCTTGTTTCTTGTCTTTAGGCGCCCTCTGATAGGCGGGTTTCTCTTCCTCAGCCACGATATCCTCCTCCATGATGGGCTTCTTGTCGGGGTCGCGTTTCTCCAGCTCTATGCGCTCGCGTTCCCGCTTCTCATACTCACTCTGCTTGCGTTTGGCCTGCAATCACGATCCACATAAAAGAAATTAATAAAACCTCACCGCAGAGAATGCAGACGTGGTTACTGAGGCCTGGTAAAAACCAGGCTTCTAATCAAAGATTACAACAATAACATTCGAGACATTGCAATTCACATGTTATACTCCAATCTAAACAATTCAGTCCAAGACAAACATGAATCAAGCTATGGGTTATTACCGTAGTCATGAGTCAAGTTATGAGTCATCATCACAGGTATGACATATCATCATAGTCATGAGTCAAGTTATGGGTTATTACCGTAGTCATGAGTCAAGTTATGAGTCATCATCACAGGTGTGACCTATCATCCCAGTCATGAGTCAAGTTATGAGCTATCATCACAGGTATGACCTATCATCATAGTCATGAGTCAAGTTATGAGCTATCATCACGGTTATGACCTATCATCCTAGTCATGAGTCAAGTTATACCTGTGATGATGTTGAGTCATCACCATATTTGCGAGTAATTGCCAAGTTTAGTTGAGCAGTAAAAATGGTAGCTATACAACAAAGGTTGCCATGGGAACGGGCCATACCATTTCTATCTCCTCTCTTTCCTTCTTCTCGAGTTCCTCCATTTTCTTCATGATCTTCCTCAGATTGAAGCCGTACTCTTCACACAGCTCCGCCCACTTGTTCTTTGGAGTTTTCTTCAGCATGAAGAGGAATTCCTCCTCTTCCATGGTCCTCTTCACTGGCCCCTCCCTGTCCAAATATAGCAACAGTTAAAGCTCTCATGAAATCACAGGGGCAATTTTTAATTCATATTAAGGAAAAAGTGCTTGAAAATCTGGCTTCATTTACTGGATTATATTTTTATATTTTAATCCTTTTCACCCGATTTTGTTGTATCAGTGGTTGATAAAAATAAAATTGATGATGTGCAGATTTCTTTCTGGTGTTTTTAAGTTAAATATTTTTTCTGCACATTAAAAAACTAAATATCTGAGTGGGTATTGGAAAAAAAATTAGTTTAATTTATAGTATTATTATAAATACAAAAATAGTAAAACTCAAACTATCAGCTTTGTAATACTTTCGGAAACAGTTCAGGCCAAATTCTGCCGACTTTATAGCCCATAAAAAATGATACTTTGCTCAATAACTTGGTACATTGTATTTTGCAAAATTTTTAACTTTCAAATGACATTTTGACCTTTGAATATATTGTCTGTGGGCAAAAATCTGATAAAAAATAGTAAAGTTGTCATGAGGTTTCAATGACAACTTTAACTTTAAAAAATCTTTGGAGATTTCTTTGGAAATTAAAGCAAATAGCTTTCTGCCTGTTAAGGGAATTTATTTTTAAATTTACACCAAATTCCATCACGAAAATAGAACTCACCATTATGATCTAACCAGATTTTGTTTGACATACTTAATGATATTGAATAAATTCTGTTCACAACATAAAAATAAAATTATCGATGATATATCTCTAACAATACAATAGACATTGTTTGATCTAATTCTTTTGTAAACTACACTTACGTTTTCTTAAGAGAGGATGACCAATCAGCTGCCTCCTCTTCATTGTCCGTTACCATGAGCGTTGCTGGGCACTGTTCGCTGCCGAACTGGTTGGTTGCTATGACGGTGTATGTGCCAGCATCCTTCTTCTTGATGTTGTCCATCTCTATGACAAACTGGTCTGTCGTGTCATCATAAAAGATCCTTGTCTCTTTGTTAATCTCCATCTTCTTGTATCCTTTCTTCCATTCCACCGTGGCCGCTGGGTCAGCGTCGACACGGCAACGGAAGATGGCCGACATTCCTGTGAATGAGATATGCCTTTTAATAAATATATTTTGGATAGAGTATAAAATCAGTGTAAGAAAATTTATTTATGACCAAATTAAAATCAATATGTAAATTAATATATACCTTTGACATATAAAAAACAAGTGTGGTTCTGAGTGAAGGAGGCCCTTGATGACCTAAATATAGTCTCTTTCATGGACTGCCTTAAAGTTTGTGGACTGTGCAAGTTTGGCACAGAATTATGTTACACTATTGAATATGTTTGAGTCTTTGAGTATATATTGTCCCATGCATTGTTTTCTTGGTTGATAAATTGATAGCGACCTTTTGGACAGATAAATAGCATCATAATCAAGACAAGAGTATCCAAGTTAGGCTTTTTTTCCATTTCTGTCAAGAATAAAACATGTTTTGTTTTAAGTAATCAATAAAAGGCATACCTTCAAGAATGGTGCATTTCAGAGGTTTCTCTATGAAGGTCGGAGCTCGGCCACGGACGGTCAACTCGGCTGTCGCGGAATCTTCCCCGCCTCCATTCTGAGCGTGAACTTTGACCTGCCCGGACATCCCGGCGATATCACCGCTCAAGGTCAAGGTGTAAGTGCTTGTCTTCTTCTCGTACTCGTATAGGACAGTTTCACATTCCACCAGCTCTTGGTCGTTGAGCAGCCAGGTGACCTTGGGGTTGGTACCGGTGATCTTGGAGGTCATCTTAGCAGGGCCCTGCTCTGGGGCCAGCGTGTCCTTGGGTGGGGTGATAATCTTTGGAGGTACCACCGCTAAAATCCAACATTAACACAAACGGTGAGACATCGCAATCAATGAATCAATGCATAGCAATTAATGCTTAAATTTTATTTAGAACATAAAAAAAAATGTCATATACTACACAATTTTTAGGTACTCTGCAGGCAGAACCCACTCAGTGCTAAACACTGATATCTATCTAAACAGAGATCTCACTTTAACCAATATCTTTTGGAGAAAAGATTGCTGAAGCGAGTTCTACTTACGGACAACTTTGAGTCTTGCAGAGGCTGACATGGTGCCGACCTCGTTAGTGGCTCTGACCGTGTACATGCCAGCGTTGACCTTCAGCACTTTCTTCAAGGTTATATGGTGCATCTCCCCATCTGACGTGTATATCACCGTCTCTGATGGTTCCAGAACTGCATCTCCCTTCAACCTACAAAGACAAGACACAGCATTAACCTTCAATCTAAAATATTCCGTTAATCTCCAGATATCGAGACACAGTTTCAAGTTTTAACCTACAGATAACTAGTTCATTCTTGCACAATAAATGTTTTATTATAAAAGAATGTACTCATAAAATAATTCAAATTTCCAGAAATAACATTTTTTGTCAACAAACTTCAGAACCTATAAATTTAAGCATAAGAAAATGTATTAAAAACCGATGGAGAAATAATATTTGGCATGTACTTACCACTGGATGGTAGGATCTGGTTTTCCAGACACCATAGTTTCGAACTTGGCAGTCTCGTATTCTGCTACCTCCACTGGTTCAGGTTTGCGTATGAACTTGGGCATCTCGCGCTTGATGGACACGTTGAGGTTGGCGGAACATTCCGCCTCTCCGGCTACGTTCTTGGCAGTGACCTTGACCGGTCCAGTCTGGTCACACATGGGTTTGTCGATGGTGAGGCTGGCGGTGTACTCACCACCTCGCATGTCTCGTACCTCGTTATAATATCCCTCGCCATCCAGAATAGTCTCCCCACGCCACCTACACACAAACCAAACTCTAACATTAGCTCTACCTCATCATTGGCTGCCATTTTATATAATTATAATATAACAATATGAAAATATAATAATATGAAAATATGATAATATAATATGATAAAATAATATGATAATATAATAATATAACAACATGATAAATTAATAATATAATGATATAATAGTATAATAATAAAATAATATGATAAAATAATATAATAATATAATAATATGATATTATGTTATAATATAATAGATCTGTATAGCACTAATACCAGACGATGTTTGTTCATAGTGTTTAGTGTTTTAGGAAGAAATAGGCAATCACAGTGAATTAAATGGTGAAAAGGTAGCTTTCTATTGTAATTTTTTTGTCCTGCCTAAACCATCGCTGTTGTACTAGGAATTATATTTAGGGTAACAAAAAGTTGATAAGAGTAAAAATATTTGTTGTTTATTATTCAGCAAAATTGGAGAATCATGCTATGATTATATTTGTTGGTATTATTTGCTCACCAGACAACCTCGGGCTTGGGTATAGCCTTGATCAGTACATCCAGTTTGACCTTTTGACCTTCACGTGCCTCCTTGTCAGCAAGTTTGCGTGTGAACACTGGTGCCTCCATGCGTTCTGTGTCAAATGAAAATATATACAGAAAGATTAGCTACAAAACACTGACACTAAAGTGGAGATGAAGATAATAACAAGATGAAGATAATAACGAGATGAAGATAATGACAAGATGAAGATAATATCAAGATGAAGATAATAACGAGATGAAGACTGGTAACTAAATGAAGACTGGTAACTAAATGAAGACTGGTAACTAGGTGAAGATGGTAACTAGGTGAAGATGGTAACTAGGTGAAGACAGTTACTATGTGAAGATGGTAACTAAATGAAGACTGGTAACTAGGTGAATACGGTAACTAGGTGAAGATGGTAACTAGGTGAAGACAGTAACTAGGTGAAGACGGTAACTAGATGAAAGACGGTAACTAGATGAAAGACGGTAACTAGGTGAAGATGGTAACTAGGTAACCGAAGATGGTAACTAGGTAACTGAGGATGGTAACTAGGTGAAGACATCACCATGTGATGAAGAATGATTCATCTGACTGAGAGCTGACATAGCTCTACAAAGTAGGTCATCCTCTAGCAACATCTTTTATAACTCAACCCATACAAAACCTGGGTTGTGAATCAATCTTTTGGGTATAAAAAACTCATTCATAAATATTTTATAAAACCTTTTCAATATAATAAAAATACTTTTTAAAGCTCTTTATGTTGTCAAGAACCTAATTGATAAGTCATAACAAAAGTTTTAAATGGTGATGAAAATCTGACTTATATTATGGCAACTTTGGTACCCGTTTTATGTTCTTTTTTTATATATTTTTATTTATAATATCATTAAAAAGTTATACTTTTATTGTTCTATTGTAATCCATTTTGTTTTTATATAAGTGATGATAATGACATGTGTAGGAGCATCACCTCTGCATGGAAGAGTTATCACATTTGCATATTTCCAGAACCAAAATTATCATATCTTTTCAAAACAAAAAGATCAAGGAAAATATTCTTGACAAATATGTTACAAAAGGACTGGGTTGTGCAGACCATTTATTTCAATTCTGAAATTTTTTTCAAATTCAAATTTATTGAATCATGTTTTCTTTCATAAAATCATTTTTGCAAGCTTAACTTGGCCAAATTAAAACACATGAATGGCAAATGGTCCGTACAAATCTCAATCCCCGAATAAAGTGAAAAATATTTCTAAATATCAATAAAAAGAAGAATCTTCTTTTGTAATTTAGTATTTTTTTTATGTTTCATATTTTATGTTTTATTTCAAGATATAAATTATTTTTTAATATTTCCATGTAGAGGCATCATACTTTGCATCAAATGTTTCCTAACAGTTTATTTATCATTAATCTAAATGTCTAATGACCAGTAGAGTTTTAGTTTTTTCATAAATTAATTACTGATAAATGAATGATAAAATTTAATTTATTCAAATGATAAATATTTTAAAATATGCAAATAAAAAAGAGGAAGAAATAAATATGGAAACATAGAGAAATCTGACCAGGCAAAATGAACAAAAAAATGGCAGAACAGAAGACAATTTAAAGATGAAGAATTTAAACTCCTCATACTAAATAATTATTTTTTTATATAATTATGAAAGATAGATGTTTAACAGCAGCAACTAAAAAGTAAACAAAAATGATCACATTCAAAATAAAAAAGTGCTAGATAAAATAGCATATAAGCAGTCTACTGAAATAAATGAACAGATCAATGAACATTGTAAACAATGAAATAATGTATAAGATATCAGTGTAATGGGACCCTCCCTCCAAGCGTGTGGCTCTCAAATGCGGCCTCGTGTTGGAGGTAGAGTCAGGAAGAGAAAAAGAGGAAGTACGTAGCGAGCATGTGCCACGACCTTTGACCTACCTTCACCCTTGACCTTGGCTGGAGCTGCCTCACTTTCAGCTATAGATCCAGGAGTGGGATAGAATTATAGATAGAATGAGCACAGACAGTGAGCAACTGGTCACATGGTAGGCAGTCGCAATTGGCAATAGGCCAAGCATATGGAGGTTACAGAGTACCAGGCCAAGGTCACAAAGTACCAGGCCAAGGTCACAGAGAACCAAGCCAAGGCAATCATATTCTATATTCTTCCAAATATATTCTACTTTACCTTCTTCTAGATATTCTACTCTCATCCTCTTCTAGACATTCTACTCTCATCCTCTTCTAGACATTATACTTTCACCCTCTTCTAGACATTCTACTCTCATCCTTTTCTAGACATAATCTATTCCCATCCTCTTCTAGACACGTTCTACTCTCACCCTCTTCTAGACATTCTACTCTCATCCTTTTCTAGACATAATCTATTCCCATCCTCTTCTAGACACATTCTACTCTCACCCTCTTCTAGACATTCTACTCTTATCCTTTTTTAGACATAATCTATTCCCATCCTCTTCTAGACACATTCTACTCTCACCCTCTTCTAGACATTCTACTCTCATCCTTTTTTAGACATAATCTATTCCCATCCTCTTCTAGACATGTTCTACTCTCACCCTCTTCTAGACATGTTTTACTATCACTCTCTTCTAGACATTCTACTGTCATCCTCTTCTAGACATTCTTCTCTCATCCTCTTCCAGACATATTTTATTCCCACCTTCTTCTAGACATTCTACTCTCATCCTCTTCTAGACACGTTCTACTCTCACCTTCTTCTAGACACGTTCTACTCACACCCTAGACCTATTGGGATTTCTATCTTGGTGTGATTTCAAGGTAATAAATGTATGTTATTTTCAAATCTCTTGTTAAAATAAGATATTTTGACATTTTATATGATTTCTTGTGATATCTTGATTTTGAATTGTGCCTTGTTGCCATGGCAACCCTGTTCTCCACACCCCCTAGCCAGTGACCAGTCCCTTGTAACCAGAATCATCAAAGACAATACATCAAGTATTAAACAATATCAGGATACGAAGCAGAGGTTATATCAGGATTTAATGGAAGTGAGTAAAATATCAACTTAGTTCAATAATATATATCATCATAATAGCTAAAACTGCAAAAAGTCAAAAAGGACTATCTACATTTTAGCTTTAAACTTACATTATATTTGATATAGGCCTATATGTATTTATGTATTGTATAATAACAATTTTATACTTTAAGATATGCCTATAGTCATTTATGATAGAAATATTCTATTTCTGTGTTTAGTATAACAACACTAGAATATATAGTATCATTATATGAAACACTGGAAGTAGATACAACTGGGTCAAAGTCTTGGGTAGAATCATGCAAATCACAAAACTTAACTGTCAAAAATGTATTTAATTGGGTAAGATTAGAGTTAGTATCCTCCCCATAGAACTTAAAACTGTTTATGTTTAGAATAACATTAGAAAAAGGAATTTAGATCAGAATTTTCAAATGATTTAAAAATTATGTCTTTTTTGTCTTTTTTTCAACCCAAACATGAAACCCCAAAATACATTTATATGTAAGGTTTAAACCCCAAGAAATTTACACAGAATAAAAATAGATATTCAAAAAATTCATTTTAGAAAATGGGCAAAAATAATTAAAATAATTAAATAATTAAACTGTGATTTGTATATCCATTCATACACGCCCCTTGCTTTATTTCATACTTATTTTGGTTATTTCTTTTTTACAAAATTAGGTCAGGATTTGGTAAGTTATTTTTGGCAATGTCAGTGACAGGAATTATTAATGCATTTTTTTTAAAAGAATGGAATTTTCCATTTTAATATCACAAGCTCATTGAATTGCAAAATAAAAATATATAATCTGGGTCTGTGGATTACATGCACAAATAAGCCATTGTCATGGTTGCCGTGGATACTGACCTGTGATTGTGACATTTGCAGTGTGTGACACTGTTCCAGCGGCGTTCTTGGCGACACATTTGTAAACACCGGTCTGCTTGGTGGTGACACTCGACATTGTCAGTGTGTATACATCACCCTTGGCGGCCATCTTGACTTTCAAGGTCGCCACACATTCCTTGCTTCCTCTGTAATTTGTTGAAATTTGTGTTGCTCAACTTTTTTATTTTGAACAGTTCTGTACATGCTGATTAAATATATTTAAAAAAAATAATAACTTAAGTGCTTTAATTGATTATTTTTATCAGTAAAAAAACAAATTCTTTAAGGACATAGAAAATATCTATAACATAATTAATAGAATAAGCTGTAAACAATACTGTGAAGATTAATTGTAAATGGTGCTAAAAATAGCTGAGAAAGTAGGTCAACTCACTGGAACCATTTGATCTCAGGTTTGGGCTTGCCTGTCACTTTCACTTGTAGTTCTACAGTCTTCTTCTCTTGTGATGTCTGTAATAAACATCGTCAACTGCATGATATTTCATATCGTGTAAAATCAACAGAATTGACAGAATTTCATTTTTTCCATGATGGCCCATGGACAACTATTTAAAAAGACACCATAAATTTATGTAAAAATATTTAGAAGATATATTCTTTTGTGTTCATATATTTTTGACACTTTATCTTATATCTCAATTGATAAAAAATATGATAAAAAGAATTATGCCACATAATATATATGAAAATAGCAAGTTAAAACTCGACTTTGATTTCCAGCCACAAAATCATTGATGTAGTCATGTATTTTTATTAAGATGAAATATTTCAGAATTTTTTTGTATATTTCAGGATTGGCGATACTGACCACATCTGAGTAAGTTTCCACAAATTGTGGGGCTTCTTGTCCCTTCTTGAGCTTGGGTACGGCTTCTTCTTTCTTCTCCTCATGCTTCTTCTCTTCTGGCTTCTTCTTGGCCTCAGGCTTCTTGGCTTCAGGCTTCTTCTCTTCTGGCTTCTTGCCATCAGATACAGTGATTGTAGCAGAGTGCTCAGCCAATCCTGCCAACATTATATTTATATAGTACTTTTTTAACTTTCTTTAAAAACTAACTGCCCATATGACAATATTGGGCATCTGACTACAGGACAATATTGGGCATCTGACTGTAGGACAATATTGGGCATCTGACTATAGGACAATATTGGGCATCTGACTATAGGACAATATCGGGCATCTGACTATAGGACAATATCGGGCATCTGACTATAGGACAATGTTGGGCATCTGACTACAGGACAATGTTGGGCATCTGACTACAGGACAATGTTGGGCATCTGACTACAAGAAAATATTGGGCATCTGACAACAATATTGCACTATTATTATGATACAGTATTACAGTATCTTATCTATTTGTTTGCTATATAAATACTGGTACATCATAGAGAATAGTGAGAGCGTGTACCTTTGATATTGGTGGCCACACATTTGTAACTTCCTCCCATCTTCATGGTGACTCCGGAGATGAGCAGGGTGTACTCATCACCCTTAGATGTCATCTTGACCTTGAAGCTCTGCTCTATCTTCAGCGTATCCCTGGTAACCACAATCATCTCAGATTAGACAGCAAGTAAGTGTGAAGAAGAGTAACGATTCTAATATAGTTCAAAACCAATGAGAAGTTTTATTGCTCAAGCTCAATATCTTTGTTTTACAAACCATAGATTTATCATTAAAAATAACATATATAAATAAAATGGGTCACCATGAGCCTGAAATAACACATTGAAACTGACATAAATCATGCGTTATTGGAAATAAAATGATGCATTAAACATACAGCTAGTTATGCTTTAACATTTGATAGAATGTCACTAAAATGCATTGTGACATCCTATACTCCACAAATCTACTGACAACAACATACCTCTACATATCATACAGAAAGCATAGATACTTCTACATTAATGTGACATTCATTGTATATAGACTAAAGAACATAAGAGAATGATAATAAAATGCTAATACCAGAGCTCTGGCTCATGTTGATTCAAAATAAACAAAGAAATAGAAGTAAATGAAGATATATGAAATGAAATCATTCACAAAACATGCAGTGAACAAGGGGAAAATTGAACATCCACAAAATAAAAATGAAATGAAAATCCTTGTGCAAAATTATACAACATAAGAGCTACATACTGAAATAAAACTAAAAATAAATGAATCAGCTGAAAGAAACTAACTGTAAGAGAAGCATACGGGAGAAATAAACTGTGAGGCATTCGTGGAGCGAGTGATCGTACTGACCTGTACCAGACGACGTGAGGAGGAGGCTTAGCCGCCACCCTCACTCTCAAGCTCAGAGGCTTCTTGTCCAAAACTGTCTCATCCTCAAACACCTCAATAAACTTAGGAGCTCCTGGTTTTCCTTCAGGTTTCTTTTCCTCAACTGGTTTCTTTTCCTCAACTGGTTTCTTTTCCTCAACTGGTTTCTTTTCCTCTACTGGTTTCTTTTCCTCAACAGGTTTCTTTTCCTCTACTGGTTTCTCTTCTTCAACTGGTTTCTTTTCCTCAGCAGGTTTCGTTTCTGCAGCAGGCTTCTTTTCTTCAACTGGTTTCTTTTCTTCAACTGGTTTCTTTTCTTCAACTGGTTTCTTTTCCTCCACTGGTTTCTTTTCCTCAACTGGTTTCTTTTCCTCAACTGGTTTCTTTTTCTCCACTGGTTTCTTTTCCTCAACTGGTTTCTTTTCTTCAACTGGTTTCTTTTCCTCAACTGGCTTCTTTTCCTCTACTGGTTTCTTTTCCTCTACTGGTTTCTTTTCCTCAACCGGTTTCTTTTTCTCCACTGCTTTCTTTTCCTCAAGTGGTTTCTTTTCTTCTACTGGTTTCTTTTTACCCATAGTTTTCTTTTCATCCAATTTTGGCACTTCATCGGTTTCATCAACTGCAATTACCTGTTCAATGGTCACTGAGTCAGAAACTTTCTTTTTTATCTCGGTTTCAGGTTCTTTCTTGGGTTTCTTATCTTCTAGTTTAGGTTCTGTTGGTTTCTCCAGTATTTTTTCTTCCACAACAAAAACCATTTCTTCAGCAACTGGAATTGGTTCCATTAGCTTCTTTTCTTCAGGCAGAGGTTTAGATTCCACAGTTTGTGTTTCTTCAATAGTAATCACCTCACCTACAGTGGATGAAACACTGTCCTCTCCAACATCTAGTGAGATACCAGCCTCAAGAGTGACAGATTCCTCAACATCCATT
This sequence comes from Amphiduros pacificus, assembly GCA_949316495.1. Lineage (NCBI taxonomy): Eukaryota > Metazoa > Annelida > Polychaeta > Phyllodocida > Hesionidae > Amphiduros > Amphiduros pacificus. Next base: position 20,157,377 of record OX439011.1, read on the forward strand.
GCAGGCTTTTGCTTTCCTGGTCTTTGTTCTGGTTTCTGTTTTATTATTTTATCCTCTGGTTTTGGGGCTGGAGCGGTCTCAAGGGGAACCACCTCATCCACAGCTACTGAAACTGCTTCAATCAGTTTGTGGTCCACATCAGGGCTTTCTTCTGGTTTTAGATCCAGAGAAATAAATGCCTCGGTTGCTTCTGGTTCAGATATTTTTTCCACAGGAGATGTTTCAACCATCATTTCAGTTTCCATAGTAACTGCCTCAATTGGTGCAGTTTCTAATGTTGAAGATGTTGTGTCTATTGTAACCTCTTCTGTTTTCTTTGTGACCTTTTCCTCTGGTTTCTTTGTGACCTTTTCCTCTTGTTTCTTTGTGATCTGTTTTTCCTCTGGTTTTTTAGTGACCTTTTCCTCTGGTTTCTTAATGACCTTTTCCTCTGGTTTCTTAATGACCTTTTCCTCTGGTTTCTTTATGACCTGTTTTTCCTCTGGTTTCTTTGTGACCTGTTCTTCCTCTGGTTTCTTTGTGACCTGTTTTACCTCTGATTTCTTTGCGACCTTTACCTCTGGTTTCTTTGTGACCTTCTTTTCCTCTGGTTTTAGAGAAATAAATGCTTCAGCTGCCTCAGCCTCAGGTTGTTGTTCAGTCAAAGATGTTTCAAATATCATTTCTGTCTCAACCGTAGCCTTTTCTTCTGGTTTCAGAGAAATGAAGGCTTCGGCAGCCTCGGGTTCCATTTTTGTGGTAGATGTTTCAAACATCATTTCAGTTTCAACCATAGCCCTTTCTTCTGGTTTCAGAGAAATGAAAGCCTCGGCAGCCTCAGATTGCATTTCTGTGGTAGATGTTTCAAACATCATTTCAGTTTCAAGCGTAGCCTTCTCTTCCGGTTTCAGAGAAACGAAGGCTTCGGCAGCCTCGGGTTCCATTTTTGTGGTAGATGTTTCAAACATCATTTCAGTTTCAACCGTAGCCCTTTCTTCTGGTTTTAGAGAAATGAAAGCCTCGGCAGCCTCAGATTGCATTTCTGTGGTAGATGTTTCAAACATCATTTCAGTTTCAACCGTAGCCTTCTCTTCTGGTTTCAGAGAAATGAAGGCTTCGGCAGCCTCGGGTTCCATTTCTGTGGTAGATGTTTCAAACATCATTTCAGTTTCAAGCGTAGCCTTCTCTTCCGGTTTCAGAGAAACGAAGGCTTCAGCAGCCTCGGGTTCCATTTTTGTGGTAGATGTTTCAAACATCATTTCAGTTTCAACCGTAGCCTTTTCTTCTGGTTTCAGAGAAATGAAAGCCTCGGCAGCCTCAGATTGCATTTCTGTGGTAGATGTTTCAAACATCATTTCAGTTTCAACCGTAGCCTTTTCTTCTGGTTTCAGAGAAATGAAAGCCTCGGCAGCCTCAGATTGCATTTCTGTGGTAGATGCTTCGACCATCATTTCAGTTGCCATGGTAACGTCTTCAACCAGGGAAGGCATTTCTAACATCATCGATGTTGTTTCAACTGAAACCTCTTTTTCTCCAATTTTCTTTGTGACTACTTTTTGTTCTACTTTCTTTGAAATTGGTTTTTCTTCTACTTTTTGGTCCAAAGTAATAAATGCCTCAACTGCTTCTGGTTCAATTTTCTTTTCCACGGCAGATGTTTCAACCATCACTTCAGTTTGTGCAGTAACAACCTCACCTAGAGATGCAGCTTCTAATGTCATGGATGTTGCATCGATTGAAACCACTTTCTCCTCAAGCTTCTGTTCAACTACTTTTGTGTCTATTTTCACCACTTCCGGTTGCTCCTCTGGTTTCTTTTCGACCGGTTTCTCCTCTGGTTTCTTTTCGACTGGTTTCTCCTCTGGTTTCTTTTCGACCGGTTTCTCCTCTGGTTTCTTTTCGACTGGTTTCTCCTCTGGTTTCTTTTCGACCGGTTTCTCCTCTGGTTTCTTTTCGACCGGTTTCTCCTCTGGTTTCTTTTCGACTGGTTGCTCCTCTGGTTTCTTTTCGACCGGTTTCTCCTCTGGTTTTGTTGTTGGCTTTTCTTCTGGATTCTTGATCGGAGTTTTGCCATCTGTGATGGTGACATGTGCACTGTGTTCCACTGTTCCGTGTCTGTTGGTTGCCACACATCGATAGTTTCCAGTCATCTTTGTGGTGACACCACTAATCATAAGTGTGCATACATCCTTTATTATTGTCATTTTGATCTTGAAGCTTGCGTGTAGTTTTGTCTCATCCCTAACAATTACAAAGTGGGTTATGGAAATTCAGGGAGTGTATATGTAAGTTATATATATATTTATTAAAATTATATGTGATAAAAGCATTATGTAAGATAGATACTGAAGTGCTGCAAGAAAACTATTGAAAGTGCAAGGACCAACAATTTGAGAGAAACATTTAGGATATGTCAACTAAATCATTATGAAGAATTCACTGCAAATATGTAAATCCACAGCAAATGTGAAAAATTAGATTGACACACAATATCTGTTGTCTTTAAATGGCAAAATGAGGAAATATTTTCACAGCACTAACATTTTTGTCTTTCACTACAAGGAGGAGGACTTGAAACTGTGGGATGACGATCTCACACACATTGGATGAAAGGACAAAGCTAGCATCTGATGTTTGACCACTAGGGGGCACTGGATGAGGACTAAACCAACATCTGATGTTTGACCACTAGGGGGCACTGGATGAGGACTAAACCAACATCTGATGTTTGACCACTAGGGGGCACTGGATGAGGACTAAACCAACATCTGAAGTTTGACCACTAGGGGGCACCATATACTTGCCACAATTCCCACAAAATGGTGATAACAAGTATATGTTGCTACCAGTGGACGACATATGTTAGATTAGTGCTTCTTATATATTTTGGTTCAATGAATGAATTATCACAGAGAATCGTAAAGGTACGTAATTATCCAGACATATATGGATGATAATAAGTAAAAAGGATATGATAATGTTTGTTGTCCATGTCTCCATACTGAGGTTCCATTTTATAGTGTACCTTGGATTTTAACCTCATTATGGCTACATAGTCTAACCAGATTGTGATATATGTGTGTATATGGATAATATATATATATATAGAGAGAGAGAGATATATTCAGCAAAAGTCATGCATAAATCTTGTCAGAAAAAAGTCAGTAAAACCTTACCTGAACCAAGTGACCTGAGGGGGTGGTCTACCAGTCACCTTTGCAGTTAGTGTCAGGTTTTTCTTCTCTAAAATTGTTTGTTCCTGATAGACTTCAATGAATTTTGGTGCACCAGTGTCTACTGGTTTGACCTCCACTGGTTTTGGCTCCTCTGGTTTGACCTCTACTGGTTTAGGCTCCTCTGGTTTGACCTCTACTGGTTTTGGCTCCTCTGGTTTGACCTCTACTGGTTTTGGCTCCTCTGGTTTGACCTCTACTGGTTTTGGCTCCTCTGGTTTGACCTCTACTGGTTTTGGCTCCTCTGGTTTGACCTCTACTGGTTTTGGCTCCTCTGGTTTGACCTCCACTGGTTTTGGCTCTTCTGGTTTGACCTCTGCTGGTTTTGGTTCCTCTGCTTTGACCTCCACCGGTTTTGGTTCCTCTGGCTTCTTTTCCTCTGGTTTAGTCTCAGGGATTGAAGCTTCTACTGGCACCACCTCTTCCTCAGTTATTGCTTCCTCAACTAGAATGGGCTCCTCTGGTTTCTTTTCAGGAGTTTTTCCATCTGATACAGTAACCTTTGCAGAGTGTTGGATTGTACCAAATCTGCTTGTGGCCACACAGCGGTAATTGCCCGTCATTTTGACAGTTGTGCCACTGATGGTCAGAGAATAGTCACCATCTTTGGAAGCTGTCATCTTTATCTTGAAACTGGCATGCAATTTGGTTTCATCTCTGCAATAAACGATTGCCAAAATCAATTGATGACTATAATTCTAGATAGTTTTAAACATAATAAAGTCCCTGGCATTATTAAACAAGCAACAACATACCTGAACCATGTCACTTCAATGGGTTGTTTTCCTGAGATTTTGACTTTCAATGTGAAACTCTTTTTCTCCAGTACAGTCATTTCTTCATATACATCGACAAATTTGGGAATTTTTGGGTCTTCTACCATTGGTGGAGGCAACTGGACCTTTTCAACCAGTTCAGGAACAATTTCTTCATCCACTGGTTTTGGTTCCTCTGGTTTGACCTCCACAGGTTTTGGTTCCTCTACTGGTTTTGGTTCCTCGACTGGTTTTGGTTCCTCGACTGGTTTGGGTTCTTCTGGTTGGACCTCTACAGGTTTTGGCTCTTCCGGTTTCTTTTCAGGAGTTTTTCCATCAGAAACAGTAACCAATGCAGAGTGCTCAATTGTACCAAACCTGCTTGTGGCCACACAGCGGTAATTGCCCGTCATTTTGACAGTTGTACCACTGATGGTCAGAGAATAGTCTCCATCTTTGGTAGCTGTCATCTTTATCTTGAAACTGGCATGCAATTTGGTCTCATCTCTACAATGGAAGACAAGGGAATGACTAATTTAAGTCTATCAATGAAAACAAAATTGATTAGAACAGGATATATGTAAACATAGTGCACGATATGTATGTGACAAAAATTTACCTGAACCATGTCACTACAATGGGCTGTTTTCCTGAGATTTTGACTTTCAATGTGAAACTCTTTTTCTCCAGTACAGTCATTTCTTCATATACCTCGACAAATTTGGGAACTTTTGTGTCTTCTACTGGTGGTGGAACCTCAACTTTCTCAACCTCAACAGGAGCAATTTCCTCAACCACTGGTTTTGGTTCCTCTGGTTTGACCTCTACTGGTTTTGGTTCCTCTGGTTTGACCTCTACTGGTTTTGGTTCTTCTGGTTTGACCTCTACTGGTTTTGGTTCTTCTGGTTTGATCTCTACTGGTTTTGGTTCTTCTGGTTTAACCTCCACAGGTTTTGGTTCTTCCGGTTTCTTTTCAGGAGTTTTTCCATCAGAAACAGTAACCAATGCAGAGTGTTGGATTGTACCAAATCTGCTTGTGGCCACACAGCGGTAATTGCCCGTCATTTTGACAGTTGTGCCACTGATGGTCAGAGAATAGTCACCATCCTTAGAAGCTGTCATCTTTATCTTGAAACTGGCGTGCAATTTGGTCTCATCTCTGCAATGGAAGACAAGGGAATAACTATTTTAGTCTAAATAATAACAAATTGGCTTGAAGCATTTAAACTGGATATATCAAAACATAATGAATGATATTTATGTAATTTATACTCACCTGAACCATGTCACCTCAATGGGCTGTTTTCCTGAGATTTTGACTTTCAATGTGAAACTCTTTTTCTCCAATACAGTCATTTCTTCATAAACCTCTACAAATTTGGGAACTTTTGTGTCTTCTTCTACTGGTGGTGGAACCTCAACTTTCTCAACCTCAACAGGAGCAATTTCCTCAACCACTGGTTTTGGTTCTTCTGGTTTAACCTCTACAGGTTTTGGTTCTTCTGGTTTGGGTTCCTCTACTGGTTTTGGTGCTTCTGGTTTCTTTTCAGGAGTTTTTCCATCAGAAACAGTAACCAATGCAGAGTGCTCAATTGTACCAAATCTGCTTGTGGCCACACAGCGGTAATTGCCCGTCATTTTGACAGTTGTGCCACTGATGGTCAGAGAATAGTCACCATCCTTAGAAGCTGTCATCTTTATCTTGAAACTGGCATGCAATTTGGTCTCATCTCTGCAATGCAAGACAAGGGAAAAACTATTTTAGTTTATCAATGACAACAAAATTAACTTGAAACAGTTATATTGGATATATGTAAACATAATGCATGATATGTATGTGACATAAATTTACCTGAACCATGTCACTTCAATGGGCTGTTTTCCTGAGATTTTGACTTTCAATGTGAAACTCTTTTTCTCCAATACAGTCATTTCTTCATAAACCTCTACAAATTTGGGAACTTTTGTGTCTTCTTCTACTGGTGGTGGAACCTCAACTTTCTCAACCTCAACAGGAGCAATTTCCTCAACCACTGGTTTTGGTTCTTCTGGTTTAACCTCCACTGGTTTTGGTTCTTCTGGTTTGACCTCTACAGGTTTTGGTTCCTCTGGTTTGACCTCTACAGGTTTTGGCTCTTCTGGTTTCTTTTCAGGAGTTTTTCCATCAGAAACAGTAACCAATGCAGAGTGTTGGATTGTACCAAACCTGCTAGTGGCCACACAGCGGTAATTGCCCGTCATTTTGACAGTTGTACCACTGATGGTCAGAGAATAGTCTCCATCTTTGGAAGCTGTCATCTTTATCTTGAAACTGGCATGCAATTTGGTCTCATCTCTGCAATGGAAGACAAGTTAATAAATTTTTGATTCTATCAATAATAATTAAATTGGCTTGAAGCAGTTAAACTGGATTTATAAAAACATAGTACATGATATTTTATTTATGTAATATATTCTCACCTGAACCATGCCACTTCAATGGGCTGTTTTCCTGAAATTTTGACTTTCAGTGTGAAGCTCTTCTTCTCTAACACTGTCAGCTCCTCGTAAACTTCCACAAACTTTGGTGGGTTTGGATCTTCCACTGGCTTCTTTGGTTCCTCTGGTTTCACCTCTTTTACCTCAGGCTTTGGCTCCTCTTTTGGCTTCTCTTTTGCTTCTTCTTTCTTAGGTTCCTTCTTTGGGACAGCTGTAAATCAAATTCACCATATTATATCAGTGGTCCATGTTAACCCTCACATCTTGTCAACGTTGACTTATTCTAGGTTTGATAAAACCAACATGTGTCTATCCAAAATACAAAAACTAAAAAATAAAAGATACAGTGGATTAGACTCCATAAACTCATGAATGATTCTGAGTTTGGCATTTAGGAATGATTCTGAGTTTGGCATTTATGAATGATTCTGAGTTTGGCACTAACGAATGACTCTGAGTTTGGCACTTATGAATGACTCTGAGTTTGGCACTTACGAATGATTCTGGGTTTGGCACTTATGAATGACTCTGAGTTTGGCACTAACGAATGACTCTGTGTTTGGCGCTTACGAATGACTCTGAGTTTGGCACTAACGAATGACTCTGAGTTTGGCACTTACGAATGACTCTGAGTTTGGCACTTACGAATGATTCTGGGTTTGGCACTTATGAATGACTCTGAGTTTGGCACTTACGAATGACTCTGTGTTTGGCCCTTACGAATGACTCTGAGTTTGGCAATTATGAATGACTCTGAGTTTGGCATTTATGAATGATTCTGAGTTTGGCACTAACGAATGACTCTGAGTTTGGCACTTACGAATGACTCTGAGTTTGGCACTTACGAATGATTCTGGGTTTGGCACTTATGAATGACTCTGAGTTTGGCACTTACGAATGACTCTGTGTTTGGCGCTTACGAATGACTCTGAGTTTGGCAATTATGAATGACTGAGTTTGGCATTTATGAATGATTCTGAGTTTGGCACTAACGAATGACTCTGAGTTTGGCACTTATGAATGACTCTGAGTTTGGCACTTACAAATGATTCTGGGTTTGGCACTTACGAATGACTCTGAGTTTGGCACTTACGAATGACTCTGTGTTTGGCGCTTATGAATGACTCTGAGTTTGGCACTTACGAATGATTCTGTGTTTGGCGCTTATGAATGACTCTGAGTTTGGCAATTATGAATGACTCTGAGTTTGGCACTAACGAATGACTCTGAGTTTGGCACTTACGAATGACTCTGAGTTTGGCACTTACGAATGATTCTGGGTTTGGCACTTATGAATGACTCTGAGTTTGGCACTTATGAATGATTCTGGGTTTGGCACTTATGAATGACTCTGAGTTTGGCACTTACGAATGACTCTGTGTTTGGCGCTTACGAATGACTCTGAGTTTGGCAATTATGAATGACTGAGTTTGGCATTTATGAATGATTCTGAGTTTGGCACTAACGAATGACTCTGAGTTTGGCACTTATGAATGACTCTGAGTTTGGCAATTATGAATGACTCTGAGTTTGGCACTAACGAATGACTCTGAGTTTGGCACTTACGAATGACTCTGAGTTTGGCACTTACGAATGATTCTAGGTTTGGCACTTATGAATGACTCTGAGTTTGGCACTTATGAATGATTCTGGGTTTGGCACTTATGAATGACTCTGAGTTTGGCACTTACGAATGACTCTGTGTTTGGCGCTTACGAATGACTCTGAGTTTGGCAATTATGAATGACTGAGTTTGGCATTTATGAATGATTCTGAGTTTGGCACTAACGAATGACTCTGAGTTTGGCACTTATGAATGACTCTGAGTTTGGCACTTACAAATGATTCTGGGTTTGGCACTTACGAATGACTCTGAGTTTGGCACTTACGAATGACTCTGTGTTTGGCGCTTATGAATGACTCTGAGTTTGGCACTTACGAATGACTCTGAGTTTGGCACTTACGAATGATTCTGGGTTTGGCACTTATGAATGACTCTGAGTTTGGCAGTTACGAATGACTCTGAGTTTGGCACTAACGAATGACTCTGAGTTTGGCACTTACGAATGATTCTGAGTTTGGCACTTACGAATGACTCTGAGTTTGGCATTTACGAATGATTCTGACTTTAGCACTTATGAATGACTCTGAGTTTGGCACTAACGAATGATTCTGGGTTTGGCACTTATGAATGACTCTTAGTTTGGCAGTTACGAATGACTCTGAGTTTGGCACTAAAGAATGACTCTGAGTTTGGCACTTACGAATGATTCTGAGTTTGGCATTTACGAATGATTCTGACTTTGGCACATATGAATGACTCTGAGTTTGGCACTAACGAATGTCTCTGTGTTTGGCGCTTACGAATGACTCTGAGTTTGGCACTATGAATGACTCTGAGTTTGGCACTTAAGAATGATTTTGAGTTTGGCACTTAAGAATGACTCTGAGTTTAGCACTTACGAATGACTCTGAGTTTAGCGGTGGCACTGAGAGTTCCCTCTGAGTTGGTGGCTTTGACTGTGACCACTCCTGCCTCACTGACCAGCGTCTTCTTGATCACCAGGATGTAAGTGTTCTCGCTCTGCTCGTATACGATCCTCTCTGACGGCTCCAGCACCTTCTTGCCGAGCAGCCACTGGATCTCCGGCAGAGGCTTGGCAGAAATCTGTGCCTCAAACCTGGCCTCTGTGTCCTCCTGTACCTCCTGGTCTGACGGCTTCTTCAGGAAACGGGGACGCTCCTTCTTAACTGTTAGGATGATTTTAAACATTTTAATTTAATCTACAGTTACAAGAAGCTTGTACTATAATCAGTTGGAGCTGGTCTTCTATTTGGTCATGTTTCAATACGTCTTGCTTGGCTATTGAATGACATCATCTGGTCACACATAGCTGTTGTATGACACTATTTGGTCAAATATACTTCATATGTGATACAATATGGTCGCATGATGGTTGTGCATGGCCAAATAGATGGTTGACTCCAACTGCTAATCTTTTAAAATCAAAAACTTTTTTAATGCAATTTTCTGCCTGTCTTATTTTCACAGAGAAGATACTAACCTTTGACGTTGAGCTTGGCTGACGTCATAGCCTCGCCTGCTGGGTTTTTAGCGACGACCTTGATGTTGGCTGCATCCGCCTCAGTGGCGACATCTATAGTCAGAGTACCCTGGAGCTCACCTCGTACCTCCTTGGTGTCAAGGTGTACATTGTCCCCATCTGTTAGGACTGCCTCTCCCTTGTACCTGCAACATTACGCAAAGAAATCAAACTACAATGCAAGCTAAATATAGTGCTAGCTTTGTGGGTAATATGAGCTTAACAATAATAAATGTGCAATAATAAATGTAAAGGTAAAAGTCAACCATCTTCATCTTGGTTCCGGTATATACAAAATATAATGCTTTGAATATAATATCTTCACCTTATACTTCATATGAGTATGTGCTTGTCATTGCAATACTGGCAGACAGATTGAAGGAAAGATAAAAAGATGAGAGTATCTTTTGTTTTAGTTCTTAAAAAATGGTTAAAATTGCATTTAAGATGACAGTTATTTTAAACATTTGTGTACCATGTGAGTTCTGGCAGAGGTTTTCCTTTGACTTGGCAGGTCATCGTTCCCTTCTGCCCTTCCTTCACGTCCTTGGAGGACAATTTGGTGGTGAACTTTGGTGGTTCCATCTTCTCATTGACTGTGACGAGAGCGCTGTGTTCACATTTGCCAAACTTGTTGGAAGCCACGCAGCGGTATAGTCCGCTCATCTTGGTGGAGACCCCGCTCAGGTTGAACGTATACAAGTCTCCTATCTTGGTCATCTTCATCTTGAAGCTGGAGTGCAGCTTAGTATCATCTCTGTGTCAAAGAACAAAACAATACATAAATCACATGGACGCTGACATTATCATCTTTTAGGGCCAAATGCCAAAGGCTGTTTTTGTATTTTTCTGACTAGAAATTATAGACAGGAAGTGTACAACAGGAAGTATGCAACAGGAAGTGTACAACAGGAAGTGTACAACAGGACGTCTACAACAGGAAGTCTACAACAGGACATGGACAACAGGAAGTCTACAACAGGAAGTCTACAACAAAATATTTTAAACACAGTGTACAATTGCTAGTGTATGTATATATGAGTTACTGACCTGTACCAGATGGCCTCGGGGGCAGGCTTGCCACCTATCCTGGCCTTCAGTGTCAGGTTGTCTTTCTCTGTCAGAGTCTGTGCCTCGTATGTCTCTATGAAGTAAGGCTCGTTTACTTGTGGTTTGGGTTTAGCTGAAATATTCATTTCAATACATATGTTATACATGCGATATCTTTATCCAATCTTTTGGATCTTTTTTCGTAAGTCTTATTATTTCGTAGGGAATTTTTTCCTAGAACTATTTTCAACAATTGATTAATGTTTTATTGTACAACTCAGACATGAATACAATGGAATTAATATTAAATTTGCATCAGAATGAGAAGCATCGTAAATGTTTGTCTAAATCAACCACATGCTCTAAGACTAAGTTAGAAATGGTAATGACTGGTCCTGCATTTCTCACACTGTACGACTAGATAAAACTCACAATCAACATGCATTGTGAGGTCAGCAGTAAAGTCAGCATCCTGGGACCGAGGGTGAGCATGCACTGTGAGGTCAGCATCCTGGGGCTTGGGGTGAGCATGCACCGTGAGGTCAGCATCCTGGGGCTTGGGGTGAGCATGCACCGTGAGGTCAGCATCCTGGGGCTTGGGGTGAGCATGCACCGTGAGGTCAGCATCCTGGGGCTTGGGGTGAGCATGCACCATGAGGTCAGCATCCTGGGGCTTGGGGTGAGCATGCACCGTGAGGTCAGCATCCTGGGGCTTGGGGTGAGCATGCACCGTGAGGTCAGCTTCGCAGTAATCCAGGCCGTGGGTATTCTTGGCTTTGGCCTGGTAGGTTCCCTGGCAGTCTTGCGTCACATTGAGGAGTATGAGAGTGCTCTCAGTCTCACATCCATTCTGACCATACTCAATATAAAGGCCCTCATCAGGCTCAAGTTGCCTTCCTTTTCTATACCAGGATATGTTTGCTGCCGGACATGCCAGAGCTTTACAGTAAAACGTGGCATTCTCTCCAACCATGGCATCAGTAGGGTTAATGTACACAAGAAACCTTGCAGGTCCTGCATGCAAAAATGGTTCATGCATGATTAGTATAAGTCAACACACGTGTAGTTTAATTTAATTTCTTTTTAAGCTTCAAACTTTTACAGGGACAGCATGAACCCATGACACCTTCAATCTATTTTATCACTAACACTTTGTCGCAAACCTAAAACTTTGAATTTAAAGCTCAATTCTAGTTTCATTCTTACTTCTGGTGATACTTTAATTAGAATTTTTTAAACAAATAAAAGATTTTGTGAGTATGAAAAACCTTGAATCTATAAGTGCAGCAACATTTGGTTGGAGGCAGAGGTGGGGGACCTCAATGTGGTGATTTATAATTCTAATGCGCCATGTTTGCTATCCCACAATGCATTGCACAGGAAGTGTTAGAGGCAACAAATGACAGATATTGGTCCTCTTCCTTTATTGTGTTATTGAAAATGACCAAGTTACCACAGAGAAAGCATAGTCCTACTCTTCACTGTCTTAAATGTTTTAAAATTTGATAAAGAGTTTGACGTCTGACTTTCTGAAGAAGAAACAATATCTTTTCATGGTAGTTTATCTTGACGGGAAGGAACTTTGTCCAACAACCAAAACATAAGAGAAATCATCTTTTTTTTTAATAAAGAAAACTGTTGTCCACCTTGTCTGGTGATTGACATTTTCTGTGTCTGGCTAGCTCACATATGTTTTTCACAGTCTGTGGTTCTAAATAATTAATAATAAACTATATTATCATCATTCATGACATGGTTAGTATCATAGACATAACGATAATATCAGAGTTAAGAACACTTCACACACAAAATATAGATAAAAATAGAATATCTCCCAAACTGACCTTCGACCTCCAGAACGGCTGCACAACTGGCTTCACCAAATGGATTCCTGGCGACAACGTGCACTTCCCCGACGTCGGCTGGGGTGGCATTCTGGATTTGCAGAGTGGAGAGTTCTTCCTTCTGGAGGAATATAAACCTCTCGCTGGCCACAATCGGCTCTCCCTTGTAGAACCACACCAGCTCTGGCGTAGGATCGCCGGTTGCTTGGCAACTCAATTTAGCCGTTTCTCCCTCCTTCACCTGCAAAACCTTCCACTTTTATGTCTCTAATAACAGCATAGACATGGCTCATCTGGTTCTTCTTCTAAATTATACTAATATTATAAATATCACCCATTTTTGAGATATTGGGATTTTGAGACCAGGGATCTTCACTGTATACCAGTATCTTCTCTCCGTTCCAATATGGCCGATGACTTCATCAACCATGCACATCAGTGCAATATCGAAACATATTCCTTATTCATAATGTGTGTTGATATTTCATCTATCTATTCCTTCATTGAGTCTAAACTATTTTCACTTCCTAATTTTTCAATAATTTTGTAATATCAGCATTCTCTTCTATTTGATTGATCACTGATGCTTTGTATATGTCAAATTACATTTTGGGACTAAGAGCTTCAAAAAGAGTTATAAATAACTATGATAAGTTTTATAGGACCTTAATTATTTACAATATTTTATATGTAGCCTATTATTGAATTGTAAGTGATCATCATAATTTCTCATACACATTTATCCCATTGCACAGGAAATGACTAAATAATAAAAATCTCAAAAATAGTCAACCGATATTTTGATATGACTCAGATTTGATTTGACTTGTGATGTTGGCTGATCCACTTTGTCTTCTGGGCGCTCAACAGCCAACGTCATATGGCTACACAGTGAGAAAGAAAATCTAAAATGTACAATATTATTGTGACTTTGACTATAGAAAGATCAGTGGCTCACCCTTGTGGTCTGAAGAGGAACTATGAATCCGGGGGCTGTTCCAGTGATTGTCTCCTCAAAAGGTATTGTATGTGGAACTGAAAAACAAAGAATTATTTTGAATAAATACTTAAATTTAATTATCAAACAACATTTTTATTTGTGCAAATATGTTATTGAATACAACTAATTTTCTTAAACAATTTCTCTCATATTGAAAAAAAAAACAATAAGTTTGAGCTGCTGTCACAAATAAAAAAAAATTTTTCTCCCTGGCCTGTTGTTTGTATCTCCAATTTACCTGCCGTTCCAGAGGATGAGTTTGCCCTCTGGAACAGCCAATTGTTAGTGTCTCTATGGCGACAGAGATACAATTTCTATAGCAACCACTTTTTATGGTATTCCATTGTATGGCAGGCAAATATCCATCAAGGCAACAAAAAGTTAAATAAAGAATAATTTCTCTGACTAGTAATTTACATGACATTGTGTCATACGAGCTTCAGGGTAATGATAGAGCAGATATTATTACACTGTGCGCCGGGAGACATCTCCCCACCTCAGCTCACTCAATGATGACGGGCCACTTTGTACACTTCATACTTAGTCATTTTTAGGTTGCGTCTAATGGTTTCAAACATAAATTACAATGAGCCATCACATATGACTTATTATTATTTTTTCAAATCATCTTGTTATCAAATACACAAATTTTGTATAAAATATAATGTAGCAAAAAAAAAAATGAGCAGTAGAACAAAGAGAAAAGAAATATGAGAAAATTGTCAAAAAAAAGAGAAAAACTTTTCCATAAAACATGCCCATAGCCCTGTCCAGTCGTTTCTGTGAAGATCTACATTCCAAACAACATTCATGATATGCATGCAAAACAATGGTTCTAAATATCATATAAATATACCCATAAATAGGACCTTAAAAATATTAAGTTACTGTATGCCGAGTCATAAAGGCTCTAAACAACTAAGAGCTGAGAGAAGTTCAATTTATGATTCTGCAATTCATGCAAGTTAGGACTGATGGTACTGAAACAAGGCACTGTCCTTATAATGGTACTGAAACAAGGCACTGTCCTTATAATGGTACTGAAACAAGGCACTGTCCTTATAATGGTACTGAAACAAGGCACTGTCCTTATAATGACACTGAAACAAGGCACTGTCCTTATAATGACACTGAAACAAGGCACTGTCCTTATAATGGTACTGAAACAAGGCACTGTCCTTATAATGGTACCGAAACAAGGCACTGTCCTTATAATGGTACTGAAACAAGGCACTGTCCTTATAATGGTACCGAAACAAGGCACTGTCCTTATAATGGTACTGAAACAAGGCACTGTCCTTATAATGGTACTGAAACAAGGCACTGTCCTTATAATGACACTGAAACAAGGCACTGTCCTTATAATGGTACTGAAACAAGGCACTGTCCTTATAATGGTACCGAAACAAGGCACTGTCCTTATAATGGTACCGAAACAAGGCACTGTCCTTATAATGGTACCGAAACAAGGCACTGTCCTTAAAATGGTACTGAAACAAGGCACTGTCCTTATAATGGTACTGAAACAAGGCACTGTCCTTATAATGGTACTGAAACAAGGCACTGTCCTTATAATGACACTGAAACAAGGCACTGTCCTTATAATGGTACTGAAACAAGGCACTGTCCTTATAATGGTACTGAAACAAGGCACTGTCCTTATAATGGTACTGAAACAAGGCACTGTCCTTATAATGGTACTGAAACAAGGCACTGTCCTTATAATGGTACTGAAACAAGGCACTGTCCTTATAATGGTACTGAAACAAGGCACTGTCCTTATAATGGTACTAAAACAAGGCACTGTCCTTATAATGGTACCGAAACAAGGCACTGTCCTTATAATGGTACCGAAACAAGGCACTGTCCTTATAATGGTACCGAAACAAGGCACTGTCCATATAATGGTACTGAAACAAGGCACTGTCCTTATAATGGTACTGAAACAAGGCACTGTCCTTATAATGGTACTGAAACAAGGCACTGTCCTTATAATGGTACTGAAACAAGGCACTGTCCTTATAATGGCACTGAAACAAGGCACTGTCCTTATAATGGTACCGAAACAAGGCACTGTCCTTATAATGGTACTGAAACAAGGCACTGTCCTTATAATGGTACTGAAACAAGGCACTGTCCTTGTAGAGGTACTGAAACCAGGTATCAAGCAAGATGTTCTCGATTTTCTTCAACAATCCTATTTTTAAAACAAGCAATAAAAACAATGAAGCTATCTTTCAGGCCAAAAGTAAACAAAGACATTGTAAACAAAAATAAACAAGACCATGGTGCTTTATGATGGTGTGAACAAATATAAGCATGTCAAGAACAGTTCTTGCATCAAACCAGTGTTCTTGCACAGAGAATAAAGTGTGCAGCTGACAACTATGATTGCTATAGGAACCACATAACATATCCAACCACTACCCAGTATGTTTACCTTCAAATGTGTTAACCTCCAATTCTGCAAAGTGAATATAATTTTTTTAAAGTAAACCAATTATTTTTTAAAACATTTTTTTAATACCCAAAGGTAAATGAGCCATTGGCCTAAACAGGGACTTGTTATTTTTTCAGGTTAAATAATCATTACAATTAGTAAAATGATGATGTCAATTGGTGACATTAAAATGTAAATTTTCATGTTAAATATTATTTTGATAAGTAGCATTGGGAAGTGACATTAAAATATAAATGATTATTTTGATTTATTCAATAAATAATTATTTTGATTTAGTTATATGTAGCCTGTAGGTACTAACCTGTGACGAGAATGGAGACGTCGTGCGTGACGCGGCCGACCGTGTTCTCCAGTACGAGGGTGTAGACTGCCGCGTCCACCGCCTGTACGTCCCTAATTGTCAGTGTGGTCGTGTCGTACAGCACCTCGATGGTGAACTTCTCGCTGTTCGTCAGCGTCTGTTCCGAGTACATCCAGGTGGCGCTAGGGGTCGGGAGACCATCAAACTTGATCACGATCTCAACCGTGTCACCCTGCATGATGTCCTTCTCGGAGGGTCCACTCAGAACCCGAGGCATAGCTGCAAGACCACCACCGCAATATTACTATACTTATGGCATTGAAAAGCCTACCAAACCAAATCAAATCAAATCAAATCAAACAGCAACCCAAGCTTCCATGTATTGCATCTGCAACATGCATTATGACACAAATCCAATCTTTGAAAAAATCTGGTTATTTTTCTTCATAAATGTTATATCTTTCTTAAATAATCAAAACCTGGAAAAGTATACCTATACGTTTATACGTTATTTTTATCTTAATTAAACACATAAAACCTTCTTGTTCTGCCCTAGGTATATATAAACAGGTTTGTCATGATCAATGCCTTCAAAGTTGTGAGTTGTAACCTTATATAATTCAACCATTTTCTGCATCTCAGAGAAGCAGTTTTTGTTTCTGTGTATGTACGAAATGTACAGCAAAGTGACTGAAACCCCAAATTTAGGTCAATGTGTTTTGAGTGCATATAAATACTGTCCAATTATATTATATAGTAGACATATTGAATCAGTGCAATAATATGGCAGAATAAAGTATATCTATGTACCAGTCCAATAATATAGTATTATATGGTAGACCTATAAAATCAGTGCAATAATATGGCAGAATACTAACACTAGAATGTTGAACAAATGCATTAATTTAGCAGAATACTGTATATTTATCAAACTGGTGCACTATATTAGCAGAATGTGGTAGAAATAATATAAAAAAATACAATTTAGCAGAACACATACAGTATTGATTAATCTGTATCTATTTATGAAGAATCTGCCATAAATTCTCAAAAACAACTTCGCACATTCTGCATAATGCTTGTGATAAAAAGATCAGTGTGCCATGGCATTTATAGGGTGAATCAGTGCACTGTATCTGTTATCTGCCAAGGTAATGACTGAGAGCTAAAATAAGACACTAACTTCTTATTGACAACACAAACATGTCAAATACCGTATATCCCCAAATATATACCCACAGGCTTATATATATAAAAGCGCGCAAGATTCGAGGGATTTTTAACATCATTTTTTTCTTATTCCAAAGATAACAGAATAATTCATCACAAAAAACCATCACAGATAAATATTTGGGTCTTGGGTCATATTGATAAAAAAAGAAAAAAACATTATGTCCTGTATGACCCATCCTTTTCTGATGATAAATATCTAAAATTTGTTTTGCTTTTACAGTGAATTACTCATTAGTAATTTACAGTAAAACCATAAGCATGCTTTCCTGTGTGCAGTCTACCAAGGATTGCTTGGTTCTGAGATTCCCTCAATCAGTCTATTTGACTTATTAAATATCAGATGTGCTGAATGAAGCAATCGCCACATTTATGCCCACTGAGTTATATCCTGAAGACTTTACTCCATGAGTACATATCAGTCAGAGGCAAACATCTATATCGTCATGCATAAGTGGGACCATATAACGTCACACATGATTGCTGCATGTTTTATCTGGTCACAGCTGACATTTTCAGTTAGAACCAAACATCTATTTGGTCCCGCATGAACGTGACCAAATAAGTTCACTCATGACCATATTGTGTCATGTTTGACTTGCGTGACTTTATTCAGTCACACTTTTGCATGACCAAATTGATGATAGACTCCAACTGTTTACAATGTTTTGCCAAATGTGGTCCGGCAATGAACCTGTGACCCTAATTGGTCATGTTAGTGTGTGACCAGATACAGGTCTGGCTTCCACACCAGTGATCTTTATCTGTGAAACTATGAAACTAATTGATATGCCCTTCTTGAAGAAATAGTTCTGTTACTGTGTTGTTTTAACCCATCTGATGCACTGGTCAAATCTTTTTTTTCAATTTTAATTTTTGAACAGCATAGGACTGAGTCAGTGTGTTTCAGTTCATGACAGGTATAACCTAAAGCATTTTTATTTATTATCTTTTACTTTAATGGATATTCCAAAAAATATTTATTAATAAACTGTGAAATATTTGGAGGAACTAATAATATTGCATCGTTGCCTGAGTGCACTCAAGGAGTTAAAATCAATTATGGCAGACCACTGATTTCTTTAGGCCAAAAATTGTTTCTCACTTCCTGAAAGGTTTGCTTGATACAATCATCAGATATTTTTCCCCTCATCATAATTTAAACCCTTAGGCAATTCAAGTGAAACTTAAAAATGTATCAGAGAGGACAAATTAGATCTACGTGTGAGAATTTATTAATAGAGTTTTAATAGACCTTAAAATATAACTTACAACAACAGAATTGACCGAGAACTAAAATAAAAACTGCATTACTGTGAAGCCCCCAATTATAAACAGGGCAGTCTTGATAATCAGTTGCAGACAATCATCTAATCGTTCATGCATTAACAGGACTAAATGAGGTCAGGCATGACCATATTGTGTCATGCATGACCAAATAGTGCCAAATAATAACCATGTGTGACCTTATTTGGTCACTTTTATGCATGACTCAAAAGATGTTTGGCTTGGAACTGGTAAATACCCCCCCCCCCCCCCCCCCAAGTATACAATGGACCTTCCCAATAACTGAGGCACTCTTTGACTCCCGTGGACCACTGCCCCCAGGTACCAGGTCAGTGCATACGTTAGCATGCAGTTCCTTCTTTGTTGTTTGTATACTTTAAGCTTAGGATTACACAGTTACAACTTCCTCCCAGGGCTCAAACTTAAATATTCACTTTTATTTTTTACACAAGAATAAATTCCTCAAGAGAATGAAGTTCAAAAGTGGTTGAAGAGTGTTAATTTGATGCACACATTCACATGCAATAAAACACTTTGTCCTTTCTTCTGTATTCATCCTATTTATTTCCAACTGTTTTAATAAGTAGATTTGATATGATCTGTAAGGGCCTCAGATAAAACATGGGAGTTGGAGATAATTTTGACAATCACATTAAAATTAGTTGATAACACAACTTCAAAAAAAAAAAAAAAAAAAATCATAACACAATTTCCTTGTCAGTCATACATTGCAAGAAAATATGCAAATATACACTCAAGAAATTGATCTGGAGAAAATATTAAGGAAAACCCTGCCCAATGAATCTAGGGAAGGAGAAATATGGATAAAAATTTTCACATTATATTCATGGCAAGCTATTTGCTCATTAAAGCTGATAATGAGAAAATTCCAAAATTGTTTTTGTGGTTTTAATTTTTTTTGCACACAGGCCAGTTGGCGAATATTTAAAAAAATTGCAAATGGAAAACCCAAATGCCCAGAATATATAGATTGTAATGCATTAAACAATTAAATTGCAAGAATCTCAGCAGATACATAATGGAGAGAGGTTTGGGTTGCCATGGACAGTAGTGAAAGGGATATATAATAGAGTAGATGTTTGGGTTGCTAAGGACGATGACAGATATATTTTATGTTCCGCTTTTTTGGGGCATTGAGATCTCATTCCCCTTGGTCAATTTGGCTATCATATTTGAGGGAAGGTACCTGTGAAAATATTCAGTGAAATATCTCAAGGATGTGAAAGTGAAGAATATGTTCTTGACTGGGAACCACTCCCATACTTCATCATAGTTGCACAAAAAGTGTTAATAAAAATATAGGGTACCTGTCAAAGTATAAACCTATATATGGTGAAAGGGGAAAAAGGAATGCTGAAGTGACAAAGAACAATACAGAAGCTACAACATGGAAGCACAAAACAGACAAGCAATTGTTTAATAAGGCTTCATTTTATTGGCATAGTTCAAAACAGTTAGAACACATAGGATTGGGAAAACATCCCACACCAAGCAATGGGGTCAAGGTCAAACAGATGCATTCAGGGTTGTCAAGGTTAATACATTCTATCACTTTTAGTAGCATACTTTCTCAGTGTTCCCCTTACACTCAATATCTTAAGATATTTTGTCCAGTGTTTCCCCATGTTGACTCCATGCAAACCGGTAATGAAAACAATCTCTTTAAATACTCCTAACCTTATATAGATTATCTTAGATTAAAATAGATCAAATATAATGATCACAAAGATTTACTCTTAGATCTTAGTAAAAAATCATTCTTACTTTGTGAAATATCATTGCAATTTACAAATATTTATATCAGGTAGATTCTTTTAAAAATAACTATATTACAAGGTGGGAAAAAATATAAACTTTATCATAATAATTCAATATCGTTTACCGAATAAGGTATAAATTTCTATTCTTCTACAATACACGTTCTACATTTCTACATAAATGCATTTCCCATTTATGAGTTTAAAAATTTCGGTATTATTTAATTTAAGTTGCAGTTTTCACTTTCAACCCCTCCATACTGGTAACTGACGGATAACTAAAACGCTTCTTCAAAAGGATATATGCAAATTACAAAATATTTTAGTGTGTGGCCAAAGTTTATCATAAGAAAAAAATTAATCTAAAAATATGGTTAACATTTTTGAGCATGTTGTTATTTGTTTCTTTTATGTAAGTGTAGTTTCCACATCTATGAAATACCAGTGAACAAACAGGTTAAATTAGCATGCACAAAAATGGACCAATCACAAAGCACATGCACAGACGACACAACTCACATGGAAAATACATTCAACTGTTATTTACAAAACCTCCTTAACATTGCAGAACTAAGCACTAATGCTTACAACTCACTTATAATTACCAGTCAGAGCCAAACATCTATTGGGTCCCGTATAAACATGACAAACTATAGTCACGCATGGTTATTATCTGGTCACGCAGGGCTGTTGTGTGACATTATTTGATCACCCATACCTCATGCGTGGTATAAAATAGTCTGACGATAGTCATGCATGACCTCAATTAGTCATGTTAATGCGTGACCACATGAATGATTGGCTCGAACCATTTATATAATACCTCATGGTATTCAGCCAGTAATAATACAATTATAACTTTGATTCTAACTCACTTAATGTTTTAAAAAAAAAATAGCATAAAAATGATTATTATACTTAAATCAATGTACAACTCTTAGATTTAAAAAATATTATCTTTTATACATGGAATGTGAGAATCATATAAAATCATCTGAGTCAATCTTATTTCACTTATCCCTTGATAATAAAGAATTATTGCTTTTAATGTCCCCTTAGAAAAATAATTTACCATAAAAGTGCTTATATTAAGGCTTGCTCTATCTCATATAACTCTGTCTACATGACCTTGTGAATGATTGCACTCTATATTGTTAGCTACAGTAAAGTTGCATTAATCAGAGATTTGAAAACAAGGTCGTCACACCTATGTCAAGGTCGCAGAGGGGCATTTCTTTACTGACGAAAGCAAGAGAACACCCAGCATGATTACTACGACGGCTAACACAAGGTCATCACAACCAGGTCAAGGTCACAAGGGGTGTTCCTGTACTGACGAAAGCAAGAGAACACCCAGCATGATTACTATGATGGCTAACACAAGGTTATCACAACCAGGTCAAGGTCACAGGGGGTGTTCCTGTACTGACGAAAGCAAGAGAACACCCAGCATGATTGCTACTACTGCTATGATGAGAAGTGCCACTAGGGTGGTCCACTGTAACCCACTAAATACTAACAAAACAAACAAAAGTGACAAAGCCAAAGCCTCTGGCTCAACTACGTGGGCTGCTTTCGGTGAGATAGGTGGCGCATGCACGTCTGCAAACAAAAAAAACACAAACACCACAAAAATTACAAAAAACTCTCACAACAAAACAAACACAAGACATCTGAACACATTTTTGAACACCCTGTGACAACAATTGCCTCTTGATCATGAATTAAGTGTAAAGATTTTAAGTTCCTGAGGGCATCAGGTTTGATGGCTCGTTGTTGTCACGTGGTATCGATGACATGCGGTTAGATTTACTACTGTAAGGTATGTCATGTTAGTGTTAGTATTGCTGCATTACTGCTAAAATAAAAGCTAAGTTAATTAGGTCAATAGACTGTTTAGTAGGTCAAGGACAGTTAAGTAGGTCAAGGATAAGTTGGTTAATGTCTGGAGAAGACCAGCTGTAAGAACAACCACAGATGAGATGTATTAGACAGGGCATGTTAAGTTAGCACACAACAAAAGAAAAACCTTTACTCACGTCAACCCAAAATGAGGGTTATATTCAATGAACAGGCAGTGAGTGTGCAAACATAAAATAATAGCCCAAAAGTGCAAAGATTTGACCCAGGTGTTCAATATATAGAAATGACCCATGTATATAATTTATAGAAATGACCCAGGTATCTAATGTATAGAAATGACCCAGGTATCTAATATATAGAAATGACCCAGGTATCTAATATATAGAAATGACCCATGTGTGCATGTACAAGGGCTCTGTACTCCAAACGTTAATCAAAGAATATAAAGATTTTACGGAACGATTTTGATCATGACAAAACCCATTCATAGAAGATACAGGTAAGATATGTACAATAATAATAATAATTATCAAAAGACATAATTAACATAAGATAATTTAAGCAGGAAAAAAATTCTGCCACACGATGTCATGCGTCAATGTGCAGAAAGGACGTGCTACCTAAAACAAACAGAGAAAGCAAGACAATCTAGTTATGGTGGTTAAAGAAAAACCAATATGCAACAAACAATCAACGAACATTCACCACTCAAAGAATGAGGTACTTGTAGAGTTGGCACCTTGTGGCTGAATTCTACACTAATGTCATTGTGAAAAAGTTATTATAGGAAATTAATACAAAGGTTGATCAAAATGTACAAAGGGTAAAATTATAAAAAAAAAATCATGATCTTATCTATGGTTTAAAAAAATCAATTGATGCTGCCATCTGGTGTTTAATTTGATACTAAAAATTGACCTCATTCTTTGATTTCTTATATTGAGTTTAATGTAATAATATTTAGATCATGCTCGATATTTATCTCACCACAAATAAGCAAATTAATTAAACTATAAAATGGTGCTATTGCCAAACCTATAAAATCCACTCAAAGCAGGAATCCCTAGTTTAAAAGCCAGTCATTGAATTTTCTTAAAATTTTCTTTCTTATTTTAGCAAAGCTGTGTATTCAAACATCTTTTAATTAATTTATTGTTTGTGCTTAACGTTCAAATTCTTTTTCTCATATTGGTTTGAAAGTAATTGGGACAAATATTAAGTCATGGGACACAAAACATATTTTGAAGTCAAATTAATCTGTTGAATGATTAATTAAAGGTTAAAGTGTAAATTTCTGAAGAATATCTTTTTGGAGATTAAATTCTGTTGTAGAGTATGTTTATGTATTGATTTAAAGCGTTATCAACATTTGACTTAATAAGAACCTATGTGAATCATATGAAATATTCTTGTATGCCTGGCATTTTTGCTGTGACTGTTTCAGGGTGGGTGACTGTTTCAGGGTGGGTGACTGTTTCAGGGTGGGTGATGGTTTCAAGGTGGGTGACTGTTTCAAGGTGGGTGACTGTTTCAAGGTGGGTGACTGTTTCAAGGTGGGTGACTGTTTCAAGGTGGGTGGCTGTTTCAAGGTGGGTGACTGTTTCAAGGTGGGTGACTGTTTCAAGGTGGGTGGCTGTTTCAAGGTGGGTGATGGTTTCATTGTGGGTGGCTGTTTCAAGGTGGGTGACTGTTTCAAGGTGGGTGACTGTTTCAAGGTGGGTGACTGTTTCAAGGTGGGTGACTGTTTCAAGGTGGGTGGCTGTTCCAAGGTGGGTGACTGTTTCAAGGTGGGTGACTGTTTCAAGGTGGGTGACTGTTTCAAGGTGGGTGGCTGTTTCAAGGTGGGTGACTGTTTCAAGGTGGGTGGCTATTTCAAGGTGGGTTGTGGTAGTGACCTGGTGCCAAGGATGGGGTCACTATACACTATCCTTGGGGGTAGCAAAAGTTACCCTGTTATAACCTGGTTTGTATGAGTATGTATCTGCTACAATAAAAACTCTGAATTAACTTCATATTCAAAGCTCATAACATCAACATTAGTAAATAAAATATTGCTCAATTTCACAAATGTTGCTTAAAATGGAATGTTTATTTTGTAAGTAGGTCACTCATATAGTAAGTAGGTCATACATTTAATGTAGGTCACCTCTATCATAAGTAAGTCACTTGTAGTGAGGCAAGTTACCTATAAGCTGGTCGTCAATATTTGATGTTTGAATGTATGCATAAAAGGAATCTTTGTTTGATATGTTTTATCTATTTTGGAAATAGGTCACTGATTTTGTATGTAGGTCAAATATAGCACACACACACAGGTAATGTAAGTAGGTCATTCATATTGTTTGTCGGTCACGATATAATTTGACATCTATAATGTCAATAATATTGAAAACATGGGTGAATATGTGTATTCTATGATTTTTTTTTAGCAAAATGTAGGCTTCAACAGATTAACTTTCAAGGGGATTTATCAATTCATTTGTATTAACGACCTTTTCATCACTGTTTATAATAGGTCAGACAGAAGCCTGTCACCAGGACTCAATGCCCTACTCTTTTCAAATAGTGACTGGGGATACTTTTTTTCATTATCAGACAGACACGATAATTCAAACCATGGCCTTTGATAACCAGTGGCAGATATCCACCTATCTCACCCACGCAGCATGACTGACTACAGCGGGATTAGAACTCAAGACCTTCTGTTCTCAATCTTAGCAACCGTTGACGTTTCTTAGTGCAAACTCAGCTAATTCATGTTTATTTGTATCAGTTACATACTCATATAGACCTCTTGTGCCACCATCACGGACAGTCTACTGGGCTGTGGGAACATTTAAATCACGGCGGGTCCATAACCTCTCAATCTCAACATGCCAATCACAAGATAATCTCATTTTGCTTAAACTTTTGATCCATATACAAATCAAAACTACAAACGTCATGCATCTTCCTCAAAAGTTAACCATATAAATGAGTAACAATCAAATGAACTGGACTAACATAAACAAAACTTTAAAATATATAAATTTGCAAACTCCCATGCAAACCCTTGATGAGTAGACTTTCTACCCACGCTCTCACTGCTGCATTGCATATGTTAATCATCTCTCAAAATCTTGATCCTAATTTACCTCTATTTTAGACCAAAGTGATAATTTCACGATATTCTTGAATATATCACCAATCAAGGTTTAGCCAAATATAATTATTTTCTTTTGCTAATTGCATAGATGGATTTTTATTGTAAATCATCATGTGATATCTGGGTAGGTCTTTAAATATTTGGGTACTACAGTGAGAGAATATGACATGGTTGGCAAGATAACTGAGGACACATTCTGTTGTACTTTGAAATGATTCTGATGGGTTCTGAAAGTCATTGAGGTGATTCTGATGGAGATGGAGGGGATTCTGATGGACATTGAGGGGATTCTGATGGAGATGGAGGGGATTCTGATGGAGGTGGAGGGGATTCTGATGGAGATGGAGGGGATTCTGATGGAGATGGAGGGGATTCTGATGGAGATGGAGGGGATTCTGATGGGCATTGAGGGGATTCTGATGGAGATTGTGGGGATTCTGATTGACAGTGAGGGGATTCTGATAGACACTGAGGGGATTCTGATGGGCATTGAGGGGATTCTGATAGACACTGAGGGGATTCTGATGGATATGGAGGGGATTCTGATGGAGATGGAGGGGATTCTGATGGACATTGAGGGGATTCATATGGATATTGAGGGGATTCTGATAGACACTGAGGGGATTCTGATGGAGATGGAGGGGACTCTGATGGAGATGGAGGGGACTCTGATGGACATTGAGGGGATTCTGGTGGATGTGAATAAAGAGAATGACTTATAGCATCAGAGTGAGGACAGCAGCAGTGAGAGCGGTGGGCAGTGATTTCTTTGTTGACAGACAGAGGGCGCCAGCAACAAACACAACATGGGCTGCGCGCACCAGCATGCCTGTATCTAGGTCACTGTGCGTACCTTGAGGCAGCAGTCTGGCGGAGCTCTCCGCCTGGCCCGCGGCGTTGTAGGCTCGGCACGTGTACGTCATCTCGCAGTCGTCCACCGTGATGTCTGCCACCTGTAGAGTGGCGGTGTCATTCTGTTTGTCCATGTGATACTTCTCGGATTCTCCCAGCTCCATGCCACAGATCAGCCACTTGGTGTCCGGCTCGGGGCGCCCCCTCACACGGCAGTCAAACGTAGCCGTGCTGGTCATGCTGGCTGGGACGTCAGACAGAGGCTGTGTGAAACTAGGCACCTCAAAGTCTATAGTCACAAAGGTGGTGGTCTCGGATATGCCTAGATCATTGTAGATCCGGATTGTGTACTCTCCCTGATCCTCCAAGGTGGAGTTATGGATGGTCAGAGATATCTCTAGCTCCTCTGTGTAAGTCGTCCTGAAACCACATCAAGTCTCATAATATTTGATACATCATCCCGGATTAATCTTAAAACATGACATCACATTTGTATCTGAAAGGAAGACCTTTCATGTCATAATGGATTTATCTGTTTCATTAAGTATGACCTTTCATGTCATAATGGATTTATCTGTTTATTTAAGTATGACCTCAAATGTCATAATGGATTTATCTGTTTCTATAAGTGAGACCTCCCATGTCATAATGGATTTATCTGTTTTTATAAGTGAGACCTCCCATGTCATAATGGATTTATCTGTTTCTATAAGTAAGACCTCCCATGTCATAATGGATTTATCTGTTTCTATAAGTGAGACCTCCCATGTCATAATGGATTTATCTGTTTCTATAAGTAAGACCTCCCATGTCATAATGGATTTATCTGTTTCTATAAGTAAGACCTCCCATGTCATAATGGATTTATCTGTTTCTATAAGTAAGACCTCCCATGTCATAATGGATTTATCTGTTTCTATAAGTAAGACCTCCCATGTCATAATGGATTTATCTGTTTCTATAAGTAAGACCTCCCATGTCATAATGGATTTATCTGTTTCTATAAGTAAGACCTCCCATGTCATAATGGATTTATCTGTTTCTATAAGTAAGACCTCCCATGTCATAATGGTACTTTCATGATCGTGATCTCTGTTTGAGGCAAACATTTGAAAAGCAGTATCCTGTGTTTGGGAAAATGATAAAAAATCTTAACTCTTCTTCCTGAAAATATCAGCAGAAAGGACCCAATTTAGACCAGCTTCCCCCGATAACGTTGACTATGAAAGTGACCCCCCCCCCCCCCCCCCGGGGAGTGAACAAACCGAGCATCTTACATGTATCTTTCTCCGGTGAGTTCGGCGCCTTGTTTCAGCCAGGTGACGGAGGGGATTGGAGAGCCTGCGATCTGGCAGTCCAGGTAGATGGTGTCTCCCACCACCACATTGCAAGCGTTAGGCAGACGCTTGAAGGTCGGCACTTCTCCCTCCACCTAAACAATACAAAATACATCAACATTCAATGTCGGCACTTCTCCCTCCACCTAAACAATACAAAATACATCAACATTCAATGTCGGCACTTCTCCCTCCACCTAAACAATACAAAATACATCAACATTCAATGTCGGCACTTCTCCCTCCACCTAAACAATACAAAATACATCAACATTCAATGTCGGCATTTCTGTAGTCTAGATTCTACACTATATAGTCTAGGTTTTATGCTAGTCACTAGATGGCACTGGTCATCGTTGAGATAAGAATGTCTTGTTTTTATTACATATTGCTGAGTTGACATGACACGAATTGTCTTATTCTGCTTTTTAAATATCAATAACAAAATACACCCTCAGTTGAATGTGTCATATTTACCATTAAAATTGACTTCAAAACATTGTCTAGCACATACTTAATAGATCTTTACTTAATCAATATTTAAATATTTGACAATAAGTATTCTCAGGCCAAGGGAAAAAAGTCTCGCCTCTTATCAATGGCTTAAAAAAAACACCTCCACCCCACTTATTCAAAAAATAAATAAAAAAAGAAATAATTATTTTTCCTTGGCCTAAACATGCATAAGGCCAAGAAAAAAGGTCACTGGATGCCTTGAAATTTAGGCAAAAAAACCAAAAAAACACCTATGCACTAACCCTTCAAAAAATATATCCGAGAAACATTTTTTTCCTTGGCCTAAGCGTGTGTTATTCCCTTGTCTTACCTTGTTGCTGTCGGCCAGTGCCATGAGAGCCTTGGCCACCACTCTAGACACGATTATCTCGGCCTGACGCTTCAACACTGAGTCATGCACAGCACCATCATGCAACGTGGAACCAAGGACATGCAATGCTGGGTCAAGGACATTCATTGGGGTATACTTGGGGTCAAGGTCACCTCTTTTTATAACTGCTATTTTGCCATATTTTGGTGATTCAGATTTCTGACATTTTGTTTCAAATTCTATTTGGGAGGTTTTTGTACTTCTTTCACGGTCTGAATCATCCATTTCATTTTCTGTTCGACATCCTTTGAACAGACCCTCGTGAAACATTTCCATGGACTGCTTTGCTGATGGGAAATGGTCACCAGATGGCGTTGTGGTCATATCACATTCCGGTCGATCATCAGCAGTTCCCATCAACATATATTCTTCCTCATCTACGTTGATACTTCTCGTCTTCTTAACAGAGCTGCACACTGTCCGGTAGTGATCCTGACGTTCTCCACCAGATGGCACTGTGGAGATAAAAGAAGGTGGCTTGAAGCCCCGATCCTGAACCAAAGCCAAACCAACTTCCACCTCTTGATACACTTCCACAGTTGATTTCTGTGAAGTTCCTTCTGAGGTCTTTGCTCGTTTTCTGACATACTTTACTGGTCTCTTATCCTCGTTCTGTTCACTCTCTGATGAACTCTCTTTGATAATCTCAAGGTAATCATCATCGTCATCATCACTAACTTTCTCAGCAGAAAGTTGGATTACATCTCTATATTTCACTGGACTTTTATCTTCATCTGATGAGATGTCTTTGATTATTTCTAAGTAATCATCTTCCTCATCCATCACATTTAGATCCTTAGTCACAACTTCATCTTCATCCTTCATATCTTCATTCATACTTTTATCCACACCTCTTTCTTTTCTTTTTCTCCACCATGGCGCATTTTGACTCACATCTTCATCAGAGCTATCCTTAATAATTTCCAAATAATCATCATCTTCTGAGATTCTATCACTTATAATATCATCCTTTTTCTCTTCAGTTAATACTTTTTCATCCATTTTGACTCTTACTTTCTCTCTGGAATCTCTTCTTCTCAGTGGCACTTCATATTCATCTGATTCCTCGCTGTCATCAGCGAGTACTTCCATGTAATCACAAGGGCCTTGAGATATTGGTACCTCGTACTCATCTTCCGACACAGATTCTGTCCTCTTTTCTGCCCATCTCACAGGAGTTTCGTAATCACTGTCATCCTCCTCATGAGCTCTTCTTTGACGGCCTGTTGAGACTTTCACATATTGTCTATTATCTGGCTTTTCGTAGTCACTATCGCTGTCGCTTTCCTTGTCATCTTTTGTGTC
This sequence comes from Amphiduros pacificus, assembly GCA_949316495.1. NCBI lineage: Eukaryota > Metazoa > Annelida > Polychaeta > Phyllodocida > Hesionidae > Amphiduros > Amphiduros pacificus. The sequence continues at coordinate 20,187,265 of OX439011.1, forward strand.
ATCCTCATCGTTAGTTAGATTTGCCCTAATGGCATGTACGTCCTGGTTCTGCATGTCAACCATCTCTTCATAGTCTTCATCAACTTCTTGACTCTCACTCACTACTCTCAAAGCTTCTTGTCCTTTACTCGTTACTCTCAAAGCTTCTTGACCTTTACTCGTTACTCTCAAAGCTTCTTGACCTTTACTCGTTACTCTCAAAGCTTCTTGACCTTCACTTGCTTCTCTCAAAGCTTCCTTTGCTGTTTCTTTTTTACAAGAAGCCAAACTTTCATACTCTTCTATGACTTGTGTTTTCTGTTTGTCGGCATCTTCATCTGGTTCATTCTTAAGTCTTTCATATAAGACTTCCTTGACTGTGTCTTCCGACGTGTCGGATATCTCATCGCTCTCGCTGTCGGACTCACTGCTAGAGTTCTTTATATTCAGCACGACAGGCTCTCTCACGTCTGATGACACCAATGGTATGTAATCTTCATAATCATGTGACTCTATAGCTGCTTCTGATTGGTTACGTAGATCATGTGACTGATCTAACTGGTCATACTGGAATGTTTCTAGTGTTTCGTAATGGTCGAGTATGGATATGATCTCTGTCTGCTGCTTCTCGTGTTCCATACTCGCCACGGCCTTCGCCACAACACTCGTCACTATTATCTTGGCTTGCTCCTTTAAACTTTTATCATCACCACTTTCCCTCTGATCTGATAATGCAAATGTGTTCTGAGAAGCATAAATTTCTTTTTTATTATCGTTGTTTAAGTCTCCTTGCAATTCATCGTCTGTATAATGCATCCTTTTAATTTCAAGCAGGTCGGTGGCAGTTTCAGAATTCAGTGGTGGTTTTTCAAGAGTTTCATACTCCACAGTTTTGTATGGAACACTAACTTCGTCCTCAGAGAGTTCTGATTCTAGGAATGACATGGCATTGGCCACAACATTTGACACAATCTCTTTGGCTTGGTCTTTGAGGTCATCATCATACGCTTCAGAGGGTGCCATGGACTCGGCTTCTGATTGGCCGATTTCTGAGTCATGAGAAGCAAATTCTTCCTCACCCTCTGATTGGCTACTTTCTGATATATGTGACTCAGACTTTCTTGATTCATAGTCTGACTCAAATGGAATGGGAGACTCTGAATGCTCAGACTCTGAGCCAAGTAATTGGTCAGATGACTGTGTTCCTGAACCAATCAAATTGCCAGGATGTGTCATGTGACCTCGAGAATGTTTGACCATGATAGGTTGTCTGGATGGAGGGGAAGGGTGCTGGAAAACATTAACATACACAACACAAAGTTAGACAAACACATGCAGTAACCAAGACACAGGTACAGTAAGAGCTAAACATCTATTAGGTCATGCATACCTCATGCATGGCATAATATAGTCACACAAAAGTCATGAGTGACCTTATTTGGTCACATTCATGTGTGACCACATAAATGTTTGGCTCCAACTGGTTGGCAGACATTTACTTGCAAACAACAAATATTTTCCAGTTATACTGTCCAAATAATCCCAAAATGTGAATACTTCTCTTTAATTTTGAAATATTTCAAATGAAAGATCTTGCTTTCTTGAAAAGCGTCACACAGAAAGTTTAGGAATATCAAAAACTTAATTGTTCACATCAAATCAGTCATTATAATTTTTATTTCATAACGCTTTACATTTGGCACTCTTGCTTTCAAAATATATATAAAATGTTAGAGTTGTGAATATGAGATAACTTAGCACCTGATTGAAACCATTCACCATTTGTGCTAAATACGTAAATAAATTGTAAGCGAAATGTTAGTAGGCAAAATAAACTATGGTTAGACTTGTCAATAAAAGCTTTCTAACCAGATATGTGTCCATCTAAATCCTTACTAAACTACACTACATTATGTTCCATATCACATGATAAATGACCAAATCCTGATGTCCTTAAAGGTCATTAAAACACATGTAGAGAATTGCTCAGAGTTAGAAATCATTTTTGTCAAATTTGTCTTCATTTGTTGAAATTCAACTAAAAAAATAATCTTTTCACAGATCAATGTATTTGATAAATGTCAGAGGAATTCCACTGGACTCAGAGGTATGTCCCACTGTGGCGTGAATAATGTTCACTTTTCTTACTTCTGGGTTGGTATGTTTCACTTTCCTGTAAATATTGTTCACTTTTCTTGCTTCGGGTTTGGTATGTGTCACCATGCTGTGAATATCGCTCATGTTTCTGGCTGCGAGGCTGGTTTGCCTCACCATGCTGTGAATATCGCTCACGTTTCTGGCTGCGAGGCTGGTTTGTCTCACCATGCTGTGAATATCGCTCATGTTTCTGGCTGCGAGGCTGGTTTGCCTCACCATGCTGTGAATATCGCTCATGTTTCTGGCTGCGAGGCTGGTTTGCCTCACCATGCTGTGAATATCGCTCGCGTTTCTGACTGCGAAGCTGGTCTCTTGGCGAGGGCATCATCACGATGACGGTCTCTTCCTTCACCACGTTCCACTGATTCAGCTTAAGGTCCTCCTCCTCTTCCTCTTCGGTTCCCCGCCCTCCTCTCCCAACATCACTTGTCTCCGCTTCCACCATCATACTACTCTGGGCTTCCAGAGTCTTGGTCCGGCAGACAATCATATCTTCCTCTTCCACAATATCATCATCATCATCATCATCATCATCATCATCATCATCATCATCATCATCATCATCATCATCATCATGAGACTTCTCCCAGACTTTTGTCACAGCTCTCCTTTCATTATTAGTCGAACAATCACTTAATTTTGATAAAGCTAATGATTTCATATTTTCCGATCTTCCAGGGATGTCATCTTCGTCGCTTTTCTTCCGTTTTGTCCAGGGGTATATATTGGGGTATCTTTTTATAGGTATCATGCTGACAGCTGGCGTGTGATAGGCAGTGTTATCAGGGCTAGGATAGTTCATAGGTTGTGCAAACTTAACCCTACTGGCGGCAGAAAGCACTGAGGGAGTGAAGAGGTCGGCCTGAAATAATCACAGAATCTCATGCTTCATGCGCTAGCTTACAGCAGGGTAAATACAAGGGTATCTCACACTCCATACACTCCCCGGTAAGTGCCACGCCAACCTACTCAATATTTCTTTCCAGTTTGCTTGATATCATTTTTGACCATTTTTGTGGTGAATTTTGAAAATTGTTGACTGTTACCAGTGCATTTTCATGTTTCTTTCCAGTTAATTTAAGATTATTTCATTATTCCTTGTGATTTGTTTGCCAAAATTGTTGCTGTTTGCTGTTTGAATTTTGTTATACTGTTAGGGTTCATACGGTAGGGGGCTGAAGCTCAGTCAATGAAAAGTGATACTTTGATCAATTTGCTGTGCATTTTGCTTGAAATGAAAGCTTCATCTATTTTTTGTTGAGTATGAACCAAATTCATCCAATGAAAATGCCTCATTTTACAAAATGTTAACTTTCGTATTTTGTTTCCAATCTTTGCCTCTGGCTTTCTTAAACTATGAACCAAAGCTGCACAAAATCTTCATACATTTACGTCAATCAATTTTTTTAAAGATCAATACGAGTTTATACAAAACTATCATTTTTGAAAGTTAAATCTGAAGGCCTGCTGTTTTAGAGCGGTTTGGCTGGTCGCCATACTGAGGGTATATGGAATATGTCTATCCTCGCGTGTCGGTACTATTAGTATACAAAGCTATTATCTAAGCTCTATAATATATCAGATATATAACTGCATGCATATAAGCAGATTTAACTAGAATATATTCACTTAATCATATACTAATCTAAAAGAACATGCTTTTTCTCTTACCAACCCAAAAGCCTCCATCACCATGGCAACAGACCCCGACTATGACTCTGAGAAAAGCTCTAGTTTCTATGGTTACCTTTGTGTCTATTTTCATTGTCTTGACGTTGGACCTGGCCTGCATGCCTCTGAAGGCTGACTGGATCTTAATGGCAGCCTTCTCCTGTTCTGCTTCAAATGTCACCTGTGACATCACTCCCTCCTCTGCAAACAGTTCTGAAACAAGCCCCATCCACCAAGAGGTCATTATAAAGTCACACAAAACTCAGATTGGCTCAATTTGAGCATGTTGATACTGAGAATAAATCACCAAAGAATAGCGTCTCTGAAAAGATAAACGTCGCTCTGATTTCAAGAAGATGGGCAATGGAATGCGACATAAAAAAACAATTTCTACATATCAACTGCATCTGATATTCCTGGATGAGATATTTTTGTAACATCCTGGAATTAACATGAGATATTCTGAATAATCCTGAACATGCTAGTTTTGGAAAAATCCTGGATTTAACACGAGGTGTCCTAATAATCCTGAATTTAAAAGGAGCACCAGATGTTTGGAATACTCCCAGGTTTAGCCTGATTTTTTTGGCGACCTTGGATTTGGACTATTTAGCAGTTTATCTTTGTAAACAGAATGAGTACTTACCAGTGACATCACAGTAATATAATGTTAAATATTTCACACACTGAATTTGACTAACAATCACACCGATACTCGCTTTGCTACTCACTCTAAATGCTTTCAAACATGCTCCATGACAAAAGGCGGTAACTCTCTACATCAATGGGAACAAAGGCGGTAACTTATGTCTCAATGGGAACAAAGGCGGTAACTCATGTCTCAATGGGAACAAAGGCAGTAACTCATGCCACAATGAAAACAAAGGCGGTATGGAAATTATTTTAGTATCTATTACAGTCAAATTCAAAACAAGTAGAAGTAGAAGTAGGAGCAAAACATTAGATCTAGGTCAAGTTAGTACAGAATTCACCTCACAGAGTTTGAGACTTCATTCCCACCCCCACCCCCACTATTTTCTATAATACAAAGAAAAAAAAAAGTTTTTCTGCTGAATATTGCAGAATTTCATCCCCCCCCCACTATTTTGTATAATACAAAGAAAATAAAACTTAGTTTTTCTGCTGAATATCACAGTTAAAATATCTTCAACTCTAGCAAAATTGTCTGAAGCTATAAGATCCCATATTCCCTATATATTGCCTAATTACCACCAACATAAGCAGCAATGTTATAATATAAACTCTGTGAGGTTACTCAGGGGTCATGCACTCACCGGCGACAGTCAAGATGGCCGCAGACTCTACTTCACCATGCTCGTTCACGGCCTTGGCTTTATACTCTCCGGCATCTTCCGGGAAAGCTTCCGGTATGAACAGAGAGTATGTGCCGTCGGGCGTGGACTCTAGCTTATAGATATCTCCCTCACAGATCTCATCCCCCTCAAAGTACCATGCCACACGGGGCTGTGGGAGCCCGGCAATCTGACACACAAAGCGGGCAGCCTCACCTTCCCGCACAGTCAGGTCCTCCAGGTGCTGCGTCATCTCTATCTTCTTCTGAAACAACCAAGCAGATGGGTCAAATATCAACACTGTCAAAAGTCAGCACTGTCAAATATCAGCACTGTCAAATGTCAGCAATGTCAAATATCGGCACTGTCAAATATGAGCACTGTCAAATGTCAGCAATGTCGAATATGGGCACTGTTAAATATGAGCACTGTCAAATGTCAACCGTGTCAAATATGGGCACTGTCAAATATGGGCACTGTCAAATGTCAACCGTGTCAAATATGGGCACTGTCAAATATGGGCACTGTCAAATGTCAACCATGTCAAATATGGGCACTGTCAAATATCAGCACTGTTGAATGTCGGCACTGGTGAATGTCAATACGGTCAAATGTCAATACTGTCAAATGTCAATACTGTCAAATATCAGCAGTGTCAAATGTCGGCACTGTCAAATATCGGCACTGTCAAATATCAGCACTGTCAAATGTCAACCGTGTCAAATATCAGCACTGTCAAATATCGGCACTGTCAAATGTCAATACTGTCAAATATCAGCACTCAAATATCGGCACTGTCAAATATCAGGACTGTTAAATATCAATACTGTCAAATATCAGCACTGTCAAAAGTCAATACAGTAATAACTGTCAAATATCAGCAGTCAAAAATCGACACTGGCAAATATCAGCACTGTCAAAAATCAAGTGTCAAATATCAACAGTGTCAAATTTCAGCACTGTCAGTCTAAAGATGAAAAAAAGAACCAAGCAAATCATGACTTATATGAACTGTGTTAAATATCGGCACTGTCAAATATCAGCTTATATTATATCTGTGATTTAAATATAGTTTTAGAGGTTTGGATATGTTGTATATTATACTTTAGATTTGATCAATATTCTGGTTTTTAGGGAACAAAAATAGATATCTCAAATTTCAGTAATATCTACAAATATCTATAATTATAGTTTTTCAATATTGTTAAGTAACATTTATAACTTGGCAATAGTCCACTGCAGACAATCATTTCAACAAATAATTCATTGAATTTCATTTATGGCATTAGGTCTTCAGACATGAAAATGGTTAAATATAGAGTTTAAATTTTGTTAAACAATTATAATGGATTAAAAAAAATGTCTCAGACACATCAGTAAAATTGTGTGAACAGAGGTTTGTGCAAGTTATTTACAAATTAGGCATAACAAAAATTCACGGATGGGAATCGTTACCAGGGAATAAAACATGGGGAATCTGCCTTCAAGCCTCTCAAAGTAGCTGGTAGTCAATAACACATTATCAAACTTAACAAGGTGTTGGGGTAGTTTTGTCTTTCAACAGTGCAAACTAATAATTCTTTTAAACATACGAATACAATTTTTAGGTGAAAAAGCAAACATTATCTATATCAAGATAAATGTATGTGCTGGGGTAGTTCTGTCTTTTATCAGTGTAAAATCATAATTCTTTTAATCATACGAATCCAATTTTTTGGTGGAAAAGCAAACATTATTGATATCACGATAAATGTATGTTTTAGATAAGTTGGTTTATAATGATTGCACCAGGTGGCAGCAGTGGTGTTAATGAGTTAGTTCACACCTCCATACGACGGAGCATGCCGGGTTGGTCTTGTGCCTCAGCCTCACTCTCGGTCTCTGTGACAGGCAAAGAACTATCTGTCTCACTCACCTCCCGCTCAAACGACCTGCAACACAGACAACATTCTCACTATCAACTGGCTTAAAACTACCACACTTTCTTTAAAAAAACAAACATAAATTGTTTATGTATATATGTTTATGGGTTGAATAAATATTCTTGAGTCTTGAGTCTTATTCTTAACATCAGAAAGGTTGAAACTCAACATTTTAATTTAAAATTTATCGCTATATGACAATAAAAAACATTAATATCTTTAAATCATTAAAAAGGTTCATATTTAAAATTAATTTTAACCTATGATGTATTTTTATCTATTGCTAAAAACTAAGTCAAGCCTGCAAGTTATTGCGATAACTTTTATGTTAACACTCTTGTACATTCTCTTGGTGGTTACCATGGCAATAACATAACAACACATGCTTCCATGTTGTTGCCATAGTAACCTACTTAGCAACCTCCTCATTTGGCTTGAGAACGGCTCTAAAGTCAAGCTGCTCAGTTTTGTGTGCGACTCCGAGTCTAGTTGGCTCGGCGGATTGTTTGAGCTGCCCCCTATAGTCTATTTGTTCTAATTCATGCACCACCCCTTCCTTCGTGTTTGTCCCAGATTGTAAGTTCCCCCTGAAACTCTTCTGCTCTGCCTCGTATTTCAATCCTTGCCGTGTTTCTTGGGATTTCTTGAGTACTCCTCGGAAGTCGAGCTGTGTGGCGCCATCTGTTGTCAGCTTTCTGGGCTCCCTGTTGATTTTACCACATGGGTTAATCGTGCATGTTAGTCATATATTTTTTCTACGTCTCTCTTGACCTCATTCGGCAATATTGTGTATTTCCCAATAGTGGATCAGTGCAGGAATGGCCAGAAATGGTCTCAGAGAATTTATCAACAAAAAACAAACAAAAATGGTCTAAAAAAATTTCTTTTTTTAAAAAAATGAAACAGTCTAAAAGATTTTATTTTTTAAAAAACAAAATGGTCAAAAATAATTTTTAGTGTGTGACTCTAAAAGATGTGGACACCGGTCCAAAAAAATTCTTTTTAACATCACAATGTTTCTCTATTGGGAAATATCAGTGACTGGTAAACGTATTGCCGATGAACATTAGTTAACTGAACTATGCATAACTAGCAAGCAAAATGTAGGAAAAGCAAGCAAAGATGTGAAATAACATTGAATAATGGCAAAATTAAACACTGTTATGGCCAAACTTGTTCAATTATTTGTCTCATTTAATTGTTAAGGTAGAAGAAAAACATTGATAGATGTAAGGCTAATTATTATAAATATCCTGATTTTTTAGTCCTGATATGTGAGAGAAATTGTCTGCAAATTCTTTTCAAAAAGAACAAAAAAAAATTGGGAAAAGTCTTTGAATTCCATAATCAAACAAGAATGGCTGTGCTCAAAACTGTTCAACTTAAATCCATGCAAATAAAGGAAAACAATTAAAATAAAACTTGTGAGAACCGTGGAGATAGCCATGGCACAAATATCACAGGTCGTGATATGACAAAGGTCGTGCGTGACCTTGTATGGTCATGTTCATGCGTGACCTTGTTTGGTCATGTTCATGCATGACCAAATAGATGTTTGGTTTGAACTGATAATAATTTTCTAAGGTATGGAAGCTCTGTTTCTCTATTTTGGTGCAATCAAAACTTAAATCCACAGAAAATCAAATCTGGAATTATGATAAAAACAAAACTTCAGTTATTACTTACACTTCAGTCAAGATTTCCTTGAAAGTGCTTGTCTCTGTAAGAGTTTCTGAAAAGGAATCATAAAAAAATCAACTATATATGGACCAATCAGGGATAAAGGACTCACCACAAGGAAATATATGTTGTCTCTTTTACCTCGATATTTGTTGAGTAATTTAATGAATGAACATTTGAATGTTTGAACACAGAATTATGACATTTTCCTTGTGAGGAGTTGATTTGAAATGCATTTTTGCAAACCAGAAATTGTTTGTTGAGATAAAAGGTTTTTTATAAGCCAAAACAACTTTATTGCAAATTGGCTTTTGTTTTGACCTCACAAACTCGACTGGTTTACAACAGAGAAAAGAATCACCTTCAGAAAACTCAGAAAATGATTGAATTTTATGAACAGAAATCTATATACAGATGCAAAACATGATGTCTCAAACAAAAATCATGTGATATGAAGAAGCAAATTCCAAAGAGAGGCTGGGGTAACCATTTTATTGTCGGATGTCATGGCAACCATCTGTGTTGTCAAGGTAACAGACAATAGAATGTTGTTCCCCTTTCATGCATGGATGAGAGTGACGTTAGCAACGTAATCATACGGATAACAACTGAGGCAACTTAGTATAAATGTGCGGCAATAGTCTGTGTATGCAAATTTATTTATTTCATCAGATCCACTTAAGGCTATATAAATTCAATTGGGATCTTTGAATACCTTAATATTATAATTAGATCCATCCATCTCATGACATATATAATATTTAATATATATAATATATACTATATATCATATTTTAATGTTACTTTGATTATTCTACAATGTGCTTTATTCAGAGACAGATTATCTGTGTTTAAGTATATTTTTTCTTCATGCAGCTAATGCAAAGTTACTTCGTTTATTTCCATTATGTATGTGTATATTTTAGTGTAATTATTATTATGATATTTTCTATGCAACATGTTTAGCATAAATGCTTTGTGACACAAAATCTATGCAAAACCAAAGCTCTTTATTTAGAACTAAATGATAGCGAAATTTCACAAATTAAACAAAATTATATTGTGTGTAATATGAAATGAAACCTTTATATTTACTATTTGTTCAAGCAGGGCATGCAGGCAGAATTTTAAGTATGTACTTCCCTTGTATTTGATTTTCCCATTGTGTGCTTTCCATCACCATAGCAACCAACACCTGTGTTTCTATTGGCTACTTATAACTAAGGCAAAGATGGCCACAGATGGCGCTGTGTTTGCGCGGCGCACATTTGCATATTACAAGGTGAAGCATTCTGTGTGTGAAGACGTCAGGAAACCACTGACAAGACCAGTAGGTGATATGTAAATGAGGAATGATTATGCAAATGAGGTGATTCGCGCATGGCAATTGAGGAAAGTAGGTCAAGAGAAGCTCTCCTAATCCATTGATAATGGAGTAGGAGAACCAGTCGCAAGCAAGAACAGGAAACAAAAGAGCGTGCAAACAACTTCGCAGCAGACAAGTCAAGAAATAACAGACAGGAAACTGCTGGAGAGTGAAAAACATCAGTGAACATAACCACAAAGCTGACGCCCTCCGCTGGCTATATTTGTCATTATTTTCACTGATTCTCAAGATTAATATCAAAACATTTAAACATCATTAAAACATTAGTACAGAAGTTGAAATACAATTTATAGCAGAGTGAAATAAACAGATTGACATTTTAAAAACCTGCTGATGAAATTCAGCCCAATATCCAAAAAAGGAAAATCATCGGAAATTTAAAGGTCTCTCTTATGCAATATTTGCACTCTGAAGTGCAATGTAGTATTTTCAAGTGCAAAATTTGCATTAAAGTGAAATATTTGAAATACAAAATGTAATATTTGCAAACTTCAAGTTATATTGTGTTGCAATTTTCCTTTTTGGATGAAAGGCGGAATACAAATCATGAAATGTAAAGAAAGGTCTAATCTCAAAGCTAAGTAAGACCTTTGTACTCATCACAAACCCTGGCCTCTTTATGGACGAATCCAGGCCTTCATATACCTTTAACTAGATTTAATCTAAATTTACTTAAGTAAAAAACTTTGTTTCCTAAAGTAATGCAATTCATGATGATTGAATTTTGATTAGGTTGGTGGTGTAGTTGACCTCCGAAATGACAGCAAAAACGTTGTAAAGAACTAAATGTTGTAACTCACGGTTGACGATGAGCGATACGGAGGCGTTGAGTTCTCCGTACTTGTTACTGACACTCAGCTTGTAACTGCCTGCGTCCGACATCTCCACCTGGTGGCAAAACTCAGGCATTAATTACCTTAAAACCATCGAATGTTACCAATACCTCATAAGAGGTATTGAGGTTACTTACTAACAAATAAGCTTTTGTTTCACATCTACTCTACATGTTTACTACCTGCCAAAAAGTTTTTCTCCTTTTCATTTTTATTCACACACAAGAGCTCAGTAACTATCATGAATCTATTCACAAACTAAAAATTTGACAACAATAAGAAATATTATTCACATTAACTATTAATCATATTTTCCAGATATTTTTCTCTTTTAAAAATGTATAATTTGCAAGTTTTTATTTTTCACCTTCTCAGGCCAATCTAGAGCTTTTAAGGCCAGCCTGCTGCTGGGTTACAATGCTGGGTTACAATGCTGTCTAAATTGCATGTCTATCAAAGGCAATGGTTTGTGTTATGCGTGTGTAATAATGCAAATCAACAATCCTTGGTCACTCTTCAAAAAGAGTAGGGCATTAAATCCCGGTGAATGGCTTCTATCTGACCTGATATAGCCTAAACAATGCCAAAATGTTTTTAATACAAATGAATGCATAAGAAATACTTTAAAAAACACGAGAAATGAACATGTTGGCACTGAGCCCGAAGCCACTGTCAGAAGATGGATAAGAGAGATACCTGGTGAATGGTGAGCCTGACGATGTACATGTGGACGTCCTCCTTGATCTCAATCTCATATCTCCCATGAGTCAACAGAATCAAGTCTTCTTTCTGCCACTGAATCTGTATATGCAATAATAAATACCATTTAGCACAGAACAATAATATTTCTGAGAATATATTGAAATGTTTTAATACTTTATGGCCATAATCTAACAAAGATGGCCATTATTTCATAAAAATGGCCATTATCTAACATAAAAAATTCTTATAATATATATAAATTAGCCATAATCTAACAAAGATGGCCATTATTTCAAAAGCATGGCCATTATCTAACATAACTTTTTTGATAATATATATATATAAATTCAAAGGTTTATTATTGTTTATAATTTGTCCACCAGGTGGCACTTACTTCAGGAGCAGGACTGGCAACGAGTTTGCACTCAAAGGTAACAGATTCTCCCTCGTTGACGCTCTGAGCTTTGGGTTTGGCGACCAATGAGGGAGCAATACCTTCCTCCACCTCCTCTGGTGCTGCAAAAACAGCCAAACAAAATATGCTAATTACCTCAATAAATCTCCCCATATTCTTTATTCATCATTTTATTTTTATAAAATTTAAATATTTTCAAAATAAATTTTCATACACTTTGATTTCATGCAAATAACACCATGCCATGCTGACCAGATAAAACACGAAAAAAAGATAAGCAAGATTATTTTCCTGTTTGTTTTGTTAACTCTACACCAGGTGGCAGGTGCACCTTATCCCCCAGTCCACCAGATGGCAGCACTGCTTACCTTCCACATCCTGTACTAGGATCTCGGCAGAACAAGTGGCCGTTCCCATCTCATTCTTAGCAGCCACAGTGTACTTGCCAGTGTCTTCTGGGAACACCTCCTTTATAACCAGTGAGCACAGATTATCCACGTCAAAGAACTGCAGGAAATCTGGAGAGGGTTCAATAAGTGTGCTCTCGTGGAACCAGGCCACGTTGGGGGTAGGCTTGCCAGTGATCATGCATTCTAGCCTCGCTGTCGACCCGTCCTGCACTGTGATACTTTTAAGAGGTTTGGTTACGGCAGGAGGGGAGGGCTCTCCAACAAAATCACCATCATCTTCTAAAATCAATCATCCAATGTTTTATCGATCTTTTTTTTCTCACCAAAGACCCACCACCAAATTTCTATCATCACTCTCTATTCACTGACAAAAAGTGGCTTAAATTTTCAAATCTGAGTCCTCATTTGAATAAATTCTGATTATGCCATTAATGCACGAGTTGTGAAATATGAAAAAGACAACTTGAAACTATGCATTGTAACAGATGGAGCCAAATATCTATATGGTCACGCATGACCATGACCAAATGAGGTCACGCATTGCCATATAGTGCCATGCAACATGACCAAATAGTACCACACAATGACTATGCATGACCAGATAATATCACACAATAACCATGAGTGACATTTTTGGTCATATTCATGCGTGACCAAATAGATGTTTGGCTCCAACTGGTTAGAATGTTATATATTTTGCAGCCTTTGAGTGATGTGCATATGGCGCTGTATACGCATGTAATAGATGCTTACTGCTTTCTCTTGGTATCTTGTCTATAGCCCTCTGTAGATGCTTGTTAATCATCTCCTCATAGACTTCCTGTTCCCGGAGATACTGCCCCGGTACCCAACCCTCCCTGTGGTTGAACAGTTTGCGCACAAACCACCAGTCGTTCTGCGAATCGTCGACCACCTCGACCTTCTCGCCCTCGTGGAGGGACATGACCTCATCCGACTCTGGGTCGTATGAACTGATGGCCACACACGTGTATACAAGGTCCTCCTCCGATACCTCCGACACCTCCGAGTGCATCAGCTCCTGCTTGGTGTCTAGTATCTCGGCCTCAAGCTCACTCTCCATGTCAACAGCCTCGCTTTGAGCCTTCTTATTCGCCTCGACCGCTAACAGTTTACTTTCCAGCAACTCTGGCGGAATCTTGGCATCCGACTTGGTGTGCAGATATATTATCTCTTCTATTTCCTTCTTCTTGCGGTACTCTTTCATGTCCGTGTCCGTTTTCACTTCTGTCTTTTCTTCCACTGAGAATCCTCCCTGTGGTGTCATCTCCATCTTGATTGTCTTCACCTGAGTCACTTTGGTTTCCACGGTAACCTCATCAAGAACCTGCATTTCTTCCGTCTTGATTGTCTTATCAGCCTCAAAGTTGATTTCTGACTGTCTCTCAATCTGATCCTGCCAGTTAAACAGAACATCCGGAGTCACTGTTACCTCATACTCATTGTCTTTTGCCTTTTCCTCTGGGCTGAGTTCGGCATCTTTCTTCTCTTCCGTATCACTCACAGCCTTAATCTGCGGCACACCATGGGAGGTACTGCCACCATTTGTTTTCACATTGAAAACTTTTGATTTTCCTTCCGTTGGCCCCTCATGGATTATCTTAGCTTCAATGTGAATGCTCTCAGAAACGATCGGTTCTGACTTTATCACGGTGGCGCTCTTGGTAGTTTCTGTCACGGTGGAAGTACGGCTGGAGATGGATTTATCTTTTACTTGAGTCACATTCTGTTCTGTTTCTTGGAGGACACCTTCATCGTGATGGACTGCGGCCTCTGATAGTTTTACCTCAGATAATTCTGGTACCTTATTTACCACAGGAGACTCCTCAACCTCGCTGATTTCCAGTACGGTGATCTTAATCCCGTCAACTTCCTCCGTGGTGGCCTGGCTGGCCGAGCTCCCGGAATCCGATATCATTTCTTTCTCCGCGTCTTCCTCCTTGTCGGGAGTGTCCCTCTCTGACTCGGACCCTGCCTCGGTGATGGTCGCTAGCGCCGCAGTCTCCGTCACTTTCTCCTTCACGGACATGTCCAGGACTGGCGTGTCGTCTTCTATCAGGTACTCTTGTTCAGACTCTGACGTGGTTTCATCACGACTTTCATCATCATCATCATCCTCATCATCATCATCATCCTCATCTTCATTATCATCAGTTGCGGAGCGAACTCCACTTTCTTGTATGTCTTCCCAGTCAAACTTATCTTCTTTAACCACTTCTCTCTTCACGATAATTTCCTCTTCTATTTCTAAAACCTTTTCCTTTTTCTTCTCACTTGACGGTTCTTTTTCTTTCTCATCGATACTTTCAGATTCAATAACAGATTCCGCACTCTCAGAGGAGTCTGACTCATCGCTACTGATCACCACGTCATCTACTACCTCTGACAAGACATTCTCCGCTTTCACTGGCTTAGATTCCGTCCCCGTTACCGTCTCCTCCGATAACACATCATCGGCTTTCAAAAGGTCAGATGGTGTGAGTACTTCTTCTACTGTTGTTGCCGTGTCAACAGATCCAGAAGTGTCTGAATCTGAACCAGACTCTAAAATCTCAAACACAAGGAGTTCCTTTTTAGGTGACCTTGTCAATTTTGTTTTGAGTTTTTTCAGCTCATCCATTCCATGATCTGACAATTTTCTAACCTCAGGCGACTTTTTATGTGTGTGGGACAATTCTTTTTGGTCTTGTTCTTTCTTTGGTGGTGGCAATAATTCTCTTCCTTCTTCTGTCTTTGGAGTTGGAGTTGGCTTTTTTGTAAAAGTTAGACCGAATTCTTTTATCTCTGGCTCTACCTTTTGAGTCAGAGATAACTCCTTTTTGTCTTGAGCTTTCTTTTGTGAGAGTAATAATCTTCTTGTGATCGATTCCTCCCTTTGAGTACCAAACAACTCTTTCTTTTCCGGCTCTCGCTTTTGAGCCACCTCTCGCTTTTGAGTCACCAACTCTTTTTTTGCTGGCTCTCGCTTTTGAGTCAAAAACAGCTCTCGCTTTGCTGGCTCTCGCTTTGCTGGCTCTCGCTTTTGAGTCACAAACAACTCTGTCTTTACTGGCTCTTGCTTTTGAGTCACATATGACTCTTTCTTTGTTGGCTCTTTCTTTGGAGGTGTTTTCCTAGTTTCAAAGACTCTGTGATCATCATGATAGAGCTCAAACTCTGAACGTTCTATTGTTCTGAGCTCTATATGCGAGATACTAACAGTTCTACGCTGTTCACTTTCTCCTGCTTCTAATGTTTTGAATGCCTCTGCTATAACACACAAACAAAACATGCCAACATCAAACATTTCAGACACTTTCTATAAAGTTGTCAAGGTTTCAAATTATTCAAAAAACCTTGTCAATTTTATAAAAGTCTCTGTTTATCATGCGATCAATCTATCAGTCTTTACAAAGCACATTTTAGTCAACATTTCAAAGAGAATTTAAATTAAATCAAAACAACATAAATATATGCAGTAACAAACACAAAACGTAAACAATTTCACACCTTTACTTGTTGCAATCATATCAAAATAAATATTAAAAAAATATTAACTATATCAACAGTTATAAAGAAATAGGATGGGGAACATGCAACAATTTGAACTTCATTTTTTTTTCACGATGCAAACTAAACATGAATCTCTGTGCATCAGTCGAGAGAGTAAGAAATGTTGGATTACCTGTAAAGGCTGGCGCTGCCTGGACGACCTGCACGGCTTCCTCCACCACCAGATCTGTAGTATCTGTGCCAAAATACATGCAAAATACGTCACATACTGACACTTGGCAAGATATATGTGCTGGCCTTTAAATGTTTTTGTCTTGTCAGAATGTGTGGTTTATGTATATGATTCTGAATGGTTGTATTCATTTTTTGAGAGAAAATGTGTTGTTCTTGTTTGTATCTACAACCTTTCCAGGCTATGTTAGGTCAGATCGAAAGAAGCCTGTCACCAGGACTCAATGCCCTACTCTTTTCTAAGAGAGACTTGTGATCTTGTTTTGCATTATAATACAGACAGGTGAGTTAATTTCCACTCCAACCTTGTTATTATAGCTGTATTGTGTATTTTGTGTTGACTGTGTTGATCAGGAATGAACAACTGTTTTCAAATATTCCAAATTTAGACATGAATTCTTTTTTAACAGAATTGTTTGAATAATGTACTCGGTTTTAAGAAAGATAAAATTTATAGTGTTATCAGCGTAATATTCACAAATATGTTTTTCATATTAAGTAGCTGAATTTCAAAACAAGAAAATGAGAAAACCAAAACTTAATGAATCCCCAATTTTTAGTATTTATTTTAACACAGATAAAGCTGTGAATTATACAATTTTGCAAAATTTAGAGTAATAAATGCTGTCTTGCTTGTATTTTTTATTTTTGTTTATTTAAGCTGTATGTAATTTAAGTGAACTTGTTTTGGTATTTTTTTATATCACATTAAACACATAAACTGCAGCATGCGGTCTACGTGAGAACCCAGGACTACCAGGCACAATGATTAAACACACTATCTAATGTTACATTATTATACAGTTGTAGACAAACATCTATACAGTCACGTATGAATGATCAAAGTCACGCACAACCATCGCATGAGTTATGCATCACCAAATAGCTATGCATGACCAGAAAGTCACACGCAATAGCCATGCATGACCTTTTGTGGTCATGTTTATGCATGACCAAATAGATGTTTGACTCCAACTGTTCATAAAAATGCAATATGTCTTGATTAACAGTTATGGTGTTTTGGTAATTAACGGCCAAAAAGGTATATTACAATTTCTATGAATATATTTGACTTGATACGTGCACATGTTGAAGCTAGATATGACCTTGGGCCTGGCATTCTGGGTAAAATGTGTCATGCTCAGTTCTATTCTATTAATCTGTGCAATATGCACCACGTTTCTATCATTCTACATTCTGAACATCAAACCTCAATGACACTCAAATGTGCAAACATAAATTTTACATTCATCATCACAAAATCAAAAATTATTTTTATAATTAAAGCATTCCATGTTTGAAATTAACATTTACTTGAAAATTAAACTTAAAAGAATACATGTCATAAAAGAAAATGCCTATGTATAAATATTAATTAGTGGGAGATATGTTTCTAGGGTATGTTATACCTGAAAGAGAAAAGTATCATTAAGGGTATAATAAGGAATAAATAATAACAAAAAGGTGTCAAAATAATTCTGTTTCTACTGTATCCTTGTGGGATTCCATGTAAATGATTGATCCATTGGTAACTGAACAAAATGTGACTCAAAAACTCAGTCAACTGAAGATTTGATAACTGAATGTGGTTACTGAATACTGAATCTAGCATTCCTGCATCATTCGCATTGTCACTAATCTTCCTAAGAGCGCCATTATCATGCTTTTTGCACAATGAAACTTTCTGAAATTGAAAACATATATTGCATATCATGCTTTACTAAGCTCAACATTGGGGCAATGAATCACAAACTACTTTTTTTCAACTTTTAACAAAGCTAGTTTGTCTCAAGTTCATTCTAATCATGCGTAACAACGGGCATACATGCTGTGGAAATAGAACAGACAGAATAAGAAAGTGACAACAAAATCAAAGAGTAATCTAAGACTACAACTGAAATAAGGAAAAACAAACAAAATGAGAGTAAAAGAGATAAAGAAGAATGATTAAAAGATATATAAAATAACCAGTTCATGGTAAGAAACAGAAAAATCTGAAACAGAAATAATTCTAGGGGAATTAATGAAAAAATAAATCAAGAGTAGAAAGTGGTTAGCACGAGATAACTGCAATCTGTTCATTAAGTGGATGCATACTGACTCCAGTAAGGTTAGAACTATGCAACATTGCCTGCGCTCTCTTTCCATAATGCAGTTTTCCTACATGCTGATATGTTTTATGGGTACCTGATGGTCCAATGCTGGTCACACCCACTGTGAACTCATCTGGAGCATCAACAAACTCCTCCTCAAATTGCTCTACCTCTTCAGGTTGCTCTCCGATGGTAGATTTTGTTGTTTTTGTTACAGACTTAAGAACTTGTATTTCTGGCTCTGAAACAACTTTTGTCTTTTTTATGATGGTTTTTTGGATAATACCTGAAGGGGTTACTTCTTCAATGACCTGTGTTTGTGTGTCCATGGGCTCAGCTTCAAGAAAAGCTGTTGCCATTGTAAATTCTTCAGGCTCCATTGAAACTGTTTCTGCAACCTTTGTCTTTTTAATTATGGTCTTTTTGACAGTACCCGATGGAGTTATTTCTTCAATGACCTGTGTTTGTGTGTCTGTGGGTTTAGTTTCTTCAGGAAAAGCTGTTACCATCGTAAATTCTTCAGGCTCCATTGAAACTGTTTCTGCAACTTTTGTCTTTTTTATGATGGTCTTTTTAATAATACCTGAAGGAGTTACTTCTTCAATGACCTGTGTTTGTGTATCTGTGGGTTCAGTGTCTTCCGGAAAAGCTGTTGCCATTGTAAATTCTTCAGGTTCCATTGAAACTGTTTCGGCAACTTTTGTCTTTTTTATGATGGTCTTTTTAATAATACCCGATGGAGTTACTTCTTCAATGACCTGTGTTTGTGTATCTGTGGGTTCAGTGTCTTCCGGAAAAGCTGTTGCCATTGTAAATTCTTCAGGTTCTATTGAAACTGTTTCTGCAACTTTTGTCTTTTTAATTATGGTCTTTTTGACAGTACCCGATGGAGTTATTTCTTCAATGACCTGTGTTTGTGTGTCTGTGGGTTGAGGCTCTTCAGTAAGAGCTGTTGCCACTGTAATTTCGTCAGGTTCCATTGATACTGTTTCTGCAACCTTTGTCGTTTTAATAATGGTTTTTTGGATACTACCTGATGGAGTTATTTCTTCAATGACCTGTGTTTGTGTATCTGTGGGTTCAGTTTCCTCTGGAAAAGCTGTGGCCATTGTAAATTCTTCAGGTTCCATTGAATCGGTTTCTGCAACCTTTGTTGTTTTTATGATGGTTTTTTGGATAATACCTGAAGGAGTTATTTCTTCAAAGACCTGTGTTTGTGTGTTTGTGGGTTCAGCTGTTGCCATCGTAAATTCTTCAGGTTCCATTGAATCGGTTTCTGCAACTTTTGTTGTTTTTATGATGGTTTTTTGGATAATACCTGATGGGGTTACTTCTTCAATGACCTGTGTTTGTGTATCTGTGGGTTCAGTTTCTTCAGGAAAAGCTGTTGCCATTGTAAATTCTTCAGGTTCCATTGAAACTGTTTCTGCAACTTTTGTTGTTTTTATGATGGTTTTTTGGATAATACCTGATGGGGTTACTTCTTCAATGACCTGTGTTTGTGTCTCTGTGGGTTCAGTTTCTTCAGGAAAAGCTGTTGCCATTGTAAATTCTTCAGGTTCCATTGAAACTGTTTCTGCAACTCTTGTCTTTTTTATGATGGTCTTTTTAATAATACCTGATGGGGTCATTTCTTCAATGACCTGTGTCTTTGTGTCCATGGGTTCAGTTTCTTCAGGAAAAGCTGCTGCCATCGTAAATTCTTCAGGTTCCATTGAAACTGTTTCTGCAACCTTTGTCTTTTTAATTATGGTCTTTTTGACAGTACCTGAAGGAGTTATTTCTTCAATGACCTGAGTTTGTGTGTCTGTGGGTTCTGGTTTCTTAGGGGCCACTTGAGTTTCTGTCTGTGCAGTTTCAACTTGAGATATTTCAAACTTTGTGTCAGTTTCAATTGGCATTACCATCTCAGATAGTTCTGTGATAATTTCTTGTGTTTCATCCCCATCAGGTGTTACCTGCTGTGCTGCAACCTTTGCTTCAGGCTGCATTTTGGTAGTGACCTTTGTTAGTTTTGTTTTAGTCACAGAGGGTACAACCATTTCAACAACATCGGGAACTACTTCCTTAGTCTCATCAGACATCAAAGTAACCTGCTGCTGTTCAACGTTGGATTCTGGTACTGTTTTAGTAGTTACTTTGGTAATTTTAGTTGTTTTAGTAATAGTTTCAGTGGGGGTGACAGTTTCAGTTACAAAATCAGGTATCAGTTCCTGAGGCAGTGCCTCTTGTTGAATCTGGACATTTTGGGTGATGACCTGACTCTCAGGTAATTTCATTTGAGCTGTCTGAAGTGGGGTTTGTACTTCAAATCCTTTTATCTCTTCTACAACATCAGACTGAACAGGTTCTGTCTGCTCAGTATCTGATGGTACGATCTGAGGTAAAACCTGACTGGTTTGCACGGTTGACCTCTGTGCTTTTGTCAAAGTTTTAGTGACTGGTTTACTTTGAACCTCAGATACAAATTCTGGATGTACATCTGATGCCTCTTCCAAAACCATTGCAACCTGTTGGGATGACACCTGTTGTGGCTGGGGCATTTCAAGAGCTGCCTTACCTGTTTTGAACACCACATCATGTGTTGCCATGGTTTGCCCTTCAGGCATAACAAATCCCTCTTGAGTGAATTCTGTAGTAATGGTTGTCTTTTGTTCTTGAACGTGGATCTCCATAGGAATAGTCTGGGCTACAGTTCCTACTTCTGACGGAGTTTCAGCAACACTGATCATCTCGGGCAATGGTGCCTGAAGTCCTTCCTGAATCATTTCTGTTGTCATTACACCTTGTTGTTCTGCAACTCGTATCTCTGTTGGTTTCCCCTTGACAGCTGTCACTATCTTGGTCTGAACTTGACCTGAGGAGGCTTCTTGCATTGTCATGGTCTGCTCCATGAGTTCAGTCATTTCCATTGTAAGCTTAGCTTGCTGTTCTTGGAGGAACATCTCTTTTGGTAGAGCTTTGACTGCTGTCGTAGTTTTTGCTGTGACGTCTGTTGTAGTCACTTCTTCAGAAGCATCAACAAATTCTTCTTCAAAACTTTCATCAGAGGTGACAACAGATAACTGCACCTCTGCATGTTGAGTTGGCATTTCTAACTGAGCAGTAGTAACCTCAGACATGACCTCTACGGGGGCTACCGTTCTACTTGTCAGAGCTCCAACTTCTCTTATTTCAGGTTTGTGTATAGCTTGTTGTTGTTCTTCGACCTGAGTGAGGACCATACCAGATCTCTGGGCTGTGGTCATCATTTTTTCTGTGACTTCTTCAGTCTTGATTGTCTGGGCAGTGTCTACCACAAATTGTAGCTCTTCACTAGTAACCTCTTGTGGTAGCATAGCAAATTGCTCCAAAACCTGGGTCTGAGCTGGACTGGTCTTCTGAGCTGATTTGACTTGGATCACAACCTGGGATGGCTGGACACCTTCTGTCACTAGCGCCATCTGCTCTGCCACTTGTTCTGCAGTAAGTTGAGCAGTTTGTTCCATAACCTGGATGGTCTGTGGCTTTCCAACAGCAGCTTTATGAGTTTTTGTTACTACTTTAACTGTAGTAGCTGACTCACTTGGCTGAATGCTTTCTACTTCACTGACAATCTCTGATGTTACAGTTGTCTTCTGGGTAGCAACCTGGGCCATCATCGGCATCTTGGAAGTAGCCATAGTTACTTGTTGTGTAACCTCAGCTGGCACGACAGCCTCAGCAAGGTGTTCTTGTATTTCAGCTGTGATCATTTCTTCCTGGGCTTGGGCTTGTTGAACTGATACTTGCATCTTTGTTGGTTTGCCCACTGTTGCCTTTTTGACTTGTTTAGTGACTTCAGCCGGCACGACAGCCTCAGCAAGATGTTCTTGTATTTCAGTTGTGATCATTTCTTCCTGGGCTTGGGCTTGTTGAACTGAAACTTGCATCTTTGTTGGTTTGCCCACCGTTGCCTTTTTGACTTGTTTAGTGACTTCAGCCGGCACGACAGCCTCAGCAAGATGTTCTTGTATTTCAGTTGTGATCATTTCTTCCTGGGCTTGGGCTTGTTGAACTGATACTTGCATCTTTGTTGGTTTGCCCACCGTTGCCTTCTTGACTTGTTTGGTGACTTCAGCTGGAACCACAGCTTCAGCAAGGTGTTCTTGTATTTCTGCTGTTATCATCTCCTCTGTAGCCTCCTGGGCTTGTTGAATAGAAACCTGCATCTGGGCTGGTTTGCCAACTGTTGCTTTAGTAACCACTTGTTTTGTATCCACAGTTACCGCTGTTTCTAAAGGTTGGACGCCTATCTCCTGCAAACCTTCTACCTGCATAGTAATCTGCTGTGGAGCTGCTTCCATCACTTTACGCCCTTTAATTTGTGCAGTTTTGATTTGTGTCTTTTGGACCTTTTGTGAAGCTACTGCTTCCTTAGTTGAGGATTGTACCACTTTAACAGATTCTGTCTTCAGTACTGAAAGTTGAAACAGATAGAAAAAGGAATGAAACATTTAAATAGTTTAAACGTTCATTTAAGCAATCATGCTCATGCATTAACTGTTCAATGCATACTTCTGCGACATGCCTCGCTGAGATGCATATATCTATGGAGCTAAAAAGTAAAATAAAAATACATTTCAAAGGCTTTATCAACATGAGAATATATAACTTTGAACTATTTGATCAAACTCTTTGTTGATTTGTTATCATGTAAAAATAAAATTCATGATACAACTGTCAAATCAACAGACAAAATTATAAATGACAATTATATATGTATATATTTCATTAGCATATCCATGCAACATTCTAAATAAATCTCAGATATTTACAAACAAATTTAACAAATCAATAACATCACAGAGCGAAACATTTCTGAGACAGGTATTTGCAAATCTGCTATTGAAGCACAAGACATTTACAGATATAAAATTACAAAACTGTGACTATTCATAAACAAAATCAAGTAAAAAGTAAATGTCTGTCTGTAAAAGCATAAAAATAGTTTTGTGTAATGTTAATGTATGTTATGAGATGTAAACATGATCCTGAAATCAAATAAAATGAAATGAACTGAAGATCTATGAACTTATTCAATAAAGAATACTACCAAGTAACTGAAATTACTGATACAATCAAATTTGCATTTCTATGAGGAAACAAGATGCATTATGACTATAGATACTAAAATCATATTTCAAGATGTTATTTTCTTTTTTCAGAAAAGCTGCGTGATCATGAACTTAATTCAAATCATCTATTAACTCAAAACATAAAATAGTTATACTTGCCCAAAGGAGATGGCATTCGTCAGAAAGAAAGAAAATAACATGCACAAGCAGAGAAATTTGTAAAAATGAGAACTGTGCAACAGTAAAAAAAACAGAATGTGCATTGTACTTTGTGTACTGGAAATCATGATCAAGAGAAAATGAAAGAGATAAATTCTAGAGAAAACTAGCATTGCTCTGACCTATTTTTGCATCAGCTAAGAAGATGCTAGAAGATGGCCATGCAAAAGAAATGGCTAAAATCTGTTGTCAAGATAAAGAATGTTGCAATAAAATATCCTGAAACTATCTGAAAAAGACATTCAAGCATACAAAACTGTGTTGATCTACATCAGAAAGCTTCTTCTTTGAGTTAACTGGTTGAAGTTCTATGAACATGCTTCTCCATATTTGTTTCTTTATGAAACAAGAACTATGTAGTTCAAAGCGTGCAGCTACCATGCCATGACAAGCTGCCAAGTTATACCTTCTTCAGTTGCAGGAACTGCTGTATCATCAGCTTTAAACACAGATGCAGCAACTTCAGGTTCTTCAGATGCTTCGACAAACTCTTCTGATGCTTCAACGAATTCCTCCTCTTCTTGTGGGATGACAAAGGTAATTTCTTCATCTGTTCTGTCAATGACATCCATCTCAGTGGATATTTGGGTACTTTTTAACTGAAGTGTCATGGATTCCTCAGGCTGGGTGGCTGGTATGGAGAGAACAGCCTCCTCCACAATGTCACTTATCTGTTCAGGGATCACCTCCTCAGTAGGTTTCTGATCCATTGCAATTTCATGTTCAACACTCAAATCCTCAGCCATCTTAACACTTTCTTCAACCATTTCTGTTGGTTGAACAATGACCATTTCCTCAGAGATAACAGATTCGCCAGATTCCGGAGCAAACTCTACCTTTTCTGTTACACCAAATCTAACCTTCTTTCCTCCCTTCTGTTTTGTTTTTTCCACTACATCTATTTCAATTTTCTCTTTAGCAGTTGGTTGTGGTATCTGAACTTGCTCTGTCATTTCTAGTGTGAAAGTCTCAGTTTCACTTGGCTGTTGAAGATCAAATGTATCTGAGGCATCTAAGAAAGCTTCAGACGCTTCCACAAATTCCTCTTCCTCAGTCATGTCAGGTTTAAATTCAAGACTTTGTGAAACAGTCATCTGAATATCTGTAGGTTTATCTTGTTCTTCAATTATTTTTGTCTCCAAAGGTTCACCTACTGTAATAAACATTTCACTATCCACTTCTTCTGGCTTAATATCTACAACCTGTTCACCAACAGTTGCCATTTCTATTTCCTTCTTTTCAATTTTCATTGTTTCTGTAAACTCAGTACCTGGTTGTAAAATCTCACCCTGTTCTATGGGTCTACCCTGATCTGAGTAATCAAGAGTCAATTCAAATGTCTGCTCCTGCTCACTTACATCTGGTAACATCATTTTGGCTACGTCTATGGAAGGTTCTTGTACACTGAATTCTGACTGAACATGGATAGGTTGTTCCTGAATTGCTAATGGTCTGGGCTGTTGGACTGTTGCTGTACCTGTCCCTGTCTCTATCTCACATGGTTGTAAAGTCTCACTGGACATTAATGTCAGCTTTTCTGTCTGGAGAGTCTGTACATTTTGTTCATCAATCTTAGTGAACTCAGGTAATTGTATCGAAACACTTTTAGTATCTGATGTGATTTCAGTTGGTATTACACTTTCTTGGGACTGAACATGGAGAGTTTCTGTAACTGTTTCAGGTAACAGTTCTGATACCTGTTCAGACACTTTGCTTTGGTGTGGCTCTTCTACAACAGCTTTAACAGTTTGCATCAAAATTTGGGAAGGTTGCATTTGTGCCTCTGTCTGTTCATCAGCATATTCAGAGACAAGTTCTGTTTGAAATTCAGCAACTTGTTCCATGATGTTTGCCCCATGAGGCTTGTCTATCTTAACTGATGTGTCAAAAGTCACTTGAGTCAACTCACCAGATTCAGAAACCTCTGAAGGCAGGTCACTTACAAGCTCTTGGGTCAGTGTAATGAACTGTTCCTGTGCTCCTGTGATGGGCTTACCTTCAGTGACAGCTAAATCAATTTGCTTGTGTATATCCTGAAGGGTTACAGTTTCACCAGCAGGCAACATTAAACCCTCATTGACAAGCTCTTGTGTCAATTGCACAATTTGTTCTTTAACTTCAGTTAATTTCTTGCCTTCTACTGCAGCTGCAGAGAGCTGCAATTCTACCTGTTGTGGTGATATCTGGTCTGATATCATAATACTTTCAGCTGTTGACACACTTTCTTGGGGTAGCTGTGCAATTTGTTCCAAAACTTTTGAGGATGGTTTACCCTCAGTGGTTGCTTTTGCAACTAGGATTTTAATCTCTTCCGGTGCAATGGTTTCTCCAGAAGGCAGAGTGTCAGTTTCACTGACTAACTCTTGAGACAGCTTAGTAAACTGCTCTTGGACCTCTGTTAAAGGTTTTCCTTCCATAGCAGCCTTCTGAATCTGTTGTTGAATATCTTGAACAGAAACACTTTCACCAATGGGTAGAGATAAGCCTTCGCTTACAAGTTCCTTCGTGAGTAATGAGAGCTGTTCCTGAACTTGCATTAAATCTTTACCTGTAACAGAGGCTGTTGAAATGCTTACCTCTACATGTTGGCTTGTTGCCTGTTCTGGTGACTGTACAGTTATCCCTTCACCCACAAGTTCCTGTGTGTCAAAGAAGACTTGCTCTTTAATTTGAGTCAAAGGCTTTGTTGTGACTGCTTTTGAGATCTGAAATTTTATCTCTTTGGGCACCACAGTATCACCTGTTGGTAATGAAGCTGTGTCACTTACTAATTCTTGTGACAATCTGAAGAACTGTTCCTGAGCTTGGGAAAGTGGAATGCCCTGATCAGCCGCTTGGTCAATCTTTTGCTTGATCTCTTCTAAAGAAACTGATTCACCAACTGGGAGATCGAGACCTTCAGACACAAGTTCTTGTGTCAATTGAGCCAGTTGCTCCCCTACCTGTGATAAATATTCACTTCCAACAACAGCTTTTGACACTTGCACTTCCACTTTCTGGGGTGCTAGCTCTTCAGTTTCTGCAAATGATACTTCCCCCAGAGTTTCCGGAATCAACTCAGTTATCTGTTCACTTGTCTGAATCACAGGTTTTTGTTTAACAATACCTGTTGAGATGTATACCATAGTTTCCTTTGGGCTGACAATTTCACCAGTGGGCAGTGTTAAACCTTCGCTACCAAGCTCTTGTGCCAATTCAGCCAACTGTTCTTTTACATGCATGACAGGTTTTCCTTCTACAGCAGCCTGTTCAATTTGCAACTGAATTTCTTGAAGGGAAACACTCTCACCAATTGGCAGGGTTACACCTTCATTTGCAAGTTCTTGAACTAATTGGGTAAACTGCTCCTGGACTTGGGTTACATTTTTGTCAGTTACAGCTGCTGAGGAAAGTGTGACATCAACCTTTTGCTGTGAAACCTCTTGTGGAGCAGGTATGATCATAGATTCAACAGCAACTTCCTGGCTCATACCAGTAACCTGTTCTTTAGTCTGTGTTACAGGCCTCTTTTCAACAGCTGCCCTTGAAATTTCTATCTGGATTTCACTTGGGGTCAAATTTTCACCTGGAAGTGAGGTGGTGCTTTCACCAACCAATTCCTGTGTAAGTTTTACGAGCTGTTCCTGTGCATGAGACACTGGTTTTCCTTCTTTTGCTGCTTTTTCTATGTATTCCTTCACCTGTTCCAATGTGACAGATTCACCCTCAGGTAGTTGAACACCTTCACTTACTAGATCCAGTGTCACCTGAGCCAACTGTTCCTTGACCTGTGTCAGTTTCTTACTCATAACACTGGCTGTGGCTATCTTTACCTGGACATTTTGTGGAGTAAGTTCCTGTTCAGTGGGAATAATAATTTCCTCGCCTATCAACTCTGGGGCTAGTTCAGCCAATTGCTCCTCTGCCTGTGTCACAGGCATTCTTAGTGTAGAAGCAGTGCTGATCTGGATCTGTGTCTCAGATGGGATAAGAACCTCAGCTGTGGGTATATCTAACCCTTCATTCACAAAGTCTTGTACAAACTTTGTAAGTTGTTCTTGTGCACGAGCAACGGGTTTACCTTCAATGGATGCTTTGTCAATCTGCAACTGAATTTGCTCTAGACTAACAGTTTCTCCTACAGGTAAGGTGATTCCTTCACTCACTAGCTCTTGTGTCAGCTGAGCTAACTGTTCCTGGACTTGAGTCACTTTCTGACCCTCTATGGCGGCAGATGAGATATGAACATCTACCTGATGTGGCATTATTTCATGTCCAGCTGGAATAGGAATGCTTTGTGTTTGTAATTCTTGGGAAAACATAGCTTCTTGCTCTTGTATTTGAGTCACAGGTTTCCGTTTTATAGAAGCCATTGAGGTATCTACTGTAAATTCTTGGGGTGTGGCAATTTCAGCAGCAGGAAAACTGACACCTTCATGAACGAGCTCTTGTGTTATTTGACTGAGCTGTTCCTGAACCCTTGTGACAGGTTTTCCCTCAGTTGCTGCCTGATTGATTTGCAACTGTATTTGTTCCAATGTGATAGACTGACCTTCAGGTAACACTATTCCCTCACTCACAAGCTCTTGTGTCAAGTGTGCTAATTGCTCCTGAACCTGTACAAGTTTCTTACCCTCAACAGCTGCTGTAGATATTTGAATCTGCACTTGCTGTGGCATGAGAACTTGTCCAGCTGGAAGCACAATCCCTTCACTTACATGTTCTGGACTCAGATCTTTCATCTGTAATACAACTTGTGTCTGAGGTTTATGTTCAACATCTGCTGAGCTTGTCATTATTGAAACTTCCTGCAAGGCTGCTGTCTCACCTTGTGGAACTGTAATACCTTCAGAAACCACTTCAGGACTAGCTATTGTTTCTTGTTCATAAACTTTTGTTTCTTTTTTATCTTCTACTTTGGCTGTAGAAATATGAACATCGATAGATTTTTCCAGAACCGTTTCTCCAACAGGAACAGTAATTCCCTCACTCACAATTTCATGAGAAGACACCTGTTCACTAGCTTGTGATTCTGGTTGTTCTCCAACAGCCATAGCTGGAAGCTGAAATGTCATTTCTGCAGGAGCTACTGTCTCCCCTATTGGCACGGTCATAGATGTGGAGACTATCTCTGATGGGATATCTATTACCTGCTCATGAACTTGTGTCTCTTTTCTAGCTACAAACTGGCCTGTGGATATATCGATTTGAACCTCTCCAGGAGTAACCACTTCACCAGACGGGATGGTCATTGATGTGGAAACAAATTCTGGTTGTATATCAGTAACTTGTTCATGGACCTGAGTCTGCTGTTCCGGCTGTAATTCTGCAGTTGAAATGGTCATTTGGGTTTGTTCAGATGTTGCACTTTCACCGATTGGTATTGTCATTGTGGTGGCAACAGTCTCTGCTTGTATTTCAGAGACCTGTTCAAGGACTTGGGTCTGAGGTTTAGACTGGACCTTCATTGTACTAGTCTGTGTTTGGATCTCTTGAGGAGACATAGCCTGTCCTACCGTTATCTGGAATTCTTCCAGAACAGTCTCTGGGTGAATATCCATTTTTTGCTCCACCACTATTGCCTCTTTGGGCATTGTAACCTGTGCTGTGCTTATTTCAGGTTGGACCAGTACACCCTGAGATGTCTCAGTGAGTGGTAAAGTTACAGTTTCACTATATCTCTCAGGGCTAACATCCAATGTCTGTTCACCAACCTTTGTTTGTATTACACTTCCTGAACTCACTTCAAGCTGAATCTGCTGAGGCTTGGTCACTTCAAGAGCATGTGTTGTCACCTCTGTTGATTTAATCACCTCAGTGACTTGCTCCTCAACCTGCTCTTCATGGGGCTGCTGAATTTGAGCTGTACTGATCTCAAATTGGATTGGCTTTCCTGCTTCTAATTGTCCTTCAGGCTGGATGGCTATTTGTTGTGAAACTATATGAGATTTGCTATCCTGGGGTTTATCTGTTGTCAACTGTGCAATCTCCATTGTAAATGATGAAGTGGAAACCTCTTCTGGTGCATCAAAAAATTCTTCGTCTGCAATACTTTGCTCTTTGACCAGTACTTTCTGATCTTGAGAATGCACCTCTTTTTGGATATCAAGCTGTACACTTGACACTTCCTGAGCAGGCTTCTGTGGTTGGAAGCTTGTTTCAGTTACTATTGTGACCTTCTCCGTGGTTTCTAAAGGCTTGGCTAAAATAAAACACCAATACAATATTATGTTAATAAAGACAGAAGGTAGAATGAATGATGATTTATCTCTTAGTGAAAATATACCAAGAAAGCATTAATACAATTTTGTTTATATTGATGGTGAGAGAATGAAATGTATATTTTGATAGTGTGTAGGATGCACAATGTATCATGCTTTGAGTCAACATTCCTGTTAGGTACAATACCTTTAGAAAATGGGAATAGAAATGTCTACAGAAAATAACATGAAAATGTCTCAATAAATGATGAAGTATATTA
This sequence comes from Amphiduros pacificus, assembly GCA_949316495.1. Classification (NCBI taxonomy): domain Eukaryota; kingdom Metazoa; phylum Annelida; class Polychaeta; order Phyllodocida; family Hesionidae; genus Amphiduros; species Amphiduros pacificus. The sequence goes on from OX439011.1 coordinate 20,217,343, forward strand.
ACATTTATAGAAACAAACAATGAAAAGAAACAAATCTGACAAACAAATAAAGATGAAGTGAATGATCTTTGAGATTTACATTTTTCAACAAATATTTTAGTAAGAAGAGAACATTAGTACAAAATGATTCAAAAATAATTTGTTCTAAAACCATGCTCCTGAAATACTGAATCCTTATCATGATACATAATGGCTATAATGCACTGGGAAAGTTACATACCTACATACAGAACTGAAAAATACTGTCAAGAGAAATGAAATAACTAGATTGTAAATTGAAAACATAATAGTTCTGAACAGAAAGTACTAAGAGCTTTAAAATCCTATTTAGAAGAAAAACACTATGCATCTTCATAAGCACTTATAATCTAATACCTAAAGCTAAAGTTTTCTTTTTCTCAATTTTCCCAGAAGAAATAAAAGAAGTACTACTTCGTATCATTCCACTTCTCTATGTTATATACTAACTGTAAATCATACATATCCCTATGAAGTATTTTATTTTTATTTCCATTTCTCCTCTTGTGTATCATGCTTCCCATGCTTTGTACAAGATGCGCAATTCTAAGCATTTGTCATATTTGGTTGTAAATGTACCTTGAGTCTCTGAAATGTCTGTTTTCAATGGAGTTCCTGCTTGCTCTGGCTCTGAGGCACTGGGAACCCCATCAACACTCTCTGTGGGTGAATGCTTTTCAGCTCTAGTCACAATTTCTGGTATTATGTCTTCCTCAGATATGCTTGGTGCTTCAGATATCGATTCACACACTTCTTCAGTTGTTGTCTGCAATGTTTCATCTTCCTCTGATATTATTAATATCTGAGGAGCATGATGAGCCTTCCTTATCAATTCAGGCATTATCTCTTCCTCAATAATTACTGCATCAGTTTTTGCTTCGACGTCCATTTTATCTTGCAGTTTTTGCTCAAGATACTCTCCTATTTCTGTCATTGACTTCTGAATAATATCTTCTGCCATTGTTTCCCCTATCTTTGTTTCACATTCTTCTTTCTTTTCTTCTTCAAGTTCTACTTCCTTCACAATGGTTGATATCTTGTCGAAATTTTTCATGTGAACCTCTTCTTTTATCTCTTCTGATAATGACAGCGAGAGTGTGCTTTTCACGTCTGGCGTTTGCTCTTCAGCAGTTTCCCTGGCAGGGGTAATTTCAACCATGCTCCTGTATATATCTGCTTCCTCGCTTTCAGGCAATATTTCAATTCCCACTGACTGTATTTCATCCTCCTTTTCACTTGTTTCTTTTGAAGGTTCTTCAGTGTCTGACTCAGGCCTCACTAAAATTTCAACCTCTGCCTTTTCTGTAATTTGGGGAACATCAACATCGACTGGTATTTCATCTGTGACATGCACAATCGGGGTGAGATGAGCTCTGTCAATTAGTTCTGGATATACCTCTTCCTCGCTCACAATTTGTAATCCATGCTCTTCTGTCACGACAGTTTCTTCAGTTTGCTGCTCTTTTACCAGTTCACCATATTCGTCCATACATGATTTCATTATTTGTTCTACCACTGTGGTGGTCCAGGGAACGATCGCATCACAGGGCTTTTCCACTTCAGTCTGCATTGTTATTGATAATTCGGATCTATCATTTCTTTCTTTATCTTCTTCTTCACTATCTATCTTGCTTTTAGGGAAATGTATTATTACTTCTTTGCCAAGCTCTTGTCCTTCTAATGGAATCTCAAATGTCAGCTCTGAAGTCTTGGGAGTTTTATCTTCATTAACTCTAACTGTTACTGTAGACACTTGATTTTCATCCGGACTTTCTGTGTCCTTTATCTCTATCTTATGTTCACTACTTTGGGTCATTTCCTGACCTGTTATGACATCTTTTGGTGTCATTCTATCTACTTTAATATTAGATAAATCAATCTCTTCTAACCCTGGCTCTTTCATTTGGACAGTGATGTGTACCTTTTCTTGCTCTGCTTGCACCACTAATGGACTTAACTCTAAAGTCTCTTCAGTAACTGCTTTCTTTTGTGTACCATCCTCTATTATCTCTTCCACTTGAAACTTGGCTTCTATTTCCTGTTCAATCATTTTTGCAACATCAATCTGTGCTAGGCATGGTTGAGAGAATTCCTCTGATGGTGTCACAAACCCTTCTTCTTCTTCTTCTTCTTCTTCTTGATTTAAACATACTTCCATGATTTCAGGGGAAACCTCAAGTATTGCTTCAACAGCATGCACAGGTTTCTGTTGTGTGATAGAAACAAGATTTGTCTGCTCTGTTACTATTGCAAGTTCCACAGTCTCATCTTTATTTTCATCCACTTCTGTTTCTGTTTTACTTGTTATATCCCAAATATTTGTGATTTGTGAATCTTCAAGCTCTTTCTTGATGGGAATTTCTGATGTACTTATTTCCACCTTTGTGTGCTCTTTGGCTAGTGTTGTGACCTGGTCATCAGATGCAATCTTTCCAGTTACTTTCACCTCAAATGTAACCTCTTTTTGTCCAGGTGTAGGTTCAACTGGAATGACCAAAGAAGAGGTTTCCAGTTTTGGAATATTGTCATCCTGTAATCTTTCCATGGAATCTTTTCTTGTATGGAGAGAAAGTTGTGGCTCCAAAGTTATGGATTGTGGTGTCTCATCCACTTGAACCTGGCTTGGAGTGGATATTTCTACGACCACTTGTGCATCTGTAACGGCCTCATCTTCGATGCTTAAATGTTGCATGGATATTTGTGTTGTGATGGGAGATGCAGATTTGATCTCTTCAGTTACGTCAGTCACTGGCTCAGAGGTAGCAATTTCTTGAAGCACACCCTCAACAATTTGTGGAGCCTCCATCTGAACTATGATTTCCTGCAGCTGAACTTGGTGTTCTGCTCTCTGTGTTGCTTCGCCTGTCACTGTACCCTCAACTATAGATGGCAGAGAAATCTCTGTGACAACAGATGGCGCTTCCTCTGTCACTGCGGTTTCCACTATAGAGGGTGTAGACATCTCTGTGACAACAGATGGCGCTTCCCCTGTCACTGTACCCTCAACTATAGATGGCAGAGAAATCTCTGTGACAACAGATGGCGCTTCCTCTGTCACTGCGGTTTCCACTATAGAGGGTGTAGACATCTCTGTGACAACAGATGGCGCTTCCTCTGTCACTGCAGTCTCCAATATAGATGGTGTAGACATCTCTGTGACAACCGATGGCGCTTCCTCGGTCACTGTAGTCTCCACTATAGATGGTGCGGACATCTCTGTGACAACAGATGGCGCTTCCTCTGTCACTGCAGTCTCCACTATAGATGGTGTAGACATCTCTGTGACAACAGATGGCGCTTCCTCTGTCACTGCAGTCTCCACTATAGATGGTGTGGACATCTCTGTGACAACAGATGGCGCTTCCTCTGTCGCTGCAGTCTCCACTATAGATGGTGTGGACATCTCTGTGACAACAGATGGCGCTTCCTCGGTCACTGCAGTCTCCACTATAGATGGTGTGGACATCTCTGTGACAACAGATGGCGCTTCCTCTGTCACTGCAGTCTCCACTATAGATGGTGTGGACATCTCTGTGACAACAGATGGCGCTTCCTCTGTCACTGCAGTCTCCACTATAGATGGTGTGGACATCTCTGTGACAACAGATGGCGCTTCCTCTGTCACTGGAGTCTCCACTATAGAGGGTGTAGACATCTCTGTGACAACAGATGGCGCTTCTTCTGTCACTGGAGTCTCCACTATAGATGGTGTAGACATCTCTGTGACAACAGATGGCGCTTCCTCTGTCACTGCAGTCTCCACTATAGATGGTGTGGACATCTCTGTGACAACAGATGGCGCTTCCTCTGTCACTGCAGTCTCCACTATAGATGGTGTGGACATCTCTGTGACAACAAATGGCGCTTCCTCTGTCGCTGCAGTCTCCACTATAGATGGTGTGTACATCTCTGTGACAACAGATGGCGCTTCCTCTGTCACTGGAGTCTCCACTATAGATGGTGTAGACATCTCTGTGACAACAGATTGCGCTTCCTCTGTCGCTGCAGTCTCCACTATAGATGGTGTAGACATCTCTGTGACAACAGATGGCGCTCCCTGTGTCACTGCAGTCTCCACTATAGATGGTGTAGACATCTCTGTGACAACAGATGGCGCTTCCTCTGTCACTGTAGTCTCCACTATAGATGGTGCGGACATCTCTGTGACAACAGATGGCGCTTCCTCTGTCACTGCAGTCTCCACTATAGATGGTGTAGACATCTCTGTGACAACAGATGGCGCTTCCTCTGTCACTGGAGTCTCCACTATAGATGGTGTGGACATCTCTGTGACAACAGATGGCGCTTCCTCTGTCACTGCAGTCTCCACTATAGATGGTGTGGACATCTCTGTGACAACAGATGGCGCTTCCTCTGTCACTGTAGTCTCCACTATAGATGGTGTGGACATCTCTGTGACAACAGATGGCGCTTCCTCTGTCACTGTAGTCTCCACTATAGATGGTGTAGACATCTCTGTGACAACAGATGGCGCTTCCTCTGTCGCTGCAGTCTCCACTATAGATGGTGTAGACATCTCTGTGACAACAGATGGCGCTTCCTCTGTCACTGGAGTCTCCACTATAGATGGTGTAGACATCTCTGTGACAACAGATGGCGCTTCCTCTGTCGCTGCAGTCTCCACTATAGATGGTGTAGACATCTCTGTGACAACAGATGGCGCTCCCTGTGTCACTGCAGTCTCCACTATAGATGGTGTAGACATCTCTGTGACAACAGATGGCGCTTCCTCTGTCACTGTAGTCTCCACTATAGATGGTGCGGACATCTCTGTGACAACAGATGGCGCTTCCTCTGTCACTGCAGTCTCCACTATAGATGGTGCAGACATCTCTGTGACAACAGATGGCGCTTCCTGTGTCACTGCAGTCTCCACTATAGATGGTGTAGACATCTCTGTGACAACAGATGGCGCTTCCTGTGTCACTGCAGTCTCCACTATAGATGGTGTAGACATCTCTGTGACAACAGATGGCGCTTCCTGTGTCACTGCAGTCTCCACTATAGATGGTGTAGACATCTCTGTGACAACAGATGGCGCTTCCTCTGTCACTGCAGTCTCCACTATAGATGGTGTGGACATCTCTGTGACAACAGATGGCGCTTCCTGTGTCACTGCAGTCTCCACTATAGATGGTGTAGACATCTCTGTGACAACAGATGGCGCTTCCTCTGTCACTGTAGTCTCCACTATAGATGGTGTGGACATCTCTGTGACAACAGATGGCGCTTCCTCTGCCATGGGAATCTCCACTATAGATGGTGTAGACATCTCTGTGACAACAGATGGCGCTTCCTCTGTCACTGCAGTCTCCACTATAGATGGCAGAGATATCTCTTTGACAACAGATGGTGCTTCCTCTGTCGTGGAAATCTCCACTATAGTTGGTGTAGACATCTCTTTGACAACAGATGGCGCTTCCTGCACAACTTCACTAAGGACAACGATACTTTGACTTTGACTCTGATACGCTGCACTATCACTGTGAACTGCGTTGTCTAACTCCGGTTTTATTTCCCGCTGAATACTCGACACATGTACTTGTGTCTCCCCATCTCCAATCAGTTCTGCTGAGTGAGTTTCTACCTGAATACTTTGCTCAGCAATTGGCATTGTGGCGGTTATTTTGGCATCACATATGTGGGAGTCTATGACTACCTGACTCAAGCTAGAGACTAACATCTCTGCATTCTCTCTATCAGCTAGTGGTTCAGGACTTTGAACGTGAGTCCTTTCTTGGCCCACTTTAACCACGGCTATTTCTCCCTCAGTCACTGAGGTCTGTGCCAGAAGTTGCGGCCGTTGAGCGATATCCTCAGTATTCTCTGGAACAGTGTCTTCACTCTGAGGTGCTAATGCCCCAACCGAGACGTTTTCTGCTATGGTTGTCAGGTCTCGTAACCCTGGCAACTGCCCGGTAGAGACCACCTCTTTCTTCACCAACACAGGGGATTGTTCTGGTGGGGGTAAACACAAGGGAATACAACAGTCAAACACAACATCAAAATTAATATCGTCTGGACAGTTTATGATATAATATACCTGATGTAAGCAAAACCAAAAGTTCTGAGAAATGTAAATGAACTTAGAAGTGCAAATGAATTTGTGTGAGCAAGATGAGAAAGTAAACATGAAATGAAAAAAAGTCGACATAACAGAAAGACAAAGTCAAACAAATATCATAAGGAAATATGCAAATATAAGAAAATATGCAAATTAAACATGAACAGAAAAACAATAAAATATGTAATGTAAAACATTGATGAAGAACATAAAGTATAAGATTCTCAATGATTTGTGTACCACTGTTTGGCACTGACCTATCTGCAACCTTTTAGTCCTGAAAAAATAACTCAACATGCTATAACATTATGCAGCATCACTACAGTTATATCAGATAAAGTTAATCAATGCAGTTGTAGCAACCAATTTGCTTCTCAGTTTTAAATATCATAAAAATTAATTGAACATTATTACAGAAATGACAACTACATTGATTAACTTCACTACATTAAGCAGAGTATGATAGAATATATCTGTGTATGTGAGTCTTATATTCTACTGTTTTCATCCATTCATTACAGCAGCAGGCTGGTTGGTGTCAGAGTTAATGCATATACCTTTTATAACTAACAAGTGGCCCCTGATATCAGCATCTGATTGCTTTACTAATCAATGCAACTCAGGGTGTAAATGGCTCATGTGGAGATTACACATGACTCACATACCATTTATAACTACTTGTGCACCAAGTGACTCTGATAGGCCCATATTGGGTTAATCCACTGCTTTACTAATATATATGACTCAAGCAGCAAATGACTCACATGGAGAATACTCATGACTCACATGAGAATATGCATGACTCACATGGAGAATATGCATGACTCACATGGAGAATATGCATGACTCACATGGAGAATATGCATGACTCACATGGAGAATACGCATGACTCACATGGAGAATACGCATGACTCACATGGAGAATACACATGACTCACATGGAGAATATGCATGACTCACATGGAGAATACGCATGACTCACATGGAGAATATGCATGACTCACATGAGAATATGCATGACTCACATGAGAATATGCATGACTCACATGAGAATATGCATGACTCACAAGGAGAATGGCTCATAAATAGTATACCCATGTCTCTTATGGAGAATGGCTCATGACTCATGTGGAGAATATTCATGCTCATGTTAGTTGGACGGGACTGGTCATCTTAATGAATCTTTTCATATCAAAATGGTTAATTTGCCTTTTTCAAAGAAAAAAATATTGAAAATTATGATTCATATCTTTTCAAATTTAGATATTGGTTTTACTGCAGTTAGCTAAATAATTTGCATTTTTTAATATATTTCATAATAGATTAAATTTGGTCAGAAAAATATAATTTATTGGGGTACAATGTGGACATACGTCTGTGTGCATCTTAACCAGTTCTTAGACGACATTCTAGAATTGTCTAGACACTAAATGTTAAGTGGGATGCATCTACACATGTACGACCTTAATCTTAACACATGTCTATAAATCTAGACCTTCCTCAACCCAGAACACATCTCGCATATCAAATGAGTAGACAAGAAACTCGGCACAGGTCTATGCATTGCCTGAATGTACCTGAGTCTAGGAACAGATCTGTGTATCGCCTGAATGTACCTGAGTCTAGGAACAGATCTATGTATCTCCTGAATGTACCTGAGTCTAGGAAAAGATCTATGCATCGCCTGAATGTACCTGAGTCTAGGAACAGATCTGTGTATCGCCTGAATGTACCTGAGTCTAGGAACAGATCTATGCATCGCCTGAATGTACCTGAGTCTAGGAACAGATCTGTGTATCTCCTGAATGTACCTGAGTCTAGGAACAGATCTAAGCATCGCCTGAATGTACCTGAGTCTAGGAACAGATCTGTGTATCTCCTGAATGTACATGAGTCTAGGAAAAGATCTATGAATCGCCTGAATGTACCTGAGTCTAGGAACAGATCTATGTATCTCCTGAATGTACCCGAGTCTAGGAACAGATCTAGGCATCTCCTGAATGTACCTGAGTCTAGGAACAGATCTATGTATCTCCTGAATGTACCTGAGTCTAGGAAAAGATCTATGCATCGCCTGAATGTACCTGAGTCTAGGAACAGATCTATGTATCTCCTGAATGTACCCGAGTCTAGGAACAGATCTAGGCATCTCCTGAATGTACCTGAGTCTAGGAACAGATCTGTGTATCGCCTGAATGTACCTGAGTCTAGGAACAGATCTATGCATCTCCTGAATGTACCTGAGTCTAGGAACAGATCTGTGTATCTCCTGAATGTACCTGAGTCTAGGAACAGATCTAAGCATCGCCTGAATGTACCTGAGTCTAGGAACAGATCTATGTATCTCCTGAATGTACCCGAGTCTAGGAACAGATTTAGGCATCTCCTGAATGTACCTGAGTCTAGGAACAGATCTGTGTATCTCCTGAATGTACCTGAGTCTAGGAAAAGATCTATGCATCGCCTGAATGTACCTGAGTCTAGGAACAGATCTATGTATCTCCTGAATGTACCCGAGTCTAGGAACAGATCTAGGCATCGCCTAAATGTACCTGAGTCTAGGAACAGAGCTGTGAATCGCCTGAATGTACCTGAGTCTAGGAACAGACTTTTGTATCTCCTGAATGTACCTGAGTCTAGGAAAAGATCTATGCATCGCCTGAATGTACCTGAGTCTAGGAACAGATCTATGTATCTCCTGAATGTACCTGAGTCTAGGAACAGATCTATGTATCTCCTGAATGTACCTGAGTCTAGGAACAGATCTGTGTATCTCCTGAATGTACCTGAGTCTAGGAACAGATCTATGTATCTCCTGAATGTACCTGAGTCTAGGAACAGATCTTTGTATCTCCTGAATATACCCGAGTCTAGGAACAATTTTATGTATCGCATGAATGTCCCAACCAAGACTCATGCATTGAACCTAAATATTCTATTTCTAACTAAAGTCCTCTAAAATACCATCAATACATGCAAACACACAATCTAACCTAAACCTAATGCTTGAATATGAACAAATAATTGAGTAAAATATTGTATCTATTGTTGACTACTAGCAGCTACGGGTAATCATGACTATTTGTGAATATTCTCACAAATCCCTGATATCTAGGTCAAATGGTTATCACTGATCTACATATTATCTATGTCAAATGGTTATCATTGATATCACAGAGATCTACATATTGCTTCTATTGAAGATTGCAGATGGTTGCCACAGTCTAAATATTTCAAAACTTGTTGTAACAATAAATTATAATTCTAAAAGGCACTTTTGCAACAACGAAAAATATATTTAAAAAAATCAATCAACCTTTCATTTTTCTAAAAATATCTAACTATTGTTACTTTTTAAATCAAATTATTTTTCCCTCTTTCCTACAAATTCAAATTTATTTCTTTATATCATTCAGTTTAGATAAATTATAAATTTCCGAGAGGATACCACTTTTTGAATGAGTGTAGTGTATTATTGTAGAGAGGGATTGTGGTAGGCAAGGCAAGGAAGGGACCGACCTGTGATGGTCAGCAGACCATTGCTTTCAGCAATACCGTACATGTTAGTGGCTTCGCATAAATATTCTCCTTCGTCTTCCGGGAATGTTTCCTTAATGATAAGGATGTGGGTGCCATCAGATGTGGAAAGGAAATCAAAGATATTTTCGTCAGTGATTTCTTCACCATCCAGGAACCAGGTCACATCTGGGGCGGGACTTCCTGTGACCTTGACCTCCAGATGGGCTGCTTGACCTTCAGGAATCTGCATGTGTGTGCGCAGGCCGCGCACAAACGTGGGTGCTTCACCTTCCTCCTTCTGCTGACCTTCTGGATCTGTGTCAAGGTCATAAACAAAAGGAATATGCTGAGTGAGATTAGAGGGTTCAGACTGGGGTACTGGCTCACCTTTGACCTCTTCTTTGACCTCGTGAAGTTGTGTCCTTTTACGAATTTCTCTCTTCATCGTGGTGGTCGTCTTTCCTGTAATTTAGAAAACATTTGTTTACAATTCTCTTCAAGTCTCAAATTTCCTCTTTTGTCATACTTAAGACACATCTTATCAAATAACACACACATATATGTATATATTGTGTAGCCCACTGTATAAAAATTCAAATATATCTTACCTGATCTCTGCAAATGCTCTTCGAAGGTCATTATTTTTTTTTGGCAAAAAGATAAATGACTTCACACACTTCTATAAAACTGGGAAGCCCAATCTTGAATATAAAGTGTGACAAGCCAGTTGTCTTTCATGTGCTTTGTGGTATTGTTTGATATGATTCACACACAAAATGACAATCTAATGCAGCCAGATATTTAGGATATCAATCTTTATTATTTGGCTGCATTAGATTTCCGTAATGTCTGGATCATATCATACAAACAAGTGCACCCCAGCTTCACATCAATATTTGTTCCCTGGTATCTCTAGAAAACAATTCTTGTGATGTGAAGCGTGACTGAACAGGTTTGTGAATACCTTGCTGGTGTGGGAAGTCCTGCAATCCTCTGTGCGTGTGTGTGTGTGTGTGTGTGTGTGTGTTTTGTATGTACACAATACAGAGTATTCTCATTCAGTCGTTCTCAATCTTGCATTATTCATGTATACTCATTGTTCATAGCCATTCACTCTCAGTGTTCCCATCATTCACACTCATTGTTCCATCATCATTCACACCCATTGTTCCATCATCAATCACGCCCATTGTTCCATCATCATTCACACCCATTGTTCCATCACACCCATTGTTCCATCATCATTCACACCCATTGTTCCATCATGATTCACACCCATTGTTCCATCATCATTCAAACCCATTGTTCAATCATCATTCACACCCATTGTTCCATCATCATTCACACCCATTGTTCATCATCATTCACGCCCATTGTTCCATCATCATTCACACCCATTGTTCAATCATTCACACCCATTGTTTCATTCAGTGCATTATACATCATAACAAAGACACTTTCATTAATTCTCTCCTAAAATGCTTCATACCATCAGATGTGCATGGACACCTTGAGTTTTACTGTGTGCATTGTATGTATAGCAGCAAGTTGACAATAATTTACTCAACATTTCTTGAACTCTTGGACACCACTCACTGATCAAATGTCTTGCTTCACAACAAAGTATTTCATTACTGTCACTTTAGGGGATAAAATAATTTTCAGTTGTCTAAAAAATGGATTCCAAATATTTCTGAATTTAACTACAGATTTGTCATCCAAATTTTGAATGTTTGGGGTATGGGACACATATGTTGTAATGTATTCACTGTGAGCAATGACAGCTGTCAGTGTAAGCGGTTGCAGCGCTGTTTACAGACCCCCCATGGACCCTAAACAGTACCAGATTCCTCCTAAATTATCATCTATATATATATATATAGATGGTACCATATTCCTCATAATATATGCTCTTTAGAAAATACTTGGATAATGTAAAGAATCTGAAACTATGTTGAAGAAAAAAGTTTAAATTTCATTGTCAAGTTCACTTCTGACAAATAAGTCAATCACAATAGTATTCATAAAAATTGTAATCAAGTACAATTTGTTGAAATTATTGTTATGTCAATTAAATTACTGATGATTTTGGCAATTCTTAATGATTAACTCTTTCAAATTTTGAAAAATAATAACTGTTGATTCAGAACTATTCTAGCAGTTATTCAGATTGGTTCTCCAGAAACTTTGGTGGTATATAATTTCTCTGAATACCAGCTGCTATTTTTCAAACCATTTTCCACCATCAAAGAAATTTTGTTGATATCTTTCTTAATACCTATCATTTGAAACAGTCATAACTCTGATTTCTATGATAATTTTGTCTACCCTCAAGCGCAAGAAAAATCTCAGCAATATCTGAGAAAGGGCAAATAAATCTTATACTGCTGAACCCATTAGCAATATATTTTGAGGAATTTGGTCTCTGAGGCATTTACCAACATAGAGTTTTTAATCTAATTCCTACAGAGGTATTCTCCAGTTTTTACCAAAGTAACTTAAATTTTACCAACTATGTTCATTAGTTCTGTAAAGGGGTCGGGGACATTCTCGTCAAAGCAAGCTGGTAGAGTTAGTACACGAGCACTTACCTTAACAGCAAAGTATACATGCATGTCAAAATCAAACAAAACTGTAAAAAACAACATTCTGGATTAAAGCATTTATATTTTGATGAAATCACACAACACAACAGGATAAGGCAGAGGTTTATTGATCAGGCAACAAAATTAGATTCAACAAACGATGCAAACACTTCATTCTATTTATCATCTCATTCACGTTTCATTTATTAATAAATCTGAAAATCATGCCATAACTTCTAATATATGGCGAAAAAATCTTTATTCATAAAAAAAAACAAATTCATTGAAAAAAGATACATCTGTTTAAATAAGTGCACTGAATTTATTAAATTCCTTCGTCATTATATATGATCATTCTGAATTAATTTGCCTCCCTTGTATATACCATTTATTTCCTCACCTCCCTTACCCAGCGAGAAATAACAAGTTCCATAACTAAATGATCAAGTTTGGTGGGGCAGATGATTTATTACACTTCATTGTGTACTGTGAAAAATTAGCAACTTATATTTTCCGTGAGTGAGTTTATCATAAAAGTGACTTTAACTTATGTCTTTTTATGTCTGAATTTTGGTGCATATTTTTTTTTTAATTTCATGGAATGACTTCGAGAATTATTCTTATTCAAACCAAATACAAACTTGCTTGTGTTGATAAAGCATATCAGATTATAAAACTAATTTCTGAGACTTGTCCCGTTCAAAGAATTCTAAAAACTAAACCATTAAAAAAAATCCATCATGGAAATATTTCCATACATGGCTCGCTTTAACATTATTTGTGAGCAACAAACTTTCAGAAAATAAGAATAAAGAGATAATAAAAAAGGATAAGAGTAAGATTTATGTGTGAGATTTATGTGGAAGGTTTATGTGGAAGATTTGCGTGGAAGTTATGTGGAGAATTTATGTGGAAGAGTTATATGGAGAATTTATGTGGAAGATTTATGTGGAAGATTTATGTGGAAGATTTATGTGGAAGATTTATGTGTAGAATTTATGTGGAAGATCTGTGTGGAGAATTTATGTGGAGATTTTATGTGGAAGATTTATGTGGAAGATTTATGTGAAAGATCTATGTGGAGAATTTTCCAATTTTGAAAAATGCAATAATATATAACTAATCATATTAACAAGACACATCACCTTCTTGTCTGTTTCTGCAAGATATCAGTATATTTTAGATATAAGGCCAGAAATTGAGTTTCTCATCCTTTTATTTTATTTTTAAACTGGTAGGATCATTATTTTATATTTCTAAAAGAGGAGGTGATTCAGCTTCATCAATAATAAATCCAGTAGATGGCGCTGATAACAAACACTGTCTCTTTATAGGTATTAAACATTTGATATGAAACTTGTGTATATATCTTGGTAATATTTTCTGTACATTTTGTTTCTCACTCAGGACAGATATAGTTGAACCATTTATGTACAATTTGAAAATTGCAAGAATACTTTCATATTTTATGCAGTTGTAACAAGCTTCATATATTTTTTTGATTAGGTACACATGTTTTAAAAACTGAAATCATTTTGCACTTTATAAAAGTTTGCTGTGCATAAATTCAAAATTCTCGTTAAAGAATTGAAATCATGATTGTGTAATTAATGTGCATAATCATAGAAATTAATGAGTGAAATTAGTGTTTATCTAATGAGTCTAATCAATATTGTGGCACTTCAGCAATGGATATTTTTAATTTTTTCACATTTTGTAGTGATTAATAAATCTATATGATCTGGATAAACCTAATAATATCATTATTTTAGAATAGATCTTCCTGTAAACAGTTATTCTTTTCACTGGCATAAGATTGGGAAGCATTTGTTAACTTGAAAACAATTTGGATTTTTTTCTGAAAATTCCAAAATCCTTTATTATAAAATGATTCTCGCATTTAATTTTTGACTCATTAATGATAAAATATGAGTTAATTCCTTATATTTTGTATTACTTGTTTTAAAAAAAGGATTTTTTAAAACTTGATAAAAAATAGGATTTATTTCCTAAAATGTTTAACTACTTGATCACAAAATAGGATTCCCCTAAGATTTCAGTTCAAACTTCGAATCTTTGTAATCTTGGTATCAACATTCGAGAAATCAGAATAAGAAATATGAACTGGTGAGAAACTTGCACCTTATTTTATAATCCTGACCATAACAAATTTAGATAATGCATTTAAATTTGATGATTTCTCCTGATAGAGTGATGTACTTTCTGGGAACCTGACCAGAATTAGCATGCATCTTATTATTTCAATCTAAATATTCCTATTTTCACCAATTTTCTTCTGCAAGAAAAAATCTCTAAACCTGTGATGAAATATGATAAAACATTAATTTACTCTTCTAATTACAAGCCAAAAAAATCTTTTGTTAGTGCATTCATCTTCATTATTGTCAGTATTCAATAATCCAACAAACTTAAAAAATAAAAACAGTTCTCTGGCATCAACAAGCTCACATCCTCAAAGGTCACAGAGTGCAATGTCCTTAAAGGTCAGTGAGTGCAAATATCAGAGGTCAAACCAAGGTCATTAATGCACACAAATGAAATCTAGGTCAATCAGAGGTCACTGATATAGAAGCAACCAGTTGGCATATAGATTCTTGTTCATATTTCTCAATTCAGGCATAAAGGACGTGTTCAAAACTCTAAAACAGGTCAGAGAGTGGGGTTAATACTGGAAAACTATACCAAGAGTATAGTTTTCACAGAAAGGAATTCAGCGTTCACATTCAGGGTCATTCAAAAGTTAGTTTTAATACCTTGTTTGTGCCAATCACTTAATGACACATATATAGGGGGGCTCAAGTTTGTTTTTTTTTGGGGGGAGCTGCTTTAAATTTCCCCAAAGGTCGACAAATTCCTCTACATTTTTGGTTCACTCCTTTTTTATTTTGCTTTCAGCCGATTTCATACATTTAGCTTGAAGTCACACGTCCAGACGGAGGATAAGGACTCAGTTATTTTGACATTTGTATTTGATAGGGAGTCTGTGGCCTTGTATAAGGGGGACGGCGTTTGGAAGCCCGTGCACCACTGTGATAACATCTCTACCTTATCTTGACTGACTCTTGCCTACTTTATAATTCCTTCATTTCACTTTTATGCCAACTTGCTGGTTTACACACAATGACCGTTTTGACCTTGACCTTACTCAAAACTGTTTGATTTAGCTGAATCCCAAGATCACAGAAAGGTCAAATGTCATGACCTTGGGGGAGAAATTTCTTTTTTAATCATGGGGCATAGTATTTGACATCTCTGATATTCTTAAGTTCCGGGGCATATTTTAAATGTTTGTTTTTTCTTTATCTTATTGTTCTAGATCTTATTATCAGAGATATTGAAATTTACAACGACCAAACCATGCAGTTTTGAGCATTACAATTTTTGCCTTTTGTTACTTTTATATTCTTATATTTAAAAAAAGAGCACCATTTAAGCTAATTAAGCATGACTGTTGATAAAAAAAACTTTTTTGTATTTCATAACGTTTTTTCTTTATATTTATTGTACAAATAGCTAGCACCATCCACTTATATGTATCACTGCCCGAGTTTTTGACGACAATGAATGAAACAGGTTTAACAATACGGTTGCCATGACAACACTAGGCACAATAGCACAGTCCACATCCACTGGATCCCGCTCAAAAGCCACGCTAGACTTCTCATGAGCACGAGGACGCCCAGCAGAAACATGTAATAGGGAACTGAGACACAACACAGTCCATGACGGTGGTGGTTAGTGGCGCCACCTAGCACAGGGCTTGTACATTGATCCGGGTCCCCTTGCCACCATACGTCTGCCCTGTCTGGGAGTGTGACTTCAACATCATCTTGGGACGAATCACTTCCACTCACAGATACGCCCTCTAGTGGTCAAATATTGAACCATCAATTTTCCATCATTTCCAATAAACCTCAGCAAAAACCTGGGTCAAGATTTTGCTGCTGTCTATCGTGGTGGGACATGAATAAACCTGATTGGTTGAAATTGTTTTCAGATGTGTAAGCCTCGCAAAATCTGTTGAGATTGGGCTTTTCCAGGTTTTTTTGTTTGGAATTATCTGTGATTGAGAAGTGACTCCATCCAAGTTACAACTCAGTTGCCATAGATACAGAGAGTTGGATTTTGGGTAATTTGCAAAGCTTCATGGGAACTCTTTGTGTGAAGGTTTTGGGGGAGATAAAAACAGGGTCAGACTGAACACTATGTGCAACCAAACACAAAAATTTGTCAGTGCTAACGTGCAAACAAACTACACAATGTAAAAAGGTGATTAAATAACAAAAAATAAGGGTAAAATTACTGTAACCAACAAAGTCAACAAGTAAAGGGAAGAAACAAATACAAACGTTTTGATGTCCATAATGTTCCAGAAGGTTCCCATGATGCTTTGCTACAAAGTCTGTTTGTGTCTACACAGCTACATTAAGGTGGCTCAGTTGCAGATAATGCTCACCAGGGGGAGGGCTTGTGCAATAATTTACACACGACTACCAGACTACGGTGTGAATCTCATTTTTTCTCTCAATCCTGTTTCTTTGAAATGTGCGAAAGGTGAGTTATAATGGAACAATTTCAAACAATTCTGATTCACATGTACAGCTCACGTCAGTTCCTACATTTTAAATATCGCAGAAAACGGATGAGAATGGATGAGCGAAATGACGTCTCTGCCCATACAGCATATGTCTTCAGAGCAGTTACACGCCTTTTGTATATGCTTAGAAAATTCTTTATTTTTGGTAACATGCGAAACCCTGTTTTAAAAGCTTTGTTTTTCAAAAGCTTTGTTTTGACTTCTTTAGAGGGTTCAACTTTAAGGCTTGCTTCCATATTTCTTGGCTTCATCATGTTACCTTTGAAATGTACTTTGGGAAGATCAGGGTCGAAATCTCCCCGTGTTTATATTGGGGCAGAGACTGAATGCGATGAGATCATGAGTTAAAAGGGGCAATAAATATATCACAATTATAAAAATAATAAATAGATAAATAATAAATAAATAAATAACGAACAATTATCAACTAGAAGTAAAAATAATTCATCAACTTGAGATTACTATCTCTGGGTGAGCAATGTTTAGCAATATGCAAAATGAGGTAAACAACAGGGCAACCAGCTGCCATGGCAACCATAGTGACACATGATCTGCAATTGAGCCGTGATTGGTCAACATGAATTTGCTTATGCTTGCACATCCTCTTCGTGTTTGGCTCCCTCTAGTGGCATCTTGAGCAGCGGGGCGATACCATGACTCGCCCGCCATTTGATAACCATTTCTATCTGTATTTCATAAAATTCCTCAAAGATCACTTGTTCTACGGCATTCACCAACTCTGAACAAAAATCAATGAGCCAATCTTGTAAATTTCAACCAATCAATGGCCTTCTGCATAGCAGAAACTGACCTAAGTTCATGCAATGCCATCTGGTGTTCATTTTGTGCACGTTAATATGTTATGGCACTACTTTTTATGTTTTTTTCTCAATTACTTTAAAAAAACAACAAACACAGCAACACAATATATTTCTATATACAGAAGTTATCTATTGGCAACAACAAAAACAACAAATCAAACCAAGGAGGGAGACATAAGAATGGACCAAAAGAAGATAGTTTTTGTTAATATTATTAGAAGAGAAGATATATAAATAAAAACAAGTGGTGCACAAAATGAACTAAGTGAGTCACATACCAAGATATGACAAGCCTCGACATTAAGTTGATTGAGGCTACTGACAAATCACAGCTTCAAGAATGACGCACAATTTGGAAAGTAGACCACAAAAACAGAACATTTTGGTGTGTCACTAACAGTATCTTGTGACGTGACTCACTTGTAACCCAGCGGACTTGTGTCCCATTTTATAAGAGTAGAATTGACAGTGATAGTAGCGCCCCCTGGTTTACTGCACTACGTTTACAACATTACACGACAGAATCACACGGCTGAACCGGGAACATGACGCCAAACACGTTTCACACCAATCTTCACATGACGGAACAAAGAATCTGACACAGTTTTTGAGAAACGTCACGGTTAGAGAAAGTGTACCCTGCCGAATGGTGGGTACCATTTATTCAGAGAAGGGGTGCACGATACTGCAGTGAACCAGGAGATTTTACTGTGTTGTTCATCTACTGTCCTAGACTCCCCTCTACTCTATGATATGGTGAATATATCATGCATACATTGGACTTGTGTAGTGTATAGTCTATCACATTTCTTCCGAGAGTGGTCCACGACTTATGATGACTTCTGGTGAGTTTATTTTTTTCTGGTGAGTTTATGTTTACAAATATCATGATCTCAGCTCACATGTGCTTTTATCAGTTGAAGCCAAACATCAATTTGGTCACGTATAAAAGTGACAAAATAAGATCACGCATTGCTCTCTCGTGATATCATCTGGTCACACATAGTTGTGTGGTTCTATTTGGTCAAGCAAACCTCATGTGTGACACGATACGGTCACACAGTGGTCATGAGTGACCTTATTTGGTCACGTTCATGCGTGACTAAATAGATGTTTGGCTCCAACTGTTTATGATGTAAAATGATTGCAAATAAATCTCCAATAATGAAGAGTGAAATCATAAGCAAGGCTGGGGACCACTGTCTGGAAGGATGAGTCTGATATCAGAGAATGATTAGATCTAACGTATACTTTATCACAAGATGATAAACATACATCTATCCCTCAAGGGAAGACGGGTCACTATATCTAAATAGTTTGGTAAGTCTCCACTAGGTGGCAGTGATAATATTTGGATGAGTGCCATATTTGTGCTAGTTTGTACGTTATATTGTTATGATATATATATGTTTATATATATATAGATATATGTACATAAATCAGGAAATTTTGGTTGCTTTCTAAGTCTAGCTTAAGCCATTAGTTCTGAGTCGGTCGAGCGCGACTCGAGCGAGCGTCTCAGATGAGCTAATATCATAGCGAAGGCAACCAAATCAAGTGTTGGCTGCAAATCAAACCTCAAAAAAAACTCTCCTGAACAAAACTATCATACCAAAAAAATACAGCTTTTTGCTACTAAATATTTCCATATGAAAATTCAACAGCTTAAAATAAACCCTTATTCTTTTAACAAAAGGCATAAATTTCTCTTAGTTTTTGTTTTTAATGGTATTTTTCTAGCCTATTATATTCCTCTGTGCGCTAAGAGCTGAGAGGTGAAGACATGCTGTATGTCAGGCATAAGTTTGTATTTACGCTTACTTTCGACCAGAAGTTCAGCGACGGTGGTGGCCACTCCGATGGTGTTCCTGGCCTCGCACATGTACTCGGCTTCGTCCTCTAGCGTCACCTTGTTGATGTGGAGTGTGCACACTCCGCGCTGGTAGGCGAGCTCCATGCGCTCGCTTGACGTCAACTTCTTACCATCCTGCCAAAGACACATTCACCAAATATGTCACATCCATCCAGCCTCAGAAATCCTCCGAGATATCGTGTAAAATACAAGTCCTTTCATTAACGAAACAATTTCCTCTCAATTTTAAATCTTGGAAAATATCTATGAAAGTACAGAGCTTTTAATTGTAAAGTAGTAGTGGCTACCATGTTGAGTAACATTCATGTGAAGAAGCATCGAGTACTATTTATACAAATAGGTTATTTTTTTAAAAATGATCTATGCGAGTAGATCTATATATGTAATTATCTATGAGCGTATTTGAATATATAGAAGCACTGAGTACCTGGAACCATGTGACCTCTGGCTGTGGATTGCCAGTAACGTGAGTCTCCAGAGTGACCGGCATCGACTCAAATATCTCCTTGTGTTCCAACTCCTTGATGAATCTGGGAGCTTCCGGTACACTCGGCATCGGTACTGAAACATACACCGCTTCCAAATTTGTCTCATGTCATAAAGTGATTTATGCTATGAAAATCTCTTACGATATCTTTACTTCTATTTTTTCTTACTTTTCAAAATATCTATTTTGTACTTTCCATATATTTCAATACCTGTTCCATTAGTTGATATTTTAAAATTATTTGGATCGTGCTGTACATTTTTGGCTTCTTTAGTTGCAATATCTTACCTTCAATCATGGACACCTCCTTCTTGGTCTGCATGGAGATATCTACTTCCATCTTGCGGAAGGATTCCTCCACGACTTGCTCTTTGGGTGGAGCTTGGGCCACCGGAGCAGCCTCTGGAGAGATGTGTTCCACGATGGGAGACTCCGGTTCAGACTCTGGACGAGACGGTGGCAGTACTGTCAGGTAGGCTGTCGTCACACAAGTTCCAGCGTCATTCATTGCCTTCACAGTATACTCGCCTTCGTCTTCTGGAAGAACATCACTGATCTCCAGAGTGCAATATCCGTCCTCACATCGGACCGTAAAGTCGGTAGAGTGCTTGATTTCCTGGTTGTCTACGTACCATGAAACCTCTGGCTTTGGCACTCCAGTGACCTTGCACTCCAGGAATGCCTTTTCTCCATCAGATACAGTGATGTCTGAGAGCGGAATCTCAAAGACGGGAGCCATGAGGGAGACTGGTGCACGCTCTGGTTGCACCTCCTCTGTGACCTCGATGGGGACCTCACTGACCTCTGGCTTCTTGATGACCTCTATCTCCTCAGTGATGACCTCTGTCACCACTTCTCTTTCCTCTGTCACCTCTTGGGCGGCACGTACCACCTGTTTGGCCATCTGTGCTGCCATCAACTCCACCTTGGCAGTCTTCTGCATTCCGGCCTCCTCTGGTATAATAGTAAGTTTTTGTTCCGCAGCCGCTTCCACGTGTACTTGTACCATTTGGGGCTGTGTCTGGAACGTCTCCGCAGATTTCTGTGCTTTACGCAGTGCTACTGGGCTGGCGTTCTTAGTGGAAGCGACCTCGTCTTCCACTAAAAAAGGATGTTCTGCTGTGCTTTCAGCGCCCTCTGTGTGATCTTGCGGCCGAACATGCGTCTCAAACCGGTACCTCTCCACAACAGAGGGTTCATATTCGGGTCTGACCAGAGATGGGATCATGTAGACTTCTTTGATGCTGGTGCCGTATTCTTCAGCCACCTGTTCCGGGTTGACAGCCTCTTCTGCCTGTCCGACCAGACTGAGCGGCCGGTCTTCCTTCCAGGCGGCTTCCAGCTGCACATAGACCTCCTCCTGCTGACTTTCCTCCTCAATGTATTCAATAACGTCCTGTCTCGTCTCTTGGACTTCCACCACGTCCTCGGAGGCTCCCACCAAGGATGGCTTGGGGGATCTTTTTCCTGCGACCTCGAGTGCGACCTCAACTTTGGTCTCCTCCGATGTCTCTTCCGTGGTCTCATCTGGGGGTAGCTCTTCCGTCATGTGTGGACTGACCACACGCTCCAGTAAATCAACAAGAGACTGAGGCGGAATGTCCTTGTCAGCTTTGGACAAGTCAACTAAGACATCCTCCACGTCGGTGTGCTCCTCTTCGTAACCGTAGAATCCTTCTTCAAACATTCCTATCTCGGTGACCTCTTCCTGTGTGGAGGTGAGCATTGTGGCTCTGGTGGTGGTCTCCAGAGTTGCCAGATCATACTTCACCTCTTCCCGCTCTGGCGCAGGCTCCGGAGCCTCAAAGAAGATGTCCTCTTCTTCCTCCTCCGAGTGCCTCTCTTCTACAAAGCCGGCAAACTGTTGGGCGCCCTCTACAGGGTGAGCAGGACTCAACAGAGACTGGGCAATATCCTCGCCCTCGGCTATCTCCAGAGTCAACTCTTGCAGGTTCTCTTCAATAGAACCCTCAGACATTTTCTCCTCTTGGGTTTCTGCTCTCATCTCAAGAGAACCTTCAATTTTAGACTGGGCCATTTCTACATGCACCTGACCCTCAGTGCCAGCTTCGGACACAAACTCAGTAGCAGCTTCTGCCACCATCTCGGGCATGAGCTTTTCTTCTTGGACACCAACTCTGTGTTCAAGAACCTTTTGGACATCAGCACTGGACATTTCCACGACAACATCTTGTTCCACTGGTACTTCTTCGACAAATTCTGTAGCTGCTTCAGCGACCATTTCGGGCATGACTTGTTCTTCTTGAACTCCAACTCTGTGCTCAGGTACTTTCTTTACTTCGGCACTAGACATTTCTACAACAACATCTTGTTCCACTGGCATTTCTTCAACAAATTCTGTAGCTGCTTCAGCGACCATTTCGGGCATGACTTGTTCTTCTTGAACCCCAACTCTGTGCTCAGGTACTTTCTTTACTTCAGCACTTGACATTTCTACAACGACATCTTGTTCCACTGGCATTTCTTCAATGAATTCTGTAGCTGCTTCAGCGACCATTTCAGGCATGACCTGTTCTTCTTGAACTCCAACTCTGTGCTCAGGTACCTTCTTCACTTCAGCACTAGACATTTCTACAACAACATCTTGTTCCATTGGTATTTCTTCGATGAATTCTGTTGCAGCTTCAGCGACCATTTCAGGCATAATCTGTTCCTCTTGAACACCAACTCTGTGCTCAGGAACTTTCTTGACTTCAGCACTGGACATTTCAACAGCAACTTTCTGTTCTGTTATCTCCTCTATAAACTCGCTGGCAGTTTCCATCACCACTTCCGTTTCTATCTCCTCCTCCATAGTCACTGCCTTCTTGGGGATCTGCCACTTAACATCAGCCATCTGGACTGTCTCCTCATGGAATTCCTCCGTCATCTCGATCTCTTCTTCCTGGACGAACTCCTCCTGGAGTTCCTGCCTCAGCTTGGCCATGTTCTGGATGAAGGCCTGGGTGCGTTCCAAGAACTCGGCTTCATCCTCACTGACCGGCTGCTTGCTATCCGGGAGAGACTCAGCGGCGGAAGCGGAGGCCTCCTCACTGTCAGCAAAATACTCGTGCATCTCCACAGTGAGCTGAGCTGAGGTGACTGCTCTGCCGTACATGTTAACAGCAATACATTTGTACTCGCCAGTGTCCTGGGGGAACACCTCAACAATGTTCAAAATACAAACTCCTGTCTGTTTGTCATAGGACGTGCGGAAATCAGGGTTGTCAACAACCACTTTACCATTCTTGAACCAGGTGATGGTAGGCATTGGGTTGCCCTTGACAACGCATTGGAATTTGACCTCCTCTCCGTCCATGACCTTGAAGGACATGAGTTCGGTGGTGAATACTGGGATCTCTCCGCTCAGCTGGAGGACCATCTCCTGACGCTGAGTCTCAGTGGCCGTTGCGTGCTTCTTCTGCTGATATTTGATCTCAGTCTTCTGTTTCTTCTGTTCCTTGATTTCTACTTCCATCTTGGTTCCTTTAAGGGCGGCCTTTTGGTGGGAGTGGAACTCAGCCTTGGCGTACTGCTGGATCTTCTCAGGCAGCTGGAAGGTCAGCTGGACTGGCTCCTGTTTCGGCCTCTGATGGTCAATAGCAATGGTTTCTGAGAAGCGACGCTGTTGGACCAGCGGCAATGCCAGAGCTTTCTGCTGCTTCTGCCCAGCAGTCGAGTCTATAGATCTCTGCTTGATCTGGACAGTCTGGAAGGTCTGAGCAAGAGTTCTGGGTGTCATCAGCTCAATATGTTGAGTAGCTTTCTGCTGCTCTGGTCCCAGCAATTCCTTCCTGAACTGCTTGAAGCGCTCATGAGTGTCGACCGTCATGGTCTCAGAGAAGGAACTCCTTTCCTTGACCATGATTGGTTCCTGTTTCTTCACTACAGTTGTGGTCTGGCTTATCAACTTCTCTGTTTCATCATCAGATGAGCTTGGTACTACAATTAATCACACAAAAACAATCAACAACTCAAAAGGCATTCAACTCATCAACATTTCTAAGTAACATATACAAAGGTTTTCTATGGTTGGCTATATTTTGTCTCAGAAACCAAACAACCAATGAAATAAAACAACATTCAACTTATTTTTTTATCTCACAAATTTTTCATTATGATTGCTAATATAAAATAATATGACTTAAAAATAAATAAATAAAATTTTGTGTTTTGTAAAAAAATATCACAAATCCTTATGAATAAGTAAAATGATAACCAGTAACTTGATATTTAGAAGTTAAGCTAAAAGATCATTTTCATTATTGTACTCACGTTTGACAAACATATGGCAGTGTGTGACGGCAGCACCGAGGGGATTCTCCGCCTTACACATGTACTCTCCCTCATCATCAGGAAACACCTCCTTAATCACCAGAACGCTCTCTCCCTTGTTCACATCTACGTGTATCTGGAAGTCTGTGCTTGTTGTGATTGGCTGGCTGTTGAAGAACCAGGATATAACAGGTTTAGGCTTGCCACTGAACATGACACGGAACACTGCTCTATCGCCGTCGTTGACCGCCAAGTCTCTCAAGGGCATGGTGAAGCGAGGAGCCTCGTTTTGACCGAACTTGACCTGGAAGGTGGCTGCTGGAGGGCCGCCTGAGATGACGGCACACGGCTCGGTTGTGGGTCCCGCGGGAGCCTTGTCCAGTCCTGGTGGCTGGGTCTGTGCTCCGGTTACCATCTCTGGTACCACTTCCTCCATGATCGGAGCGGGGTGGTAGGCCGGCTCAGGCTGCGTCTTAGCTGCGATCGGTGCTGCTTGCAATGCTAAAAATATTTTTTCAAAATATAAAATATAACTTTTTTTTCAAAATTTAAAATAGAATTTTTTTTTCAAAATATTAGCCATATTTCTACTTTATACACAAAACAACAAAGAGCAGTTTCCTCATTCACACCCCAAAAACAACAACCTTACTGATACAATCAAATTCTCATCAATTAAATGATGTGATGTGATCATTTCTCACCTCTGATAGTTACGACACATCTGGTCTGGACAGTGCCGAGTTTGTTGACTGCATGGCAGATATATTCTCCAGAGTCCTGGACAGTAGACTGTACTATGGTGAGTGTACACTTGCCGGTCTCAGGATTGTAGCTGATCTCTATGTGATGGGATGGCACTATGACCTGACCATTCACATACCATGTGATCTCAGCCGTGGGCTCGGCCGATACCTCACAATCCAGTCTGAAGTAACAAAAAATGAAACTTCAACATCTTGAAGATATTGCATAAAACCCATTTCAATTTTATAACAAACATATCTATTAGCAAAATATTGGTATAAATTTTGATTCATTTCAATATCACTCCACTATTATAATCAATTTATCTTTAAAATGAAAGAATTCTGCATGGAAAGTATGTGCATATCAGATTTTACATCATTTCATCATTATTTCAGTCATTTCATGATGAGACCTACTTGTAACAGATATAGTGCTGATCCTTTGTTGGCCTCTACGTGTGGTAGGAACTATGACTTATGTGGTAGGAACTGACTTACGTGACATTAGATCCTTCGTTGGCCTCTACATGTGGTAGGAGTTGAGTGAGGAACTGTGGGGAGGTCTCGACGACGCGCGTCTCCTGCTCTCCCACCATTGTTACCTTCTCCTTCTTCACCGACACAGTCTTCTCTGTCACCGTCACCTCTGCCTCCGGAGCTGAAATCATCATCAACATCATTTACTTCTAGTTATTTCCACTAAATGTGTTTTTAAACTGAATTATACTCAATATGGTTTTATGTGATTTTGTTTTTCTCTTTTGGTCATCTATAAGTTACGAAATAAATTTAAGCAATTGTCTGGAAATCTGAAAACTGTGAAAATGATGGGTTTCACAGCACACTAGATCTACCACTAGAGGGAGTTGGGGGACACTACAAAGCCGCGGATGAGAAAAGCTCACATGAAGCTCAGTACAAACAAGGATGTCCATGGAAATAAACTCAATGTTGGCAAGTACATTTAAAACACAAACACTGAAAATGATGATGATGATGACGATGATGATGATAATGATAGTTTGCTCTCTAACGTGTCCCTCACGAAATGTAAAGTTTTAAACTGAAAACATATTCCAGATTCAAACAATATGCAGCTTGGATTATTATGTGGAACTTAAAACTCCAGGATAAAAAATGAACTGTGAGTGAAATATTAGCACTGCCACCTAGTGGCTAGCTGTAGAGGATTATTAGTGCCACCTAGTGGCTAGCTACTAAGGTATTAGAATCATCTAGAGGAAGCCACTGACACAGGAGAATCTACTCTTCCTAGCAGTTATTATAGATTTAAGTCTGATGTATTGTTTTTGTTTGCTAAAATAGAATTTTCATAAAATCAAACAAGAAACAAAAGTAGTAAATGTTGAATATCTGATCAAATAGCATTTAACTTGTCAAATATTTTAAAACATTTTTTAAAAATGATGAGCATATATCTAGCTAAAGTAGCAAAATGACTACTGATGATGAGCATATTATTTCAGTAGACTACTTACGCACAACCACAAGGTTAGCTGTGCAAGTGGCTCTGCCCATGGGGTTGACTGCCTCACAAGTTATATTCCCAAAGTCGTCGCCTCTCACTGACAATATGGTCAAGGTCACAGCACCGGTCTCCTTGTTGAATGTGAATCGAGTTCGCGTTGTCATCTTGACCACGCTTTTCCTCCAGTACCATGTGACTCTCGGCATTGGGGAACCCATTACTTTGCCAGTGAATATGGCGCTCTCACCTTCTTTAACTATCTGAGGCTCGACTAGTTGTATAAAATGTGGGGCTTTCATGTCTCCCCTTTTATCTTTTTTCACTTTGACAGTAACGAACTGGGAATCAGAGTCATACTCTTCTCTGTGAGTTTCTTCAAATTCTCTAGTGACCTCTTTAGTAACCTTGGTGTGAACAGTTTTCCCTGTAATATCTGGCTGAGGGAGTCTATATCTCTCTAAGTCTTCTCTAACCACAACATCTCTATCATAGCTGGTATCTAATCTGGTTTCTAGGTCAGTTCTGAACTGTACCTCTGTCTTGAGTGATTCTGCCTGCATGCTCGCCCTCCTGTCTATAGTCGGCCATATATTGACCTGTAGAGGAGGGATCATCTCTACGTGCACCGAGCCCTGATGTCTGATGTCTGTCTCTTCCTCTACTGTCACAAACTCATACTGCTCAGGTTCATCCTCCTCAATCACCTCACTGTGTAGTTCATACGTATGGACAGTTTCTTCTGTCTTGGTGGTCTGCTGCCTGGTTGACATCAGCAGCTGTCTTTGACCCTGTGTGACTCTGTAACCTTGGCGACTGTCACCAAGAACACTGAATACCATATGGGGCAACTGTTCTACAGGAGTTATCTGCATTATGGTGGTTGCTACCTGCTTTTGTCTTTGTAATTCTAATTGTCTTATCTCCAGTTCAGTCAAATGTCTCATCTGAGTCTCCATAGTGACTTCCCTCGGTAATTCCACCTCAATGACTCTCAGTTCTGGCTTAGGAGCGATCTCAACTGTCTCAACCACGGTTCTCTGCCTTTCCTCATGCTCTCTAGACTCTAAATCAAACATTCTACTCTGTTGTAATCCTACAACCTGGGTCCTATTTTCAATCAACATTTCTTTGGGTACATCAAACTGGATCTCTAACGGTTCTAACACTTGCTGCACAGGCACGCGGTACTCGGACCTAGCGTAGAAGGCGGGTTCTGGCATTCTGGGAACTTCGATGTGCACCTCCACTTCTTGAGGCTCAGGATTGATTTCAATTGTCTCCGATACAATCCTATGCGTCTGTTTCATCTCTTCCAGGGTCCAATCCTCATACACAACACCTCCCTTCCGCAGCGTATGAATATGCCTTTCTCCAGGAACAGTGAACTCGATCTCAACAGGTTTAGTGACCGGTTTCAGGTGAATATTCTTCACTGTCATACTTCTCTTGGCCTGTTCGCCTTTCTTGACCTTTTTCTGATGTTCCTGCATCATCCTCTCTGCCATGAGATCAGTCTCAAGATGTGTCATGTAGATCATCTCCCTGTATCTCTTCTGTTTGGGCAACCTTATGATGTACTGTATTGGCTCAAATTTACCCTTGATGTCCAATTCTAGGGTCTCCCTCATTTGATCAAACTTTTGTCGGGTGGTTTCTTCTGTGTATTCTGCCTCAATATCTGCATATGTATCCAACTCTGTAATCCTTTCTCTAGGAATTGGAACTTCGACTGTCATTTCCTGATGTTGTGGTTTTGGAGCGATATCATATTTTTCCAAATATTTCCTTTCCTTTTCTGTGATTTCTTTATGAAACATGGCTCTTTTGGTTGAGGGAAGTTCCACATCCATTGCAACTGGCTCTAGATTAGGACATGTCAAGTCTAACTGGCTGGTTGATATCTCTCTACGATTTTGCCATTCCTTCATTTCTCTTGTTACAAAAATGTCTTTACTTTCTATGAGAGTTTCCTCTGGCACTGTCATCTCCACTTCCATTGTTGAATGACCTTTAGGGCGGAACACTACAATCTCTCTCTGCATGAGATGGACCTTAGGTCCTGGGGCTGCTTCTACATCAGAGAGCTCTACTGGTTCTGCCTCCTCTACGTCAGCCTGTTCTCCCCACATATCTTCTGTTCGGAACCTACCAACATGTTCTGGGTGACCCTTGATTTCCTGAAGTTGCACATTAACAGGTAACTGTTGCCTTGTAGGAGCCATAGCCACAAAAGCCTCTTCCTCAGAGATTATTGGTTCTTCCATCAAAGGGGCTCCATTGACATCAGTGGCTCCTTCAACGGTGAGCTGAACTCCCTGTACACCAATGTTTGTTATCTGTTGTTCCCGCATAACTGCTTCAACCATGAACCCTTCTTCTGTTGTGATTTTATCTTCTGGTTCAGGTTCATCAGTTGCTAGAGGGATAAGTTCAGGTTGAATCTTCTCCTCCAACACAGCCTCTGTACGTTGAATCTCCCCAACCTGTTTTACAAGAGTCAGCTCTTGATCTTTCATTGCCTTGCCTATTGCAAATATCTCCTCCTGAGATATTTTAGACTTTTCATAGTTCATGTCCACTGTCTCCGAAAACTTTTCATCCTGCCCTTCTTGGGTCTTCACTAGGACAGTCTGTTGTTCAATAAGGGCTGTCTCAATTGTATATTCTTTTTCTTGTTGAGACTTATTTGGTTCTATTCCAAGGATTGTTAGAGTGCTTTCAGTAATTTTGTCAGCTTTTTCTGTTTCCTGTTCCTGTACAAGTAATGTTGGTTGTTCCTTATGTGCTATTTCTACTTTGACCCAGTCTTCTTCTGATACACTTGGAGATGATGGCTCTACTCCTTCATGAGTTGAATCCTCTGTCTTTTCTTCTTTCATGTGTTGTAACTCAACTCTCATTTCATGGAGGATTTTCTCAACCATTTCAATGGATAGTTCCCTTTCTTCAGTTATGTCTGGGGAGATTGGATGTGGAACACCATTAGTTGTATCTTCATCATAACTATCTAATTCCTCCTCCGTTTCTGATGGTCCGACTAATGTCTCCTGCTGTTCTCTGTCAACAATTTCAATCAAAATTTGCTTTTCCTGTGAAATATCTGGTTCGACTGGTACAAAGACAATAGATGTTTCTGTAAATTTATCTTCTTCTGGTCCAGCTTGAGGAGCAACCATTGTCATCTGTTGCTCTTTCCAGGCTACATCCACAACACTGCTGCCAAGCTCAGTAACACTTGGTTCAGTTGGGATTATAACAATGGAGCTCTCAATATATTTTTCCTCTTCTGTCTCCTGCACATTAACTTGCATTTGTAAATATTCCTTTTCTGCCTTCTCCACAGCAAAGTGTTCTAATTCAGAAACACTGGGTTCCTCTGTAATAATAACAATATTGTTCTCCAACGTGTTTTCATCTTCCCTTGCCTGAGTGTTTATTTGCATCTGTTGTTGCACTTTACTTGCTACCTCAACCACAATATGTTCTTCTTCTGTTACTGTTGGTTCGGCAGGAACCATGACATAATCACTCTCCTCAATTTTATCTGATTCCTGGGTTTGTTGTTCTTTTGCCTGGAGTGTTTGTTGCTGTCTCACAGCTATTTCGACAACCACATGCTCTTCTTCGGTAACTTGAGGTTCCTCTGTTGTAAATTCTGCAGAACCTTCTGCAATTAATTCTGTCTCTGTTTTCTGGATATCAATCAATGTATGTTGTTGTCCTCTATCAACTGGCTCTACTGATACTGATACTGCTTGCATGGCCACTTGAACTGGATTTGATTCTATCTCCTCCATAGTAAGCATTTCTGGCTCTTGTTCAAGGTCTTCTGGTACTGTCTGTGTCAGAGTTACCTTTTTCTGCTCTTGAATTTCACTTATCTGCTGAGCTCTGTGTATTGGTTCTATCACAAAACATTTATCTTCATGTGCCACAGCCTGCATATGTTTTTGGTCTGTCGTTACCATAGCTACCATCTCTGGCTCATGAAGGAGCTCTGAGATGGTGTGAGACAGTGTTGACTTCTTTTGTTCCCCTGTCTTTGTTGGTTGCTGTTGTTTGTTAGCTACATCTATAGCAACCTGAACCTCCTCCGAAATACTAGGTTTGGCTGGGATAACAACTGTTGTACTCTCTGTAATTGAATCTGAAACTTGATTTTGTTCTTGGGTTTGTGTGATCTCCTGATTTTTGCCCATTCCCTGAGTAATCAGCATTTGTTCTGCACTTATAGTAGGATGAGAGTCCACAATGACATCTGTGTGAGTAACAATGTCTTCTGGTTCCAAAATGTGTTCAGCAGTAATTTCAGTCTGAGTCTGCTTTTTTTGCTCTTTGGCTGCAAACTGTTGCTGTTCCTTGATAGCTAATAGTGTATCAATCTTTTCTGTTTCACTGACAATCGGTTCTTCATGTACAATAACAGTTTTGTCATCTTCAGTCATACTGACCTCTGTTTGTTGTAGATCAATACAAACAAACTCCTGTTGTTTGGAAACAGCCTCAACAACAAAAACTTGATTCTGGCTGATTACAAGTTCCTCTGGTTCTGAAATACTGATTGTTTCTGCCAGGATTTCTGGCTCATGAACAGTTTCTGATGTCAACTCTGCTTGTGTGAGATCTTTGATTGCAGTAATTTCAGTTTCTTGCTGTTCCTTTTTGATGATATCAACAATGAATATATCTGTTTTTCCAGCTATCTTGATCTGTTGTTTTTCTGGAACTGTTTCTGCCAACATTTCCGGTTCATGTGCAACATTCAGAATTGATTCAGTCTCTTTCATCTCAACCTGCTGACTGATTTCTGTGGTTTGTTGATTTGCCAAAATTATATCAACAATAAATTGTTCAACATGTACTGCAACTACTTGAATTGGTGTCTTTTCTGTTTCACCTCCTACCAATGCCTCTGGTTCGTGGAGTGCCTCGACTGTGGTTTCTGACTCCGTGGACTCAAGTTCCTCTCTTGTGTTTGTTGTTTGACATGTCTTTTCTGCCACATCAATAGATGCAGCATCTTCTTTGACACCAAGGAGTTGAATAGGATTTGTTTCTGTTATGGAAAATTCCATCTTCATATCTGCCTCGGGCACATGTATTATGGTCGTTTCTGTTTCTGTCGCTTTTTTCTGTTCTTTTATTTCCATCTCCTGCTGCCTGTGGGTTGGAACACTTGCTATAAACAAGGCCTCTGTAGAAGTGAGCAACCTAATTGTCTCGTCCTTTAAAGATGTATGAGCAGCAATCTCATTTTCAGATTGTAACAAAGTTTCTGGCGCAATCTCAGGAGCAAGTAATTCCTTGACTTCATCTGTTGTTACTTCCTGTTGTTGCTTTGCAACAATATCTACAACAAATTCCTCTGGTGTAATGCCTACAACCTGGATTGGTGTATGATCTGTGGTACTTTCTGCTAAGCTTTCTGGTTCATGAATGTTTTCTGAAATCACCTCTGTCATCTCATCTTGCCTTTGTTCCTTGGTTTCTGTCTCAAGCTGTTCTGTACTGAATACATCAATAATTAATTCTTTCTCTGCTGCGAGTACCAATTGCACAGGCTTATCTGCATACATGTGAGGAGCAAGTTCCAATTCTATGTGACTCAGTGTCTCTGATGCTACTTCAGGAGCAACTAATTTCTTCTGTTCTTTTATTTCACTTTCTTGCTGTTTCCTCTCTGGTACTATAATAACAATTTCCTTTTCCACAACACCCAGTGTTTGGTATGGAAGAGAAGATTTGGGCATGTGTGAAACAATTTCAGATTCAGTATCCTTCAGTGTATTGGGGGCAATCTCAGTTACCTTACTTGTCATTTGTTCCTTTGCTTCAGTAGGTTGTCTGTCTTTGTTTACCACATCAATGACTAACTCTTGTTCTGCTTTGCTTGGTATCTGAATTGAGACATTTTCTGGAAGTGAATGAGGAGCAAGCTCTGCTGGTTCAACATGAGTTTCTGGTGCTGTATCATTTTCCGTTTGTTCCTTTTGTTCTTTTGCGTTTGTTGGTTGTCTATATTTATCAACAGCATCTATTATAAATTGATTGTGTCCTGTTGTGACCATTGGAATTTGGTTCTGTTTTTCAGATGTTGATGGCACTAACTCTACCTCAAGTGGTAATACACCTTCAGGGGCAACCTCAGTGTTGGTTTGTTTCTTTTGCTGTTGGATATTTGTAGCTTGTCTGTCTTTGTTGACACCATCAACCACAAATTGTTTTTCGGCCCATAAAATTTTCTCTCTTCCTGGTGTTTGTAATAAAATTTCAGGAGCCAATTCTGCTTTCAATTCATCAAATGTTTCTGGCGCAACTTCTGTTTCTGTCATCTTCTTCTGTTCAAGAGATCCTGTTGGCTGACGGTCTTTGTGAACAGCTTCGATAATAAAGCGTTTTTCTGATGTGGATGTCACTTCAATTGTTGGAATCATAATATCAGTTACGGGTGCCAACTCACTCTCACTCTGACTGAGTGTGTTGGGGGCAATTTCTGTTGCATGTCTTTTCATTTGCTCCATTGCTTCTGTAGCTTGTCTATCTTTTCCTACGGCATCCACTCTAAAATCTCTCTCAAGTACATTGGGGATTTGTATTGACACTGCTACATTTGGGATTGTTGGAGCAAGCTCAACTTCATGTTGACCTGTTACTTCTGGTACAACCTCAGATGGTAATATTTGTTCCTGTTCTTGACTTTCTACTTCTTGCTGCTGTTTATGAGGAACCTCTCTCTCTTGTTCAGTGTTGAAATTGCTGGCTAACTTAACAAACTGTTCTTCTGATCTTGTCTCTGCTAGCAATTCTGGTTGGTGTAAGTGCTCAGATATTGCCTCAGACTCTTTGAACGTCCTTTGTTCTTGTGTTTCTGTTGGCTGTCTCTCTGTATTGAATGGTTCTATTATCATTTGTTTTTCTTCAATACAAGGCCTTGTTGACTGTTTCTCAGGTGATTCCCTTGCTGTTATTTCAGATTGCGTTTGTTGAATTGTTGCAGGTGCCACTTCCATTGTTTCAAATTCTAATGTTTGTTGGATAATTGTCTCTTCTTGGTCTTTTGTGACAATATCAACAACAAACTCCTTTCCTCTGAGACTTGCAAGTTGAATTGGTTCATCATTCTGCTCACTTTGTGCTAATAATTCTGGTTGTAAAAGGTCCTCTGCTGTTGCCTCAGTTTCTGTATTTTTCATCTGCTCCTGTGTTTTGGATGGCAAACGAGATGTTTCCACTTTTCCCAATACTTCCTCTTGTTCTTTGGGTTTCAGGATTTGCAATGGCTTTTCATATGTGTTGGAAATTTCTGCACTTATATCTGATTCTTTGTCATCAATGGAAGCTACCTCAGCCTCAGTATTATCCTTTTGTAACTTGGTCTCCACTTCCTGCTGATTTTTGGTTGTTGCCTCGATAACAAATTCCTTGGAAGTGCTGAGTACAGTAGCTGGTTTATCATCTGGGGTCATATGTGATGCAAGTTCTGAATCAGATTGTTCCATTGTGTGTGTTGCAACCTCAGAATCATTAGATTCCAGAATCTCTTTTGTTTGTGTTGGTTGCTGATTTCTGTTTGCAACAATAACTCCTGGTAGTATATCTTCAAAAGGTACAGCCTGAAGAGGTACATTTTCAGCATTGGATTCAGCTAACATTTCAGCCTGATGTTCAGACTGTTCAGTAATTTCAGTTTCAGTGTTGGCAGTCTGCTCTTGAGATTCTGTTTCTTGTTGTGCTTTTGTTAAAGATTGCAAAATATTCTCTGAAGCAGACATAAAGGCCTGTCTCAGGATTTCTTGTGTCATGCCGTTTATTGCTTCAAGTTCATGTCCAGTGTAAGCACATATAGCTTGAGTTTCTATGAGTTCATGAACCGGTTTTGTTTCACTTAATTTCTGGTCTTTGTATTGAGCCTCAACTAGGAATTCTTCTTGGTTTTGTCCATACAACTGTTCCTTTTTACTATCTGGTAGACTCTCCGCCAGAAGCTCACCTTCATGTATAACCTCTGACCCAACTTCCTCTTCTGTGCGCTTCATCTGCTCATCTATATTGGTTTCTTGTCTATTCTTTTCAAAGGTCTCTCTTATTCTTTGAAGTTCAATTGTACTTGCCTTATTAACTGGCTCAGATTCATTGATGTGAGCTGCAAGGTCTTCTGGTTCATAATCTTGTGCAATAACAGTTCGAGTCTCTGTTCTCTCTAACTGTTCTTTTGTTTCTGTAATCTGTTGGTCCTTGGATACAACAAACTTTATATCAAACCTTTCTTCACTGCCTGCCACGACAATTTGCTCCTCATCAAAAACTCCACCTGTGACATCTTCAGGTTCATGCATATCTTCCATGGTGGTTTCATTTTCAGTTGTTTTTATTTGCTCTTTTGTTTCAGTTTCTTGTTGTGCCATAGTAGGAATTTCAATAATAAATAGTTGCTCCTGTGTTCCTGGCATTGTCTGTTTCTGTTCTTCCGGTGTTGATTCAGCCAACATTTCAGATTCATGATCCATGTACTCAGCAGCTTCCGTTTCATTTGTTTCCTTGGTTTCTTGAGTTGTTGTTTCTTGTTGATCTTTCATTGCTTTTTTGTTAATAAATTGAAGCTGTCTTGATGAAGGAAGAGTAACTGCATCTTCAGATGAGGTTGATGGTGCCAAGTTCTCAGGTTCATGATTTTGCTTAATAACAGTCTGTGTTTCTGTTGTCTCAAATTGTTCTTTTGTTTCTGTAATCTGTTGGTCTTTGGAAACAACAAACGCTATATTAAACCTTTCTTCAGTACCAGCCACAACAATTTGTTTATCATTAACCAGTCCACCTGTGACATCTTCAGGTTCATGCATATCTTCCATGGTGGTTTCATTTTCAGTTGTTTTTATTTGCTCTTTTGTTTCAGTTTCTTGTTGTGCCAAAGTTGGGATTTCAATTACAAATTGTTGCTCCTGTGTTCCTGGCATTGTCTGTTTCTGTTCTTCTGGTGTTGATTCAGCCAACATTTCAGATTCATGATCCATGTACTCAGCAGCTTCCGTTTCATTAGTTTCCTTGGTTTCTTGAGTTGTTGTTTCTTGTTGATCTTTCTTTGCCTTTTTGTTGATAAATTGATTCTGTCTTGATGAAGGAAGAGTGACTGTATCTTCAGATGAGGTTGTTGGAGCCAAATCTTCAGGTTCATGATTTTCCTCTGCAGCAATTTCTGCATGAGTCACAGTTTCCTGAAGGTCTGTTTGAGCAGGTTTCTGGTCTTTTCTTATAGGTTCTACTACGAATTCCTCTCCCTTCTTGCCAGCAACAGAGACTTGTTCTTTATCAGCTGAAACTTGGGCAAGGTCCTCTGCCTCAAGAAGGTTTTGACTTACTGCTTCTGTTTCCTTCTGCAGATTTTGTTCTTTGCAGGCTGTCTCCTGTTGCTTCTTAATAATTTCACTGTGAGATATCTGTTCATCAGCTATGATATCTTCATCTGTTTTACTGGTATCAACATTGGCCAATTTAGTTGCAAATTCAGAACCAGCTCCACCTATTAATATCTCCTCACCCAATGGTACAGTCTCTGGAACCTGCTCAGAGGTTGGCCTTTCTTTCATATCAGGCTGAGTTTGTTCTTCAGACCTCTCCTCCAGGGAGACTTGGTCTACATTCTGCTCCAGCTGGCATCTCTGGGGCTGCACAATACCAGCTGGTCTCAGATTCTCGCCTGCAAGCATCAGTTTTTCTCCATGTAACAATCCTTCAGTCAACTGTTCCTCATCAAGTGCTGCTTCGTGGGAAGCTACTTCAGCAGTTGTCCTTTGTGGCCGTACTTCCGTTTCTGGTCTGCTTTTCACTCCAGCTTTATCTGTTTTAGTGGCATCCACATCTTTGGAACCAATCTCCATTCCAACAAGATGATCACTGTCATAAGGGTCTACCTCTCCTGTGTCCGGCATTTCAAACTGTAAATCAACTTTGGTTGGTTGCATTTTAGCAGTTATATCTGTTCTCTCAGCCATCTGTACATCTTCCAGCTCTATGTTAGGGCTCAGCGAGCCATCACGGGGCTGAACTTCACCTGTTTCACCAGATTCTAAGACATCCAATTGTAGATCAATTTGGAATGGTGCTTTACTGGTTGATGTTACCTTGATTAATTCCCGGTTAATCTGAGATGAGTCTGCAGCGTGGGTTTGTTTCTCTTGCATTCCTTCATCTGTGGTTTCTGTTCCATCAGGTTTAATCACTTCCCGTACATTGTACGGAACCCGCTGCTTCTGAGCTTTATCCATCTTAACTGCTTCCATTGTTATCTTTATAAGTTCTACGCCAAAGAGGTCAGTTTCAAATGTGTCAAAGGTATCCAGATCAGTAGTGTCCACTCCAATGTCCGCATGGTGTACTGGTTGTTCTGGAGTGAATTCCACTCTTACCTCTTCCACTGGCACAATCTCCTCTTCAACTGGTAATTTTGGTTTCTCAGGTGGTGCAAAAACAGGCGTATCTTCTTCTATTTCTATTGGTTCTTCAAAAGGCATTTCCTTGGGTTTCTGTTCCACAGTGATGAGAGTTGTTATCTCAGTGTGTTCTTCTTCCTTCACCAACTCTTCCATGATGTGTTCCTCTTCCTTTGTGACTACTAATATAATGCTTATTGGGTGGAACTCCACAACAGGTATGATCAGAATTTCAGTTTCTAGCTTGAGTTTTGGAATCTTCATTTGAAAGTCTACTTTAGCAATAGTTTCTATCTCTTCATATTCCTGTTCAAAGACTGGTACTTCTTCTTCCCTTATTCTTTTCTCTACATATTTGTGAACATCTTTTCTATTCACCTGCATATAACTGTGTGCTCTTTCAATTATCTCAATGTCTTCTTCCTTGACGGGTTGGAATGTTATTTCTTCTCGGTGCTCACTGATGCATATCTTCTGTGGCATTGGCTCAAGTTTAAAGATGATTTCTTTTTTCTTTGGTTCAACCACTTTTACCGTGACAATTCGAAGATGGCGCTCCATTTCTTTTGCAGAAGTCTGCACTTCTCTTGTGACGACGTGTCTCACTGTTGGTTCTGCTAGTACGAATGTCATAGGTTTCCTTCTGGCTGGCAGCACGACCGTCACACCATGCTTTTTAGGCTTTCTATCATCAACAACCTTTCTGGTAATCTCTGTAGTTGTTATAGTTTCCACTTTCTCTTCCTCAGATTCTTCAACTAATACTTTATTTCTGTCTACCAGATCTTCTAAATCTGATAAATCTGACTGGAATTCCACAATAACTGGTCCTCTACGTTCTGTTGTATTGACTTGCAGTGTCTCACTAAACACATCTCTCACAGGCTCCCTTGGTCTCACTTGTACACTCTGTCGAGTATCTATCACAGATTCTTCAAAGTCATACTGTCCCACAGGTTCAGAAATTTCTACATTTTGTCTTATATCAATTTCAGAATCTATGTACTGTTTTACTTGGATCTCCCTCGTTTCTACCTCACTCTCTACCTCTGATACAATTGGTCCCTCAATATCCGATGAATAGTGCCTCAATGTAATGTGCCTCACTGGTATTTGAATGGTCCGAGGAATGTCCTCCGCCATTGTAACTACTGGTCCCTTATATTCAACCTTTGGCGCCAGCTTGATTTGCTCCCTATACTCTTTACGGGTCTCGTCAAATGGTGCATCGGTAGAGGTTTCACTCACAGGGAAGGACTCTTCAGTGGGTTCTCTGACAATGAGTTCTGCCATGGTGACTGCCTGGCCCAGTGGATTTGTTGCAATACATTTATATATACCACTATCCTCTGTAAATGTTTCTACTATATATAACTCACACTTCCCAGTTACTCTGTCAATGGTCATCACAAAATCCTCATTTTTGTCTACACAAACATTATTGTGGAACCAATTTACAACTGGCATGGGGTTGCCCCTAACAACACAGGTCAAAGTCACATGGTCACCATCCAGCACTGTCATTGGCTGGAGCTTCATGACAAAAGATGGCCCTTCTGATCTTTCGGTGTCCGAGTCCTCCACAGCTAAAGGTGAAACACAAGAACAAACAAGGGATGTCTGGGTGAAAAAAATGTCTTCATGCACTCTGTATACATAACATTTATCACGGCCAAACAACTAACAACAATAACAACTACATTCCGAAACTAGGCATGAGGCTATCACCACTGGCAGAACACGCATTCGGGTCAGTTTGTCAGAGCCAGCTAGCAGTGGTTAACATTCCTTTGTAAGTTCCAAGTCTTTATTTTGGGAATTAACAAAGTGACAATTCTATCACCTGAGAATCCATGCTGCATATTGAAGCTAATATGGGTTAAAATTGGATTAATGGTAACAAAAAAATAAAATAAAATATAAAAAATAAGCCTATAAAATAAGCTTAAAAGTAGCCATAACTGAATAATTCTGTCCTCTAATCATGCTAACTAAGCTTTGCTGTTTTCTATCAATTTTCTAAATTTTCAATGGTGTATGACTGTACTATTAATTTGACTAATCCACAAAATAAGGATATCTCAATCAATATTCTATCTTAACATGTATTCCATGCTGCATATTGAATTCACCTGACAATATATGATCAATGAAAGAAAAGAGCCATATTCCATGTATGATTAGTTTGATTTGTTTGGGACTCAATGCCCTACTCTTTTCAAAGAGTGACTGGCAATCTTTCTTTTGCATTATCACATAGACATGATAACACTGACCATGGCCTAACCAGTCATGGTGCACTGGATAGAGTGAGAAACAACTTGTATGATTTTCAATTGAATGAAAATCCTGAAATGGAATTCCTTGTATGTGTAATGAGCAGAGATATTCCTAAAGGAGGGAATCCTATCAGAAGGTGCTATTTTCTGTTTTTGGCAAAGCATTGATTTTTGTTTTATGACAATGCAAAACAAAAATCACTAAAAACTATGCTACATTCACCATTGTATGCTCCTTACATCTATTTAAACTATTGATGAAACAGAGATTTGCTATGGGAGAAGACTGCTGAATCCTGATATCAACTACAAGATATGTATACTAAAGTCTTGTGACTGCAAAGTCCTAGGAAATGTCACAATCACAAGACAGGTAAGAAAATCTAGATTGAGAGGCCACCTACTGTGAGTGTGTTGAGAATACTTACGGACGACGACAAGGTTGGCTGTGCAGGTTGCCTTGCCGACTGAGTTAGTAGCCTGACAGGAGTAGTTCCCTGTGTCATCCGGCTGAGCGTTCACTAATGTGATCGTATGCTCTGCAGTGTTAACATCATAAAATGATCTTATTCTATCATTTAATGCAGGTTCTATAGGCTGCTTGTCCTTCAACCATCTGACCTCTGGTGTTGGATCACCGGTCACATGTGCTGAAAAGGAGCATCCTTCACCGATGCGACAGATCTGAGGTTTGATTGGTTGTCTAAACTGTGGAGGTTCCTGGGTAATGGACTCCACGGACGTCGTCATCTCCACTTCCATTTTTTCTGTCTCTTTCAGCACCAAGTTGTCGTTCTCTGGTTTGTGTAATAACTCCACTTTGACTTCTGAACGGATTTGGTCAGTGAATCTATCGGTCTCATTTTCAGCATCAGATGCGACAATATAAGACACTATTGTTTGTGGTGGTGGAGCGCTAACTATTCTTGGTTGAAGCTGTACCTCAACCATGTGCTCCACTGGAATGTTAACAGCATGTTCAGCTTGGTCCCTCAACACAGGGACAATGGCAAGTTCCTCCACTTCAGGAGGCAGTTCAACATTAACTAGAGATGCCACAATCTCCACCGGTTCTACTCTTGGTAATGGCACATCAGAATCAGACTCATTTACCACTGACCGTGGCGGAGGCCGTTTTCTGTCAGATAATTCTGGATAGATTATTTCATCTTGTACACCCGTTTCTATTTCATCTTTCTCTATTTTATCTTGGTCAACTGGAATCGTCTCGGCCACTGTGACAAATCTCTCTTGGTGAGGTGCCTCTGTGTGTGTGGTTTCCACAGTGGTTGTCTTGGTCTCAGTCTCTGAGGTCTCCACCATATCAACTGTTTCAGTCACTTCTACTTCTCGTTCAACAATCTCTATCATTGTTTCCCCTGAATCTTCAGGTTTGATCTCTGAGAGATTAATGTCTGGCTTATCATTGGCTATGGCGATGGTGATTTCTTTGCCTACTACGGGGGTCACCTCCAGTTGAGGAGGTTTTTCTCTATTTGAGATCTCATGAGAGATTTCAGGTGAGATTTCAGGTGAGATTTCAGGTGAGATTTCAGGTGAGATAACATCCTGTGTTACCTCTTTCATATCAATATCATCTTCAACTGATGTGCCAATATCAGCAATAAGTGGGGCTTTGTCTTGCTGGCTGATTTCTTGCTCAGATTCATCAACTTCCATGGGTTCTTCCTTATTTTCAGTGACTTCTACAGCATCTTTAATGGGTATGGTGATTTCCACAGCCCTGGGGACCGTGACCGGACCTTTGATGTTCATCATTACTGTTGATATTTCCTTCTGCGGTTCTTCTTCTGGTTCACTAAGAACTATTTGAGGAAGCTGAACTGTCTTCAGGCAAGCCTCTTCTGGTGCGGTTTCTTGCGGCCTATCTGCACCATCTTCCAGTTCACTTAGTTCAGACAGCCCACATTCAGATGGGAAGACTACGGTAAGTTGAGACGACGTCATGGCATCTCCCGCCTGGTTGATGGCCACACACTTAAACACGCCAGTATCCTCAGGAAAACATTCCACGATAATCACTTGTGTCTTTCCTGATTCTTTGTCATATTTCACTACAAAGTCCTCGTTCTTGTTGATGCACTTATCATTGTGGTACCAAAATACATCCGGCACAGGTTTGCCCTTCACCACGCAGCTTAATATGACCTCTTCTCCATCCAAGACTCGGACAGGTTTCAGCTCCTCAAGGAACATAGGTGGCTCAATGTTCTCCATGATCACGGCGCCCTCTGCTGTTTTTTTTTTTAAATTAAAAATCGTAATCACTGAATTTGTCATGCTCACACTAGGACTCAGTATCTCTAGGTAGATACGTTCACTAGGTAGATACGTTCTCTATATAGATACGTTCTCTAGGAAGATATATTCTCTAGATAGAGAGTGTCTCTAGGAGACAGAGATGAGCAGATAATTATCCTTGTAGACAGACACTAACGTTGCAAGACAGATGCACACAGCCAATCTGATAGCAGCAGGCATGCTGAATACTCAACAACATGCTCTCTCTCCACAATGTAAACATTCAGGCCAACTCAACACTGATATGTAAAATCCATTCCACCGATAAATCGGGAATGCTTTTTGGGTGGCGAACAGAACCAATGAAGAGTCACAGCAAAGTTCAAAAGACATGAAAATGATCAAAGTTAAAATCAAAAATGAAAAAAATAATAATAATAAAAAAAAACCTCAAACTTTTTATAAAATAGTGTAATAATATTGTCATCCATGGTGAAATGGTTTTAGAGTTACTGCCACTTGTTAAGGTAATTGTTTTTTGTTTATAAGATATATGTATTTGTATATATATATATATAACCCTGGTGAATGCTAACATGCTATGTAGTATAGCATAAGTTATACAGTCACCGCTATTCTAAATGTACTAAACTGTATGCACAATAATGCACCCTATCTGATGAACTCACGATCTTCTAAAATGCAAAGAACTTGATGCTAATTTGCCTGCTCTCACAGATTCTACGTATATTACTGCTTCCTATCTCAGCCTCGACATGCTTGTGTAGAATATTTCACACCGTGCACAACGTGATAAACGTGATAAAAGTCAGGCCTACCTTTCTAGATGAGGTGAGATGATGCACACACTTAACACACAGGGTAAGACCACAAAAGCGGACCAAGATCTAGCCCGAGGGCCATCAAGGACAACCATATGTGACTCGCCCTGTAGAGACATACTAGACGCACAGAACATACACTACAGATAGAGGAGTGTTAGAATTATTCTCAATGTTACGACATACACCTACCCATGCCACTATGGAAGGTGCAGAACGGTGCAAGAGCTTGATTCAGGATACAGATAGCTTAGTTAGAGCTAGGATACAGAGAGCTTCATTTAAGCTAGGATACGAAGCGTAAGCTAGGGATGCACATTTTAAGGTAATAGGTTTCTTATTTAGCATCATTAAGTCTTTGTGTTTAACTTTGCAATTTAATAGAAATTTTAAGGATTATCCTATAAAAAATATTTAATTTGACCAAATATTCATTTTTCATCTTTAACAAAATAGGAAGAGCAAAACAGAGTAAAGACTTGACAAATAGTTATAAAAAACAGAGTTAATAGTGATAGGGTATGGTATAACGATGTCAGCGGCAAGCTGAGGTCGGTGGGAGGTTGCACAGGAGGACAGCTTGGGTAAGAACTCTTTAGGGCAGGAGAGTTGTTTGATATCTTCCTGGATTCGAGTGGTATACTTACGCACGACAACCACGTTAGCGGTGCACGTGGCCCTGCCGGCAGTGTTAGATGCCCGGCAGCTGAACACTCCGATGTCGCCTGGGACGCTCTTCAGGATGTGGAGTCTGCAAGTGTTAGTGTTGACGTCATAGTCCATCCTGATCCGGTTGCTCTGCTGCAGTTCCTTCTTGTCCTTCAACCAGACTATATCCGGTTGTGGTGCTCCGGATACGACGGCCGTGAAGGTGACGTTCTCTCCCTCCTTCACTACCTGTGGCTGTATGGGCTTAGTGAACCTCGGCGGCTCTCCGCTGACCTTCTTGACGATCTTCTTGACCGTCTTCACCTCAGTTTTCTGGACGGTTTCGGTATCGAGACGTGCTTCTCCTTCGACGACCACTTCCTGTTTCTTGGTGACCTTGACCTGTTTCTGTTCAGGAGGGGCGGCCTGTACGCGTGCTTCTACCACGGGTACTATCTGCGGCTGGATGATCTCTGGCTTGACTGCCCGAGCCACCGCTGGCTTAACAGTCAGCTTAGACTCAGTGACAGCCTGGCCAGCCTCGTTCGTAGCCACGCAGACGAACGTTCCCTGATCGTCCGGGAGACACTCCACAATCACA
The DNA here is from genome assembly GCA_949316495.1 of Amphiduros pacificus. Classification (NCBI taxonomy): domain Eukaryota; kingdom Metazoa; phylum Annelida; class Polychaeta; order Phyllodocida; family Hesionidae; genus Amphiduros; species Amphiduros pacificus. The sequence goes on from OX439011.1 coordinate 20,260,922, forward strand.
CAGTCACATTTACCAGACTCGGCATTATAACTGATAACAAAGTCTTCGCTCTTATCAATGTTCTTATCATTGTGGTACCAGCAGACAGCGGGTTTAGGTCTGCCAGTCACGGTGCAGGTCAGGATGACCTCCTCACCATCGTAGGCCTCACAGTTCTGTAGAGGCAGCAGGTATCGGGGAGGCTCTGGACCGATGCTTGGCTCCTTGCCTGAAACATACCAATACCCTCACTGTAACCTCTAAACCTTAACAAATATCAAGATCCTTCACATACATATATGGCCGAAAAAATTGTGTTGCTTGCATTAAATTTGTTACGAATTGGATCTTTCTTGCTAATTTTATTAAATTTGTTGCTAATTGCATTACATTTTTTACTAATTGCATTAATTTTGATTATTTTGATTATTTTATATTAATTGCCTAATTTTATTGTCAATTACCTTAATTTATTACTAATCGCACTAATTTTTATTAACTGTATACAAGCCGGTTGTGGTATACGTACGGATGACATAGAGCGTGGTGCTCGTGATGGCCTCTCCCAGACCTGACGTGGCGCGGCACGTATACACGCCAGTATCCTCGTTAGTGATGTTCTTAATGAGCAGAATGCTCCTCTTGCCCTCCATGGAGATGGTGTACTTGATGGAAGGTTTGATCTCCATGCCGTTGATGTGCCAAGTGATGCGGGGCGCAGGGTGCGCATCGATGTAGGCCTCCAGGCGGGCTGTGCTCCGCTCATTCACCGTGGTCTCCGGGGGCAGAGGCTGTGAGAACGTCGGCGCCACGTCAGTCAAGTCAACCTGGTCTTCTGTCTTCAGGGACTTTGATGTGATCGTGACCTCCTGGGTGCCCTTAGGAAGCTCATAAACCTTCTGACTCGCTGTAATATGACACACAAAAAAAGAACTTTGTAATATGTCTAAATAGGTATACATGTACAGGACTGGAAGGCTGCAGTCACAACAACAAAGGAAAAAAAATCAGAAAGGCTAAAAATTAAAATCCACATTAAAAAATGGAATGTTCTAATCAGACGTTTTCTAAATTATTCTCAATGGAATGTTCTAATCAGACATTTTCTAACTTAATATAATATAAGCTGTTAGAGCCAAACATTTGGTTTTGCTTATGTTTGCCTAATGCCCTGAGTTTAGCGAGCCGTGGGCCGTACTCACGCTTGATGTTGAGTGTTGTCTTCCAGGTGCAGTCTCCGAGCTCGTTCTGAGCACGCAGCATGTAGTCCCCGGAATCCTCGGTCTGGACGTTGAAGATGACCAGCGTGATGATACCTTGCTCGTACGACACCTTGAAGCGCTGGGACGGCTTGATCTGCCGGCCGTTCCTGAACCAGGTGAACCTAGGTGCAGGATAGGCAGCAATCTGCACCACTATCCTAAATAACAAAACCAAAAATACATCTTACTCAATGATTGATCAATGGACAATACTCACAAAAAAACAAAAAAACAAAAATTATTGTTTTGATCAAGTTTGTGTGGTTTAAAATTTCATATGTATCTCATTCAATGGAGTCTGTGCATGTGGGTGAGAATCACTCTAGACTTAAACCCCTTAATGGGGTCCACCTGCATTATGAAACTGAATTTCTATAATTTTAAAAGGCTTGAATAAAATAAATTTGAGTCTTGAGACGAGTCTTTAAAAGACGTAAATACAATAAATGTATTTTTTCTTACTTTGTGGTATGTCCTGCCTGTACCTCCCTGAAGGGAGATGGTGCTTTGATGACGTGGGGAGCTGATGGGGGTGGTTTCTTGACAGTCTGGCCTCCTGGGGCCATGGCATAACCGGCCTTCAGACCAATCTGCGCCTTAGACACCCGCTTCAAGTCTAAAAACACCGAACAGTACCCCATTACTTCTATATCTCCATCAAAACTCTAAACTTTTACCTTTTTAAAAAAAAAAAATCTTGACAATGGTTTCTTCAATAAACAAAGCAAAAAAAACTTAAAAACTAAATTCAATCTGTGCTATCTTTACAAAATATTATAAAATGGATTTTTACAATGACTAATTTTATTTTCTCAAAATGTTATCATAGTTTCTTTCTTCCATAAACAAGAAAAAAAAATTCAAAAACATTCAATATCTAGGTATGCTACCTTTCCAGAATAATCTAAAATGGATTTTTATGATGATAAAACTTATGTCAAAATTATGTAAAAGGCGGGTAAACTTACCAGTGGCGTCACTTCAAGCAAGACATGCAAAATCCAAATGCAAATTTAGTATTCTGGCTTACAAGTCTGTTATTTCTCCATGCTATCGCTACTTGGGTCAATAAACGCGGATAACTTATGGATGTGTGGGCAAAGAATCCATCGCAAAGTAATTCATTGATTATCATATGGTACACATTATTACATCACTGGAATACAACATGCTACACAACCGTACGTTTTCTTTTCAATCACATTCATAGCTGCTATCACACAGTTCAACATTCGCCACATCACATTCATAGCTCCTATCTCCCAGTTCAACATTCGCCACATCACATTCATAGCTGATTTCTCACAATTCAACATTCGCCACATCACGTTCCTAGCTGATTTCTCACAATTCAACATTCGCCACATCACATTCAAAGCTATCACATAATTCAACATTCGCCACATCACATTCATAGCTGATTTCTCACAATTCAACATTCGCCACATCACATTTTGGGTCACAACCACAAATCTTGCATCAAGCATAAAAACATTTTTTTAAAAATATTATGTTCTATGTTATCTGAAAAATTAATGACATTTTAAAAACATTCAAGCAGTGGGCTACACATACAAAAACAACTTCATAGGAATATTAACAAAGCAAAAACATTTGATGAACTTTCAAACCAGAAATTTAAAAGTATCAAATCTGTCATTAGCATATAATCATGCTCTACATTGTCTAATACTTTTATAAGATCCATCAAACAGGTCGGACATCTATCAAAACAATCATGCTTGGATGAATCACTAAACACACTTACCTTCCACGAACAGCTCAGCGGAGCATTCTGCCACTCCAGCTGGATTCATGACACGGCAGGTGAATATTCCAGAGTCTTCTGGAACGCACTTCTTGATCAGCAGGATGTGCTTGTTGCCCTCCTGGGAAATCTGGATGAAAAAATAACCGGAATATTGAATACAGAGCTCGTCATCAAGATTATAGTCATATAGTATAATAGACCATGCTTGATATTAAAATAGTTCGACCATGCTTGATATTAAAATAGTTCGAGCCAAACATCTATTCGATCACGCAATAAGGTGATAATATTGTATCACATGAGGTCTGTATGATCAAATACTGTCACGCAAAAGTTATCCAGATGACCAGATGATGTCAGGCAATGGTGACCATAGAGATGTTTGGCTCTAACTGTTTCAAGGTATATTTGATCGTTGAGGACACTGACCTGGAAGTCCTGGCTATGAGCGATCTGGTGACCTTCTCTGAACCACATGACCTGGGGTGGGGGCTTTCCGTCCACTGTAATCTCAAACCTGGCTGGTTTCCCCTCCGCCACCTCACAACCAGAGATGGGCTTCACAAAGCGTGGAGGTGACATGTTCTTATGAGCATCAGGTTCCGGTTCACTCGACAAAGCTAAAAACATAAAATCCACACTGTTAAACAATAAAAAAGAACAATTATAAATTTATTTATGATCTTTAACTGCACCACATATTGGTTTTAATGATCATGGACTTTGCTGTGGTTTGACCTTACCGTTGACCTTGAGGTGTGCGATGCAGGTGACCTCTCCGGCAGGGTTGCGAGCTGTACACTTGTAGGTGCCCTCGTCCTCGGGGAAGGCTCCGGCAATGTTCAGAGTATACAGTCCATTGAGTGAACTCATCTGGAAGTACTTGCTTGGCTTGATCACCTGAAATATAAATCGCGAAAGTTGTACCCTTTACTGTAACATCAACTGTGAAAGTTGTACCCTGTACTCTAACATCAACTGTGAAAGTTGTACCCTTTTCTGTAACATCAACTGTGAAAATTGTACCATTTATTGTAACATAAACCAAGAAAAAAGTACCATTTACTGTAACATAAACTGTGAAAATTGTACCCTTTACTATAACATCAACTGTGAAAATTGTACCATTTACTTTAACATAATCCGTGAAAATTGTACCATTTACTGTAATATAAACCGTGAAAATTGTACCATTTACTGTAACGTAAACTACAATAATGTAGTGCATACCTGGTTGTTGTAGTACCACTGTACAATGGGTTCTGGAGTTGCCAGGATTTTACACTGGAACTGCACCTGGTTGCCCTCCTCCACGGTGTGGTCTGTCATGGCCGTCACCAGCTGTGGAGCCTGGTGTGTGGACGCGATCTCGATCTGTCTCGGCTTCATGTCCACCTTACCTGCATAAACATCAATATATGCTTTATAACATTGCCAAGGGAAATAGTGGGATTGCCGGTTACCATCTTGCTTATTTTAATGATTGGATTTTACAGAGTTTTTGTGTGCTTCCATTTTTTTATGCACTTCCAGTATATTGTTTATACGGGAGCAAAATGGTGACCTGCAATTGACATAACTAAATATTCGTTTGATATTTATTATTTAAGCTAAAATTATTAAGCAGAATCAAACCATTCTAAACATGCAAGGCAAAGAGATTGAACATTCTGTTTTTTGTTTTCAAAAGTAGTGGAGGTCTTGCGAGTGGGGGGGTCTTACCATCGGTGGTGAGTTTAGCACTGCAGGTAGCCTTGCCCATCTTGTTGACGACAACGCACTCGTAGGTGCCGCGGTCCTCTTCTCTAACCTCGTAGATCAGCAGCGTGAAGTGATCCTCCTCTACAATAAACTTCCACCGCGGGCTCTCTCCCATACGCTGATTATTCTGAAAACCACCAAAAAAAAAATAATTAAATACTGGAAATAGCTCAATTGGTAGAGTATTCGCCTTGAATTCAAGGTATGCCTGGTTCGAATCCTGGAATGTTATCTTTACCCTTTATATCATCAAAAAAATCTATTTTTCGCCCTATCATTTACATTAAAAAATAATGCTTAATGTTTTGAATTTAAAAAAGAAAGAAAAAAGGTAGTAATTTGGTTTCAACTGACCCTTGTCCAGTAGACTTCTGGTCTTGGATGACCGGACACCTGGCAGTCAAATGTTGCCGGTTCACCGATCTTGATGAGGATGTCGTGCATTTGGACCCGGAACTCTGGCGGACAGTCCGCAACCTTACCGGCGTCTTCTGCAAAAAAAAGAAAATAATTTGAGGTCAACCAATATCTAACATATGATTGTGACATTTATATAGAAAATTAGATTAAATTCTTCTTTCTCTTTTTTGAAGAATCTAAATATGTACCTGTGACTTGCAGAAGCCCCTTGCATTCCGCCATTCCAAACTGGTTGGAGATCTTGACGGTGAACATTCCGGTATCCTCTGGGAAGACTTGTGGAATGACCAGGAAGCTACGGTTGTTGACGGTAGTGATCTGGAAGTCTCTGGAAGGCTGGATCTCATGGCCCTCCCGGAACCACTTGACGTCCGGATACGGGAAGCCCTGATAGGTGACCTCTAGCTTGGCCTGTGACCCTTCCTTCTTGGTGAGCGTGTGCAGTGGCTTGGTGAAGGTCGGCGGCTCCTTCTTGTCTATCTTGGATCGCGGGATCCTGGGAACGTCCTGCTCCTTCTTCTCCTGGTCCAGGATGTTCAGCATGTACTTGGCGCGAGCGATGTGCATCTCATTGTCTACGAGGATGTGAGGTTCGTGCGCAAGGAGTGCGCCAGTGGCAGATGTCTGATGCATCTGAGAGTGCCTCAGGTTGATGTTCCTGAACGCTGTCGTCACCTCGCTATCTCGGATCTGCCGAGCCTCTTCTTGGGCCTTGCGTTCGAAGCTTCTCAGCTCCACAACGGTCGTCTTTGGCTTCCTCAGCGCCTGGTCCAGCTCGTAGCTTCTCAGCTCGACAGGACGAGCGCGATCAATCTCAACCTCAACCGTGGACTTGGGTGCCTGCTTGAGGCGTGAACGCCAGTCCTCACGGGGTACCACAGTCAGTGTGGTGGTACATTCGGCCTCTCCGAGTGGATTCTTAGCGACCACGCGGATGGTTCCGCTGTCGTACTCTCTACACTTAGGTATCTCCAGACTGTGGATCATACCATCGTACCTCAGCTTGAAGCGATGACCCTGAAATGTCAAAAGCAAATAATTTACCTACTTTGAAAATCTTGACCTATTAACTTCCATATTGAGTGAATATAAACGAGATGTTTTTGACATGTAAATAAATGAGTTCATAAAGGAAGGTAGGAATCGTATGAGAGCAGTTCTGGGTGATATAGTGAGCAGGTAGGATGTGAGCTACTCACGTTGACCGTGATGGCGCCGTTGACCCACCAGGTCAACCTGGGTCGCGGGAAGCCTCCGATCTTCACCAGGAACTTTGCCGTGTCTCCTTCCTCCACGGTGCATGCCTCTGGCATCAGGTCAAACAGTGGCGGGCAGTTATCTGGAACGGCATCCATGTGCTCCTTCTTGATGCGGTCTCTCCGGCTGGACTCCTCCATCCTCTGGATCTGCATGACTGAGTCCATTCCTTCCGGTAGCTGCGTGTCCTCTATGACACTGATCTTGCCGCGGCACCTGATCTCGGCTTTCACGCTGTCCTGACCATGCTGGTTGGTAGCAATGCACTGATACGTTCCGTTGTCCTCGGGATACGTGTACAGGATGTCCAGAGAAACAAAACCAAAGTCGCAAACGGTTCTGAAGCGATGACCTAAAAATAGACAACCCATAATTCAATGTTTACCTCCCTCACAGATCCTAAACTGAAATGTCAGATGTGTGAATCAAATCATTTAATGTTAAAAAATACAAAGATATATTAAGAAATTGAATATTCACATCTTGGAAGTTAAATTTGACACTGAATAAATTGTAAATGAACTTCACAAAGTTATTTTAGAAAATATAAGTATCAGTAAATCAGAATGGAGCAAAGTGGTGGTCGTACCTGCTTCAAGGAGGGTGCCATTTTTGTACCACTCCACCCTCATGTTGGGGTCACCAATAGGTACGAGGCGACTCTCAAAGTGAGCTGGCTGGCTCTCCACCAGACCCAGCAGCGACTGAAATCAAAGGTCAAATAAGGTCAAATTGGATCATGTGATGAAAAATTTATCATGTGATGAAAAATTTATCATGTGATGAAAAATTTATCATGTGATGAAAAATTTATCATGTGATCAAAATTGATCCCATGATCAAGATTGATCCCATGATCAAGATTGATCCCATGATCAAGATTGATCCCATGATCAAGATTGATCCCATGATCAAAATTGATCATGTAACATTCAAAATGGCGGCACAAAATAGATGTAACTGCACTGTCACCAATATAGATGACCAAATACAGTCAGGGCAAGGCTGACATATTATAGTAGTTTTGGTTACCTTCAGTTGGAACTTGAACTTGGGTGGGACTGCGCGTTCCTTGTCGTACATATCCTCCTCGCCGGGCGCCGGCTCCACTCCTCGCTTGATCAGCTCACGAGTCGATGGCCGCTCGATTGGCTGGCCACTGTCAACAACCAATCAACCAATCAATATTTCATAACCATGACAAGGGTGGCATCCCAAACTATCTTGGTCTAATATCAAGATTAATTTTACAAAATAAATAAAACAATAAATAAAAATTTGGGGCAAATATTATGGTTGGGAAGAAATCCACTGCAAACGTTGTTTTATCCATGCTAATGGTCTGATGTCTGGAAAGAAATCTATCACACTTCTAGGTCTAAGGATATTCATCTAATAGATTCACTGCAAATTGTAGGAATGAAGAAATTAGGGGATTCACATAAAAATAGGGCATTTAATCCTAGGAGAAATCTCAGGGGATGTTATTACAATGATGGGTTGATGAGGGCAACAGGGTAGGTTCCTATTTGTTCTTCTCTTCATTTTAAACTTGAATTATTCAAAAGTGATTTCAGATTATTTTGTGTAGAGATGTGAAGGATTTAATTACACAAAAAACTAAGCTATTTAATAAAATTTTAACATGAAGAGGAGGCAATAATGATTGGGCTTGACCTAAGGAATATGTCTCTATGGCAACATGTCTCTATGGCAACATGTCTCTATGGTACTATGTCTTATCAGATTCTACGAAGGGGAGAACGGGTCACTCTCATGCATATATATCAGGCAGTAACCTTGCGAGACTGATTGGCTCAGCGTCAACTGCATCCAAGGGCTTTGGTCCCCTGAAATAAATATACAACCAATCGCCATTAGGTTTAAACCAACAAAACTTTTAATTTGACACTTTAAAGATAGCATATCAGAAACTAATGCTATAAAAAATATCAAGAAAACTGCAGCAAGCTACACCAGATAAAAACTGTTGTTAGTAAATATGAGAAGCAAGATATCTTGGTTAGGAAATATCTTATAATAGCATCCAGGTGGCGCTCTGGCATGCACAAATATAACATAAAAAATACACATCCCTCTGCTGAACTCGGGTTACACTATACTGTCTAGTAAACCCGCAAAAATCATGCAACAAGTTATAGCATCTCATAAAACACATCCTGGTTACTAAGCAAACTGAAGTAACCATAGTAACACAATGTTTACTAAGCAAGTTGTTGTGGTTAAGGTAACAATATTCAAGTTACTAAGCAAACTGTAGTGGTTATATGGTAACACACGTTACTAAGCAAACCATAGTATCTATGGTGCCACATAAGTTACTAAGCAAACTGTATCATCCATGGTCAAATCCACGTTACTAAGCAAACTAACAATTCTGATAGCAAACACAGGTTACTAAGCAGACTGCAGACCTCGGTTACCAAGTTACTATGCAAACTGTGGCATCCATGCTCTTTCTGGTTACTAAGCAATTCTAATGTCTCATCTCAAGCAATTTCCTAGTTTCAGCACACTCCATCTACTCTTTATCAAGCATCTCATGTTAGGTTGGCATCCCAGGCGTGGAGAGCTAGGCCCTGAAGGGTTATCATGCTACTAGGGGTCATCTCACAGCTTGCAGTTGCCATGGCAACAGTACGTACTTCTCATCCTCCATGATGTACTGGAGCAGTGCGGAGTCTTCCGGTTGGAATGGCTTGGATGGTTCCAGTACACTCGGTCCGAGGTTGTCGGCTGCTGGCAGGGCCTGAGCTGGCTGTACAATCTCCGGTTCAATGAATGGAGCATATACCGGCATATCTGGCTCTGGCGCCACTGGAAACGTTGGCTCTGGTGCCGGCGGGAATGCTGGCTCTATTGGTGCTGTGAACGCGGGCATCACTGGCTCCGGTTCTATGACCGGTCGCTCTACCGGCTGAGATCTGGATCTGTTCACATCAACATTCCACGTTCAATCAATGCACTTCAAATTCCATGCAAGCGTGTAAAATTTATTTTCATATATTTCTGTATTGTGTAAAATTACTTGAACAGTAACTTATTGTACTCGCTCTCAAAAAATGGCAATATCACAGCATTCTTATTATGATGTCAATTTATTGTGATGTCATAATATGTCACTTTATTGTGATGTCATAATTTTATGTCACTTTATTGTGATGTCATAAAATATTTTAAAATACTAAATAAGTACTATAAAAATAAGCACCTAGGTTGTTTATGTATTGCAGGAGATCTTTGACCACTGAAATATCAGAAACAACAACACAATGTAAAATAGATGAATCTATTCAAGCTTGAAATGATATAATCTGACATGGCATACTCTACTCTGTAACAGCTTTCTACAGAATCAGGCTACATCAATATCATTCCAAGAAATACAGAAATCTAAATATCAACAGGCAATACCTGGAAGAAAAACTACAATTATTATGGAAGAAATGAAATCAACATAAAATCAATGAAATCAATAAGAAAGAGGAGGATGAAGAGGATAGGAGAAGCGGCGAGGAGGAGAGAAGGCAGTCACTAGGTACCAGCCCAGATTATCCTTTTCTTGTTTTAGTTCAAAGCCATTTGTATCTATTCTAGTACTTTTCTATGAAGCTCAATGTTAACTGTCCATCAGCAGTTTATCCTTGTTTTCCAACGCGTATTTAAGCTACGAAGCCACTGATTATATCAGTCAAGTTTTGATGTTGACAAATGTCCTTGACATGACCTACGACCCAGATAACACACCTTCCTGGTTGCCATGGTTCCGTTAATTGGAGTTTTCTTAGTTTTGGCAGCTCATATGTATGGGGCTGCATAACCAAATGACCCATGACCTCCGGAGTATGACCCATGACCTCCAGAGTATGACCCATGACCTCAGGAGTCGAGGGAGGGGCCTTTGGTAAGACACGTTTCCTTGACTCTGTCTGGGGCGACAAAAGTTCCCTTCAAAGAAACGGTAAAGTTTGATGCTGAATCAATTTTTTCTATAGAGTTTAAAAACAGCCATATAAAAAAAAGCTAATTTGATTAGATTTTTTCTTCCAAAATTTTTTTTTTTTAATTATATTATTTTTCCTTATAAGCGAAAGTGCTTCAGCGGGTATATGTTCAGATAAAAGATAGAATCGATAGAAATTCTCCATCTCTGTTATGCTACGATAAGTTTGTATGAATGGAATGAGATAATATTCCATACAAACTTTGCTGGTCGTAACATTACTAATGCTATGTCAACTCTATAAAAGCCCAAATAATACTGCAGCCAGAACTCATGAAATGAACTGAACATCTAATTAAAAAAAAAAAAATCATTTCAAAATAAAGCCAGGCTAGTAAGTGTATGTAACAACAATAAACAGCGACGTTCCAGCAGAAAGCTCAGCTCCTATATTTCTAATTAGTGGCTGTATTTATTTATTTTTTTGTTGAAAATGTAAGATTTTCCAGGCTATCTATAGAGTAGTGAAGCTCTATGTGGCGAGTAAGCTATCCACGTGATAGGCACCTGTCAATCTCCCACGGCATGGCGGCATGTGGCGCCCTCTCACTGGTCAGGGCTTCCTCAGCCTTTGTTGCTGCTTCCTGTATAAGCTCCAATAATCGGTGTTCTGTCATAGGTGCCGCAGTGACACCTGGTGGCAGAAGTTTAGCCGTGGCTTCCTTCCGTGACGCTGCGTCGGATGCTTCTTCTGTTGCTTTTTCGATTAACATTTTCAGCCGATCGTCCGTGCTTGGGCCGATAATTTTCTGAATGTCTCTTATAACTTGGACGGGTTCTCCGTCAAGTTTGTTAAGTTTGTCGAGCTGGGCCGAGAGTCGTGTGGTGACGGTGGTGCGGGTAGGAGCGGAGGGCTGAGTCATGATGGGTGACTGAGGACTGTGTATAAACATGGTGGTGGTTACTGGCATTAGGATGGTGGGAGGAGGAGGGGTGGCTGGAGGTATCAGATGTAAACTCTCCTGAGACGAGCCCGACGATAACCTGCAACAAATACCACACCAACACGATCAACTCCCCAGTACCTCCAAACTCAGCCAAAAATATATATACCGTTAAAAAAATATCTCAGAAAAGAAATAGAAAAAAAATTTCAAAAAAGAAATAGGTTGGAGATAAATTAACCCACATGAGAAAAATATAATCCATTTTTTTTTAAGAAAAGAAATACTTTGGAGACAAAAAAAATTAATCTGTTTCTCTGTGCTTCTTCTGAATATGTTTAAATAACCTGTACAAACTTGCTAGTGTGGAAAAAAATTCCCTCAGTATTATAGAAATAGGATGTTAAAATGATAAAAAAATATAACAAACTGTGATTTAAATTTTTTTTTTTAATTATCTATTATCGATGTTCCCTGTAATTTTTTCCTGCTCTCTCATCAAATTATATTTTGACCGTAACATTCCCTTTCAAGTTAATTAAAGATCAAATGTTCAAAAAACAAATATTTTTACTGATCCTAAATGATGCATTTTCCTGTTTCTACTCAACCCTTTCGGGGTCGACTTTTCATATTTCTGGACATAAATTAAATCTATTAAACCGACAAGCTTCATTGAAATAACTCTATACAGATACTATCCCGGCTATTTCTAATCTAAGACCTGTCATGCTAAATGATATCTAGCAATCAAGTCCCTACAAAAACTTCTAACTGAAAAAACCCAGTTCATACCAATATATATTTAATAATCTACTGATTCAGAAATCATTCATGGCATCGTTCTATGTACGTATATATTATTTCTGCTGTACTACTCTTTGTCTTTCTGCTGTTCTACTCTTTGTACATGCCATGCAGTATTTGCTGCAGACCTGAACGTTTCCCTGGAAATGACCTTGAGAATGCCGTAGCGTGAGTCGTCAGAGTATCCGATCTGATCGTACTCGTAGTCGTCAGATACGGGTTGAGCCGGGGACGGGGAGTGGGTGGGGCTACACGGAGGCAATTAGCATAATACAATACATCATCATAAAACTCATCAATAACAAAATTATTAACCTTCTTAATCAACAGCTTTGATTAATGATAAGAAACGAATGTTTGTACAAAAGAGAATCATAGAGAATCTGGGATTCAAACTCTGTAACTCTTTGGAAGTGAGTAGTTGTTCTAACCAATAAGACGATTTATTTCTTTTTTTCTATCATATTCTTAACAATTTTCAGCGTAGTTGGTGAATTTTGTGGTTTATTCTGTGGGAGCTACTTACGGAGTCGGAGTAGTTCTTCTTGGGATGTGAAGTTTTCTCTCTGGTTCTGGCTTTGCCTTCTCAACTGTAAAATGATCAAACGGAACCCTCTCATTATGACAAATCAATTAACATAATACAATACATGCCATTATGGCCAGTGGTTTTATAATTCTACTAACCCCGATTCATGTCAAAATTTTCTTATATTTCAATATCTCATGTTATTTTATGTAATGACAACTAAATGGCAAGTGGATTTGACTGCAGTCTTATTTTTCGGGTCAGGACCCAAATCCTTAATGTCAAGTCCTGACACGGGATATCATCACTTACGCTGCACTATGAGTCTGGCGCGGCTGGAGGCGGTGCCGGCGATGCTGACCGCGGAGCACTGGAACCAGGCGTTATCCTGGGCCATGGCAGCGGGGATGGTTAGCGTCGAGCGTCCCAGCTCGGACGAGACCTGATAGCGAGGATCCTTGTCTAACATCTTGCCGTCTCTTTGCCAGCTCATCATGGGAGCCGGTACGCCAGATGCACATGCAGTGAACGTTACCTGCTCACCCTCCTTCACAGTCTGGTTACAGATGCGGTCCGTGAATTTGGGTGCGGCGGCTTCTTGTCGAGGCATGACGTTGAGTCGCACCTGGAACTGATCCTCGCCGCCCCGGTTCCTTGCTATGCAGGTGTAGAGGCCGGCGTCGAGGTGGTGCGTGGCGTCTATGATCAGAGAGTGAATGCCGCCCTCGTTGACCACAATCTTATGCAGAGGATCCTCATGCACCTGAAAACGTACCAATAATTTACTCATCTCAGAGTTAGAAATTCTATCTTAATAGTGACTCGAGCCCGACCAGTTTTCCATTACAGCCAGTTATAGCGACCAAGCATTTGCTTCTAGTCATGGTCTACCTCACCCACAGTAAACAAAACTCATCTCAAAAAGGCTAACTTCCATTTTAATAGAGTGTCTGAGTGTCTGACACGTCAAATCCAAAAATGGCCGATCACATCCGCCAAGCTGGGAAGGTCCATTATAGTCCCTGTCAGTCATGGCCTAATTCATCAGCAGAAACTGGTTGCTCATGAGTACACACAGAAAATGATGAAAACTGGAAAGATTGAGAAGTGTTTTGAGTCTTACCTGTTCACCATCTCTGTACCAGAACAGTTCTGGCATGGGTCTGCCGGACACGATGGTATCAAATCGGACCATCTGACCTTCACTGACGTCCTGGTCCTGTGGAACCTTCCGGAACACCGGGCGGTAGTACTTCTCCGATACTCCACCAATCTCCTTCGAGCCACGGCGTGCCGGTCTGAAAATAAAAACGTCACAAATAGTTTTTAAAATTGTATCTAAATATTTTTCACATCATCGTATATTTACTGGTCAAAAAGGTTATGGAAAACATGCCAGCCTGAAAACATTGCACTTTAAATTTATTTTCTGATTGTTTTTTGTATCTAAACTATTTTTACTGGTTAAAACAGTCATGACTGACATGCTGGTCTGAAAACAATCTATTTTTTTATATTTATCCTTCCATTTTTACTATTATTTTAATTTTTACTGATCAAAAATGTCACAAAAAGACATATTATTTTTTTTGTAAAATTGATAAACAATAAAAAAAATCTTACGATCTTGTCATTTTCCTTAGAGTTTCTGGGGCGACGTACGAGGTGTCGTCGATCCTGCTCAGCTCCTCGATGTAGAGTTCGGCAGAGTTGCTCTCGCGGCCGACCACGTTGGTGGCGCACAGAGTGTAGTAGCCAGCGTCCTCTGGGAAGGCCACGCGGATACGCAGCGTGCAGTATCCCTCGCGCGTCAGCTTCATCTCGTACCTGTTACCCGGCTTGAGAAGGCGACCGTTCTGGAACCACTGGATCTGTGGAACAAACCATAACGATTAATACAAATTGCAACAAAAATTCTGTGATATTTTTTTGGAAATCATATATTGGTAAAATTTTGGTCAAAAATGGGTCAAGTATTGATCAAATATGGGTCAAATATGGGTCAAATATTGCTCACATTTGGCATGGGGTTTCCTGAGACTTTGGCTACGAAGGTAGCGTCTGATCCCTCCATCAGTTTGAAGTTTTTCAGTTTCTGTTCAATGACGGGCGCTGTGGCCTCAGCCAGTGGCACGGCGACGTTAAAGGCGTCACGGTCGTCCGGAAGGTGGGCGGTCTGCGAGGGATCAACACGCCCCTCCGCGAACGCAACCTCCTGCATCAGACGAGATTCAAACGACGACACCTTGAAGCTCTCCGCATCAGAGAAGTCTTCCGCGTCCGACATGCGGGCCTCGGAGTGCATATCCAGAGCGCGCTCTGTCATTGGTCGGTAGAAGCCTTTCGGGGTCGGTGGCTTGGGAGACATTAGTTTCTGTTCTAGCTCGGATAGGACGGCTGTTTGCTGAGTGCGGGCTGCCGTCAGTCCACGTTGTTCTTGCTGTTGATTCACCCAATCCTGCAAGAAATAATATAAAATGGTTTAAAAAAAATCCAATCTCCTCGGAAAACAATTTTTTTAATTTAACTTTAAAATAAAGAACAGGTATTTTTTTTAGAAATAAAGTGCATTAAGACGTGTAAAATAACTGATGCGAATAAAAAAAACCAGATTATGTCATGCAATCGCCATATGTGACTTTTTCCATTCACAATTATGCAAAAAAAAGAGGGCCATACATCAAGTATGCATGAAATGATAATGATACCCAACTGCCAGGCGTCACCAACTAGATGCTTGACTCTAACTGAATATGGTGAAAAAGTAAAAAAATAAGAAAAAAATAAGGACAAAAATATATAAGAATAGAATCTTTATATTTGGATGGGACTGCGATCGTTGTTCAGATCGTCTTATGCAGCATCGCCTACTTCCTATTATCTTTATATTAGTTTGGTACCTGGTAGTGGTCGGCGGTGAGCAGCATGGCGGAGGTGGAGCTTTCTCCCTGGGAGTTGATGGCAGTGCACACATACTCCCCAGCATCCTCCTCACACAGGTTCAGTATCGTCAGCGTAGTAATACCACTGTACTGGTCGTAAGTAGACTGATAGCTGCAAGGGTCAAGGTCAAATCTTGTTAATATCAAGCTCCATCAAAATTTCACCTTTATACAGAAATGTTAACTGTGAACAACAACTAAAATTTAATCAAAAACTTATTTTTTTAAATCGGGCAAAACAAATTTCAGCCATTTATTGTTTCCCAAACGTACCGAGTTTTATCTACGAGTGGATGGCCACGTCTTGTCCATAGTATTTCTGGTGGTGGATATCCTTTCACTTTGCATTCAAAGTAGGCCGTCAAGCCGTACGTAAGCGGTTGATTTGTCAGCTGAATTTCGAACAGCGGAGGAGAGTCCTGTTGACGGGGTTCTGGGCTGGGCGCCGACTCCACGCGGAGGTACATTGTCGTGGCACTCGACAGTCCACTGACCGTGATCTGGCACACGAACGTTCCGGCGTCCTCCGGGAAAACTTCGGCAATGACGAGCGTGCTGATACCACCGGAGAAAGTGATCTGGTAGTCCGGAGAACTGAAGATCTCCACTTCGTTCCGGAACCACTGCACACGTTCCGGTATGGGGTATGGCGGCACGATGCATTCCAGCACGGCTCGCTCACCCTCCTTGACCAGCATGTCATGTAATGGCTGAAAACACAAAGTCAAGAAAAATCTAACTAAAATGTACATCATAATCATTAATAACTGTTTTTCTATTTTCTATTTAGATTTTTTATTCTATTCTAAATCTTCTTTTTATCCCTTCCAAAAGATTCAAATATTAAATTATTTAAAAAAAACTGATTGTAGAAAATATGCACTGTACAAAATCTTAATTTGAGATAAAGGCCCTGCTAGGGGCGAGTTACCTTAGAGAACTGGGGGGGCTGTGACGGAATGGCTTTGTAAGGGGGTACCCTTTCAGGCGAAGCACCGACGGATGGACTTCTGGAGACAGGCGGAGACGGGGAAGCGGATTCCTCCAATGCAGATGGAGCTGGAAGATAATCATACATCCATTAAGATATCCATCACCCAGACATCCGGATATCCAGACATCTATCACCCAGACATCCTGATATCCAGACATCTGGATGTCCAGACATCCATCACCCAGACATCCAGATATCCAGACATCCATCACCCAGATATCCATCACCCAGACATCTATCACCCAGACATCTGGATATCCAGACATCCGGATTTCCAGACATCCGGATATCCAGACATCCATCACTCAGACATCCATCACTCAGACATCCATCACCCAGACATCCGGATATCCAGACATCTGGACATCCATCACCCAGATATCCGGATATCCAGATCACAATATGTCATCTCACATTGCCAACCTCCTGGATAAGCTCATCCAGTCTTAATTGACTCATAGCTACTCTAACCCACAGTAAACACATTCAATATATTTGGTTTATATGTGAAATATTTTGATTTTTTTTTGTCAAAAAAAGCATTTTGTATTGGAGATTAATTGACCAATAAACCTGAATTATAGTTAACATAGTCTTCAACAATTTGGCTGGCAGGAGGCTCACAGAAAGGAACTTCAGTTTCAAATTTAGTGAATGTCAAAATGGAATTGCAGTAAAGGTCTGGATCACCAAAACTCAGATTGCAGGTGAGTTCCAGTCGGTGAAAACTGTGTTACAATAGGTCAAAATCAGTGAAAACTGTGTGACAAAAAAATAGGTCAAAATCAGTGAAAACTGTGTTACAATAGATCAAATCAGAGAAAACTGTGTTGTTACAATAGGTCAAAATCAATCTGAGATGCATATAAAGGGAAAATATTTTAAATTGTGATTCACAAAAACGTCGGCAATGATATTTATATCTATATACAGCTGACTATGATATATCAAAGCTATTATTTGCTGTGGCTGAGACTGGCATATATCTCCTTGCGGCACATTCATATTTTGAATAGGTGCAGAGTTAAGTGGCCAGGCATATTTTTTAGATTCTCCCTGGTAAAACCTCTGCCTGAGTCGGACCAGCATTAGTCTCAGGTGTCATAACATGATGTGAGTCCTACCACTGCTGGCCTCACAGCGACCACTGATAGATAAACACACACACTACCAGCCGCACTGTGCATATAAACATATATATATAAATAGGTGTCCTCTCTATTATCACCCGGCAACGCTCCTCTTGTCTGCAGCACGTGCTGCCAAAGTATACACCAGCGACTTCCACATGGATTTAGAGAATGCTTGTACTCTCAGCAATGAAGAAATGACCTCTGGTAAAAAATATATCACTAGCAAATGGTGTGACGTCTGATATCAAATAAAATCAGCAGCAGATATTTGGTATGACCTCTGGCAAAAAAATATATCACTAGCAAATGGTATAACCTCTGGTATAAAATAAAATCAGCAGAAAATGGTATGACCTCTGGCAAAAAAATATATCACTAGTTAATGGTATAACCTCTGGTATAAAATAAAATCAGCAGAAAATGGTACCTCTGGCAAAAAACAAACAAAAAAAAACAGAATCTGAAAAAAAATTGAGATCTTGCCGGAGAAAAAAATCAGCAGCAGCAAATGGTATGATTCCTGGCTAAAAAAAAGACATCACTAGGACATGAGGAAATGGTATGACCTCTGGCCAAAAAAAAAGAAAAAAGATATCACCGGGTATATGAGAGTATGTCAATAAGACATCCAGAAGAAAAAGACACGATTTGTGGCAGATGGTTGTTGATAATCCTGGTAATCCATCTGGTAATCCATCTGGTAATCCATCTGGTGATTCATCACATTGAGATTAATGAAGAGAGCTCATTTTGGTAAAATCCCAGAGGTGAGCTCTAAGGTCATATCAGGTGGTACATCCTACGTGCTCTTCAAGGTCACGATGTTGAGAAAATGCTCATATTCCGTAAATGATGAGATAAATGCCTTGTATCTCAGCCTCAGCAATCAAAGCTTGATATAAATATCACACACAAACCATATTGCAAATCTTATATTCCGAAAAAATTAACACAAGAACATCAGGGGTCAAGGTCATTGATGATAAAAAGGTCAACTGCAAACATTTCTTGTAATCATTTATCCATCTCACTGCAAACAGCATCAAAAAAAGAAAAAAAAATGAAAATTGATCAAGGTCATCCAAGGTCATTTGGACTATGCATATACCTTCAACTATGAGCTCAGCAGTGCATGTTGCCTGACCAGCCTGGTTCTCAGCCTTGACTGAAAACTTTCCAGAGTCCTCGTAAAAAACTTCCGGAATGTATAGCGAGTGCGTTTCCCCTTCAGCAATGACCTCAAAGTCCGGAGAAGATATGATCTGTGACCCTTCGCGGTACCACGTGACCTGTGGGGCAGGTTTGCCCACGACGCGGACCGTAAACCTCACTGAATCCCCCTCTCTGACTTCTCGCGTCTGTAGGCGCTCCGAGAATTCCGGAGGGATCATCGAGGCTGCAAATAAACAAAAAAGGTCATTAATTTTATAATATTTTGTTTTGAAAAACTCTACAAAAAAGGTCATATACCTTTATAACATTGATATCATGACCTTGAATTACCATGATGCTTATGATGTCAAATAACTAGCATAAAGCTGATGTAATTTGAATGTCAATGAGGGGGTCGCGACAAGATCACGCAAGGTCAAACATTAATTCAAATTTAATTCTATTAAAAAAGTCAATTTTAGAGCATATCTATAAATCATGATGAAAACATTCTTTTTTATTCCAATTAAACAAGACATTTGCATATTCAAAGCAAGGTCATCCACACTGACTGAAGGTCATTTTTTATAAATCTATTTTTCAGCTTATTTCTTCTATGTATATTTGCCCTGGGACTACAACAGGGTGATATTCTGTCCTGAGCAGACCTTGGAGGTCATCGGGACAATGCTTGAGTATTTGAGTTGAATATATTTCTACCAGTTTCTTCCCTTTGCCCCAATGCCAAGACACCGGCTACTGTCTACCTCCTGCTATATATAAACACCTGTATACCACAGAGGTAGGCCTGTGCTGCAGCTTCTGTGTGTGGTATTTATATCTTCCCACCATCCCAGTCTGTATTCCTACATACCGCATCAGCATGGCAAGTAAACTCTGTCTGCTCATTCCTTATGAACCTTTTTCTTATTACAATAAAAGAGAATCTCATATGAAATTATGTTTATTTGCTCTGTCCTTGAAAAAGGTAACTGTTTATTTTGAGAAGAAAATGAGGCTCTTTATAGGAGTACCTACTGATGATGTGAGAAAAGTCGGGAAATAACTGATTTCCATCACTGCATAGCAAATTTGCTAGTTTCCAGAAAACTACTAAACTTTGGGAAAAGTCTATTTAATATATAAAATGTCTCACAGAGCAGACACCACACTTATACTTTATTTTTTCATTCTCTGATTTTCATGTCATTCCTGTAACCATAGCAGCCTGTACTCCCTTTTCTGATTGGCTGAATGAAACAATAAGAGAACAAAACAGCCACTAAATACACAACAAAACAAAACACACTTTAAACACAAGTAAATTGTTGAGAACTTGACTGGGATGAGCAGATTTGGGAGGAGACATGGCTGACGGGCTCCGTGTGCGAGGTAAATGTGGCATTTCTATGATATCAGGTTTCCTGTGTTATCTATAAGAGTCAGACATCTTCTGCTCCTCATCCGGACCGCTAAGAGGTGCGGCAAAATTACAAGGAAAATTGTGGTGAAAATGTCTCAAAAAGCATCACAATACCTTCTTCTTCCGCAGCATTATAGCGACCTCGCTTTGGGGAACTGTAGAAACCGTACATTTTGAGCAATTTCGGGTTCTACTCCGCTCTTCGAAACGAAAATATGGAAGCAAGCCTTAACATTGGCCCATGTCTGCGAACCTTGTGAATGCAGGAGAAGATCACAGTCACTTCACCCCACCAGCCACCAGGGGGCAGCTCACATACGCACACGTGCTAAATTTAGATTGACATCTCCATGCTCCATGCAGTTGCTATGCCAATAGCGGGGCAGCATCACAAGCTGGACTGCTTCGGGAGCGTGTGCCATTTCTAGGCTCCCAGGAAATAAATCTACAAGTTCTGCTGATCTGCTATTGGCTGATTGTTTATGCTCCCTCCTGGGCCAGACTGACTTACACCATGGCCTAGGAATGTGCATTACATGTGTGGTTCACTTAGATAAGTATGAATCAGTTGGTATGGTTACTGAATCAACTCTTTCACATTTTTCCTTGACCTTCACACATTCAATTACTGAACCCTTCTGACCTGTGAATCAACAATTTACAAATGTATAAATTAGATAAACACATCATAAAATGTATAAATTAGATAAGCACATCATAAAATGTATAAATTAGATAAACACATCATAAGGGGTAGGAGGGTTGAGCATTTGTGCCCCTGGCTGAGTGTCAATGTCTGATCTGTTTACAAGACCTGATGAATCAGATACAGATATTGCATACTTCCTGTTACAGCCTGTAAACTGGTGTATAATAATACTAATACTGATATCCCAATAGACAGGCCAGAGAGGGGGGACCAGTGTACTGATAAAAACCTGGAGATATGGTACCAGAGTACTGATATATAGACCTGGAAATATGGTACCAATATACTGATATACAGACCTGGAGATATGGTCTGATAGACATATACAAACCTGGAGATATGGTACCAGTATACTGATATATAGACCTGGAGATATGGTACCAGTATACTGATATACACACCTGGAGATAGGGTACCAGTATACTGATATACACACCTGGAGATATGGTACCAGTATACTGATATATAGACCTGGAGATGTGGTACCAGGATACTGATATAATGACCTGGAGATGTGGTACCACAATACTGATATATACTCACAGATATGGTACCAGTATACTGATATACAGACCTGGAGATATGGTACCATGTTACTGATATACAGACCTGGAGATAGGGTACTAGTATACTGATATACAGACCTGGAGATATGGTACAAGTATACTGATATATAGACCTGGAGATGTGGTACCACAATACTGATATATACTCAGAGATATGGTGCCAGTATACTGATATACAGACTTGGAGATGTGGTACCAGGATACTGATATACAAACCTGGAGATAGGGTACCAGTATACCGATATACAGACCTGGAGATATGGTACCACGATACTGATATACAGACCTGGAGATAGGGTACCAGTATACTGATATACAGACCTGGAGATATGGTACAAGTATACTGATATATAGACCTGGAGATGTGGTACCACAATACTGATATATACTCAGAGATATGGTGCCAGTATACTTATATACAGACTTGGAGATGTGGTACCAGGATACTGATATATATATAATTTGACATAACAGCATATGTTTCTGTTTTCTTGAAATAAAATATTTTGCCTGATAATGAGGAAAAACAACTAAATCAGTGTAGGAAATGATCATGAGAGTTATGAAAACCAATAAAAAATCTACCGGTATGTACTATTTGAGAAATTTGTTTTTGAACATATTATGACTCAAGAATCAAAGAGATATGATACCAGTGTTATATGAGACAGGCAATGCAATATGATATGGTACCAGTGTTATAATAGACAGGGCAATGAGATATGGTACCAGTGTTATAATAGACAGGGCAATGAGATATGGTACCAGTGTTATAATAGACAGGGCAATGAGATATGGTACCAGTGTTATGATAGATAGGGCAATGAGATGTGGTACCAGTGTCGTCCTAACAGTTTGAAGATAGTGTCATAATTTACAAGGTTCAGAGATAGCAGTATCTGATTTCCAGTATCTGAATAGACCGATTTGGAGATATGGTACCAGTATATGAATAGAAATGCTAGTTGTATGGTTTCAGTGTCATAACTGACCTACCACCCACATGGGTTGTCTGACATCAAAGCTTAACTCATGTTTTGTGTTGATGATAAGTAGATTGCTCATAACATGTTCTGAGTCCTCGGTGGCGTGGAATGTGGCGAGTGTTGCCAAAGTGGTGTGACCTCCCGATGTGTCATCAGAGTGCCGCACCTACAAACAACAATCTCCACCAGAGGGCACCATAGCTGTGGCCAAAATGCCTTTGCTCCTTGCCTCAAGAAAATAATTCAATGGGATCTACTTTCCTAAATATTTGATCACGGAAGAAAAAAGGTTTGAAGATACAAGGTGAGCTTTGACGTGAGGTGGAGGGTTGTGAAGAGGAGAGAGTTATCTGTAAATAGTGCCGACTCAGCAACTTATGTCTGATTGATATCTGTGGAGTTTCCTGCTGATATCTCCTGCATCCCCATCCCCATCTCAACTACTACTGCACCTGGCCAGAGACTGGAGTTACAGAGAAATAGCAAGCCAGTTATATAACGCAGAATATTAACATCATTATGCCAACAACGCTTCTCAAAGCTATTTGAGTCCCGCATCAAAAGAAATCATGTGAAAATATTGCTATATGATAAGAGGAATTTCCCAATATATATACCAACAAATTCATAATAACTAAATAGTTTTATCAGGATTGTTCCTGATTCAGCAAGTTAATCCAGCGAGTAACTTCAGCCTAGTTACTCCAGCCTAGTCACACCAGTCTAGTTACTCCAGCCTAGTCACTCTAGCCTAGTTACTCCAGCCTTGATACTCCAGCCTAGTTACTCCAGCCTAGTCATTCCAGCCTAGTTACTCCAGCCTAGTCACACCAGTCTAGTTACTCCAGCCTAGTCACTCCAGCCTAGTCACACCAGTCTAGTTACTCCAGCCTAGTCACTCCAGCCTAGTTACTCCAGCCTAGTCACTCCAGCCTAGTCACTCCAGCCTAGTTACTCCAGCCTAGTCACTCCAGGCTAGTCACACCAGTCTAGTTACTCCAGCCTAGTCACTCTAGCCTAGTTACTCCAGCCTAGTCACTCCAGCCTAGTCACACCAGTCTAGTTACCCCAGCCTAGTTACTCCAGCCTAGTTACTCCAGCCTAGTCACTCCAGCCTAGATACTCCAGCCTAGTCACTCCAGCCTAGTCACTCCAGCCTAGATACTCCAGCCTAGTTACTCCAGCTAGTTACCCCAGCCTAGTTACTCCAGCCTAGTTAACCCAGCCTAGTTACCCCAGCCTAGTTACTCCAGCCTAGATACTCCAGCCTAGTTACTCCAGCTAGTTACTTCAGCCTAGTTACCCCAGCCTAGTTACCCCAGCCTAGTCACTCCAGCCTAGTCACTCCAGCCTAGTTACCTCAGCCTAGTTAACCCAGCCTAGATAGCCAGTGACATGTCAATACTGCTACACGGCACAGGCCAGACATTTTTTCGGTTTGGCTGTGTTGTACTTTCAGGGGTGGTTGACTTTTTTTGAGAAGTTTGCTGTCAGATGGTGGTACATTCCACTCAATGATATAGCACAGACAATATGCGCACCACACTCCCTCAATGTCCATGTGACGCTGAACCAATCAATGATTTACCCCAGACAATATGCGCACCACACTCCCTCAATGTCCGTGTGATGCTGAACCAATCAATGATTTACCCCAGACAATATGCGCACCACACTCCCTCAATGTCCGTGTGATGCTGAACCAATCAATGATTTACCCCAGACAATATGCGCACCACACTCCCTCAATATCCGTGTGACGCTGAACCAATCAATGATTTACCCCAGACAATATGTGCACCACACTCCCTCAATGTCCGTGTGATGCTGAACCAATCAATGATTTACCCCAGACAATATGCGCACCACACTCCCTCAATGTCCATGTGATGCTGAACCAATCAATGATTTACCCCAGACAATATGCGCACCACACTCCCTCAATGTCCATGTGACGCTGAACCAATCAATGATAGAGCAAAGACAATGTGTGCAAACTTGATTAGAATAAGAAGGATAATATGAAATGTTTGTCACCTAAATATCAATAAATAACCAATCACTATCCAAATGACTCGCCACTACTTTTTATGAGAGCATGTTTTTCCCTTCAGATAACGTCAATTATTATATGAACTTATTTCACAACCACACTGTACTGGGAAGGCAGGACTGCCATAGCTCACATCCTACAAAAGTAAAAAAAAAAGAAATATTTTCTTTTATCTGAGCACTGTCAGCTAATATCTGGAATAGCAAACCATCCCACAACATATCAGACCAGATATTATGCATGTACCGGTACTTGCATTTAACAGGAAAAGTTTCGATAACGAATGTAGTCAGCTATTATGCACTGCTGGCAGTTATCCTAGCTCAGAACACCTGCCCTTCCTCCCACATATCTCTGTTGTATAGTCCTCAGCCAGCACAGGTGTGAAACACATTGTCTCATAATAGGTGCAGTGTAAACTTGTTTATTTTGGTCTTTTTCGGGACAAATAAACAAGCTTCTTAAAGTTAATACTAACTATCTTGATTCTTTAAGCGTCGCAAAAATATGGACTAGCACATTCATGATTGTTTTTGTTTGGATCTACTTAGCTGATGCCAAAGAGCCCCACAAAATGGCAATGGATGATATTCTAATCCAAAGCTAAAGATTCTTATTATCTGTACTATCTGTAATTTGATTTGATTTGATTTGATTTGATATGTTGGCCGCTCCACTTTTGTCTCGCGGGCACTCAGAGCTTACGCAGCATGGCTATCCAGCTAGAGAGGAGACCCAATACGCACTATCCCCAATCTGTGAATAGCACTCGTGCTGACCGCCCGGTGCAGGCCCCTACACTGATGAAAAGCTACCCTATCTAATTATCACCTTCTGCACTGACAACTTTCACCTCAACACTCACTCCTTCCCTTGGGGCCTACAATCCCCAGCGCGCTAAAGGGCGTCCAATATCCCTATACAGCCTGAGGCGTCCAATATCCTCGTAAGCCCTACCAATCACAACTAGAGGCTAAAAATGTAAGCTTAATAGAGTATGCACCTCATGTGGACTGGGGTACTGTCATGCTATCTTGACTGGCTGTCCATCGGATCCTGACTGGGGCACTATCTAGACTGGACGTCTATCTCATTAATATGGGCATGCTATCTTAACAGGGTGTCCCTCTCATTTTGACAGGGGCACTATCTTTACTGGGCACCTATCTTGTTAAGACTGGCATCCTCTCTCAACTGGGCACCCATCTCATTTTGACATGGGCACTATCAAGACTGGTGTACTATCTCAACTGGGCACCCACCTCATTTTGACAGGGGTGATACCTTTACTGGGTCTTGTTAAGACTTGCATACTTTTTCAACTGGGCACCCATCTCATTCAGACTGGTGTACTATCTAAACTGGATGGCCATCTCATTTTGACAGGGGCACTACCTTTAGTCTTGTTAAGACTGGCATACTTTTTCAACGGGGCACCCATCTCATTCAGACTGGTGTACTATCTAAACTGGGTGGCCATCTCATTTTGACAGGGGCACTACCTTTAGTCTTGTTAAGACTGGCATACTTTTTCAACGGGGCACCCATCTCATTCAGACTGGTGTACTATCTAAACTGGGTGGCCATCTCATTTTGACAGGGGCACTACCTTTATGCCACTTAGCACCTATCTTGTTTTAGAATTGGGGAATAAAAATTGTAATCATAAACATGGTTTCGTGATGAGTAATTCCAGTCTAAACATCAATGTTGAAGTTTGCAAGCCAGCACTGAGACCTTCCCCTCTTAACAACTTCCATTTTATACCCGACAAGTGAAGTGACAAGTTTTATCCATTTAGACTTTTTTACTTTCTAATAAACACATACAGGTGAGTCAGGAGGGATGTTTTTCAAAGGATGGATTTTTTTTATATATTTCTCTATGAGATATCTAAATCTGATTTCCATATTTTAAAACAGAAAATGTACAAATCATTGTCAAAATCAATCATTTCCTGTAACACGGGATATCACACTTCACAATTATATCATTTCCCTGAATCCTGCCATTTCTATCTACCCCATGACTAGGTCCTTGGTTACCTGCCCCACGACGAGGTCCTTGGTTACCTGCCCCACAACTCAGTCCTTGGTCACCTGCCCCACGACGAGGTCCTTGGTTACCTGCCCCACAACTCAGTCCTTGGTCACCTGCCCCAAGACTAGGTCCTTGGTCACCTGCCCCACGACTAGGTCCTTGGTTAACTGCCCCACGACTAGGTCCTTGGTTACCTGCCCCACGACTAGGTCCTTGGTTACCTGCCCCACGATTAGGTCCTTGGTCACCTGCCCCACGACTAGGTCCTTGGTTACCTGCCCCACGACTAGGTCCTTGGTTACCTGCCCCACGACGAGGTCCTTGGTCACCTGCCCTACAACTAGGTCTTTGGTTAACTGCCCCACGACTAGGGCCTTGGTTACCTGCCCCACGACTAGGTCCTTGGTTACCTGCCCCATGACTAGGTCCTTGGTCACCTGCCTCAAGATTAGGTCTTTGGTTACCTGCCCCATGACTATATCCTTGGTTACCTGCCCCACGCGTCAGTCCTTAGTTACTGGACCAGGAAGATGTTATCAAGCATTACCTACACTCTAACTTTGCCAGAGCATGTCACAGATTGCTTCAATAATGTAGACTTATCCTCAATGAAGCCTTGTTGATGGGTCCTAATAGATAAACAGTGCCACCTGTCTGCACATCATGGCACTAAACATGTCCTCATTATGATGCATTGATAATGTTCCACTTCACAGGAATATTAAACTTTACAGTACAATCTCATAATGCATTGATAATGTTCCACTTTACAGGAATGTTAAACTTTACAGTGCAATCTCATAATGCTTTGACAGTGAGATAGTGGAGTTCCCATTTTACCGGAATCTCCAAAATGCAAGGTCAGCCAGTGCGACTAGAAGGCACTAAACTGTAATGTCTTATTAAGTTCAGTATCAATACTTGTAAAAGAGACGTTATAATAATAAGTCATAAAATATAGTGAAAAAGTGCTTCTAAAATGCACTTCACAGAATGAATCCATAAAATATTGGAGATAATGTTTCTTCAATGCATGATAAAGAAATATCTCAAAATGCTAAGACAGGGATATTTTCTATAGGGCAATTAACTGTAATATGGCATAAATCTGAGTGAGATAATCCCAGGCACCTTGCAGCACTACCTCCTCCTACCATGTGAGGGCAGTCAGCAGAACTCACGGAGATGTTTTACACTTTGAGTGGGCTGGAGAGGCACCAGAAAGATACCTTGCAGCTTTTTATCACATATAAATACTGGGCAAGTGAAGGTAGAAACTGCAGGGTGCAAGCTACGAGGGGGTCTAAAACATCCCACTCATCTCTCAGACAAACTCCTCCGCACAAAACCTGCTCAACTTTTTGTGAGTTTTGCGAGTTTTATGAGTTTTGCCTCTCTTTAATCAGCAGAGGTTGGTGAAGTATACCAGTGTGGCTGACACAATGGCTTTCATCTCGACTCTATTCTCTTATTTATTCACATAACCAAAACAAACACAAGCACACTGCATAATCCTCTCTGCTAACACTATGCCAATAAACAATGCATCACTGAGAAAGACATAGTTGATTCAAGGCCCAGTTTAGGTACAGCCGTGATATACATATGTTTAGTGTGTGCTGGGAGGGTTGTACTCAGTAGGACCGGCATCTCCGCTGAGAGGGGGCTGGCTTATTGTGTGTTAGTTAGCCCTGTAGCCACCCAGACCTGGGACCGGCATCTTGGCTGGGAGGGGGCTGGCTTATTGCGTGTTAGTTAGCCCTGTAGCCACCCAGACCTGGGACCGGCATCTTGGCTGGGAGGGGGCTGGCTTATTGTGTGTTAGTTAGCCCTGTAGCCACCCAGACCTGGGACCGGCATCTTGGCTGGGAGGGGGCTGGCTTATTGCGTGTTAGTTAGCCCTGTAGCCACCCAGACCTGGGACCGGCATCTTGGCTGGGAGGGGGCTGGCTTATTGTGTGTTAGTTAGCCCTGTAGCCACCCAGACCTGGGACCGGCATCTCGGCTGGGAGGGGGCTGGCTTATTGTGTGTTAGTTAGCCCTGTAGCCACCCAGACCTGGGACCGGCATCTTGGCTGGGAGGGGGCTGGCTTATTGTGTGTTAGTTAGCCCTGTAGCCACCCAGACCTGGGACCGGCATCTCGGCTGAGAGGGGGCTGGCTTATTGCGTGTTAGTTAGTCCTGTAGCCACCCAGACCTGGGACCGGCATCTCGGCTGGGAGGGGACTGGCTTATTGTGCGTTAGTTAGCCCTGTAGCCAGGCAGACCTGGGACCGGCATCTTGGCTGGGAGGGGGCTGGCTTATTGCGTGTTAGTTAGCCCTGTAGCCACCCAGACCTGGGACCGGCATCTCGGCTGAGAGGGGGCTGGCTTATTGTGTGTTAGTTAGCCCTGTAGCCAGGCAGACCTTGGACCGGCATCTCGGCTGGGAGGGGCTGGCTTATTGCGTGTTAGTTAGCCCTGTAGCCAGGCAGACCTGGGACCGGCATCTTGGCTGGGAGGGGGCTGGCTTATTGCGTGTTAGTTAGCCCTGTAGCCACCCAGACCTGGGACCGGCATCTCGGCTGAGAGGGGGCTGGCTTATTGCGTGTTAGTTAGCCCTGTAGCCACCCAGACCTTGGACCGGCATCTCGGCTGGGAGGGGCTGGCTTATTGCGTGTTAGTTAGCCCTGTAGCCACCCAGACCTGGGACCGGCATCTCGGCTGGGAGGGGGCTGGCTTATTGTGTGTTAGTTAGCCCTGTAGCCACCCAGACCTGGGACCGGCATCTCGGCTGGGAGGGGACTGGCTTATTGTGCGTTAGTTAGCCCTGTAGCCAGGCAGACCTGGGACCGGCATCTTGGCTGGGAGGGGGCTGGCTTATTGCGTGTTAGTTAGTCCTGTAGCCACCCAGACCTGGGACCGGCATCTCGGCTGGGAGGGGACTGGCTTATTGTGCGTTAGTTAGCCCTGTAGCCAGGCAGACCTGGGACCGGCATCTCGGCTGAGAGGGGGCTGGCTTATTGCGTGTTAGTTAGTCCTGTAGCCACCCAGACCTGGGACCGGCATCTCGGCTGGGAGGGGACTGGCTTATTGTGCGTTAGTTAGCCCTGTAGCCAGGCAGACCTGGGACCGGCATCTTGGCTGGGAGGGGGCTGGCTTATTGCGTGTTAGTTAGCCCTGTAGCCACCCAGACCTGGGACCGGCATCTCGGCTGAGAGGGGGCTGGCTTATTGTGTGTTAGTTAGCCCTGTAGCCAGGCAGACCTTGGACCGGCATCTCGGCTGGGAGGGGCTGGCTTATTGCGTGTTAGTTAGCCCTGTAGCCAGGCAGACCTGGGACCGGCATCTTGGCTGGGAGGGGGCTGGCTTATTGCGTGTTAGTTAGCCCTGTAGCCACCCAGACCTGGGACCGGCATCTCGGCTGAGAGGGGGCTGGCTTATTGCGTGTTAGTTAGCCCTGTAGCCACCCAGACCTGGGACCGGCATCTTGGCTGGGAGGGGCTGGCTTATTGCGTGTTAGTTAGTCCTGTAGCCACCCAGACCTGGGACCGGCATCTTGGCTGGGAGGGGACTGGCTTATTGTGCGTTAGTTAGCCCTGTAGCCAGGCAGACCTGGGACCGGCATCTTGGCTGGGAGGGGGCTGGCTTATTGCGTGTTAGTTAGTCCTGTAGCCACCCAGACCTGGGACCGGCATCTTGGCTGAGAGGGGACTGGCTTATTGTGTGTTAGTTAGCCCTGTAGCCAGGCAGACCTTGGACCGGCATCTTGGCTGAGAGGGGGCTGGCTTATTGCGTGTTAGTTAGCCCTGTAGCCACCCAGACCTGGGACCGGCATCTTGGCTGAGAGGGGGCTGGCTTATTGCGTGTTAGTTAGCCCTGTAGCCAGGCAGACCTGGGACCGGCATCTTGGCTGAGAGGGGGCTGGCTTATTGCGTGTTAGTTAGCCCTGTAGCCAGGCAGACCTGGGACCGGCATCTTGGCTGGGAGGGGGCTGGCTTATTGCGTGTTAGTTAGCCCTGTAGCCAGGCAGACCTGGGACCGGCATCTCGGCTGAGAGGGGGCTGGCTTATTGCGTGTTAGTTAGCCCTGTAGCCACCCAGACCTGGGACCGGCATCCAACAAACTTATATCTTATAAACATCTATATATATGGATATACTTTTCACATGTTTATGTGTATACTACATTGGATAATACCCAAACATTGCTTCCTATGTTTTACTATTTTAACATCACCCTTCTACACAAAACGATTGCCATCTAAGATAAGACTTAAGTAGCTTTTCGAGGCAACTGTCCATATCAAATGACCATCAATATCTGGTGGTATCAATATCAAATGACCTTCAATATCAAATACCATCAATATCAGATAAACATCAATATTAGATGACCATCAATATCAGATGACCATCAATATCAAATGACTGTCCATATGACCAAATGACCATAAATATCAGATGACCATCAATATCACATGACTATCAATATCAAATGACCATCAATATCACATGACTATCAATATCAAATGACCTTCAATATCAAATGACCATCAATATCAGATGACCATCAGTATCACATGACTATCAATATCAAATGACCATCAATATCAAATGATCATCAATATAAAATGACCATCAATATAAAATGACTGTCCATATGACCAAATAACCATCAATATCAAATGACTGTCCATATGACCAAATGACCATCAATATCAGATGACTGTCAATATCAGATGACCATCAATATCAAACGACCATCAATATCAGATGTCTATCAATATCATTCAATAATAACCAAACTATAATCTTAAAATAAAAATCTGGATTAAGTATGATTGAACTCTCTCATACAGTATGCTTTCTCCTGTGTACTTCAACCTGTGACAGCCTGTAGTAATATACATTAATATCAAAACCTGGAGAAATGGTACATCTGGGTATCTTTTGTGCCTCCCATTTGGGGCCTTTTTCCGAGGGACTAAATATTATATGTGATACCCAGTATGTGAGAGAGGCACTGAAGGGATATTTATTATTATTATTTAAGAATGAGTGGTTCTTCAGGCAGGATGGCTTAGCATCAGAACAAGCACACATAACTTATACAAGTGCTCAGCACTCCACAAAAACCGGACTCATAAACAAGACAGACTCGCGTTATGTGGGTCAGCCTTCACCACTAATGATAAATAATAATAAATAATAAAATATAATTTATATAGCACTGATACCTGACAAGTCTGTTTTCTAAAGAGGTGCGTTTTCAATCTGCTCTTAAAGGAGGTAACTGAGCTATTAGAACTAATATAATGCATAGTTAGCTTCAGAATATATCACCAGCTTTGACTGATTAAAGAAAGCTGGACTCGTGAGAAGGTGAGCAGGATTTGTCATGTTGTTCTCTACCTGTGTCATCAGGTACACTACTGTCAGGAGATATCATTAGCTTAGTTGCCAAATACACATACACCTAAACTTCAAAAACAATATATTTTGCTTGTTTGTTAGGGTTTTATATCACTTTCAATATTATTTCAGTGATTTCGTGATGAGATCTACTTGTAGCAGATATAGTGCTGCCTCACTGAATTGTCATGTCGCAGGTCCTTGACATGACAACCCACCCGGTCACAGATTTACAAGGACAACGGGTTAGACCTTCAGGCATTCAATGGATATTGGCAATTAATGCTGGACAATAAGGCAGACTGATGATTCAGGCATCTTGATTACCACAGGGCAAACTGTCCTTATCAAGTGATATAAGAAACTTGCTTCCCTAAAGGGATCTTGATGATGAAAGCATAGTCTGTTTGGCACATAAAGTGATCTTATTTATCAAGTGATAGCATCAATTAGTTTGCCACACAATAAAGTGATCTTATCTATCATGGGATAATGGCAACTTGTTTGCTACACAATAAAGTGATCTTATCTATTATGGGATAATGGCAACTTGTTTGCTACACAATAAAGTGATCTTATCTATCATGGGATAATGGCAACTTGTTTGCCACACAATAAAGTGATCTTATCTATTATGGGATAATGGCAACTTGTTTGCTACACAATAAAGTGATCTTATCTATCATGGGATAATGGCAACTTGTTTGCCACACAATAAAGTGATCTTATCTATTATGGGATAATGGCAACTTGTTTGCCACACAATAAAGTGATCTTATCTATCATGGGATAATGGCAACTTGTTTGCTACACAATAAAGTGATCTTATCTATCATGGGATAATGGCAACTTGTTTGCTACACAATAAAGTGATCTTATCTATTATGGGATAACGGCAACTTGTTTGCCACACAATAAAGTGATCTTATCTATTGTGGGATAATGGCAACTTGTTTGCCACACAATAAAGTGATCTTATCTATTGTGGGATAACGGCAACTTGTTTGCCACACAATAAAGTGATCTTATCTATTGTGGGATAACGGCAACTTGTTTGCCACACAATAAAGTGATCTTATCTATTATGGGATAATGGCAACTTGTTTGCCACAGAATAAAGTGATCTTATCTATTATGGGATAATGGCAACTTGTTTGCCACACAATAAAGTGATCTTATCTATCATGGGATAATGGCAACTTGTTTGCTACACAATAAAGTGATCTTATCTATTATGGGATAATGGCAACTTGTTTGCCACACAATAAAGTGATCTTATCTATCATGGGATAATGGCAACTTGTTTGCCACACAATAAAGTGATCTTATCTATCATGGGATAATGGCAACTTGTTTGCTACACAATAAAGTGATCTTATCTATTATGGGATAATGGCAACTTGTTTGCCACACAATAAAGTGATCTTATCTATCATGGGATAATGGCAACTTGTTTGCCACACAATAAAGTGATCTTATCTATCATGGGATAATGGCAACTTGTTTGCTACACAATAAGGAAAACCTGTCTTCTTGACACATTCTTTGAGATTGTGACCACATCTGAGTAGTGTAACGATTGCTATGCAGAATTTCTGTACACTCCACCTGTCTCGTGTGGCAGATATACATATGAATTATCTTGTATATTTAGCTCCCCATCTCCTCCAGTGATAAAAGCAGATTAACATAAACTGAGGGGGAAATACAAATATATCTCCCGTGTCTGGGGATTGATTCTGGGTATATATGCAGTGCCCCCTAGTGGAATCTGTAATACATGTTTATTTATTTATTTACATAAATCTTACAATTCTAGAATGACACAAAATTGGAGAGAAACCCAACTGGGCTTATTTTCTCCGTTATAACTAACTTGCTTAGTTTATGAATTGTAAAATATAAACATTGGTACAATTAAACAAATAGTAGTACAATAAGAAACAGTGTTACAATAAGAAACAGTAGTACAATAAGAAACAGTGTTACAATAAGAAACAGTAGTACAATATGAAACAGAAGTAGGATATTGAAAGTTAGGTGATAAGATGAATTATTTTCTTTTTGAAAATGTGTTTGGTTGGTGATAGTTGTATGATGGGAGGGATTTCATTCCATATTTGAGGTCCAAAACTACGAATGGTTGCTTTAATGTAATTTGTTTGCTGAATTGGCACTCTGTAGCTATTACCATAACGTGTATTGTAATTGTGAAATGCATTGTTTGTTGCAAATAATTGATCAAAACATTCTGGAAGATCTGCTTTGTTGAATTTGTACATAAATATGGCTGTTTGCAAATATCTAATTTGGTTAATAGTGAGTATTTTTAGTTTTTTGAAGATAGGTGCTGTGTGCTCTAGGAAGTCTGTGAACACTAGCACTAGGTCCTGACCTCCTTGAATTGTATACTGCTATTTCTGCAGAAATTTTCTGTTGCAAGGCTATGACAGTAGATAAAATATTGGGGACCCGGAGCTCTTTAACTTTTGATATATCAAAGAGTTCTAAAAATGTGATTGTAAAATAATAAGTTTTGGTGGGAAACCTGTACTGGTCATACTAAATGTCAAGGTCATGGCCTCTGAACCCCGGGGGAACCCTGCATTCTGAAGGTCTTGGCCCAGTTTCGTAAATGCACTGATCACTTTGTGGGTCCTGTCACAGAAGTCATTGAAACTGTCAAATCTTGTTTAGTCTGAGCAGAGAACTTGAGTAACTCAAGTATCCTGGTTTAAGCAATCATAACCTACAAAATGCCAGGAGTTACAAAATTAGAACATTTGGGAATATTTTACCCTTTAATCTTAATAAAGTAAATCTTCTACCCTGAATTACTCAGTCCTAACAATAGGCCTGGATTCCTCATGTGGGATTCCTTAATGAACCAGTCACTTGATGAAGGCTCAGGCACAATGACCTCGATCATTTCTTTGCAAAACAAGAAATGAGAAATCTGTCAATATCTTTATATCATTTTGGATTTCTTTTTATCATTTTCCTGATATTCACTGATGATACAATAAAGATAATCTCACGGCTCCATGATGTGGCATTAATAGATGACTTCTGCCTGACAGATTTAGTTAGATCTTAGTTAACTTAGGGATAAACTCTGTCAATTGTTAAGATTGCCTAATCAGGAGTTCTGGTTGGCTCCCATGCCGGTGACCTTTTGGTCTTAATGATCGTCTCCCAGATCCTTTTTGTCAAAGGGGTCAATTAAATTATTTCTGAGTTCTGAGTTCTTTTAAGTGGTCAGGACAAAATGACTGCAGCAGAACAGTGATTTATTTTTCTAGCAGTTATAGCAACACTTCACTGAGTGTAGGCAAACAAACACTCCTCATCCCATTACTGACCTCACCTCTGATTTCTCATTGCATTGACTTTTCTCTCATATCATTAACCAGACGACAGAACACTGGCAATACTACCAATGCCATGTAGAGTATATTCAGTGATCAATTAATATCCCTAATAATCATGTTGGCTGAAAATTGTACAAAAGTACAAAATATCTGCAAAGGGCTTTATTTCACAGATACTTCGTCAGAGCTCCATCAAAATAACATCAGCCACAAAGATATATGCATAGTGATGAACCTTACACTAATGTCATATCCTGATTGATTTTATTCTTATTTCCTCTATCTGTATATGTATAAATCAAATAAATTTATATTCAGTGTATTGAATACTTGTAGAATAATGTGAGAAATCAAAATAACAAAGTGACATATTAAAATTTATGCTAAAAAAATATTATTAGAAATTTCTAATAATTCTTGTGAAAATTGTTTTCGTCTGAAAATTTATTGACAGTTGAAAATACTAAATATGAATCATTCTATCTGATCTCACTGTATGTTTTTCATCAAACCCCATTTGCTGCGGGTGAAATGTTATGAGTGTATGGAGGCAGATGTGTCTATTTGTCGGAGGTTTATACTGAGCAAGGGCCATCCTGACAGATGATGATAGATACACACACAGGAACCATCTCATATCATATGAAGGTCATTCCGGTTGCCGACATCCAGTTACCATGGCAACCATGCCTAGCAACAGACATGCAGCATCGGCAAGGTTACCTCTCCAGCAGAGAAGATTATGCCTCTCTGACCCTTGTTCATGTTTTACTCAGAACTCCACTCTACAACAAAGCCGGCTCCCTCTGGTGGTGGTGAGGTGGTAAATATGCCCAGGTCACATTTCCGTGAATTTTTCCCCCTCACGCCAGACTGATGAACAGACAGACGGCCTGTCTTCAGGTTTCCCACAATGCACCAGGGGTGTGATATCCCAGGATGCCATATTTGGGGCCCCATATATATTTAGCAGAGGGTTGAGTATTTGCAGCAGACGCCTCCCCCTATCTGCACAGTGTGGGGTGCTGATGGGGGCATCTACCTCGAGGTCCTGAAGGGATATTCCTCCCAGGATGGAAAAGATTTGTGGCTATGATCCAGAGCAGGTGACTGATAGTACAGAGGTCTAGTGTCGAGGTCTGACCGTAAAAACAACTCACGAACAATCCTCATGTACCGTAAACCTCCCAATATACGAACCTCACATACCGTAAACCTCCCGATACATAAACCTCACAAACTGTAAACCTCCCGATACATAAATCTCACATACCGTAAACCTCCCCATACATGAACCTCACATACCGTAAACCTCCCGATACATAAACCTCAAAAACCTCACATACCATAAACCTCCCCATACACGAACCTGGCATACCGTAAACCTCCCCAGACATGAACCTCACTTACCGTAAACCACCCCAAACATCCCCAAACATGAACCTCACGTACCGTAAAGCTCCCCAGACATGAACCTAATGTACCGTAAACCTCCCCAGACATGAACCTCACTTACCGTAAACCACCCCAAACATGAACCTCACATACCGTAAACCTCCCCAAACATGAACCTCACGTACCGTAAAGCTCCCCAGACATGAACCTAATGTACCGTAAACCTCCCCAAACACGAACCTCATGTACCGTAAACCTCCCCAGACATGAACCTCACATACCGTAAACCTCCCTATACATGAACTTTCTTCCCATCTTTTCTTTTGTTCCACTAATGCTATTTTCTATCCTTTCGTTATTTTCTTGATCTTAAGGTGTCATCTAATGTGAAGTCAAAATTTCTCTCATTTTGCCTCTCTGGTTTTGAAATTAACATTATCAAAAATGAAAATTTTATAATTACATTCAGGCCCTGTCATCTAATCCGTTTCATTTACTGTTGTTTATCAAGGATGCTTTGCTGCAATATATATGCAAACCCTATGCGGACTAGATTTTCACTTTTACCAAAATCTGAGTACATATTCACTCATCACTCCAAAACAGATTGGGAAACAAAAATGACACTGTGTACATAACAAGAAACAGATGTAATATTTGTCTTTGTCTTGTTCATCCACAGCGGTTCTGACATCCATTATTGACATCCACTAATGACACTCTGGATTGCTGGTGTTTATGTATGCACCATGCTTAACAGATTATCTCCTCTTCTGGGATTATCTAGTGATTATTTACCCTAGTTACATAATCCACATGGGATTAAGCAGGACTCTGCGCCTGTATACATCATGCCTGACATATTCTATTCTGACAGTAAAGGGTGAATGTGTGGAAAACTGTGATTTGAGATATCATTACTTTTCCAGTTAAAAAAACCACAATTGCCAAGATGGGACACAAATGGCCATGATAGGACATGATACAATTTTAAAGTTCTGTGGAATCAATTATTAGAATATATTTTTATTATGTAAAATTGCAATTATTCATTT
The DNA here is from genome assembly GCA_949316495.1 of Amphiduros pacificus. Taxonomy (NCBI): domain Eukaryota; kingdom Metazoa; phylum Annelida; class Polychaeta; order Phyllodocida; family Hesionidae; genus Amphiduros; species Amphiduros pacificus. The sequence continues at coordinate 20,298,827 of OX439011.1, forward strand.
TTGATATGACAGATTTATATTTTAGGTTTATCATATCTATCTTATTCAGAACTCCACTGTTAGATCTAAGTAAGAAAAAAGGCTACTGAGATGACAGAAAGAATGATTTTATTTTCATTTAGAGGAGCAAACTACAGAAATGCTATAAATACTACAAGTAAGAGACTACAAAGAGAAGAAGAATATAAATCTTGATAAATTTCTTAATCAAAAAGTCTATCTGCCCATGCTGCCCTCTGTTGGAGAATTTGTTTGAACAGGGGGCGACACTATCTGGTCACTCAATAAATGGATTGCTTTCTGTGCCATGCCTCAAGTTTGCGCGACCAAATAGATTGTCAGGCATTTGTTGATTGTGTTATATCTTACCACGTTGATGTTTGGCCAAAATTGGTCTTTGTCACAAGAGAAATTTGTTTCAAGCATTTGAACCAAATCTGTGAATTTTAAAATGTGTATTTCCAGAATATTACACAACTTGTGTTACAGTATCTTTCAATGAATCCAAAAGTGAAAAATCAAACAACCATTTCAATCAACAAATCTATCAAGATTAAACTGATAACAAGCATCTACATTAATAAACAGAATTATAAAGTTTAAACATTTAGCTTTTTACATGACAGAAGAAAGAGAGTCATGAAAAAATGCAAGCAGTTCTTTGTTTAGATTTTCTAAAAATAGACCTCCAAGTATTTAGGTTTCAGTACTGAATATTACTGTATTAACATTAAATATCCAAAATTGTATCATGTCCCATAAATAGAGATCCTAACTTTATTTTTTATCTTTAACTAATTATATGGTACTAATTATCTTGAATCAATAAATTTATAATAATAAGATATTGATTAATCCTCAGGTTTAATGAAAGAATTAAGGTTTTGTTAATCTTTTTTTTTATATCTTTATCGATACACACAATTAGTCATATCTATATCTGAAATAGCAGTGTCTGAATCAGTATCCATGGGTGCCTAGCAACCATCAGGTTCCTAAGCAACCTGAGTTATCTAACTGAGATGAAGAATAATGCATTGTTTCTGTGTGACAATAAATTTATATGCCACGATTTTCTTCACCAGAGGACACTACTATCTCATAATTTTGCCTGAGAAAAATATGTGTATTTACACAGTACTATAAATAATGGGCTTAATGTAAAACATGAATGCTATTCATTCTATTTGAATGCATCACCAAAAGATAGAATTGTCCTAAAGGGTGTTACAAAATTTGATTGACCTCAATTATTCCAGAAATGTATACTTCTGTTTAGGAAGAAATTATAATTATATTCATTGTTTTAACTTGAAAGTAAAGTTTTATTTCAACATTTACATTGAAGTTTTTAAATATTTGAATTATTAATACTTATGGGATATACTATGTAATAATCATGACCTATTTTGAGAAAATACATTCTGGACACCCTATGAATTCAAACAATCCCATATAGTAAGTACTGACAACTTGATAAATATACAAACAGTATAATACATAGCTCGTATCCACGACCCCCTATGAGGGCTATTCTGTGCCATTCATACAAGTATCTCATGCAGGCTTTAACCCCTAAAGGACTTGCCTATTATATCTTTGTTGATTGACAGGACTAAGCATTTTTTGATGACCAGTGTAAATTCAAAAGTTACGGCCCTACAGAATTTCACAATATGGTGTCATATAGTCAGAACAATGGGGACGTCGACATCCTACCCTTCTGTTGATGGTGGTAATTGTTAACATCCTTCCTGTCCTTTAAGGGTTAAATGAATTCCACAAGCACATGACAGAAATGCGAGATTTTTCTCCTTAACTGTCTATATCTAATATATATTTTTTTTACAAAACACCACCATATAGAACATTTCATGCAGTAATTTCTAATTTGAATGTCCATCTTTCCACACTCCATTCAGTGGAGATGATAATGTCCATTGTATTCCAATACCAAGTTATTTCGCCGTGCGCAGCGTGCCAAGTGCATCACCACACAAAAAAGACCAGCTTTACATCCAGTATTCAAACTGACTTAACCCTTTGGCATTCAATATACAAATGTTCTCAAGTAGTTTATGCACATCACATAACTCATCAAATGAAATCTCATCTGTCATACAAAGATCTGGGGAATTCATGAGTAAATATGGCAAAGTGTCATAGGCAGGAATGTTTTACACTCAACACTTGGGGATGAGTAGAGAGCAAGGAGAGACAGAACTTTGACAGGCAAAAATAGGGAGATATTTTTCACTCAAAAAGTAGGAACTTCAGACAACATATATAATTACCATTTTCCTCTGAATTAGTATTTTGGTATAATTTTTTTTTATTTTCAGGAAGAAAATGGCATGGACACACTCAGGACAAATCTGCTGCACATTAGAGGGTTAACCTTTATCATGCTGACATGGCACTGCATGGGTTAAGTCACATGTGATCAGTTTCTAGAATGCCAAGGACCAAAAGAAATTGATCATCTAGTGACATCATTTATTGATAATTTTGGAGTCGCTTTTGAATTTTAGTTTTATTATCAATCTAAGGGATTAAAGAAGGGTAGTTTCTTTTTGGCACAACAACACATTTATCACAGAGGGTGTGACAACATTTACAAATGGCTTTTATATGTAATTCATTGTTTCCAAATTTTTAAAAAGAGTGAGAAAAAGCATGGATGCCAGGAGTGCCAAGATGGCCACGATGTCTATGAGTTCAGCTTGCACTGAGGAGTTCGCTTTGCTCGGACTCATCATAGCTTCAAACTCCATCTCCGGCACAATCAGATCGTCAATTTCATCAAGGTCATTTTGGCAAACGTTGCCATGGTTATTTGCCAACTGAGCAGTGCATGTGTCCTGAGTGTGCTGAATGGAGAGTTCATTGAGGTCAAGGTCATTCACATCACAGAGGTCTGTGAGGTCAAGGTCATTCCCAACATCTGCGTTCCAAGGATCATCTGCAAAACACCAGGTGGCAGGTCTTTAGCACAGTGCACTGCGCATGCGCAGAGAAACAGGATTGGGGATTGATACCCTGCCCTGTTTACTGTGCTGCCACCTAGTGTTTCTGACTAAAACTAGGATGTCATACGGGCAGGGATCTGGGAAGGGAACAAATCCTTGCTGTCAAATTTGCATCATAACTCGATCCACGATTCTAAATTTGCAACAAATCAAAATCATTCAAAACTTTGTGCATAAATAAAGTATACTGTGATGCTACTCAGGATGTAAAGCGACCATTTTTTGCAGCAGTGACCTTTTGACCTTGTTGGTGGCTCCACCTAGTACTCACCCTTGACGATGAGTTCAGCTACACTGCGGGTGTCTCCTGCTTTGTTGGATGCGGTGCACTCGTATCGTCCGCTGTCCTCTTCAAACACCTCGGGTATGGTCAGGGTCACGCGCTTGTTGCTATACGAGATTTGGAAGTCGGGACTTCCTGAGATCTCGTGTCCCTGCTTGAACCACTTCACAGTCGGCACTGGCTTGCCTGCAACATGAACTAATACATCAACCCTCGCAAATATCTAAAAAAAATAATGACCTGTACTTTCAGGAGATATCTAGCATTCATACTTTCAATTATTATGCATTGTTACTTGCCGAAAACAAGTTAATATTGAATATTTTTGACCTGTGCTTTCAAGAGATTTATATAAAAAAAGGTAAAAGTGATATTTATAGAATGCTTACAGAAATATGCCTATTAATAGTTCTTAATAGTAACTGGCTGAGATTTGAACTAGAAATCTCAGGGTCTCAAGGAAAATGCTCTTACAACTGAGCTATTTCGCCCAGATGAATGGCATTGACTAATTCATATTTTCAATTAGTATTCAATGTTACTTGCCTGAGAGAACTAATTAATATTTCAGTAAATATTCAAACTTATTGGCCACACGTTTTTAAGTGACTAATATTTCATAGCTAAACATCAATAATTCTGCATTTTCTCATCAATTTTTTTTATTATTCAAACAATTATGTTCTGACCTTCAACAACTCCCTCTAGTGTCACACGGGAGCCCTCGGCAGCTGACATGTTTTTGAGAGGTTCCAAGAATTTTGGTGGGATCGGCAGCTCGACAGCGACCTCTACTGGCTTCTTTGGCGGTGGTGCCTGTTTAGGGGGTGCCGGCGGTACGAATGGTGGCGGCGGTGGAGCGGCCGCTACCGGAGCAGCAGCAACCGGAGCGATGAGTTCTGGTTGGATGAGAGGCTCCGGTTGGTAAGACTTTCCCTGTAAGCTTGGTGGCATCGGCGGAGACTGAGCCTTAGGGGGCGCTGCTGACTCGTCCACAACCTGACGTATGCAAACATATCAATGAAAACGTCAACCTTAGCCGATATGAGAACAATTGGAGCCAAATATCTTTAGCCTTGAGCCATACCTTATTCATGAGGACCTGGATCATACCCTGTTCCTGGGCCATACCCTATACTCAGACCATACCCTATTCTTGGTCCATACCCTGTTCTTGGACCATACCCTGTTCTTGGACCATACCCTGTTCCTGGACCATACCCTATTCCTGGACCATACCTTATTCCTGGACCATACCTATTCTTGGATCTTGTGCTATTCTTGGATCTTGTGCTATTCTTGGACCATCCCCTATTCTTGGTCCTTGATGATACCCTATTCTCAGGCCATACCCTGTTCTTGGATCATACCCTGTTCTCGGATCATACCCTGTTCTCGGATCATACCCTATTCTTGGACCCTTCCCTATTCTTGGACCCTACCCTATTCTTGGACCCTACCCTATTCTCGGATCATACACTATTCTTGGACCATACCCTATTCTTGGACCATACCCTATTCTTGGACCATACCCTATTCTTGGACCATACCCTATTCTTGGATCATATCTTGTTCTTGGATCATATCCTGTTCTTGGATCATATCCTGTTCTTGGATCATAACCTATTCTCAGATCATATCCTATTCTTGGATCATACCGTTTTCTCCGACCATACACTATTCTTGGATCATACCCTATTCTCAGACCACACCCTGTTCTTGGACCTTGTCTGATGATACCCTCTTGTCAGACCATACCCTATTCCCGGATCATACCCTATTCCTGGATCATACCCTATTCTCGGATCATACCCTATTCTAAGACCATACCCTATTCTCGCATCATACACTATTCTTGGACCATACCCTATTTTCAAATCATACCCTATTCTCAAACCATACCCTATTTTTTACCATACCCTATTCTTTGACCATACCCTATTCTTTGAACATACCCTATTATTTGACCATACCCTATTTTTGGACCATATATATATATATATTATGCTCATATCTCATTCATTTCAGGGTCTTTCCTCATCCCAAAACCAATCATCTTTTCTATCAAGACAGTGAGATGAAATGAGTGCACTCACCTCCAGAACGGCTGAGCAGGTTGCTTTACCGGACTCGTTCTCAGCAATCACCGAGAATCTTCCGGCGTCCTCGTCAAATACTTCCGGTATGTACAGGCTGTAGTTGTCAGCAAAGCATGTGATCTGGTAATCTGGCGACACGATTGGCTCGTTGTTAAACAACCAGCGCACCTACAAACAGATTATCAGGAGTGATGTAAGGGTTACAAAATTATTTCTGTCCTGCATAGCTTGGTGACATGCCTGACTCAAGACAAAGGGTAACCAAATTATGGCTGGTCCTGTTGCCATAAGCAAGTACTTAATGGCTATGACAAGGAAATGCTGGTATTTTTCTTCAATGATTTAAAATCAATTGAATGAATAAAGCAGGCTAAAGGCAGGCTTTATTTTAACCCATTTAGTGTTCAAATCAAGTACCTTTATAGAGTTTTTTATTCTGTAAATACAAATATTTTAGCATATTCATCTCTAGATAATCTAATTGATTTAAATTTTGCCAAAATATTTCTTAGCACCTAAATGTTCTGCTAGTTTTCTTTATTTGGAGACCCATCTTTTTTGCAAGCACCATTCCTGAGTGGCACTTAGAACAGACATTATCTAGTATTTAGCATTATATAATTTTTATTATTCAAATCCATGCCCTGGCGTGAGTAAGCTTACCCTAGGTTTGGGGTTGCCGGAGATGATGATGTCAAACTTGACCGACTCTCCCGCCCGCACCCTCATGTCTGAGAACGTGTGTTTGAACTCAGGGGCCATGTGGGTCACTCCGGCTGTCACCACTGTCTTCTGAACCTGTAATCACATAGCACACTCCAAATACTCTATCCACACTCCCATATAAACCAGATAAGAAAATGCAAATGAACGAGGAGAAAAAGAGCAGTGTTTGAGAACATTGTTCATTTTTCAATATTTTTGCATTTTAAATATCAAGAAAGAATTTTCAGAGAATATATAAGAGAATTTATCAATAATCCTTTTCATAAAAAGATGTTTTTGTTACAAGTAGTTTTCAAATAGCGATAGTTGTTCATTAGCCGATTGCCGATCTCCATGTTGTTTTTTTTTTCCCATTGAAAAGTACACAGCGGTACTGTACAACTTTACCAGAACCAGAACTGTACAACTCCACTATATTTAATCATTGGTCGGAGAGATTGGCAGGGGGCCTACAGGGTTTAAAGTTATGGCCTAGATTTGAACTGAGAATGCCTAAGTTTCGAGTCCAATGATCTACCAATCGAGCTATTCTGGCTAGATCTATACGGACTTTTATACAGGAAGTATACAGACTAGAATAGAGGAAGTATATATAACATACGGTGTGAGACTCTTCTACGAGTCTGGTCTTCACCACTTGGCTCTCGTGTCCAGGCTTGACGGTCAGACTGGCGTAGCACTTAGCCTCGCCCGCGATGTTTGTGGCTCGCACCATGAAGTTACCAGAGTCCTCCTTAAACACCTCTGGCACGATGAGAGAATTCAGCTCCCGGTGTGCCGTCACCTGAAATATGTTACACATTGTCAACATTAACTATATATATAAGTAATTGAAGTGTCCTCATTAACTATATATAGTATATAAGCGATAGAAGTGTCTGCTGGGATGGAAAGGCAGTCGCAAGCAGACAGCTACCCAACTTTACTAGGCCTCTTCAATACAGGCCTCGCGATGACGCGACCAAATGTCGTACTATTTGGGTGCTCATGAATATTAATGAGCTATAGAATTGAGTTGCGTCATCGTATCGTGCACGTGCCGTCAGACTCAGAGGCTGTAATTACGTCATCGCATAGTACACGTGCACCTGGTTACATTCAGGGGGCGGGGCTAATGGAACGGGCCTATTTGAACATATCTGATCGCATAATCGGAGAGGGACCCAGTGTTATATACTGAGCCCGATGCAAAGGAGAGTAACAGACAGCTGAGGAAGCTAATATAACAGTGTTCAAATCTTTGCATCCGTATCATGCAGAAATCTTTTTAAACATATACCAGGGTTCTAATATACTGTGTAAATTGTAATACCCAGCGTTGGCACACGCAAGCTACCACGTCGCCCACTGGTGGAATTCAAACATAATCCTTATTTTGTTTTTACTTTAGTTTGAAAATCATGCGAGGGAAGTCAATTTTTACTTCGTTTTCATTTTAGTCTGTACATCATGTGAAGGAAGTCAATTTTTACTTTGTGTTTATTTGAGTTGGTATATCATGCGAGGGACGTCAATTTTTATTTTGTTTATATTTGAGTTGGTATTTATGAATGTACCTGGAAGTCAGGTGAGCTGATGATCTCCTGTCCCTCGCGGAACCATTTGATATTTGGGGGAGGATGTCCGATGACGCGGCAGTCAAATCGCACCTGGTTGCCCTCGATCCCTGTCAGGTCCTTCATCAGCTGCGTGAACTTAGGGGGCACCACCTCTGTGGGTGCGCCGGTCGCAGAGGCATCGCTCAACTCACTCAATGCTACAAACAGACAATTGGAATACATTTTTCACCATATTACCAGATGTATAAGTTTGGAAAATAAACGAGATGTATAGGTTTGAAAATGGGCCATATGTATAAGTGTGACGTACGTTCTACCATGAGCCTACAGCGGCTCTCGGCTTGTCCGTTTAGGTTCCGTGCAAAACATTTGTAATCTCCGGAGTCTTCCAGATAAACCTCCCGGATGACCAGGGAACAACGATCTCCCTCAAACAGGAGCTGGAAATCCTTGGACTCCTTGACTGGCTTCTCATTGTGGAACCAGATCACCTGAAAAAAACCATCACCAATTTTATTATATTAGATATATACCGGATGCTATGTACTCCTGGTGACCTTGACCTACTTACTGCTTCTGTCATTCCTTTCTCTCTCAAAAAAAATTTTTTTTTTTTTTTTTAATCTGAGATACAAAATGGATGTCCTTTTAATGTCTGACATTTTATCTGACATACAAAATGGATGTACTTTTAATGTTTAGCATTTGTTCTGACATACAAACTGGATGTCCTTTTAATGTCTAACATTTGTTCTAACATACAAAATGGATGTACTTTTAATGTTTAGCATTTGTTCTGACATACAGAATGGATGTCCTGTTAATATTTCCCACACTGTCATCTGACAAGTACTGGGATACCCACTCCCTTTTCGCCTATTCTTAGTGTTTCAAGGTGAGAATGTGTTAATAGTGAATAAATTTGCATAGATTCCACAGAGATTAAAAAAACTTCCTTTTCACCTCAAGAATCCAATCTTAGAACTCTTGAGGCTAAAATAAAAGTAATTCTATAGAGATACGTTGAATGACCTCTGGTTAGGGGGTTACTCTGACCTCTGGTTTAGGGGTTACTCTGACCTCTGGTTTGGGGTGTTACTTTGACCTCTGGTTCAGGGTGTTACTTTAACCTCTGGTCTGGGGTGTTACTTTGAAACCTGGTTCAGGGTGTTACTGAGCTCTGGTTTGGGGTTTTTAGTTTGACCTTTGGTTCGGGGTGTTACTGACCTCTGGTTAGGGGGTGTTATTGACCTCTGTATTGGGGTGTTACTGACCTCTGGTTGGGGTTGTTAGTTTGACCTGTGGTTTGGGTTGTTACTGACCTCTGGTTTGTGGGGGGTTACTGACCTCTGGTTGGGGTTGTTAGTTTGACCTCTGGTTGGGGTTGTTAGTTTGACCTCTGGTTTGGGTTGTTACTGACCTCTGGTTCGGGGTGGGCCACGATGACACAGTCTAGTCTGGCTCTGGATCCTTCCATTACGTCCTTGTTCTTGAGGTTCTGGGTGAACCTTGGTGCGGTGGGTTCCACGTCGGATACCTCGCTGGCAGAGAAGAGTCCCTCCACGGCCAGGTTACACGAGCTGCGAGTCTCCCCGCCCAGGTTCTTGGCAATCACTGTGTACGAGCCTTGGTCCTCGGGGTAGACCTCTGTGATGTCCAGGGCTGTGTAGCCCGCCTCCACTACGATCTGATACACACACCAAGATTATTAATATATATAACACCCTCCTATCCACATTAACAAAAGAACAAAACCAAGAAATAAAAGGAACAATATATCCAATTTACTAAAAGATTGCTTTGAACCAACTCAGAAAAATGTTTTTCTTAAAGATACAATCTATGTTTACAAAAGTAGCTTTTAGTTTTAGTTTTGGGACCAATTTCTTCAAATATTTCCTAATATTATTACATCTTTTTGATTCCGATACACAGTATCATGCTATTCTATGGTCATGAAAATTTTCGGACTGACCTTGAAGACGGCGGAGGCCATGATGGGGGCGTTGCCACGGATCCACTGTACCTGGGGCGCTGGCTCACCGGAGAAGCGGCATTCCATACGCACCATCTTACCCTCCTGAACTGACACGTTCTTCAATTGGTCTTGGAAGAATGGCTTCTTGACAGCTGCCAAATACAAAGTTATAATCATCTCTAAATGTCTAGAACTGAAACTTTTTGTGGTATGATCATTTATGTGTTTTCATCTTTATAATTTTGAGTCTTGTGACATTTTGTAAAATATGCGATAAGGTAATATATGGCATAAAGTAAAATATAAGATAAATTATGAGATATGGTAAAATATGAGATATGGTAAAATATGAGAGTAAAATTTATGAAATAATGTAAAATATGAGATAATAAGGCAAGAACTTGTGAGTGCAATGTTCATGAGATAATGTAAAATGTATGAGACAATGTAAAATGTATGAGATAATGTAAAATACGAGATAATATAAAATACGAGATAATGTAAAATACGAGATAATGTAAACTGTATGAGATAATGTAAACTGTATGAGATAATGTAAACTGTATGAGATAATAAAACTGTATGAGATAATGTAAACTGTATGAGATAATGTAAACTGTAGGAGATAATGTAAAATGTAGGAGATAATGTAAAATGTAGGAGATAATGTAAACTCTATGAGATAATGTAAACTCTATGAGATAAGGTAAACTCTATGAGATAATGTAAACTCTATGAGATAATGAGGCTTACATATGACGTTGACGTTGGCTGAGCTCTGGGTCTCTCCGCCGGGGTTGGACGCCTTACAGGTGTACTGCCCCGCACACGGCTTAATCAGCTTGCGGATCTTCAGACAACACGTGCCGTTAATCTTAGTGATGATATAATCGGAAGAGTTGTCTATGCACTGGTCGTTTTTGAACCAGGATACGGAAGGCGATGGGATACCCGTCACGTGGCACTCCAGCACCAGCTGGGTCCCCTCTGCCTGGTCTGTGCTCTTCAGCTGCTTGGAGAAATCCGGAGGTACTATCTTCTGGTGTGTCTCTGTGAGAACATACAATCAAATAGCAAAGTTAGAGATACGTCTAAGATGTATTAATATTATGGTCATATCCTCTATCTAAGGCTAGTGGTGATTTCTTGTATGCATTAACATGTTTCTTTGAGCACACATGATAAGATAAGTTTGAGATAGGTCCAATATATTTTAATATTATGGTCATATCCTTTATCTGAGGCAAGTGAGGATTTTTTTAAAAGTTTCTGTGAGCCAATATGATCAGATAGATTAATTTGAAATAAGTAGGTCCAAGATGTCTTAATAACAGTCATAATCTTCTTTCTAAGGTTGGTGAGGATTCATACTAAAGACCTTTTCAGCGCTATATCAGGTCAGTCTGGGCTTTGATGGTGTACTGACCTTTGACCTTGAGGAAGGCAGAGGACTGGGCCTTGATGGTGTACTGACCTTTGACCTCAAGGAAGGCTGGGGACTGGGCCTTGATGGTGTACTGACCTTTGACCTTGAGGAAGGCAGAGGACTGGGCCTTGATGGTGTATGACCTTTAACCTTGAGGAAGGCAGAGGACTGGGCCTTGATGGTGTACTGACCTTTGACCTTAAGGAAGGCAGAGGACTGGGCCTTGATGATGTACTGACCTTTGACCTTGAGGAAGGCAGAGGACTGGGCCTTGATGGTGTATGACCTTTAACCTCAAGGAAGGCTGGGGACTGGGCCTTGAAGGTGTACTGACCTTTGACCTTAAGGAAGGCAGAGGACTGGGCCTTGATGGTGTACTGACCTTTGACCTAGGGGAAGGCAGAGGACTGGGCCTTGATAGTGTACTGACCTTTGACCTTGAGGAAGGCAGAGGACTGGGCCTTGATAGTGTACTGACCTTTGACCTTGAGGAAGGCAGAGGACTGGGCCTGCCCGGCGTCGGTCGTGGCCTTGATGGTGTACTTGGCGGTGTCCTCGGAGAATGTTTCCTCGATAGTCAGCGTGGCTATTCCCTGTTTGTAGGTCTGCTGATAATCGGGACTCACCAGCGCCATGTCATCCTTGAACCACTCCATCTTAGGCTCAGTGGCGCACTCTATGCGGCACTCAAATGTGAACCTGGAATCATTTTAAATAAAATCTCTTTAAACTTTTTTTTTCAAACAAATAAATAAATAAAATCTCTGTAACAGCTATGGCTTTTGATATTTTACAAAATGGAATGTGGCTGACCTTTGACCCTCTGTGATTTCGGCATTTTGCAGTGGTTGTGCAAACCTGGGTACTCTGGGAGCTGATTTCTCAGTCACCGCTTCCACCTCAGCCAAGATTTGCTGCAAAATATAGCAAAGGTCCTCATTCAAATTTTAGTTGATAAAAATTCCAACTTCGATTCAAATTTTAGTCGATAAAAATATAAATCTGCAATAAATCTTATATATATTTTGCAAATTTATTATTTTTAAAAATCTTTTTTAAAATCTTATATGTTACATTATATTGTCCTATAATAAGCAATTCTACAATAGTCTACAATATATTCTGGTATATCTACCTCTTTTTTGATGAGGTTTTCCCTCAGGATGGCCAATTCTTCCATGGCCTTGACAAACGATTCCAGGATGGTTCGGTTCTTGTCAACTATCGGCTGCATCTTTGCAGGACCCTCCTGACCTGAAATCACCCAAATATACACAGTCTGAGTCAAATATCTACTTGGTCATGCATAAATGTGACCAAATAAAGTCACGCAAGATATCCCATGACCATAGCTGTTGCATGGCCATATTTCATCATGCTTATTTTATGCATGACACAATATGGTCACGCAAAGTTTTGATATATTTTGGAAATAATATCATTATATGGTTATTTGATAGTTGAGAGAATTTTCTGCACTAAGATCTCATAAAAAACTATTTTAAAAATAATCTCTACCATCATATATCCCGAAAAATACATCCAAATGACATATTCCACAAATATATAAACATGCTCAATTTTGTTAATCTCTGTGAAAATTGGTCACCCTTTTCAATCTGTTTCATTTTTTTTTTATAGATTTTACAGATCTTTTTCCTTTGATTTCATTTTTTATCTTTGATATGTACTCGCATTGGACCAGTTCCCACGGATAAAGTAGGCCGGGGTCCTTCCAGAGACTACAAGGGTCCTCTCCAGTTTAGCCACTGAGTTATGGGAAGCGACAAAAAACTGGTCCAATGCGAGTAAGCATAACAAACTTTGCCCTCACCATAGAGATTGCAGATGGTTTTGTACATATCAGCGAGCCTGTCGTCCTGTTTTGGCGCCCCCTCTGCCCGGAACGTGTCCAGAGCCGTGATGAGCTCCATGGCGTCCGTCGAGGTTTTGGCTTCCGTGGCCTTCCGGCCGATCTGAAGCAGGAACTGACTGGCGTCCTTGATCCACTCGTCACACTGAAAACACAGGGGTCTCGTTAGAAGTCAGAAGTCAAAATCTCATTTATTTGACTAAGTTATCACGTTATTATAAATTTAAATAAATGACAAAGAAACAAAATAGTTAAAATTGATAAACTAGGTCATTAAGCCAAAATAGATGGTGCTATCATGGGTGCTACCCTGTGATATGGTACCTAATAAATTAAACTGTATTCTGACCTTTCATGTATGCTAATGGTTTGTTATATAGTAATGAAGGAATGAAATACATTTTAATACATCGTGAACAACACAGCAGGAGAACATTCATACTCCTCAAAAAGTAAAACACGCCATAAATGTATTTTTAAAATATTTTTGGCCCTAAACCCTAGTATAAGTCACAACATCGTTAAAGAAAAATTCTACCTTCTCAGAAAACAAACACCTTATAAATACCAAGACATGGTAAAATAGAAATTTATACTCCTCAAAAAGTAAAACACCCCAAAATGTATTTAATAAAGATTCTGTGTAAAACCCCAAAATATTGCAGGACATGGCAAAATATAAACTCCCCAAAGTTGGGACATTGTTTTAGAAAAATTATAAATCCTCAGAAAAAACAACAGCCGAAAAATTTGATACTTTCTAAACATGATTCTATGTAAACCCCAAAGTTGGCAGAAACAAGTGCCAGTCTCTTGCAATTTATTACTTTATTAAAATGGAGGAGGAATTTCAGGCACCACATGGAGAACATGACCTAATTTACATTAAATCCTGAGTTTGATAAAAACAAATTCTTTCTATTTTAAGTTTATTTTAACCATGAGCAAAATTGCTTTATATACCATAAAAAATATTTTAATGCATATTATCACTCACGCTTTCCATTTTCTGGAAGAAGATGGTTGACTCGTCGAGGGCTTCCCGGTACTCCTTGACGCGCCCCAGGAAGAGGTCCCACTTCCTCTGGACACCCTCCACCTCGTGGCGGATACGACGGGAGTCGTAGTGCTGCTCCCGGATCATCTTATCTGCCGTGGCCATGAACTGCGCTACCTTAGCCTCAATAGTCTGGGCACTCACCTGAAAACCGGCAGGAAATTTATTAAGAGGGTGGAGTTTTGCTTTAAATATATTATGTCTAGTCCTTATGATCTATAATTATTAATTCAGGAAATCACATATCTCAATATAAACAAAAGTTTTAAGTTAATTTTTAGATGTTCCACATTTAGAGTTCTTCTTCAAGAAATCACATATCTTGACATATACAAAAATTTTAAGTCAATTTTTAGATATTCCATTTTTAGAGTTCTTCTTTAAATAAATGATATTTATTCCTTAAAATTTATAATATTACTATCAGTTATCCTAAAAATTTTGCATCTCAGTTTATAAATAAAAATAAACAGAAAAAATGTTCCTTTTTTATCAGACCTTTTAGAAAAAAGAAAAACTTCAAAAAAGGGCTGATCCATTTTCATAGCTCAAGTTAATTTTCTTAATGTTTTTTTAGGTGAGGATGTTGTTCTCACCTCAAACTGTTTGAATGCCTGTGACGTCATGGTGACGGAGCTGAGGGAGCTGCCGTAGTTACCCGCCCTCATGTCCAGGTGGCGGTGTAACTCATCTAACTCAGCGTGAAGCTAAAAACACACAACAAACATTTAAAGCACAACTACACCCTCCCAAAAAATCTCTCTCTATATATATATAAATAAATCTGGCTTAATGTTAATCGTGGTTTGTTGACTTAAATATTCAAAAAATATTTTAAATGTTATGTGATATAATAAAGATAAAATACGACATAATTTTGCATGAAATGGTCTTAATGAAAATGATGACTTCACAATACCTGTTTTAAGTCAAAGTAGAACTGTGAGACTTGTAGGTTTTGTTCTAGTTTCTGTCGCTGATCTTCCCAGGCTTTCTCCCAGCCCATGCGACGCTCCTCCGTCAGCTGCAGAACGTTCTGAACCTGAAAAAAACAAAAAAGAGAACTTCACAAAACCAGCACTTCGTCTTCACCAATAACACTTCTATTCATAACTTGTGCTAAATAAGCTGCTGTTAAAATCTAATAGTTTAAACCACAGATCACACATTTGCACTAACTACCTGCTGAACTAAATTATTTAGTTACTGATTATTTTTTTCTGGGATTAATTTACCTGCACATCAAATCTATATGGTTTATACTCCTACACTGTGACATTATTGGGTCCAGTGTGACTGACCTCATCAAGTGAGACTGACCTCATCAAGTGAGACTGACCTCATAACACGTGACTGACCTCATCAAGTGAGACTGACCTTATCAAGCAAGACTGACCTCATCAAGTGAGACTGACCTCATAACACGTGACTGACCTCATCAAGCATGACTGACCTCATCAAGCATGACTGACCTCATCAAGAATTACTTGGTATGGTTTATACTCCTACACTGTGACATTATTGGGTCCAGTGTGACTGACCTCATCAAGTGAGACTGACCTTATCAAGCAAGACTGACCTCATCAAGTGAGACTGACCTCATAACACGTGACTGACCTCATCAAGCATGACTGACCTCATCTAGCATGACTGACCTCATCTAGCATGACTGACCTCATCAAGCATGACTGACCTCATCAAGCATGATTGACCTCATCAAGAATTATTTGGTATGGTTTATACCCTTCACTGTAACGTTATTGGGTCTAGAGTGACTGACCTCATCAAGCGAGACTGACCTCATCAAGCAAGACTGACTTCATCAAGCAAGACTGACCTCATCAAGCATTACTGACTTCATTAAGCGAGACTGACCTTATCAAACAAGACTGACCTTATCAAGCTTGACTGACCTCATCAAGCTTGACTGACCTCATCAAGCTTGACTGACCTCATCAAGCTTGACTGACCTCATCAAGCATTACTGACATCATCAACCAATACTGACCTCATCAAGCGAGACTGACTTAATCAAACATGCCTGACCTCATCAAGCATTACTGACCTCATCTTTGGCTATGGCCTCGGAGTCCTGTTGTCTGACGCGGACGACGATTCTCTCGCCCTCCTCGGCTGAGAAGTTGATGAGTTCCCTCATCTTCTCGCGGTTTGAGGTGTGTTCTTTCAGCATCAGGTCGGCTTTGCTCAGCTCCTGCGGTAGATCCTGAGCATTGTATTCTGTCTCCGTCTTCTCAATCAACTTGTCCAGCTAAATATAAAAACATTTGCTCTCTTATCATATTATAATCAGGAAACTGATAAAAAGTAGGAGGGATGATCACTAAGTCTCATTACTAAAAATCTCATCTAAATCTTTTAATTTTGCATTTTAAAAAATAAATTGAACATCTTCTCATGGTATTATATCTGTCATCAAGCAGAGCTTTGTATTCAAGATTCGATTCTCTAAAATGCTTTAATTTGTCAGCCTAAGCGTGTGTGTCCCAAACAAAGTTAAGCTTGGTCTTTTTTCCAAATTTAATCAAATCTGAGGTAAACTACAGGGATTTTTATGAGGAATAGCAACTTTTCAAAACAGAAATTTCCTGAATATTGTGCTCACCTGATGAAGGTTTTTGAAGAATTTGATAGTCATGTTGAGTAGTACTTGGTACTCGGTGATTCGGGCCTGGAAGCGAGTGTGAACCTTAAGCAGTTCGTTCACGATCTGATCTTTCTGCCCTCTGGTGTCACCTTTTAGTGACAACATTTCGGCGGTTTTCAGGTGTTCTTCAATCTCGGCCTGTGCCTTCTGCAAGCATAACTCCAGTTTAAATATCCAAGAAATATATCACTTTCCAAAAATAAAATATCAGAAACAAATATCCTATACAGGACTTTTATTTGACTTTTTTTTTAAAAAGGACTTTTTAAATATTAGTTAACATAATATAAATGTATCTGAAGCAATCATTCTTAAATAATAAATTATCCTTGTTGATCTGACCTGAAGCCAGAATGCATTCAAATCATTATTATTTTTACAATTCATCTTGTAATATATCTACTGTACATGTACATAAATATATGCATTTTCATGAAGCTGGTGGGAAGAGAATCGCATCTTACTGAATGTGCAAATCCAGAAAACATTAAGATTTGCCTATGTTGATATTTGATATCTAGTTGTTTCTATTCCTGCCTCCGGGTTAGTTTAATCCTCATATGAGCCACCATCTCTACCAGTGACCGGATTGATCGTATAAGGCTCTGGAACCATTCTTACCTTGGCTGTGGGACCAAAGTTTTCTAGTTTCTTCTGCAATGTTTTGGTTTCTGCGTGGTCCTTGCCCAGATACGCGGCAATGTTGGGCATGAACATTTTCTTCTCTGTCTCCATCACGGAATCTATTGTCTACAATTTCACCCATTACTTATTACGTGTGAAAAGTGACACCGTTAGGGGTACAGTACCTTTATAGTGGGAAGACGTTCGGATAATTTTTGTTGATATTCTTTAGCAGTTTTATGAGAAGTGCCCAACTCGCCGGCAATCACCGGGAAAAACTCCTCCTCAATTTTCATCACCCAATCAATCGTCTGCGAATGGAAAAGTAACGCATTTTCAATCACGGGCTTCTCTGATTGGTCAAAAATATTGCCAAAATTAACCAAAAAAAGTTCTTTTGAATGATTCCAGCGATCACTTTCCGATTCATTTAATAATCACATGGTTTGTTTTGGCCAATCAGGATTGAGAAAATGCCACAGAAGATTTGATTGGCTGATGACTTGAGAATTATTTCATCCCCATAATTCCAAGCTGTGAGTCTCATTCTGGAAATTATTCAAAAGAACAGTCTGGAATTCAGACAAATTTGGACCCTAGGAATTTTTGTAATTTCTCTTCCACAAATAAATCATAACAATTATACACAATTTATCAATTCTCCATTAAAATCATTATTTACACTATCTACACAATAACATTTGATAAAAAGTAAGTAAATAAAGAAAAAAAGTTCAACAAAGGGCAACACCATTGTCAGTGCAAATACTGCTTAATAATATATGAGACATATTTAAATTATAAAATATATCAGAGGAGAGTATTGTCCTTCAAATATTTTTTTGTAAATACACCACAATATAATATTCATTGTGCTAAATATAACACACCATTTTGATTAACTCAACATTTATTTATTTATTTACTGAATCATTATCGTTATAAATATTTGATTTCTGACCTTTCTGGCATCTTTGATGAACTGGGCCCACTGAGTTTTGAATTCTCTGCCACTGCTGACGTGGACTTTCCAGTGCTCGTAGTAGTCTGTGACGGTGACTTTGCGTTCTGAGAACATCGTGATCGTTATTTCCACTGTTGTCACGGCACGGCCGAGGTCCAGCTTGTCATCCTTAAGCTGAATGAGACGAAAAAAATCAGAAACAAAAATTTTCTTTCCATTTTTTTTTTGTTAAATATTTTTTACGTTCCCTAATTTGGAGACAAGAAAAGCTGACAACAGTTTAAGCTTAGTAAAGACACCAAAATATGACAGTAAAATTACATGGAGACAAAGAGGTAAAAAGTATACACAAAATAAAAGAGTAAGACATATTTACACGATTATTATATATATCAGGAAAGTCAGATATAACTGAATATATAACGAAGTAGTTTGTTGTGGCACCACTGGATGATAAATATATTTCTTTTTTTACATAAATTTCTTAACTATCAAAAATTTATATTTTAAATTTTGAAAAGAGGGCCTTTTACAACAAAAGAGGTTTTTGATTGTCAAAGAGTATTTATGATAAGCTGCTGTTTAAGTGAACGTTTTTGGCTTTCTGTAATAATACTCTTAACAGGCGGATATGAATAATTTGCTTTACAGGCGCATATGAAAAAATTGCCAAATTTCGGCCAGAAGTTATTTTTATTGTGTTTTCCTCCAGATGGCGCCACTGTATTACGAGGAGGAGATACAGGTACTTGCCTTTAGTGTATAGTTCTTCCGCTGTATTAGAGACGGGAGGGAGAGAGAGAGGAGAAAAAAAAAGCAACACACATCAACAACAGCAACAACAACAACAACAACACAAGGTAAATGCCAATCAAACCACTCTACTGCATATTAAAACATAGGCATCAGAGATGCATCAACCCTCAGCCCTGGTAACTCATTGCACAACATTCGCTCCACACAATATTTGTGAACAAAACGTCACTGCACCAAGGCAAATTGATGCAGGGGTAAAAAAAACCCATAAAATCTACTTCCTTTGATAGCTTAGGTGTGTCAAGTATCATGAAACTGTCATCATTTACTCTAGAATTATTGAGATGGGCAGGTGACCTTGAAAAGCAGGTTAAGGTCACCGTCCATCAAACTCATGTGAAGACTTCCAAGATGCTTATGTGTGTCAATTTTCATGAAGCTGCCATTATTTGTTCTTAAGTTATTGCAATGACGTGGATTTGACATGATTGTCCCTGTGACCTTGAAAAGTAGGTAATGGTCATGTTCCATCAAGAGAAGTCTGAGGTCTTCACCAGATGCTTATGTGTGTCAAGTCTCATAACGCTGCCAACATTCGTTCTCGAGTTATAGCAATGATAGGGATTTCACATAATTGTAACTGTGACCTTGAAAAGTAGGTGAAGGTCATGTTCCATACAAAAATGTCTGAGGTTTTCATCAGATGCTTATGTGTGTCAAGTCTCATGAAGCTGCCATCATTTGTTCTCGAGTTATCGCGATGACAAGGATGATTTCACATAATTGTCCCTGTGACCTTGAAAAGTAGGTGAAGGTCATGGTCCACCATGAGAAGTCTGAGGTCTTCACCAGATGCTTGTGTGTGTCAAATCTCATAAAGCTGCCATCATTCGTTCTTGAGTTATTGCGATTCTTGGGATTTCACATATTTGTCCCTGTGACCTTGAAAAATAGGTCAAGGTCGCCGTCCACCGAACTAGTCTGAGGTTTTCAACAGATGCTTATGCGTGTAAAGTTTCATGAAGCTGCCATCATTTGTTCTTGAGTTATCACGATGACAAGGATGATTTCACATTATTGTCCCTGTGACCTTGAAAAGTAGGTGAAGGTCATGTTCCATCAAGAGAAGTCTGAGGTCTTCACCAGATGCTTGTGTGTGTCAAATCTCATAAAGCTGCCATCATTCGTTCTTGAGTTATTGCGATTCTTGGGATTACACATAATTGTCTGTGACCTTGAAAAATAGGTCAAGGTCGCCGTCCATCGAACTCGTCCGAGGTTTTCACCAGATGCATATGTGTGTCAAGTTTCATGAAGCTGCCATCATTTGTTCTTGAGTTATCGCGATGACAAGGATGTTCGCTACAGACATACATACATACAGACATACATACCCACGCCAGGAGTACTGCAATACCCTCAGCCTGATTACATCAGGGGCTGAGGGTAATGAAATAGGAAATGTTTTTACAACCTTTTTAGCAACAATGGCCGTTTCAGGTCAGCTATCAAGCCTTTCAGCCAGTTTAGCCAGCCTAACATTTTCACTGAATTGATACCAAGTGTAACAGTTTTCAACTACTAAATTCACCAAAGTTCTCTAAATCCATCTCTAAATTTGGAAGTTTCATCTGAATAAGCCCCCCTGATAAATTCAATAATATAGATTTTCAGATCACTTTTGATGTGGGGTGACAAACCAAACAAAATGTCTCCCAAAAGATAATTATATTTGTATATGAGGCAAATCTTTGAACATAGTATAATTTATTGTAGAATATATCACTGGGTATCCACAATCTTTTTGATACAGATGTTTCCACACAAATTTGTGAAGAAGTGAATTGTCAAGCTCCAAACTACACTGTTTAACTGCTCCATGTTTCTTAATCAGCTTTAGTTTTTGTTGCGAATATTTCATTTCAAAGCATCCCAGATATGTACAAATATGCAGTAAATGATGGTGGATTGTCAAACTTGACATTTACTTGTGCTGATATTGCTGGTCTTTGGAACTGAAACATAATACTTGTACATTAAGAACACATGATTATCAAGGTACAGAGACAACTGGGAGGATTCTGAGAAAATAACAGGGGAAAATAACAAGAAAAAAGAACAAACAACAAACATTTCCACACTGGTTGAACATATCAAAGATCAGGTTTCTTTTATTCTTGACATCGCTCATCAAAAGCTGCACCTAGACCATATATCATAGAACGATTCCAACTCTTGACACCAGGTGACAAAATGGCATCAGAGGTCAAACGACTAAAATCATATTAAATCAAAATATCAAAAATTCAAGCGGATTGTATCTTTTCAGTATAATAACAGCTTATCTAGAAGAGAATTTGTTTCTGAATTGAACATGACTTAAGTTTTAGTTTAGTTATTGAACAATGCTGTTTATTGATCACATTCGGCTTATTGTAGGTAAGCCTGTGATAGAAACCTAAACTTTGTCAGCAAAAAAACTTTGTGACTGAGAAATAGGGATTATCTTTAAGGTGTGCACAGTAAAACACCACAGCATCAAGCCATAAGATCAAGGTCACTGTGAGGTCAAGGTCATGGGTCATCAAGACAAAACAAGGTAAAAAATCGCATGGGTTTCTATATTCTGGGCCATATCTAACAATGATTGCCTCGTGCTGAGGGTAATATTAAATACAAGATGCTGAGACAGCACTATTTTCTGTTTATTCAATCGATAATATAATGAACTGGTTGTAAACTTGATCAATCTGGTAAATCTAAGATAACAATTTTTGACATATTTATCATTTGCAATTGGTGACATTCATTCTAAGGTTTCTAATTCATGTTCTAAGTATTTTGTGCAGGTTACGAATTTTCAAGATACTCCTATAAAAAAATTACTGGAAACATGCAAAATTTACATGCGATATAATAATAAAATTTAAAATTATATATTTTTCTTCTAAAAGAAACAGTTTGTACCATAATCATAACTTTATATACAAATCTGCTTTACAGAAAAAAATTAAATAAAAAAAGTCAATTTTTTGTGAAAATCACAGCAAATTAATAAATGTTAAAATTTAATCTTTAATTAAGATGTCTGATAACTATGATTTATGCAAATTGAAGTGTCTGATGAATAATTTATCATCAACTATTTCCCATATTTATGAGGAAATCAGTTGCTTGACTAGGCAGGTTTTATTAATTTATCAAGCCCAAAATTCGACATTTTAAGATAATTGGATAATTTATACAGAGAATCTTAGTACAGATATAAGTGACATTGAGGGCAACACGTCACAGCAGACTGTTTCTCGTCACTCACCTGGTTGGCATCACTGATGAAGGATTTGCCTTGGCCTTCTACTTCAGAGAAAGCTTTGGTCATCTCCTTCCACTTGGTTTCTTTATGCTGGATTGAAGTGTCTGTTATCGCTGCTGGATCAAGTTTCTCGATCTTGAAGTATTGCTCCAAAGCATCTAGTGTGATTCCAAGCTGGACAAAAAACAAAAACATAATTACATATGGCCTAAACAACTGCACATTTATCTGAATGACTTCATATTCAATGCATTTATCAAAAAAAAGCAAAAACAAAACAAATTCTCTTGAAAAATTTAATATTTTGATAAAATTATTTTAGCAAAAACATCATTACAGGTGATTTTAACAACTGCACAACTATTTGATTCACATCACATTTGATGCATTTTTAAGTAAAATTGATATAAAAAAATTCAGCAGCAACACTTTATGACACAAAAATTCAAAATATAAACTTAACTATCTATTCAGTAAAATCAAGCAAAGGGTGTGGTACCTGCATTATATATCAAGTAAGATCAAGTAAAAGATGTGTTAGCTGTATTATTTACCAAGTAAGATCAAGTAATGGGTGTGTTACCTGCATTATTTATTAAGTAAGATAAAATAATGGGTGTGTTAGCTGTGATATTTATCAAGTAAGATCAAGTAATAGCTGTGTTATTTATCAAGTAAGATCAAGAAATAGCTGCATTATTTATCAAGTAAGATCAAGTAATAGCTGTGTTAGCTGTGTTATTTATCACGTAAGATCAAGTAATAGCTGCGTTATTTATCAAGTAAGATCAAGTAATAGCTGTGTTAGCTGTGTTATTTATCACGTAAGATCAAGTAATAGCTGTTATTTATCAAGTAAGATCAAGTAATAGCTGCGTTATTTATCAAGTAAGATCAAGTAATGGGTGTGTTAGCTGCATTATTTATCAAGTAAGAACAAGTAGTAGCTGTGTTATCTATCAAGTAAGATCAAGTCATAGCTGCGTTATTTATCAAGTAAGATAAAGTAATGGGTTACCTGTTGTGCTTTCTTATGAAAGTCGACATAGGATAGAGCAAGTTTGAGTCGGTTGCTGATGGCCGCCTGTACAACGTCCCATTGTTGCTTTAGACTGGTCGCCATCGTGGTGGCGGCGGCAGCATCCTGGTCCCCTGACTTTACCAGGTCTTCTGCCGCAGCACACAATCCAACAACATCCCCAGACTTGTCCTGGAAAAAAAGGGACTTTTTTGCTGAAATTTAAGGGTCAGTGTAACATTTCTGAGGGTTTACTTGTCTAGAATTGGGGTATTTATGGGAGATAGGGCATAAAATATATACACTTTGTAGGTCAGAAAAAAAACATCACAAATATTTGACAAAAACTGCTGCAAAACATCATATATCCGCCAATTATGATTTTTAATATTTTACCTGGGTTGTTTAAAAAAAATGCATTTATTGAAAATGATATAAAACAAAGGTATGGAATGCATATAATCATGGAAGATGTGAGTAATATTTAATTTTGTATGGAAAGATACGACACGGTGCAAACAAGAAGTATTAACATATGCTAGAATGTCTCAACCTCTGGTCGGACATGATAACTGCCCTCTAGTGGTGGAGAGGAGTTAACTATTTCTGACCTTCATGTCCTTTTCTAGTCTCTGGTGAAGTTCCCAGAAATCCCTTGCTGTATTCAGGTCATTTCCCATGTCTCGATGGAAGCTGAGAGATGCCTGACCTACTTGTCCCAGCCAATAGAAAAGCTGCAAGCAAAATGGAAAACATAATTTAAGAAAATAAACCCCCAAATCAATCAAAATAACATCAATTCTTTAAATCAATATTAATGAATCAATTTATTATTTCAAAATATGCAATAAATTTGAAATCTCACATTGTTCAGGGAGAATATTTGTCTCGAAGAAAGATTTTGCCTTCACATTAGTTTTTGGATGATTCAGGTTATAATTTTACATGCAATCATGAAGAACATCACTTTTAAACCAAGTTGAATTATAAGCTTGATCAGAATCAAACAATACGTGTACCTGGACACATAACACTCGAAATTTGGCAGAAACTTTGAGGATCATTTAGTGACATCATCGTGTGAGGTTTACCATGTCGCCCTCTAGTGGATATTTTCATAAGATTTACTCACAGTGTTGTATTTCTCATCGAACTGGTTGTAGGCCGGGCTTTTCTCTCCCGCTTCATATCGAAATTTGCATTGTTCTTCCAGCGCCTTCACACGCTCCTGCAGCTCAGCCAACTGAAAAGCGGGTCAAATATAATTTTTTTAAATCAACCAATGATGTTATAATCCCTCATTTTTGTATTAAAACTTTGACTTTGTAAAAGTGGGTCAAGGTCACTCACTTTTCTGATACATATATACTATATAAATTTTCCTATGCAAACCTTCTATTTGTGAGAGAACATTGAGACTGACGGAAAATACTTGTCAAGATGGCAGCAATATCCTTTGGTCAAATTTGGTTGAGGGGTAAAATATCAACTAATTATTAAACATAAGTAAAGGTGACATTCAAACAGCGCTGATTCTGTTCATAGTATTTGGTAGTAACTGGGCGGGTTTTGAACCAGGAGTCCCAGTGTCTCAAAGCAAATTCTCAACCATTTTAGTAATTTTGGCCATTAACCTTGTAAGCAGTCACTTTCTTCCCCACCCTCAATGATGTCATTGAGATTTGCATCCTCATCCATAACCAGGCTATTATCAGGTGGATGGAAAAAGTAGCTACTTGGACTCAATGCCCTGCACTTTTCAAAGAATGCCTTGGGATATTTCCTTTGCATTATCACATATGCTTCTTAAATTAAATTAAATCAATCAAATTAAATCAATCAAAACTTTGCTAGCTCAGGTCAGTGAGAAAGCAGCCACTTGGACTTAACGCCCTGCCCTTTTGAAAGATTGCCTTGGGATATTACCTTTGCATTATCACATAGGTTTATTAACTCAAATCTGGACTTTGTGGCATACCTTGGCGTTGATGGCTGTACTGGCGGGGCTGTCCCTTCCGACCCTCTCCAGAAGGATCTGACCCTCGCGCAGTGCGGGCGTGGAGATCTCGGTGATGGCGTTGCCCAGCTGTGCATGTTTGTGGGCAAGCTCGGCGCTGTTACGAGGTAAGTCTGTGTTGGTGAGTTCTACTTCGACCTCGTGGAGTTTGATAAGAGCCTGCAATCAATACATGTACATGTTACATGTCAGTGAGTTCCGACATACAAAATTGTCAAATTGTGAAATGGTGTTTTATGACCCTTTCGGCAGCACTGGTCATAACAGATTGATTGAGCATTTTAACTAGTGTGAAAATTTCCCTGCTGACAGTTGGTGTTAAACCCAACACCTCAAATCCTCCAATTATATACAAGTAAGGCTTCTTTTTAGAAGTCTTTGGAGCTCATATGACAGTAGTGTTGTCCTTTAAGTTTGAGATAAGATATCAGTGGTATGATAAATCGCATTTTCTGACATTTTTCTTATTTAATATTTTACTTTGCTTGCTGCATAAAATAAATAGTCAAAAAACTACATATAAATATTTAACAATATTTTCCATATTGGCCTGATCTTTCCAAAAAATTGAAGTCAGGATTTAATTCTCCTTTAACACTAAATTTCATTTCTTAATAATTGCTATTTATATCTTAAAAAAGACATTTAAAAAAAGAATTTTGATAAATAAAGAAGGAAGTTTATACTGTTTATGCAATAATTCCTAATTAATTACTTTATTAACTTCAAAAAGGCATTTGAAGCTTTTAATCATTGAATTTAGAAGGAAAAAGACGAAACTTCGTACGTACCTTTGATTAACTTTAAAAAAAGCTTTTAATCATTGAATTTAGAAGGAAAAAGACATAACTTCGTACCGTTTGTGCAAGTGCATAGAAGGAAGTAGCTAGTGTGAGGTTTTTGCGTCGGTTGTCGAGGCGGATCATGAAGTCTTCACACTTGCTGTCCACAGTTTTCAGCCGTTTCTTGATGCCCTCAGCGTCATAGTGAGCGCTGTGTACCAGCTGGTCTGCGGTGCGAACAAGGCGAAGTACGGTGTCCTGGATCTCCTGGTAATATAAATACACACAAAGATTTAGTTCCGAAGACCAGATGATCATTAAACTAAACGTCAAAGGTAAAGGTAACATAATATACAATAATAAATGGAAAAGTCATCAAATGTATCAAAGAGGGACAAAAACAAGATAAAGTTATCAGTGTATCAAAGAGGGACAAAAACAAGATAAAGTTATCAGTGTATCAAAGGGGGACAAAAACAAGATAAAGTTATCAGTGTATCAAAGGGGGACAAAAACAAGATAAAGTTATCAGTGTATCAAAGGGGGACAAAAACAAGATAAAGTTATCAAGTGTATCAAAGGGGGACAAGAACAAGATAAAGTTATTGGTGTATCAAAGGGGGACAAAAACAAGATAAATTTATTAGTGTATCAAATGGGGACAAAAAACAAGATAAATTATCAGTGTATCAAAGGGGGACAAAAACAAGATAAAGTTATCAGTGTATCAAAGGGGGACAAAAACAAGATAAAGCTATTAGTGTATCAAAGGGGGACAAAAACAAGATAAAGTTATTAGTGTATCAAAGGGGGACAAAAACAAGATAAAGTCATCAGTGTATCAAAGGGGGGCAATGATAGAGTACAGTGACTTACTCTAGCTTGGTACTCAAACTGGCTGTGTTCCTGGGTGAGGAGTTGGGATGAGGACACATCTTGTCCAAGATCCGCCTTTGACAGGTAGGTGTCTCCTACATTCTTGAACCAATCAGAAACCTGCAACAAAGTCGAAATATTTTAAACAAATTCATTGGCTCATGTTTGGAAGTCTGTGTTATAAAATAATGGACATTTTCTGGTAACCTCCTTTATTTCATAATTGTACTGTTATAATTTTCTTTGTTTTTGAAATTATGTAATTTTGAAATATTGGAAATAAATGTCATATCATATCATTTATCCTAAGATTTAAAGTTTTACCAGATTTGTTATTGTCATCACAATATTAATATCATCACAAAGTTGAACATTAAATGAAATGACCTAACCATTCTTCATGATATTTCAATCCTGTCCTCCATAAACTCTCACCTTGATCCCAACTGACCTCACATTATCTGTATGAAATATACCCGAAATCCCAACTGACCTCACATTGTCTGTATGGAATCTCACCTTGATCCCACCTGACCTCACACTGTCTGTTTGAAATTTCACCACGATCTTAACTGACCCCACAGATTTATATAAAATACCATTTGAATGCATCTGACTTCACATTATCTCCATAAAATCTCCCCTTGATCTTAACTGACCTTACACGATCTATGTAATATCTCACCTTGATTCCAAATAACCTCATATTATCTCCATGAAATCTCCTTTTCATTACTACTGACCTTACAAGATCGATTTGAAATATCACCTTGATCCCAGCTGACCTCACACTTTCTAAATCAAATTTCACCTTGATCCCAACTGACCCCACCGGGTCTATTTGAAATTTCACCTTGATCCCAACTGACCTCACAGGATCTATTTGAAATTTCACCTTGATCCCAGCTGACCTCACAGGATCTATATGAAATACCATTTAATGCCAACTGACCTCCCACTGTTCCCACACAGCCTCACCTTGTTGACTTCATTGTCCAGAAGTAGGAGTTGTAAACACTGCTCTAGTTTGATCTTGCGTGAGAGCCAGAGCTCCTCCAGATGGCGCCTGCGGTCCTGGAGGAGTTCTAGCAGGTGCTCAATGCCATAACAGGCGGCGGTGGTGGCGTGGCGGTTCTGCACGTCCGCATGCATGCCCATCTCTCGTATCCTGTCCAGTAATGACTGGCCTTCTTGTAGTGTCAGCATGGAAGCTTCTAAAATGTCTGCAAACAATGAACATCTCTGTTAAAAATATATTCTAGTCTGGAGGGATAAACGAGTACAGAGGTATACACTGAAGCCTCAGTATATACTCTGGCCTGGAGGTATAAACACCCTCATCTGGAGGTATATACTCTAGCCTGGAGGTATATACTCTGGCCTGGAGGGATACACTCTGGCCTGGAGGTATATACACTCTAGCCTCAGTATATACTCTGGCCTGGAGGGATACACTCTAGCCTCAGTATATACTCTGTCCTGTAGGGATACACTCTGGCCTGGAGGTATATACTCTGGCCTGGAGGTATATACACTCTAGCCTCAGTATATACTCTGTCCTGGAGGGATACACTCTGGCCTGGAGGTATATACTCTGGCCTGGAGGTATATACTCTGGCCTGGAGGTATATACTCTGGCCTGGAGGGATACACTCTGGCCTGGAGGTATATACACTCTAGCCTGGAGGTATACACTCTAGTCTGGTTGGAGGTATATGCTTTAGTCTGGAGGGATATATTTTTGTCTAGGGGGATAATCTCAATTCTGGAGTGTACTCTAGGCTGGAGGGATAAACTCTAGTCTGGAGGGATACACTCTAGTCTGGAGGGATGCACTCTAGCCTGGAACGATGCACTCTAGTCTGGAGGGATGCACTCTAGTCTGGAGGGATGCACTCTAGCCTGGAACGATGCACTCTAGTCTGGAGGGATGCACTCTAGTCTGGAGGGATGCACTCTAGTCTGGAGGGGGTGCACTCTAGTCTGGAGGGATGCACTCTAGCCTGGAACGATGCACTCTAGTCTGGAGGGATGCACTCTAGTCTGGAGGGATGCACTCTAGCCTGGAACGATGCACTCTAGTCTGGAGGGATGCACTCTAGTCTGGAGGGATGCACTCTAGTCTGGAGGGGGTGCACTCTAGTCTGGAGGGATGCACTCTAGTCTGGAGGGGTGCACTCTAGTCTGGAGGGATGCGCTCTAGTCTGGAGGGGTGCGCTCTAGTCTGGAGGGATGCACTCTAGCCTGGAACGATGCACTCTAGTCTGGAGGGATGCACTCTAGTCTGGAGGGATGCACTCTAGCCTGGAGGGATGCACTCTAGTCTGGAGGGGGTGCACTCTAGTCTGGAGGGATGCACTCTAGTCTGGAGGGGTGCACTCTAGTCTGGAGGGATGCGCTCTAGTCTGGAGGGGTGCGCTCTAGTCTGGAGGGATGCACTCTAGTCTGGAGGGATGCACTCTAGTCTGGAGGGATGCGCTCTAGTCTGGAGGGGTGCGCTCTAGTCTGGAGGGATGCGCTCTAGTCTGGAGGGGTGCACTCTAGTCTGGAGGGGTGCACTCTAGTCTGGAGGGATGCGCTCTAGTCTGGAGGGATGCACTCTAGTCTGGAGGGGTGCGCTCTAGTCTGGAGGGGTGCGCTCTAGTCTGGAGGGATGCACTCTAGCATGGAGGGGTGCACTCTAGTCTGGAGGGATGCACTCTAGCATGGAGGGGTGCACTCTAGTCTGGAGGGGTGCACTCTAGTCTGGAGGGATGCGCTCTAGTCTGGAGGGGTGCACTCTAGCATGGAGGGATGCACTCTAGTCTGGAGGGATGCACTCTAGCATGGAGGGGTGCACTCTAGTCTGGAGGGGTGCACTCTAGTCTGGAGGGATGCACTCTAGTCTGGAGGGATGCACTCTAGTCTGGAGGTACCTACTTTTCTTCATGTCCTGGTGCTGCTGCAGCAGGCGGCGGGCCGTGTCCACGTCCTGGGCCAGACCTGTCCTGTTGAACTTGTCCTGAGCCGTCTCCATCCTCTGAGAAAAGGAGGTGGCTGACTCATGGAATGCTATGCTCTGGTCTAGCAGCATCTTCCGGTACTCCAGCTGTCTGTTGAGGTCCTTCCAGGCTTCGCTGAGGGACTCGGCCATGGCTGTGTACACCTCTTGGTACGACTTGTTCTGAGTGGCCAGGTCATCCGCCCGAGACAATAACTCAGTCACGTCCTTCTGCTTCATCTGCCAGAGAATATAACACAGATATATATCAATACTCTGAACATATCCAAAACCAAGAAAATAACACAGATATATATCAATACTCTGAACATATCCGACACCAAGAATATAACACAAATATATATCAATACTCTGAACATATCCAAAACCAAGAAAATAACACAGATATATATCAATACTCTGAACATATCCAAAACCAAGAATATAACACAGATATATATCAATACTCTGATCATATCTAACAAGTTCACATTTCTAATAAATTGTTTACATTTCTAATTAATCGAGAGCAGGTGTAATATCATTCTGAGTAATATTTACTCCATCTATCCCTGATACCTGTATTTGATCCGAGGTCCGGAGGGCCAAAATTTGATATCGTGGATATAAGTGTCTCACATGCATTTTGTAGTTTTGATCTGTCAGTAATATTACGAGTGGTTATAAATATATAAGAAAGTCATGATAACCTCAAAATATAGCTCTGTAAAGTGCCTAGATATGATGTCACACAGTATCAAAATCGGGACACAAAACTGGATCAAGAACTACAAGTGTTACTATTGCCTATTCTGCTTCCAGTCATTTTCAATACAAAGATCTTGGGGTAGTGATGTTTGTATAAGATAAATGCACTCAAATGTACCTGATTGTCATAATTATTCTAACTGCATAATAATTCATGGATTTATCACCATGGTTACTGATTATGCCTAATCAGGTAGTGGTGCCAACAACAGTTTGAGAAAAAACTTATGAAAACATTTTGTTCTACAGCATAAAATCCTTTTATTCGTATTGTGACAGTATTTTTCTATCTTGATGGCCACAGTAATTGTTACCATGGTTACCAAAGTTGCTATCTTCATTCAGATAACACCTTGGCATATTCTCAATTAACCACACATACTTGGTGTTTCCCTATCTGCCTGCGTAGGCCATGGTAACTATCTGCCTGCGTATGCCATGGTAACTATCTGCCTGCGTAGGCCATGGTAACTATCTGCCTGCGTAGGCCATGGTAACTATCTGCCTGCGTAGGCCATGGTAACTATCTGCCTGCGTAGGCCATGGTAACTATCTGCCTGCGTAGGCCATGGTAACTATCTGCCTGCGTAGGCCATGGTAACTATCTGCCTGCGTAGGCCATGGTAACTATCTGCCTGTGTATGCCATGGTAACTATCTGCCTGCGTAAGCCATGGTAACTATCTGCCTGCGTAGGCCATGGTAACTTACTGATCAATAGTTACCCGGGTCTAAGCTGTTACGGACATGCAAGTGGAGGCAAAGTGTGTTATAACATGAGTGAGTAGATAACATCATTTTCAACATCTTAGTATTATTTCTTTCTTAAATAAGTCTCTCATTTTCATAATGACCAGTGTTTAGTCCCATGTCTGGCCCACATTACATCCCAACCTAAAGCCCCAGTCACACTTACACGATCTTTAACAAGACTGTTCGGGAATTGGCACGATTGTGATGATCGCACAAAAACAAAAGTCAGACGACCACATGCTGAGACATGACACGTTCAAACCCAGACCCCCACTCGACCATAACAAGACCACCACGTGTTCAACACTTCCTTCTCTATCACGTGACTATCTGTGCAACATGGCCAGGTCTTCCTGTGGTCTTAACAAAGTCTTTACTAGTCCTCATAAGTCCTCAGATGTCCTCAAAAGTCGTATGTTATCTGCCGTGATCGCTAGTTGAGCGTACCAGATCGTCAGGCCATCCTACCATGGACGTATGACATGACGTACGGACATCGTAGACAAATACCTATACGACAGTCAGAAGATTATGCATGATCGCCACAAGTTCACACCAGAGGGCATGGCGACTGTGTCGGGACTGCCACAGGACTGCCTCCAGACCACCT
Organism: Amphiduros pacificus; assembly: GCA_949316495.1. NCBI lineage: Eukaryota > Metazoa > Annelida > Polychaeta > Phyllodocida > Hesionidae > Amphiduros > Amphiduros pacificus. The sequence goes on from OX439011.1 coordinate 20,330,982, forward strand.
TCACATCGTGGCTGTGACACGATTGTTTTGAACAGTTCAAAACAATCGTGGGCCTGTGCCGACATCAGCAGACCAAACAAGACATTGGCAGACCATTGCAGACCACCCCACGTGTGATTCCGTTCTGATAAACGATGTGAGACGATTTAACAGATCGTACCAAGTCCTGTGACAGATCGTGTAAGTGTGACTGGGGCTTAACATCTATTAAACCAAATAACTGTATATATGGCATAACTGTGTATGATATGACTGTGTATGGCATGACTGTGTATGACATGACTGTGTATGACATGACTGTGTATGACATGACTGTGTATGACATGACTGTGTATGATATGACTGTGTATGACATGACTGTGTATGACATGACTGTGTATGACATAACTGTGTATGACATGACTGTATATGACATGACTGTATATGACATGACTGTGTATGACATAACTGTATATGACATGACTGTATATGACATGACTGTATATGACATGACTGTGTATGGCACTTTTTTAAGCAGAAACTATTTCATTTTTGCTTTAAAGCAATGCATTACAAAAATATATTTTTTAAAACCTGTCAGACCTGCAGCCTTCTCCGTTTCCAGCAAAAGGGGAAAGACTAACAAATTTAGGGCTCTTACGACACCTGCACACTGCAGGGTCCATCCAGACACCCGCACACTGCAGGCTCCATCCAGACACCCGCACACTGTAGGCTCCACCCAGACACCCGCACACTGTAGGCTCCACCCAGACACCCGCACACTGTAGGCTCCACCCAGACACCCGCACACTGTAGGCTCCACCCAGACACCCGCACACTGTAGGCTCCAACAGACACCTGCACACTGCAGGCTCCACCCAGACACCTGCACACTGCAGGCTCCATCCAGACACCCGCACACTGTAGGCTCCATCCAGACACCCGCACACTGCAGGCTCCACCCAGACACCCGCACACTGTAGGCTCCACCCAGACACCCGCACACTGTAGGCTCCACCCAGACACCCGCACACTGTAGGCTCCAACAGACACCTGCACACTGCAGGCTCCACCCAGACACCTGCACACTGCAGGCTCCATCCAGACACCCGCACACTGTAGGCTCCATCCAGACACCCGCACACTGCAGGCTCCACCCAGACACCCGCACACTGTAGGCTCCACCCAGACACCCGCACACTGCAGGTTCCCCCCAGACACCCACACACTGCAGGCTCCACCCAGACACCCGCACACTGCAGGCTCCAACAGACACCTGCACACTGCAGGCTCCAACAGGCACCCGCACACTGTAGGCTCCACCCAGACACCCACACACTGCAGGTTCCCCCCAGACACCCACACACTGCAGGCTCCAACAGACACCCACACACTGCAGGCTCCAACAGACACCCGCATACTGCAGGCTCCAACAGACACCCACACACTGTAGGCTCCACCCAGACACCTGCACACTGTTGGCTCCACCCAGACACCCGCACACTGCAGGTTCCCCCCAGACACCCACACACTGTAGGCTCCACCCAGACACCCGCACACTGCATGTTCCCCCCAGACACCCGCACACTGCATGTTCCCCCCAGACACCCACACACTGTAGGCTCCACCCAGACACCCGCACACTGCAGGTTCCCCCCAGACACCCACACACTGCAGGCTCCACCCAGACACCCGCACACTGCAGGCTCCAACAGACACCCACAAACTGCAGGCTCCAACAGATACCCGCACCCAGATCTTTGTTTCCAAGTGGATTTGCAAACAGCTGAAAGAAGGAAATGTGCATGGTTCAGAGTGCCACCATCCTAAACTCGCTACGCGAGAGTACAAAGCAAATGCAGCTTCATTAAAGATGGTGGCTGGCAAGATATGTTTTATGCAGTTACGATATTTTATTGCGTGTCCATCAGATGTGTAATTTAAGAATCTGGCTCTGATGTGAAATTTACTTGTCCCAGACGGTCGGACACCCTTCTATTTGCATCCTGCCCTACAATTATTGTTCAGTTTCATTGCAGGACATCACAGAATGACATGTACATTTACAGCAACTTCAAAATGATGAGAACATATAAATATAATTTTCAATCGGAAATTGCATACAATTCTTTTTTAAAAAAAGACTTTCTTGTTTATAACTTCATCCTTTAATCAATTAATACATAAATCAACAAACATAGTGCCTTAATAACAGTATAATGTCAATAACAGGATGTAACATGGTTAATGTTATATCAAGGGCACAGTTATCCCATCAGCTTCAGTCATAATAAGTGAATGTCTCAGAAGGAATTGAGGACGAAAGTCAAAATGAAAAATCTCTCAAGGCAGCAAAAGATGATGCCAATGACAATATGTATGATACCAGCAATAACTAATAAGACCTAAAAAAATGATTCTGATTTCTCTTGTTTTTATTTTTACTTTCTGGGTTTTCTTGCATGGATTCAGTAATTTTTGATGATATTTGACCCCTATCATATTTTTTCAGGGCATGTTATCTGAAACAAGTTTATTACTTTTTACTTTTTTTGGCCTTAATACAAGTGAATGTGACTGAACTTAATCTCAGATCTATTAATATTAGATATCATAATCTTGCATAATAAATCATAATCTTGTATTAAAAATTCTGTGTGGGAGCTAACAAATAAATGAAGCTATAAGACTGGCTTAGATACTCTTACATTAGATATAATACGACCTCGCAGCAAAGCTATAAGACTGGCTTAGATACTCTTACATTAGATATAATACGACCTCGCAGCAAAGCTATAAACACAGCTGATATACCAGCCAGTAATATTCAGGGAAAATTCAGCTTCTCATTCCTCAATGTCATATCTGAATAAGAACTCCAGATTGTCACGCCACCTGGTGAGTCATTAGCACACAAGGAGAGATTTCTATCTTTTCTTCATGTTTGACCTTGTATCTGACCCAGTAACTACATCTTTGGGGGGGGGGGGGACCCAGGCTTAACTGATAGGGAATAATCTCCAGACTTACACAATATAGATAAAGCTTGCAGGAAAGTCAATAAATAAACACATTAATGAGACGCACTGATCTTGGTAAACACTCTTGTTTGTTGTGGGTGATTGCAGGGGCAAATTATTTGAATCCATGCATTGTTGATGATTTCAGATACCAAAATATCCCTGAGCTTCTGGAGTAGCCCATCATAATACATCCCAGAGATCTGTAGTCAGCTGTTGCCATGACAATCTAGGCCAGACAAGCTTATTTATAGAGCTGCCTCCCCAAGTGGTTGCCATGGCAACCCAGAAATGTACCAGCCAGGAATCTCCAGCATCACCCTCAGCTCACTTCACCGGTTGTCATGGATACCTTTGTTTATACAATCAGCACAGATGACAACTGTTCTTGTATCTAGTTCAAAAGACACTACTTATAAATATAATAAGAAAGTATAAGGTTACATTCTTTTGAACGATACCTTCATTTTTACTGTCATATTAAAGGTTTATAGAGCAGATAGTGAGTTAGATCTAGTCTGGATCTGGTCCAGAGTTCTGGAATTGCTTGGACCCTGCATGCCAGCCCTGATCCAGTAGAGATAACCACATACTTTACACAGTGTCTGGATCTGAACTGAACTCTGAAAACATTAGCGGCCTCCACTGGCACCTCACCTCTGATGTTTAAATCAATGCGCATAATTAGTTTTTATTAAGGAGGACATTTTTTAAATAGGCATCACCAGGAACACATAAAAACATTGTCTATAAGCTTTCCTGGATCAGCAATGGCGTTATTCTCAGCACCAGCGTATGTCACCATCATGTGAACTTGAAATTAGGTCAAGATCACCCATGATCGAACTCACTTGAGATATATTTATTAGAAGTATCCTCAGAGCAAGTTCAATAATTCTCTGATATTGCAATGCTAAGATATTGGGTCTAAATGTGACACAGATAACCATCCCTTCAAAATGTGTCTTGTGAATATCTTGTCTAATTGCAGATATATAATATGAAGAGTTCATAATTGTTTGCTATTGCTGATGGCTGTTGATTTAATACAAGTTTTTTTGATGTAGGGATATTTTAATAATAAGAGTATAAAACTGCGCAAAGGATCAGTTGCAAGTCATCAGTATTCATAAAAAATGGGCTGTCCACTGATTGGTGAAATAATAATTAGTGGCATTTATAATTCCAAATGTTGACGGCAAAGTGGTAATTGACCCAGTGTATTATGCATCTTATTATCCTTAGAAACTTTGGGCCACCACTTCTCATGCTCTGTCTGGTAGCCCAACTGGGCAACCAGCATTTTTCAAGGCCTGAAGCAGATGGAGCAAAATTTGCCTTATGGATCAGATTATAAAATTCCCTTACTTTTAATTGATTTTTTCTTGATTTAATAAAATTTGCATGGTCGACCTCTGGATCACTGTGTACTTTTTGTCTTTGCTATATTTCTATTATCAATTTAAATTTCAGATTGTTATATTTAACTACTTTATCTACTTTATCTTTACTGTAAATTTTTAATATATCATGTCCACATTTTTTCCAAGGCCTGTTTTCTCTGACCAAAATGATATGTTTCCCTGACCAAAATAAGGCCACGACATGACTAATCGGTGCCACGCAATAGCCACACGTGACCACATGATGTCATATAATAGTTCTGCATGACCTTATTTGGTCACATTCATGCATGACCAAATATATGTTTGGCTCCAACTGACAAACATGACCCCAGAAGGTCATATATTATTATACACCACATACAAATACTGTGCACAGGAAGTAACGGCCCAGGAAACCTCCCAAACCAACTAGTTGTGATGTTCTGACTATTTGAAAAGTCAGGGAAATGTGTGACTAAACATGCATATGGACCAGACTGATAAAAAGAGATCTGAGTATCAATTTGGGGAAATGTACACATATTTGCCAGCATTTTAAGTGCCAAGAATAATACCAATAAAAAGATGAGTGCTGCCCTCTTGTGGGCTGATATCCTGCAGAGCATATAACCTGATCTCCCCTGGCAACTGTTGCCATGTAAACACAATGATTGGCAAGACACCATCCTGGTTAATATATCTGCCGTTTCCATTGGTTTCCATCTCATACTTTTATCATCTCATACATTTTATCATTTTTCCCTGATATTCAATCAACACATTTTAACCATCTACATGCACCATAGACAAATAACCTGTTCATGGCGCTGAGAATCTGCACTGTAATATCTTATTTGTGCACCAATTTTCACAAATAATTCATGAATAAATGACTTCAGACAAATTACGTTCAATTTACCAGTGTCAATATATTAGTTTGATAACTTATGTGATCCCCACCCCATGATAGACCTGGAGAGGTCTACCTTATCTAATCTGCACCCCATGATAGACCTGGAGAGGTCTACCTTATCTAATCCCCACCCCATGATAGACCTGGAGAGGTCTACCTTATCTGATCCTCACCCCATGATAGACCTGGAAAGGTCTACCTTATCTAATCTGCACCCCATTATAGACCTGGAGAGGTCTACCTTATCTAATCTGCACCCCATGATAGACCTGGAGAGGTCTACCTTATCTAATCTGCACCCCATGATAGACCTGGAGAGGTCTACCTTATCTAATCTGCACCCCATGATAGACCTGGAGAGGTCTACCTTATCTAATCCCCACCCCATGATAGACCTGGGGAGGTCTACCTTATCTAATCCGCACCCCATGATAGACCTGGAGAGGTCTACCTTATCTAATCTGCACCCCATGATAGACCTGGAGAGGTCTACCTTATCTAATCTGCACCCCATGATAGACCTGGAGAGGTCTACCTTATCTAATCTGCACCCCATGATAGACCTGGAGAGGTCTACCTTATCTAATCTGCACCCCATGATAGACCTGGAGAGGTCTACCTTATCTAATCCCCGCCCCATGATAGACCTGGAGAGGTCTACCTTATCTAATCTGCACCCCATGATAGACCTGGAGAGGTCTACCTTATCTAATCTGCACCCCATGATAGACCTGGAGAGGTCTACCTTATCTAATCTGCACCCCATGATAGACCTGGAGAGGTCTACCTTATCTAATCTGCACCCCATTATAGACCTGGAGAGGTCTACCTTATCTAATCCCCACCCCATGATAGACCTGGAGAGGTCTACCTTATCTAATCTGCACCCCATGATAGACCTGGAGAGGTCTACCTTATCTAATCTGCACCCCATGATAGACCTGGAGAGGTCTACCTTATCTAATCTGCACCCCATGATAGACCTGGAGAGGTCTACCTTATCTAATCCCCACCCCATGATAGACCTGGAGAGGTCTACCTTATCTACTCCGCACCCCATGATAGACCTGGAGAGGTCTAGTTTTTCGAGTTCATACCTACCCACCTAACTCTTCCTTCCTTACTAATGAACCCAGATGTCTACTATATAACACAAATGTCACCGGGTAAACCGGCCCATCTCAGCCGGTGTCTATGGTGGCTCAGAGCACTGGACCATTCCTCAGGTAAACATTACAGGGCAGGTTTTTTATGTTTAATGGAGAATGTTTAGGCAGCACAAGTGAAAGCTTCCATTACGCTCAGTGGTAGTTTATCGGATGTTCACCTATAAACTATTCCTCAGGTACCAGAGCTGTCACCACTCCACCATAACTACAGGAGCTGTAATATATCTCCAAACACCGCTGATCCCAGAGACCCGGACTAAGGAACACTCACAGTTCAGAAACTAAACATAAATAAAGAGCATAATGCTACACTGGTGACTCACATAGACACTGTATAATGCTACACTGGTGACCCACATAGACACTGCATAATGCTCCACTGGTGACCCACATAGACACTGTATAATGCTACACTGGTGACCCACATAGACACTGTATAATGCTACACTGGTGACTCACATAGACACTGTATAATGCTACACTGGTGACTCACATAGACACTGTATAATGCTACACTGGTGACTCACATAGACACTGTATAATGCTACACTGGTGACTCACATAGACACTGTATAATGCTCCATTGGTGACCCACATAGACACACTATAATGCTACACTGGTGACTCACATAGACACTATAATGCTACACTGGTGACTCACATAGACACTGTATAATGCTACATTGGTGACTCACATAGACACTGTATAATGCTACATTGGTGACTCACATAGACACTATAATGCTACACTGGTGACTCACATAGACACTATAATGCTACACTGGTGACTCACATAGACACTGTATAATGCTCCACTGGTGACTCACATAGACACTGTATAATGCTACACTGGTGACTCACATAGACACTGTATAATGCTACACTGGTGACCCACATAGACACTATAATGCTACATTGGTGACTCACATAGACACTGTATAATGCTACATTGGTGACTCACATAGACACTGTATAATGCTACACTGGTGACTCACATAGACACTGTACAATGCTACACTGGTGACTCACATAGACACTATAATGCTACACTGGTGACTCACATAGACACTGTATAATACTACACTGGTGACTCACATAGATACTGTATAATGCTACACTGGTGACTCACATAGACACTATGTAATGCTACACTGGTGACTCACATAGACACTGTATAATGCTACACTGGTGACTCACATAGACACTGTATAATGCTACACTGGTGACTCACATAGACACTGTATAATGCTACACTGGTGACTCACATAGATACTGTATAATACTACACTGGTGACTCACATAGACACTGTATAATGCTCCACTGGTGACTCACATAGACACTGTATAATGCTACACTGGTGACCCACATAGACACTGTATAATGCTACACTGGTGACCCACATAGACACTGTATAATGCTACACTGGTGACTCACATAGACACTGTATAATGCTACACTGGTGACTCACATAGACACTGTATAATGCTACACTGGTGACTCACATAGACACTGTATAATGCTACACTGGTGACTCACATAGACACTGTATAATGCTACATTGGTGACTCACATAGACACTGTATAATACTACACTGGTGACTCACATAGACACTATGTAATGCTCCACTGGTGACTCACATAGACACTATAATGCTACACTGGTGACCCACATAGACACTATAATGCTACACTGGTGACTCACATTAACACTGGTGACTCACACAGACACTGTATAATGCTACACTGAGGACTCACATAGGTTTTCTGACAATCAACATATTCCAGATCTACCCAGAAATGACACTCAGCTGCACAGATAATTGGTTTAAGATTGATAACCTAAATCCTTACATTTTCAAATGATGTGAGCACTTCACGTCATATTTGACATAACATTGCATTTGTTTATTACCAGAGAGAGAGAGGCTCTGAGTGTCTCTGATGAGCCCCATATCTCCTGAGTTACCTGCTGATATGGTGAGGTTCATATACCTGCGCAGTAGCACCCACAGAGAAAACCCATCCACAAGTCCCCAGCTTAGAATGCTTATAACAGTACAAGACACCCTCAGAATGCATCTACTTATCTTCCAACAGAAATCTATACAAATCCTGTTAGAAAAAAAACCCTACAAACCTTTGCTACGTAATGCATAAAAAGCCTTCTTGATATGATGAACATAACAGAGTGGATTCTTTTTTTGTTTTTTAAATCTTTATTCATGACTCAATCTGACTATATTGCAATGTTTCATCTTTGACCTTCTTCAAGATACTGTGGGTCTTGTATGATACCAGATCTCTTGACCACATCCTGGTACTGAATTAATGCAAATACATGGGCCAGCAAATATAGAGAGTAAGGTCAAAGGTCAGAGTAAGGTCAAAGGTCAGAGCTAATGTATCCCTGTCATATCAGTATATTACTCCAAGGTCATATCAAGCAGAAAACATAACATAAAGGCTTTTTTTATAACCTGTGGTATCTTTAACCTGTCCCCTGTCTGATATTACAGAAAGGTTTTTTTTTTACTTGTGACATCTATAACCTGTCTGATATATGTATGTATATGTATGTATATAGCCCACACAGGCTTTTAACATAAAGGTTTCTTTAAACTTGTGACATATATAACCTGTCTGATATAACATCTTTCTTTTTCACTTGTGACATCTTTAACCTGTCTCTTGTCTAACATAGCATAAAGGTTTCTTTAGACTTGTGACATATGTAACCTGTCTGATATAACATCTTTCTTTTTCACTTGTGACATCTTTAATCTGTCTCTTGTCTAACATAGCAAAAGGTTTCTCTTGACTTGTGACATCTTTAACCTGTCTCCTGTCTAACATAGCATAAAGGTTTCTCTTGACTTGTGACATTTTTAACCTGTCTCCTGTCTAACATAGCATAAAGGTTTCTCTTGACTTGTGACATTTTTAACCTGTCTCCTGTCTAACATAGCAAAAGGTTTCTCTTGACTTGTGACATCTATAACCTGTTTCCTGTCTAACATAGCATAAAGGTTTCTCTTGACTTGTGACATTTTTAACCTGTCTCCTGTCTAACATAGCATAAAGGTTTCTCTTGACTTGTGACATCTTTAACCTGTCTCCTGTCTAACATAGCAAAAGGTTTCTCTTGACTTGTGACATTTTTAACCTGTCTCCTGTCTAACATAGCAAAAGGTTTCTCTTGACTTGTGACATTTTTAACCTGTCTCCTGTCTAACATAGCATAAAGGTTTCTCCTGACTTGTGACATATTTAACCTGTCTCCTGTCTAACATAGCATAAAGGTTTCTTTAGACTTGTGCCATATACCACCTGTCTGATATAACATTACGTTTTCTATTGACTTGTGATATCTATAACCTGTCTCTTGTCTAATATGACATATATGTTTCTATTAACTGGATGTATGGACTATGTCCACCCAGGAATTTATAATTTTGTACTTCACAATGTGGACAAATCACAAGAATAATTTATTATAATATCACTGCGCCATACCTACCAGAACTATTTTCAGAAGTTGCCTATTTACTACCTGCTAATTACTGCCTTCACATGCCTTTGCCGTAACCTCATATGAATAAAAGCATACATAGCCAAAAGATTACATCTGAAAACATACAGACATACATACATACATACATACATACCCACGCCAGGAGTAATGCAATACCCTCAACCTGATTACATCAGGGGCTGAGGGTAAAAAACAACTAACAGATGATATATTGCAAATATATATATGTAATGATGCATATATATGTATGTATCACTATGAAGGAGAATATATTGACTTGGGGGTGGGATATTATATAGATGCGGTACTGGTCATATAAAGGGCTTTGGGGAGAAAGAGGGTTAAGGGGTGTAGAAGGGGAAGAGGTGTTCTATCTGTAAGTAGAGATCTGGGTGCAGGGCACATACAGAGGGAAAACTCTGGGGAGGGGGTTGGCAGATGTGGAAAGGGTCAGGGAGAGGGTTGGCATATGTGAAAAGGGTCGGGGTGTTTTATCTGAGTTTAGGGGAAAACAGGGGGAGAAACAACCTGGAGAGGAGTAGAGGGAGTTTGAGAAAGTGGGGTGTTATTCATTGGTTTAGGGGACAAGGGGGTGAAGGACATCAGAAGGGGTGGGGTATTTGAGCTCAGTGTAGGGGGATAAGGGGGTGAAGGGGTGAGTAGTGGGATGTTATGGGGTTTAATCCAGCACAGTAAAGCAACGCAGCATTGCTCTGATATTTCTCAAGTAGAGGGCATGTAGAGTGGGACAGGGTGTTATTTAACAGGGTAGGGAAGGGGGCAAGATGGACAAAGAGGGCAGGAAAGGGTAAACAGGGCATGTAGAGAGGGTGTTATATCTGAGGGACCTTACAACCTCAACACAAGATGGTTTTGTACAATTGCCAATCCATCTCTACCAAGCCAGGGATAAAACAGTGCACACCGCCTATAAATAAGACATGCGTGATCTGGAACAACCAGCCTCTCTTACATATTACCACTCTTAACTATGACATGGGCTGAATATACACAGTCCTCCAGACCTCCAAACAATCTGGGCAAGTTTACGCAGATACAGTTAGTTTTGGTGGTCAATCTAATGTGAATATCAGGATTGGAAACTCAAACCTAAATATTTAATAAGGGTTCTTTATATTATTATACATAAATTGTTGATGTTGTAAAATGCGAAGGTAGAAAATATATTTTGGAAGGTACAGTGGCTACAGCCTGTGTACGAGTTGAGGAATGTAGTTCTTTTACCCTGAACAACAAGATCTGAGAGATGAGTGATGAAAAGTAAATCACACTGTTTTGTGAAACCATATGGTCATAATCATCCCAATGTTTTGCAAGATTAACGTGTAACATCGTATATTGCCATTGAAATGAACAGGCTCGTCCTATTAAAGATGTCACAAGTGAAAAAGAAAGATGTTATATCAGACAAGGAGATGTCAATTTGTTCAGAGATTATTATGCATACTCACAACAGCTTATTACCGCAGAAATCTTTATTCATGACGCAATCTGACTATATTGCAATGTTTCATCTTTGACCTTCTTCAGGTTACTGTGGATCTTGTACTATACCAGATCTCTTGACCACATCCTGGTACTGAATTAATACAAATACATGGGCCAGCAAATATAGAGAGTAAGGTCAAAGGTCAGAGTAAGGTCAAAGGTCAGAGCAAATGTATCCCTGTCATTTCAAGCAAAAAACATAATATAAAGGCTTTTTTATAACCTGTGATATCTTTAACCTGTCCCCTGTCTGATATTACATAAAAGTTTTTTTTACTTGTGACATCTATAACCTGTCTGATATATGTATGTATATATTTATTACATAAAGTATAAGTATACAACTCCCAGCCCAGACAGGCTTATAACAGAAAGGTTTCTTTAGGCTTGTGTCATATATAACCTGTCTGATATTACATCTTTCTTTTTCACTTGTGACATCTTTAAATTCAGTGAAAATCACTGTCCACAAAAATAAACCTCTACAAAAAATCTCAGGTTAGAATGTTTCAAATAAAACCTCCAATCCTCTGCCCAAATATCTATGTTTGAATGTTTCAGACAAAGTCCCGTGCTTTGTTATTTTCAAATTTCAGTTTACTTCCTGAAATCTGTTATTATCACTGCAACAACACTCAAAAGAATTGAACGCATATGCATTGCAACTGTATATTATGAAATAATGAAAATAAACTTCATATGTCATATCATTTATAGGAGTTCTTATGCCTCCTTCCAATATCTCTGTAATGCCTCAGTCACATTTGCACCGGGCGCCGGCCGGGAAGTAACAATCGGCCGACTTCACAGTCTGCCGGGCGCCTGGAAGTTTATCAGCAACAATCTGAGACAAGCTGTGGTCACATTTTACACGGTGCCGCACGACACTTGCCAGATGAGATGTCAAAGACGTCTGCAGGATATCCTGAAGACATCTGTCTCATTGACAGACATCTGTGAGATATCCTAAAGACGTCTGTCTCATTTGACAGACGTCTGAAGGATATCCTAAAGACGTCTATGTGACATCGTAGGGAGCCCGTCAGATCATCTGACGATGACCTGTGAACACATGAAATAAAAATAATCCTATTTTCACCGCATGATGCCACCGGCAGCCCTAAGATAATCTGCCGATGTCCCTGTGGGACACTGCCGGGACCCTGCCGTGTACTTTAAGATGATATTTTCTGATAAGACATCGGTGAGACGCCGGCAACTTTTAAGTTGCAGCTAAAAGTTCCTGATGACCCGCCCGACGTCTTAAAGATGCCCAATTGTGGCCGATGATCTCCCGGTGCCCGCACGGCAATCTGAACTGCCTGCCGATTTTGTAAAAAATACCCATCGGCCGGGCATCTTTACTGAAATCGGCGCAAATGTGACTGAGGCATAACCATGGTAACATATTTTTAGCCTAAATATCTGTATCGTTGGCAACATGTCGAAAGGAATTCTGTCACTTTCCATAGCATACCTAATTACATTTGTTACAATTATGTTAACATAGTTGTACATGTGCTTCTAACCAATGTCTGTTACAGGCCTCGACATTAGCCAGTTGCCCGCTTGCCCGGAGGTATATTTCACACCTGTCGGGCAAGTCCGGGCAACTTGATACATCTGTTCCTCTTGCCCGGTGGTCAAGTACTGTAATCTGTCCCCAATCACAGTACCCCACAGAGCTCAGAGAGAGCTGCTGACCACATCACAGGGATGACACCTGATTAGAGATAACTTTGTGTCCAAGCTCCGTTGACCTTAGTATTACCCCTGCCTCCCAAACCCTGACCAAGATAGAGTTATGGCATGCTGCTAAATATATATATATTCCTCAAGATGGTATTTCACACAAAGCACTGTATCAGGAGGTAGAGCTTATCAATTTCGCACATTTTGGTCTTTGTCAATCATTATATTATCCAGGACACATGTACAGTTGATTTTAAGTATGATGAGTAACAGTGGGGTATATCCATCAGTAACACTTGACATTACTTAATCTTATAAAGTGATAATTGTAGGTTATATTCTTACAAGATTGACAATTCAGGGTGACATTTTTACTCACAAGCTCAAAGTCTTCATGTATTTCTCTGCTTAAAAATTGAACTCCTGAGTTAGAAAAGGCCCTATTCCTATTGTTTTTATATCCATGGAACTAAAATAAGAGTTATCAATGTCAAGAATTGACTTGAGCATTGGCAATTTTTATGTTTTCGTAAAAATTGGTACTTATGCATATGCACAAAAAATTGTAAGAAACTTGAGGTCACTGCATGCTATTTTAAATAAAAACATGTACTATTCATTTCAACTTTTTCAAGCCAAATATTGTGTATTCTATGGGTTATATGGGCATTTTTTCTAATTATCAGCCAATGTTTGAATGTACAAATCATATAAGCTTTAGTCCTATACTGTATTCAAATATTGGGACAAAAATTCAGGGCAAGTGAATTGTGATTCAGGGCAAGTAGGTTTTAAAATTTACTTGCCCGGTGGGCAAGTGGATCACAAATGTTAATGTCAAGGCCTGCTGTTACCATGGTAACATGTAATAAGCCTTCTGGACCAATACGACTGTAATAACAGTGTTCTGCATGAGACGTCTTCTGACCTCAGTAATATCTAGATACAATACAGTCTGATGTCTCTGGGGTTGGGTTTTTTTACATCACTTTCAAAATTATTTCAGTTATTTTATTATGAGACCTACTTGTTGTGAAAATAGTGCTGCCTCACTGAATTTTTAAGTTGCAGATCTTTGAAATATCATCCTGGTCAAAGATTTACAAAGACACCAGGTCAACCCTTCATGCATGGGCCTTTAATAGCTCATATGAGACATTGTAACATGACTGCAATCTCGGCACAGGTGGGGATCGAACCCATGATCATCTGGATCATCATAATCTTGGCAAATTTGAACTCTAACAAACTGGACCACAGCAATATTGAACTCTAACAAACTGGATCATGGAAATCTTGAACTAACAAACTGGACCACAGCAATATTGAACTCTAACAAACTGGACCACGGCAATATTGAACTCTAACAAACTAGACCATGTCAATCTTGAACTCTAACAAACTGGACCATGGCAATCTTGAACTTTAACAAACTGGACCATGGCAATCTTGAACTTTAACAAACTGGACCATGGCAATATTGAACTCTAACAAACTGGACCATGGCAATATTGAACTCTAACAAACTGGACCACGGCAATATTGAACTCTAACAAACTGGACCACGGCAATATTGAACTCTAACAAACTGGACCACAGCAATATTGAACTCTAACAAACTGGACCATGGCAATATTGAACTCTAACAAACTGGACCACGGAAATATTGAACTCTAACAAACTGGACCACGGCAATATTGAACTCTAACAAACTGGACCACGTCTCTGTCTTATTAGACTAATTCTGACCTCAAATAGATCTGTATATAAGCATGACAATAAATATGAGAAGGCTTACATACTAAAGCATATATAAATAAGGGAAAGAATACTAAATCAAATCCTTGTAACCATGCTGGAGAGGATTTTCTCAGAATTAAATCTCTGTAACCATGGCAATATGTCTATAAAGCTTCTTGACAGAAAACTCTGTAACCATGGCAACTTGTCAAATTTGGGCTCCTGAATCAAAATCATTGGGTATTACTTTTCATAATGTTGCTGTTTGGAGGGTGCTTTTCTTAATGTTGCTGTTTGGAGGGTGAGATCCTGCACCACACTTGTGTATATTATCTCTGGCAGGAGGACAAGTCTCCTCCGGAGTGCTCTGGAGTGTTCCAGAGTGTCGCTGGTGTTCCTCGTTGATTTATCCCCCTCTCTGTCAGCCTATTAGTGAACTCCCGGGAGGTTTCCTATTAACTCAGGAAGGGCAGATACACACATATATATCCCAGCAAATACATCTCACCCCACTTCCTGTCAAGTTATATGTATTTTTCAGTAGGCTGAGATAGCCAATGTGCTACAAAAATTGTTTGGTTTAAGTGGATTCGCAGGCAAACTATATAATATGGTGTACTGCGACTTCAAAATATATGATATGGTGTACTGTGACTTCAAACTATATGATGTGGTGTACTGTGACTTCAAACTATATGATATGGTATACTGTGACATCAAACTTTATGATATGGTATACTGTGACTTTTTTCAAACTATATGATATGGTATACTGTGACTTCAAACTATATAATATGGTGTACTGTGACTTCAAACTATATGATATGGTGAACTGTAACTTCAAACTATATGATATGGTATACTGTGACTTCAAAATATATGATATGGTGTACTGTGACTTCAAACTATATGATATGGTGTACTGTGACTTCAAACTATATGATATGGTGTACTGTGACATCAAACTATATGATATGGTGTACTGTGACTTCAAACTATATGATATGGTATACTGTGACATCAAACTATATGATATGGTATACTGCGACTTCAAACTATATGATAAGGTGTACTGCAACTTCAAACTATATGATATGGTGTACTGTGACATCAAACTATATGATATGGTGTACTGTGACATCAAACTATATGATATGGTATACTGTGACTTCAAAATATATGATATGGCATACTGTGACTTCAAAATATATGATATGGTGAACTGTGACTTCAAACTATATAATATGGTGTACTGTGACTTCAAAATATATGATATGGTGTACTGTGACTTCAAAATATATGATATGGTGTACTGTGACATCAAAATATATGATATGGTATACTGTGACTTCAAACTATATGATATGGTGTACTGTGACTTCAAACTATATGATATGGTATACTGTGACTTCAAAATATATGATATGGTGTACTGTGACTTCAAAATATATGATATGGTGAACTGTGACTTCAAACTATATGATATGGTGTACTGTGACTTCAAAATATATGATATGGTGTACTGTGACATCAAAATATATGATATGGTATACTGTGACTTCAAACTATATGATATGGTGTACTGTGACTTCAAACTATATGATATGGTATACTGTGACTTCAAAATATATGATATGGTGTACTGTGACTTCAAACTCTATGATATGGTGTACTGTGACTTCAAAATATATGATATGGTATACTGCGACTTCAAACTATATGATATGGTGTACTGTGACTTCAAACTATATGATATGGTGTACAGTGACTTCAAACTATATGATATGGTGTACTGTGACTTCAAACTATATGATATACTGTGACTTGGTGAGAGTGGATGGAAACTTGGGACCATGTTATTATTATCATAATAAATAAATGAGGATCAGAAGTGAACATTCTGGAACAATAAACAATCAAATATATTTGAGTGCTATAAATGTGATAAAATCAACAAATCTTCCTTCTTTCTTTATAATCTCGTCAGCAGGATGATAGATTTCACCTGAAGCTCTTCTGTCTCTGTAGATTTAACAGCAAATATAGTTCCAATGTCTAGTTCTGTAATGATTAGTACTGCCACACATCTCCAGACTGCAATAGGGTCACACATATCCTGATATTTAATTAACTTCCCTCATATAAATGTGCCTGTCTGAAGCTTGATTGGTTTAAAAATCATCTCTTGTTTCTCTTGCATCTTTGTTAAAGACATTGCTTCAAGGTCACAAGGTCATGGTCAACTCTGCCTTTGAATACTCTGATGTTTGCACATGGACTACTCTATATAGTCCATGGTTTGCAGAATGCACCACTTTCAATACATCAATTAAGTACAACATATTAATATTATCAATGTCAAATGCTATGATGACTTTCATTTTGAGCCACACACAAATCTTATATTAGGTCCATAAACCAACAGCTCAAAGCTCAGGTGAGGGAGGTCTTGGAGAACATTGTGGGATTAATTCAGACACATTATCCTTATACCCAAAGTCATCATCAAAATAGACTTGAAATCCTTTGATTTTAGAAATACCATGCACTGCCCATCCAATTTAAGTCCCGACTCTGTAAGAACTTGACTTCCGGCAACTAACAATCGAACAATTATGTCCCTTTCATGTCAACATAAGATGTCAGTCCTGTTTGAAATGATTTCTTTGTCTTTTCTTGATCTCAGCATCGTTTCGCCATTGTTTACGAGTTTGCGCAATGAAGTGAAAGTGGGTCAGTTTATTCACGGGAGTGGCAGCAACAATCTGGAGCTCCACAACTCAGTCTGGCTTCTGACGTCATATTATGTATCTCCCTTTGCGTTTCTATGATGTCACCACTTGGACTTTTCCAAATGCCATTTCACGTTGTCATGTTTGATATCGGGTGAAAAACTGAAGAAAAAACACTACAGAATTCACACGGATTTGTATTTTTAAACATTATGACTGAGAAAGATAGTGGCATGGGTCAAAACTGCAACAGTCAATCGCCGGAGGTCGAGTTTATTTACTGGGGAAACTTCAATATGATGGGCAGTGCGTTGGGTTTCTAGAAACAGTGGATTTCAAGTCTATTTTGCCGATGTCTTTGGGTATAGAGCATTTGAAGGTCAAAAATATTTGGGACTAAATTAATGTGTATGCTGTCCATTGTTTTGTTTTGATAAAATTTCGGTAATATTCATGAATATTGCTTCCTTCAGAATCAGGAGATATCAGCTATTATACCTTGAGTGATGCGCGTATTGACGAGATTTCCAATGAATTTGGGCATGCCGATTATTTCGTAACGTATTGATTAGTTGGAACTATTTTGCGTCGGCCATCTTGAGACTGGTCCCCCATCGAGTATCAAGAACATCGTGTATATACACAGATGGCGGCAACCAGTCTATGGCTGTACGTACCATTTTCGGGTCACGTGACGGGGTCAAATGAGGTGCGCTTTGTTTTCAAATGTTTTTAACGATAAATATCTTGTTTCATATATCATTTAAAAAAAAATACAGTAGTTGTCTGAGGTATAAAAACAAAACATGCCTCGTCGGGTCAGCTGTGTGAGCGGATTCAGTTCGTTGGTGATGGCGGACGGATACCCTTCGCCTTCGGCTCAGGGTATCCTTCCGCAATCACCAACTCACTGAATCCGCTCACCCAGCTTCCCCGACTTTTGTTATAAGATATTATAGGGTGAATTAAGGTAAATGTAGTCTCCCTTTGTCTCCCAAAGTCAATAGACCCTTTGTCTCCCAAAGTCAATAGACCCTTTGTCTCCCAAAGTCAGTGGACCCTTTGTCTCCCAAAGTCAGTGGACCCTTTGTCCCCCAAAGTCAGGGGACCCTTTGTCTCCCAAAGTCAGTGGACCCTTTGTCCCCCAAAGTCAGGGGACCCTTTGTCTCCCAAAGTCAGTGGACCCTTTGTCTCCCAAAGTCAGGGGACCCTTTGTCTCCCAAAGTCAGGGGACCCTTTGTCTCCCAAAGTCAGTGGACCCTTTGTCTCCCAAAGTCAGTGGACCCTTTGTCTCCCAAAGTCAGTGGACCCTTTGTCTCCCAAAGTCAGTGGAGAGTACCTAGTGACATGACTTTGTCTCTCAAGGTCAGATATATAACATAGTAATCTACATGGTGATTTGATTACAAATGTTAGTATTTTATCTATCAATGTGAGGAGATATGATTTAGTGACTCGACTTTAAGTCAATCCATTTGTCTCATTAAGTTAGGAACTAACAAGACAATAAAGGTTGCCTCACTTTGTGTGTCAGGGTGTGGACCCTATGCATCAAATATCAACTGGTTCCAGACAAAGAGTAGTCCAATCTTTGTTGACAAAGTCAGGAGATACTACCCGGTAACCAGACTAAAAAGATATAACCTGAGAGTTGTGACCAGACTAAAATGTTATAATGTGACAGTGGTGACCAGACTAAAAAGTTATAATGTGACAGTGGTGACCAGACTAAAAAATTATAAACTCTGTCAATTGTTAAGGTTGCCTAATCAGGAGTTCTGGGTGGCTCCCATGCCAGCGACCTTTTGGTCTTAATGGGAGTCTCCCAGATCCTTTTTGTAAAGGGGTCAAATAAATTGTTTCTGAGTTCTGAGTTCTGATACTTTGTCTCTCAAAATCACAATGCATTACTCTGCTAAACAGATGTAGTCAATACTAATCCTGACCTCAACCTGAATGAGGAATGTTTTTGTATGCAACTCAAGAGACTTCTGAGTACATGTCATTCTGTGATGCATTAGATTTGCACTCTCACATAGATTTACGTAAATGAAGCTGCATTAGATTTGTACTCTCACATAGCAAGTTTGGGGTGGAAGCTCCAAACCAAACCTTCTTGAAGCAGTTCACAAATCCACTCAGCAGAGAACGTTTGGCATGGTTTATGGCCAGGCCATTTGATATTTGGGAGATGAAGAAATATAAATATAATTTTCAAAAATGGCATTGCATATAAATTCTTTTTTTTAAAAAGACTTTCTTGTTACTGTTTTAGGCAGGGGATGATCTGATTGTGCTGATGTCTCATGATGCCACAATTCTTCCTGAAAATAAATCCAAAAACTTTTCCGTGAACTATTTCAGCCAAGGATCAACTGTGGTTCACTTAGAAAGTTTGAACTCCAATAGATGTATTTATGGAACACCCTATAGTGCCCACTAATTGCACTTGCTTTTCTTGCCTTTGACCAAGCCAGCATCACATTACCTGACCAAACCTGAGTTATATTTCCCGACCAGATATAAGTTATATACAATGGCAATAGCTTTTGGTGGACATTTTTTAAAAATATCAACAAAGATCTAATCACTTTTTTGTCTTTCCAATTATGAGAAAATCTGCTTTTCTAAAGGTCAGTTAATCTTGTCTATTGCACTATGGCTCCTCTTGATGTCAGGAAAACCAATCTGTCTACAGAGGGAGTCTGAGGCAAACAGCTATATGGTAACGCATGTGACCACGTATCTGTCTACAGAAGGAAGAGTCTGAGGCAAACAGCGATATGGTAACGCATGTGACCATGGATCTGTCTACAGAAGGAAGAGTCTGAGGCAAACAGCTATATGGTCACGCATGTGACCATGGATCTGTCTACAGAGGGAAGAGTCTGAGGCAAACAGCGATATGGTAACGCATGTGACCATGGATCTCTCTACAGAGGGAAGAGTCTGACGCAAACAGGTATATAATAACGCATGTGACCATGGATCTGTCTACAGAGGGAAGAGTCTGAGGCAAACAGCGATATGGTAACGCATGTGACCATGGATCTGTCTACAGAGGGAGTCTGAGGCAAACAGCTATATGGTAACGCATGTGACCACGGATCTGTCTACAGAGGGAGTCTGAGGCAAACAGCGATATGGTAACGCATGTGATCACGGATCTGTCTACAGAGGGAGTCTGAGGCAAACAGCTATATGGTAACGCATTTTACCATGGATCTGTCTACAGAGGGAGTCTGAGGCAAACAGCGATATGGTAACGCAGGTGACCATGGATCTGTCTACAGAGGGAAGAGTCTGAGGCAAACAGCTATATGGTAACGCATGTGACCATGGATCTCTCTACAGAGGGAGTCTGAGGCAAACAGCGATATGGTAACACATGTGACCATGGATCTGTCTACAGAGGGAAGAGTCTGAGGCAAACAGCGATATGGTAACGCATGTGACCATGGATCTGTCTACAGAGGGAAGAGTCGAGGCAAACAGCTATATGGTAACGCATGTGACCATGGATCTGTCTACAGAGGGAAGAGTCTGAGGCAAACAGCTATATGGTAACGCATAAGCACAACCATGGATCTGTCTATAGAAGGAACAGACATTTTATTAAATAGTCCAAGCTAATCGTCAATATGGTAACATATAATTGTGACCAAATGAGGTCACACAGGATCAGAGTGTGACCAGGTCACACATGATTTATGCAATGTTAAATAGTATCACACAAGATAAGATCATGAGATGGCCATGCATGACCATATTGGATCATATCCATTTATGCGTGACCACATTGATGCTTGGTTCCAACTGATCAACCTCCCTGTTCCTCTCAGACAACTGAGATGTGAGAATATAGTGCCATACAACAGCTATGCATGACCAGATAATATCACGCAATAGTCATGTGTGACCTCATCAGATCAACTGATTTATGCACAGGTGCTGAAAATGGTACCAGTTGAAAATGTTTCTAAGAGGTTGTATCAGTCAGCCTGATAAGTCAAATCAGTGATATGCCAGTATTAATCTTTAAAGTGTTCTAAAACAAGTTCTTTATTAACTTTCCTGGGGACTGCAATTAAATGCTACACTAACCAACTATAAGATCTATGGACAAATCTCGTGATAATACTTGCGAGATAAGATCAGATTTGGATCAGCCCTCAAGCCTACAAAGTGTGTAGATTTACATTTCCGGTCCGACTAATTTTGTGGTTGCCATAGCAACACACCCCAGATGACTTTGCAGATGAGTTTTTATCATTCCCTCACTCAGTGACTATCTGGTGTGTATCTTCTCCGGCTGATACACGCTCCCTTCATATCTACGCAGAAATTAAATAAAGCTCATCTGGTTTTTGAGCCAGAGATGATATTTCAAGTTAAAGTCCAACTTACAGACTGACTCACTGACCAACTCACTGACCAACTCGCTGACCAAGTCACTGACCAACTCGCTGACCAACTCATTGACCAACTCACTGACAAACTCACAGTCTACTACATTAATTTCTTAAATAAAAACTTTGTTAAAGTTGACATAACATGTCTTCCCTTAATTATATCAATGGCCTAATATTCATTCTGAATAGAGTATTTTGTGGAACAGGTAATTTGTGGAACACAGTTTTGTTTTTTATTTCCTGACCACAAGATTTGGTCACAATAGGTTCTCAATACTTCAATATGTTCTCAAACGATCAATATGTCACAATGGATTCTCAAGGCCTTTGGTATGTCACAATATGTTCTCAAGGCCTTCTATATGCCACAATAGGTTCTCAAGGCCTAATATATGCCACAATAGGTTCTCAAGGCCTTCAGTATGTCACAATAGGTTCTCAGGCCTTCAGTATGTCACAATAGGTTCTCAAGGCCTTCTATATGCCACAATAGGTTCTCAAGGCCTTCAGTATGTCACAATAGGTTCTCAAGGCCTTCAGTATGTCACAATAGGTTCTCAAGGCCTTCAGTATGTCACAATAGGTTCTCAAGGCCTTCAGTATGTCACAATAGGTTCTCAAGGCCTTCAGTATGTCACAATAGGTTCTCAAGGCCTTCTATATGCCACAATAGGTTCTCAAGGCCTTCAGTATGTCATAATAGGTTCTCAGGCCTTCAGTATGTCACAATAGGTTCTCAAGGCCTTCTATATGCCACAATAGGTTCTCAAGGCCTTCAGTATGTCACAATAGGTTCTCAAGGCCTTCAGTATGTCACAATAGGTTCTCAAGGCCTTCAGTATGTCACAATAGGTTCTCAAGGCCTTCAGTATGTCACAATAGGTTCTCAAGGCCTTCAGTATGTCACAATAGGTTCTCAAGGCCTTCAGTATGTCACAATAGGTTCTCAAGGCCTTCAGTATGTCACAATAGGTTCTCAAGGCCTTCTATATGCCACAATAGGTTCTCAAGGCCTTCAGTATGTCACAATAGGTTCTCAAGGCCTTCAGTATGTCACAATAGGTTCTCAAGGCCTTCAGTATGTCACAATAGGTTCTCAAGGCCTTCAGTATGTCACAATAGGTTCTCAAGGCCTTCAGTATGTCACAATAGGTTCTCAAGGCCTTCAGTATGTCACAATAGGTTCTCAAGGCCTTCAGTATGTCACAATAGGTTCTCAAGGCCTAATATATGCCACAATAGGTTCTCAAGGCCTTCAGTATGTCACAATAGGTTCTCAAGGCCTTCAGTATGTCACAATAGGTTCTCAAGGCCTTCAGTATGTCACAATAGGTTCTCAAGGCCTTCAGTATGTCACAATAGGTTCTCAAGGCCTTCAGTATGTCACAATAGGTTCTCAAGGCCTTCAGTATGTCACAATAGGTTCTCAAGGCCTTCTATATGCCACAATAGGTTCTCAAGGCTTTACTCCACAGAACTATCTTTATCATCTATTTTATAATGCACTGTAACCATGGTCACAGCTATATATGTCACATGTTATAATGCTACACATCTGCATGGTCACCCAGTTGAACAACCATCTATTTGTGTGATCACAGCTTTGTATGACACATCTTGCATGACAAAACATTTACATGACCACACATTTGTATGACTACCTTTGGTTGCATGACCACACAACTGCATGATCACTTAATTGCATGATCAGTGAATTTCATGACCACTGAATTGCATGATCACTTAATTGCATGACCATTCAATTCAATGACCATACAGTTGCATGACCACCTGTTTACTCCATGACTCCATGTTGGAGTGAGACCTGAGTACTGTAGGTTTGAGTACTTACGTTGAGTTTCATGAGGAGTTCGTCGTGTTCCTGGCGGAGAGCGCGCGCCTCTTCCAGCGTGGAGCCCACGTCCATGAGGTCCGGCTCCATCTGCTGGATGCGCACTCGGATCCACTCATTGCTCTGCAACAAATCACAGTCATTAATACCCCGCATCTCACGCAGTAACAAGCTGGAGCCATTAATACCCCACACAGAGCCGTTAATACCCCACACAGAGCCATTAATACCCCCACACAGAGCCATTAACACCCCACATCTCACCCAGTAACAAGCCGGAGCCATTAATACCCCGCATCTCACCCAGTTACAAGCCAGAGCCATTAATACCCCACACAGAGCCATTAATAACCTACACAGAACCACTAATACCCCGCATCTCACCTAGTAACAAGCTGGAGCCATTAACACCCCACACAGAGCCATTAATACCCCACACAGAGCCATTACTACCCCACACAGAGCCATTAATAGCCCACATAGAGCCATTAACACCACACACAAAGCCATTAATACCCCGCATCTCACTTAGTAACAAGCTGGAGCCATTAATACCCCAGACAGAGCCATTAATACCCCAGACAGAGCCATTAATACCCCAGACAGAGCCATTAATACCCCACACAGAGCCATTAATACCCCACACAGAGCCATTAATACCCCACAAAGAGCTATTAATACCCCACATCTCGATTAGTAATCTGTCAGAGTCCAAAATCTATATGGTCACACACAAAAGGGACCAAACTAGATCACGTATGGCCATTGCATGACTCCAAGTGATCAGGTTAGCCTGTAGCATGGCTCTATTTTATCAGGTCTATGCGTGATAATATTGATGTTTGGCTCCAACTGATACCAGAGTTTCACATAAAAATGTTTAAATGTCTCTGATCATTACTTCCTCGCTGATATAAAAGTTTGGATTTGGAAATGAACTTTCTTTACTATTATACTAAATGCACTAAATTCATGTTATGAATTTGATTTTGATTGGATACTGTTAAGAAAATTTCCTTGATAATATCTCCATAACTTATCATCTTATCAACTATTTGGTTGGCTTGCAATTGAATACTTTTGTTTGAAACAAGATGAAAATATACAATCTTCTGGTGAACACTTAGAAACAATCGTGTGAGATCTCAAAACTTTTACCCTCCATCAATTCTCACCACACCATATACTTACCAACCATGTGGTTCAGTTTAAGTGTATTTTAAATATTTACTCATAAGCATCTATTTCAAGGTTCGTTCTAATGAGTCTAAGAGAGACCCTGGGCATTGGTCGAAATCCAATCAATATAATT
Organism: Amphiduros pacificus; assembly: GCA_949316495.1. Taxonomy (NCBI): domain Eukaryota; kingdom Metazoa; phylum Annelida; class Polychaeta; order Phyllodocida; family Hesionidae; genus Amphiduros; species Amphiduros pacificus. Next base: position 20,356,233 of record OX439011.1, read on the forward strand.
GTATGATGAAGATGTGTCCATTCTGTGAGCCAGGAATTTATGTACTGAATTTTAATTTTTGTTGCATATTGTCAAGCCAAAATATGAGATCCTGGTCTAGTGTGCTTGTTGGGGTTGACCATCAACTGATTGCTCTTCAATAAAGTGTCCTTGAGATATTAAATGCCCTTCAGCAAGGTGTCCTTGAGATATTAAATGCCCTTCAGCAAGGTGTCCTTGAGATATTAAATGCCCTTCAGCAAGGTGTCCTTGAGATATTAAATGCCCTTCAGCAAGGTGTCCTTGAGATATTAAATGCCCTTCAGCAAGGTGTTCTTGAGATATTAAATGCCCTTCAGCAAGGTGTCCTTGAGATGTTAAATGCCCTTCAGCAAGGTGTCCTTGAGATATTAAATGCCCTTCAGCAAGGTGTCCTTGAGATATTAAATGCCCTTCAGCAAGGTGTCCTAGAGATATTAAATGCCCTTCAGCAAGGTGTCATTGAGATATTAAATGCCCTTCAGCAAGGTGTCCTAGAGATATTAAATGCCCTTCAGCAAGGTGTCCTTGAGATATTAAATGCCCTTCAGCAAGGTGTCCTTGAGATATTAAATGCCCTTCAGCAAGGTGTCCTTGAGATATTAAATGCCCTTCAGTTTTCTTGTATCCTTAACATCAGGAATGCCCTTCAGTTTGATGTCCTTAATGCCTTTAGTTATGGCATGAATTTCTTGTTTCCTTAATATCAGGAATGCCCAGTCCTTAAATCCTTAGTATAAGGATTATCAGAGGCTAATGTATCTCCAAGATATAAAATGACCTTTCATTCATGTAATGCCCTTGGATATATAAATATTGAATGACTTTCAAACTGTCCTTGCCCAAAGGTTTTGGACAATTCAAAATATTGATTAAAAAATAAATAAAACTGGTGTACAGGTGTTGTCAGCTTTAACTGTAATTATTTTGAGATGACCTTCAAATTTGATATCAAGTATATACAAAGATATTCTATTTGTTCCCCCACTCTTTTCATTATTTGTATCTGTGATTAAGAAATATGCATTTTTTAAACATGGCCTTAAAAGCCACATAATATGAAAATGTTCAATAATAACATAACTTCACTGCAGTCATTCTGCTTAAATAAACCACATTCATATTTAAAAATGCATTCTGAAAGAAAAGATATAGTATAAAGCATACAAATATAAGAAACTATAGAATAAAGAAACTTAATTTATAATTAAATGTATATTCATGGTGGAATATAAGATTTGTTTTACCAAAAGATACTTGACAAGTTGAGTTAGCCAGTTTACCAAAGTTAAGTTCCAACATCTATGACTCATTATCCAACCAATTATGCAGGATCAAATGAGTTCATAGATCCATTCATTATTTTCCTGTTTGAGCAAATAGATATAAGACAGTAATTGATGAGAATATGAAATTAAAACAATGATACTGTTTCGGGGTAATATTTGCTAATAAGATCATATATATGTTAACTTGGGTAAATACAGTAAAATGATCTCTCTCTGCTTATCCTGACCTGCTTAGGGGGATTATGGTAGTGTCTATAAACACATGAAGGTCAGATGCTCTTTAGCTAAGTGTGATGTTTAATAAAAGAACCAAAGGTCGGAGCTGTCGAAGAAATATTGCACTTACAAAACCTATCATCTATCATCACAAAGTAATGTGCATCCAAACGTTCTATAGTAACCTCCAGCAGATTCTCAACTGTTCCTCAGAACATATTAACTATTAACTGTTCTTTAAACATTATAATTATCAATTATTTCTTAGAACATTTTAATGATCTACTTCAAAAATAAGCAACATAATATATATGCCTTTTTTAAGAGGAATTATTTTTGAGGTGGAAAAACTTAGAAATATGAGCATTTGTTTCAGAGGCAAATTTCTGTGGCTTTTGTTTACTGCCCAGAGGGTCATTTGAGACAGGGTAGGCCCCAATATAAAGTACTGGCTTAAACCTACCACTCTCCTTTCTCCGTACAACCCAAAGTCAAACTCAGTCCAAAATGTCCCAATGCACATGTAGCAAGTGTATGTTCTTATATTCATCCATTTAAATGTATCAAATTACAACTGACTTTGAAGTTTGGATGGTAACGTAAGAAGAAAGAGACATGTGCATGAAGAGGATATCTGTTATCTTGGAACAGTTATAGGTGTTCCAAGTAGTAACCAATACCAACAAACTTTATTCTACAAAAACAAAGAATTCTTTCAATCCTAATTTTCATGTGATATATTGCATTATTATGAGGTTTGCTCATGAAGGTCAATAATAATCTCATGAAGTTTGATTGAGAATAAGGTCATTAAGAATTTATCAAAGTTTGCTAAAAAAAAAAAGGTCAATAATCTCTCATGAAGTTTCCTTGAGAATGTCAATAAGAATCTCATGAAGTTTGCTCAAAAAGGTCAATAATAATCTCATGAAGTTACCTTGAGAAGATCAATAAGAATCTCATGAATTTTGCTCAAAAAGGTCAATAATACTCTCATGAAGTTACCTTGAGAAGGTCAATAAGAATCTCATGAAGTTTGCTCAAAAAGGTCAATAATAATCAATGTCATAAAGAAACAAGTGGCACTTTCAGTTTGAAAAAACAATGATAATAAATATAAATATATAAATATAAATATATTTATGTGTTAACACAGATTCCTAGAATAAAGATGTTCAAGGTTATTTTCCCAACATTACTCAGAATTCTGATGAATCACTTCACAAAGTAATCAGCTGATACCCTAAGCAATCCTAACATTTTTCCCCAACTCCCATGTCTGACATATTTCAATGTTTTTCCTGTGTATCATTCTGCGCAATTTCACAAACAAAATCAGAAGATGATGAATTAAAAGAAAGTCACCTAGACGGGTGGTGATACCTCGGGGTGCCTGCAGGGCAAGACATTAAGCGAGGTAGGCAATGATATATTTATTTTGAGCCCTGCAGGATGATCACTACAGAATTAGGCGGACTTACTCTGAGAATGGCGAGAACGATTTTTGCCTTCCCGGCCTGAACTGCCACTGTACTTATTGTTGTTGTTGAAGGGTGTTCCGAAACATCCGAAATTTCGGACGCAGCGTCGTCCGGTACTCCCAAGTTATCCATGGTTGGATGGTTGATGATGTCCCGGGTGTGATTACGACATTGGAGAGTTTTTTCTGATGGTATTTGATGTTATAATCTAGGAATGCATGCAGGTGTGTTGTTCCGGCTCTACAAACTCTCTCTAACTGCTCGGGGATGCTGGGCTTGCAGTCTGCTATATACTTTCTACATCTTCCTGGCACTCTGCATTGCTACTTCGGAGGGGGGAGCAACTTCCTTGACATTCTCTCTTTTATTTGTCACTTATATTTGCTTCAAATTACACAAAAGCAGCAGAAAGTTGGTGTTTAATTGTTTTTATGGAAAAAATTAACACTTTATTTGATAGGGGAAATTTATTTTTCAAGAAGTTGTCTGTAGCTATTGTTTCCAATGGAGTTTCTATATGCAGCTCATCCAAACAAGTGACCACCCCTCAGCAGCAGAATGGTGCGGCCCAGAAGGTGGAGTGCCAGCGTGCGATTGGCCGGAGGGGGGACCAGTGGTCCAAATATGGCAGGTGGAGGGGTGATGCCAGACACGCGCCCTTGTAAACAGATACTCCCTCCTACCCCTCTACTGGCCCAAGCAGGAGTCTTGTTGCCATGGCAACTGTTTATCAGCAGCCCCAAGCCAGGGAGGCTTATCCAAGTATCAGTCACACCCATCTCACAACATTAACCGTAACCAAACAACCACTCAAAATATAAACATCCATAAAATATAATTTATGTAAATATTTAATTTTATCATCCTAAAAAAACTAATAGATTTTGAAATATGAAACAAACTCAGAATGTCTCAGGGTTAACTGAAGGTATAGATATGTACATATTTCCCCTTAACCACAAATAATGAAGCAGATTTTGATGAAATTATCAGGTTTGAAGGATAAAATTGCTGTAAACCTTCAAGAAAAGATCACATGAAATCTTGTGGTGGGTGATAACAGGGAGTTATCAGGAGAGCGTTGCTGCAGTGTTTCCGCCGGCGACAGATTGCCGTGACTGGTTTGGATCCAGTGTCCTATTATTACAGGCTTGCTATATTTCCTGCCCTGTTCCTATATATACTGCCTGGACGCTGCTTCTCTCCACTTTCCTGACCAGGCCAATTGGCTTTATTTTGTTTCACAAAATTACTGTGTTTTTTTGTTTTTGTTTCACAAAATTACTGTAAACTGTAGAAAAGATTATCGGAAGATTATCGGAAAATTAACGCTGTGTGTGTGTGTTGATGTGTGTGTGTGTGTGTGTGTGAGTACCTGACTGGTGATGCTGAGTACATCTGTACTTCACTATCATATTTCATAACATTTTAATATTTAATCCATAAGAATCATATTTTTCTGCACAACTACGAAGTCTACTACAAATAAACTGCATTTCTCGAATTTTAGTTTATTTTGTCGACACGGATTTGTTACCTCCTGAGGCCCTTCAGAAAAGGTCACTTCTAACCTTTTATCCAGCTTCTCATAAGAGGCAAGGTCATTTGCTTCATCAATCAAATAGATTGGAAACACTATGTTTCCAAGACATGAGAATAGAGTTGGCAAGTTTTAATGTGTGGTGTGAATTTATAGATTAAGAGACACCACATGTTTTTTTAATTTGACGTCATTTTGCGTTATGATGGATATTTGATCAATTTTCTCCTCAAATTGTAAAAGAAGATTCCGAGCTGCTGCTATTTCCTCTGTTTATTGTCAATAAAATGCAATATGAGTGTAATTGTCTTTAATATAACACATTTCTTTTGGATAAAATAGCGATCAGTGCTAAAATGTAATGATGAATCACAAAATGAGTTTTTCCGGAAATCGCCACGGAGATTCCAGAATGTTGCGTAATGCAGTGTGATGGTTGCTACAGACCCTGAGGATATCAACACAGCATTCTGGGAATTTCTCTCATGCCAAATTAACACTTTTTGACTGCCCAGATCCTAAATGCTTGAAATATCTGAAGGGACAATCAAGGCCATGTACGGCACAAAATGGGGAAAATATAAGAATGTCTCAAACTGCATACAGTATTAAAGTGGACTGATTCTGGCTGTATACAGGATTACAGTAGACTGACTGTATACAGGATTACAGTAGACTGACTGATCACGTTGGATGAGACTGGCTCAATGTGACCCCATATCGTGTTGGATGAGACTGGCTCAGTGTGACCGTATATCGTGTTGGTTGAGACTGGCTCAGTTTGACCCCATATCGTGTTGGTTGAGACTGGCTCAGTTTGATCCCATATCGTGTTGGATGAGACTGGCTCAGTGTGACCCCATATCGTGTTGGATGAGACTGGCTCAGTGACCCCATATTGTGTTGGATGAGACTGGCTCAATGTGACCGCATATTGTGTTGGACGAGACTGGCTCAGTGTGACCCCATATCGTGTTGGACGAGACTGGCTAAGTGTGACTGTATATCGTTTTGGATGAGACTGGCTCAGTGTGACCCCATATCGTGTTGGATGAGACTGGCTCAGTGTGACCCCACATCGTGTTGGACGAGACTGGCTCAGTGTGACCCCATATCGTGTTGGACGAGACTGGCTCAGTGTGACCCCATAACGTGTTGGATGAGACTGGCTCAGTGTGACCCCATATCGTGTTGGACGAGACTGGCTCAGTGTGACCCCATATCGTGTTGGACGAGACTGGCTCAGTGTGACCCCATATCGTGTTGGATGAGACTGGCTCAGTGTGACCGCATAGCGTGTTGGTTGAGACTGGCTCAGTGTGACCGTATATCGTGTTGGATGAGACTGGCTCAGTGTGACTGCATATCGTGTTGGATGAGACTGGCTCAGTGTGACTGCATATCATGTTGGATGAGACTGGCTCAGTGTGACTGCATATCGTGTTGGATGAGACTGGCTCAGTGTGACCGCATAGCGTGTTGGTTGAGACTGGCTCAGTGTGACTGTATATCGTGTTGGATGAGATTGGCTCAGTGTGACTGCATATCGTGTTGGATGAGACTGGCTCAGTGTGACTGCATATCGTGTTGGATGAGACTGGCTCAGTGTGACCGCATAGCGTGTTGGTTGAGACTGGCTCAGTGTGACCGTATATCGTGTTGGATTAGATTGGCTCAGTGTGACTGCATATCGTGTTGGATCAGACTGACTCAGTATGACCCCATATCGTATTGGATGAGACTGGCTCAGTGTGACCCCATATCGTGTTGGACGAGACTGGCTCAGTGTGACTGCATATCGTGTTGGATGAGACTGGCTCAGTGTGACCGCATAGCGTGTTGGTTGAGACTGGCTCAGTATGACCCCATATTGTATTGGACGAGAATGACTCAGTTTGACCACATATCGTGTTTGATGAGACTGGCTCAGTGTGACCGCATAGCGTGTTGGTTGAGACTGGCTCAGTGTGACTGTATATCGTGTTGGATGAGATTGGCTCAGTGTGACTGCATATCGTGTTGGATGAGACTGGCTCAGTGTGACTGCATATCGTGTTGGATGAGACTGGCTCAGTGTGACCGCATAGCGTGTTGGTTGAGACTGGCTCAGTGTGACCCTATATCGTGTTGGATTAGATTGGCTCAGTGTGACTGCATATCGTGTTGGATCAGACTGACTCAGTATGACCCCATATCGTATTGGATGAGACTGGCTCAGTGTGACCCCATATCGTGTTGGACGAGACTGGCTCAGTGTGACTGCATATCGTGTTGGATGAGACTGGCTCAGTGTGACCGCATAGCGTGTTGGTTGAGACTGGCTCAGTATGACCCCATATTGTATTGGACGAGAATGACTCAGTTTGACCACATATCGTGTTGGATGAGACTGGCTCAATGTGACCGCATAGCGTGTTGGTTGAGACTGGCTCAGTGACCCCATATCGTGTTGGATGAGAATGACTCAGTGTGACCCCATATCGTATTGGACGAGAATGACTCAGTGTGATCCCATAGCGTGTTGGATGAGACTGGCTCAGTGTGACTGCATATCGTGTTGGACGAGACTGGCTCAGTGTGACCCCATATCGTGTTGGTTGAGACTGGCTCAGTGACCCCATATCGTGTTGGATGAGAATGACTCAGTGTGACCCCATATCGTATTGGACGAGAATGACTCAGTGTGATCCCATATCGTGTTGGATCAGACTGGCTCAGTGTGACCGTATATCATGTTGGATGAGACTGGCTCACTGTGACCCCATATCGTGTTGGACGAGACTGGCTCAGTGTGACCGTAGATCGTGTTGGACGAGACTGGCGTGTCTGCGGGACTCAATCTGAGAGGGCGAACTAGGAGAACCTACTGCGCAGTTCTCAGACACCCGCTGCCAAGCCCCCGTCCCAGACACACTCACTCACACCTACCAACATGTGTCCAAACAAAGTTTCTCCCCCCAAACAAAAAAAAGCTCCCCACCTACATTCTGGTGTATCAGCAAAATTCTCCACCTGTAAAACTTGCCAGTTATGTTGATAGAGAAATTAAAAAGAGATTGTTGGAAATGTCTAGGAAATCAACATGAAACAATAACAAGATTAAGTAATATCAAATTTAACATTAATATTTGATTGAACCCTTTTATATTGCTCACGTAACCTGGTTCTGTCTTAAGATTTATATCATTTTGCGCTGACATAAAATGCCAGTGAAAATGCTTGATGACAAGGTTTTATTGATATTTTCATCATAGAATGGACCCATTTTTCCTTTCCAATTCTTTTGATTTTTTTCATCATTCTAGATGATAATCACCTTTTGCATAAATTCACTCTATTAATATAGAATTTAAAATAATACATTTCTGGGACGAACAGCTGAAGTAGGAAATGATGATGAATTTGCGACTTTGTGACGACCTCTAAACATTTATCTTCAATATGGATAGAACCAACAGAAGCAGGCATGAGGATGACAACCTCAAGGTCATTTCAGATGACCTTTACAAAGATAATATGGATACTCATAGGACCAACAGAAGCAGGGATGATGACCCCTACAGATTATTTCTCATTGAATGATTTTTCTTGTTTCAATATTATGAAATGTGCGAAAAAAGACCTTGACCTCTCACCTGATAGAGTTCCTGTTGGATGATGGTCCACTCTGCCTCCAGGCCACCAGGGGGCGCTGATCCAGTTAGGGTGGCTTCCTCCTGGCTGATAGAGGGCGCTGACTGATTCAAGATGGCTTCCTCCAGGTTGATAGGTGGCTCTGCTTGAGTCACGATGGTTTCTTCCAACTTTTCCACTGTCACCATGCCTGTACTGGGGTCAAAGCGGATCACACGGCCATCAGGGCCCATCAACTGTCCCTCCCCTGTCAGGTATATCCCATGAGTATGAGCCACCCAGTACGACACAAGGTCATTAAATTTGACCTGCAAGGTCGACATCCGATTCTCAATTGCCTCTGCCGATCCATCATCATCTAGTTTTAGTCTTTTTTCTCCTCTGAAAAAAAAATGCATATTTGCAATATACCAGTTACTTACATACAATCCTTACATGTAAATATAATATTCCAAAAAGCGCCCTGTAAGGTAAATGATAAGCATGTCAAGGGGTGTTTACGTCAACAGTAGCTGGGGGATAGTTTGTCTGTTAAATGGATTTCACAAGTAATTCTTATTGACTTGGATATCAAATGAAATGCATTGTTATTTTTTATGTAGTTTTGGCAACTTGAGCGATTTTCTATCCAGAGCACAGGAGGGATGTTGTAGAATCTAGGATCCATTCGGTCATGCATGAACATAACCAAACGGGTCACGCAGCACCATTGCGTGACCATATTGTGCCAGGGTATGTCTGACCAATTAAAACCCTGTGATGCCTGACTTTAATCCTGTATATAATCAGAGTTTGCTCTGAAGGTTATTATGACGATATATTGACCTAAACTGGTGCAATTTAGTATGTGACTAGCATCTCTGTCGATTTTTTTATTCTTTTCAATATTTTTTTATAATCAGATCAAGTGAGATCCTGCATCAAGTTATACAATGCCCTAGATCATTTAATCCAGCACAAACTGCTTATTATAATGAGTTATTAATGCCACCTGGTGCAGATAATTTAGTTAGCATTACTGAGGTACAAAATAACTACTTTGACAGAAGCATTTTCATTGGGTTTATCACAATTTTTTTATCAGTTAATATTATTTTTTTATCTAAAATTACATTTATTACAATGAGTTAGTTTAATTAAAACCATTTATTTTCTCACTCAAAAGGGGATATTTTGAACATTTCTTTCAGACATAATGAAACAAGCACACCTTGATCTGTAGAGTGGCGACACCTAGCATCTTAACCTAATAATTGCTTCTTGTTTCTTAGGTTCAGATGCCAGGTGTCGCCACTGTACAGAGCCAAGTGTCGCCACGGTACAGAGCAAGGTGTCGCCACTGTACAGAACCAGGTGTCGCCACTGTACAGATCCAGGTGGCACCACTGTACAGATCCAGGTAGCACCACGGTACAATAAAATCCTTCAGGCTTCACTCACCCCTCGTCTGTCAGAACTGGCATTTTGAGTCGGTCCACAAGTTGTTCTCCCAGTTTGATTGTATCTTCGTAGTCCTGGGTGAGCTCATCTTTGTGTAGTGAGTAATGGTAGACGAGATATTCTACGGTCATCTCTCGGTTAGCGACCTGACTCAGCAGGACGAGTAACTCATCCATCCTTTCCAGCACCTGCAACAGACCTCGCATCTTATACTAAACCAACTTATGTCATGCAAACAATTAAACCAAAAAGGCTGATCCACAATGACACGCTTTGGCCCAAAGTAAAAGAACCTTACTCATACTTTAACAAAATTCTTTATTAAGGAAGAGAGAAGATGAACAAAAGTTTAAATGCAGATACATGCTGTGAACTCTGACAGAAAAGGGTTTTTTATTTAAATGAAAGTGATAGAAAAGTAACATAAATTCAAATCACAAACTGTTCTAAAATCCCAATCAACACATGAGAGATAAAAAAATCTTCCTCTATCCACATCCATTTTCTAGATATATTTTTTTGTTACTCTTCCAAAATCTCACTTTCATTTTTTTTTTTTCAATTCATTTTCTGGATAACTCTGGCCTTAAACACTGCTGACAAAACAGTTGTGTGAGCTCACAGAATTGGCTTGGTCATGGAAGATGTTGGTCTGGCTCAGCCTGGTTGCTTTCTCATTGATTCCTTGAGAGAATTTCTTCCAGGCGTCGGCAAGACGTCGAGCTTGTTCATGGTTGGGTTCGAGCTCGTATCGCAGTGAGCGGCGTAGTACCAAGGCTGCCTGGAGTAACTGCTTGCCATACTCATATGTGCCCTGAAAATAACACTCAAATAATATATTATCTATATCAATAAAAGGCTATATTTATATAGCGGCTGATTCCAGACAATGTCCGCTGATAGCAACTGACCAGGATTCGAACCAGGAATCCCTGGATCTCAAGGTGAATACTCAACCACTTTTTCAGTCATATGATATTAATTCATACAAAAAAAAATTGCTTTTAATGTCATGAAATGTCATCTCATTATCAGAATATTTCATAAAGAAATTGCTAAAAGTATCCATTTAGATTTGATTATCAGTCCTCAGAATCAAATGAGTGTGTTACCTGTGCGGTGGTCTGCAGTTTGGCATGTTCCTCCTGGGAGAAGGGCAGACCCGGGAAGGACTGTAGTGTCTCTAGCTGTCCCTCCGACATCACCTCACATAGCTCAACAATCCACAGGATAGCCTGCAACACAAAGGGTTAAACTAGAGACAGCTGGCACAGAGGCTAGGCACATGGCTCAACTATTCACAGGATAGCCTGCAACACCAAATATAAAGGGTTAAACTAGAGACAGCTGGCACGTGGGCGAGGCACATGGTTCAACTATTCACAGGATAGCCTGCAACACAAAGGGTTAAACTAGAGACAGCTGGCACGGAGGCTAGGCACATGGCTCAACTATTCACAGGATAGCCTGCAACACCAAATATGAAGGGTTAAACTAGAGACAGCTGGCATGGAGGCTAGGCACATGGCTCAACTATTCACAGGATAGCCTGCAACACCAAATATGAAGGGTTAAACTAGAGACAGCTGGCATGGAGGCTAGGCACATGGCTCAACTATTCACAGGATAGCCTGCAACACAAAGGGTTAAACTAGAGACAGCTGACACAGAGGCTAGGCACATGGCTCAACTATTCACAGGATAGCCTGCAACACCAAATATAAAGGGTTAAACTAGAGACAGCTGGCATGGAGGCTAGGCACATGGCTCAACTATTCACAGGATAGCCTGCAACACAAAGGGTTAAACTAGAGACAGCTGGCACAGAGGCTAGGCACATGGTTCAACTATTCACAGGATAGCCTGCAACACAAAGGGTTAAACTAGAGACAGCTGGCACGGATGCTAGGCACATGGCTCAACTACTCACAGGATAGCCTGCAACACAAAGGGTTAAACTAGAGACAGCTGGCACGGATGCTAGGCACATGGCTCAACTATTCACAGGATAGCCTGCAACACCAAATATGAAGGGTTAAACTAGATATAGCTGGCATGGAGGCTAGTCACATGATAGATAACCGACCCAAAAGTTAAACAGTTGATAGCAAGCACAAATGCTAGTCACACGTGCAAACACTAGCCAGCAGAATATGCTATTGGCACATGGCACTAGTCAGTTATAAATTATTTTGGATTTCCAGCCGGTTTGGATTTCCAGCCGGTTTGGATTTCCAGCCGGTTTGGATTTCCAGCCGGTTTGGATGTTAGTTTTATACTCAAGTGTTTAAAAATATTCTTTTAATGAAAATTTGCAGCAGATTTTATAATTTTGGCGCCGGTTTTGGCGAGGGGCGGGAGTACGTACCTGTTCTGCGTCAGCCTCACAAGTCCTCAGCTGCAGGATCTGCTGGAGCTTGAGTTTACGGACGTCTGCGAGTTCGTCACATCTTATCTTACGCTCTTGTAATCCTTCCATCATCTTCTGCACATGCTCAATGTGCTTCTTGGGGTCAGGGGTCACGTCATGCCCAAACGCATTTTTGATTGGCAGTGAGAGGAGATCAAGCAAGTTCTGGCCTTCGTTGAGAGTCTGCTCGGCTGCTACGTCTGGAGCAGACAAATAGCATTAATCTATGAATCTAATCTGTACCAGATAAATAGCATTAATCTATGAATCTAATCTGTATAAATAGCATTAATCTATGAATCCAATCTGTACCAGATAAATATCATCAATCTATGAACCAAATCTTAAGTCACAAACGACAGTCACATGGCAGAAATCTAACACAAATGTTCGAGCTTGTCATTCTCACACTAACATAGTCATCTTTTTGTAATTGGTCTTTGCTGATTAAAAAAAAATTCTATTAATTTCTCATCAAATTAAGTGTAAGTCACATAATTTACCAAATCAAGTCATTTTGATTATTGTTAATAGTTGGTGGTACTTACTGATAGTGTCAACTTTCTCCTGGAGCCGGGTGAGGCCAGCCTGGGCCGACTCCACATCATCCGCTGTAATGTCCGACAGAAGCAGCTCCAGTAGGTCGTCTATCCTCAGCGACAACTACAGCACACATAGAGCCACGTCATTACAGGGGCATAGAGCCACGTCAGGCACATAGAGCCACGTCAGTACAGGGACATAGAGCCACGTCAGGCACATAGAGCCACGTCACTACAGGCACGTAGAGCCACGTCATTACAGGCACATAGAGCCACATCATTACAGGCATATGGAGCCACGTCATTACAGGCACATAGAGCCACGTCATTACAGGCACATAGAGCCACGTCATTTCAGGCACATAGAGCCACGTCATTTCAGGCACATAGAGCCACGTCAGGCACATAGAGCCACGTCATAACAGGCATGTAGAGCCACGTCAGGCACATAGAGCCACGTCATTACAGGGACATAGAGCCACATCATTACAGGCACATAGCGCCACGTCATTACAGGCACATAGAGCCACGTCATTACAGGTACATAAAGCCACGTCATTACAGGTACATAAAGCCACGTCATTACAGGCACATAGAGCCACGTAATTACAGGCACGTAGAGCCACGTAATTACAGGCACATAGAGCCATGTCATTACCGGCACATAGAGCCACGTCATTACCGGCACATAGAGCCACGTCATTACAGGCACATAGAGCCACATCATTACAGGCACATAGAGCCACATCATTACAGGCACGTAGAGCCACGTAATTACAGGCACATAGAGCCACGTAATTACAGGCACATAGAGCCACGTCATTACAGGCACGTAGAGCCACGTCACTACAGGCATGTAGAGCCATGTCATTACCGGCACGTAGAGCCACATCATTACAGGCACATAGAGCCATGTCAGGCACATAGAGCCACATCATTACAGGCACATAGAGCCACATCATTACAGGCACATAGAGCCACGTCATTACAGGCACGTAGAGCCACGTCATTACAGGCATGTAGAGCCACGTCATTACAGACACATAGAGCCATATCATTACAGGCACATAGAGCCACGTCATTTCAGGCACGTAGAGCCACGTAATTACAGGCACATAGAGCCACGTAATTACAGGCACATAGAGCCACGTCATTACAGGCATATGGAGCCACGTCATTACAGGCACATAGAGCCACGTCATTACAGGCATATGGAGCCACGTCATTATAGGCACATAGAGCCACGTCAATACTGCCACATAGTCACGTCATTACAGGGACATAGAGCCATGTCATTTCAGGCACATAGAGCCACGTCATTACAGGCACATAGAGCCACGTCAATACTGCCACATAGTCACGTCATTACAGGGACATAGAGCCATGTCATTTCAGGCACATAGAGCCACGTCATTACAGGCACGTAGAGCCATGTCATGACAGGCACGTAGAGCCACGTCATTACAGGCACATAGAGCCACGTCATTACAGGCACGTAGAGCCACGTCATTACAGGCACATAGAGCCACGTCATTACCGGCACATAGAGCCACGTCATTACAGGCACATAGAACCACGTCATTTCAGGCACATAGAGCCACGTCAATACTGCCACATAGTCACGTCATTACAGGCACATAGAGCCACGTCAATACTGCCACATAGTCACGTCATTACAGGGACATAGAACCACGTCATTTCAGGCACATAGAGCCACTTCATTACAGGCACATAGAGCCACGTCAATAGTGCCACATAGTCACGTCATTACAGGGACATAGAACCACGTCATTTCAGGCACATAGAGCCACTTCATTACAGGCACATAGAGCCACGTCAATACTGCCACATAGTAACGTCATTACCGGCACATAGAGCCAAGTCATTACAGGCACATAGAGCCACTTCATTACAGGCACATAGAGCCACGTCATTACAGGCACATAGAGCCACGTCAATACTGCCACATAGTCACGTCATTACCGGCACATAGAGCCACGTCATTACAGGCACATAGAGCCACTTCATTACAGGCACATAGAGCCACGTCAATACTGCCACATAGTCACGTCATAACAGGGACATAGAACCACGTCATTACAGGGACATAGAGCCACGTCATTACAGGCACATAGAGCCACGTCATTACAGGCACATAGAGCCACGTCATTAGAGACACATAGAGCCACGTCATTACAGGCACATAGAGCCACGTCATTACAGGCACATAGAGCCACGTCATTACAGGCACATAGAGCCACGTCATTACAGGGACATAGAGCCACGTCATTTCAGACACATAGAGCCACATCATTACAGGCACGTAGAGCCACGTCATTACAGGCACATAGAGCCACGTCATTACAGGCACGTAGAGCCACGTCAGGCACATAGAGCCACGTCATTACAGGGACATAGAGCCATGTCATTACCGGCACATAGAGCCACGTCATTAAAGTCACATCATTTATAAGGTCACATAATTAATAAAGTCATACCATTTATAGTCACATAATTCATAAAGTCATGTAATTTAGGTCACAAAATTTAATCAACTTATTGAAGTCACAAAATTTAAGTTGCAAAAATTTAAGTCATATCATGTACATACTTGCAGTCACATCACTAGAATCAAACAATTATAGCTATTTTAGCATTGCAGTCATATAACTGGAGTACCATCACTTTATATTTTTTTGTTCAGACACATCTTTCCAGTAAGTCACGTATTTACAGTATGTTACATCTTTACAGCAAATCACATTCTTGTGTTTAGTCACATCCATAGAGTAAGTCATCCTAAAAGTAAGTCATATCATTTCAGTCACATCTTTATTGTCACATCCTTACAATAAGTCACATCCATATATGTCATTACCGGCACATAACGTGATACCATTATGATAAGTCACGTCCTTACAGTGATACCATTATGATAAGTCACGTCCTTACAGTAAGTCACGTCCTTACAGTGATACCATTATGATAAGTCACGTCCTTACAGTAAGTCACATCATTACAGTGATACCATTATGATAAGTCACATCATTACAGTAATACCATTATGATAAGTCACGTCCTTACAGTGATACCATTATGATAAGTCACGTCCTTACAGTGATACCATTATGATACTTCACGTCCTTAAAGTGATACCATTATGATAAGTCACGTCCTTACAGTAAGTCACATCATTACAGTGATACCATTATGATAAGTCATGTCCTTACAGTGATACCATTATGATAAGTCACGTCCTTAAAGTGATACCATTATGATAAGTCACGTCCTTACAGTGATACCATTATGATACTTCACGTCCTTAAAGTGATACCATTATGATAAGTCACGTCCTTAGAGTAAGTCACATCATTACAGTGATACCATTATGATAAGTCACATCCTTACAGTGATACCATTATGATAAGTCACGTCCTTACAGTGATACCATTATGATACGTCACGTCCTTAAAGTGATACCATTATGATAAGTCACGTCCTTACAGTAAGTCACATCATTACAGTGATACCATTATGATAAGTCACGTCCTTACAGTAAGTCACATCATTACAGTGATACCATTATGATAAGTCACATCCTTACAGTGATACCATTATGATAAGTCACGTCCTTACAGTGATACCATTATGATAAGTCACGTCCTTACAGTGATACCATTATGATACTTCACGTCCTTAAAGTGATACCATTATGATAAGTCACGTCCTTACAGTAAGTCACATCATTACAGTGATACCATTATGATAAGTCACATCCTTACAGTGATACCATTATGATAAGTCACGTCCTTAAAGTGATACCATTATGATAAGTCACGTCCTTACAGTGATACCATTATGATACTTCACGTCCTTAAAGTGATACCATTATGATAAGTCACGTCCTTACAGTAAGTCACATCATTACAGTGATACCATTATGATAAGTCACATCCTTACAGTGATACCATTATGATACTTCACGTCCTTAAAGTGATACCATTATGATAAGTCATGTCCTTACAGTGATACCATTATGATAAGTCACGTCCTTACAGTAAGTCACATCATTACAGTGATACCATTATGATAAGTCACATCCTTACAGTGATACCATTATGATACTTCACGTCCTTAAAGTGATACCATTATGATAAGTCACGTCCTTACAGTAAGTCACATCATTACAGTGATACCATTATGATAAGTCATGTCCTTACAGTGATACCATTATGATAAGTCACGTCCTTAAAGTGATACCATTATGATAAGTCACGTCCTTACAGTGATACCATTATGATACTTCACGTCCTTAAAGTGATACCATTATGATAAGTCACGTCCTTAGAGTAAGTCACATCATTACAGTGATACCATTATGATAAGTCACATCCTTACAGTGATACCATTATGATAAGTCACGTCCTTACAGTGATACCATTATGATACGTCACGTCCTTACAGTGATACCATTATGATACGTCACGTCCTTAAAGTGATACCATTATGATAAGTCACGTCCTTACAGTAAGTCACATCATTACAGTGATACCATTATGATAAGTCACGTCCTTACAGTGATACCATTATGATAAGTCACGTCCTTAAAGTGATACCATTATGATAAGTCACGTCCTTACAGTGATACCATTATGATACTTCACGTCCTTAAAGTGATACCATTATGATAAGTCACGTCCTTACAGTAAGTCACGTCCTTACAGTGATACCATTATGATAAGTCACGTCCTTACAGTGATACCATTATGATAAGTCACGTCCTTAAAGTGATACCATTATGATAAGTCACGTCCTTACAGTGATACCATTATGATACTTCACGTCCTTAAAGTGATACCATTATGATAAGTCACGTCCTTACAGTGATACCATTATGATACTTCACGTCCTTAAAGTGATACCATTATGATAAGTCACGTCCTTACAGTAAGTCACGTCCTTACAGTGATACCATTATGATAAGTCACGTCCTTACAGTGATACCATTATGATAAGTCACGTCCTTAAAGTGATACCATTATGATAAGTCACGTCCTTACAGTGATACCATTATGATACTTCACGTCCTTAAAGTGATACCATTATGATAAGTCACGTCCTTACAGTAAGTCACATCATTACAGTGATACCATTATGATAAGTCACGTCCTTACAGTAAGTCACATCATTACAGTGATACCATTATGATACTTCACGTCCTTACAGTGATACCATTATGATAAGTCACGTCCTTACAGTAAGTCACATCATTACAGTGATACCATTATGTTAAGTCACGTCCTTACAGTAAGTCACATCATTACAGTGATACCATTATGATAAGTCACATCATTACAGTAATACCATTATAATAAGTCGCATCCTTATAGTTGCAGTCAAACTCTGTCACCCCATATATTGGTGTAGTACTCACATCTTCTGCAAGGCGGTGGAATCTGACGGAGAGAATGATGAGATTGCGGCGGCGTTCGACGCGGGTGGCAAAGCTGCGGCAGACCGTGTCCATGTAGTCACGCTGGGCCTCGATGTCCACTGCCTTCTCATGTTTCTGTCTCAACAAGTCTTCACATTTATGCCGCAGTTCTGCATACGTTCCATAAGTATCCTGAAATATACATAACATTCTCATTCCATCTCATTCCCAACACAAATGACACGAGTTTGCAGTGATAGTCTCTAGTGCAGATAAAAAATGTATTATATGAGTGATGTCCTTTACTTATGAATACTGAAGAATGAATGGAACATCAAATGAAAACATCAGGACCATTTAGTGCCATTATGGAATGCATATGAGATGTCTGATTTTCTTTAGCATTATGGATACCAAGCGTGTAATTTGAGACTTTTCTCTCCAACTTAATGGATATATGATGAGTTATTTGATTTCCAGCCAGTTTGGATTTCCAGCCAGTTTGGATTTCCAGCCAGTTTGGATTTCCAGCCAGTTTGGATTTCCAGCCAGTTTGGATTTCCAGCCAGTTTGGATTTGGATTGTTATGTGTAATTTGAGACTTTTCTCTCAACCTTTATGGATATATGATGAGTTATTTGAGTGGGGTTGTCCAAAATGTATGATTAGAGGGGTGTTGCTGTTACTATGCTATGAAAATGCAATGTATGATTTGAGTAGGCTTGTCCCTTTATGGACTTTATGGAGATAAAATGTATGATTTGAATGTTATTGTCCATTATCAATATATATGATCTGAGTGGTATTGTCCTTTAACAATATATATATATATATATATATATGATCTGAGTGGTATTGTCCTTTAACAATATATCTATAATTTGAATGTTATTGTCTTTTGACATACCGTGCATCTCATCTCGAGTTGTTCATGTTGCTTGCGGAGTTCCTCGGCTTTCTTGTAAGTATCTCCGATGTCTGTCTGGGAACTCAGTAGTTTTTCAGCGGGGCCAAGAATCCAGGACACGATCTGCAACCCGAAATATATCAAAATCAGCACTCATTTTTACATATACACGCACTTATACAGATAAAACTAGACACCTTGTGACAAATTGGTGCTTTTATATAGAAAGATGAAAGTAGCGAGTCCAGTGACCCAATAGGTGGATGTCAGATGGTCAGAAACTTTTCAGGGGAACTGGTGAGATGCTCCTCTGTGTTCTTGGTTGAAATGACAAAACAAAAGAAGGACAGACAGAAGAAAAGTCTATCGTTATATGCTACTTTTCAGAGGAGGGAAAAATATCAACCTTTGAAATCTGGAAGAATTAATATTGTATTTGGTTTGGGATACATAATACATCAATTTATATGCGTTTTTCAAGGCAATAAATTCATGTCCTAATCTAAGGGATGATTTCAATACATCTATATTTTTTCTTGGACTTGTCATTAAAAAAAACTTTAACTACTATGTATATTAAATTGAGGTTGAATACTGATTTCAAACCTAATTTGCCTGGATTACTTACGGTTTTCATCATTTGTTCAATGTCTGCCCACTGTATTGTCTGGTTGAGGATTCGGTCACGCTCCATCCAGCTGCTTCTTATACCATCCAGTTTACCCTCCAGTTCCTCCACAGCACGCTTCACCTGCATTCACATATCAAACTTTATACTTACCATGCACTTTACTCTAATGAAGCCTTTTTTCAATGTGTCTAATTAAAACTGACATTATAAACAAAGGATCTTTTTATGCCAAAATATGGTGTAAAACATATCAATAAACATTTTTTTAAATATTTTTGAAAAATGGCTAAAGCAAAACAAATATTGTAAAAATAAGTCGAGGCCCCCAAGATGGGCACCATTTTGTGACTTTCATAATAAGCATCCATGGTTTAAGTATGGTTATGCTATTTTTATTTGTTGTCAACTTATTGCCTTCACAAGATTTTCATAAATTGGGTCAACTGACCTTAAAATGTATGTTAAGGTCACTGACAAACACATCATTTCGAGACATTGATAAGGTGCATCGTTTAAGTTTGGTAATAGTGGTTTTATTTGTGAACTTTCATATCACTTCCAGATATAGGGTCATATAACATTGAAATGTAGGTCTAGATTAATGTTGCTTTTTCTCCCCTCAGCTAATTTTGCCAAATAGTATTGTTGGCTGTCTGGCCATCTGGGATCTGGGTACGCACCCAGATGCCTGGACACCCAGATGCCCAGACAGTGGCATACCCCTCAGCAAATTTGCAATATATTGATAATGGACCATAAAGTCCATAAAGGGACAAGCCTACTCAAATCATACATTGCAAATTTGCTGAGGGGTAAAAAAAGCGACATTACTGTATAGAACTGTGTCTACCTGGTTGATTGCGGTCACCTGATCCAGGGTCATGTGGGTGTCATCAGAATGTGGAAAACCAGAGTCGGAGTCACTACGAAATCTGCCATACAATTCTCTCCCTATAAATATAATATAATAATGTTTGCCCAATGATATTGATCATCTGTTAATGTTCACTGAATGCAAGTGGCATTCATCTTAATGTTACAATGTTAACTTATAGCTGATTGATTTCAGCCCTCCACCTTATTTTCTGAGTGCATTCACAACTTTACCTCGTTCCCTGAGTGCATTCACAACTTAACCTCATTCCCTGAGTGCATTCACCACATTACCTCATTCCCTGAGTGCATTCATCACTTTATCTCTTCATTGGGGGTATTCATCATTTACCTCATTCCTTAGTTTATTCCCTACTTTACCTTGTTCCCTGAGAGCATTGGCCACTCTAACTCACTCAATGACTGTATTAATGTCTTTACCTTGTTTCATGACGTTTTCTGGGGCTTGCAGCACAGTTTCCTGCAGGTGGCGCTGTTGTCTCAGCAGTGTGTCAGGGGATGTATTTTCGTCCCGCCGTAATCTCTCCGAAAACTGTGTCATTGACGTATCCAAATGTTTCATTACGGCACGTGCTTCCCGTAAAAACTTTTCCAGGGACTAAAACAACATCAGAGACATTTTTTAAAATCCTTTCCAATTGTCAGTATGGTTTACTAGATAATGTTGACATCTTAAAATAAGGTCAATTTAATGGATATGACCTTACATAGCTTAATGTTAGTCATTCAGCTTTAACCCTTAATTCACCTATTGTTAAGATGGTCTATGGATATTTTGTTTGACCTATTTTGGGGATTAATTGAGAAATACGTCACTAGGTGGCACTGCATACCATTCTGTTCTGTAACCACTGTTCATGTCTGTAGTGCAGAGATCCACCAAACTCTGGGGTGA
Source organism: Amphiduros pacificus (assembly GCA_949316495.1). NCBI lineage: Eukaryota > Metazoa > Annelida > Polychaeta > Phyllodocida > Hesionidae > Amphiduros > Amphiduros pacificus. The sequence continues at coordinate 20,377,563 of OX439011.1, forward strand.
GTTGGTTGCTCCCGATGTAATTTTGTAGCTTGTTGGCTGTCAAATACTGGGGCTAAAACACACAAGATCATGCTATTACATTAAAAATTCTATGCATTCTGGGTAATTCATTAGTAGAATCAAACTTCTATGTATTCTGGCCAATTAATTGGTAAAATCAAATTTCTTTTAAATAAAAATAAAAGGTTTTATTCTTAGGAACTTAACAAGTTGAATCATGTATAAAAGGCATGTTCAGTTCAAATAGAACAAGTTGTAAAACAAAAAAATGAGAGGATTATAAAGGGAGTACTTTCAGGATCATATTCTAGGCAATTTTCATTAATATCAAATTTCTATGTATTCTGGGCAATATATTAGTAAAATCAGCATGTTGTATTAATGAGTAATGGTTCAAAATGATAAATAAATATGGTTCTAATTACTATTAGAACCATATTTACTAAACATGATGTTGTCATGCAGAACCATTGCATGACTATATTGTGAAGTCATGCTTGACCTTATTAGGTCATGTTTCTGCATGACAAAGCAGCTGTTTGCTCTTAATGCATGACTATTATTTGAGAGGGAACAAGTATTTGAGAGGGGACAATTATTTGAGAGGGGACAAGTAATTGAGAGGGGACAAGTAATTGAGAGGGGACAAGTATTTGAGAGGGGACAAGTATTTGAGAGGGGACAATAATCTGAGAGGGGACAAGTATTTGAGAGGGGACAAGTATTTCAGAGTGGACAATTATTTCAGAGTGGACAATTATTTCAGAGTGGACAATTATTTCAGAGTGGACAATTATTTCAGAGTGGACAATTATTTCAGAGTGGACAATTATTTCAGAGTGGACAATTATTTCAGAGTGGACAATTATTTCAGAGTGGACAATTATTTCAGAGTGGACAATTATTTCAGAGTGGACAAGTAATTGAGAGGGGACAAGTAATTGAGAGGGGACAAGTATTTGAGAGGGGACAATTATTTGAGAGTGGACAATTATTTCAGAGTGGACAATTATTTCAGAGTGGACAATTATTTCAGAGTGGACAATTATTTCAGAGTGGACAATTATTTCAGAGTGGACAAGTATTTGAGAGGGGACAAGTATTTGAGAGGGGACAATTATTTCAGAGTGGACAATTATTTCAGAGTGGACAATTATTTCAGAGTGGACAATTATTTCAGAGTGGACAATTATTTCAGAGTGGACAATTATTTCAGAGTGGACAATTATTTCAGAGTGGACAAGTAATTGAGAGGGGACAAGTAATTGAGAGGGGACAAGTATTTGAGAGGGGACAATTATTTGAGAGTGGACAATTATTTGAGAGTGGACAATTATTTCAGAGTGGACAATTATTTCAGAGTGGACAATTATTTCAGAGTGGACAATTATTTCAGAGTGGACAATTATTTCAGAGTGGTCAAGTATTTGAGAGGGGACAAGTATTTGAGAGGGGACAATTATTTCAGAGTGGACAATTATTTCAGAGTGGACAATTATTTCAGAGTGGACAATTATTTCAGAGTGGATTACCTCAAAGCCATAAGTATGTCCAGTACCCTTCCTGAAGCTGAAGTTCATTTTCTGCCGGTCAAAGAGCTGGTCTGGTCTCACCACGTAGACAGAATAGATGCGACCAGCCAAACATTGCTGCAAGTGACAAACAGGCAACATTATTTACACATAAATAAATGCGAACATTGCTGCAAGCGACAAACATACATGTACAACATCATTAACATAACTTTGGTTCAGGAAAAATATGAAAAATAATATTTTAGGCAATTCTTCATTCTAATATTTAGTCTGCCTTCTTAACATCACAGTACTATTATTTATTAAATGAATGTGTTTCAATCTTTCAGGTATCCTTCTCTAATATTGTCTATGAGTATTACTTACGTGAATGCATTTGAAGAGAGTCTTTGGATCTTTCCAGTATCCTTGTCTGTTGTCTATTATCACAGTGAAGCCTTTCTGCACAGACCCCTCACTGAAAGCAGACACTTGCATATAAATAGAACAACTCAAATTCTATATAATTAAAACATAGGCCACTGGCCTTAGAGCTATGCTGATAATTGTAATGTTTGTGAACATTGCTTCATATATGACCATTTAAATCCTTTTCAAGAGTAGACCTGAGTAGATGATAATTTTGACCAATCAAAATGCATGCTATATATTAAATTTCGCTCCAACTTGTCATTTTGATTTTCATTGGCTAATATTTATAATGTTATTCAAAATGGCAGCCTCCTTGTCAACTTAAGGAATATGCTGTGTTCTTTGGTATGTGTGTGTGAAGATCCCGCCCCAGACTGGCTGTTAGACTTAGTGACAGCTATTAGCTGTCAACTTGTCAACTTAGTGACAGCTAATAGACAGCTACTTGTCAACTTAGTGACAGCTATTAGATTTTCGAAAAAAAAAAAAAAATCAAAACAAAATGGAAAAATATCTGAGCCTGATGGATAATAGACAGAATCTTGCCAGCTTATTGCTAAGAACTTTACCCAGTAGTTTCAGAGGAGAAGATCACGGAAGGAGAAGTTGACGGACAGAATAACAGAGAGTTTCCCCCATCACTGCAGAAGCTCTGCTGACATTCACATCAAGTTCACATTTTTGAAACCAACATAATTTCTAATGAAATTGTAACTTTAGATATTTTTTAGTTGTAATGAAGATGTATTTTATTTTGATGTGAAAGAGGAAGGCCTTTAGGTTTGAGCCCTGGTGTGTACGAGTATGGACACTGGTTGGACCAGGTGTAGTATGTCTAACAGCCAGTCTGGGGCGGGATCTTCACACACACGTACCAAAGAACACAGCATATTCCTTAAGTTTAACTGTATGGTGATATCACATTATTTTTGGTTTTTGGTTTTCCATAAGGTCTTCATCTATTTCCAAGTTAAAGCAAAATTTAATATGTAGCATGCATTTTGATTGGCCAAGGTATTTATTTGCATCAAACAATGTTTATATGAAGATATTCGTAAATCAGCAAACATATGATTAAGCCAAACATATACAAATGGGTCCAAATACCTGCTTGATCAACAGTTGGAGCCAAACTCCTATTTTTTACATATGTGATCAAATAAGGGCACGGATGACTATTGCATGGCATTATATGGCCACGTATAACTTGCGTGGCACTATTTGGTTATGCATACCTCATGGGTGACACAATATGATCACGTAATAACCAGGATGTTTTGGTTCCAACTAGTCGAATCATAAATATTATTAACATTATGCGGTCACACATATACATTACTAAATGAGGTCAAACATATACATTGCTAAATGAGGTCACACATATACATTGCTAAATGAGCTCACACACATACATTGCTAAATGAGGTCATACATACATTACTAAATGAGGTCACAATATACATTGCTAAACTAGGTCACACATACCGGTACATTACCAAATGAAATCACAAACATACATTACTAAATGAGGTCACACATATACATTGCTAAATGAGGTCACACATATACATTGCTAAATGAGGTCACATATATACATTATCAAATGAGGTCATGCATAAACATTATCAAATGAGGTCATGCATATGCATTACTAAATGAGGCCATGTGGTCAAGAACAAGCTGAGCATGACCAAAGCAAAAGCCATGTTTTATTTTATTAAGCGATAGTTATGCTTGACCAAAAACTGTTTGGTTCCAAAGAGTGAGGAAGTCTGGTCATACAAGGTGTTGTTGGGGCAGGCTGTTCAATGTCAGGCTGAGCAATGTTCTGAAGGTGGACCTGGGTGGCAAAGAGTGCCTGATGGTCCCTGTCTATACCATCATTACACCTTCAGCTTCTCTGGTGCCAGTCAAACATCTATGTGATCTCATGTTAAAGTGACCACAACAGGAAATGCTGGGCCAAGACATAAAAAGAATTAGGCAAAAGATTTTTGCTTCCAATTATTTGACCCCAGTCTGTGTCAAGGTCATCACAGTTCACCCTTTTTCGGAATCTTTAATAATGCTCTTCCCTCACATTAATGAGCATAAATGTTAAACTCAAATATCAATTTTTCTTTTCTCTGAAATACTTCAAAGAAGACGAGACATTTGAACCATAAAACAGGAATTTGTGTTATGGACAGAGGTTTATATACACTTAAATGTACACTTAGATATACATGTATGTAAACAAAGCCAAATGTGGAGGAAATATTAATTAAGGAGATATTGGGAGTGTATCATGTTTACAGACATAACAATGCTATCAGATGAGACGACATTGTACTGTGAATGCAAGAATTCCTCCACTGATAACAACTTACATGTACTGTGCCTATCAGCCACTTGACTTGATTCAAGTGCAAACTTATGAAAATATTACATTATATACGGCCCTAATGAGGGCCTAACATTAAGAATTTTGGTCCCTGGCCTGAAAAAAAAATTAAGCTGCCCTCAAATCCACTTGCCATTTTTCGTCAAAACATAAAATAATATAAACAATTGATGAATTTTTAAAATGGACATAAATCCAATATAGTAGAATTTAATAACTATTGGCCCAGAGGCTCAAAAAATATTTCAGGGCCATTAAGCTCATGTTAATGTTAAGCCCTGTTACTATAGACATGTGATAAATCATGACATAATAGTTAACAATGATCTCACATGATTAATCATAATGACATCATAAATCAAACCAATAATCAAAATGTTAATTTTTATCACAAATCTAATGAATGAATCCCTCAAACTAATGGCACAGATCTAGCAACTTTTTCAATAAAAAATATAATAATGTCTATTTTGTGTTTTCATTCCTAATTGATTGGTAAGTAATGGATGACGTCATTGAGAAGTGGGTGTGGCACCATTTACATTTTTTGAAATGGAAAAAGGGATCTACTGCCTATGATTAAACTGAATAAAAGAATAAATCTGGTCTCACATGGGCCAGGCTTTGCTGTATGTTATGAATAATATCATGCTGAGAGTTGCATGTGATTAACCTTGTCCAAAGCATTAGTATATATATGTATGTGTGTCATGACGATATGCATGACAGTAAAACTGAGCTGCATACCAATACCAGCATTCCACCAGCATGCTTCATTAATGACGCTATTAGCGACAGCTTACACATTATAACAGACCACACATCTATATCCTGTCTGAGAAGACTGAGGCATGATGGGGGTCCACACCTGTCTGTAACCATGGCAACCATTATACCAGCTCAGAGCCTCTATTTCAATAGCAACCCTCTCTTCAGAGACTTTACACATTGTAATATACAATTTGCAAGGTTGAGCATAAACTCCAAGCTCTAAATCTAGGAAATGAATTAATGCTGAACAAGCTAAGCATGCTCATCACAGTAAACATGCTCATCAGTAAACATGCTCATCAGTAAACATGCTCATCACGGTAAACATGCTCATCACGGTAAACATGCTGAATTTACTGAACATGGTAAACATGCTGAATTTACTGAACTTGATAAACATGCTGAATTTAATGAACATGATAAACATGCTGAATTTAATGAATTTGGTAAACATGCTGAATTTACTGAACTTGGTAAACATGCTGAATTTAATGAATTTGGTAAACATGCTGAATTTAATGAACATGGTAAACATGCTGAATTTAATGAATTTGGTAAACATGCTGAATCTGCAGAGCATGGTAAACATGATGAGTGGGAAATGTGGGGATAATGCTGAAACTGTATTCAGGAATCATGATTGACATAAATCTGTCTTCATTTAATATGTTTTAACAAAAAGGACATCAACCTGATATCATTCTGCCTTAAAGATAGCCGCAGTAACAGCTGGAGTAATAGCTGTTGGTCCTTTTCTCATAATCTACTCACCAAAAACATAAAAGTGAAAATATAAGAAATATTCACTTCGTGAATTGTGAGGTCCTGGATAAAATAAACCTGATCACAATATATAATTACAGGTGAACACACAAATGTGAACTAATACAGTCACGCTTATATTGGTCATACATTCTTTAGGTGGCCCTGCATGAACTCATTTGCTCACGCTAATGCATGACCGTGGAGATGTTTGATTACAATAGGAACTGAGCATAACTATACTAATCTTCTTCTTGGACCAAAACAAAGAAACTTCCAACTGTTCTGCCTGCACTACTTCAAACCTTGGAGTAATTATTAATGGAGGCGCAAAGGCTGTTATTTGAGCTGTGGCGTCATAGCAACGCATTGTTTCACACAATGGATTCAAAATCCTTTGATCCTATCATAGTTGCCGACTTCAGAACAGTGAAAAATTGAAGATTCATATTTAAAAAAAATAAATTGGCTTAAGTTTTATTGAAGTATTATACCACATTTTGGTTTATTTTTTAAAGAAAAATTCAGAATAGTTGCTCTTTTGAAGCTGACAATACCATCCACTAAAAATTACTTCAAATAAATCCATTCATTTCTGTTCTGATTTCTTCAATAATAGATATTATGAAAAAAAGAAAAATGCATATTCCAGACCTTCTGTTTTTTATACATGTTTGTAAAAAATGTGTCACTATTCATATTACTTTATAAAAACTTTTAAAACAAAATATTGTTTATGATATAGCATTTATAAAATTTTTGTTGCAATTTTTTATTGTTATTTTTTGTTGATTTTAAATGATGACATGATATGTATTAGGTCAATTTATTTACAACGGCGCATAAATTGGCAGGGCTATAAATTACATTTTCCGATAGTATTTTTTTCATTGAACAACTTGGTATATTTTTCTAAGCTGCCAATATATGCGCCGATAATTAAAAATAAACTTTAAAGACAAAAATAACAAAAAAGTACATGATTTCCCGATAATCTGAGAGAAAAATGGAAATTTTAATCATTTTCATAAATATGATATGAATTTGAAAATCTTGTCATAAAATCGTCAATACTTGCAGCGGAGAAATAAAATTTATATCCCCATAATCTGCATAAATAAACAAACATTTCATTTGCGATATGTGTAGCTCTAAATTGTAGTTTTGATAACTTAAAATAGTTCTGAAAAAAATTACGTCAAAACTTTCATATCTTGCACCTATATGGCGTCATTATAACAATAGCCATGGCGGCATCTATGATATCCCCTTTGATCTTTTTTGATTTTTTTTTACTTTCTGTTTCGATAAAAATGTGTATATATGTCTCAATTCTGCATATATTTGATCATGTTTGACAAAAGAAAAAAAGATAAAGTTTATGCCTATAATATTTTTCAGGGCATGTTATCAGAAATAAGGTTATTATTTATTTTGGCCTTGCCGGTGTGCACCCAAACTGGAGCAGTTGAAAGTTTTATCTTAAATGATAAAATTCCTGATGTTGTCACAGTATGTATCATGCCCAACCTTTCCCATACAAATATTTTGACATGTTAACATAGAAATATTTTGGCAGTTGGTCCAAACTGGATAGTTAGTGACCCTTGACTGGTCCCAATACAAAGAACTATACAAGATAGGGTGCCAGACAAATGTCTATGAGGTCAGTTTCAACACAGCATAAAATAGATTCTTCATGTATCACGGCAGCAAAAATCTCAATAATCTCACTTGTGAACCCATAAGGTCACGCATTACTTAACTCGTTCATCAGTTGGAGTCAAGTATCTCTATGGTCACGCATAATCAGGACTGAACAAGTTCACATGATAATCATGTGACATCATGTGGTCACGCATAGCTATTGCGTGGTACTATTTGGTCATGTGACTCTCATCTTCTGGCACAATAAGGTCATGCAATGGTCATGCATGTGACCTTGTTTAGTCACTTTTTTGCGTGACTGTGTAGATGTTTGGCTTCATTTGGTCAAATTCAACTTTTGCGCGGTCACAAACCACAAGTATGGCAAATATTGTCACACAAAGGCTGAATATTAATTGTTGTCCTAATTTTGTCCGATTCATGCATGACCAAATATAGATATGACTTAATTGCTTGAAGCTATCCTGGAAACCTCAAGACAACTTTACATCTTGTGTTATGTAAGATTTTTACATATAAATAACATTTTATGAAAAAACTTGCAAGTTTTAATATTCAGCTATCAGATTTTTGCAAAGTATAATGTTGGCCAAATTATGCCTAAAACACTGGTGGAACCAAACATTTATTTGATTCAGAAGCTAGAACTGGCAAGAAATAAGGGGCAGGAATTTTGAAATGGCGATGTGTTGTTGTTTTCAGGGTTGGAGGTTGGAGGTTGCACTGTTCAAACAAAGTTATGGACTGCATATAATACAGGGGGAGGTGTGAATAATATTTAATTTGGTAATAATATTTAATTTGGTAATAATATTTAAGTTGGTAATAATATTTAAGTTGGTAATAATATTATAATTTGGAAGATACAATGTGATGGCAACAAAATGCTGCTTGTTTGTAGGTTGAAAATAACCTTCCGGTAGGATATAATTTCATTCTTTTAATACTAACAAATCAATATTTTGTTAGTATTTTTGTTCAATCAACAGATTATAATTTGCATTTCTGGTGTGCCCAATGCAGCATAGATGAGTCAAGTTTGTCTGAACTTTTAATTTATAAATATATATGGTCAGGTAATGACCTGCTATCCTTTGCTTCAATTCTCACTGCTTGAGCTGGCCATACTGCCACCTGGTGTGTTATAATATTATAATATCTCCAATTGTGAGAATGATAGGCTATGTTGTATATGTTTTTATCAGCAACCTTTCCAGCTATATCAGGTATATAGATAGATATATAGAAGCCTGTCACCAGAAGGTAATGCCCTACTCTATTCAAAGAGTAACCAGGGTCCTATCATTTGAATTATCACAAATACTTGACAACCCAAGCTAATACATTTGATACCCAATTATAAAGCACTGGTTGGGGCTCATAAGCAGATATCAATCATGACAAAAAGCCTTGACTGATGTTCATGTCTGCTTGGCCAAGCCCCTCACAGAAGGTAGAATCAAACTCTGGCTCTGACTGGCTGCTACTACACACACGGTAACTGACATTAACCACAGAGTCCCATGCTGCCACAACACCCAGGACAGATATTTTACCCCAGAGCCCTGTTCTGAATGCCAAATCCTAAATAGGTTGTTAGACTTTTATAAGTGGGCAGGCCTTGACACAAAGTGAAAAATGTTAGTGGCCCAGTTGGGCCACTAAAGCATGAGAAGTGGTGGCCCGAAGTTTCTAGGAGGTGAGATACATTGTACATAAGGCTGTATAATGACTTGGTTCTGACTGGGGTTTACTTGTCCCAATCAAAAATACTTTGATCGTGATATGAGACAAATATCTATCAAGGGTTAGAATAATAAAATCAAGATAGTTTGGGCCACTAAAAGACCAAAAATATGATTGCCCAACTGGGTCACTACAACAGAGCATTCACTGGCCCAAACAGAGGATCTGGTGGCCCCGGGCCACCGGGCCAGTGCATATGCCAAGGCCTGGTGGGGTGGTGATAGAGGGTGTGTTTACCTGGGTATGGAGGCCAAGTAGGCCAGACAGGCACAGATATCTTGGGGAACGAAGTCTGGTGCCGTCGGGGTGTGTGCTGGGAATGTTAGGATAGGTCCTCCTCGACGATCACGACCTCCTGAAATGATATATATGCGTATAGAAATCAATTATGGCTGACATAAGACAAGAGGTCTCTCACCGGAGGGGTCACATTAGACATGAGGTCTCTCATTGGAGGGGTCACATTAGACAAGTGGTCTCTCACTGGAAAGGGTCACATTAGACAAGAGGTCTCTCACTGGAGGGGTCACATTAGACAAGAGGTCTCTCACTGGAGGGGTCACATTAGACAAGAGGTCTCTCACTGGAGGGGTCACATTAGACAAGAGGTCTCTCACTGGAAAGGGTCACATTAGGCAAGTGGTCTCTCATTGGAGGGGTCACATTAGACAAGAGGTCTCTCACTGGAGGGGTCACATTAGACAAGAGGTCTCTCACTGGAGGGGGTCACATTAGACAAGTGGTCTCTCATTGGAAAGGGTCACATTAGACAAGAGGTCTCTCACTGGAGGGGTCACGTTAGACAAGAGGTATCTCACTGGAGGGGGTCACATTAGACAAGAGGTCTCTCACTGGAGGGGTCACATTAGACAAGAGGTCTCTCACTGGAAAGGGTCACATTAGACAAGTGGTCTTTCATTGGAGAGGGTCACATTAGACATGAGGTCTCTCACTGGAAAGGGTCACATTAGACAAGAGGTCTCTCACTGGAGGGGTCACATTAGACATGAGGTCTCTCACTGGAAAGGGTCACATTAGACAAGAGGTCTCTCACTGGAGGGGTCACGTTAGACATGAGGTCTCTCACTGGAAAGGGTCACATTAGACAAGAGGTCTCTCACTGGAGGGGTCACATTAGACATGAGGTCTCTCACTGGAAAGGGTCACATTAGACAAGAGGTCTCTCACTGGAGGGGTCACATTAGACAAGAGGTCTCTCACTGGAAAGGGTCACATTAGGCAAGTGGTCTCTCATTGGAGGGGTCACATTAGACAAGAGGTCTCTCACTGGAGGGGTCACAATAGACAAGAGGTCTCTCACTGGAGGGGGTCACATTAGACAAGTGGTCTCTCACTGGAAAGGGTCACATTAGACAAGAGGTCTCTCACTGGAGGGGTCACGTTAGACAAGAGGTCTCTCACTGGAGGGGGTCACATTAGACAAGAGGTCTCTCACTGGAAAGGGTCACATTAGACAAGAGGTCTCTCACTGGAGGGGTCACATTAGACAAGAGGTCTCTCACTGGAGGGGGTCACATTAGACAAGAGGTCTCTCACTGGAAAGGGTCACATTAGACAAGAGGTCTCTCACTGGAGGGGTCACATTAGACAAGAGGTCTCTCACTGGAGGGGTCACATTAGACAAGAGGTCTCTCACTGGAGGGGGTCACATTAGACAAGAGGTCTCTCACTGGAGGGGTCACATTAGACAAGAGGTCTCTCACTGGAGGGGTCACATTAGACAAGAGGTCTCTCACTGGAAAGGGTCACATTAGACAAGAGGTCTCTCATTGGAGGGGGTCACATTTGACAAGAGGTCTCTCACTGGAAAGGGTCACATTAGACAAGAGGTCTCTCACTGGAAAGGGTCACATTAGACATGAGGTCTCTCACTGGAAAGGGTCACATTAGACAAGAGGTCTCTCACTGGGGAGGGTCACATTAGACAAGAGGTCTCTCACTGGAGGGGTCACATTAGACAAGAGGTCTCTCACTGGAAAGGGTCACATTAGACAAGAGGTCTCTCATTGGAGGGGGTCACATTTGACAAGAGGTCTCTCACTGGAGGGGGTCACATTAGACAAGAGGTCTCTCACTGGAGGGGTCACATTAGACATGAGGTCTCTCACTGGAAAGGGTCACATTAGACAAGAGGTCTCTCACTGGAGGGGTCACATTAGACAAGAGGTCTCTCACTGGAGGGGTCACATTGGACAAGTGGTCTCTCACTGGAAAGGGTCACATTAGACATGAGGTCTCTCACTGGAGGGGTCACATTAGACAAGTGGTCTCTCACTGGAAAGGGTCACATTAGTCAAGAGGTCTCTCACTGGAGGGGTCACATTAGACATGAGGTCTCTCACTGGAAAGGGTCACATTAGACAAGTGGTCTCTCACTGGAAAGGATCACATTAGACAAAAGGTCTCTCACTGGGGAGGGTCACATTAGACAAAAGGTCTCTCACTGGAAAGGGTCACATTAGACAAGAGGTCTCTCACTGGAGAGGGTCACATTAGACAAGTGGTCTCTCACTGGAAAGGGTCACATTAGACAAAAGGTCTCTCACTGGAAAGGGTCACATTAGACAAAAGGTCTCTCACTGGAAAGGGTCACATTAGACAAGTGGTCTCTCACTGGAAAGGGTCACATTAGACAAGTGGTCTCTCACGGGACAGGGTCACATAACACAAGGTTTCATTGGAGGGATTACTGCATGACATTACATGACAGTGAGTGACACTGCATGATGCACTGGATTATTATAAACACACTGCATGACACACTGCATTATGCAACGAATGACACACTGCATTATTATAGACACACTGCATGATGCAACGAATGACACTGCATAACAGTGACACATTGACACACTAAACATATGGTGTTAAACTTAATGATTTTAAGAACATCTTCCAAAGCAGAGAGCTGCTGTATAATGTTTCTTACCGGAGAGGTATGCTATCCGTAATCGTAAAATCTCAATAATTTGTGTTGCTTCCTGAACCTCAACTGAAACATAAAATAAATAAAGGGATTTAGTGGATTACAAATCCTTTTCCAATGCCTTCCATCTTTTTAAGAATTTAGGATTGCATATTGATAGAATTGGGAAGACACATAAATGAAACTAATTTCACAAAACCCATATTGCCCCATGCTTCATTCACAATAAAACATAACACCGGGGTTGATAGCTCTGCTGACGGTAAATGAAAACACACGAACTGAGATGAGGGGTAACTAACACACAGGTATGGTTTCCATACATGATCCCAATTCGGTTTTGATGTGATCTTCATCAATATCTTGTTTATTATAATTGTGCAAAAATCATATAAAAAATTTATATCAACAAAGTCATTCCATATTTTTACAGTAGATTTGTGGTTTTAATTTAGTTTTAATCATTTGGCTCATTTTTACATATCCTCTGCTTGTCTCTTACCAAAGTCATATTTCTATGGTATCATTATACAGTCTATGAATGCTAGTAACAAAGAAAATTACATTGACATATCAAAACCTGCAGTTGTTATCAGGTGATCTAGCAGTATTTTCTGCCAAACCTACCATAATCTCATTCAATATATCTTTGATATTTCTGCATAACAAATATGAGACAAATGGTCTCTTTGAAGGGGATTCCTCCTGTAAGTGGTTGGTGAGATATGCTCAGTACAAAATTTGTGGTCACTGCACCAATCTCAATAGTGTCATTACTAAGATTTAAAGGAATCTCAATCATCACCTCCATATCTACCTAGCTGTATAAAATTTATCTTGCTATATAAAACATATCTTATTGTAGTTTTGGAGAAAAAGATCTTAAAATAAAATTGACAGATGGACGGACAGACAGACATTTTCCTGTGATTTCAAAGAAGTCAGCAGAGCTAAAAAATACACTAAAAGTTAACCGCAATAACAATGCAAATTTTTATGAAAGATTCAAGTTACCATGGTTACGTTCATTCTTGGAAGCATGTCCATTCCTGGCAGTCTGTTGTCCCCGCCGCATGGAACCCTCTGCATCACTGCCCCACCCCTGGTGGCCATTCTCGACACTACGGCGGGGTAAGGAATTTGATTCTGCCGGTATCTTCACCACTGTTAAGGAATCGCCACCTCCACCAGAATGACCGGACACTGGCCTTCTGTAATCATCATCTGAGGCCCAAGGGGGCGCTGTGGAGAAGTTGTTCCATTGAGGTGACGGCTGATCGCTCCACCGTGGGGATTGCTGGCCTTGGGGGCCCCATTGAGGTGATGGCTGATCACTCCACCGTGGGGATTGCTGTCCCTGGGGGCCCCATTGGGGTAACGGTTGTCCATTGTTTTGTCCCTGGTTGAAGTTACTGCTCATCTGAAAGGCCATCGTTGCTTCCTGAAATTTAACAAGGCCCAAAAATATAACAATCTTACTTCTGATTAGGCCAACAAAAAAATGTTGTATTTGCACTTTCCCTATCTTCCCTCACTCAGACCTCCCTGCACAAAATATTTAATGGAATTTCCAAAATATCACATTAAAATTGTTTTATTTACAAAAATTATCCGTTGTACCATAAGACAACATCAATGTCAGCTTAAATTTCATGCATTTTGGTACGGTGGGACCTAATTGCTTGTTGAAAAGATTTTTTAAAATAAATAAAAATGTCAACTTGCCCTACATTTTGGCTCATGTTAATGCAAACACAAGGTTTTTTGGCCTGACTTGCCCCCCAAAATTAAGACATCCATAGGGTAAAAATTTTACAACAACAAAAATGATTATTCTGAAAACTGCCATATGTAACTCAAGTGCATAAAGATCAATTTTCACCCAACTTTAAACACAAGAAATTCCCAATTAAATTTCAGGACTGTCTTTTTACAAAAGAAAGAAGTACAAAAGAAAACAAGTTTAGAAATTTAAAAATGAGGAAGTGTCTTCAATTATAGATAAAATTTACAAAAAAAATCACATCTTAAGTAAGACAAAAAAAACCTATACATCTAACCAATTTAACAATAACAGTCAAATGTCACAAAATTGTGGTTATGAATATGATTCAGATATAAATAGAAGTCTACTTCAATTTGGTCATAACCAAACTCCACCAGAGGGCGACCTGGTGAACCTATCACAAGTAATAGTTTGCGTGTGCCTCTGGTGGACAGTGTGGGTCATAACTGAAATTAAAATTTTAAATATACAGGGATAACCCACTGATAACACATCAAAGAAATTATTAAAACTCATAAAAAATTACTTCATTTTATTTCTTTTTTCAAATATGCAGAGCAGACTTTTGAGTTTTTTGACACACCCCCTCAAAGTTAGATGTGTATGTCTTCCATTCATGTTAACTGCTGTTTACAAGTTGTTCTCAGATTCCCCCCCTGCCAATATAGTCTTCACAATCCATCTATTTAAAATCTGCCATTGCTGATATTGAAATCGATATTCAAATACTATTCAAAGCAATTTAAGTTTTTAAACTATATAACATGTGGCATGGGTCTGTCAGTTTGACTGACAGTGACAACATTAAAGTGATGTAAACCAAAGCGTGGGTGATGATAAGACATTTTAAACACACACCTGTGCATTTGCAAGCATATCATATACACACCTGTAACCAGAAAAATGACAACTATCTGACTTCATGTACGTTGCATTTATATTTTTTCCATCTTACCTTTCACGCAAGCCTCAGAGCTGTAATATAAGTGACTCCATTTAACCAAATCCGAAATCAAAATACTTTGCAAGACTTGTTTCCAAACTTTCTTTGCGCTATCTAGGTCAATTTGCTGTTCCGTTTAATGTCCATTAATTACGCGCCCCTCCGCCTCACTTGATTACCTTATGATTTTATAGCATTCAAAAAATCCTTTGCAACAAGGAAATGAATGTTTGATATCTTTATATCTATTTGAACTTAACCCCAAGTACTTAGAAAATATAATTGAGTATCTTGTGAAATAAAGACATTTTAATGAAACAGAATCGGAAGGGAGTAAACATTCTATCGGCCAGTCAGATTGTCCCAGTTAGGAATTTGACTCTTTGATGTCCAAGGACAGGCACTACTACTATTTATAATCAACTGATTCTCTTTGCAGGGCTCAACTGTTATTATTATCATTAAACATTACCTGCTGACTACGTGTGCACCTTTGTGTGATATTAAAGATATATTACACAGAGAGAGAAAATATGGAATAAATTTTGTTATGAATTGAGATACATGTAGACCAAAAGTGATCAAATATTTTTGCAACTATTAATGCAAATAATTTACAAATATTAATGCAACTCTTTGAACAATAATAAATACATTTTAACAATGATATATATTGATCAGAGATGATGAGGGCTGGTGTGTAAACGTCAGAGATTTCTATGTACAGTGGAGCCCAAAGTGTACCTACGATATCACTAGAAATGGCAGACATATGTTTATATCAGTACCCTACTAGCATTTCTTTACATTTTTCGGTGACCTCGAGATGACCTTGAGGTGACCTTGAGATAGTAAATAGCACTTCCTGGACATATGGTACTCTTTTCAGTATTGTGGTGCATAGATCTCTCCTCCCTGAGTTCATAGAGCCAATGGTAATGAAAATCCATCAAATAGGGGCAAAGGTAGCATTTTAAAGAATTCGGTCAAGGTCAGTCATACTTTTTAATGGAATTCAATGGGAAAATAACCTTGGCAACTCATTTTTGCACAAAATCTCTAAAAAATCTCTTTCAATCCCTTAGCTAGCCCTTGTTCGATTTACAAATAATACACTCCACTGACTTATTTCTGAGTCAACAAATAGAATTTGCATCAAATTTTAATCTGTCATTCTTACAATAAGCATTTAACAAAATATATAGTGAATTTTAGTGAGAAATACTCAAAAGTTTACTGAAATGATAAAATTCAAAAGTGACAGATCAAAATTTTCTCCCACAAAATCAGATATAGGTCAAATCTGGTGTATTCAGTGTTTATTACAAGAAATAAGCGAGGGCTATGGTTTAAGTTTGCATAAATCTGTGTAATAATTGTCCAAAATTGATACTTTTGAAAGTTGAAAATATCTGATACAAAACACAAAGGAATTTCTTGTGGAATAATTCATTAACCACATCACAAATTTATTTGAACTTCTCAATACTATAAAACTGTCTCATTTCAACTGGCATGTTAATATTATATTGTTAAATAAGCAATAAAATTAAATATTTTCATCACAAATCAAAATATGAAGATTGTTTAATATGAAACGTAATAAAGAAAAAAATCTAAGGGCAAATATGCCTTTGACCATTAACATCATACAATTGTGAATTACATAATCAATGTATAATTTACCAAAAAGGAAATTGTCTCATTATCAAATCATTATATCACAGCAAGAAAATCATTAAAACTATTGACATTTAAATTGGCACATTAACCTTACCATCATAAAATATAATAGAAAAAATCTCAGGGCAAATAAGCCTGCTAACAGTAATGCCATACATTTGTGATTTATATAATTAAATGTAAAATTTACAAAAAAAGGAATTTGTTTGACCACAAAAACCATAATACAATATGAAAATGAAAATTACAATAGCTAAATAATGTGCCACATCCTACCATGACATCCTTGTATTTTTCATTTATGATATATAAAATAATTTGGCATCCACACCTTCAAATCATATCACAGGATGAAAGCACTTACAGAATCAAAATTGAAACATAAAAAATCTTTGGCAAAATAGCAACTTATAATCTAACAGTAATATCCACCCGTAATGACAATTAAACACAAATTTAAATAACAAAATATGACTTTCAACTCTCCATATCTTTGAGGGAAAGCTATTTTAAAAACTCAAAATTTAAAATTAATATTATTACAGTTACTTTTAAAGATCCATCCCTTCTGTATGGTAAATGTGGCATCAAAAAGGTAGATTATCTCTCCTGAGAGATTCATTATATTGACATTTACATAATGTTGTGACATATCCTATGACATTCTTATATAATACAATTTTGATAATTGAAATTCAACTATTACCTGAATACTTTTTCTCAGCAATAGGACTATCATGTATGAGGTCAACACCTATTCTTTTCCTCTTTGTTTGTATTTTTTTATTTATGTTCTCTCTCTTGTATGTATTAAACAAAAAAGTCAGACAACAGATCTTTGGTGCTAAAATGTGATGTATAGTTCCTTGTTAAATTGTCAAAATTATACTGTGATAATGCAGCAATATTGTTACATACAGATTGTGCCTACTGGGATATATGAAGGGAATCTGTGATCTACTCGCTGGCTAAGTGAGCTGGGGCCTAACCTAGTTGCCTAACAAACCTATCTGCTGGGAGATATGGATGGCTGCAGACTCAGCATATACAATGCACAATATATCTTTATTCTGGTGCTCGTATACACTATAGTCCGGCTAGGGAAGGCATGGCAAGAGCGTGATATATGATATACCCAAATACAGATAACTGTCCGAAGCTCTCGTGCTTGTTGGTGCACCCAAAGTCTATACAAATGGCAGTCACGAGGCTGAGTGTCGTGGATCTCCTAGGCAAGTGGACACTGAGCGCTGGGTAGCGGTTTCTGGCCCGTTATAAAGGAACGCATCTGAATCCTAATGAGCCTGCACCTGTTGGCCTCTTTGCGACCTCTCCGTGGTTCCGGGTTGGATCCATGAGTCATCCCTCCTGCCATGATGTCCATAGCAACGACAGCCTAGCAACGCTTCCCAACAACTTGCACTTGTTGCCCTCATGTCTGCACTCGTTAGCCTCTCTGATCTCTCTCAGATATCATAATTGTCTATACTTGTCTATACATGTCTATATATGGGCAATCCGTATCCCACAATATAATAAATGTTTATATAGTAACATGATGAAGTTGAATCATTTTTACTTCTTCCGGCATATCCACCTGTACAATAGTCATTTCAGCATGTGCATCATATAACACTTTAGTAGTATCTTTTGGATTCCTACCTACAATATATTGTAGGATATGGATTGTACATCCAGAGACTCTTGAGAATATATAGACAATCATGGACAATCGCGATCTCTGGCAGAACGTCATGTACAGAGATTGTGTGTTGCGTGCAGGTTGATGCATCGCCTTAACCACCACACTGAGAGATCACATGCAGGCAGACGAGCCCATGCAAGCCACGCAGGCAAGGCGAGTCCATTCGGTGTCACGTAAGGAAGCCACGCAGGCAAGCTCCACACATGACGCAGAGTGATCCTTTAAAAAGGCCTGCAACCGTTGGATCCTCGGAGAGCAGAACCTGGAGACCGAAGACGCAGAGCTACAGCGACCACTTGCCACGAAAGATCCACGTCTCTCAGTGTCGTAACTGCATAGACTTGGGTGTTTTGTGTATTGTTAGGACTCTATAAGTATCATGCATTTGGGTAGTTCATATGCCTCGCTCATTGCCATGCCAGCCTAGCCAGACAAGGAAGATTCACAGCACCGAATAAAAGGTAACTATTGTGCAGTGTGTATCCGGTGTCTGCAGTCCTTATTAACTCACACCTTCATATGGGTAGATAGGGTTGCTAGGTTCCGTGCCCCGCCTCACAGCCAGCGAGTACAGTACAGTACAGTACAGTACAGTAGGGTCAGAGTAGAGTATCGATCCCCCTTCCATGTCCCCCAACGACGGATACTCTCCATCCATGGGTAACAATATACTCTCTTACTAGCTTTGAATAAATCATATATCAAGTCAAGATAATTCACAATTAATATTCCTTGTCAAAAGTCTGTTTCAATGCTGAAATTGAATACACAAGGTTTAGTCTCAATTTGATTAATCCCATACAGCTCCAGCTGGGGCTATCCTAGGAGTATCTACATGTATACATACCATCTACTTGATGCAAAGATTCCATGGAAAATATCAAAGCCTCAAAGCTTGTGACAACATACAGCAAGTGATCATTCAAATACAACATTATTGAAATGGTGTGGTACAGGAAATGATAGATTAAATTATCGAGATTTATCTTAAATACTTACTAAATTTGCTTCTTCGACATCCATCTTTTCAGCTACTGAAATATGTGTGAAATGAAACAAAATAAACCAATGAACCATGTGTTATATGTTGTACACTTCTCATGCTGCCCCACAATTTAATGAAATGCATAATATTATCCATAAAGCTGAATGCATGAACGTGCTGATTGATAGATCTATATATGATCTAACAACCTGAAATTATTTTGGGATAGTAAAGTGTTTATGTGTTTAAAGTAAAATAACAATCCAAGAAAATGGGATACTCAGACTTGGAGTAAGCCCATATTCTAAGATCAAGTCTCTCTCAGTGATAAACAATGATGATTGTATTCAATAAGCTTCTGATAAGTGAGGACCCACAGCGCAGTTACCAAATCATGACACCCCAGTTACCGAATCTTTAAACATACACTGATCATAGTTACCGAATCTCAAGACAAAACAATATGGCCCAAATCAGAAATTTAAGGCATTGTCCTGACTACCTGTTGCATGAAATATTATTATATTGCTTTTATCTGGAACAAGGAACACAGAACAGTGGCACAGTATGCAATATACCCCTCAAAACAAGCTGCTGAGATTTCTCACCTGGTGCAGGGTCTACCATTTTGATTCGGTAACTGCAGTACCCGAATCCAGGAATCCAGTATCCCCCCAGTGATTTTGAAAATTTTTTTTTACTGCTCTCATTTCTTTCTTTTTTGGGTTGCGGGATCGTTTGCAATTATAAAGATGTGCATTGGATGAATATCTTATTTTTTGTTGGGTATATGTTTTTTCAGTCAATTTCTTGGGGGGGGGGGGGGGGGGGCGGTTGTGTAACATGGTGTTATGATAATTCAACAGTTTTGGTTGAACAGACTCACACATGGAGACCTTGGTTTTCAAAAAAATATTTTATTTAGATAATTTTAGGTTCCATTGAAAAATTGGTTGTTTTTGTGTAACTTGTTTTACCAGATGTTCCTGTTGTGTTGAGCGTAAGTTCCTATTCTTTTGCTTTAGGGGGAGTTGAATTACTCCCCCTGAATATTTAGCAGTTCCGCTAATATTTCTATATATTTCTTGGTTTTTTTTCTGTATCCCAGGATTGTTCCAGGATGTCATCAATGTTGAATGAGTCCATGGAACTGGAGGGATCTCTTTGACCTAGGGGAATTCTCGATGGTCTCTCCTTCTTTGAACTCCCCTTTCACTACCTCTTCTTCCTCTGTGGTGTCTGGAAAGATTGGAAGTATTAGGTTGAGTGAATGTTTTAAATCTTTTGTTCTGTCTGTTTACAGAATCCCGATTCTAAAAATCTGTTGAAATTGGGTCAGTGTATTACTTACTGCTCAGCGGTAGTTCCCTGTGAGCCTCCTCTTTGAGGTTGCTAAGAACTGGCATACTAGCAGAGGTCCTGAGTTGGGGTCCGGTTTCTTCTAATATTTCTATGTTGTTTTCATTAAGAAGGAGAAACAGTTGGTTCCACTTCAAATGTCTCCTTAGATTGTCCAGTCTTGTGTAGACTTTGTGGCAATACTTGCACTGGTGACTCTTGGGTAGAGTTACGTGTGTGGAGCAGAGTTCTTTTTGTTGTGTAAAATTTGCCACAGATCGCGCAGAGGTGTTACGGTCTTGTTGTCACCATGTTGCTTAGGACTATTGTGTATTGTTTGCAGGTTAATGGGGTCGAGGTGGCATTGTCGCTCGGGTATCCCGATTGTTTGGTGATTGAGTCTGTCTCGAGAGCGATTAAATCAAATTTGGTCAGCTCTTACAAGGGTTGATTGCTTGATTTGACAGTGGAGCGTTGTTGGAATGCTCAAACAGCCCCCAAAAATTTGTTATTGGAGTATTTGTCTATTATATGATGTTATAGACCTATTTCTCCTGTTTTTGGTACCTTGAAAACAAGGTATGGTTCAGTCCTTGAATGTGTAGCATTAGCTGTTGGGGGTAGATGGTGGACTAGGTTGAAATCTATTTTGCAATAGTGTGTCTGCATAGGTATGAAAATATTCTCTTTATCTCCCCTTTTCATTCAACCCGTTTGGTTTTAATGTCCTCAACTTGTCAATCTATTCCAGTTTCTTGGAAACCCTGGTTTGGTCGTACTGGATTGGTTTTTTGTATAGTATGTAGATCACTTGGTATTCCATGTCATCTATACTATGACCTGGTTGATTGAAGTGGTGACCTGTGGCTTGGTCATATTCCTTTCTCCTTATGTAGCCTAAGTGTTCATTAATTCTTTCTTTGAATGACCTGTAAGTTTCCCCCACATACTGTTTCTTACAGGTTCTGCATGTTATGAGGTAGACAATGGTTCTTGTGTTACAGGTGTATTTTTCTGGACCTTTCTATTCCCGTCCAGTTTGGGAACCTTTCACAGTTTTGTGATTTCTCCATGATAGACATAATTGGCATCTCCATGGTCGTCTGCATGGTGGGGCAGATGGTGTTGTTGTTATATTGTTGTTGCAAGAAGCTCTGACTAGTTTGTCAGAGATGTTTATTGGGCGTCTATATTCCACCATAGGTTTGTCTAGGAAAGCATCTTTGTTGGTGGACAATTGTAGTATTGGCCAATACTTTCCTAGGATTCTTTGGAAGTTAGGGTTGGCCTCATTGTTGGTGACTAATAATGGAGTATTTAGTTGCTTCTCTTTGGGTTTGCTTTTAATTTTGAGCAAATCCGCTCTTTTCAAGTTTCTGGCCTTCATTCTTGAGGGTTCTAGGATATCTAATGGATATCCTTTTCTTTGGTAATCTTGTCTTTTTAGTTGGGAATGGGTATCAAAGTCTTCAGTATTTTTTCAATTGGTAGTTGTCGGTGTCAGTGTCTTTGGTGTAAAGATCGGTATAGATGATACCTTCTGTGGTATTCACCTTCACTAGGGTTTCCAGAAATTCTACCTGTACTTTGGAGTGTTTTGAGGTAAATTTGATTTTATCATGGAAGGTGTTGCTGTAGTCAATGAAGTCAGGGAGTTTCTCCTCTCCTTGGTCAAATACAATAAAGATGTCATCAATGTGCCTTAGATAAAGGGCTGGTAAGCATAAAGAGGTTGGCATATGAGGGGACTACTCTGGTTCCCATTGCTGTACCTCCTGTTTGAAGGTGAAGTTGTCATTTTAATATTGTCTCTAAGAGGGTCATTAGGCTTTTTATTGTGACCTTTCCTCTGTAGTTCTTTACCAAGCATCTATACACTGCATTTAAGCCTTCATTATGTGGTATGTTTGTGTATAGGCTAGTCACATCCATTGTGGCTACAATGATTTCATTCTTGCTGCTGAAGGAAGAGTTTTCCTGGTGAAATCTGTGGTATCCCTCACATATGAGGGAGTGAGTTTTACAAAGGGTTTTATGTGCTCATCAACAAAAGCAGATATTTGTTCTGTAGAAGACCCATTTCCATTTATGATGGGTCAACAACCTTTTTCTTGTGTATTTTGGGTAGGAAGTAGAATTTGGCTGTTCTTGCCTCATGTGGACACAATGCCTTACATACAGCATTGTCTATTTCGTCCTTGTTATACATGATGGTGTAAGGATGTTGGGGATTTTGACATAGAAGTTGGTGTCATCCAGTTGTCTTTTTTTATGTAATCTTCTGTAACCATGATTACTATGGCCGAGCCTTTGTCAGCCTTTTTTATGGTGATCATGGAGTTATGGCTTAGGGATTTTAAGGCCTGTTTTTCCTCTCAGGTGAGGCTTTGGGTGCTGGGGGCCCTAGGGACAAATTTGTTTATGTCTCTTTGTACACAGTTGAAGAATGTTTCTAGCACAGGATCTCTGGAACTGGATTTTGGTTTCCATGTACTTTTCAGTTTGAATTTTGATTGGGGGTCAGAGGTAGGAGCAAAATGGGATGTTATGCTCGGGTGAGTTTGTATTTTCTTCTGAAGTATCCTGGTGATGAGACCTACTTGTAGCAGATATAGTGCTGCCTCACTGAATTGTCATGTCGCAGGTCCTTGACATGACAACCCACCCAGTCACAGATTTACAAGGACAATGGGTTAACCCTTTAGGCACAGGCCTCAGCTCATGTGGGAAATTGTATCATGAGTTCAATCCTGACATGGCCGGGGTTCGAACCCACGACCTTTGGATCACCACAGAGGAACTGGTGCTAATAAGCTGGTGCTCTAACCAACTGCGCCACGGCCCGTGGCCCCCTACTAAACTGGCATCTAATACACATTTTAAAAGATTTTTTTAAAAAGATTCCTTTTTGTGATGTTTTGATATTCATAACAGGATGTAACAATCAATTTTCTCATCTGAACATTTTAGTGACATTCAGTTTCCATTTGAAACTGCCACAAAACAGTTCTGCATTGAAGTACCAACTTGTGGAATATTATAAAAAGCTACCTTTTTTGGTGGGTGATCAAAGAGTATAAAGTTGTTGCATGTTTTTGCAACAGAATGGCATCACATTAAAAAAACATCCAGGTCAGGTGGTGTTCTGAAATATTTTACCTCACTACACAGGAGTCCCCAGATGTAACAAAGTAGACACAAAATGTTACGTTGTACATGGTATTTTTCAAAGGTGTTTTTCAGCTGAAAGGTTTATAAAATAAGTGCAATTTTGAATAAAATGTTGATTCATTTATTATTTTTGTAAAAAGAAAACCATGTTTGATTAATTTCACCAATAAAATATAAAGAAAAAAACACCATTTATACAGGCATCGTACATAGAGGACATAATTTTTCATGAATTTGTCCCCTATTTTCTCGGATTAACGGGAATAAAAAATGGTTTGATAATGATATTTCTAATATTACATGATAAATTATCTCTTGCATACGATGTTATAATTATGGAATTATAAAGTACTGTTTACATTCAGTACATTTAAAAAAAAATCATCTTTTGCTGTGACGTAACATAAATCGCAGGACTCCAGATTCTGGCTCATGTGTCGCGGATACTTCAGCCAAAACCATGAACACCACCTTGGACGCTACTGCATTATGGACCATGGGGTCACAGTGTGCCAGATGCCACTCCTTTCTTCATATCACCCAGGAATGCCCATTTTTGGACACATCGTCACAGGCCACGCCAGGGGTGCAGCCGTGGTCCCAGAGGCATGCAATAATTTGAATGCCCTAAAATGTAACTTTAGAGGCTTCATCAGTGCAAGAATTGAGGTAGTTCAGTTCCCTACGACGTCTGCAGTATACAGGGCAGATGCGCCTCTGGTCAAGTCAGCATCTCTGGGAACACTTTTGGACCGACCACAGGCTCCACGACTGCCTCCACAAGGAGTAGCATCGGCAGTTAGATTTTGGACGGAAGCCATGGCGGCTCATCCCAGCCCAGGCTTTGCATCGTACACATGCCAGGCAGCAGCAACTGGAGTATGCATTGGCCACAATCATCCTCATAGGACATGAGCTAGTATTAAGAACTGGCCATCAGCAACTAAGCACACAGCTCACAGATCCATGATTTTATCACAAAGAACATTAACTTGAATAGGGTCGAGGGTCCCCTCTCAGTGTTTGACCTCCTGCAGGGTTTATTGTTTATTGTGGGTTAGTCATTCTTCCCTGCTTAAATGCCATTGTGGTATATTTGCAATCAATTATAGCATATCAAATTGATCAAGGCAACACTCCACAAAAGTAAGTTTATTTTAAGTCATTATGTATCAGTGTAAGGGAAAATCAGTATCCTATTAAAAGGTCATTATCCTTAAACACTGATCAGGTGATCGTAAAAGTCCCTCAAGACCTGTAGTTACCCTCCATGCTTGCTAAGATGCTGCACCATGCCAATATAAACCCCTTTGATCATGTCAATATCAACCCCTTTGACCCATACATTGCCCAGAGACAATCTGTCAATCATCCTGCATTATCTATTTGAAATATTTGAAATAAGTCAGTGTTCACTTTGGAAGATTCCAATGTGAATTTCTGAGAAGTGTGATTACTGACCATAACAGGTGCCACAACTGTTCCCTTTGGCTCCCTCCAAGACCTGTGTATATTTCAATATATATCAAATACAAACAAATGTACTTTTATTCAGGGAAGCAGGGAGACATAATTGTGAGAATTTTTTTATATCAGCCAAATTGGGGTTACTAAGTGCAAACCTTCTGATTGCAGTCTGATTACATTGCTTCTAACATTTGAGAGTAAATATCTCACCAGGCCTTAATCTCAGCTGCCTCATATCCTCATCAACATTTCAAGGATTTATGTAGATGCATTTATGTATTTATGCATAGAAGCATTTATGTATTTATGCATAGGAGCATTTATGTATTTATGCATTTAGGCACAATTTAAGCTGTTAGGGATATGCTCACAAAATTGTAAAATATACTGTTTGGGATATGCTCACAAAATTGTAAAATATTGTCACTGTGCTAGATAAAATGAGATGGTGTGTTCAACCAAATAAAAGGGCTTTTTAATAATGCACTGTACTGTTTAAATGAAGGGAA
Source organism: Amphiduros pacificus (assembly GCA_949316495.1). Classification (NCBI taxonomy): domain Eukaryota; kingdom Metazoa; phylum Annelida; class Polychaeta; order Phyllodocida; family Hesionidae; genus Amphiduros; species Amphiduros pacificus. The sequence goes on from OX439011.1 coordinate 20,403,373, forward strand.
TATTTTTCAAATATGTATAGGTCACTCTTGTTATTACCAAGGAGAGTACAGATGACCAATGGGCAATATTCTATATTCATATCCCTTTTTTTCAACCAATATTCCTTTTGTTTCAACCTCACCAAGCTTTTAAAACCCAATTATAAATTCTTTTAAATCCATATACAGTCCTAAGAGTGTATGCGATCTATCACATACTGCAGTCTATGAAAATGCAAAGCCAAGATACTGTGTGGGACAGACAGAGATAAGATTACCCTCATGTACTGCAAATTAATTTTGGCTTTCATGTCTCTTTTCAAACAGAATCATAATCATACTATTAAATGGACAAGACAAAAATCAAATTACAGCCCTTTTATCTTCAAGTATTAGACATTAATTTATGCTTTCATGTCTCTTTGTGAACAGAATCATAAAAATCTTACTATTTAATGAATAAGCCTCATATATTTTATATTCAATAATTTGGCAAATTATCTTAACAGTTGACTGACTGAATGATTGTTTAGAGGCACATCAACCAGTAAGGTCATTTAGTGCCTAAAATGGTAAAAACATAAAACTTTTGACAGGATAATAATGTGTAACAATATAATATATGAACAATCCTTACATCACGGAATTTTGAGATACCAGTTATGTGTAAAATAAATATGTATAAATTATTAAAAGGACTGTTCTGTGGTTCTTGACAAATAGGTCAATGAGCTAAGTGAACAAGAGTTCCATCCTTAAAATTGATTATAGAGCCCCATTTGGTTTAAAAAAGATACTATCACAGAAGTATCAACGATATCAAATAACAAATGTAAATCATGCACATTAAAATATTGGGTGTTAATTATATCAAAATCAATAAATTCAATTAAAATATGTTTAACAGTCTTAGCTCTTTGACAATCAATACACAGAGGCCGATCTTCACCTTTAAGAAGATAGCAATGAGTCAAACAACTATATCCTACTCTTATACGAGTTAAAACAGACTCTTCTCTTTGGTTCTTTCTACTCTTCTCTTTGGTTCTTTCTACAAGCATCTATAGTTTGACCAAGAATAGGCTTTATTTCATGTTATTTATTAAAAATGTTTTGGTCCCAGTGTAATTTCCATTTAGAACACAAAAACCCGAGTAATATGTTTCTTAAACTCTGTATATGGAATAAGCATATTTATTGGGTGTTTAGCCAATGCTGTGTTGGCAGCTTGGTCAGAAGCCTCATTTCCTTGGATTCCAATGTGACCGGGGAACCAATAAAACAAATTTCTTTATTTTCCTCAGTACAGAGTTTATGATGGTGTTCAAGGATATTATAAATAAAAGGATTCTTCCAATTCTTTGCTTATAATGTTTGTAAACAAGACAAAGGATCAGAAAATATTAAAAATGTATGATGTGTAGAAGTCTCCACATGATCTAAAGCTAGGTACAAAGCATGAAGTACTGCAAAATAAATGGATGATTTATTTGGGAGACCTTCTGAATAAATATTATTGCCCTTAACAGCAGCTGCAGCAGCTTTGTCCTCATCAAATGATCCATCAGTGAATATACACTGATATCCTGTGAAAATAGATTTTATTTCTTTATATGTATTTATATAAAAGGATGGATCTGTTGAGTATTTCTTTAATTCTGACATGCTACATTAATATCTAAAGTTGCATATGTCCATGGTGGTGTTTCTGGATATTGACATTAGCTATTTGATTTGGATTTATATTTAAAGACTATAAAGATTCTTTGATGCGAATGACAAATGTCGGTATTATATTTGGTTTATTTTCAAAAAGATCAACATAATTTGGATTGATTATGGTATCATGTGCAAGATTGTCTGGACAATTTTTGAAGCATACTTAAGGGCAAGCTTTTCTCTTCTTAAATCAAGGGGCAGCTCATCTGCCTCATCTGCTAAGCTATCTGCACGCGATGTATGAAATGCACCAAGGCAAAGTCTTGAACCTTGATTTTGTATAGGATCAATCATTTTAATATAAGATGGATGTGCTGATCCTTATATGATACATCTGTAATCAAGTTTGGAATGTACCAGTGCTCTATATAACTGCAGTAAAACATTACGGTCCCCTCCCCAATTGGTATGGGCTAGAAACCGGATTAAATCTAAAGCCTTCTGGCACTTCTTTTAACATATTTAATGTAAGGAATAAAAGATAATTTCCTGTAAAAAATAATCTCAAGAAACTTGGTCTCTTCAACAATAGGTATCCAAGTTTGGCCTAAATAAAGATCAGGATCTGGGTGAACCTTCCATTTTTTACAAAAGTGCAAACACCCAGTTTTCTTTAAAGAAAAGTTAAATCCATTATCATCAGTCCATTCTTGTGTTCGATTAAAATGCTGTTGGAGCTATCTTTCTATAGTATGCACGCTTGTGGACCTGTAACATAAATTAAAATCATCAACAAAAAATGAACAATCTGGTCCAGGTCTTACACAATTTACTATGCTGTTGTTATAAACTATTGCTATTTACGAAATCTTGTATTATACTTCCTTTGTCATCAGTATTATTTTCAGCTGGGTTATCAAATTATTGAAATCTGTAATATTGACTGGCTCAGTAGGTGGTAAATATATTGAACATATAGTTAATGTATTGTGCAGGGTAACCCTAACTTCAGAAGCTTGAAAATTATTAATTAATATTACTTTACTTTGGAGTATGCAAGATTTACCAAAAATAGTAACTCCACCATGTGCTCGGTACATAATGTCAATTGAACCGACTTTATTATAAATCACACATCCCTTAAATGTTGTGGAATTATCTTTGAATTTAGTTTCTTTAAACAAATTATCAATGCATTATTTTTTTGGCTAATAACTGCAGTTCTGGCCCGTTTACCTCAAATCCTCTACAATTCCATTGTATAATATTGCTGATACCCATATTTACAATAATGAGTAATAATACAATGTGGTCAAACATAATCATGTAATTCTACTATGATTATGCTTGGATTGCACCTGAATGCTATGTATATCAGGTGGATCATATGAATCCATCCTTTCTTATAATTTCTTTGTATTTTATTTATTCCTTGGTCTCTCGTTTGTTTTTGTCAGACTTGTTAACAGGTTTATTCTGCAGCGAAGAATTGGAATTTGCACCTTTATTGCTTGATGTTGATTGAATTTGTGAAGGTTTTACGGAAGATTGTGTAGGCTTTATTGAAGATTGAGTGTGTAAAGGGGTAGAAGATACAGGAGTCTGTATTGATATTGCTGTTATTGATTTGCTGATAAAGGAATAGTTCCTTTCACCAATTGACAATGTTAATCTGTTTGAACTGAAATGGATTTAGTATCTTTTGATTTTGTAACACTAGCATAGGAGTTTCTTTGAGGGGCATCTTTGCTTTCTGCACGTTTTCTCGCTTCTGGGAAGGAAATATTTTTTGTGTACTTTATTCTCTGAATTTCCTTTTCTCTTATAAAAGAGGGGCAATTCTGAGAATATAAATGGTGTTCACCTTCACAATTTTTACATTTGAAAGAGCGAGATTTACAATTTTCACTACTGTGCTGGCCGGTGCATTTTGGATATGTCAAGTTGCCTATTAAATTATCTGAGCCATGACAATATTTCTGACATTTGAAACAATGCAGTGGGCTTGGAATATATATTAATTAATCTTAGGGCCGCACCTCAGATAATGCCGGTTGGCAGTAGACTCAGTTTCAACAGCATGACCGGCGTGGAGTAGACCCTGTGTCCCTTGGCCATCTTGTTTCATTTGTGATCAAATCGTTATCCGAGTCTGTTTCCATATCAGCCCTTGGTCTTTTTTGTTTGCTTGATGCCATATGTGTTGTGTTTCTCATTAATTGCCTATGTTCCCTAGCCTTACTCTGACTCCTAATTTAATAATAGGGAATTATAGATATGGGGCAGAGCCATCAGCACACATATTAAACTCGGGTACATCAGACAATATACTCAAGAATACATATAATGTATCCCAGATCTCAAGTCAAGTCAAATTCAAGTCAAAGTACCTTTATTTTACCAGGAAACTTTTACCAGCAAAGCTGTTTTCCAAAGAGGACCTGACATAAAACACAAACACAAACACATTAAAAATATACATTACATACAAGACTGACAATACACATAAAATATATATACTATATACACTTATCTACAGGAGGGATGGCCATAAACAGGACTAGAATATAAAATCAGTTATAGATAAAATCACTGTTTCTTTGGCCTTTGTGTATAAATTAATCTGGATACATTGAATTTAAAAACATTGATATAAGGTGAGTTTCTGATAGTTACATTAAGATTGTTCCATGCAACAGCCCCTCTGAAGTTAAAAGTGCGCTGACCAGTAGCTAGTAAACATATTGGATTGACTAGATTTCTCTTAAGACTAGATCTGGTGAAGTATGAATGTAAAGCAGCAGCAAAGAGTAATCAGGAGCTAATTTGTTCATACACTTATACATTAAAGTACACTTGTGATACAATATACGCTCTTGAATACAAAACCACTTCAGACTAGTTAAAACATCAGCTGTTGGTGTTTAATAAGGCATATGGATAATAACCTTACCAGCTTTGTTTTGTAGCATCTGTTGCTTGCTGTCCTCACCAATGTCACTGATATTACCATTACCATAAATAGTATCACAGTAATCAAACAATGGTAGAATAAGGGCATTGTAGAGTTGCAAAGACAGGTCCTAGTTTATATACTGTCTAACTCTTTTCAGTACCCCTACCCGCTGCCTGATTTTACCAAGTGTTACTTTGAGGTGTTGTTGCCAATTAAGAGAGGAATCCAAAAAACAAACCTAGGTACTTGTAGTGCTCTACTTTCTCTGAGGTTTCTCCATTGATATGGATTTCAGGTGTTCTGGTTTTCCTCAATCTTTTTAGGGTTCCAAACAACATCCATTTGCATTTGGCTATATTCAGGTATAGCTTATTATCTCTAAACCAAGTACTAGCATATCTGAGATCTTCTTTCATATATTGTTTGATTTCATTATACATTAGAATGGTATCGTCAGCATATAAAACTACTTTGTATCTTACATTAAGATTGTTCCATGCAACAGCCCCTCTGAAGTTAAAAGTGCGCTGACCAGTAGCTAGTAAACATATTGGATTGACTAGATTTCTCTTAAGACTAGATCTGGTGAAGTATGAATGTAAAGCAGCAGCAAAGAGTAATCAGGAGCTAATTTGTTCATACACTTATACATTAAAGTACACTTGTGATACAATATACGCTCTTGAATACAAAACCACTTCAGACTAGTTAAAACATCAGCTGTTGGTGTTTAATAAGGCATATGGATAATAACCTTACCAGCTTTGTTTTGTAGCATCTGTTGCTTGCTGTCCTCACCAATGTCACTGATATTACCATTACCATAAATAGTATCACAGTAATCAAACAATGGTAGAATAAGGGCATTGTAGAGTTGCAAAGACAGGTCCTAGTTTATATACTGTCTAACTCTTTTCAGTACCCCTACCCGCTGCCTGATTTTACCAAGTGTTACTTTGAGGTGTTGTTGCCAATTAAGAGAGGAATCCAAAAAACAAACCTAGGTACTTGTAGTGCTCTACTTTCTCTGAGGTTTCTCCATTGATATGGATTTCAGGTGTTCTGGTTTTCCTCAATCTTTTTAGGGTTCCAAACAACATCCATTTGCATTTGGCTATATTCAGGTATAGCTTATTATCTCTAAACCAAGTACTAGCATATCTGAGATCTTCTTTCATATATTGTTTGATTTCATTATACATTAGAATGGTATCGTCAGCATATAAAACTACTTTGTATCTTGTTATGACACGGTTAAATCATTGATGTATATGATAAAAAGCAATGGACCCAAAATGGACCCTTGTGGTACCCCACATGTGACAGGCAGATGCTCAGACATGACACTTTGAAATTGTACACTTTGTGTACGTTCCATGAGGTAATTTTGAAGCCAGAAAAGTTCAGTATTTTTGAAACTCAAACACTCTAATTTATATAATAAAGTCTCAAAGTATCAAACACTTTTTCCAAGTCGAGATACACTGCCCCAGTTAATTCACCCCGGTCCATGTTTCTGAGAATGTGATCTGTCACATCTGTGGCAGCGGTTAATGTTGAGTGCATCACTCTAAAGCCGGATTGTTCTAGACATAATATATTGTGTTTCTTTAGATAAGATGCAATTTGTTGTTGCACTGCACATTCAAATATTTTCATACAAACCGGTATAATAGAGATTGGTCTGTAATTGGAAGGACACTGTGGACTGTCCACCTTGAAAATTGGAGTAACCCTTGAAAGAGTGGGCAATGCCAGGTGGTTCTGTATATGTTCCACTCTCATCTTCCAGCATAGAAGGATTTTGAGCAGATGATGATGAGAGCACCTTCTTAAGTGATTTCCACAATTTGTCAGGCTTTGACATGTTTTCTGCAAGCAAATTTGAAAAATAGTCCTTTTTTGCTTCCCTACATTTAGTGGTTACCAAATTTTTGAGCCGTGTGTACTCATTATGTAGTTCAGGATCTTTGTGTTTGCTTACGTTTGATTTTGTTATGTCCCTCTCAGTCATTAATTTTCTAATTTCACCACATATCCAAGGATTTTTTAGACCCTTTACCCTTTTGTGCATCATTGGTGCAAATTTATCTGCAGTCTCATTGAATAGTGTGATGAAGGTATCTAACATATCTTGGGGATCATTAAATGTTTCTACAATTATCCATGGTCATAATGTTTATAATTCTGAACCCATATGCTTTTAGGCTGTCTTTTGGGCAATTGGGCTTTTCTCACACAAAATGGCATTAAGTGGTCACTAATACCAACAGGTATTACACCTGATTGTGCTACCATTTCTGTGTGGGATGCATATATCAAATCAATACATGTATTTGAGTGTTTAGTCACTCTGGTTGGTTCATTAATCAGTTGGAAAAGATTATGTTCCTGTGCAATGTCTGTTAGTTTATTTGACAGGGATTGTTTGTGACTCATCCAGCCAAGTCTCATTTAAACAAGACACATGCAGAAAGGAACAAAGTGTGGGTGGGAAATACTGTACGGTTTCACTCTCGTTCAAGTAAAATAGATAGAAACCCAGTCACAAATAAAATCTATTCCTAAGAATTGCTGGCAGGTGTTTGTAAAAAACAGTTGGCCTATGATATACATTTAAAAGGCCTTGATCTGCTAAGTATGTGAGAAGTTAAAGCTAGATTATTAAGAGATTTCGGCAGGGGAAAAATTTCAATTTCGATAGAAATTTTCCAAATACTTATATCTTCACAACTAAAAGTGATAGAAGCAAAATTTTAAATCTCACATAGTCGAAAAAAGGGCCCCATAAGTCTAGCACAAATACTGTCAAATGGCTAAGTGTTCAGAGTGCTAATTAGAGTGAACATTGTACATGTTTCATCCAAAAATGTAGTTTTCTTTGGTGTTATCGACCTAAAATTATGTTGAACCTGACCTTTGACCCTGTTCCTTACCTCCAATTACAATAATAACCATACCAATGGATTTGTCTTCCCAAAATTAGTTGGAAAAGAGGTATCATTTGTGATTGTAGGCCAATTGGTTCAAAAGTTAGCTTTTTCGGAGTACTGCAGCAATTTTGGCAGCCATCTTGGATTTCTCTTAATGCCCAAGGATATGTTCTTGTTATCCACCAGATATTCATTATAGAGGTCCCAGTCTAATAGAATCCAGAGAGAAAAAACTTTTACTTTCGGTGCAGGGTTAGGCCCTAAAATCAACTTTGGCAAACTCACTACCCCCCATAAAATGGAGAAGAATAATGGAGGACCTCCTGAAGATCTCATAAAAATGAACCATTCGCATAACTGGAGAAACCAGTATATATCTCAAAAGATAAAACACAATATACCTTGACAACAATAAGAAAAGCACTTAAGAAAGTAAAACTAGAAATAAACACATTTTGCTAAAAAGAATATCTTCTTGTCAGAGTCTTATTTTACCGAACTTGGTAAAAATCGCAGGCAAATACACATATATGCCCACAAAGAATTGGTTAAAAATGGCCAGTAAGCAAACAAAAGTTATGGCAGAAAAAAATCCAAAAAACATTCTAAAAACAGCTTAGAAATGGACATTCCGACCCTGCACCAGAGTTGTATGAAGCGAGAAATAAATGAAATAGTCTGGAGGCTTTAACAGGGAGTTCCTGAAATTTTAAAACATTGAATTAAATAATCAAATTCGATTAAATAGCACAATCTGCATCAAAAACCTCCCAAACTAATCAGAAAACGTTAAAATCTTTAAAGTCTTTTAGTCACAAAAAACACCCTCTAAACATGAAAAAAAAACAGGTTTTTAAAAGAGCACCTCCATCAGGTATGAAATAAAAACAAAAGCACCTCCAGACTGGAGGCACCCTAGTGCCCTAGCTAGGCACATCTGGAGTTGCCGGCACCTCCACGCATTCCTATATAAGCAAGACCTAGGATAATGCAGTCAGTCCCCATCCATCTGTCAAGATCTAAAAAGATTAAAACCAGTGTTGGTATTGGTTGGGACTGCGATCGTTGTTTAAATCATCTTAAGCAGCATCGCCCCCCTTCTATATGACAGCTTAAGAGTTACAGCTGCATTGAATACATCACTGGTCAAGCTGAGAACTCAGAGTGGATATGTCAAGGCATTTCCATAGAGCATTATGGTCACACAGAACAGGCATCGTTGTCCATAGAGCATTATGGTCACACAGAACAGGCATTGTTGTCCATAGAGCATTATGGTCACACAGAACAGGCATCGTTGTCCATAGAGCATTATGGTCACACAGAACAGGCATCGTTGTCCATAGAGCATTATGGTCACACAGAACATGCATCGTTGTCCATAGAGCATTATGGTCACACAGAACAGGCATCGTTGTCCATAGAGCATTATGGTCACACAGAACAGGCATCGTTGTCCATAGAGCATTATGGTCACACAGAACAGGCATCGTTGTCCATAGAGCATTATGGTCACACAGAACAGGCATTGTTGTCCATAGAGCATTATGGTCACACAGAACAGGCATTGTTTTCCATAGAGCATTATGGTCACACAGAACAGGCATTGTTGTCCATAGAGCATTATGGTCACACAGAACAGGCATCATTGTCCATAGAGCATTATGGTCACACAGAACAAGCATCATTGTCCATAGAGCATTATGGTCACACAGAACAGGCATCGTTGTCCATAGAGCATTATGGTCACACAGAACAGGCATTGTTCATTTCTTGCCCATTTCATCGGATAAGTCATACTCACCGATTTGCTTGATAGAATGTGAAGAATGCCATTGGGTAAGTTTATTTATAGGGCTGTACTAAAATGATTCCAAACTTTTTCTTTGCTTTACATTCCACACCTGCTTGTTGTGAATATGTGTATAGTTTAAAGTAAAAAGATAGTGCACGCGGGGTCGGTAAAATAACCCATACACAAACATAAGGAACTAAAAATATGAACAATACATTTATCGATTTTGAGGTTTATATTTTATTTCTCAATATATTCCATCATGTCAATCTAAATTCCAGTAGTATCTCTAATCCAATCTCTGAATTCACTGACTCTGGTGTAGCCTGCAGGATAGGTAGTGACGCACCCAGATGCTCCCCAGGAAGTCACGCCTACCAGAATATCATCACACTGCAGGGGTCCGCCAGAATCACCCTACAAATCACATAATACAAAATATACTATACAATAAGAGCTGGTATAAAGTCATATTTTTAACAAATGTATTCACTATTATTATACAGCACTCAGTGCCATTTCCATATGACAACAGACACTTATTATATTTTTGGAATTTAACTTAATGGTTTCATTCTTACATTGCATGAGAGGGATGATTGATCACCGGTATCCAGGATACACACATGTCCATCATTAACATTGTTACCCCAGAAACTTTCACATTCTGGATTACTCAATACTCCAACATTGGCATACTGAAGTATGTTTGCTAAAGGACCATTTCCATCTATTATGACAAAACACACAATATTAGTCCACCGCCAGCTAATATATGACATAAAACACACAATATTAGTCCACCACCAGCTGTTATATGACATAAAACATACAATATTAGTTAATAACAAGATAAACATGGTCATACATGATAGAATCATCATAGTGACATCATAAAGAAGAGTAATGTCATTAAAATATGTTATTGTGATCATCTGACCAATTTAGGAAAACCGCTATTACCGCTATCAAAACTATTCCCTCTGTTCTTGAAATATCATTGTTTGGCTAGTTTGGCTAGTAATGAAAGGAATGTGGTATGTTATGTCCCTTCCGCCTTTCTGAATATTTCATCTTTTTCTTTCCAACAAGCCTAAGATCAAGCCGTTTGGTGCAGCGGATGCTGTTCATAAATAATCAGTGAAGTCATCATTCATTTTCATAATATTGATAATTGATATTAACAGTTACTAACATATACGCCCCCATCCAGAGATGGTACAGTTTTGTCCAGCATAGTCCTCATCTCCCTCAGCCAATTGTATAGGCTGAGCAAAGTCATCGAAATCAATGACAGTGTTAAGCCTTATAACTCCAATATCATTAGGAAAGGCACCAGCACCAACTCCATAATCTGGATGCTAAAATATAAACAAAAAAATCATTTACAAACAAATATTTGTGTTCAATTTGTATTTCGAAAGTTTATGTTTGTAACAGTATTGCATATGAGAAAAGATTGTCAATAATATGATACTCTTATTTTGAAAATACGATAGTGTTTGGAAATAGAAATATTCAGAAAGAAAGCCCTGTAAAGGTATGATCAATAGTTGAACTAAAGGAGATGAGTAAAATGCAGCTTTTGAGGAAATCAATATGTATTTCAAGCATCAACCTGGGCCATAAAATGGGCCCGGTTTGGATTATGCATGAAAAGGGCTGCACGGCCACGAATGTTCAGAGTCCATTAATTACTGCTATATTCCAAGACAATGTTATATCAATATTTGTTAACCCTCAAGGTATTTAATTTGGTTAAGGTAAAGGATAAAGATAAAGCTTATATCGATAAACAGTCATATGTTGTACATACAGACACATAGCTCTCCACTGAGTGTTCCACTCGGTTTCCTTCTTCTCCAGGAGAACGGTCATGCTGACCTGTGACCACTCTGTAAAGTGACCTGTTGATGAACAAAAACAATCATTACTAACAAAGAAAATATAAAAAACGTTTTTATTCCACGTTCCGAATGAAATTATCACAACATTTATGCCAAAAGCTGATAAAATCTTCCCCATATTTATCATTCGGTTATGGATGATGTAAACTTCTCTATATTTATCATTCTGTCATGGACGAAGTAAACTTCCCTAAATTTATCATTCTGTTATGGATGAAGTAAACTTCTTTAAATTTATCATTCTGTCATGGATGAAGTAAACTTCCCTAAATTTATCATTCTGTCATGGATGAAGTAAACTTCCCTAGTTATCATTCTCTCATGGATGAAGTAAACTTCCCTATATTTATCATTCTGTCATGGATGAAGTAAACTTCCCTAAATTTATCATTCTGTCATGGATGAAGTAAACTTCCCTAGTTATCATTCTGTCATGGATGAAGTAAACTTCCCTAAATTTATCATTCTGTTATGGATGAAGTAAACGTCCCTAAATTTATCATTCTGTCATGGATGAAGTAAACTTCCCTATATTTATCATTCTGTCACGGATGAAGTAAACTTCCCTAAATGTATCATTCTCTCATGGATGAAGTAAACTTCCCTATATTTATCATTCTGTCACAGATGAAGTAAACTTCCCTAGTTATCATTCTGTCACAGATGAAGTAAACTTCCCTATATTTATCATTCTGTCATGGATGAAGTAAACTTCCCTAAATTTATCATTCTGTCATGGATGAAGTAAACTTCCCTAGTTATCATTCTGTCATGGATGAAGTAAACTTCCCTAAATTTATCATTCTGTTATGGATGAAGTAAACTTCCCTAAATTTATCATTCTGTCATGGATGAAGTAAACTTCCCTATATTTATCATTCTGTCACGGATGAAGTAAACTTCCCTAGTTATCATTCTGTCACGGATGAAGTAAACTTCCCTATATTTATCATTCTGTCACGGATGAAGTAAACTTCCCTAGTTATCATTCTGTCACGGATGAAGTAAACTTCCCTAGTTATCATTCTGTCACAGATGAAGTAAACTTCCCTATATTTATCATTCTGTCATGGATGAAGTAAACTTCCCTATATTTATCATTCTGTCACGGATGAAGTAAACTTCCCTAGTTATCATTCTGTCATGGATGAAGTAAACTTCCCTAGTTATCATTCTGTCACAGATGAAGTAAACTTCCCTAGTTATCATTCTGTCATGGATGAAGTAAACTTCCCTATATTTATCATTCTGTCACGGATGAAGTAAACTTCCCTAGTTATCATTCTGTCATGGATGAAGTAAACTTCCCTAGTTATCATTCTGTCACGGATGAAGTAAACTTCCCTAGTTATCATTCTGTCATGGATGAAGTAAACTTCCCTAGTTATCATTCTGTCACAGATGAAGTAAACTTCCCTAGTTATCATTCTGTCATGGATGAAGTAAACTTCCCTATATTTATCATTCTGTCACGGATGAAGTAAACTTCCCTAGTTATCATTCTGTCACGGATGAAGTAAACTTCCCTATATTTATCATTCTGTCACGGATGAAGTAAACTTCCCTATATTTATCATTCTATCACGGATGAAGTAAACTTCCCTAGTTATCATTCTGTCACAGATGAAGTAAACTTCCCTAGTTATCATTCTGTCACAGATGAAGTAAACTTCCCTATATTTATCATTCTGTCATGGATGAAGTAAACTTCCCTATATTTATCATTCTGTCACGGATGAAGTAAACTTCCCTAGTTATCATTCTGTCACGGATGAAGTAAACTTCCCTAAATTTATCATTCTGTCACGGATGAAGTAAACTTCCCTAGTTATCATTCTGTCACAGATGAAGTAAACTTCCCTAGTTATCATTCTGTCACAGATGAAGTAAACTTCCCTAGTTATCATTCTGTCACAGATGAAGTAAACTTCCCTATATTTATCATTCTGTCATGGATGAAGTAAACTTCCCTATATTTATCATTCTGTCATGGATGAAGTAAACTTCCCTAGTTATCATTCTGTCATGGATGAAGTAAACTTCCCTATATTTATCATTCTGTCACGGATGAAGTAAACTTCCCTAAATTTATCATTCTGTCACGGATGAAGTAAACTTCCCTATATTTATCATTCTGTCACGGATGAAGTAAACTTCCCTAGTTATCATTCTGTCACGGATGAAGTAAACTTCCCTAGTTATCATTCTGTCACGGATGAAGTAAACTTCTCTATATTTATCATTCTGTCACGGATGAAGTAAACTTCCCTATATTTATCATTCTGTCACGGATGAAGTAAACTTCCCTATATTTATCATTCTGTCACGGATGAAGTAAACTTCCCTATATTTATCATTCTGTCACGGATGAAGTAAACTTCCCTATATTTATCATTCTGTCACAGATGAAGTAAACTTCCCTAGTTATCATTCTGTCACAGATGAAGTAAACTTCCTGTACTTATCATTCCATTTACCTACATAGCAGGACTTCTCTATTAAATCAGTCCCTGCCACCAAAGCTATACTAGGTGTGCACAGAATCAACTGCAAGTCATCAGCATTCATAAAAATCTGGCAGTCAACTGATTGGATGAGAATAAATGCTAAATGAAATAGGTTCTGTTTTGTTCTGACCGCTGTACTGATTGGTAAGTGTATGTCAGACACCTGATTACAGTTTATAACCTGATGTTGGTCAATTCAGATTTGATGTCATTTATGTGAGCGAGGCAAGTATTTATAACTTGGGGATTTCAAAATTTAGAATGGTATCAAATATAGGGCAATGACTGCAGAGGTAGTAATTGAATACTACCAGAGTACACTCCGTTATGGATGAAGTAAACATTCCTATATTTATCATTCTATCATGGATGAAGTAAAACATAAAGAGAATAAATCGTCTGTGTAAAGATAATATTATGTAATTACACCCAAAACCTCTATATCTAAAATGTGAATCCCTAACCTGAAAGTGACATACCCCACTCCAAAAAATAAAATATATCATAATAAGTAAGTAAGTAAATGATAAAGTATAAATAGATAAATAGATAAATAAATAAATAAATAAATAAATAAATAAATGAATGAATGAATGAATGAATGAATGAATGAATGAATGAATGAATGAATAAATAAATAAATAAATAAATAAATAAATAAATAAATAAATAAATAAATAAATAAATAAATAAATAAATAAATAAATAAATAAATAAATAAATAAATAAATAAATAAATAAATAAATAAATAAATAAATAAATAAATAAATAAATAAATAAATAAATAAATAAATAAATAAATAAATAAATAAATAAATAAATAAATAAATAAAATAAATAATAAATAAATATATAAATGAATAAATGAATAAATGAATAAATGAATAAATGAATAAATAAATAAATAAATAAATAAATAAATAAATAAATAAATAAATAAATAAATAAATAAATAAATAAATAAAAAAATAAATGAATGAATGAATGAATGAATGAATGAATGAATGAATGAATGAATGAATGAATGAATGAATGAATGAATGAATGAATGAATGAATGAATGAATGAATGAATGAATGAATGAATGAATGAATGAATGAATGAATGAATGAATGAATGAATGAATGAATGAATGAATGAATGAATGAATGAATGAATGAATGAATGAATGAATGAATGAATGAATGAATGAATGAATGAATGAATGAATGAATGAATGAATGAATGAATGAATGAATGAATGAATGAATGAATGAATGAATGAATGAATGAATGAATGAATGAATGAATGAATGAATGAATGAATGAATGAATGAATGAATGAATGAATGAATGAATGAATAAATAAATAAATAAATAAATAAATAAATAAATAAATAAATAAATAAATAAATAAATAAATAAATAAATAAATAAATAAATAAATAAATAAATAAATAAATAAATAAATAAATAAATAAATAAATAAATAAATAAATAAATAAATAAATAAATAAATAAATAAATAAATAAATAAATAAATAAATAAATAAATAAATAAATAAATAAATAAATAAATAAATAAATAAATAAATAAATAAATAAATAAATAAATAAATAAATAAATAAATAAATAAATAAATAAATAAATAAATAAATAAATAAATAAATAAATAAATAAATAATGCTTACTCGGCAGATCCCAGACAATGGGCAGCTGTCACTACCCAGTTCTCACTCAGGATACTGCATCCACAGTTATGACTGCCGAAAAATTTGAGAGCGCACTACAGAAAAGAAATAACAAATATATACATGTTCCTTGCCTTTTTGTTTTAATTAGATTTAGACTTCACAGATATTATTCAAATGGCTGGAAAATGTTACATAAATCCTGCTCTATAAATTATTTGTTCCTGTTGATTGCAATATTGGTGTAATTGAATTAAGCATTTTTTTCTCAATATTGTCGCCAAAAACTGAACTTCAATATATAATTCTGTTTGGTGAGATATTTTCCCATTTAGTGCTAATTTTGACTTCCCGAGATAAGTCTGCACCAATATTTTCTTATCATAGTCAAGACAATAGTGTGAGACAATGGCAATTATGTCAACACATTATTAGCAATAGCGGGAAATTGTAATCACCACGCGTCTACATGTCATCATCGTATAAATGGCTTTCTCAGAATAAATAATAGAGACAAATCATTTATAGATGAGAAAAATATAAATGTTCAAATTTACTGGCAACAGGATTATTTGGAAAAGGCGCAGATAGTAGAGTATATAGCATAAAGGTATATCACCTGATGTGGAAACTGTCCTGGAGTGGCTTCAGTTCCATCAACAATGCGGCTCCTAGCCAGGGCTTGGCTGCAGGCAATAGCAAAGATCACGGCAAACAACATCTTGATACAGAATGACCAGTTCCAAGTGTAATATTCCTAGCGACTCATGGCATATAAATACTAAATTGTTTGAGGGAAAAGTTTCATTCATAAACACCTGTTTTTTGGGACATATCTGGACACAATGCTAAAATTGTTGAACATGTGGATTTTTTCACTTATAATCTCTATTAGAGATCCAATGTCCTGACAAATGATACTAAAACCACTGTTAGCGTGAGAAAGTAGCAGTGAAAGATTAAACCAAGAATAAGGTTCACTTTGCAAAGAATTTTGTACGCATTCGCCTTTCAATCAATATTTATGCATTGCATCTCAACCCTGTTAATGCACTTTTTGAGATCTACTTCTTGCAAGAATACAACACATACAGGTGAGAAAGACGTTAACCTGTTAAACAATCAATGATTGAAATACCCAAATAAATATATATTTTATGATGTTAGCAACTGTTGCAAAAAACAGGTCCGAAAGAGATAATGCATGAAATTTAGAATAATTTACGGTAACCGAAGTATAAAGATGATAATGTTTACTGCTCATCCCAAAGCTAAATAGATTCCTAAATTCATGTTTTTTAATCCCTAAATTTTCTTTTTTGTTTCAGATCACAAATAATCTAATCGGCAGACACCAAATACCAGCATATTGGTTGAAATTTGTGACAACATTTTATTGCCAAATTTACTTGACAATAAGCATGAGGCCTAATTTGTATTTAAGATAAGTTATATACAATTGTCGTATAAACTGAAAAGCAGAACGCGAACCCCAAAAACTTGAATCGGGCATAAGTCAATGGGAAAAACCCTTAAATATTGTGGGTTTTATTTGAGTAATATGCGTATCAGAACATATAGATTTGGAATGTATTTTCTAAATGCAGAAAAAAATTAGAGATGAGATATTCATATTTGGGTTTTATTTGAGTGACATGCATATCAGAACATCTAAAATTAAATAGTCGTTTTGCCAACGTAGAAAATGGGAAAAATAGTTAATTTGTCCAGAAAACAAATATGAAATCATCATATTCGGATTTTATTTGAGCTCAGACAAGCAAAAACTGTAACATGGAGGCAATTTCAAGATTTTAAACTTCAAGGATATTGGTCATAAGGCCATCCTTGAGCATTTATGGCAATATCCGATACAATGTAATATGTTTAGCAAGTATGTCTGACCCGCAATTAAGATTTGTATTAAAAAAAACACAAATAGTTCCAAATGTTTTAGCATTAGCTTGTGTCTCAACAACACCCATTCTTGTAAGTATTCCACCAGATTGACATATTACTAGTCCAAAACAATAATATTCAAGATTTTAAAAATGGAATTCAACTTATTACCAGTCAAAAGATTAAATCACACTTTTCCATTGCTTTGTAATCCTTGGTTTGCTAGAGCTGAAAAACGGTGGTGAGGGATTGGATACTGCGATTACTTTTAAAGCATGCATTACCAGAATCCTGACTATAAATATTTATGAAAACATCATAAAACTATTACTGGTAAAAATATTAGGGTGTGGGGGTCTTCTCTTTGGTTTGATGAAAACTTGGCTGCCGTAAAAAAGTAAAAAGAAGCTTAGAGAGAAAAATGAAGAGGTCAAAATGTGATGCCTTTCCCTACAACGGAAAATTATAATGCTTTGACAGATGATTTCAATAATTTCTTTATTGGAAAACATGATAAGATTAGATGTGACCTTGATAACATGGCTATTGAGGCAGATAATTTCAAGATCAAAGTGGACTAAATTTGACCTATTGACCTTGAGGCAAATACGCGAGCTTGTTAAGACCTTAGCCAATAAATCCCTCGAGCTTGATCCAATTCCTACTTGGCTGTTAAATGAATGTCTCAAAGTATTTTTACCTATAATCAATAATAATAATAAATTTTATATAGCGCTGTTACTAGATAAATCTGTTCATAGCGCTGAATTCAGAACATGTTTTCTGAATAAATGTGTTTTCAGCCTACTCTTAAGAGATTCAACTAAGGGACTAGTTCTAATGTGTCTAGGGAGAGCGTTCCATAACTTAAGGCCAATGGATGAGAAAGCTCAATCACCCACAGTCTTTTTCCTGGTATTGGGAACGCAAAGGTTGGTGCCATCATTAGATCGTAGGCCCCTGTCACCTTGTTTTACTAGTAATAGATCACGCAGGTAAGGCGGTGCCTCACCATTAAGTGCCTTCCAAGTTATAAGAAGAATTTTAAATTCAATTCTGGCGTGCACTGGTAGCCAGTGTAATTCTCTTAGTTAATCAGATATATGATCAAACTTTCTCATCTTTCCTATCACACGGGCTGCAGAGTTCTGTAAGTATTGCAACTTTTTAATGTGTGAGTTTGGTAGACCCGCAAGTAGACTGTTACTATAGTCTAGAGTAGACGTGACAAAGGCATGTCAGGGTGGTAGCAGTTTTCTCATCGAGACAATGTCTAATTGCAGACAGATTTTGAATATGGTAGTACCCTTTTTTGCAGAGTTTTAAAATTTTTGCTTTCATGTCCATCTTGGAGTCAAAGGTGACCCCAAGGTCAACCACTGATTCAGAGGGTGAGATGTCAGAGTCCCCCACCCTGATAGGTACTGTTGTGTTGGCACTAAGTTTATCATATCTGTCAGAGCATACAAGCATCTCAGTCTTACCATCAATAAATTCCATCTTGTTAGACATAAGAATAGCTCTGAATTCCTTCACACATTGTTCCAGGTTCTGCATGCTGATATTAGTATTACATGAGGAGGTGTGATCAACAGGAATGTAAATCTGTGTGTTGTCAGTGTAGATGTGATAATTAAGGTTGTACTTAGACAGGATGTCAGCCAGAGAGGACATGTAAATAGTGAAAAGCATGGGGCAAAGGACTGAGCCTTGAGGGACTCCATACTTAATTGGTTTAAGGGTCGACCTTTGGGTCCCCACTTTGACATATTGTTTTCTATTCAAGAGATATGATCTAATCCATTCAAGGGCTGGACCAGTGACATTACAACGTGATTCCAGCCTTTTGATTAGTAAATGATGGTCAATAGTGTCAAAAGCAGCAGAGAAGTCTAGTAAGAGTAGAATCACTGACCTTTTTCTGTCCATTTATAACATTTACATGTCACTGGCATGGGAGCCACCCTGAGACTTTAACATTAAAATTTACAGTTTGACATATGATACCATTTTTCCAGACTCCAATGTCTTTAGTATTCATTGAAATGGATATACCAAAAATAGAAATTAAAGTTCAATACTATTGTGACGTGTGAGATTTGGCAAAAGTACAACATAAAAAACAATGATAATAGAAGTATTGATAAATGACAGAAAGATATAACGTGACACAATTATGAATAGTTGTAGATTATTACAACTGCAATAAGCAATTACAATAAGAATTCAGTGATTTTGCATTGATAAGTATGAATAGCATGTACCTTTACATCAATTCATGAGATATTAGTGAAGAGTTCTTACATTACATATGCATGATACATGAGGTCACATATAATTCAGTTATGTTATGCAGAATGGTGGTATAGAGACATTTCATTGTGAAAGATTTTATTTTACATTTTAAGTGAAGTAGTTAGTCAATTATTCAAATTTGCTGTTGTGGTGAGACAAACAAGCTAATAATCATCTGGAGCAGATATAGCAGTTCACAATAGTGTAGTCAATTTTGTATGAATTAACAGTATTCATTTTGATAAAGTTGGCAAAACCTTGTATTGAGTGTGTACCTATTTTATCTAATATACATGCAGGTGTCTCATTAACTGTTTTTGGTAGTTTGTATCTGGTACTATTTTTGGCATATTTATGTTTTGCTTTTGGAATACGAATTTGATTTTGAGATCTTGTGGGGTAATTATGTATTTCTCTGTTGTGCTGCAGTGGCAAGTTTTGTAGATAATGTGGTAATTGATCATTTTTGAACTTATGATAAAACTTAAGCTCTTGAAGTCTTAGAATGTCATTGACAGTTTTAAGCTCTTAAATATTGGTTCTGTATGGGCATTGTATTTACTTATGGTTAATTTGCGCACACATTTCTTCTGGAGTTTGGCAATTCGCTCACAGTGATATTCCCATACTAGTATTCCAAAATTTAAATGTGACAGTATAAGAGAGCTATAAATTTGAACTTTGGTTTTTAGTATTGTTTGTTTGTTTGGGGTTTTACATCACTTTTAACTGACCGTACGGCTTTTCAGGGGTACTGGACCCCCCTCTTTAAACTTTACAAAAAGTAAGGTATAGTAGGATTTTTTGGTTTGTCTCATACTTTTCTTCAGGATACTGTTGTATGCTTGAAGGATGGCTTTGTTAGTAATATAGTATATGGAGTTAGGATCTGATAATTTGCACTCCTTATGGAGTTCATCTCTCCTTTGTATTGACTTAATTATTCCTAGTGTTATCCATTTTGTCTTTTTATGTATGTATTTAAGAATTTTCTCTGGAATATGTGTGTTTTTGGCATCTTGAATTACTCTATGAAGAAGGATGTAGTTTATGTTTGGATCTGTGCTTAAGTGTCTTTCAAGATTATGTATTTCAGGGGAGCACAATATTTTACTTTAAATCAGGCTTAACTATGTTTAGTTATCTTAATATAACTTGCTTACAGAGGATCTAAAGGTAATATCATTTAGTACAGTAAAATATGGTTGGTGATCTAATATTGTTTAGTGTGGAATGTGGAGTTTGTCTTGTTGATAATTGTATTGTTCCAGTTAATGAACTTTACTAATGTTTACCAATATCAGCTGATGGCTTGTCGAGAGTACAGTTCAAAAATTGTAGCAATGATTTTAATAATGTAACAAATATATATATCAAATATATACCATATATTACAATATATTTTACAAATGTAAACATATGTTAGTATCTGAGTGTTTAAGAGGGGGTATTAATACATTTGAAAATATAAAGCAATGGTTCCGTAATTTTATGTATATGATTTACTTTGAAGCAAACCTATTCCTGAGCTTAACAAGGACTTTGCCAAGCTCATTGTCACCGTTCCAGAGGGTGTCATCTTGAATTTTGGTACGGTCTCTCATGGGTATCCCACATCCCCAGAATCTGTTAGTGCTCAATTCAACAAGTTCCTTGTCACCTGTGTTCAGTAGGAATTCCATGAGATGTTGGTTTTGAGTGAATATGATCCCAACTAGAGGTTTGACAAGTGATGGATTTAATGTCTTCTCTAATGGATTCTATATCCATGTCCTTATAATTCCTGTAACTAATTGATTTTTGGGGAACTTAGGAGGATAGATATCCAGGCTCAAGGGGATCATTTTATGATCAGATATGTATACATCAAATATGTGCCCACGAAACCATGATACAGGCAAGATATCTCACTAAAATCTACAAAAATACCCTTACCATGGTTATTGTGCTTTGCTGAAAGTACTGCCTGTAACAGGCCATCATAATTTTGGAAATCTGATATGTTGACATAGTTTACTACAAATTTAGGAAAAAAATTGAATAATGAACTGTGAATATTTTATGAAAGCTGATGATGATATGTTTATTAACATATTCCCTCTCGTTGAATATCTGCATATAGGTGTTAGTGGAAATATTCTGCAAAATATGCTTCTTGGTCATTGCTATGAATGTGGACATGTTCACAGGGAACCAACTAGCAAATATTCAATGTGTTCTTGTCTCAATGCTTTCTCTCTTGACAGATCTTCATCTTTCCCAAGGAGAAACACACTTATTACTTGACCATAGTCGGTTATTGCAGACTTTCCCCATGTTTTTCTTATAGTGTCCCTGATATGATTATAGTCATGGACGGATGTAATGACCATCAAAAGAAATGCCTTGCGTTGACATTTGCGTCGAGGAGACAGCAGATTGGAATATGTGTAATTGAGGCAGAATGGGTTCTTGTTCTGGAAATGAATGCAGTCATAGTGCAGAGGCGACCACACTCTTGATATCTCACCCCTGGATTGCGTCACCTCAGAATGCTGAATGAGTTGTGATATTTGTTGAATGTTTACCTCCTGGAGCTGATGTCTCATTATGTGTTAGGTTATAAGTATTTCCTTTGCTCTCATCTCATCAGAATTATGTCTCACTGGTGAATTTCTAATATACACTCCAAGAGCTGTATAATGGCTGTTGTTTTGTGATGTCAATCATCTTGTACTTCAGTCTGACACCAGGAAGTGTTGCTGATGTATATAGTTTGAAGTATAAACAAGTGTAGCTGTCACTATTAATGAAAAAGCAAATATTTGACGAGAGAACATCATTTTAATTCTTTCCATCATCGGATTAGAGAAATATTGTGAATAATAGCATGAGCTGACTGCTGAAGTTGCCTCTCTCCGGGCTGACAAGGTGCAGTTGACTGACGACAAGAAGGTTCTGCTGGCCGAGCTTGTCATGGTACAATGGCACTCCATTCGAGTGCCGTGACTATTACAAAACTCACATGTTGGGTTCAAACTGCACTGAATGCAATGCTTTATTTTGATTGGTCAATATAATTCTAGCAGTGCCACCTAGTGGCGGATTCATGTTTGGTGGCTACCAGGGGGCAGCACAGTACAGTCTGTGACATCTTCCCTTTTACAAAAAATAAAGTTTTTTTTTTTTTTTTTTAAACTTTGTAAACTTCTCTAGAACTGTAACACACAAATTTTCTCTCAGTTGCAAATTGCTTATCTGGTGAAAAAATTAAAATTAAATGTCTTTCTATCTCTCTTTTCACATTATTGGCAAAATGCAAATATACAAAATTAGCTGTCCATTTAAATTCACAATAATTAACTGTCTTTGGGTGCATTTCAAAATTAACAAAACATGTTGGAGACCAGAGGTTCCAGAACTTGGTCTAACCGTTGGAGTTTGGTTCTCAGTACCGCACCCATACTGGTTTCATGAGTTCACTTGGGAACATAGTCACTTAGATAGGCTGGTTGCCTAGTCACCCTGCCACTGGTTCTGATGGGCTGTGCTGTCGGAGCTACATCTGTGGGCTGAGTAGCTGGTGGCACAGCTGGTGGCATAGCTGGTGGCGGTGCTGGAACTGGTGTGCTTGGCTGCACATCTGGAACTGGCACTGGGACATGTGTGGCATACATGTCATCATACTGTGGTTGTATGGTTGGTGGTGGCTCTACTGTCTTCATCAAATGGCGACGATTCCTGCGATACATCTGTCCATTCTGACTTGTGACAATGTATGATCTGGGAGAATCATGTTTCTCAGACACAATTGCTGGCTCCCATGCTCGGCCACGCTGGATCCTTACATTGTCTCCAACCTTCAACTTTGGCAAAGGCTTTGCTCCTTTGTCATAGTGTTTCTTGTATGTTTCTTGCCGATTCTTGAGAATCTCACTCACATCTGGAGCTATCTGTGGTTCCAGTAGAGATGCATGTACAGGCAGATTACCTCTCAACCTCCGACTCATGAGCATATGAGCTGGTGAGTATTGCATACCCACTGGTGGAGTGTTGCGGTAATCCATCAGAGCTAGATACATATCTTTGCCTTCCTGTTCTGCTTTTCTCATCATTTGCTTCACTGTTTTCACAAAAATTTCACTCTGTCCATGGCTCTGTGCATATGTAGGACTTGATGTGATGATCTCAAAATCCCATTCTTTTGCAAATTTGTGCATTTCTACACTTGCAAATGGCATGTTGTCAGCTACTACTGTCAGTGGAATGCCATGGCGTGCAAACACTTCTTTGCAGCAGACAACTACTCCCTTTGCTATTTTGGATTTGAGCTTCATGACTTCTGGGTACTTTGATCTATAGTCCACTATGATCAAATAATCAGATCCTCCAAAAGTCATAATATCCATACCAACTTTTGACCATGGCAGCTCTGGTATCTCATGAGGCATAAGTGGTTCCTTGATGTTCTTTGGCTTGTATCTGTTGCATGTGCTACATCTGGAGACTATGTCCTCAACATCTCGACCTATACCAGGCCAATACATCACGGAGCGGGCT
This sequence comes from Amphiduros pacificus, assembly GCA_949316495.1. Taxonomy (NCBI): domain Eukaryota; kingdom Metazoa; phylum Annelida; class Polychaeta; order Phyllodocida; family Hesionidae; genus Amphiduros; species Amphiduros pacificus. The sequence goes on from OX439011.1 coordinate 20,427,514, forward strand.
CTCACTTTGCACTTTTCCATGCCTTGGTGTGACTCATGTACTTTCTGGAGCATCACACTTCTCATGGATTGTGGAATGAGCAGTCTTTCTCCTACAAACAGCAAACCATCTATCTCATGTATCTCATCTCGGATAGGCCAATATGCTCTCAGAGCTGATTGCACATTTCTGATGTGACTGGGCCAGCCAGCCACTAGGATTTGCTTCAGCTCCTGGAGAGATTCATCATTGTTCACTGCTTGCTGTATTTCAGCCAATCTTGCCTCACTCATGGGCAAGTTTGCTACAAGGCTGTGTACTCTCAGCTCCATTTCCTTATCTTGCTGTGTTTCCTGAGTACTGTTTTCTGAAGGCTCATATGCTCTGCTCAGTGTGTCAGCTATGTAGAGTTCTTTTCCTGGAACCCATTTCACATCTAGGCTGTACTTCAATAGCTGTAACAACATGAGCTGTAGTCTTGGAGATGCCTTGTGTAGAGGTTTCCTGGTAATGGCTTCCAATGGCTTGTGATCTGAATGCACCGTCACATGCCGACCATATATGTACTGGTTGAACTTCTCTGTAGCAAAGACTATGGCTTTTAACTATTTTTCTATTTGAGCATAGTTTTTTTCTGCTTTAGTCAAGGCACGTGAAGCATATGCCAGTGGTTGTCCTTCCTGGAGAAGGGTCGCTCCAAGACCTTGGGACGAAGCATCACACTGTATCACGAGCTCTTTGGCTGGCTCAAACAGCTTCAATACTGGTTTACTGGACAATGCCTTCTTCACTTTCTCCAGAGCTTCAGCATGCTCAGTTTTCCACTGCATTGGTTCAGACTTTACACCAACTTTTGACATCTTCTCTTTCAGAAGCTCTGCCTTGAGCAGCTCTTGAAGTGGTGCTAGCAATGCAGATTTGTTTGGTATGAATTGGGACAGGTAGTTTATCATACCCAGTAGGCGATGTAGATCTTCTGTACATTTTGGATCTGGAATGTTCACAATTGCTCTCACTTTCTGTGGGTCTGGCTTCAGTCCTGTGGCACCGACAAGACCACCCATAAAGCCTACCTCTGGTACTTTGAACTGCAATTTCACAGGATTAAATCCTACATTGTTCTCCTTTGCTCTGACCATCACTTTCCTAATGATCTGGTCATGATCCTCATCATTATCACCGCCCACGATCATATCATCTGAGATCATGTGCACTCCTGGAATATCTCCAAACACTTGGTAGTTCCGCTTCTGCAGGATCTCGGATGCAGAACAGACGCCAAATGGTAAAACTCGGAAACAATAACGTCCGAATGGTGTGTTGAATGTGGTCAGCTCAGCGCCCTCATCATCCAGTTGGACTTGCCAGTATGCTTCCTTTTGATCCAGAATTGTAAACACAGACTTTCCTCCAAGTTGACTTACAACTTCTTCAGTAGTTGGAATGTGGAATTGCTCCCTTTTAATTGCTTTTTTTAAATCCTTTGGATCCAAGCATACTCTTAGGGTGCCATCTTTCTTTTCCACTATCACCAAGCTAACCCAGTCAGTGGGCTTGTCAACTTTTGAGATCATGCCAGCCTTCTCCATGCTGTCAAGCTTGTCTTTGACCTTATCATGCAAACTGTGTGGAACTCTTCTTGGTGCATGTATGACAGGCTTCACACTGGGATCTAGTTCAATGTGGTATGGCTGGGAAAACTTGCCTCGACCCTGGAACACACTTGGATACTCTGCTAACAGTTTCTCCTTGGTTAGCGGCTTGTTCACAAGATTTATTTCATGATCAAGGGTTTCATCTCCTTTTTTCACCAAACCAAGCTCATTACATGCTCTCAGTCCTAGTATTGGTGGACTGCAGACATCTGCCACATAGAACTCATAGACTCCTGATTTCTTGTTCTCCCCTATCATCACACTGCACTCTAGCTTGATCTTGCCAAGATGGGCTACTGACTGTCCTCCATATGCAGTCAGCCTTGTGTTTGTCTTCATAATTGGTGGTTTCTCCCTTAGCATTTTGTAAGTTTTGAGAGGAATCACATTTGTAGTAGCTCCTGTGTCAAGTTTTACTTGCATTCTGCTACTTTTCTTCTTGTACTCTACTTTCACTGTGTGCATCCATACATTTGGATCAAAGTCACCTGTGATATTTTCAACTATCTCCATGGGCTGCTCATACAGAGTGTCAATGTAGAAATATTCATCTTCTTCCACTGTGTGGACTTGCCTTTTACTTTTACACATAGAGGCAAAATGATTCTTTCCTGAGCACTTATGGCATGTCTTACCATATGCTGGACATTGGCGATAACCATGGATTGTGCCACATCTGCCACACGGCCCGGATTTCTTTCTTTTCCCATGTGACTTGCTACTGTAGTGACTTTGACTACTTTGACTGGAGTGACCATAAGTCTGGCTCTTATCTCTGCCGCCGGTCTGTCGGAATTTGACGGGGTCACGTGTGCGATTCAGGGCATGCACCGAGTCAGTGCTGGTCTTGGACTTGGGGGTCATCTGCTCTAAGTCCTTTTTGGAACCTTCTAGCATCCTGATTTTAGTGATCACTGTCTGCAAATCACTGTTCCCAAATTCACCCATCACCTTCAATTTCACATTGTTGTCTTTCAGATCAAAGAATAGCTTATCTCTGATCATTCCGTCTTCCTCTAGAAATTTGCAGTATTTCGCCTTGGTCCTCAATACTGTTAAGTACTGTTCAAATGTTTGCCCTTCAGGTCTTTCATAGGTCGAAAATTGCCCTCTGAGTGTCATTTGGGGGTCCCTTTTCTGACAATATTCATCAAACTTTTTAATAACCAAATCATAATCTGTATTACTTTCAGCTGGCCTTGCATTATCTCCTTCCCCTTCTGCTGGGCGAAATGTCAGGTTGTTATAGACTTTAACCCCTTCTGGTCCCATTATGTTGAGTAAGGATGATACCTTCAGAGCCCCAGGTTTAGCATCATACTCTATTGCTGAGAGGAAAAAACTGAACTGTTGTTTCCAGGTTTTCCATGTCTGGGACAGGTTGGGAGAGTTAAAATCAAGTTCTGATGGGGGTCTAAATCCTAGGGATGCCATCTCACCTGTTTATCTGTATAGATTGACAGATACAAAGAAGTATTTCTTCAATTTGGCTCCACTTCTGACACCATATTACAAAACTCACATGTTGGGTTCAAACTGCACTGAATGCAATGCTTTATTTTGATTGGTCAATATAATTCTAGCAGTGCCACCTAGTGGCGGATTCATGTTTGGTGGCTACCAGGGGGCAGCACAGTACAGTCTGTGACAGTGACTCCCTAAACCATCCGAAGAAGATGACTCGATCTTGGACGTTTCCATGGGTGACAAACCCAAGTTTGCTAGTGTGCCTTCCTAAGGATGGAAAACAGGAGGAAATCTCTAAGGGTTTATCCCGTACAGACGTCAATATAAAGTCCACTGCAGAAGTGTTGCACCTTTCCACACGCTCGGATCGGGTCCCGGCGGCCGATAGCTGCTGGATAACACTATTATCGCTCTATTGATCTCAACCATCAACTCTGTGGTCATCCCGGGAAAGGTCGAGCCGACGCCTATGCCAAAGTCTACCATCCTCCAATCTGTTGAAGAGAATCCTGCTCGCCCATTGCTTCTACGTCATCTACACAAACCTCCTACAACTCTACACGCTCTGCACCCAGGATTAAGAACAATGAACTCTTTGAACTCTAAATTTGTGGCAGGCAGATTAGTTGGGAAAGGAGGTAATACATTCGTATTGTTAGAAAATCCACCAGAGCTGAAATTGAGGTGGACCAAAAGAAACTTGATGATGGGACTGTCTTAAATGTTATCACTCTCTGGTTCTCATGAAGCCGTTCGTAAAGCGAAGGCTAAGATACGTAAGATAATGCTATCTGAAAAGTGACATTTTCGGCCGGTGCCGTGGATTGAACAAGTTATGAAAGAATATGTTTTTGCAAATGAATATTTAACTATTGATTTGTGTGTGTTTGTACATATCTAACCACGTGTAAACAACCTGACAATGACAATCCAGTTTTTGGCTTGCCACATAATGGGTTCAAATCACACGTGCGGGAAAATATTTCACAGTTCACAGTTCACAGTTCATTTTTCAAATTTTTTTCAGAAAATATGACTTTGCGTTACATTTTAATGCTTCAATTCTTTTCAAATTTTCAGGGATTACTACCAGGGGATATATATATTGCCACAAAAAATCCCAATGCAAAAAAAATAATTTAAAGGTGCAAAAAAAAATGTTGAAATTGGACTTTGAAAAAAAAACCAATATTATATATTCTACAGTTAAAAATAATTATGAGAGCTGTTTCAATGGTGGTGTCCTTTATAGGGATTCATCTATAGGGTCCCTAGTATCTTCCAGAATTTTTCACTAATTGAGCAATTTTTTTAAGGGGTTGAATTAGGAGGTCAAACATTACAAAAAATGAAAAAATTCAGTTTTTTTACACAACGATTTTTTTTATATGAGGGTCAATTCAATGTTGTTTTTCTTTTTAGGGAACCATCTATAGGGTACCAAGTACCTCCCTGAATTTTTCACTAATTAAGCAATTTTTTTAAGGTGTTGAATTAGGAGGTCAAACTTGGTAAAAATGAAAACTCTCATAATTTTAATGGTTTTTTATACCACGATTTATTTATATGAGGGTCATTTCAATGTTGTTTTCCATTTCAGGGAACCATCTATAGGGTACCAAGTACCTCCCTGATTTTTTCACTAATTGAGCAATTTTTTTAAGGGGTTGAATTAGGAGGTCAAACTTGGAAAAAAATGAAAAACTCTCATAATTTTAGTGTTTTTTTACACAACGATTTTTTTATATGAGGGTCATTTCAATGTTGTTTTTCTTTTTAGGGAACCATCTATAGGGTACCAAGTACCTCCCTGAATTTTTCACCAATTGAGCAATTTGTTTAAGGGGTTGAATTAGGAGTTCAAACTTGAAAAAAATTGAAAACTTTCATGATTTTAATGGATTTTTGCACAACGATTTTTTTTATATGAGGGTCAGTTCAATGTTGTTTTCCTTTTCAGGGAACCATCTTTAGGGTACCAAATACCTCCCCGAATTTTTCACTAATTGAGCAATATTTTTAAGGGGTTAAATTAGGAGGTCAAACCTGGAAAAAAATGAAAAATTCTCATGATTTTAATGGTTTTTTACACAACGATTTTTTTTATATGAGGGTCATTTCAATGTGGTTTTCCTTTTCAGGGAACCATCTATAGGGTACCAAGTACCTCCCTGAATTTTTCACTAATTGAGCAATTTTTTTAAGGGGTTGAATTAGGAGGTCAAACCTGGAAAAAAATGAAAAATTCTCATGATTTTAATGGATTTTTGCACAACGATTTTTTATATGAGGGTCATTTCAATATGGTTTTCCTTTTCAGGGAACCATCTATAGGGTATCAAGTACCTCTCTAAATTTTTCACTAATTGAGCAATTTTTTTAAGGGGTTGAATTAGGAGGTCAAACTTTGAAAAAAATTAAAAATTCTCATGATTTTAATGGATTTTTGCACAACGATTTTTTTATATGAGGGTCATTTCAATGTGGTTTTCCTTTTCAGGGAACCATCTATAGGGTACCAAGTACCTCCCTGAATTTTTCACTAATTGAGCAATTTTTTTAAGGGGTTGAATTAGGAGGTCAAACCTGGAAAAAAATGAAAAATTCTCATGATTTTGATTGAATTTTGGACAACGATTTTTTTATATGAGGGTCATTTCAATGTTGTTTTCCTTTTCAGGGAACCATCTATAGGGTACCAAGTACCTCCCTGAATTTTTCACTAATTGAGCAATTTTTTTAAGGGGTTGAATTAGGAGGTCAAACTTTATATGAGGGTCATTTCAATATGGTTTTCCTTTTCAGGGAACCACGTATAGGGTACCAAGTACCTCCCTGAATTTTTCACTAATTGAGCAATTTTTTTAAGGGGTTGAATTAGGAGGTCAAACTTGGAAAAAAATGAAAAATTCTCATGATTTTAATGGTTTTGTTACACAAAGATTTTTTTAAATGAGGGTGATTTCAATGTTGTATTCCTTTTCAGGGAACCATCTATAGGGTACCAAGTACCTCCCTGAATTTTTCACTAATTGAGCAATTTTTTTAAGGGGTTGAATTAGGAGGTCAAACCTGGAAAAAAATGAAAAATTCTCATGATTTTAATGTTTTTTTACACAACGATTTTTTTATATGAGGGTCATTTCAATGTTGTTTTCCATTTCAGGGAACCATCTATAGGGTACCAAGTACCTCCCTGGATTTTTCACTAATTGAGCAATTTTTTTAAGGGGTTGAACTAGGAGGTCAAACCTGGAAAAAAATGAAAAATTCTCCTGATTTTAATTGAAATTTGCAGAACGGTTTTTCTATATGAGGGTCATTTCAATGTTGTTTTCCTTTTCAGGGAACCATCTATAGGGTACCAAGTACCTCCCTGAATTTTTCACTAATTGAGCAATTTTTTTAAGGGGTTGAATTAGGATGTCAAACCTGGAAAAAAATGAAAAATTCTCCTGATTTTAATGGTTTTTTACACAACGATTTTTTATATGAGGGTCATTTCAATGTTGTTTACCTTTTCAGGGAACCATCTATAGGGTACCAAGTACCTCCCTGAATTTTTCATCAATTGAGCAATTTTTTTAAGGGGTTGAATTAGGAGGTCAAACTTGGAAAAAAATGAAAAGTTCTCATGATTTTAATGGTTTTTTACACAAAGATTTTTTTAAATGAGGGTCATTTCAATGTTGTATTCCTTTTCAGGGAACCATCTATAGGGTACCAAGTACCTCCCTGAATTTTTCACTAATTGAGCAATTTTTTTAAGGGGTTGAATTAGGAGGTCAAACCTGGAAAAAAATGAAAAATTCTCATGATTTTAATGTTTTTTTACACAACGATTTTTTTATATGAGGGTCATTTCAATGTTGTTTTCCATTTCAGGGAACCATCTATAGGGTACCAAGTACCTCCCTGGATTTTTCACTAATTGAGCAATTTTTTTAAGGGGTTGAACTAGGAGGTCAAACCTGGAAAAAAATGAAAAATTCTCATGATTTTAATTGAAATTTGCAGAACGGTTTTTCTATATGAGGGTCATTTCAATGTGGTTTTCCTTTTTAGGGTACCATCTATAGGGTACCAAGTACCTCCCTGAATTTTTCACTAATTGAGCAATTTTTTTAAGGGGTTGAATTAGGAGGTCAAACTTGGAAAAAAATGAAAACCCCTTAAAAAAATTGCTCATTAGTGAAAAATTCTCCTGATTTTAATGGTTTTTTGCACAACGATATTTTTATATGAGGGTCATTTCAATGTTGTATTCCTTTTCAGGGAACCATCTATAGGGTACCAAGTACCTCCGTTTCATTTTTTTCCAAGTTTGACCTCCTAATTCAACCCCTTACAAAAATTGCCCAATTAGTGAAAAATTCAGGGAGGTATTTGGTACCCTATAGATGGTTCCCTGAAACGGAAAACCGTATTGAAATGACCCTCATATAAAAAAATCGTTGTGCAAAAATCCATTAAAATCATGAAAGTTTTTCATTTTTTTCCAAGTTTGACCTCCTAATTCAACCCCTTAAAAAAATTGCTCAATTAGTGAAAAATTCAGGGAGGTACTTGGTACCCTATAGATGGTTCCCTGAAAAGGAAAACCATATTGAAATGACCCTCATATAAAAAAATCGTTGTGCAAAAATCCATTAAAATCATGAAAGTTTTTCATTTTTTTCCAAGTTTGACCTCTTAATTCAACCCCTTAAAAAAATTGCTCAATTAGTGAAAAATTCAGGGAGGTACTTGGTACACTATAGATGGTTCCCTAAAAAGGAAAACAACATTGAAATGACCCTCATATAAAAAAATTGTTGTGTAAACAAACTGATTTATTTCATTTTTTGTAATGTTTGACCTCCTAATTCAACCCCTTAAAAAAATTGCTCAATTAGTGAAAAATTCTGGAAGTTACTAGGGACCCTATAGATGAATCCCTATAAAGGACACCACCATTGAAACAGCTCTCATAATTATTTTTAACTGTGGAATATATAATATTGGGTTTTTTTTCAAAGTCAAATTTCAACATTTTTTTTTTAACCTTTAAATTATTTTTTTTGCATCGGGATTTTTTGTGGCAATATATATATCCCCTGGTAGTAATCCCTGAAAATTTGAAAAGAATTGAAGCATTGCGTCATATGTTTTTTTATTAAAATGTAACGCAAAGTCATATTTTCTGAAAAAAATGTGAAAAATGAACTGTGAACTGTGAACTGTGAAATATTTTCCCACACGTTCAAATCACACGACTTTTTACTTTGTAATAAACACCAACAAATCTTTAAATTGACCAATACACTCAGGTTTTTCAATTTCAACATCATCTCTCTTGCACATACTGATCAAATTTTCAAATCCAATCACTCAGTTCATTACCTACAATTTGAAAACTCCCACAAGCCTTTCCCTTCTAAACAAAAATACGTCCTTGACAGTATTGTTCCTGTATGTCACGACATGCCTCTCTCTTTACACAGTGCTGGTGTGTCACTCTCCACAACTTTGCAGGCGAAAATCCACAACCCACTTCACCTTTTTAATGTCCTAACAACTCTTAAACAAACTAAAGACAATATGACATTGTCAAACTCTCAAGCAGTAGTACAACACTACTTCTATACTATGTATACAAAAATATTCCAGTTAATTTACAATATTACCAGAAGCATAGGACATATTAAATGTCAGACAAGGGCATTACTTTAGTCTCCAACAATATTAAAGGTCTACACTCTAACCATAATAAAAGGCATAAAGTGTTCACCCATTTTCATAATATGAAAACCACGCCAATAATTATGTTACAAGAAACACACAGTACTCCAGAAACTGAAAAAATGTGGAAAGGTGAATGGGGTGGAGAGAGTAATGCTAGAGGTGTATGTATAATGCTAAAGAATGATTTGAACATAGAAATACATAATGAATACAAGGATGAAGAGGGTATAGTGTTAATACTTGAGGCTACAGTGCAAGATGTAAAACTAGTTATTGCCAATATTTATGGACCCAATTCAGATAAACCAGAATTTTTTGAGAAAGTGGTTGATATGTTAGATACAATTGATTGTGAATCAAAAATCATATGTGGAGATTTTAATTGTGTTTTGAACAACACTTTGGACAAGAAGGGTGGCCGAGCAGAACACAGCAACAAAAAAGCACTGTCCTTCATTAATTATTGGATTGATGAATTTGATCTACTTGATATCTGGCGTCATATGCATATAACAGAAAAAAAATACACCTATCACCAAATGAATCTATATCCTGTGTTCTCCAGAATTGACCTCATATTGGTGTCAATGGGACTGTGTGGCTTTGTAAATTCCACTGATATAAAACCAGCATATTGCACTGACCATTCAAAAGTGACAATATGTGTCTCTCTGCTCTCCCACCCTAGAGGCCCAGGCTTTTGGAAATTCAATGAATCTCTACTTAAAGTTTGTTTGTTTGGGGTTTTACATCACTTTCAACATTATTTCAGTCATTTTGTGATGAGACCTACTTGTAGCAGATATAGTGCTGCCTCACTGAATTGTCATATCGCAGGTCCTTGACATGACAATCCACCCGGTCACAGATATACAAGGACAACAGGTTAACCCTTTAGGCACGGGCCTCAGCTCATATGGGAAATTGTATCTTGAGTTCAATCGGCACGGCCGGGGTTCGAACCGACGACTTTTGGATCACCACAGAGGAACTGGTGCTAGTAAGCTGGCGCTCTAACCAACTGCGCCAAGGCCAGTGGCCTCTACTTAAAGATATTGAATAATATTATGTAAATAAGGTGAAACAAGTTAAGGTTCTGCGCATGCGTTGAGAGTGGAATGACCGCTTTCACTTGAGCTCCGATAAAATCGTCCTTTTTGGTCGATTTTCTGGGGTCTATTGCTAGTCTAACACCACATTCTCTTGCAGTGAACCTGGTATATACAGAGGTCTATCTGATACCAGACTTTGCAAGCTCTAACGGCAGTATTTTGATTGGAAAATGCTTGCGAGGGCAGGATCATATTGTGTTGTCTTTGCGAGGCACCGTGCTCACAAGCTTCCACTCGTTGCTGCCAGTGTCAAGTGCTTGGTCTGATACCTTATACCCCTCCGTATCACAACAAAACAACTTGCTTTCGTTGTCTAGAATCACATTCAGACCCGCTAGCATTTTAACAGTGATCTTCGGACTTGTTCCGACGGTGGTTGTTGATACACAAACAAGGGGCTACTACCAGCCATTTTTTCTTGTGACGCACCGCCCGCTGTCAATTTACAAAATCGCAAGCAGCTACTTAAATGGCTCTTCCTTGCGTTGTACCTATCTCTATATTTTGCACCTATCTCTATATTTTGCACGCTATCTGGGTCTGGACACGTTTCAAACCCTTTTAGAAGCAATCTCGGTATATTATATTAAATTTTACAGTGATCTTCGGACTCCGACGGTGAATGTGCAGAGCACCCAAAAGTTTTCTTGCTGCCTACCCCACCCGCTGTACAAAGAAAACCCGCAAGCGGCTACCTACTTAGCCCTCTCTTGCAAAATACATTTTGGTATAAATACCAATAGAATATTTTGCGAAACCCTACCCCAACTATAGTGCTATAAATAGCTACTATATAGTATCTTTGACGGCCGGCATACCCCTACCATTAAATCTCTAAGTTAGCTGGCCCCAGTGCCCCCTAACTTTAAATTTTACATATCATTGTATATGTTCCATCTTAAGTCTAACAAAGACAAAAAATAACTGATTCTTTGGTTCTAACAAAATTAAATATTTGAAATCACTGAAAATAAGATACATTCAATTTCTCACAGTGTTCTTTATTTTACCTATTTGGTATTAAACTATCCTGCGCATCAGAAAAACAAGTTAATCTGACCCGTATATACACAACGCTCTGTGAGCATAAAATTGAACAAATTTGCACAAATAATCCACAAATTGTTGGATTACCTATATGTTCCATCTTAAGTCTAACAAAGACAAAAAATAACTGATTCTTTGGTTCTAACAAAATTAAATATTTGAAATCACTGAAAATAAGATACATTCAATTTCTCACAGTGTTCTTTATTTTACCTATTTGGTATTAAACTATTCTGCGCATCAGAAAAACAAGTTAATCTGACCCGTATATACACAACGCTCTGTGAGCATAAAATTGAACAAATTTGCACAAATAATCCACAAATTGTTGGATTACCTACCAGCATTGACCCATAATCCGTGTCAGACGTTTCTGCTAAAAAAGTGCACAAAACTATTCACTGGCATTCAGTCTCTGATTGAACCTGGTCCGTGAAGAAGTCAATTTCCTACGTCTAACGCTTGCTGTTACGTTGATAACATGGCATCACATGATTTTAATGCATACTTATATTTGATAAGTGGTGTTAAATGTGGGAGCCTTTAGATGTCACCGTTAGCATAGGGGTCTCAGCGGGGCATTGTTGTCCCTTAGCAACGGCGGCGTGGTCACGTGGGGAACGCCACATTTCGCGGCAAAACTGCCACAACGCCATTCTGTTCCTGGTCGTTTCACTCATCGGACGTGCAGCCAATTCTCTCCTAACTTCACCTCTCCGGCAATGTTAGCCAACCAGCAAGGTATGAAGTTCATATATCTTGAGATGATTACGTGGTGTGTGTCCAGCACCACGCCGATGGGTTAAGGAACAGAATCATGTCCTGGAGTCCAGACGTTTTGTCCTGTGTGTCCTGTGGTGTCCTGTGTCCTGGACCGTGAAGTGAATGTGTAAATTGTGTCGTCATGTGTCCTGTCCGGTTGTGAGCCAGAGCGCCAGGTGAGGTAATCACCCGTGAACTATGTGCAGCTGTGTGTGAACTTTCTAGTCAATCTTAGTGTCCTATCCAGGGACATGTCCGCCAAGGACAGGACATGTCGAGCCTGCGGGGAGCCCGCCAAGGGGCACAAGGGTCTCACCGGCTTCGGTAATTACACCAGAGGGGCCAATGTATCTGAACACCAGCCAGGGGCAGCAGCAGTCATCCGGTCAGCCAGTACCGATACTGTCACCGAGCCGGCACCAGGTACCGATGCGGACCCAGCCTCGCCGATTCTGAGCCCGGGGAATCCCTTCCTTGACCTGGGCAGGGGTAGTCAATGACCACCACAGCCAGTACTCGCCCCATCGCCTGCAACTCCCAGCGCACCCAGTGTACACGCCGTTAGCCAAGCCACAGGTAATGTGAGTGAACTTTCCACAATTGTGTCTCAGATGTCTGTTATGTTGAGGTCACATGAAGAACTGTGTAAGACGGTAACGTCATTGCAGAATAGACTGGACAGCAGCCTAGCTGCCCCCCCCCCCACTGCACGCCTAATGCAGCCAGGACAGGAAGACCTTGGGGCACCTGGGGCATTCGCCCCCAACCTGGCAGCGCACTTCGGTCCAGCATGGCAGGAGAACTCCGTACTCATACCAGGGCTTCCAGCACCTCCGTCAGCCATAACACCACCCTCCCTCGGGGGTCCATTGCCAGGCCTGACTAACGTGGATCACATTGGGGACTACAGCAAACTGTGCAAGGTCAAGAGTACCCCAGACAGGACCATAAAATCTGCTCTGTCGGGTGAGTTTGTTCAAATTGATGACTTTTTGCAAAACCTTCTCATGCCTTCTGACAGTGTAAATAACATTGAATCATATGTTGATGCCTCTGGGATAATTGGCTACAGGCAAAAAAGGCAACGCAGGCGGGTCTATGATTTTGACACTTGGTCTGAAGCATGGGGGGAATACGAACATTTGATGGTACACCAACACGGATTATTCTTGTATGATCAGATGACAGAGTACCGCAAGCAAATTCTAGCCTTGGATAAACGTTACAAGTGGTTTAATGTGGCAACATTGGATATGAAACACAGGTAAGCTCTCAGTAGGGTATCAGTAGAATTCAGTAGAATTAACCCTCACTTAGTCTACACCATCCTGGACGCCACTGCAGTTAAGCCTAACCTGCATACCTGTCCGCGCTGCATGGCAACAGATCACGCTAGGCAAGTAGACTGTCCGTTTCCAAGGATTGCGTCGACGGGGCAATCCCCGTCGGCGCGTGAACCCAACAAGACGCGCCCTGGGCAGAATGAGGTCTGCAATAATTTCCAGACCCTCAAATGCACCTACAAGGGCTGCCGCCGCCTGCATGTATGCCGTTAGACATTTGCATTAAACAAGGCAAGTGTGCCACAGGGGGGGTTAAATACATTTCTCAACCCTGACTTTTGGTTTAAATGGTTGCAGGATCACCCCGACCAGCCCTTGGCTAACGAGCTGTATGAGAGGGCCTGGAAGGGTGTCTATATTGGTTTCACAGGCGAGGAAGTTAAGAGTATATATCCTAATTGGCCTTCAAGCAGAGCACATAGCGCTGCCGTTAGCAAGTTTGTTTCTACTAATCTAGCATTAGGCAGAGTAGAAGGTCCACTTAAGAACCTCCCTCCTAATTTTAGAGCATCCCCATTGGGTGCTTTCACCAGGAAAGATAAGGCTAATGTCCGTGTCATACATGACCTTTCTTGGCCGCCGGAGCGGTCCATTAATGACGGCATTAATGGGGAATTGTACTCACTAAACTACACTACTGTGGAGGATGCCGTTAGACGGATCCAGAAATATGATGACCCTTGGTTAGCAAAAATTGACCTTGCAAATGCCTTTCAAAGTGTCAAGGTCCACCCCTCTCAGCACCACCTATTGGGTTTCATGTGGCCTGACGAGGATGGGAAGGCCAACTACTACCAAATGGCTTGCCTGCCGTTTGGCTTACGTTCCGCACATAGACTGTTTGACGATTTTGCCACTGCTATGGAGTACATTTATAAAAAAAGAGGGGCATCACATGACACTTTCCATTATTTGGACGATACATTATGCATTAATGGGAGTAAAAAATCATGTCAGGAATCATTGGACATAGTATTGGATACCTGCCAATTGGCAGGTTTTGAAATCCAAGATAAAAAAACAATGGGCCCCACAAAAATAATTGAATTTCTTGGTATTATCATAGACACAGTGGAACAAAAGTTAAAAATTTCTGAGGAGAGAATGCAGGAAATACTTAATGATGTGGAACAATTGACCAACGTTCGTTACGCCACCAAACGGGAACTCTTGTCTATAACCGGGAAGTTAACGTTCTGTTCTAGGGTTGTGACTGGTGGTGCCATCTTTACAAGAAGGTTAATCCACCTGGCCAAAAAGGTCAAAGCCCTGCACCACAGGGTCAGGTTGTCAAAGGAAGCTCGAGCAGACCTGGCATGGTGGCGCCGCTGTATCAACGCCCACAATGGCACAACGTTGTTCCCCTCACAGTGGACTATGGAGAAATAATGTTTACTGATGCTTTGGACGTTGGGCTAGGTATAGTTTATGAACAATCCTGGGTAATTCTGCCGTTCTCATATAAATATTCTTGGATTAAAAATATGACAATTGCTTGGAGGGAGTTAATGGCGGTGGTTATGGCGTTAGCCACCTTTGGCTACAGGCTTTCATACAAAAAACTTGCAATGAACATAGATAACATGGCAGTCTGCCATTGTATCAACAGTAAAAATCCAAGGACCCCAATATGATGAACTTAATTCGCTCATTATACTATTACACAAGCGTGTACCACATAGACTACAGGGCTTTCCATCTAGGAACGTTATATAACGGTCCAGCCGATGCGTTAAGCAGACTGGATATACCCAGGTTTAAAGAGTTAATGCCTCTCAGTGATGTAACCAGTACCCCACATATAGACATATTGTATGATTATTAATTTGTATTGTCAGAGCGGCTAAGGTACACATTAATTAGTATGAAGGTATCATACCTCAATGTTTGGGTTAAGTAAATCAGTTAATGGTATAACATGTTATCCTTATTGACATGGTTTATTCTACTATCATGTTGTAAATGTATAAAAAAAAATGTATTACACTATTAAATTACTATGTACTTCCCACCTAGTGGTTGAGCTCACATAGAGCTATTAAGCTATCAAACTTGGTTTAAAGACAACAAGTTAAATGTTTAAGGTATTATTCATATTAGTATCCTCAATTGTCTATTCTGCAGTATTGTTATAAAAATTATATAAAGTCATTGAGTTAATATGTACTTCCCACTCAGGGGTTGAGCTCACATAGAGCTATTAAGCTATATCGGGGCTCATAGCCCTGCTACGCAGGCATCATAAGGCCTCCATTTGTGCATCCTCACTGGACCTTTGTTCACCATTATTTGTTATCATTTACAGAGCTGGACAAGAAGGTCGAGTCGTTAGTCAACAGTGGTCTCAAACGTAACACCAGGAATACGTACAGTTCAGCACAGGCTGTGTTCCTACGCTTTTGCAGCAAGCATCACCTCTGCCCCCTACCAGCAGATGAACAAGTTATTCTTAGATACATAGCTTCACTGGTATCTCAAAAAAGTAGCGTCACCCCAAGTACCATACACGTATACCTGGCAGCGGTAAGGTCTCTACACATCCTCCATGGTCTGCCCCCCCACCTACTGGGTCCCCCAGGGTCCAATTAGCTCTCAAATCTATTTTGCTCAGTTCCCCCCCACCTGTCCAAAAACACCCCATTAAGTTCAATTTGCTAGAAGCCATGTTAGGCAAGTTACCCAACGGCCCCAACAAGCTAGCTTGGTCAGTCGCCCATACTCTCGGTTTCTTCGGGTGCCTCAGGGGGTTTGAGTATACTTCGGTCACCCATTATATCTCGGGTACAACCATTCATCCCCCCCACCCGTCTCTTCAGTGACGTGTGGCCAACGTCACTCGGTCAAGTTCCTGATTTTCACTACCCCATCCAGTAAAACTACCCCCCACGGGTTTCAGAAGTTTATTGGGTGCTCCAATCACAAGGTATGTGCCGTATGCCTGATGTGGTCATATTTATCAGCCAGGTCTAGTCAAGCCCCAATACCCCCCAGGAGCCCCCTCCTTCTACTAGCTTAGGGTATCCCCATCAGCAAGGGAGACCTCAATACCACCATAAAAAATCTAGTTAAAGTCTTAGGAAAAAACCCTGCCGGGTATACGACCCATAGTCTGAGAAGTGGGGCAGCTTCCAAAGCTGGCTCCAATAATTGGAGCGATTTTGACGGATCCAAACTTGGATTATGGAAGTCCCAAGCATATAAATCATACATTAGGCAAAATGAAAACAACGAAATTAATTACGCCTCCAGATTAGCACATTACACTTAGCACACTTCATATTCCACTACTACCCCCCTTACAATACATGGGCTATTAATATTAAATAATTATCTAATATAAATCTGGGATTTATCATATACGACAATTAACAATTCCATGTATTTGTGTTATCTGTATTAAGTGTTCACCCCACATTTACCCGCCAGGTGGCATGGCGGCAGCTCTGTACTGTGGTGTGAACGTATATGTATTAATTAAGATGGTTGTGGAATTTATAGATTTATAGGAAATAAATCAACTGTGTGCAAATCATATTCTCGGCTCCCTTTTATTTAATGCATACTTATATTTGATAAGCCGTTAGATGTCACCGTTAGCATAGGGGTCTCAGCGGGGCATTGTTGTCCCTTAGCAACGGCGGCGTGGTCACGTGGGGAACGCCACATTTCGCGGCAAAACTGCCACATTCTGTTCCTGGTCGTTTCACTCACCCACCATCCCACCCGTAGAACCAGGACTCAAAAATAAATATTTCAATGATGGTGATTTAAGGGATTTATCATGTATTGACAGGATTAAATATTCATATTTTGACATAATATTATTAGTAAATGTGTTAATTGCTCAAATGTATACGACAATTAACAATTCCATGTATTTGTGTTATCTGTATTAAGTGTTCACCCCACATTTACCTGCCAGGTGGCATGGCGGCAGCTCTGTACTGTGGTGTGACATATATGTATTAGTTAAGATGGTTGTGGAATTTATAGATTTATAGGAAATAAATCAACTGTGTGCAAATCATATTCTCGGCTCCCTTTTATTTAATGGTCCTGCTAAGCAGACTTGCAGCAGTAGATCCGGTGACGTTAGCGTCTCATCTGCAGAAGCTGAACGCCCTGTACCAGTTATGAGGACTGTTGATGCGGCATACGATGTGCTCCAGTCCTCGTATGATCGTCTGCTAGTAACATCCAACGCCACAAATGCAGAGGTGTCGAGGTTGAATGCCATCATTGAAGGGCTGCAAGCTGACCTGGCCACAGCCCAAGCTGATAAGCAGGTGATGTCTACCGAGTTGGCGACTGCGTTGCAGACGATCCGGGAGAGGGATGAAGTGATACAGTCATTTGTAGACAAACCCTCAACCACAACGACCGCACCCGCTGCTGAGCCGGCTGCATCCGATCCAGTACTCCTGTATCTGCTAGTGGTGCTCCAGAAGGATGGCCGCCAAGACGACATCTCCTCCGGGCTGGCTCATCCTGACTGCAGGGTGAAATCCTCGGCAGAGGGTCTTCACCTCCTTGCACACTGCTCGGATCGCATCCCAGCTGCAGACCACGTGGTGATCCTGCCAGATACGTCTGAGCTGAGGAGCGGCAGAGATGGGGAGGCAGCTTACAACTGTTTCATCCATCTCGTGGGCATCATCCGGTCTAAGGGTCCCATGATGACAATTCTCTCGCCGTCGCCTCTCCTCTCCTGCTACCTGCAGACGTAACTGGATCATTTTCTACAGCCGGCTCAGTAACCCTGAGCGGGTGAAACTACCACAACATTTGTTTGTTTGGTGGCGCTCTCAACGCCACCCTAGAAGCAGACGCCTCTCTGTTGGATAAGACGATATCCACGATTGCCCTGACGATCCCGATGAAAGTTGCTGCAACTGACAAGCATCATCAGCAACGCTCCTTTCTGATGAAGATGACGGCAGTTCTTCGGCGACAGAGGTGAGGAACAGGGCATCCACGTCCAGGCAGTCCTCTTCGTGTTCCTCCTCCTCTGCCGCCTCTTCCATGAAGAGAACAAGGGGAAATAAAGACAATCGCATTTTTATTTCCAAGGGTGCAGCCGATGCCATTATTGGCAAAGGTGGAGCCACCATCCGTCGCCTCAAGGCGTCCACTGGAGCTTCCATCGGGGTGGTCAAAGAGAAAGCTACAAAAGGAGAGACATTAAATTTTGTAAATATCAGTGGCAATAGTGACTCTACCTGCAAAGCACGCAAAGAAGTTTTGAAAATAATAAATTCTTGCAATTGATGGTGCGGGCTGGCACCTTGCACATGTTCTGAGTCAAATAAAACTATTTTACACAGTCATAACTTTATATATGTTCATGTTATGAAAATATTGTGAAGAATGATAAGAATATTAAAGGGTTGCTTAAACTGCCCCCTATGGGTTTTTCCTCAAACTACCTTATTCTTTGCACTGCGCATGAGCATAGTCTTAAAACATGTGGGTCGTTAGCAAATATAAATTTCTTTCTTATTGCCCCATCACAAATAAAACTTCTCTGCAGTCTAAATTTTCAAAATGCAGTTAGTGTAATATGAGAAAGAAATATTGAACTATTTCCGAGCCAACACAGACTCACGCTTGATACAAAATACAAATACAAATACAAATACAAAATGCTTTATTTAAAGTCACAATTTAGAATATAAAACATTAACTTTAGCTATTGAATGACTGGTTTGGTTGGTTTATATACAAATTATTTACAGATAACATTTCATTCAGCACCATTCGCTGACATCTGGTGGAGTCCATGCCTTAATTCTTTCTTTAAAAACATCTAGAGAAATACTGCATTTTATATCCGAGGGTAACATATTCCATAATTTAGAACCATTATAAGAAAAAGACTTTAAACCATAATGCTTAGTGTTGACTTTACATTGAATAAGCATATTGCTGTCTCTTAGATTATATGGAACATCTTGCACTTTGAATAATTCATTCAGGTAGGATGGTGATATCTGGTTTACACATTTAAATACTTCTATTGCTAAGGCACGTATCCGAGACATAATGAGTTCATTCTCTCCAGTCATCTCAAGTAACTGTTCATATGTGGATGTGAAATCATTAAATACAAATCTTAGAGCACGGCATTGCAATTTTCCCATTTTTAGCATATTTACTGTTCCACATGCCATCCAAACAACAGGACAGTAATTAAAATTTGAAATAATGAATGATTTATACATTGTAAGCTTTGTTTCTGTTGGAAGAATATTGCACAATCTCATTACTGCATTGATTTGTCCACTTGCTTTTTTGCATATTGCTTCAATATGTTTATCAAATTTAAGCATATGGTCAATGTGTACTCCAACTAATTTGACAGTATCATCACATTTAACAACTACATCTTTAATTGTGAATTCTGCATTGGTGACTCTATTTCTAAACATTATTCCCTGATATTTGTCACATTACTACCATCCTTTTCTATGGCTTCCTTGAAAGCTGAGAAAGTATCAGAGAATCATCATCTGCATAATTAAACATTGCACATTCCTGGATAAAATTGTAAATATCGTTAATAAAAATATTAAAGAAAGTCTGACCCCTGGGGCACTCCTTTGGTTAATTTGATCCAATCGCTCCGGGCGGAACCCAGTTTTGTTCTCTGCCAGCGATCACTTAGATAACTATGCATGAGCTTAACAGAATGTAAATCACAGCCATATGCATGCAACTTTGCAACAAGCAAACTATGCGGGATAGCATCAAATGCTTTACTGAGATCCATGAGCAAGGCACCTGTGTACTTCTTTTGGTCTGAGGCTTGTCTCCATGTCTCCACAGCACTTAGTAGCACTCTCTGTGTGCTGTGATTCGGACGATAGGCAGAAATGTGAGTGCTGCACCTGCATGGTCAGGGTAGCAACACGTGTGCGCAGATTAGCATTCTCTGATTCCTTTTGTTTCAACTTTTCGCTCAAATCTTGGATCTGCTGATCAAACATTTTGTGAAGGTCTTTGAGTTCCTGCTTTATCTGTGGGACTGCCTGCATCTGTGGTGTCACCTGGTGGAGGCTCTTGGACGCCTCACTACAATCAGTGCAGGTAAATACAATGTTTGTTGCTGTCCTATTTGCTTCCACATTCACACATTCATAGTGAAACATCCTGTGACATAGCAAGCATTGTACATTACTTTTATTTTCCTCATTCCTGGGACAGTCTATTTTATTGCATATGCCATTCACTTGTACTCCGGCTTGTACTGCTTGGTTTGCCATGATTTCAGGTGTGGAGAGCCCCAATGCTAATCAGCTGGGCAGTGCCCACTGTATTTGGCACAGCTGAGAGGTATGGAGCCTCACTGTGGTTCAGTCACACAGTGGCCAGGCAGGCTATTAATAGTCCCTGTGTCCAATAATAGGGATTCTACTGTCTTCAATATACAAGAATCACTGAATAAACATGGCTCAAAGTCATACAAACTTACATTTAAGAAGCCCATTAAATGTCTGCTAGCATCCACATATACTATATAGTATCCTTCATTGTGATTTCCTATTAATATCCAATACTTGTATCTGTGTTAAATCCAGATTCTGTCAGACACATTCAGTACACCTGCTACATATGTAAACACAGAATTCTAAATTCTGATACATGCTACTCAGTCAGTTATGACACGCTGTTATCTGTGCATGGTGCCAGCGAGCACTACAAAAACTAGATGCTTTAAAGATGGAAACTGCCACTGTCGAGGACCTCCTACTTGTCCCTGATAAAATTCCATCTTTTTCTCATAGAAACTCACATTTTTCTTGTAGCAATCCCACAAATTGTTCGGAGCTGTCTGCTTTAAAGCATTGGTGAAACCTGACTTTCAGACACATTTTCTTTACATAACATGAATGTTTATACCCTAAACAGTGCTTTTATGTAGTAGTACCCAAAATATTCTCTGTTAACAAATTTCTGTGGCACTTGAAAGTTGATCAGTTGTCTGCTAAAACCTACACCAGCAATTGAACACTTTGTCAACAAGCTTTGTTTAGCTGGTATGTGATCTTGTGTAAACACCTAATGAGTTACCAGTTGTGCACCTGTCCAGCTTGGGAAACAGGGTGAAGATGTTTTGTACAATTTATAAATTTATTGCCAGGAGTATACTTCAGAACAACATAAGATTATTTTAATATTATTTGAATCAATAAAATAACTCATGGCCGTGAAAAATATTTTATGGATGTGACAAATATCTTATGGTTGTGAAAGATATATCATTTATGGGAAAAGTATACTATTTATTTGAAAAGTATCTTATGCATATGAAAACCTTTCTGTCAAAAAGGGAAGACATGACTCAAAGGTTGCATGGAATCCCCCTTAACTTGAAGGCCGTGATATTGAAAAAGTGACATTAAACCCTTTGATCACTGGTTTGGCCTTAAATCACAATGACTTTGAATGGCAAAACTGTGAATGCTGATAATTGGTATCAGTAAAATTTATGATATGACCCTCTTTGATGAAATTTGGGGTTTTTCACACCATTGAATGGGAAGACATCAAAGGCTGCATGGATTCCACCTCAAACATATATAATATAAAAAATAATGATTTCTTCATTTATAACTTCATAAATATTCATCCGTTTTTAATAAATTTACCACCAAAAGAAAGCCAAGAAAAAGCACTATCATCATGGTAAGTATTATCTTCCAATTCATTCTCTAAATAGTGGAAGAAAATGGCCAAAAATGTGTTGCTCCAATTTTGACAATTGGTAAACAACACCTCCTATGACTTACGGAGCCCCCTGACAGTTCAAAGGTCAAGGTCACACAACACACTTCCTGTTTAGTCCTGGCAGTACTTGGTGGTCACAAAAAATCATAATTCTCAGGGCAGATGTTCTTTAGTGGATTTCAGATAGATAGCCTGTATGTATGTCAATTTTAAGATCATATATTGTTTTCAGATACCTTAAACCACTGTAAAATTGCCTGCAACTTTCCAGGTTTCACCAATGCTTTAAGCTGTGCGTACCATTCATGTGGTAGTGAACAACGTGGTGATTTATGGAAATGCCCGAACTACGGGCTCCGGAACTACACGAGCAGACTCGTGAACAACAATCGCTACCAATGCCTTTCAAATCCGGAAACACCCGAATCACATCGGCACATGGTTCATGTAATGCCCACAGCATCTCGGGCAAGGTTCTACTTGTGAAGGACTACTTCTCTGAACATAACCTGGATGCACTTTTTGTGACTGAAACATGGTTACAGGAAGCTAATGAAGAGAAGATTAGACAGGAACTCAAGGAGGGTTCCCTAAAATTCCACTCCTTCCCTCGTAAGGGACGCTCGGGCAGAGGTCTGGGTCTGTTACATCATGTCGAGCTTCCCTCTGAAACCAATAGGTTGAACCAACCGATGGTGACAACAATGGAACTCCTAGAAGCATCCCTTCTAATCAAAGGCAAGAAGTTCACCTTTGTAACCATCTACCGACCTGAACCCTCAGGCAGGAATAGGTATGCCTACTCTGAGTTCTATGATGAGTTCACTGGTTGCACACTATGGGTCATTCAGTCATGGAGTCATCTTCCTAGGCGACTACAATTTTCATGTCAACAAGCCAAATAAACTTGATGTCATAAAGTTCAATGACATTCTATCTACCTTTGACATGAAGCAATGGGTACATGAACCGACCCATAAGTTAGGGAATACCCTTGATCTTATCATCACTTTCAAAGGGAACAAGTTTCTCAAGAGCCACCTGGTGGATGAGGACATATCTGATCATAAAATGATTAAGCTCTACCTAGGTATCTCACCCCCCAAACCCCCCAAAAAATCCATCAAGTACAGGAACTTTAAGGGATTGGATCTTCAGTCCCTAAGGAATGACATCAAATCCCTAACCGGTGCAACTGCAACATTGGGACACTTATCCTTGAGTAACATGGTGGATTACTATGACAAGGCACTCGCATCACTCATGGATAAACATGCTCCTATCAAGTCTGCCAAGGTCACTTAGCGCAAACCTGTACCTTGGATGAATGACCAATTAAAGCTGGAAAGATCTCTCAAGAGAAGGCTTGAGAGAAAAATGAGCAAGACCGGCTCTCACATTGACAAGGAATTGTATAACTCCCAGAGAAACAAGTACAATTCCATGCTGAAATCAGCTCAATCAACATACTTTTCCAACCTGGTTGAGGAAAACAAACATGACCCTAAGAAGCTTTGAAAAAATAGAAAGAATCCGCCCAGAAATTGACAAGGCTCCACCCTGCCAAACTTCGCCACCAGGTGACACTGCGAACACTTGTACAGCATGTCTGGAGAGGTTCACACCCTTAACCATAGATGACATACGAAAATTGGTCAAGAGGTCTGCAAAGAAGTCGTGTGAGCTGGATCCTATTCCAACCTGGCTCCTACTTGACCTCCTGGATGACCTCTTACCAATAATTACTTCTATAATAAATAAATCACTGATGGAATCAGCAGTATCTGAAAATATGAAGATAGCCATCATAACATCCCTGCTGAAGAAACTTGGTGTCTAGAACTGGTTGAGAAAAAGTACAGGCCTGTTTCCAACCTGACATTTATCTCTAAGCTAACTGAGAGGGCAATAGCAGACCAATTAGTCCCTCATCTTGTATGGAATGGCCTTACTGACAAGTTTAAATCAGCCTACAAAGAATATCATAGCACTGAAACTGCTTTGTTAAAGGTGCAAAATGATATCCTCGCCAAATATGGTCTGAGCTATCATATTTATGCAGATGATACTCAGATCTACATCCCTGGAGACCACACTTCCCCCCATCAAACGGATATAAGCAGACACAAACTTGAGCAGTGTGTCTGTGAGGTCAGAAACTTCCTTATATCATCTACTCCTAATCAAACAAGGGGAATGCTGTCTAAGATCCAACGATGGCACCCATCTACAAGTACCTAATACCTTTTCATCTGTCGGGCCTAGACTTTGGAATTCCTTGCCTACTGAAATTAGGACAAGTACTTCAGTCTCCTCATTTAAGAATAGACTGAAAACTCATCTCTTCAGGATGCACGTCTTGAACACAGCGCTATGAACAGACTTGTCTGGTATCAGCGCTATACAAATTTTATTATTATTATTATTATTATTATTGATACAGCTGATTTTAACAGGGCTGCTAACAGCAGACTATTATGGGACACCAGAAAAGATCAGATAAGAGGTTTAACAGTAACATACTGTTCACAAAAGAAAGAAATGAAGGAAAAAAAGACTTAAAGAATTGGAAACTAGATTAGAAGAAAAAAAAAGAGCTAGATGGAGACCCACATAATGTTGATTTACTAAACAACATAATTGTATTAAGAGATGATAGAAACAAAATACTGGAAGAAAAAACAAATGGTGCAAAAATTAGATGCAGAGTTAGATGGATGGAAGATGGTGAAAAATCATCCAAATATTTTTTAAATTTAAAAAAAAAAAATTACAATAACAAAATTGTAAATCGTATCAAAAGTTCCAATGGAACAGAAATTGTGAATCACTCAGAAATTCGTGCAGAATTACAACAATTCTACGAAAATCAATACAAAAGTAAAATTGAAAATGACTCGTCCAATGAAAATTATGACACCTTTTTCCAAAATGACACGTCAAAATTATCAGAGACTGAAAAAGAAGAGATATCAAGTGGTATAACAGAATAGGAACTGCTGGCTAGCCTAAAATCAACAGACAATGGCAAAGCTCCAGGTAGTGATGGGTATTTTGGTCAGACATAAAAACCTATGTTGTAAACAGCTTAAATGAAGCATATGCAGAAGGAGAACTGTCAATCACACAGAAAGCAGACATCCTTACTCTGCTACCAAAAACTTTTCAACTTCGGAGATTCCATAATACATTGGTTCAGAACTCTATACAAAAATGCAAACTGTTGTATCATAAATAATCGGTGGACAACAAATAGCTTTAACCTGGGCAGAGGTGTACGGCAAGGATGTCCGCTATCTCCCTACTTGTTTCTGATAGCAGCAGAAATTCTATCCAGTACAATTAGAGAAAATAATGAGATCAACTGTCTTGAAATTGACGGTAAGACAAATAA
This sequence comes from Amphiduros pacificus, assembly GCA_949316495.1. Taxonomy (NCBI): domain Eukaryota; kingdom Metazoa; phylum Annelida; class Polychaeta; order Phyllodocida; family Hesionidae; genus Amphiduros; species Amphiduros pacificus. The sequence goes on from OX439011.1 coordinate 20,452,724, forward strand.
AATAATACAGTATGCAGGTGATACAACCCTGATGCAACCATTTGATAAAGGTAGCCTGAATAAAACATTTGATGTATTCAAAAAGTTTGAAAAAATATCAGGATTAAAAGTAAACATGGATAAAACAGAAATATTTCCTATTGGGTCCTTGAAAAACTGCACTGATAATATATATGCAGAAAATAATGTAAAATGGTCGCCAAATGGTATAAAAGTTCTGGGAATTAATACATCTCACAACAGAGCAGACCTGATAAAATCAAACTTTAAGCCAATTGTGGAAAAAATGTCAAGTATCACCAAGATATGGCTCCAAAGAGATTTAACTCTTTTTGGCACAACTATAATTGTGAAGTCACCTCTGGCATCACAACTGGTATATCAGTTATCTGTATTGCCATCTCCAACGAATAACACATTTAAAGATATAGAGAAAATAAAGTTCCAATTTCTATGGAACGGCAAACCAGACAAAATAAAAAGAAAAGTAATGTACACAAAGAAAGATGAAGGTGGGCTAAACATGCCAAATAAAATATGCAAAGGTAAGGCACTTAAAATTGCATGGATCAAAAGATTGATTTCTGATAATACTAATGTTGCTAGCTGGAGAGACTTGGTATGGAGAATACTACCACCTGACAATAAAGCTATATTTGAAGGTAACCTAAATGTAAAAGACATGACTCTGTTATCAGAAAATGTAAAATCCCAGTTCTGGAAAAATGTACTAATATACTGGGCTGAATGTAATTACACAAACCCAACTGGTAAGAGTGAAATAATACAGCAAAGTATATGGTACAATAGTCATATCAGAATTCAAAACAAGTCAATATTCTTACAAGCCAATGTTCTTACACCTGCATTTTACTGGGAACTCCTGAGAAAATAGAGCCAGTGGTAGATTTAACTTTCACAATTGGTAAAATGGTAATACAGTATTGTAGAGTTAACAAAATGAAAATTAAATTTGAATATTTTGTAAAAAGAATAGAAAATATTGAAAAAACAGAAAAATGCATAGCAGCAAAGATCAAGTGTATAGAAAAACATCCAAGACCACAATGAGAATGAGAATTAGATCAAGTATGCCCATGTACTATATGGTAAACACAATATGTAATGTGCAAACAAATTTATGTAAATTACTGGAATAATAAACATATGAACAAAACAACTCTTAAACATGTTACAACCACACATACATTGTTAAAAAACAAATAACTACCTTATACCGCTGAAAACTGCCACTTTAGCTGCTCGTACCATCCAAAATATAATAAACTTCCACGTTGCATAGGTGGCGCCATGCACGGAACTCACTCTGCCAGTCCCTGGTATAATGCATTCAACAAATCTGTTTGCTCTACTGATGGAGTGTGTCACAGAAATAACCGAATATGATAATTCTCTGTTAGACAACGCCCCCTTTATTGGCAGAAACACACAAAGGCACGAAATACAGTCTATGCTTACTACACATGGTCCTCTAAACACTATTAATAAAGGTGGCACCACGTACAATACAACACCCCAAACCAAAGCCAAACCAATTAAATAGCTGCTAATTGGTGCTAGTTATGTCCAGAGCATCTCCAGTAAACTACTAGAGGTAAAAGATTATTTTCTAGAAAATGATCTCCATGCCTTGTTCATGACTGAAACATGGCTACATGAAATAAGTGAGGAGAGGGTCACTAGTGAACTTGAGGAGGGTGCCCTCAAATTTCACTCTTTCCCTCAGAATGGACGATCTGGAGGTGGGATGGGCCTTTTACATCGGGTTGAACTTCCCTTTGAAACCAATAGGTAAAACCCTCACATGGTTAGTACAATGGAGCTCATGGAGGCATCCTTACTAATCAGAGGTAATAACTAACCTTTGTAGTCATTTACAGACCAGAACCATCTTATAGGAATATGTATACCTACTCAGAGTTCTATGATGAATTTAACCAACTAGTTGCCCATTATGGCTCTTCTTGTCATGAGGTCATCTTCCTTGGTGACTACAATTTTCATGTCAAGAAGCCCACCAAACCTGAGTCATTTAGTTGATGAATACATATCTGATCAGAAAATGATCTGACTGTGTCTTAATATCATACCCCCTAAACCTCCCAAAAAATCCATTAACTAGAGAAATTATAAAGGTTTGGATCTCCAATCCTGCAATGTTAAAGGTCATGCCCTGTGAAACAAGGAGACAGGAGCCTGAGATCTAACGCTGGTACTCACCTTGTGGTCCCTAAGGCCCATCTGAGGACGGTGGGTGATGGGGCCTTTTCGGTTATTGGTCCAAGACTTTGGAACTACCTCCCTGATGACATTAGGACTAGTCCGTCAGTCACTTCCTTTAAGAGCAGACTAAAACATCTTTTCAGGAAACATGTCCTGAACACAGAGCTATGAACAGACTTGTCTGGTATCAGCGCTTTACAAACGTTGCGAGCAAGGTAAACACAGTTGCGTGAGGCTACAAGATACACAATATTACACATACAAATATATTGACTACAAGATACACAATATTGCACATACAAATATATTGACATTGCAAGCAAGATAAACATGATGACATCATACAGGAAACTGTCATCATAATGACGTCAGACAGGAAGATGTCATAGTGATGTCGGACATAATGATGTCATGGTAATATCATAAATTATGTTAATATGATCATGTACAATACTGCTGTTACCTTTTGGTAAGCTCCTCCCTCTGCACTGCTTGAAATACCAGTTTTTGGCTATTTTGACTAATAATAAAAGAAATGTATGCTATGTCCCGTCCACCTTTCTTAATATTTCATCTTTTTCTTTTCAATGAGCCCAAGATCAAGCCGATCGGTGCAGCGGATGCTCTGTGTGAAATAATTAATGACTTTCTCATTCCTATTCCTATTCCTATTATTATTATTATTATTATTATTATTATTATTATTATTATTATTATTATTATTATTATTATTATTATTATTATTATTATTATTATTATTATTATTATTATTATTATTATTATTATTATTATTATTATTATTATTATTATTATTATTATTATTATTATTATTATTATTATTATTATTATTATTATTATTATTATTATTATTATTATTATTATTATTATTATTATTATTATTATTATTATTATTATTATTATTATTATTATTATTATTATTATTATTATTATTATTATTATTATTATTATTATTATTATTATTATTATTATTATTATTATTATTATTATTATTATTATTATTATTATTTATTATTATTATTATTATTATTATTATTATTATTATCTCTATAGAATACTTTATTTTGAAATATATTGCCAGTTATATACTGGTACAGAGTTAAAATTGGCCTAGTGCATGACTCCATGCATAATATAGATATAGATAAGATGTGTGCCAAAGAAAAACCTTGGCAGAATATCTACAAATATGTAAATAAAAAGAAAATTGCAAAAGACATGCTTCCCCTTTGCATATTTTGTAGATTTTGCAGTTGATAAAACATGATTTATTCCCTGCAAGGGTGATAATGAAATATATATCCAGAAGCCATAATATATCAATTTAATTTCACACATGGCAGGATTGCTCACTCAAACATCCACATTTGAGCACAAACATGGACTGTACACATGCTACATGCCGCATACCTGTAAACACTACTGGGTCTAATATACACTCCCCCAGATAACACTCACATTTTTGGTGTGCAGTCACTCTGTTATGCTGCACTGGCTGCCATCTTTAAAGTGAGGTCAACATTGGCTGTACACGATTGGGTCCAGCAAGTTAGCCCGGGTTAGCCCGGGTTATCCCGTTTCTCCACGATTGAGCCGGCGGGTGCAGGTTAGTTTAAGAGAAACGGCATTTGGTCCTCCTTGATTCTTTTTGGAAGGGCTGGTCGGAGCAATATGACCGTTTCAGTGTCACCCCATTCACACATGAAGAGATTCCAAACCAGCCATCCAGTGTGACATTCTCTTCACAAATATGGCTCCACAAATCAAAAAGTTGATTTTCTGTCATTTAATACTAATTGCCCGGCATATTTATATTTTGTAAAAGTTCATGTAAGCTTAATACCAGCCGAGATCTTAAAGCAGAATACAAACCTTGTCAACATCTATGTCATTTTGTGTCATGTGACCAAATTACTGGAGGTGCTGACAGGGATTCAGTAATCTTACATAAATCAAAAGGCAATTCACGTCTGCTCGAATCCTTCCGTCAGAATGTAAATAGGACTTATTCTTTGTTCAAAAGATATCTGGATCAAAAGCAAGCATTTATTTCACGTTAGTCAGCGCTTCTGACAGAATACAGTTTTACATGTGCAACCAACTTGGGGCCTCTCCTTGACCTACCTAAGATGCGGCCAATTTTGACGCACACTCCAAACACCTACGATGGCTCATCAGCGGGAGGAATTCACTGCCTCTGAAGTGTTATCCTAAATAACTTCTTCAAATGATTTAATTCAGACATGAAACTCGCCAGAAAGCAAGATTAGATGTGAAAGACATTTGAGATATCTTAATAATAAGTGTAGAGTGTGTGTGCCTTCCACACTGCAGGGGCCCACCACTACCAACTTCGTTAAAAATTGAGATAGAGATGTGAAACTTGGGCAGAGTATGTTATAGAATGTTGTGAACAACATATCACTCAGCTAATTTTTTTTTTTCAAATATGCATTTTTAGTATTTTCTAGAAGGAAATCTTTAAAAAAAATACCAGCCAGCTACACTTTGGGATTTTGGCTGACAGCTGTTATTTTCCACCAGCTGGGAAAGTTACCAGCTCAGAATTTGTATGGAATTAACAGCTGTTAACTTTGTTCGTGGATGTTTGTCAATGCCAAATTTCTTTTAACAGCTGGTAATATGCCAATTTTCTTAATAAATAATTAAATGTTAAAAACTTATAATTACAGTAGTAATATCATTAGGCTTGAACAATCTTTGTCAAATAGTGTTCATACAATATAATATATTTTTTATTTTGCAGTTTTCAATGGCGAAATTGCAGGTTGGTGTCAAAATCTCAATACTTTACCAGCCAGCCAATTAAATTCATCAATCTGTCAGCTAGGCCATTTTGAAATGTCAAATGTATTTTGAGCCAGCTCACCAAACATACCAGCTGGAAATGAAATTCAATAGTTACAAGCTGCCAGCCAGAAAAGTGTGCATATTGGCTCTTTTTGCATATCATATAGTGGTGGGCCCCTGACACTGTGGTCCCGACACTGTGTCGCGACCTGTCTCTTCATGAGGGATAGGACACACCGCACAACCCGACGTAGCCTCCAAAGCTCTGCTCGCGCAAGTCGGGGTTCCACAACTAGGTGCAGGTGGCGGAAGGCGGCGGAAAGCGGCGGACGCCGACTTCCGCCTTCTGAATACCCTCGGTGAATTAGGCCGGACAAAATGGAGGATCCGGCGATCACCCGGTCCTGCCGCGGCCGCCAGCTAGACGGCGGATGCCAATCGTCTACAGCCAATGACAGGTAATGTGTCATCTACCGGTGAAAAGGTTCAAAAGGGTTGAATCTTACACACACTGATTTTTGCAAATCGTACTTTCAGTGGTGACAGGCTGTTTAAAATCTCTCCCTGTTTGAGAATTCCCATGTTTGACCACCATGCTTATTTGACTGTATCATTTGAGCACCCCTAATAAAGTCCTACACTCTGAATTAATGATTTTCTGTCTGAGAATATTCTATCATGACTGATGAAAATGTAAGATTTTAGTATTGTTTTTTTTATAGAATATAAATATAGGAAATATGGGAAAAATAAAAAAAATATTTAAAAAACCTTCATATAGAAAACAAATTTGAAATCTTTTTATTTTACTTGAGCGATATGCAAATCAGAACATATGGAATTTAATGTTTTTTGGCAAATATAGAAAAAAATCCAGAAAACAGTTATGTTTAGACACTGTAACATGGATTCAATGTCAAGATTTAATCATGCATTTGAAACTGTGAGTAAGGAAATGCACATCAATGAGCAAGTTAGAATTTGATAATGTGACATAATGCTGAAGTTGACTAACAGTCAAACTCGGGGACAGAAATATTGATCAGAGTAAAAAAAGGCACAGAGAACTTTTGCAAGCTGAAACTTGAAAAGGTTGCATGAGAGGCCATTGCACATTCTGGTAATGCTAATGGCATCATAGAACCTGCGCTTACTGGATAAACAAGAAAGAGTTTAAAAAAAAAAAGAATCTGTATACAGTTTCCTGTTTGAAAATGATATTTATATTTTCTCATCATTTTGAAGTTGCCGTAAATGTAGACTACAGTGACTGGCAACTGTCTGAAACTGGCAGTTGAAACTTGGACATTTTTAACATAATAAAACATCTAGCATACCTTTCTTTTATGCATAAAGTTATTAATTTTCATATATTCTATGTTTGCAAAACAATATTTCAATTCAATGTTTATTTATTCATTTGAGGTGTTCGCCAGTCTGTGACACTGACAGGCAGGTCTGTGATTGAATTCATGCTGAGATTGTATTCATGATACAATTTCACACATGAGCTGAGGCCCATGCCAAAGGGTTAACCCGTTGTCCTTGTAAATCTGTGACCTGGTGGGTTGACCATGTCAGGTAACTGTGACATGACAATTCAGGCTTCAGCTCATGTGTGAAATTCTATCATGAATGGGATGCAAAAGCCCTGTCTGTTGTATATCTTGTCATGGGTCCATGAGGTGGGAAGGTAGTATCTGGGGTTGGGAACTAAGAATAGCTGAGGCCTCGACCTGCATGTGTAACATTGTAGCAAAAAAATAAACTTGTTAATTTGAATGAATTTGGATGGTGTTGGTTGTTTGTTGGATATCGTGGTATATTTTAGTCTAATAATTGACATTCAAGTCTAATAATTGACACTATCCCCATATGTTTTCATAATAATTCTAGGTGCTATATGTTCATTCTTATTGTTAGACCTAAGGAATCTAGTCCCTTCTTTTGGCATTAGAAAACGGGTTATGTACTCCGGGGCAAAGCCATTCTGCACCTTCCATGTTAATAGAACTCTTTTAATGTTGACTCCAGCCTCAATGGGTAACCAGTGCAAGGCCATCAGTTTTTGAGTTATATGATCATATTTCTTTATTTTCTGCAGCATTTTCTAATTTTTGGAGTTTAGCCAGTTCACGTTTGGGAAGTCCTGCCAGTCCTTTTGGCATTGGATATTGGACATTTGAGGTTTTTTTAAATATACAAAATGTGTAAACCTTTGTAATCATTAAATACAAATATTGCAAAAAATAAGGATATATACCCTAATTAAAACGGATGTATCCTTTTTTACCCTGACAAACTTTCCGGTATGCGTCTTTGTCAATATATGGTCACTATTTCACTTTGACAATATATGGTCACTATTTCACTTTGTCAATATATGGTCACTATTTCACTTTGACAATATATGGTCACTATTTCACTGACATTTCATTTCATATTATTGTCGGTTAACTTGTAATAATAATAATAATGATAATATAAAATAAAATACAGGGAGCCAGTTTCTCTTATGTGATCAAATATTCTGATCTTCAAAGTTATCAAAACATTATAATAGCGGTTACTATAAGTTTCGCTGAAATGGGTCAATTTGAGATACAATTTTTGAGTAAATAGTCCAATGTCTATTGGTGTGCAGCATTTTATAACTCCCTATTATTAAAACAAGAGTCACAGTTAGGTTTAGGAACATGGTCAAAATATAATGAACAAAACACACATGGCACAAAACATACAAAACGAGCTGTTTTGGTCACAGATATTTGGGACAAATTGTTACTAGATGTGCACAGAAAGAGTCATTCCAACAATATATTAAAATGTTTTTTATCGGCCACTTTTGGCCCTTAACACCAATGAGTTATCAAGTAAACCAGGGACCAATATCGCTGAGGAGACTGTTGTGTCCTGTTCTCGCATTAGCATCAATAAAGATGGCACCAGAACTTCTATAAATACGAATATTATCACTTGTGAAGCACCACAATTGCCACAATCAATATATATATATATATATATATATATATATATATATATATATATATATATATATATATATATATATATATATATATATATATATATATATATATATATATATATTCAAATCCCACTGCGTTGTTTCAAATGTCAGAAATATAGTCACGGTTCAGCCAATTGTAAAGGTAACCTGTGACATGCTGGGAGAATGGTATTTTAAATCCAGATAATTGTTGATTTCACCATCAGCCATGTAAACAATGCTAGATGATCAATTGATATTTAAAATAAAAGAAGGACATGTTTCTTCAAAACATACAAATTATATTTCAGACCAACAGACCATGCAAGGGAGACCTTTGGTTAGCTATTCATCCCATGACCTGAAATAAGTTAGCCATCCATGAAATGATCTTCATACACTATTTCACATCCCATGTGTGTTCCAATTCAAAATATTTGCAGATGAAATTTTCTCGACGTAACCCAGGGTGAGTATCAAATTTACAATGATAAGGTGGTGTATATACCCTCCTTATCTTGGAATTGATTTACATTCAGTTAAATAATCACATTCCATTTATCCTGTGCACTGCATAGAAATTATGTAGGGCACAATCTGGGAATGGCCAGAGAATGTATATACATCACATATTTTTTTTACTTCACCACAATACCTGTAAAAATAGCAAAGTCTCAGGTAAAGGTACCAGTGTTAGAGATTTAAGATGCGAGTTGGTGTCATGCTGAGAACAATTGTTTGCTGAGATTAGTACCCAGATTAGTGGCAAATCAATGTTTTAATTAATTGTTGTTTTATTTGACAATTAAATTAATGATTGCAATATTTGATAATTTATTTTAAAAATAAAAGGTCTAGTGCTTAGACAAATGTGAAACTGGAGAATTGTTTTGGAGGCTAAAACACCATTTCAAATAGGTGATTTTTGCACATGTGGGCACATGAATTGTTGACTGATCTCACTGGAAATCAGAGAAATACAAATACAGGTGACATGTGACCTGTTGATTTCCATAATGACTGATATGGTCATTACTCCACATGACTGATATGGTCATTACTCCACATGACTGATATGGTCATTAATCCACATGACTGATATGGTCATTACTCCACATGACTGATATGGTCATTACTCCACACGACTGATATGGTCATTACTCCACATGACTGATATGGTCATTACTCCACATGACTGATATGGTCATTACTCCACATGACTGATATGGTCATTACTCCACATGACTGATATGGTCATTACTCCACATGACTGATATGGTCATTACTCCACATACTCCACATTTTGAAGATTTTGAATATTGTTTTGGAATAAATAATATACTAATCTAATGGAATGTATTACCATGAGAAAAGGTCAAAGCATATCATCAGACCTATGATACACATACTGGTACTGAAACATTTAGATTGCAAATGATATATTCATAGATGCTCAAGAGAGAAAATGGCAAGGATCCTAAGAATAGTCTTTGACAACGATCGCAGTCCCTACCAAGACCAACAACGGTTTCGATCATATTGATCTCTTCAGTTGGATGGGGACTGACTGCGTTATCCTATGATTTGTTTATATATGGAGCCTGAGGAGGTGCAGGCACCTCTGGAGGTGCTGCACCTCCTCTCATGGCGCCTCTGGAGCGGAGGTGTTTGTGGGTCACGTTACCTCATTGTGGAGGTGCTGTGAGGGACCCCCCTCGAAGGGAGTTGCGTACAGTGTTATATGAGCGATATAATGTCTTTAAAACCACGTTTTGGTCGATTACGCTGGCGTTTTTTGGGTTGTGTTTCGGTTTTTTGCACCAAAACGAATCATTTTGATTTGTTAAATAATTCTTTTTAAATTTATGGCCCCTCTCCCTTGAAGCTGCCAGACTAGTTCGTTTATTTTACGCTGCGTACAGCCCCGGCCCGGGGTAGGAATGTCCATTTTTTTAACGAATTTCTGTTCCCGTGTCTTTCTTTTGTGAGCGACGGGGTTCTTTTCAGTGATATTAAACATAGGAAATATACCTTAATTTTGTTGGGTTCTTAGCCGGTTTTCTGGCCATTTCTTATTTGTGTATCTGTATTGTACCTTTGTTGTATAATTAAATACTTTCCCGTCTATTTTGGCGGGATGGAGCGAGAACAAGAAACATTTTTTTGTTGAGAAACTTTTATTTTCGTTTCTGTAATTTTGATTCTCGTTTCTTATTTTTACATATAGTTCATAGTTTGTATTGTTGAGATAGTTTTTGGTGATTTACAGCTGTTCAGACGGCTTGGTCGTCGACTGGAATCTGGAAGAGTTGATCCAGAATCATCATGTAGGCTGTGGGGGGGTTTTCATAGATGCTCAAGTTTGGCCTCATGACCAATTTACTCGAAATTTGAAATCCATGAAAAATCTGAAAATTATAGTTATAATGAAATCATTGTAGCCACAATGGATGTGACTAGCCTATATACAAACATCCCGTACAATGAAGGCCTCAATACTGTAAAAAGATGTCTGGTTAAGAACTGCAAAGGCAATGCCACAATAAAAAGCCTATTGAACCTCCTAGAGGCAGTATTGAAAATGAATAACTTCACCTTTAATGGTGGACATTACCCCCAAATTGCAGGACCAGCAATGGGTACCAAAGTAGCCCCTTCATGGCACACCTAGAGGAAAAACTCCCGAACCTGCCCTCTACCTGAGGTACATATATGACATTTTCATGGTATTTGACCAAGCAGAGGGTAAAATCTTTGATTTCATTGAGTATTGTAACACCTCCCATGAGAAAATTAAATTTAGCTCCAAACACTCAAAAGTGGAGGTAGAATTTCTTGATACATTGGTAAAGGTGGATAGTGTGAACCCCGGCTGTGCCAAATTTGAACAGATTCAATTTCCCATACGAGCTGAGGCCCGTGCCGAAAGGGTTAACCCGTTGTCCTTGTAAATCTGTGACCGGGTGGGTTGTCATGTCAAGGACCTGCAACATGACAATTCAGTGAGGCAGCACTATATCTGCTACAAGTAGGTCTCATCACGAAATGACTGAATAATGTTGAAAGTGATGTAAAACCCCAAACAAACAAACAAACAAACAAACAAACAAACCAGTCATTAATCTGACAAAAAAAATCAAAGATCTAGGCAAAAGCAAAATCAAAGATCTAGGCAAAAGCAAAAAACGAAACTAAATCATTAAATTCCTGTGCACTTAACACATAATCTTAAACCAAATAAGTGATTATTCTTATTCTTAAGATGAATATTGGCAATATCATACAATAGAAACATAGGGGATTTGAGTCAAATAGGCCAGAAATGAGTTATTAGCTCTGAAATATAGAGCATCCGTTATTTGTTCACAGGAAACTAAATTAAAAGATAATTCAACAGCATTTAAGGGATGTTTACCTTATAACGAAGTTACTTCAACAGATACAATATACCAAGCACATGGCAGAGTTTCTATTTTTGTTAAATACTGCATACACCAAAGTAAAGTCACATGGAATCCTAATTTATAAGCTTCTGCAGTCAGCATAACTATTCCCTGAATTTTAACAATTTGTTTAATATATTTACCACCAACTGAATCAATGATTATCACCGATTTATATTATTTAAGAAACCAACTGCCACAACCACACATATGTTGGTGACTTTATTGCTCACAACTATATACAGCAGATATTTTCAAATATGTAGATGATCTTCCTAAGGTCTTTATGGATACACAGAATGATATTGATATAGTTCTAAAATTTAATGAATGAATGAATGGTTGATGAGAGGCACATCAACCGCTAAGGTCATTTAATATCGAAAAATAGTAAAAACAAAACGTTTTGACAATATGATAATGTGTAACAATATAATTAAACAATCCTTACATCGCAGAATTTAAAAAAATCATTTTTCAAGATATCAGTTGTGTATATAATAAATATGTATAAATCATTAAAAAGACTTTAAATACAATTTGATGTTCTGTGGTTCTTGATAAATAGGAAAACGAGAGAAGTAAACAAGAGCTCCACCCTTAAAATCGGTTATATAGTCTTATTTGGTTTAAAGATGATACTATCACAGAAGTATCTACACTATCAAATAGCATATGTAAATCTTGCACATTAAAATATAGAGTCCTATTTATATAAAAATCGATACACTCAATTAAAATATATTTAACAGTCATAACTCTTTGACAAACAATACACTGAGGCTGATGTTCGCCTCTAAGAAGATAGCAGTGTGTCAAATGATTGTCTTATTTTCTTTTAAGTTAAAAGTGACTCTTCTCTTCAGTTCTTTCTACAAGCACCTTTAGTCTGACCTAAAACAGGTTTGATTACACGCAATATATCAAAAACAGCCTTGTCCCAGCACAATTGAAATTTAGCAAAAATGCAGTAATGTATTTTTTAAAGGAATAAGCATATCATAGGTAGTATATCCAATGCTGCTTTGGCATCTTGGTCAGCAGCCTCATTTCCAAGGATTCCAATGTGACTGGAAATCCAATAAAAATGAATCTCTTTACTTTCCTCAGTACAGAGTCTATGATGCCATTCAATGATTTTTTAAATAAAAGGATTTTTTCCAATCCTTTGCTTTCAATGCTTGTAAACAAGATAAATAATAAAATAGTAAAAATGTCCGATGTTTAGAAGTCTCCACATGATCTAAAACTAGGTACAAAACATGAAGTTCTTCAGAATAAATAGACGATTTATTTGGCAGACGTTTTGAATAAATATGATTGCCCTGAACAGCAGCTGCAGCAGACTCGTCATCATCAAGTGATCCATCAGTGTATATACATGCGACATGACAATTCAGTGAGGCAGCACTAAATCTGCTACAAGTAGTTCTCATCATGAAATAACTTAAATAAAGTTGAAAGTGATGTAAAATCCCAATAAACACTGATATCCAGAGAAAATAAATTCCATTTCTTTATATCTTTTTATATAAAAGGATGGATCTGTTGAGTATTTCTTTAATTCTGACATAGCTACATTAATATTTAAAGTTGCATAGGTCCATGGAGGTGTTTCTGGATATTATTGCATTCAGTTATATCTACTTTCTACCAAGTCCTCTCAGTCACTCCACCAAAATTGAGTGGAAAAAAGGACCTGTCAAATGAGCTGTTACATTATATCTATATTGTAGATATATAAATTATATCTATCTTGTGCTACAAATGTAAATGTACAATTGTCATAATTGTATCTCTTAATTATCAGCAAATAAACAGTGGACAACCATTGGTCATGACAAGGAAATCAGGGGCACATATAAAAAGTTTATTTTAACAACAAATCTGTAAATTTGCATTTTTGAATTATTGCAGGTTTTTTGTGTTAAATATATGTTCCCAATATATCACTTTGTTCACAATTGCAATCTGTCACGTTAATAGTTTGTGAAAAACATTTATTTGAAGCTGTCATATTTTCTGAGATGATAGCTTTGAAGCTGGCTTTCACAGGTGTATTCCATTAAATAAACTAAGATATAATTAAGACAACATATGGCACATAAAAGTTTTGTGAAGATGAGCTTATCTAATGTGACAACTAAAGATTAACATAAAATTCATGGCAAGATCTTGACTCCTCTTGGTTTGAAGGAACAATGGTCAGTTCAGGTTATTGCAATTAACAAAGCTATAACCATAAATTTCTATATTTTACAGGGACATCTAAATTTTTTTTTCCAAACCCACATCTTGTGCAGATACCTAATGTGGGACTGAAATACCAATTTTTTTTGGTTTCTATAAATTTGTTTTGGATCAGCTGCAAAATGTATGAGTTTGATTCTCATTGATTCTTATTCATTTTCTGAAGCTACAAAATGTAAGCTTCTAATTATGAAATTATATAGCACTTTGAAAATATCTGCTTTGCAACTAACATGATTTGTCTGTGTTTGCAGTTTTCAGAACAGTTTTCCTTTTGTTGATAGCTGTCTTAATTTGGAAAAATATGATAGAAAAATTAAGTCTTCCCACACTGAATAAAGTTTTAGCTCCCAGGTCTTTCCACTTTTTTAATAATAATTTTGATAAGTAGTAGTAACAATACATTTCATCTTAATTGAGAATTTATCATGATTGATAATATTTCTAAATATAATAAATTTAAACCCTATTTTCCTTTCAAATTAGTTTTTGAAAATTGGAAAAATGTATGGAGCTATATTCCACAAGCCAGTTGGACTACTGTATACAGGCATTTTTCGCGACCTTTTTATTTTCGCGTTAAATTGCGCCAGGACGTCATTCGCGAAATTAAATGGACGCGAAATTGAAGAGGGGACCCTCCCGGTCATTTTGATACCAAGCATGACCATAAATAACAAAAATAAAATGCTTCTTCAGTCAAAAAGGGAAGACACGACTCAAAGCAGTGGAAACAATGACGAAATGCAAAACTGTGAACGCTGATAATTGGTATCAGTGAAATTTTACTAATTTTCACACCACTGAATGGGAAGACATCAAAGGCAGAATTGAATTGTGCGATATAATTAAATAATAATTTTAATAGACATAGAAGTAAAAGTAAAACGTAAATACGATCCGTGACTTGTGATTGTTATTAACTCGCATTGAAATATTAATATATTGCGCAAAAATGGATGGTTTTGTTCTGTTCTCGACCTGCAAAGCGTCATTTGTGATAATATTATGTACTAGAAATCCAAAATTCTTGAAAATAAAACGGCGCGAACCTGTCGAAAACGGCGATGGCGCGAAAATAACTAGGCGCGAAAATAACAAGGCGCAAATTTTTAGTTCTCCCATCTAGGGTGAATATTTGGGTTCAAACAGGTGTGTTGGAACTGGACTGGTATTACTGACAAATCAGTCCAGTGCTCAACCTGCAGAACTCCATATCCTCCCCTTAATTTTAAAAAAGGTTGGTGATGTAAAATATAATAAGAACTGATATAGTCAAAAACTTTGATCAATAATTTACTATGAGGCAACAAATAAAGATAATGGATAAAAATGGCTTTTTTCATATAAAGACCATATCACAAATTAGAAATTGTATAGATGAAAAAACTGCAAATTCTCACCAAATCTGAGCATTGCATTACTCCATTTCTATTATATAGGGTTATATGAGCTGTAATCAAAACTAGAAATATAGTCAAAATTCCACATTTTAAAATAGTGTCCTCTACTTGTCTGGTATTAATATCAAACCATTCCAGCCCTCAACCTGTTTACAAATTAACTCTATGCCTCGATTCACATGATGCAATAAGCATGATACCGTAACATTGGCATGGTTTCAATATCTTTAGAAAATCCATGACCTCATCTATTGAATATGAAAGTGGCAAATCACCACACTGTAGAGAGGACTTATAGTTACAGAATGTGCCTTGAGTCTGTAGATGTGGTAGGTTACAGACATAATCAACTGAAACATCTGTTATTTATTTTTCAGATATTTGCAATATGCCTTCCCAAACTCGTGTTTGGTCATTGATCCTCTGTTTTATAGAAACATTTCTCTTTTCTGGCATAGTATTTGGATGGGCTTCTTTAGTTTATGTGCTGAAAGCAGATGGTATTTTTCACCACTTGTGTCCTGGTAACACAAGTTTGAGTGTCAATAGCATCAGTAATGCTACTCAGAATGGGTATGTATGCAAGGAACAAGAGAACATCTTAGCAATGGTGGATACAATAGCTGCTACAGTCTGGGTCACCATATGCTTCCCTGTAGCGGGGATATGTATGGATAGATGGGGAATCAGGCCGTTGAGACTTGCTGGAAGGTAATTAAAAAGGACAAAGTAGAAAAAATATTGTTTATTCCAAAAAGGTGATGCAGTTTTGAAAACCCATTATGATTTTGTGTAGGATTTTTTGAATAACATTATATCAGTCTTGTTTTTGTATAACATTATATGAAAATCTAAATATTAATATTAGTTGTATTTTTGTATGACATTATCTCTATTCTGGTTTTATATTTCTAGTGCAGCATCAGTTGCAGGGTGTCTCCTTTTGGCTTTTGCAGAGAAGGGAGGTGTGTAATTTTGAGTGATTGAATATGAAGTTGGGTAAATTAGTATAATTATATTTCTTGCATTTGGTAGTCACTGCAGTAAATCATACCATGACTTGATCATATTAAGTATATTATATTATATTCATCATTGGGTATGTCATAAGCAGTGGAGTGTACCTGAATACTTGAAACATATGAAAGGCCAAACAGTAAACTCAAGACCTCTGCCACTGTGTTTTATCTAATATTGTAACAAGGGATATTGTGAAGAAGATTTGATACAGCAATTTCAGAAAGATCCAATGAGGTGCTTTCATCTGTAGTCTGGCAACTTATCAAAGTCTAAAATATACTTAAATAAATAAAAATGAAAAAATACTAAATAATATGTTAATTATAATTGAGATGTTACTATAGTATAAAGGAATTCAGCAGTGATTTTGAAAAATACATATAAGTATTATAAATTAAGGATAAAAGTATTTGCCCCACATATCCATATATTGCTTAAGTTGATGCACTCTAGTGCCTGTAAAACCTATTTGAACTGGAACCTAGTTTATAGCCACCTTTTGAAATGGCACTTCTTTCTTGGCTTCATTTTTATGTGGAGTGTTATCATAGAGGGTTCCCATTTTGATGATTCTGAGTTGGTAAATGAGGCTTTCACATTTTCCACTATAGGACAATCTTATGTTGAAAAACAGCTCTCAGGCCTTTGTGCTGCTAAAGCTACTGGTGTTGACAAGGTCAGTGCCAGACTGCTTAAGGTTGCTGCATCCAACATAGCACCATCAGTCAGCTACATACTGAACAAATCCATATCATCAGGCACAGTGCCTGATGAATGGAAAAAAGCAAAAGTCACACCAATATTTAAAGAAGGGTCCACCGAGGACCCAAGCAACTACAGACCCATATCAATATTGCCAGTAATCAGTAAACTCATGGAGAGGGCGGTACATGGTCAGCTGTATGCACATCTTCAGAAACACGACCTTATTAGTACATGGCAGTCAGGCTTTAGGCCCAACTACTCCACATCCACAGCTTTGATTCAGGTGTCAGACCAAATTCTCAGTGCAATAGACAATGGTAAATTAACAGGTGTCATATATCTTGATCTAAAAAAAGCGTTCAACACGGTTGACCATGCCCTGCTACTCAGAAAACTAGCTAGATATGGAGTTAAACAAAATGAACACAAGTGGTTTACAGAATATCTGACAGCAAGAACTCAAGTTGTAGTCAGTTGTAGAAGGAGAATCTTCTGAAGTACAAAACATCGCATACGGTGTCCCACAGGGATCCATTTTGGGTCCCTTGTTGTTCAGTTTATACATCAATGATCTACCGCAACAAGGAAGGCAGGCACAGATAGTGATGTATGCAGATGACACAGCGATAATATTCAGCCATACAGACTACAAAGTAATAGAAAGGGTTCTCAATGAAGAATTAGCGAATGTTAGTACATGGCTGGAAACACACAAACTGACACTCAACACCAAGAAAACCAAATTTATGTTATTTGGTTCCCACAAAAGGCTACGCAAAGTAGGAAATATACAAATAGGGTTAGGTAGTGAAACAATAGAAAGGGTTAAGTCATTCAAGTACTTAGGGGTGTATCTTGATGAAGCTATGACTTACAAAGAGCACATAGGTAAGGTTGCAAAGAAGATAAGTTCAAGGATAGGCATGATGAGTAGGACAGTCAGGTACCTCAGTATGGACTACAAAAAGATACTCTACAATTCCATCGTATTGCCACACTTTGATTATTGCTCACAAGTGTGGAGTAATGCCAGTAAGACAGCATTAGAACCCCTCATTAAGCTGCAAAAGAGAGGAGGTAGACTACTTGTAGGTGCCCCAAAACGAACACCCACAGATCTTGTGTTCAAACAGCTTAAGTGGACTGATATGAAAACCAGATGGAGGCAACAAACAGTAGGAATGGTATATAAGGTCACAAAGGATACTGCACCAAAATATATGAAAAAGAAAAACACACATACCCGACTAGAATGGCCACAAATGGGTCATTCTGTCTGCCAAAGGTAAAAAATGATAGTGGAAAGAGAACATTTTTGTACACTGGTGCTAAAGAATGGAATGCATTGCCTGTTAGCATCAGAACAGCAGAGACATATGCCACTTTTAAGACAAGATGCAACAGGTTTTTAAAGTAAAGTAATGTGATTTTATTGTTAGCTTTTTACACACTTTTTATTATAATATATTATCATTTTTATATAGTTAAGAATCATATTCATCTATCATTGTTGTATATATGTCATTTCAGCAGGGTCCCCAGGGAGAACAGAGCAGTAGCACTGATGGGGACCCTGGGTAAACAAGACGAATAAATAAATAAATAAAAGGGATTGAAAGGTAAAATGACATCATAAGAGAATGACAATATGCTTATGACGTCAAGAAAGGTATTTTCCTTTGACTCTTGCCAGAATGACATCAAACAGTGCTACCTTGCTTTGAGCCTCATCCGAGAAAGCTTACACTACCCTAGTTTCCCGGCCAGGTGCAACTGATGGCTAAAGATAAACTTCAACATCTCATGAAGTTTGAATATAGATATGCTTTTATACATGAATTATAGTTTAATGCTCAATGCCTTTAATGTATTTTTATCCAATAATGTACTTCCAGCAATTAAAATGGAATATATATTACACAAATTACCCAAACACTAATAATAGCATTCCTTTTGACATGATAGATCTCTCTTGGATAGTTATTCCTGGAACTGTGCTCCTAGCTTTCCAAAGTTCTGTTTTGATTGTAGTGTGTTCACATGTAAGCATTAAATATCTTTTATTACCAATGATATATTTAAATTATACAATGCATGTCATTGAAGATCCTAATCTCGGCACACGAGATGTGTTTAAAGTCATCACTTTATTTTTTATGACATATTTGAGTATCATGAAAACATGAAAACATCTCAAAATAAACACACATCTATGGAAATAAGAAGAAAACAATTTTTTAATGATAAACATCTCCCAATGTTAAAACACATTTGTATTCATGTAGTTGATTCAGGAAATATTGTTGTGGAAAGTTAATTTGTGAAACCTTACATAGATACAAATAACTCTTTTTATCTATACATTGCATTTTAAGGAAATATTTCTTGTTAAAACAATGGCAAAATATATTCTACAGGTGGCCACCTCAGCTGGCAAATGGTGTTTTACTGTTCTGGCCTCACTCAATGGAATATCAGTAGTATCAGGAACAGTTTTCCAAATTATTAAGGTTGATTTTAAAGGAATACAAATATTAATTAATTATTTAATCAAAGCAATTATTTTGATGATTCATAGTATTAATATTGATGATTTCTTGATAATTTTTAGAAATTCTAATTTTGTATCTTATGCAAATAATTCAAATATACAATTATATATTCTTAGAATACATTTTAATCTTGATTTACTTTTATCAATTTACATTCTGCATTTGTTTTTTTTATAATATGTTACATCTAATACAGATTTTGCAAGACAACGGTGTGTTAAGGTTGTACTCTCTTTCTGGTCTTGCCGCTTTGAATTTAATATCATTGATGAACACCTGGATATGTCTGCCAGCCTTCAAAGTTACTCCAACAATAGAAGGATCCCACAATGTGGCCATAAATAATGACATAAATCAAGAGAAAGTTCAATCTCAAGACAAAACTCTGGACAAAACGTTCAAATCAAACAGCAGTGTTCACTCCACTTCTGTTACAAGGAGTACCTTTAAACAAATAGTGTTTTCCTGGACATTTACTCTCTTGTCAATCTGGTTTTCATGCATGCACCTACGAATTATGACCTTTTTAGGGATGTTTAACCCTTGGATTACCGTTTCATCTGAAGGAGACACAACTTATGGTATGTATGTAGTTTTCTGTAAATAATTGATTTTAACCTAAAATCCTTATTTGAATCATCGTTTATCATGTAACAGCTTTCCAAATTAGTTAAAGTAGGCTGTTCAGCAAAGATACATTGCAATTAATACACAATATGAGTCAATCATAGGATAATTTGATAAATAACACAATACTGCTGTTATACATCTGTCATATAGTATTGGTTGTGTAATTATCATACAAATAATAAATAATAATAAAACGACAAAACTTAACATGAGATAACATAAAATTTAAATGTTGAGCATTCAAAACAATTTTATAATGGTAATGATCCATGAAATTATTATTTCAGTGAGTAAAATGACTGATAATTTAGGAAATGCTATGATGGCATCAGCTGCGATAGCCTTTCTTCCTGGCTTTGTCATAGATATCACAAGGCATCATCTTCGGGGCAAGTATATGATCATGCAATGCTTTGTGCCACAAGCGTTGGCACCAACCTTGGTGTCTTGGTACACAACAAGCACCAGATTGCATTCAGGTTAAAATTTCTCATTTGAGCTAAGGGCCATAACTGAAAGGTTTACCTGTTGTCCTTGTAAATCTGTCACTGGGTAAGTTTTTATTACCTGTGACATGACAATTCAGTGAACTGTATCTGCTGCTTGTGCCTTCCTGATTTGACTGAAATGAACAGAATTTCCCTGTTTATATACATTTGAACAGAGGTGGGATGTGGCTCAGTTGTCATGATATCTGTCTCCCTTGCTAAAAGACTGTGGTTCAAAAAGTCCTTTTAATGCAGAGAAACCTTTCACATTGTGATATAATTTGAGTGATTAGTGCATCTGAACATATGGAATTAGAGACGGATGATCTTTCAGATTGTATGGGTTTATCTCCAGAAACTCACAACTCACACATAATAGCCTTCCTATCTCTGGTCCTGATGAGTAATTTTCATACCTGGAAGGGAGGGAAGAGCATATTAATACATATGATTGAAAAGATCATAATCATCCTACAGTCAAGTAAGCTACAGGTATGAGTTCATCTTCAACATTATTTCAGTCATTTCGTGATGAGACCTACTTGTAACAGATATAGTGCTGCCTCACTGAATTGTCATGTCGCAGGTCCTTGACATGACAACCCACCCGGTCACAGATTAACAAGGACAACGGGTTAACCCTTTTGACACGGGCCTCAGCTCATGTGGGATCAACAGGGATGTAGATCTAAGTATCATCTGCATATATATGATAGTTGAGCCCATACTTACCGGGATCAATGGGGACATATATACATTGCATCTTGATTCCAATCTTTCAGACAGTATCTGATGATCAATTTTATCAAAAGCGGCTGAGACAAAATTACTGATAAGTAGTAACAAAATTACTGACCTTTCAATGTCAAGGTGGCAGAGGATTTCATTTTGCACTCTCAGTAAGGCAGTCTCATGACTTTTCCCTTCTTGTCAGCGTCAGAGGAGGGAATGGAATCTGGAACGGAATTAGCAGGATTAGGCACACATGTTGCGATGATTTTGTCTCTTTCAATCACCGCTTTGAGGGATTTCGCAAGTTCGCCCTCCTTCTCCATCTCAAGAATCGCCTTACCCTTGAGGAGTTGCTGGACCTACTCAGTGAGGCATGTGTTTGCGGCATTGGTAGCATTGTTGAGAACAAGCCTATCATAAGAGTATTAGCGTTAAAACATCATCTGCAGGTTGCTTCAGGGCAGCCAGCATGGCCCGAGCTTTGGGGTCTGTGTCCGTCTACGAAGCAGAGGGCCTGCAGTCGGTAAGATAGTGGCCATTTTTCAGTTCAAGTTGTCAAGATATTCTAGCAAAAACGTATCCCACGAGGTGTAGAGAGAGACTATGGCAGAAAACTACAGGGAAATGCTTATAATGTGACCAACAGGCATTAACTACCATGTGACGAATGGTGAGCTTGACAAATTAAACAAGACATTTGTTGTGGATGTATTGTTTTTATTTAAGATTTCTAACTGACCGCATCACAGGCCAGGAGATTATTGTCTATTTTTACACACAAAGACATAAAGATGAGGAAAATATATACACTTGATTATCATGCAAACATTTTTTATATTAGATTATGAAGAGATTGATGATTAATTTAGTGGTTTGATGACTCACAAGATTAAGAACTGATTACCATGATGTCATCAGTAAAACTGAATATATGTTGGTTAGATGCATGACCATTACCTAATTATTTACCTACATTTTTATGGTACTACTTTATTTACAAATAGTTTGGTATATTTCTCATTCTGCCTCATTTAATTACATAATGTATATTAAGTTTTGGTATGCAAATCCATGAGGTAACTTTGGTCAGCATCAAGGCAAGAGAGTCATGTGTATGTCACTTGAAATGTGTTCATTGATTCAAATCATTTTGCTAGTTTCATCAACAACCACAAATTTTATCCTTAAAATGATTGTTTAAAATTATTATTCACAGTATCACCCAATAGGCAATTCTTGTAATCTATTAAGACGTTGATGGAGCTGTCTTTTTATAACATGCGTGCCTCTAGACCTGTAACATAAATTAAAATCATCAACAAATAATGAACAATCTGTTCCAGATCTTATACAATTTACTATGCTGTTGATCGTTATAATAAATAGGGTCACAGATAATATACTACCAAATGGAACACCCATTTAATTACATAATGTATATTTAGTTTTGGTATGCAAATCCATGAGGTAACTTTGGTCAGCATCATGGCAAGAGAGTCAAGTGTATGTCACTTGAAATGTGTTCATTGATTCAAATCATTTTGCTAGTTTCATCAACAACCACAAATTTTATCCTTAAAATGATTGTTTAAAATTATTATTCACAGTATCACCCAATAGGCAATTCTTGTAATCTATTAAGACGTTGATGGAGCTGTCTTTTAATAACATGCGTGCCTCTAGACCTGTAACATAAATTAAAATCATCAACAAATAATGAACAATCTGTTCCAGATCTTATACAATTTACTATGCTGTTGATCGTTATAATAAATAGGGTCACAGATAATATACTACCAAATGGAACACCCATTTCCTGATCAAATGCATCAGAAAGTGATTAACTATCTTGGACTGTAAATTGTCTTAAATAACTTGTAGAAGATTAATATTTCAATTATGTTGTATTTCAGCAAGAAATGTTCACAATGCGGATATTGTAGCAACTGTATTTCCATTCTCTTTTGGAGGTGTAATGGCTATATTTCTCAGTGTGACTATGATAGTCTCCTCATCTGAATTCGGCATTTGGATTTGTATGGTATCTTGTACCCTGTGCATGATATCAAATTATTCTGTTGTGCATATATTCGTTCATTGCTGGTAGGTACTTTTGTTGAATTGATATATTCATCCAATATAGGAATGAATAAATTAATGATTATTTTACTGCACATCAAAACAATGATTTCATTCAGAGAATAAACTGAGAAAAATGTAATATTGTCTAAATACACAAATACAACATGAGGATTTAAAAACATTTGCAGTATATCAATCAAAATATGATAAAATATGTATTCAATATGTATATAATATGTATTTGTTTCAAAGACTTTTTTGCAGTTTGATGTTCTGCAATTCTTGATAGACTCAAATAAACAACACTACTGCACCTAAGGCTCATTATAAAGTCAATTAAAAATGATTCTAATACAGAAGTATTTACAGGATCAAAAAGAGTATGCAAATCTTGTACATGAAGATACTGGGCCCTTATAATATCAGAGTAGATAATGTGTGGCAACTTAATTGTTAGGTTATCTAAATCATTGATATTAATTGGTTCATTTAATTGATTCATGTGGCGGTAAATATATTAAACATGTTGTGAATAGTTACTCTAACTGCAGTAACTTAATAAATAGAGTATCATTTAATATACCTTGTACAGGATTTAACATAAAAAGAAAAAAAATGTGAAATGGTGTTTTTACGACCCTTTCAGCAACTATGGCCATATCAGGTCGACTTTCGAGCCTTTTACCCAGTGTGAAAGTAACACTGCCAGCAGTGGGAGTTGAACCCACCACCTCCCGTCCT
Source organism: Amphiduros pacificus (assembly GCA_949316495.1). NCBI lineage: Eukaryota > Metazoa > Annelida > Polychaeta > Phyllodocida > Hesionidae > Amphiduros > Amphiduros pacificus. Next base: position 20,476,850 of record OX439011.1, read on the forward strand.
CCACTTATTTAACCAACAAAGGCACAGATCCTACACTCTACCAACTGTGCCAGTGGGGTCGGTAACATAAAAAGAAACTCTGCCATATACTCAGTCCATTGCATCAATTGGACCAGCTGTTTGCAAGGCAAATATCCCTAAAATGATGTGGAATAACAGATGTATTTAATTTTGGGCTAATAACTCCAGTTCCATTTATTTTACTTTTCCCTTGATCTTTGATTTCTTTTTGTCAGATCTATATAAAAAAGCTCGGATCTATGAATATGATGGGTGATTGCCTTGACAATTCATACATTTGACATTATTTGCAGAACAAACTTCTCCATTTTGGGCATGTTATTATCTTTATATGCACAAAGTTTAAGACATTTGCACATATGGCATATATGTATTATTCATTTTTAAAGACGTGTACATTTGAGAGAAAAAGAATTACAAAGAGTTAGCTCAGGCTTACACTTTGCACAAATTGCTTCAATCATTTCATTTATATCATCATCTGACAAAATGACCGAAAGAAACTCCATCATGTAAATCAATCAATTCTTTCACCATGACAGCATTGCATAAATATTTATCACTAATACTTTTATACAATCCTTCACTCACAACACTTGTATCATTATACAATATACACTTGTGCCTTAACTGATTAAAATTCATTCCCATTATTGACATTGAATTCAGCACAGCATCTTTGTCACTTTTCTCACAAGAGATGATTTGCTATTTATATTTTATAAATCTGAGCAATCGTTTTTATAAACTTACTTTAACAGGCATAAAATCTGACAACAACGGTATTATATATCTGTGAGTCATAAAGAGAGTTTTCCAGAAAACCCTTAATGCTTTATGCCATACGATGCAAACATTTCACACAGCCTTACTGGACAGTAACCATAACAAAACTCCATTAAACAATGTATATTGAATAGCTTACATTTCACAAATGAATCAATTAAAATCGTTCCAAAAAGTACAAATTGAAATTGATACAATGCTTTTACCTTTACATTGATCAGATGGACATTTAAATACCCAGCTTTAATTTATGTTTGAAGCTGCTTCAAATGTCAGACTTAATGTATTGATTGGTACACCATCCTTTTTAATAAAATCTGTGTCAGCAGTTGACAACATCCTTATTTTTCAGTATATCCTCTCTCCTTTTCAGAAACTCCTGCTAAATCTAGGCATCATCTTTTTAATTTTTATTGTATAGAGTTTGTTACCCTCCATAGCAGGACATATCATATCATACCAATCCCTGCCACCAAGCTATACATGTTCACACAGAATCAAGCACAAGTCAATAGTATTCAGAAAGATCTGGCTGTCAATTAGTGAAAGAATATAAATAGATTTGTTTACTGGCAGTTGTACTGATTGGTCGGTATATGTGCCAGACACCTGATTACAGTTTATGACTTGATGTTGGTCAATTCAGATTTGATGATATTTTTGTGAGCAAGGCAAGTATTTCTGACTCCGGGATTTCCAAACTGTGATTGAGATCAAAAACAGGGCAATGACTGCTGAGGTAGTAATTGAATACTACCTGTGAAACGCAGAGTAAGAGTCTCTATAACTGGAACTAGGATGTGGTTCCAGTAAAGATTACAACTATATTTTGTCAGTGTTTTATGCATGCACTAAATAATCAATTTTGATTGTTTGATGTTGATTCTATTAAAACTGATCTGTGTTTGACATATTTCAGCTATCGAGAAGATGATTTTGGAAAATTGATTGGTCTGCTCAATACCATTACCGGAGTGGTTGCAATTCTCAATTACCCTCTATCTTATTGGAACACAACAGGACATTTCAATGAGGTATATAAATAATAAGTAATAAACATAATATCCCATACCTCACCTGCAAAAAATCCTAAAAATGTCTCATCATTGGAATAAAGCTATTCATCTCTTTGTTGGTTTTGGATGAGGGATTATCCACGCCAGGCATGTCTCTAGATTTAGTTAAAGGAAATCAACGATTTTAACATTGTTTAGGGTCATGTTATTTTTGTCTGTCATTTGGAAGGTATATTCAGATAGGGAAGTCTTAAGAATTATATTTCATTTCTCTGGGAATTATAGGTTTCCCTATCAATCTGTAAGTTTGTAAGTTTGTAATTTTTTTGTCTTCTCCAGCCTTCTTTTAAGATATAATTCCTGATATTGATATGCCATTTAGGGCTGACTTTTTAGGCAGATCTTTCCTTAAAAGGAGCATGTATATCTGAAATAGAGGTGAAATCATCATCATAGTAGCCCACCATCTGAGATAAGATTAAATATTTGTGTATGGGTTTCTTGACCCATTGGGTCATATCAAAGTTTGATAGGATATCATATTTTAAGAATCCGACAAATGTGGCTTATTTGAATAAAAGTTATAGTCAACCAGGAATTCCATTTCATTGTAAAAGAGCAGTTATGGGCAGTACATTGCAATAACTTCTTCAAATAAATTAAAGTAGAGGTACTTGTTGCTGTATGAAGGCTCTGTTCTATAGTTAGAAATATAATTGAATTTTTTTCCTCATAAGAAGGGAGGCTTCCATGAGGTCCATGGTCAAGTAAGGAGATCATCAAGATCATTTGCAGGTGATTAGTCTTTTACCAATAGTAGGTTTCTGTAGTAGTATTGTATATGTTATTGTTTGGATGTTTCCATGCAGAACATATATTAAATGTTTATACTATTAGCCTTAACTGTTATAACCCATAATTTTACCCCACCATAGATTTCTGTGCCATTCAAAACCAGATGAGCTTTCCGCTAAAGTCTAAATCGTCCATTGAACACTGGTACGTGGATATGGGTTAATTTCAGTACAAATCTTGATTGGGTTAAGTACTTCAGCCATGCTGCATGGTCAATTAAGTGGATATCTGATATGGTTTTCTATTCCAGCCATGGCTGGTTATCAATGGCAGTGGTTTGTGTCATCATTGTTATGTGATAATTCAAAAGAGAGATCCACTTTGAAAGAGCATTAAGTCCTGGTTACAAGCTTTTATATGACCTAGATAATTAATGATTGTGAAATAAACCAGGTCATGGCAAATCAGAGAACTTGTTCATATCTCAGTTTCAAGACCACATATCAATCAAACCAACTCACAATTTCGGTGATATTGACTTTATCTTCAGCAAATTCAAAGCACTAATAGATAAAGAGAAACATTCATATTTAAAAGACATAGCAGACTTGTGATACTTGCACAATGTTCCTCAACATTCAGTTTAATACTTGTTCAATGCTCTACTATAAAGTTTTAGTGATACTTTTTCATTGTCTTTCTTTATTGCAGAGTTTCTCTGTGATACTTGTACTGATTCTCCCAACATTGATACTTCCCGTCTATTTGTTAATACGAAGAAATAGTATCAAAAAGGAATCCTAAAACACACAGGTTTTAATCCTAGATTTTACATGAAAATACGATTAGAACAACAACACGTATATGTCATTTTGATTCATCAGTAATGTTTCCTAAAGAAATATGACCAAAAAGCAAAAACTTAGGTTAAATCTTGCTAAGTGATTAATCCTATATAATTATATATGAGAGTAACTCAATGAAAAAGGCAGGTACATAATACTATTAATACTATCACCGTACAGGTCTTTAATTGCAAGGCCCTAAAAATGTTAAATACATTAATTTGGACTAGATACATGATATATTTAAATAAATCAAATCAATAATACATGTAAACAATATCAACAACACATAATTAAAAAGGAAAAATGCTCTTTTTCATTATATCAGTCCCAGGTGTAATAGATATTAGTTAGATTTAAAATAAAGACTTTAAATGCCAAATGATATTTTGTGGTTTCTGTTTTATGATAAGCAAAAACTCTTCTCTTAAAAGTGTTATGCATAGAGTCTTATTTGGCATTACAATTCTATCAGAGGTATCTAAACTATCAAACAACAAATGTAAATCTTGCACATTAAATTAATGATTCCCTATAATATCAAAATCAATACACTCTATCAAAGCATGTTTAATAGTCAAAGCCTTCTCCCATTCTGTCTGGCCAATACCTCTAAAGGAATTAAGCATCAAATTTGCAAAAACAAATGTTTTGATTGATATGGACCGGTGAGTGTCTGTTAAATCTATTTAATGAATGAATGAATGAATTCTTAATGGCACATCGACACATTAAGGCCATTCAGTGCCATTAAGGTGTGGATTAAAAACTTGTAGATGTGATTGAATGATAAGTGTAAAAACTTGAAAATGTGAATGAATGATAAGTTTAAAGACATACAATAAACAGTGATGTAATAGCAATAAAACAATGACTCAAAGAATAAAATCAAAGGGGCATCATCTGTGTTGAATAATTCTTTTAAACTTTCAACCTGAAAAGCTTGATGTCTAATGTTATCAAATTCAACACATTCAAGCATGATGTGCATCACTGTCTAAAGGGGTTTGACAGGAAACACATTCAGGCTGATCTTCACCTTTTAACAAATAACCATGTGTTAAGTGACTGCGTCCAATTTGAATACCTGTTAATATCACTTCTTCATGATGTATTTTACGGCATTAGTTATGTTTTTACCCAATGTAGGTTTATATTGTGAAGCTTGTTATTCACAGCTTCATCCAGCTTACATTCCACCTGTGTCTTATCAAAGCTTGAATCAATGTTTTCTATCTTCAGTATATGGGATGCCTAAATCCATTTTAATTTTATCAATGGCTGCTTTGATGCTGTATCAACTGCTTCATTTCCTTTTATACCAATGCGGCTTGGAATCCAGTAAAATATGACATTCTTTTTCTGGTCAACCATTAATAACTTTTGTGTTAGTGGATTCTTCCAATCTCTGCTCCTAATAGATTGTAGAGTTGATTTGGAATCAGATAAAGCAGAAAATATTGATTGCTGGAGGTTTCAAGGCTAGAAAAATAGCATGAAGCTCTGCAGAGAAAATTGAGGCAGTCACTCGGAATAACCATGTCCTTGTGTGACTGCAGCTGCTGCAGTTTTTCCCTCACAGTAAGAGCCATCAGTGTAGATACATAAGATACCTAATAGTTTATCAACTGATTTGATCTTAGTATATCTATTTATGTACAAAGAAGGGTCTGTTGAGTCTGAATCTGCAAGTGACAAATTGATGTTAGGTTTGTATATTCAAGGTGGAGTCTCTGGAAACTGAAATTTTAAATTTGATTCTTTTATACAGAAAGTGATGGAATAGTGTTTGGTTTATTGGTGAAATGACCAACATATTTAGGGTGAAAAATAATATCATATACTGGATTCTCTGAATTTGCAACTATCGTGTGCCATCAAGTGCCAGTGGTAACTTGTCTGCTTCAACAGCAAGACTTTCTGTGGGTGAAGTCTGAAAGGCACCAAGACAAAGGCTTTATCCTTGATTTTGAATAGCAATTAGCTCCCTAATCAGTATGTACTACTTGATATGTGAAATGAATGAAAGCTTCCCGTCAAATATCAGACCAAGAAATTTATCTTGGACTGTCCCAGGTATCAGGATGCACCCTACAGTTATTACAAAAAATGCATGCACACTGTTTTCTTCAATGAAAACTTGAAACCATTTTCATCCGCCCACTCCTGGATTCTGTTTAGGTGTTGCTGTAATTGTCTCTCAATGGTAAACATATTTGTTGATTTGTAGCAAATGTTAAAATTATCAACAAAGAGAGAACAATCAGTTCCAGGTCTAATACAGTTAACAATACTTTTAATAATAAACAGTTTAACAGATAATAATGCTCCCTTGGGGTACACCCAGATCAAAAGCATCAGACAATGATGTGCCCACATGTACTTTAAAGTGCCTCTCTGACAGAAAGCTTTGAATAAAAAGAGGTAATATATAACCCTGAAACCCATCTCATGTAAATCACTCAAAATTACATATTTCCATGTTGTAGCATATGCTTTCATTAAGTCAAAAAATATGCTGACATTTTTGCCCCTTATAAAACCCTCTCTTACAAATGTCTCCAAATGCACCAGATGGTTAATAGTTAGCACGTCATCCTAAACCCACATGCAGCTGAAATATCACAGGAATATTTTCACCATTTACTTTAAAAGGGACCTTAAGTACACTGCCACCATACACTAATAGTTTATGCTTAAATAAAGGGAGCTATTTTTTTGTTTGCATACAATATATTTATTTCCTATAAATCTTACCACATGCTACATGCACATTACACATAATATCGACCACCATGCCATCTGGCAGAGATACCTGTGGCATGGAAATCTAGGCAAACAGTACAATCATATATCTACCTTAATTAACATCAAAATACCAAAGGCCATGGGCCGTGGCGCAGTTGGTTAGAGTGCCAGCTTACTAGGACCAGCTCATCTGTGGTGATCCAAAGGTTCGATCCTCGGCCGTGCCGAGATTAAATTTATGATACAATTTCACACATGAGCTGAGGCCTGTGCAAAAGGGTTAACCTGTTGTCCTTGTAAATCTGTGATCGGGCGGGTTGTCATGTCAAGGACCTGCGACATGACAATTCAGTGAGGCAGCACTATATCTGCTACAAGTAGGTCTCATCATGAAATAACTGAAATAAAGTTGAAAGGGATATAAAACCCCAAACAAACAAACAAACAAATCAAAATATCAATATTTACATATACAACATCTTTTGTTAAGTATGCCTGCCTCCTGTTTGGGGCTACAATACATGATAATGCCAGATTGATAATATATTAATAGTCCTTGTATTGGATCGGTGTTAGGTGTTGTATGATAATCTGGTGGAGTAGTTAATTCCTTTTTGTTGGTTTTCCCTTATATAGTAGCTCTATTGATACCTTACTTAGCTCTAACTTGTGCTTCATGTCAAGGATGGCAATGTAAAACCATTTGTACCATTTGTCCCAGGTCATGATTTGCCTACAGTATTCAGCCATCTGGTCATAGAGGAATAGACCATGCTGGTGGACCATACGCCTCTCATACTCTACTCCCCCCCCCCCCACTGGGCATATGTAAGTTTTGCAAAAAGTCATCAATATGAATGAACTCACCCTGTAGAGCTGCTTTAACTGTCATTTCTGGGGTGCTCTGAAGTTTACACAATCTATTGAAGTCAGTTATGCCATCGATGTTAGTCAACCCTGGGATGGGTCCTCCCAGTTGTGATGGTGAGTTCACCGCAGGTGGGGGTGCTAACCCTGGTAGGAGTACTGGCTCCTGCGTCAGCCACGCTGCGCCGTAGTGAGCTGCTGCCCCCTGGTGAGTGAGTGGCTGTGAGGTGGAGTTCTGCACTGATTGCATTAGGCATGCAGTCTGCTGGCTACGCTGTTCACCATCTAACCAGCCATGTAAAGCGGCTACAGTTTTACATAAATCCTTATGAGAGTGAAGCATGATGGACATTTGCAACATAATGGTGGAAAATTCACTCACATTGTTTGCTGACTGGCTATCGTCCAGTGCCCTCGCTCAAGGAGTTGTTCCAAACTGAAGGCCTGCTGGAGTGGCGCTCTCAGACCTGAGTTGTTATGTGAGTTGGTGTCACACCCAGGAATGAATTATCCAAACTTAGCTTTGGCAAAGCTGGACTAACGGTATTGGTATCGGTAGCAGTAAATGTTGGATGGACATCGATGTGGCTCCCAGGGGGTGGCTGGATTGCTGGTTGCCCTTTCATACAGTTTCCTATGTTCGCCACAGGCCTCTCATGTCCTTTCCCTCTAATTCCTGCTACACACTAATGCCTCAGTCACATTTGTGCCGATTTCAGTAAAGATGCCCGGCCGATGGGTATTTTTTACAAAATTGGCAGGCAGTTCAGATTGCCGTGCGGGCACCGGGAGATCATCGGCCACAATTGGGCATCCTTAAAACGTCGGGCGGGTCATCGGGAACTTTTATACCTCAGTCACATTTGCGCCGATTTCAGTAAAGATGCCCGGCCGATGGGTATTTTTTACAAAATCGGCAGGCATTTCAGATTGCCGTGCGGGCACCGGGAGATCATCGGCCACAATTGGGCATCTTTAAGACGTCGGGCAGGTCATCAGGAACTTTTATCTTGAACATAAAAGTTGCCGGCGTTTCCCCGATGTCTTATCAGCAAATATCATCTTAAAGTGCACGGCAGGGTCCCGGCAGTGTCCCGCAGGGACATCGGCAGATTATCTTAGGGCTGCCGGTGGCATCGTGCGGTGAAAATAGGATTATATTTATTTCATGTGTTCATAGACCATCGTCAGATGATCGCACGGGCTCCCTGCGATATATCATAGACGTCTTTAAGATGTCTTTCAGACGTCTGTCAAATGAGACAGACGTCTTTAGGATGTCTTTCAGACGTCTGTCAATGATTCAGACGTCTTTAAGATATCCTGCAGACGTCTGTGTCATTCAGTCTTGCACGTGCCGTGCGGTGCCCTTTAATAATGTGACCACAGCTACGGCATATCTCAGATTGTTGCTTATAAACTCCCCGGCGCCCGGCAGACTGTGAAGTCGGCCGATTGTTACTGCCCGGCCGGCGCCCGGTGCAAATGTGACTGAGGCATTAGCTGGAACATAATAGTTGCCGACGTTTCCCCGATGTCTTATCAGTAAATATCATCTTAAAGTACACGGCAGGGTCCCGGCAGTGTCCCGCAGGGACATCTGCAGATTATCTTACGGCTGCCGGTGACATCGTGCGGTGAAAATAGGATTATATTTATTTCATGTGTTCACATACCATCGTCAGATGATCCACCGGGCTCCCTACGGTCTTATACAGACGTCTTTAGGATGTCTTTCATATGATACAGACGTCTTTAGGATGTCTTTCAGACGTCTGTCATATAATACAGACGTCTTTAAGATGTCCTTCAGACGTCTGTGTCATTTTCTTGCGGGTGCCGTGCGGTGGCCTTTCATAATGTGACCATAGCTACGGCATATCTCAGATTGTTGCTGATAAACTCCCCGGCGCCCGGCAGACTGGGAAGTCGGCCGATTCTTACTGCCCGGCCGGCACCCGGTGCAAATGTGACTGAGGCATAAAGCACAGTCTGAGGTATGATATTCACATAGACAACACATTCCCTCCAGTGGACACACTACTTCACAGTCCAGGGACTAGCATAGACACATGACACACAGGACAGAAACATCTGGACAGGACATCAGGACGTGACTCTATGCACATACCTATGCACATACCTGTTGGCTAACGGTGCCCGATATAATATTAATGATAAAAATTAAAATTTGTATAGCGCTGATACCAGACAAGTCTGTTCATAGCGCTGTGTTCGGTATGTGCTTTCTGAAAAGGTGAGTTTTCAGTCAGCTCTTGAAGGAGGTAACCGAGTCACTGGTTTGTATGTCACTAGGCAGGCAGTTCCATAGACGTGGCCAACAGAGGAGAAAGCCCTCTCGCCCATGGTCTTCACCCTAGTGTTAGGGATTACCAGGTAAGTTCCATCATTGGACCTTGGACCCCTGTCACGCCATTTCACTAGTAGTAGGTCACTCAAGCATGCACAAGGAGCCAGTGTAATTCTTTCAGTTTCCCTGATATGTGGTCAAATTTCCTTATTTTTCCTACCACTCTAGCTGCAGAGTTCTGTATGTAATTTGACCATTTCCATAACTATTCCAATATCTGAGGAAATCAAATGAAAATACGAAAATAAGTGCTTTGTTACCTTATAATGTATTATATATCGCTAAACTATGATAATGTCACAAAGTGGCCAACATATATATTATAAGTCCCCGTGGCTTCAAGGAGTTATCCATGCCCACAGTAACAAGGTGCATTATTAGCACATAAGTTATACAGTAATTAGCAATTTCCACCACAAAAGTTAGCATGTTTGATCAAATACTGTGTTCTTGTGCGAAAATAATGTTATACATCAACTGAATCAAAAATTAAAACCACACATCTTGCTTATCGACTGCGGGTAGAGGGGGGTATGAACTGAATCACTCCAATACTGAATACAGTGATGCTACTGACTCATCAAAACCTCAGTAAACTTGTAAGCTTTCCATCAGCATATTGTCAATACTGTTTAGTTATTGAATCAGCAATTAGTTATTGAATCAGCAATAATTTATTGAATCAGCAATTAGTTATCGAATCAGCAATTAGTTATCGAATCAGCAATTAGTTATTGAATCAGCGATTAGTTATCGAACCAGCAATTAGTTATTGAATCAACAATTAGTTATTGAATCAGCGATTAGTTATTAAATCAGCGATTAGTTATCGAATCAGCAATTAGTTATTGAATCAGCAATTAGTTATTGAATCAGCAATTAGAACACAAAAGAAAATGTCACACTGAAATCTAATGAAAGAGGACATTTTGGTCATTTCTCTGATAACAAAATTATCTTATGTACCAAATATGCTCTCACACAGGTGACATCAGGTGTTTCAAGTGCTTTCGGTTTGGCTCCTAAAATAAGGATTGGTAGCTGATAATAAAAAAATATATTACTTAAGGAAACATCTGAAATAATTGAATTAAACACCTCAACAATCTGTTCATTATTTAATTGCAAACATTCCATAAAACATCAAAACACTATTGAACAATTCAAACTTTTCTTGTACTCTTCTAAAAAGAACATCTTTTAGTATTTTATAGAGAAATATCTTTTTGCCAGTCATATTGCTTAAACCTTGAAGAATAAGTTGTGACGCCATAAGAACAAAGATGCAATGTGCATTACCGCCAAACCATCATGTCTGACGACGCCATATGAGCCGAAAACTTGAAGAATATGACTCAATTCAACTTTGTGACAATTTTGACTCACCGTGGGCCAAATTTCGGTGTAATCCAAGTGAAAAAAAAACAATGAAATGAAAATAGAAAATAAAGCCTAAACCATAAACACAAACCATACGACATCACAACTCCGTTCATGATATCCCCAGTTTAAGCCATTAAACTGGCCTGGGGCCGTGGTGCACTTGGTAACAACGCCAACTTATTGGAGTAGAAATATGATTTAACTTGCACTAAACTGTCTTGATGATCAAACAAGATAGGATCTTGGGCCGTGGCACACTTGGTTTGAGCACAAACCTGCGAGCACCAGTTCCATCGTAGTGTGCCAGGAGTGAATTCATGTTACAATGTATCACATGAGCTGAGGCCCGTGCCTGAAGGGTTTAACCCATAGACCAATTGCCGATCTCCATGTTGTTTTTTTTTCCCATTGAAAAGGACACACCGGAACTGTAAAACTTTACCGGAACCAGAACTGTACAACTCCACTATATTTAATCATTGGTCGGAGAGATTGGCGGGGGGCCTATTGTCCATGTAAATCTGGGACCGGGTTTGTTGTGCAAAGGTTCCGCGACAAGACAATTAATTCAGTGAGGCAGCACTATATCTGCTACAAATATGTAAAACCCAAACAAACAAACAAGGAAACAAACTAACAATTATACGTTAATTGTTAAAGTTTAAACAATCAACCGTGCATGACCTTATTTGGTCAAGTTTATGCGTGACCACATAGATATTTGACTGCAACTGTTAACATAAATTTCAAAATGGCAATACACAGTTAGTATTAAGCAAAACGATGACTGAGAGAGTACAGAATGGAACCATCTATTTTATGCTTATCTTAAAATTGAAACATTATCAAAATAACAGGTGTAGAGAATGGGATTTATCTGAGAAAGATTCTCACAGGTTTACGATAAATAGCGTAGTTGATGACGTAGCGGTACTAGTGTGATGATGTTGGTTGCCGTGATCATTGCTGTGGTGTGCTGTGGCCAGGTTCTGGCTGGGAGTCGTATAGTGGGAGGGGAGGATGCGACCCCGGGACAGTTTCCACATCAGGTAACTTATCATAATAAGTCTCATTAATAATAATAATAATAATAATGATGATGAAGTTTGTGAGTTAAATAAGAGGCCTAGTAAAGCTGGGGAGGTAGAGGAGGCATTGAAAAGCTTGGAGGAAAAGAGGTCTAGTAAAACTAGGGAGGTAAAGATCAGGCCTTGTAAAGCTGGGAAGGTAAAGAGGAGGTCTAGTAAAACTGGGGAGGTAAAGAGGATGTCTAGTAAAACTGGGGAGGTAAAGATCAGGCCTTGTAAAGCTGGGGAGGTATAGAGGAGGTCTAGTAAAACTGGGAAGGTAAAGAGGAGATCTAGTAAAACTGGGAAGGTAAAGAGGAGATCTAGTAAAACTGGGAAGGTAAAGAGGAGATCTAGTAAAACTGGGAAGGTAAAGAGGAGATCTAGTAAAACTAGGGAGGTAAAGATCAGGCCTTGTATAGCTGGGGAGGTAAAGAGGAGGCCTTGTAAAGCTTGGGAGGTAAAGAGGAGATCTAGTAAAACTGGGGAGATAAAGAGGAGGTCTAGTAAAGCTTGGGAGGTAAAGATCAGGCCTTGTAAAGCTGGGGAGGTAAAGACCAGGTCTTGTAAAGCTTGGGAGGTAAAGGAGAGGCCTTGTAAATCTTGGGAGGTAAAGGAGAGGCCTTGTAAAGCTTGGGAGGAAAAGAGGAGGCCTTGTAAAGCTTGGGAGGTAAAGAGGATGTCTAGTAAAACTGGGGAGATAAAGAGGAGGTCTAGTAAAGCTTGGGAGGTAAAGATCAGGCCTTGTAAAGCTGGGGAGGTAAAGACCAGGTCTTGTAAAGCTTAGGGGTAATGATGAGGTCTTGTAAAGCTTGGGAGGAAAAGATCAGGCCTTGTAAAGCTGAGGAGGTAAAGAGTAGGCCTTGTAAAGCTTGGGAGGTAAAGATGAGGTCTTGTAAAGCTTGGGAGGAAAAGAGGAGGCCTTGTAATGCTTGTGAGCATATCTGGATGGTATGACGTCATATCATTGTTCTGAACCAATTCTGAACCAATCTGGTGGTTCTGCAATATAACGACCTTTTTATGTCTCACAAAGGACATCGAAATAGCATTAAAATCACCACAAAATTCTATTACAGTTGAATGTGTAACAGTGTCTTATTATTGATAGTATGAATTTTATAAATCTATAACGTTTTTATGGTACATTCCTGTGTTACAATTTGGCAAATATCTAATTAAAAATCAGTTTTAGATTATCATATTCTTATATGTGATGATCTTTAAAATTTCGGTATGATAGTCATTATATATAAAGATTAAAAAATACAACTTTTTTAGTCTGGCCATTGTTAAGATTTTACTGTGATTGGCTGTGATTTAGCGACCAGCTCTGTTGTGAGCGCCCAGAATGACATGCATTGTACAGAACGGTTCAGATTTCACCCACCCCTGAGTAATGCCTCAGTCACATTTGCGCTGATTTCAGCAAAGATGCCTGGCCGATGAGTATTTTTTACACAATCGGCCGGCAGTTCAGATTGCCGTGCGGGCACCGGGAGATCATCGGCAACAATTTGACATCTTTAATGCTTCAGTCACATTTGCACCGGGCGCCGGCCGGGCAGTAACAATCGGGGAGTTTATAAGCAACCAGCTGAGAGATGCCGTGGCTGTGGTCACATTAATAAAGGGCACTGCACGGCATGTGCAAGACTGAATGGCACAGACGTCTGTAGGATATCTTAAAGACGTCTAGATCATTGACAGACGTCTGTAGGATATCCTAAAGACGTCTGTCTCATTTGACAGACGTCTGAAAGACATCCTAAAGACGTCTATGATATATCGCAGGGAGCCCGTGGGATCATCTGACGATGGTCTATGAACACATGAAATAAATATAATCCTATTTTCACCGCACGATGCCACCGGCAGCCCTAAGATAATCTGCCGATGTCCCTGCGGGACCCTGCCTTGCACTTTAAGATGATATTTGATGATAAGACATCGGGGAAACGCCGGCAACTTTTATGTGGCAGCTAAAAGTTCCTGATGACCCGGCCGACGTCTTAAAGATGCCCAATTATGGCTGATGATCTCCCGGTGTCTGCACGGCAATCTGAAATGCCTGCCGATTTTGTAAAAAATACCCATCGGCCAGGCATCTTTAGTGAAATCAGCGCAAATGTGACTGAGGCATAAGACAATGGGCGGGTCATCGGGAACTTTTAGCTGCAACATAAAAGTTGCCGGCGTCTCACCGATGTCGGCCACGGGCCGTGGCGCAGTTGGTTAGGGCGCCAGCTTATTAGCACCAGTTCCTCTGTGGTGATCCAAAGGTCGTGGGTTCGAACCCCGGCCGTGCTGGGATTGAACTCATGATACAATTTTCCACATGAGCTGAGGTCTGTGCCAAAGGGTTAACCTGTTGTCCTTGTAAATCTGTGACCGGGTGGGTTGTCATGTCAAGGACCTGCGACATGACAATTCAGTGAGGCAGCACTATATCTGCTACAAGTAGGTCTCATCACGAAATAACTGAAATAATGTTGAAAGTGATGTAAAACCCCAAACAAACAAACAAACAAACAAACTCACCGATGTCTTATCACCAAATATCATCTTAAAGTACACGGCAGGGTCCCGGCAGGGTCCCGGCAGAGTCCCGGCAGTGTCCCATGTCTTGATGTTTGACTTTCAGGGAGACTCTGGTTATATAGGTCTCTAGGATGTCCTTCAGACGTCTGACAAATGATACAGACGTATTTAGGATATCCTATAGACGTCTGTGCTATTCAGTCTTGCACGTGCCGTGCGGTGCCCTTTAATAATGTGACCACAGCTACGGCATCTCTCAGATTGTCCCTGATGAACTCCCCGGCGCCAGGTAGACTGGGAAGTTGGCCGATGTTTACATCCCGGCCGGCGCCCGGTGCAAATGTGACTGAGGCATTAGACGTGAGTAATATAAGAAGGTCTGAAGTAATAATTCATCAGTATAGCATCTTTTACAAAGTTAAAAAGATATGAATCTTCCAATATATTAAAGACATTTCCATCCTGATTATGGAATAAAAAGTCAACAATCTGATTACAAATGAAAACATCATAGCATTGTATCATGATTGGACAGTTTGGATGTAAAAGGAACTATTTTTCACATCTGAGCAGCTTTCCCATACTTTTTTAAAGATATTCTTTTTTATCAAAAGAAAGTAGTTCCCTAAAAAAATATGTCACCAGAGGGCACTCACCACCAACACCCAAACGCCGAATTTATGCGTGTTGGTGGTGAGAATGGACATGGCTGATGGGTAAGATGTATGTCTCTCATGCTGAAAGCCAGTGTTCCATTCTTCAGGTGGTTGAGTACTGCTGAATGACAGACAATCTCTCAAACTTCAATTAGTTTTCAGTTTATGCCTCTCTCAAACCAGGGAATGTATCAAGGTTGTTCCGCTTCCTGAATCAAATAATTGGAACTTAGATTGGAATGACAGATGATGTTATATTTCAATAAGGAATGATGATGATATGAAAATTCTATATTTGACAACAAGACATTTTGTATCTTTGGTATGTACATGTAAATTTAAATGTGAAACAGATTTTCAAACTTGAACTATAAGAATGGTATTACTTTGCTATGTTGCAGTGTGCTCTAGAATTTGCCAGTGGCAGCCACACATGTGGGTGCAGCATCATCAGCAGTGGCTGGGTGGTTAGCGCCGCACATTGCACCCAGTCCGCACCGTGAGTACATACAGTCACACAAAAATCAACCACATTGCCATAAGAAAGCATCATTACGGGTGTGGGCCTTCAGAGATTTTATGCAATATTCGACTTACTTTATTCCGGTCAACTTGGTTCTGGTTCTTTCAGATCGTGGCTTGAACTTGGTTTCGGTTCTTTCAGAGCTTGGCTTCAACTTGGTTTCGGTTCTTTCAGAGCGTGGATTAAGCTTGGTTTCGGTTCTTTCAGAGCGTGGCTTCAGCTTGGTTTTGGTTCCTTTTGAGCGTAGCTTCAACTTGGTTTCGGTTCTTTCAGAGCGTGGCTTCAACTTGGTTTCGGTTCTTTCAGAGCATGGCTTCAACTTGGTTTCGGTTCTTTCAGAGCATGGCTTCAACTTGGTTCCGGTTCTTTCAGAGCATGGCTTCAACTTGGTTTCGGTTCTTTCAGAGTGTGGCTTCAACTTGTTTCAGTTCTTTCAGAGTGTGGCTTCAACTTGGTTTTGGTTCTTTCAGAGCGTGGCTTCAGCTTGGTTTCGGTTCTTTCAGAGCATGGCTTCAACTTGGTTTCGGTTCTTTCAGAGCGTGGCTTCAACTTGGTTTCGGTTCTTTCAGAGCGTGGCTTCAACTTGGTTTTGGTTCTTTCAGAGCGTGGCTTCAACTTGGTTTCGGTTCTTTCAGAGCGTGGCTTCAACTTGGTTTCGGTTCTTTCAGAGCGTGGCTTCTACTTGGTTTTGGTTCCTTTAGAGCGTAGCTTCAACTTGGTTTTGGTTCTTTCAGAGCGTGGCTTCAACTTGGTTTCGGTTCTTTCAGAGCGTGGCTTCAACTTGGTTTTGGTTCTTTCAGAGCATGGCTTCAACTTGGTTTCGGTTCTTTCAGAGCGTGGCTTCAACTTGGTTTCGGTTCTTTCAGAGCGTGGCTTCAACTTGGTTTCGGTTCTTTCAGAGCGTGGCTTCAACTTGGTTTCGGTTCTTTCAGAGCGTGGCTTCAACTTGGTTTCGGTTCTTTCAGAGCGTAGCTTCAACTTGGTTTCGGTTCTTTCAGAGCGTGGATTAAGCTTGGTTTCGGTTCTTTCAGAGCGTGGCTTCAACTTGGTTTCGGTTCTTTCAGAGCGTGGCTTCAGCTTGGTTTCGGTTCTTTCAGAGCGTGGCTTCAGCTATCCAAATGTGTTTCCTAGAAACATAAAAGATGTGAATACTTTCGCCACCCTATATAATATAACTGGTTTATGGCTCACGACAGTTTGTAACGCCAGTATTTCACCTCCAAACTCAGGAATGTTCGCTTATGAGAAAACACGTCATCTATGATATTCTACAAACAAATATGTTTTGAACATATGTGTTTGTGTTTGCTTGTGTGAGTGTGTGTGCGCCTTAATGTTTGTCTCTAGGTTATCACATACTTGTCTCAAAATATACTAGGCTTTTTTTCAAAACATATTTGTGTGTGGTGTATCTTAATTGTTATTTTGTAAAAAATGGTAAATGTAAAAAAAAATATTAAATGACCTTTGATTATGGTATTGTGTATATGACCTTTAATTATGGTATTTTATATATGACCTTTGGTTATGGTATTTTGTGTATGACCTATGATTATGGTATTTTGTATATGACCTTTGATTACGGTGTGTGACCTATGATTATGGTGTTTTACATTTATGACCTTTGATTGTAGTGTTTTATATATATGACCATAGAGTGTGGTGTATGACCTTTGATTACATCGTTATGTGTGTGACTTTTGATTATGGTTTTGGTGTTTCAGATCAAGTTACAGAGTAGTGGTCGGGCAGCATGATCGCACTGATAACAACCAGATATATCACACAATTTCCAGAATCATTAATGTGAGATATTTAAACAGTTAATTCATTCAAACAGTTAATTCATTACCTACAGATTGTCATTATTGATCAGAGAATACTGAATTTGTTGTCATGTACAACATCAGCCTAAGTTTTATTCCTGATGTGGTTACTTTAATGTACCAGAGTTCTTTAATGTACCAGAGTTCTTGGTACTTTGATGTTCCAGAGTCCTTGGTACTTTGATGTTCCAGAGTTCTTGGTACTTTGATGTTCCAGAGTCCTTGGTACTTTGATGTTCCAGAGTTCTTGGTACTTTGATGTTCCAGAGTTCTTGGTACTTTGATGTTCCAGAGTTCTTGGTACTTTGATGTTCCAAAGTCCTTGGTACTTTGATGTTCCAGAGTCCTTGGTACTTTGATGTTCCAGAGTCCTTGGTACTTTGATGTTCCAGAGTTCTTGGTACTTTGATGTTCCAGAGTCCTTGGTACTTTGATGTTCCAGAGTTCTTGGTACTTTGATGTTCCAGAGTTCTTGGTACTTTGATGTTCCAGAGTTCTTGGTACTTTGATGTTCCAAAGTCCTTGGTACTTTGATGTTCCAGAGTCCTTGGTACTTTGATGTTCCAGAGTCCTTGGTACTTTGATGTTCCAGAGTTCTTGGTACTTTGATGTTCCAGAGTCCTTGGTACTTTGATGTTCCAGAGTTCTTGGTACTTTGATGTTCCAGAGTTCTTGGTACTTTGATGTTCCAGAGTTCTTGGTACTTTGATGTTCCAGAGTCCTTGGTACTTTGATGTTCCAGAGTCCTTGGTACTTTGATGTTCCAGAGTTCTTGGTACTTTGATGTTCCAGAGTCCTTGGTACTTTGATGTTCCAGAGTCCTTGGTACTTTGATGTTCCAGAGTCCTTGGTACTTTGATGTTCCAGAGTCCTTGGTACTTTGATGTTCCAGAGTTCTTGGTACTTTGATGTTCCAAAGTCCTTGGTACTTTGATGTTCCAGAGTCCTTGGTACTTTGATGTTCCAGAGTCCTTGGTACTTTGATGTTCCAGAGTCTTTGGTACTTTGATGTTCCAGAGTTCTTGGTACTTTGATGTTCCAGAGTCCTTGGTACTTTGATGTTCCAGAGTTCTTGGTACTTTGATGTTCCAGAGTCCTTGGTACTTTGATGTTCCAGAGTCCTTGGTACTTTGATGTTCCAGAGTCCTTGGTACTTTGATGTTCCAGAGTCCTTGGTACTTTGATGTTCCAGAGTTCTTGGTACTTTGATGTTCCAGAGTCCTTGGTACTTTGATGTTCCAGAGTCCTTGGTACTTTGATGTTCCAGAGTTCTTGGTACTTTGATGTTCCAGAGTCCTTGGTACTTTGATGTTCCAGAGTCCTTGGTACTTTGATGTTCCAGAGTCCTTGGTACTTTGATGTTCCAGAGTCCTTGGTACTTTGATGTTCCAGAGTTCTTGGTACTGTTTCAGATGTATTCTTGTGGAGCAATGCTCATTTAAAATGTAAATAATGACTTGTGATGTCTATATTTCAAACAGCATGGAGACTATGGACTTGGACCAGGAGCATTTCCTAATGACATATCAGTTTTGGAAATGTTCACCCCAATTGAATTTGGGGAATTTGCCCAGCCTATCAACCTAGCAGAAGGGGACAACGATTATGCTGGAGATAGGTGTATAATATCTGGATGGGGACGTCTGTGTAAGATTTCACTTTTTTCATCTGATAAATATATTGTAAAGATGATATTAAATGACTATAACCATGCTTGGCAAAGTAATATCATGGTCGGACACATATAAGATGAAGCCTCATTAGCACCTCTTGCTTTTGAGAAGAGATTGATGGGAGACATTTCATATTTCATTGTATACTCCATCTTATACTCTTTATTTCAAAACCAAAAGAGAGTTGTATATAGAAATATTAATTGGGCCTTAAATGAACCAAAACACAATTACAGATACAATTATAGCATTAAAAAATATGTAAAAGAATAAAAAAAATAGTTCTTGTTTAATATAATGGTTTGCCATTTCAGTTGGGGGAGGTCCCCTTCCCGATGTTCTGCAGTGGACCGAAATGAATGTGCTCAGTCAGCCAGAATGTGAGTTCTTCTGGGATAGCTCTATCATTCCCGGTCATGTCTGTATCATGGACAGCAACCCTGAAGATGGGATGGCATGTAATGTAAGTCTATAATGTATCAATATATAATCTTATTGGATAGTGACCCTCAAGATGGAATGGTATATCATATAAGTCTTTATTGTATCAATATATAATCTTATTGGATAGTGACCCTCAAGATGGAATGGTATATCCTTGGAGTAATAATGAATGGAGGCGCAACGGCTCTCATTTGAGATATGGCGTCATAGCAACGCATTGTTTCACACAATGGATTCAAAATTCTTTGATCCTATCATAGTTGCCGACTTCAGAACAGTGAAAAAGTTAAGATTCATATTTTAAAATAATGAATTGGCCAAAGTTTTATTGAAGTATTGTACCACATTTTGGTTTATTTTTTTTAAAGAAAAATTCAGAATAATTGCTCTTATAAAGCTTACAATACCATCCACTCAAAATTACTTCAAATAAATCTATTCATTTCTGTTCTGATTTCTTCAATGATAGATATTATGAAAAAAAGAAAAATGCATATTCCAAACCTTTTATTTTTTATACGTGTTTATAAAAAATTCCTAATTCATATTCGTATTGCTTTTTATAAACTTTTAAAACAAAATATTGTTAATGATATAGCATTTATAAAATTCTTGTTGCAATTTTTATTGTTATTTTTTGTTGATTTTAAATGATGACATGATATGTATTAGGTCAATTTATTTAATACGGCGCATAAATTGGCAGGGCTATAAATTATATTTTCTGATAGTATTTTTTTCACTGAACAACTTGGTATATTTTTCTAAGCTGCCAATATATGCGCCAATAATTCAAAATAAACTGGAAAGATAAAAATAACAATAAAGTATGTGATTTCCTGATAATGTGAGGGTAAAACATAAATATTAACTCATTTTCATAAATATGATATGAATTTGCAAATCTCTTCATAAAATCGTCCAAACTTGGAGCAGAAAAATCAAATTTATACCTTTATAATCAGTGAAATAAGGAGAACATTTCATTCGCGATATGTGTAGCTCTAAATCATAGATTTGTGGAGTCAAAATTGCTTTGAAAAAGAATTACGTCAAAAATTTCTTATCTTGCGCCTATATAGCGTCATCATAACAATGCCCCAGGCGGCAACTATGTTATTCCCTTTGATCCCATGACGTCGCGCCTCCATTCATAATTTCTCCAAGGTATATCACATAAGTCTTTATTGTATCAATATATAATCTTATTGGATAGTAACTTTCAAGATGGAATGGTATGTCATATAAGTCTTTATTGTATCAATATATAATCTTATTGGATGGTAACTTTCAAGATAAAACGACATGCAATGTAAGTCTATAATGGAGTCCATAATGGAGTCAGTCAGTGGGTTAATGCCTCAATCATAGGTAACTGTATTGCATAATAGGTATTTTGTATTTTGCTTGCAAATTATTTCAAAATTGTCTTTGTTTTTAATGTTATGTTGTTCATGCTTGCTCTACAGATTGCTGCCATTTTCATATCTTCTTGTTATGTTCATGTCACAGAATAATTAACGAAATTTGGGCAGGCTATCATGGAGTTAATATTTTAAAACAAAGCAGTTTTGTTTACATGATGTATACATGAGAACAGAATCTTTGTTGAATAATTATATGAAAAAAGTAATTGAATCACAGGTCCTGTTCAACACAGAGGGATTGGATATTGCTTGTATTTCGATGTCCATGTCCCACTACCGGGATCAAATTACTTTTATTTGTTATTGTGATTTTCTATCAAAATAAAACAAAACAATTCAATCCATCTGAATGAAATATTGTAGGGCTATTCTGCCACAAAATTAATACAACCCATCTAAATGAAAGGTATTGATGTTGGTTACATAGACCTTGAAGTTTGACTTTCAGGGAGACTGTGGTTATATAGATCTTGATGTTTGACTTTCAGGGAGACTGTGGTTATATAGATCTTGATGTTTGACTTTCAGGGAGACTGTGGTTATATAGATCTTGATGTTTGACTTTCAGGGAGACTCTGGTTATATAGATCTTGATGTTTGACTCTGGTTATATAGATCTTGATGTTTGACTTTCAGGGAGACTCCGGTGGCCCTCTGCAGTGTGAGGATACCCTTGTTGGCCTGGCCTCATGGGTAGGCTCAGGGTGTGTAACCTTCCTTCCTAGTGGATATACCAGAATCAGTCACTACAGAAATTGGATCAGAGAAAACACTGGAGTTTAATATCTGTAATGTGCTTATCTAATAAAATCACCAAAATTGACAATGTGATGGCTCATCAAGTGTAAATTTATTTCTCATGACTTGCTTTTATAATAGTTTTTAATCAAATATTTCATTGTGGTCCATAGCGTGTTTAGAGTCCGTTTCAGTAAAAATTATTTTAATAGAACAATGTTAGGTTTCTGCATATTAGTGCACCTTCAGTACTACTCAGTGGTCCAGTGGTACTGCTCAGTGGTCCAGTAGTACTACTCAGTGGTCCGGTGGTACTACTCAGTGGTCCAGTGGTACTACTCAGTGGTCCAGTGGTACTACTCAGTGGTCCGGTGGTACTACTCAATGGTC
This sequence comes from Amphiduros pacificus, assembly GCA_949316495.1. NCBI lineage: Eukaryota > Metazoa > Annelida > Polychaeta > Phyllodocida > Hesionidae > Amphiduros > Amphiduros pacificus. The sequence continues at coordinate 20,498,967 of OX439011.1, forward strand.
CGGTGGTACTACTCAGTGGTCCAGTGGTACTACTCAGTGGTCCGGTGGTACTACTCAATGGTCCGGTGGTACTACTCAGTGGTCCGGTGGTACTACCCAGTGGTCCGGTGGTACTACCCAGTGGTCCGGTGGTACTACTCAGTGGTCCGGTGGTACTACCCAGTGGTCCGGTGGTACTACTCAGTGGTCCAGTGGTACTACTCAGTGGTCCAGTGGTACTACTGAGTGGTCCAGTGGTACTACTGAGTGGTCCAGTGGTACTACTCAGTGGTCCGGTGGTACTACTCAGTGGTCCAGTTGTACTACTCAGTGGTCCAGTGGTACTACTCAGTGGTCCAGTGGTACTACCCAGTGGTCCGGTGGTACTACTCAGTGGTCCAGTTGTACTACTCAGTGGTCCAGTGGTACTACTGAGTGGTCCAGTGGTACTACTGAGTGGTCCAGTGGTACTACTCAGTGGTCCGGTGGTACTACTCAGTGGTCCGGTGGTACTACTCAGTGGTCCGGTGGTACTACTCAGTGGTCCAGTGGTACTACTGAGTGGTCCAGTGGTACTACTCAGTGGTGCAGTGGTACTACTCAGTGGTCCAGTGGTACTACTCAGTGGTCCGGTGGTACTACTCAGTGGTCCGGTGGTACTACTCAGTGGTCCGGTGGTACTACTCAGTGGTCCGGTGGTACTACTCAGTGGTCCAGTTGTACTACTCAGTGGTCCAGTGGTACTACCCAGTGGTCCGGTGGTACTACTCAGTGGTCCAGTTGTACTACTCAGTGGTCCAGTGGTACTACTCAGTGGTCCGGTGGTACTACTCAGTGGTCCAGTGGTACTACTCAGTGGTCCGGTGGTACTACTCAGTGGTCCAGTGGTACTACTCAGTGGTCCAGTGGTACTACTCAGTGGTCCAGTGGTACTACTCAGTGGTCCGGTGGTACTACCCAGTGGTCCGGTGGTACTACTCAGTGGTCCAGTGGTACTACCCAGTGGTCCGGTGGTACTACCCAGTGGTCCGGTGGTACTACTCAGTGGTCCAGTTGTACTACTCAGTGGTCCAGTTGTACTACTCAGTGGTCCAGTGGTACTACCCAGTGGTCCGGTGGTACTTCTCAGTGGTCCAGTGGTACTACTCAGTGGTCCAGTGGTACTACTCAGTGGTCCAGTGGTACTACCCAGTGGTCCGGTGGTACTACTCAGTGGTCCAGTTGTACTACTCAATGGTCCAGTGGTACTACTCAGTGGTCCGGTGGTACTACTCAGTGGTCCAGTGGTACTACTTAGTGGTCCGGTGGTACTACTCAGTGGTCCAGTGGTACTACTCAGTGGTCCAGTGGTACTACTCAGTGGTCCAGTGGTACTACTCAGTGGTCCGGTGGTACTACTCAGTGGTCCGGTGGTACTACCCAGTGGTCCGGTGGTACTACTCAGTGGTCCAGTGGTACTACCCAGTGGTCCGGTGGTACTACTCAGTGGTCCGGTGGTACTACTCAGTGGTCCAGTGGTACTACCCAGTGGTCCAGTGGTACTACTCAGTGGTCCGGTGGTACTACTCAATGGAGCAGTTGTACTACTCAGTGGTCCAGTGGTACTACTCAGTGGTCCGGTTGTACTACCCAGTGGTCCGGTGGTACTACCCAGTGGTCCGGTGGTACTACTCAGTGGTCCAGTTGTACTACTCAGTGGTCCGGTTGTACTACTCAGTGGTCCAGTGGTACTACCCAGTGGTCCGGTGGTACTACTCAGTGGTCCAGTTGTACTACTCAGTGGTCCAGTGGTACTACTCAGTGGTCCGGTGGTACTACTCAGTGGTCCAGTGGTACTACTCAGTGGTCCAGTGGTACTACTCAGTGGTCCAGTGGTACTACTGAGTGGTCCAGTGGTACTACCCAGTGGTCCAGTTGTACTACTCAGTGGTCCGGTGGTACTACCCAGTGGTCCGGTGGTACTACTCAGTGGTCCAGTGGTACTACCCAGTGGTCCAGTGGTACTACTGAGTGGTCCAGTGGTACTACCCAGTGGTCCAGTGGTACTACCCAGTGGTCCGGTGGTACTACTCAGTGGTCCGGTGGTACTACTCAGTGGTCCGGTGGTACTACTCAGTGGTCCGGTGGTACTACTCAGTGGTCCAGTGGTACTACTCAGTGGTCCGGTGGTACTACTCAGTGGTCCAGTGGTACTACTCAGTGGTCCGGTGGTACTACTCAGTGGTCCAGTGGTACTACTCAGTGGTCCGGTGGTACTACTCAGTGGTCCAGTTGTACTACTCAGTGGTCCGGTTGTACTACTCAGTGGTCCAGTGGTACTACCCAGTGGTCCGGTGGTACTACTCAGTGGTCCAGTTGTACTACTCAGTGGTCCAGTGGTACTACTCAGTGGTCCGGTGGTACTACTCAGTGGTCCAGTGGTACTACTCAGTGGTCCAGTGGTACTACTCAGTGGTCCAGTGGTACTACTGAGTGGTCCAGTGGTACTACCCAGTGGTCCAGTTGTACTACTCAGTGGTCCGGTGGTACTACCCAGTGGTCCGGTGGTACTACTCAGTGGTCCAGTGGTACTACCCAGTGGTCCAGTGGTACTACTGAGTGGTCCAGTGGTACTACCCAGTGGTCCAGTGGTACTACCCAGTGGTCCGGTGGTACTACTCAGTGGTCCGGTGGTACTACTCAGTGGTCCGGTGGTACTACTCAGTGGTCCGGTGGTACTACTCAGTGGTCCAGTGGTACTACTCAGTGGTCCGGTGGTACTACTCAGTGGTCCAGTGGTACTACTCAGTGGTCCGGTGGTACTACTCAGTGGTCCAGTGGTACTACTCAGTGGTCCGGTGGTACTACTCAGTGGTCCGGTGGTACTACTCAGTGGTCCGGTGGTACTACTCAGTGGTCCAGTGGTACTACTCAGTGGTCCGGTGGTACTACTCAGTGGTCCAGTGGTACTACTCAGTGGTCCAGTGGTACTACCCAGTGGTCCTGTGGTACTACTCAGTGGTCCGGTGGTACTACTCAGTGGTCCAGTGGTACTACCCAGTGGTCCAGTGGTACTACTCAGTGGTCCGGTGGTACTACTCAGTGGTCCAGTGGTACTACTCAGTGGTCCAGTGGTACTACCCAGTGGTCCGGTGGTACTACCCAGTGGTCCGGTGGTACTACTCAGTGGTCCAGTTGTACTACTCAGTGGTCCGGTTGTACTACTCAGTGGTCCAGTGGTACTACCCAGTGGTCCGGTGGTACTACTCAGTGGTCCAGTTGTACTACTCAGTGGTCCAGTGGTACTACTCAGTGGTCCGGTGGTACTACTCAGTGGTCCAGTGGTACTACTCAGTGGTCCAGTGGTACTACTCAGTGGTCCAGTGGTACTACTGAGTGGTCCAGTGGTACTACCCAGTGGTCCAGTTGTACTACTCAGTGGTCCGGTGGTACTACCCAGTGGTCCGGTGGTACTACTCAGTGGTCCAGTGGTACTACCCAGTGGTCCAGTGGTACTACTGAGTGGTCCAGTGGTACTACCCAGTGGTCCAGTGGTACTACCCAGTGGTCCGGTGGTACTACTCAGTGGTCCGGTGGTACTACTCAGTGGTCCGGTGGTACTACTCAGTGGTCCGGTGGTACTACTCAGTGGTCCAGTGGTACTACTCAGTGGTCCGGTAGTACTACTCAGTGGTCCGGTGGTACTACTCAGTGGTCCAGTGGTACTACCCAGTGGTCCAGTGGTACTACTCAGTGGTCCGGTGGTACTACTCAGTGGTCCAGTTGTACTACTCAGTGGTCCGGTAGTACTACTCAGTGGTCCAGTGGTACTACCCAGTGGTCCGGTGGTACTACTCAGTGGTCCAGTGGTACTACCCAGTGGTCCAGTGGTACTACTGAGTGGTCCAGTGGTACTACCCAGTGGTCCAGTGGTACTACCCAGTGGTCCGGTGGTACTACTCAGTGGTCCGGTGGTACTACTCAGTGGTCCGGTGGTACTACTCAGTGGTCCGGTGGTACTACTCAGTGGTCCAGTGGTACTACCCAGTGGTCCGGTGGTACTACTCAGTGGTCCGGTGGTACTACTCAGTGGTCCGGTGGTACTACTCAGTGGTCCAGTGGTACTACTCAGTGGTCCGTTGGTACTACCCAGTGGTCCAGTGGTACTACTCAGTGGTCCGGTGGTACTACTCAGTGGTCCAGTGGTACTACCCAGTGGTCCGGTGGTACTACTCAGTGGTCCGGTGGTACTACTCAGTGGTCCAGTGGTACTACTCAGTGGTCCGGTGGTACTACCCAATGGAGCAGTTGTACTACTGAGTGGTCCAGTGGTACTACCCAGTGGTCCGGTGGTACTACTCAGTGGTCCGGTGGTACTACTCAGTGGTCCGGTGGTACTACCCAGTGGTCCAGTGGTACTACCCAGTGGTCCGGTGGTACTACTCAGTGGTCCGGTGGTACTACTCAGTGGTCCAGTGGTACTACCCAGTGGTCCGGTGGTACTACCCAGTGGTCCAGTGGTACTACTGAGTGGTCCAGTGGTACTACCCAGTGGTCCAGTGGTACTACCCAGTGGTCCGGTGGTACTACTCAGTGGTCCAGTTGTACTACTCAGTGGTCCAGTGGTACTACCCAGTGGTCCAGTGGTACTACTGAGTGGTCCAGTGGTACTACCCAGTGGTCCAGTGGTACTACCCAGTGGTCCGGTGGTACTACTCAGTGGTCCGGTGGTACTACTCAGTGGTCCGGTGGTACTACCCAGTGGTCCGGTGGTACTACTCAGTGGTCCAATGGTACTACTCAGTGGTCCGGTGGTACTACTCAATGGTCCGGTGGTACTACTCAATGGTCCGGTGGTACTACTCAGTGGTCCGGTGGTACTACTCAGTGGTCCAGTGGCAATATTCAGTGGTGCAGTGGTACTACTCAGTGGTCCAGTGGTTCTACCCAGTGGTCCGGTGGTACTACTCAGTGGTCCGTAGGTACTACTCAGTGGTCCGGTGGTACTACTCAGTGGTCCAGTGGTACTACTCAATGGTCCAGTGGTACTACTCAGTGGTCCGGTGGTACTACCCAGTGGTCCGGTGGTACTACTCAGTGGTCCAATGGTACTACTCAGTGGTCCGGTGGTACTACTCAATGGTCCGGTGGTACTACTCAGTGGTCCGGTGGTACTACTCAGTGGTCCAGTGGCAATATTCAGTGGTGCAGTGGTACTACTCAGTGGTCCAGTGGTTCTACCCAGTGGTCCGGTGGTACTACTCAGTGGTCCAGTGGCAATATTCAGTGGTCCAGTAGTACTACTCAGTGGTCCAGTGGTTCTACTCAGTGGTCCGGTGGTACTACTCAGTGGTCCAGTGGTACTACTCAGTGGTCCAGTGGTACTACTCAGTGGTCCAGTGGCAATATTCAGTGGTCCAGTGGTACTACTCAGTGGTTCTGTACCTCCAGTACAGGTGATCCCGAAGCACCACAGAGGGGTACTTATCGGATCCATCAACACATTCTATCACAGCATCCAGATTTGGAGTCACAAAGAAAGCGATGGAGCGGCGAGACATCTTCTTTTTATCCTCAGAGGTCGGGGGCATGACACGATGTTTCTAAAAAACAGAAATAAATCTATAGTTCCAACAGAATTAAATAAAAGAATTCATCTAAATTAATGTGGCGAGAAATAAGAACCGCAAATGTATGGAAATCAGAGCAAACCTAAACTAGTATTCTGGTGAAGGGGGGGCCAATATTTCAATAAAACAAATACTACCAGGTTTCTATTAAGATTAATAGAAGCTTACAGTGGAGACAAGCTTATCCGCTGTCCACCTTTCCATCATATCCCCGATGTTCACAACCAGAGTCCCGGGAATTGGGACTGCATCCACATACTCATCGTTCTTGTTGAGAACCTGCATATAAGGCATGACGTGTTACACCCTGAATTAACTTTCTGACATACTTTATGCATTATTGCTTTAACAAGTTTTTAATATTTTATAGATTGGCTACCTCAGTCAGAAATAGGTAAGTTGGCTCTCAAAATGCAAACAATTTCAAGGTTTTGATAATGACAATGAATATATTTCTATAGCGCATACTATAGAAATATAAAGTTTTACCTCCATATTGAAAATATTTATAATGTTAATTCCTGAACAGAGTATTGCCTATATATGACGCTTGGCTTTCTCCAGCCTTCACTGAAGTTACACCCCATCCATCACAGGGGCGGATCCAGGATATTTTACCCCGGGGGACTCAAATGTGCTAAAACAAGGGGCTCCAGTCTCATAAGGGGCGGGTCATTAGACATCTAGGGGGGGGGGAGTATGGTTTTAAAAAAATCTAACTCATGATTGCCATAAAAAATATTTTAGCCTCATGTGGCAATAAAAAAAATATCTTGGCATCAGTGAAAAATATCTTAGCCCAAAGATGTAGGGAAAAAAATATCCTAGCCCAGTTATAAAAGAAAAATAAATCTTAGCTCAATGATGCACAAAAAAATATCTCAGACCAACCAAAAAACCATACAACCATACCCCCCCCCCTATATGTCTAATGACCCGCCCCTAAAATAAGGGGGTCCAGTTCCCAAAAGCTCCCTAGCCACAGACCCCCGGGGGGCTTCAGCCCCCAAAGCCCCCTCCTGGATCCGCCACTGCATCATCCCACAAACTTGCAGTAAATTGTGGACAATAAAGATAGTGAGAGATTGAAGATCTCAGAGACAGAGAAGGTATATTTGATAGGATGGCAAACCTGCAGGCCTCCCACCTCATCCTGGTGTAGCAGAGTGATGGTCCCAAAGTCAGAATGTTCCCCACATCTCAGCTGATCCTCTTCAAGACCTGCAATGCATGTACAGCAATTCTCACTGTTTGAGTTTCAACATTTGTGATCCGCCAGATGTCTCTTGTGTCAAGTACAATACCTGCTGGGATAGGATTGTACACATGTCTATGAAGTTCACCTTTGCATGACAGACATTAACACACCAGGTAGCGCGGGCGCAGGCCCACTCGAGTTGTGTATATGGACATTTACTGGCTCCTAAGAAATATCTAGAAGACCGGATGTGAGATACTCACTAACGCCCTCTGTGGGTGGGTAACGCAGGTAACGCGCAGTGACCACGTGTGTTGAGGTTGTGTTGTCATGATACTTCAGGAAGAAATCTTTGTCCTAAAATTATGAAACAGATTTGTCCAGTTTTGCTTTGTTATTACAATTATTAAGATGAAAATTAGTAAGATGAAAAGAAGTATTTAAATCTGATAATAAATAACTAAATCACGAAAAAGTCAAAAAATCAATAATTCCCTGAAATAGTGAACATATTGGCTAATTAAACCCTAAAATAATCAACAAATAGCTAAATTATTTATTACACAATTAATCAATTCGTCACTCAATTAGTCAACATATAGCTAAGTTAATTAATAACTGAATTGGTCACCTTCATCCCGAGACCAATGGCTATTGCTTGTAGAATGCGTTGACCTAGTTTAAAGTTCTCGTCATAAAGAGTTTTGAAGACCTTTCTGAAGCCAGGAACAACATCATCGGGAAGCACCTTTGTCAGACATACATACGTCATAATATATATACATATATGCATATTTATATATATATAAATGGCTCCTAATATATATATATATATATATATATATATATATATATAGAGAGAGAGAGAGAGAGAGAGAGAGAGAGAGAGAGAGAGAGAGAGAGAGAGAGAGAGAGAGAGAGAGAGAGAGAGAGAGAGAGATTCAGAAATTTATGTATCGCTATATATATGGATGCTAGTTATTTATAATTCAGCTTTACTAGCTCAAACACTAGTTTCCTTTTTAACGTTAGGGGGAAAAGGGACACTTCATGCAGAGGATCACAACTGTATGAAATGAGTTGTTGACTGTTGCTAAGATACCAAAATAGCATGACGTCACTATTTCATTGATAAATAGCCACACCACCATTATGACGTCATTAATCCTTCAACTGCATGAAATAGTGCACCATTATAACCCACCAAATCCAAATAAATAAATACCATATATCGGTTCAGATGGGATCAGTGCTTATTAATACACATGAAAACATCATGTATTGATCTTTTATGACTAATCCATTAGCCAGTAGTTGCTGCATTAGACCTCATCACTGCCCAGTGATACAAAATTAGAAGTAAACTAAACATCATATTTCTCAAAATTTCCCACGCTTTTTATGACAAAATTGAGAAGTTTTGTAAGTTTAATTACCAAAATTTAAGAGCAGGTTTACTCCAAATATTATTCTATTTAGTTTAAATAGAGGGAATTTTGATTAATGGTCTATATTTTGAGATATCTAACTTTCTTCAAATTCAAGCAAAAAATTACCAAATAGTGTCAAAAATTTTCATTTATTTGAATTATTTTATTTACAAAAACACAAGTTACTTGAGTTATAAGACATCTTTTAAAATTCTGTCTATTTAAACTAAATAACATCATTCTAGCTAAAGATTAATGCCTTGGTTATGCAGATTGCTAGTGTAGTTATGCCCAAAAATGTTTTTCAAGTAAGCTCTATCCTTTCTTTAATTGTTACCAAAAAAACCATCTTTTTCTGATTTTTGCTTCAACTTTGAATCTACAATGATTAAAAATGAGAAAATTTTAAAAACAAATTAAAATTCTAATCAAAAGAAAAATCCATCCCTGAGCATCTGATACATTTAAGATTGAAATCCGTTTTGTAGTTATTTTCATACAAAGCAATTATCTTGCATCATGTAATTTTTTTGGGTTCAAATGACTGTTTTTGGCGGGAAAAAAGAACTTTAGAAGACACTGTTCCCCCTAACGTTAAGGGATTGGCTTTTGTTATGTTGAGAAACCACCGGTCTTACTTTCCTTCTGGTATCACAATTTTACCTATATATTTTGAAGTGAAATTTGTCAAATTATTTTTTTACAAACCTGTTTCTGTTTGCAAACAAAATTAAAGCACTCCTTGTAGCACATTGGTCTGCCTGGATTCAACCTAAAATGTCATTTAAATACTAGTTGAGAAAATCATATCGTAATCAAAACAAAGCAAGATGATATTCAAGCTTATCAAAAATTTTGATACTGTTAGGTCCGTTAGAGAAAGATATATATTAGGTCATGCTAAAACGTGACCAAATAAGTTCACACAGGGCCATTCCGTGAAAACATTACAAGGCATGCTTGACCAGATGATGCTACAATATGGCTTCATATTCATGTATGACCAAAATATGTTCTAACTGTTATATAAATAACCCCAAACTTGCCCTAAAACATTACATATTTATATGAATCAAAAATATTTGTGACACGATAATACGGGAATTGAGCAACAAGAATAATAATGACGATGATGATGACGATGACAAATATAATTATCAATCATATTAATAGGAATGATAAAGTTATTAATTAATTCATATGATGCATCCGCTGCACCAAACGGTTTGATCTTGGGATTATTTGAAAGAAAAATGTGAAATTAAGAAAGGTGAGAGGGTTATGGCATTCTAACCTTTTATTTTTAGTCACAATTGCCAAAAACTGATTCAACATGCCAAAAAAAAATTCAAGCAGAACAGAGGGAAAAGTTTTAACCGGGGTAATAGCAGTATTCCTGGTATGATGACTTCATTAACATAATTAATGAATCCACAGTTCCATGTATGACATCACTTTCCAATATGAGGTTGCTGTGACAACACTTTCCTTTAATTAATCATCTTTCTACAACAATTTGTCAAAGCTATGGTCTTTTGTGTTTGGAATATTGAATTTATTTTACAACGATTTGAAAGATTTGTGTCCCCTCATATCGCCTCATGCAGACGTATTTATCTTGATCGATTTTTCGTTTGTTTGGGGTTTTATATTAACATAAATTCAATCTTGGCATGGCCTGGGATCAAACCCACGACCTTCAGATCACCACAGAGGACCTGGTGCCTGATAGGTTTGTGTTCTTTGTAATGATGATGATGATGATGATGATGATGATGATGATTATGATGATGATTTCCACATAAATAAATTTATTCCAGAATATAAATGTAATTAACAGAATGACTCTATCAGCATAATTTTATATTTTGCCTTGAAACAGCACTTATTATTATTATTATTATTATTATTATTATTATTATTATTATTATTATTATTATTATTATTATTATTATTATTATTATTACTATTATTATTATTATTATTATTATTATTATTATTATTATTATTATTATTATTATTATTATTATTATTATTATTATTATCATCATCATCATCATCATCATCATCATCATCATCATCATCATCATCATCATTTACAGGAAAGATTCACCTTTCTGTTTCCATAGCTAACCATCCTCTCTTGTTGGATTTCTGTTCCAGTTTATAATTGACCTCTGGGGAGTAATTCTCCTTGACCTCTGTGGGCATATCAAAAAACGTGTCTCCCGTCCTCTTTATATTCTCATACTAGAAATAATTATAACAAAAACATAGTACAGTTAATGGTTCAATTTCAAAATAAAGAAATATTGAGAATTTTATTGAATATTCAGGGGATGGCGAGAGGTCTGGACGGTAGTAAATCTGAACCAATCTGAACATTCTGCACGCTTGTAACAGAGCTGGACACGAAATCACGGCCAAATTTTGAAGTTTGTTTCTCTAATATTTTAATAATTTATATAGCGACTATCATACCAAAACTATCATACCAAGAAAATAACACACCCAGCAGTTACACATTTTAGAATATGATCCTGTGGAACTGCATTTTAAAGACTGCATTACGTATGAGGAGTAGTTCAAACTCGGGGGCACAGATATCACCCTAAAAGGTTAAAGATGTACTGTAAAAACATTATAATTAACACACTGATATACACTTACCCAGCTTTACTACAGTGACCGGCAACTGTCCGAAACCGGCAGATTAAACTCGGACATTTTTAACTCAGTCAAATATCGAGTAAAACTGACCTGTAGTAATTGCAATTAAGTTGAGTATTGTCTCTCACATGTTTTCTTGTATTCCCATTACTTTTCAAAACGTTAAAAGTGTTTATTTGTTTTCACGGCATGAATGAGTGTGTCACTGTCAAATGACGTCAGAAGTGGTGACGTGACCAAGATTACCGTATAACTCAATGGAAACTCGGACAATCTGCAGGTTTGCTCAATGCGTGAATTTCCCGATAACTCTGTACATATTGAACATGTGTCAATTTTATTATTCACGCATATGTAGTTAACGATCTACTATCGATGTGAGTAGTTTTTACTCAGTTTTGAAAGATTTTGTGAAAATCAGGAGTGAAAAACATGAAAGTGTCCGGATTTGGCTGCCGGTCACTGTAGGCCTCTTCAATATAGGCCTAGCGCCGACGCGATCAAATGTCGTACTATTTGGGCGCTCATGAATATTAATGAGCAAGAGATTCGAGTTACGTCATCATATCGTGCACGTGCTGTCCTACTGAAAGGCTGTAAATACGTCATCGCATCGTGCACGTGCATCTGGTTACATTCAAGGGGCGGGGCTAATGGAACAGACCTATTTGAACATATCTCATCGCATAAGCGAAGAGGGTGTTATATACTGAGCCCGATGCAAAGGAGAGTAATATACACTCAACTGTAGCGGTATTTGTTACATTGACGTCATACCATCCAGATTTGACGAGCGTGAAGTCCATTTGATATTTGATATTTGACGGGGTTTTTTTTTTCAAAGTATGTCTCCAAGTATATATCCATACACACTTCAGGATCAGGATATCCATACACACTTCAGTAAAACAGAAGACCAGAATGGTTCAGAGCTCTCTCATCCCTGTTATTATCCCTGTTTCTTATCCCTACCATGGACTTTTGACCCGAGAACTTTGTTGAGGATACCCAGCTGAATATTCTACGTTTTTTCTACATTGTGGAAAGGTATTTTGGTGCTTCGCAAATTGTAACTTGACGTTGTAAGGATGTAGATCTGTGATCAGATAACATTGTGAGCATGTTGTGATACAACGTTGTGGGCATGTGCTCAGCATGTTTCTGGCATATTGTAAGGACGTTGTATCCTGACCTGACGTTGCAACTAAACCTTATTTCGACGTGCTCACAATGTTGTTTCTACGTAGTGTATTACCCGGGGACATGGTTATAAAATTTATCAATTTAGTTTGAAAATACACTATTTCAGAACGAAATTGGTTAGTGTTGCCAATCATCGATATCTAAGTAGCCTTGTCGTCTTTTACGGGTTAATTGCTTGTCTCGAGATGAGACCTACTTGTGGCAGATATAGGGCTGCCTCACTGAATTGTCATGTCGCAGGTAATCGACATGACAACCCACCCGGTCACAGATTTACAAGGACAACAGGTTAACCCTTTAGGCACGGGCCTCAGCTCATATGGGAAATTGTATTATGAGTTCAATCTCGGTATGGCCGGAATTCGAACCAACGACCTTTGGATCACCACAGAGGAACTGGTGCTAATAAGCTTGTTGCGGGTTAAATAGTACAGAGCTCTGTGTTGTGTAGAGTACCAGTAATGGAGAATTTCTATCAGATCCTGACATGTAATAATCTACAAACCATTTTAATCATAGAAGCTACTTGGAAACTTGGATTTGGAATATAAATCTAGCATAATAACAAACTGGCTCGTCAATACATCAAAAGCCTTGTTCATGAATGGTTGCATTCTCACTGCTTTATCTAGGATGTCTGTATTACATGAACCACTGTGCTGAATCTATGGGAACATACTCACTGTTTCATCTGGGATGTCTGTATTACATGAACCACTGTGAAGAATCTATGGGAACATACTCACTGTTTCATCTGGGATGTCTGTATTACATGAACCACCGTGCAGAATCTATGGGAATATACTCACTGTTTCATCTGGGATGTCTGTATTACATGAACCACTGTGCTGAATCTATGGGAATATACTCACTGTTTCATCTGGGATGTCTGTATTACACTAACCACTGTGCTGAATCTATGGGAACATACTCACTGTTCCATCTGGGATGTCTGTATTACATGAACCACTGTGCTGAATCTATGGGAACATACTCACTGTTTCATCTGGTATGTCTGTATTACATGAACCACTGTGCTGAATCTATGGGAACATACTCACTGTTTCATTTGGGATGTCTGTATTACATGAACCACTGTGCAGAATCTATGGGAACATACTCACTGCTTTATCTAGGATGTCTGTATTACATGAACCACTGTGCAGAATCTATGGGAACATACTCACTGTTTCATATGGGATGTCTGTATTACACTAACCACTGTGCTGAATCTATGGGAACATACTCACTGTCTTATCTGGGATGTCTGTATTACACTAACCACTGTGCAGAATCTATGGGAACATACTCACTGTTTCATCTGGGATGTCTGTATTACATGAACCACTGTGCAGAATCTATGGGAACATACTCACTGTTTCATTTGGGATGTCTGTTTTACACTAACCACTGTGCTGAATCTATAGGAACACCTACTCACTGTTTCATTTGGGATGTCTGTATTACATGAACCACTGTGCTGAATCTATAGGAACATACTCACTGTTTCATCTGGGATGTCTGTATTACATGAACCACTGTGCAGAATCTATGGGAACATACTCACTGTTTCATTTGGGATGTCTGTATTACACTAACCACTGTGCTGAATCTATGGGAACATACTCACTGTTTCATCTGGGATGTCTTTATTACATGAACCACTGTGCAGAATCTATGGGAACATACTCACTGTCTCATCTGGGATGTCTGTATTACATGAACCACTGTGCAGAATCTATGGGAACATACTCACTGTTTCATTTGGGATGTCTGTTTTACATGAACCACTGTGCTGAATCTATGGGAACATACTCACTGTTTCATTTGGGATGTCTGTTTTACATGAACCACTGTGCTGAATCTATGGGAACATACTCACTGTTTCATCTAGGATGTCTGTATTACATGAACCACTGTGCAGAATCTATGGGAACATACTCACTGTTTCATCTGGGATGTCTGTATTACATGAACCACTGTGCAGAATCTATGGGAACACCTACTCACTGTTTCATCTGGGATGTCTGTATTACATGAACCACTGTGCAGAATCTATGGGAACATACTCACTGTTTCATTTGGGATGTCTGTATTACATGAACCACTGTGCTGAATCTATAGGAACACCTACTCACTGTTTCATTTGGGATGTCTGTATTACATGAACCACTGTGCAGAATCTATGGGAACACCTACTCACTGTTTCATTTGGGATGTCTGTATTACACTAACCACTGTGCTGAATCTATAGGAACATACTCACTGTTTCATCTGGGATGTCTGTATTACACTAACCACTGTGCTGAATCTATAGGAACACCTACTCACTGTCTCATCTGGGATGTCTGTATTACATGGACCACTGTGCTGAATCTATGGGAACATACTCACTGTCTCATCTGGGATGTCTGTATTACATGAACCACTGTGCTGAATCTATAGGAACATACTCACTGTCTCATCTGGGATGTCTGTATTACATAAACCACTGTGCTGAATCTATGGGAACATACTCACTGTTTCATCTGGGATGTCTGTATTACATAAACCACTGTGCTGAATCTATGGGAACATACTCACTGTTTCATCTGGGATGTCTGTATTACATGAACCACTGTGCAGAATCTATGGGAACATACTCACTGTTTCATTTGGGATGTCTATATTACATGAACCACTGTGCAGAATCTATGGGAACATACTCACTGTTTCATCTGGGATGTCTGTATTACATGAACCACTGTGCAGAATCTATGGGAACATACTCACTGCTTTATCTAGGATGTCTGTATTACATGAACCACTGTGCAGAATCTATGGGAACATACTCACTGTTTCATATGGGATGTCTGTATTACACTAACCACTGTGCTGAATCTATGGGAACATACTATCTTATCTGGGATGTCTGTATTACACTAACCACTGTGCAGAATCTATGGGAACATACTCACTGTTCCATCTGGGATGTCTGTACTACATGAACCACTGTGCAGAATCTATGGGAACATACACACTGTTTCATCTAGGATGTCTGTATTACATGAACCACTGTGCAGAATCTATGGGAACATACTCACTTTTTCATCTTGGATGTCTGTATTACATGAACCACTGTGCTGAATCTATGGGAACATACTGTTTCATCTGGGATGTCTGTATTACATGAACCACTGTGCAGAATCTATAGGAACACCTACTCACTGTTTCATTTGGGATGTCTGTACTACATGAACCACTGTGCTGAATCTATGGGAACACCTACTCACTGTTTCATTTGGGATGTCTGTACTACATGAACCACTGTGCTGAATCTATGGGAACATACTCACTGTTTCATCTAGGATGTCTGTATTACATGAACCACTGTGCAGAATCTATGGGAACATACTCACTGTTTCATCTGGGATGTCTGTATTACACTAACCACTGTGCTGAATCTATGGGAACATACTCACTCTTTCATCTAGGATGTCTGTATTACATGAACCACCGTGCAGAATCTATGGGAACATACTCACTGTTTCAGCTGGGATGTCTGTATTACATGAACCACTGTGCAGAATCTATGGGAACATACTCACTGTTTCATTTGGGATGTCTGTATTACACTAACCACTGTGCAGAATCTATGGGAACATACTCACTGTTTCATTTGGGATGTCTGTATTTCATGAACCACTGTGCAGAATCTATGGGAACATACTCACTGTTTCATCTGGGATGTCTGTATTACATGAACCACTGTGCAGAATCTATGGGAACATACTCACTGTTTCATCTGGGATGTCTATATTACATGAACCACTGTGCAGAATCTATGGGAACATACTCACTGTTTCATTTGGGATGTCTGTATTACACTAACCACTGTGCAGAATCTATGGGAACATACTCACTGTTTCATTTGGGATGTCTGTATTACATGAACCACTGTGCAGAATCTATGGGAACATACTCACTGTTTCATCTGGGATGTATGTATTACATGAACCACTGTACAGAATCTATGGGAACATACTCACTGTTTCATCTGGATGTCTGTACTACACTAACCACTGTGCAGAATCTATGGGAACATACTCACTGTTTCATCTGGGAAGTCTGTATTACATGAACCACTGTGCTGAATCTATGGGAACATACTCACTTTTTCATCTGGATGTCTGTACTACACTAACCACTGTGCTGAATCTATGGGAACATACTCACTGTTTCATCTAGGATGTCTGTATTACATGAACCACTGTGCAGAATCTATGGGAACATACTCACTCTTTCATCTGGGATGTCTGTATTACATGAACCACTGTGCAGAATCTATGGGAACATACTCACTGTTTCATCTAGGATGTCTGTATTACATGAACCACTGTGCTGAATCTATGGGAACATACTCACTGTTTCATCTGGGATGTCTGTATTACATGAACCACTGTGCAGAATCTATGGGAACATACTCACTGTTTCATATGGGATGTCTGTATTACATGAACCACTGTGCAGAATCTATGGGAACATACTCACTGTTTCATCTGGGACTCCTGTATTCTTCAGGTAGACAAAGCCTACTTCACTGAACGCCTTCACAAGCTGAGCAGCCAACCCATCAACCTCTTTCCAAACTATCTCTGAGTCACTTTTATCAATGGAGAAACAAGAAAAATCCACAATTGGGATGTATCCATTTACTAATGCTGTCTGAGAAGACATTTTTACCAGGAAATAAGCGTATTACTTGCGACCCGAATTTGATATCAGCAACTGATTTAACTCTTTAATTGAAGTGCAATTTGTTCCTCTGAGTTCACATTTGATCCAAATATCTGACAATATTTTATGACGCTATATAACACAGATAGACCAATGGATGGACTCTATTGCCATTCAATAATCTTCAATGGTCTTATAACAAGTCAAAACACTTATCCAACTTATCAAATAGGCCGATTGAAGGTTATTTTTATTAGGTGTTTGGCCCTTTAAAGATTTTTAATGAAATATTCGACCAACCTTTATTAATCTTATTCTTAGCTTTGGTGCTTTCACAGCTTGTCTAAAGCTATCACAAATGTTTTTTTCCGGTAATACAATGCATGTGAATGCTTTCACAGCTCTCCCTATGTAACTGTTTAACCCCCATTTCTCTTTCTCTTAGGCACTTAGGGATTCTGATGCAATATTCGACCAACTTTTCAACCCACTTGGTTTTGATGCTTTGACATCTTGACTACATGAATCACAAGTGATTTCCCGGTAGCACAATAGGTGTGAACGCATTCGCCGATATGCCCTACTCAACTTTCTAATTCCTCACATTAGTTCCATATCAAAGACTTACCTCTTGAGGTTTGGTATTTTTTTCTTAGCAGAATGACACGTCTTTTTTTTAAATTGATTTCAAAGATATTGTACAGTTTCACTTCCTGTAAGTCATTTTCAGTGATGAAAGTCGGCATTCAGGAAAAAAATCTGAAACCCTTAAAAATTAACCTGATGATACCCCTATCCCCTCTCAGAAATGTCATTTTTGGATGTTTCAGACTGAGTTCAGACCATTTTGAATTTCACATTTGAAGAAAAAAAAAATTCAGTTTATTTCCTGAAGAATTTCATCATTGCATTTTTTATCGAATTGAGAATACAAATTGGCCACCTTCAATCAGCTCATTGTCTGATAAACTGTTTTGGAATACATTGACGATTGGCTTGGAAGCAACAATTGTTTTTTTTTACTTTGGTAGTCCAGCTTTAAATACACTCAAGCTCCCATATGGACCATGTCTGTATTGGTTTTTCATGAATTCTACTTCGCTGAGAAGGGAACCCCTTTTTATTTTGGTAGTCAAGTTTTGAAAGCACTGAAACCAAAATTGCACAAAGTAGTTTGAAAAGTGACACAAAATCCTTCAAGGGCCGATACCTGGATGTTGTTCATGAATCTCATGTCCCTGAGTAGTCATAAAAAGATAAATCAACGATCTGAGATTTTTTTCCCTTCTTGAAGTCAATATAAATTGTTAACCTGTCCTTTTAACCTTAGCTGTTTGTTCGACGCTCCAAATAAAATGAAAAAAAAATCCTTTACCTGGGCATAATAAACACGTAGACTGATAACATTTGTCTGTTACATGCTTATTTGGCAAAATAGGCTGTAAAAAGCTACACACTTTGTGCCATAAATTAACAAGAAGGATTTCATTAAAAAATAAACTATTATGTGCTGTTGACATTGTATAAATGATGCATTTATATGACCAAAATGGTATTAGAATTTTGATATATTTTTCTAGTCTAGGTGCGTTTATTTACGCATGTGCATATATGTGTGTGCCTATATATGCGTGTTGACGCGTTTATGCAATAAAAATCTTGATGAACATTATCAGATAACTGAAAGGTCTCACAATGTATTTACATGATTGTAAGAAGCATGTGTTCAGACAAACCGTTGACATGGGACAAACCGATGATGTGGGACAAACCGATGATGTGGGACAAACCGATGGTGTGGGACATCTTCAAGCAATATCAAAAATGTGCTCTATACTTCAGCCTTTGTGAAAACGTTTTGTGTAAGCTAATGGCATTGTGTAAGCTAATGGCATTGTGTAAGCTAATGACATTGTGTACGCTAATGGCACTGTGTAAGCTAATGGCACTGTGTAAGCTAATGACACTGTGTAAGCTAATGACATTGTGTAAGCTAAAGGCACTGTGTAAGCTAATGGCACGGTATAAGCTAATGACACTGTGTAAGCTAATGGCCCTGTGTAGGCAAATGGCATTGTGTAAGCTAATGGCACTGTGTAAGCTAATGACATTGTGTAAGCTAATGACATTGTGTAAGCTAATGACACTGTGTAAGCTAATGGCACTGTGTAAGCTAATGACACTGTGTAAGCTAATGGCATTGTGTAAGCTAATGACACTGTGTAAGCTAATGGCACTGTGTAAGCTAATGACATTGTGTAAGCTAATGGCATTGTGTAAGCTAATGACACTGTGTAAGCTAATGGCACTGTGTAAGCTAATGGCATTGTGTAAGCTAATGACACTGTGTAAGCTAATGGCACGGTATAAGCTATAGACATTGTGTAAGCTAATGACACTGTGTAAGCTAATGGCACGGTATAAGCTATAGACATTGTGTAAGCTAATGACACTGTGTAAGCTAATGGCACGGTATAAGCTATAGACATTGTGTAAGCTAATGACACTGTGTAAGCTAATGGCACAGTATAAGCTAATGACATTGTGTAAGCTAATGACATCGTGTAAGCTAATGGCACTGTGTAAGCTAATGGTACTGTGTTAGCTAATGACACTGTGTAAGCTAATGGCACTGTGTAAGCTAATGGCACGGTATAAGCTAATGACATTGTGTAAGCTAATGGCATTGTGTAAGCTAATGGCACTGTGTAAGCTAATGGCATTGTGTAAGCTAATGACATTGTGTAAGCTAATGACACTGTGTAAGCTAATGGCACTGTGTAAGCTAATGGCATTGTGTAAGCTAATGACACTGTGTAAGCTAATGACACTGTGTAAGCTAATGGCATTGTGTAAGCTAATGACACTGTGTAAGCTAATGACACTGTGTAAGCTAATGACACTGTGTAAGCTAATGGCACTGTGTAAGCTAATGGCATTGTGTAAGCTAATGGCCCTGTGTAAGCTAATGGCACTGTGTAAGCTAATGACACTGTGTAAGCTAATGGCACTGTGTAAGCTAATGACACTGTGTAAGCTAATGGCACGGTATAAGCTAATGGCATTGTGTAAGCTAATGACACTGTGTAAGCTAATGACACTGTGTAAGCTAATGGCATTGTGTAAGCTAATGACACTGTGTAAGCTAATGGCACTGTGTAAGCTAATGGCATTGTGTAAGCTAATGACACTGTGTAAGCTAATGACATTGTGTAAGCTAATGACATTGTGTAAGCTAATGACATTGTGTAAGCTAATGACACTGTGTAAGCTAATGACACTATGTAAGATAATGGCACTGTTTAAGCTAATGACACTATGTAAGCTAATGGCACTGTTTAAGCTAATGACACTATGTAAGCTAATGGCACTGTGTAAGCTAATGACACTGTGTAAGCTAATGACACTGTGTAAGCTAATGGCACTGTGTAAGCTAATGGCATTGTGTAAGCTAATGGCATTGTGTAAGCTAATGACATTGTGTAAGCTAATGGCATTGTGTAAGCTAATGGCACTGTGTAAGCTAATGACACTGTGCAAGCTAATGGCACTGTGTAAGCTAATGGCATTGTGTAAGCTAATGGCATTGTGTAAGCTAATGGCACTGTGTAAGCTAATGACACTGTGTAAGCTAATGGCACTGTATAAGCTAATGGCACTGTGAAAGGTAATGGCATTGTGTAAGCTAATGACACTGTGTAAGCTAATGACACTGTGTAAGCTAATGACACTGTGTAAGCTAATGGCACTGTGTAAGCTAATGACATTGTGTAAGCTAATGGCACTGTGTAAGCTAATGGCACTGTGTAAGCTAATGGCACTGTGTAAGCTAATGACATTGTGTAAGCTAATGGCACTGTGTAAGCTAATGACATTGTGTAAGCTAATGGCACTGTGTAAGCTAATGGCACTGTGTAAGCTAATGGCATTGTGTAAGCTAATGGCATTGTGTAAGCTAATGAGACTGTGTAAGCTAATGGCATTGTGTAAGCTAATGGCATTGTGTAAGCTAATGGCACTGTGTAAGCTAATGGCACTGTGTAAGCTAATGGCACTGTGTAAGCTAATGGCATTGTGTAAGCTAATGACACTGTGTAAGCTAATGACACTGTGTAAGCTAATGACATTGTGTAAGCTAATGGCATTGTGTAAGCTAATTACACTATGTAAGATAATGGCACTGTTTAAGCTAATGACATTGTGTAAGCAAATGACACTGTGTAAGCTAATGACACTATGTAAGATAATGGCACTGTTTAAGCTAATGACACTATGTAAGCTAATGGCACTGTGTAAGCTAATGACACTGTGTAAGCTAATGGCACTGTGTAAGCTAATGGCACTGTGAAAGGTAATGACACTGTGTAAGCTAATGACATTGTGTAAGCTAATGGCATTGTGTAAGCTAATTACACTATGTAAGATAATGGCACTGTTTAAGCTAATGACATTGTGTAAGCAAATGACACTGTGTAAGCTAATGACACTATGTAAGATAATGGCACTGTTTAAGCTAATGACACTGTGTAAGCTAATGGCACTGTGTAAGCTAATGGCACTGTGTAAGCTAATGGCACTGTGTAAGATAATGGCACTGTTTAAGCTAATGACATTGTGTAAGCAAATGACACTGTGTAAGCTAATGACACTATGTAAGATAATGGCACTGTTTAAGCTAATGACACTATGTAAGCTAATGGCACTGTGTAAGCTAATGACACTGTGTAAGCTAATGGCACTGTAAAAGCTAATGGCACTGTGAAAGGTAATGGCATTGTGTAAGCTAATGACATTGTGTAAGCTAATGGCACTGTGTAAGCTAATGGCATTGTGTAAGCTAATGGCATTGTGTAAGCTAATGGCACTGTGTAAGCTAATGGCACTGTGTAAGCTAATGGCATTGTGTAAGCTAATGGCACTGTGTAAGCTAATGACATTGTGTAAGCTAATGGCACTGTGTAAGCTAATGGCACTGTGTAAGCTAATGGCATTGTGTAAGCTAATGGCATTGTGTAAGCTAATGAGACTGTGTAAGCTAGTGGCATTGTGTAAGCTAATGGCATTGTGTAAGCTAATGGCACTGTGTAAGCTAATGGCACTGTGTAAGCTAATGGCACTGTGTAAGCTAATGGCACTGTGTAAGCTAATGGCACTGTGTAAGCTAATGACATTGTGTAAGCCAATGGCACTGTGTAAGCTAATGGCACTGTGTAAGCTAATGGCATTGTGTAAGCTAATGGCATTGTGTAAGCTAATGAGACTGTGTAAGCTTATGGCATTGTGTAAGCTAATGGCATTGTGTAAGCTAATGGCACTGTGTAAGCTAATGGCACTGTGTAAGCTAATGGCACTGTGTAAGCTAATGGCACTGTGTAAGCTAATGACATTGTGTAAGCTAATGGCACTGTGTAAGCTAATGGCACTGTGTAAGCTAATGGCATTGTGTAAGCTAATGGCACTGTGTAAGCTTATGGCATTGTGTAAGCTAATGGCACTGTGTAAGCTAATGACACTGTGTAAGCTAATGGCATTGTGTAAGCTAATGACACTGTGTAAGCTAATGACATTGTGTAAGCTAATGACACTGTGTAAGCTAATGGCATTGTGTAAGCTAATGGCACTGTGTAAGCTAATGACACTGTGTAAGCTAATGGCATTGTGTAAGCTAATGACACTGTGTAAGCTAATGACATTGTGTAAGCTAATGACACTGTGTAAGCTAATGACATTGTGTAAGCTAATGACACTATGTAAGCTAATGACACTGTGTAAGCTAATGGCATTGTGTAAGCTAATGACACTGTGTAAGCTAATGACATTGTGTAAGCTAATGACACTGTGTAAGCTAATGGCACTGTGTAAGCTAATGACACTGTGTAAGCTAATGACACTGTGTAAGCTAATGGCACTGTGTAAGCTAATGGCACTGTGTAAGCTAATGACACTGTGTAAGCTAATGACACTGTGTAAGCTAATGACATTGCCTCGGCCTTGACATTGTGATATCTGTACAGAACTATATTTTATCTGGAGCGTATTTGAATAAGCAAATAAAGATATCAAACGATCTTAGTTTTTTTCCTTGTTGAAGAAAATAGGTTAAGCGGCCCAGAGTTACTTTTTATGCTTGGTGCTCGAAACATGTACTGTGAACACCTTAACTAATTAAAGATCATATCTTTATCTGAGTTGGAGCCGACTATAACACTCTCAGCATATCTAATCTATAGCATGTATGTAGAATATAACAACTTGTATACAGCTTGGAGTAGTCTGTTCCTACTACGCTCAGACTTTCACACTCTTAGCATATCTAGTCTATAGCATGTATGTAGAATATAACAACTTGTATACAGCTTGGAGTAGTCTGTTCCTACTATGCTCAGACTATAACACTCTCAGCATATCTAATCTATAGCACATATGTAAAATATAACAACTTGTATACAGCTTGGAGTAGTCTGTTCCTACTATGCTCAGACTTTCACACTCTTAGCATATCTAGTCTATAGCATGTATGTAGAATATAACAACTTGTATACAGCTTGGAGTAGTCTGTTCCTTCTATGCTCAGACTTTCACACTCTTAGCATATCTAATCTATAGCATGTATGTAGAATATAACAACTTGTATACAGCTTGGAGTAGTCTGTTCCTACTACGCTCAGACTTTCACACTCTTAGCATATCTAATCTATAGCATGTATGTAGAATATAACAACTTATATACAGCTTGGAGTAGTCTGTTTCTACTACGCTCAGACTATAACACTCTCAGCATATCTAATCTATAGCATGTATGTAGAATATAACAACTTGTATACAGCTTGGAGTAGTCTGTTCCTTCTATGCTCAGACTTTCACACTCTCAGCATATCTAATCTATAGCACATATGTAGAATATAACAACTTGTATACAGCTTGGAGTAGTCTGTTCCTTCTATGCTCAGACTTTCACACTCTTAGCATATCTAATCTATAGCACATATGTAGAATATAACAACTTGTATACAGCTTGGAGTAGTCTGTTCCTTCTATGCTCAGACTTTCACACTCTTAGCATATCTAATCTATAGCACATATGTAGAATATAACAACTTGTATACAGCTTGGAGTAGTCTGTTCCTTCTATGCTCAGACTTTCACACTCTTAGCATATCTAATCTATAGCACATATGTAGAATATAACAACTTGTATACAGCTTGGAGTAGTCTGTTCCTTCTATGCTCAGACTTTCACACTCTCAGCATATCTAGTCTATAGCATGTATGTAGAATATAACAACTTGTATACAGCTTGGAGTAGTCTGTTCCTACTATGCTCAGACTTTCACACTCTTAGCATATCTAATCTATAGCATGTATGTAGAATATAACAACTTGTATACAGCTTGGAGTAGTCTGTTCCTTCTATGCTCAGACTTTCACACTCTTAGCATATCTAATCTATAGCATGTATGTAGAATATAACAACTTGTATACAGCTTGGAGTAGTCTGTTCCTTCTATGCTCAGACTTTCACACTCTTAGCATATCTAATCTATAGCATGTATGTAGAATATAACAACTTGTATACAGCTTGGAGTAGTCTGTTCCTTCTATGCTCAGACTTTCACACTCTTAGCATATCTAATCTATAGCATGTATGTAGAATATAACAACTTGTATACAGCTTGGAGTAGTCTGTTCCGACTATGCTCAGACTTTCACACTCTCAGCATATCTAATCTATAGCATGTATGTAGAATATAACAACTTGTATACAGCTTGGAGTAGTCTGTTCCGACTATGCTCAGACTTTCACACTCTCAGCATATCTAATCTATAGCATGTATGTAGAATATAACAACTTGTATACAGCTTGGAGTAGTCTGTTCCGACTATGCTCAGACTTTCACACTCTCAGCATATCTAATCTATAGCATGTATGTAGAATATAACAACTTGTATACAGCTTGGAGTAGTCTGTTCCTACTATGCTCAGACTTTCACACTCTTAGCATATCTAATCTATAGCATGTATGGAGAATATAACAACTTGTATACAGCGTGGAGTTGTCTGTTCCTATTATGCTCAGACTTTCACACTCTCAGCATATCTAATCTATAGCATGTATGTAGAATATAACAACTTGTATACAGCTTGGAGTAGTCTGTTCCGACTATGCTCAGACTTTCACACTCTCAGCATATCTAATCTATAGCATGTATGTAAAATATAACAACTTGTATTATACAGCTTGGAGTAGTCTGTTCCTACTACGCTCAGACTTTCACACTCTCAGCATATCTAGTCTATAGCATGTATGTAAAATATAACAACTTGTATATAGCTTGGAGTAGTCTGTTCCGACTATGCTCAGACTTTCACACTCTCAGCATATCTAATCTATAGCATGTATGTAAAATATAACAACTTGTATACAGCTTGGTGTAGTCTGTTCCTACTATGCTCAAACTATAACACTCTCAGCATACCTAATCTATAGCACATTTGAAGAATATAACAACTTGTATACAGCTTGGAGTAGTCTGTTCCTAAACAAACTATTAGCATATTGATGACTATCCTGAACTGTATCCAGATAGTTTTATGAAGCATTTATATAATTTAGAATAAGACATTTAATTATTTCAATCACACAGGTAACATTTATATAGCGCTGATTCCAGACATTTTTCCTCTCATAGAGCTTGTTAATATCTGGCCTGGATTCGAATCAGGAATCTCCAGGTCTCAAGGCAAATGCTCTACCAATGTCGGCCAGGATAATTCTTGTGTCATTAGTCTTTCATAAATTGCAGTTTCATAATTGCGTAAATTTCTTTGACAGCAATAAGAGTGATTATTTGTGTACAAGCATATATTTCCTGACTTCAGATTGGGGTGTGGAATATTTCATGTAAATGTATGTCAGAGACATGTCTAGTTATAATAAAGAACAGTGGCAAATCAATATTCCATAATTGGAGTCCTTCTATGATGAATAAAAGGTCGTGGGTTCAAGTCCTAACAAAGCTAAGATTGCATTCATGGTTTTTTTTCTAAAGTGTATTCTATTAATAACTAACTCCATGAACTTTTTGGAGGCTTTGCTACCCAGCCCTGATAGGTAAAAAATAAATAGAAACCCATATTTGGCCTTATTTTCGAATATACCGCTGATCCCCTACATATCGGAAACAATTATGCCGGCTCCAATTTTTTTCTAAAGTGTATTTTATTAAAGGAGAGGGGGAAAGTATAAAAGGGGAGGGGGTGGAGCCTATCAAACATGTCTTGGTCAGCTAAACATCCAGAGCTCTGGCAAAATAAATTAAACACATTTAGATATATTTGTTAGTTTCATATAGAAATGCATGAAACTTGGGACAATTCAACATGAATGCAAGGGCTACAACATATTTTCATCTAAAATCTGAATGTTTGATATTAAGACCCCATTAAGCAGCAAAAAGATTCTGACAGTGTATGTGTGAGATGCAGTCTGGGTTTGTTTGTAAACAACAAGCACATGGTATGAGCGCATGCAGCAGCACCCTCAATCTAATCTACCCTTTCACTCACTCAGCATTTAATTTGTAGCATCCTGTTTCATGTATACAATCATGTGGTCAAAGTAACAAGAAACTAGGCTGTTTCTTACTTGACATTTAGGTACTAATTTATTGTTTTTATACTTGTGTAATCCATGTATGACAAATGACATATCACAAATAATGATCCCTTTTTAAATTACTGAATAGCGTAATATTGGTATAATCTTGCCTGTTTAAAGATAAGATGAGGCTTAGTTGGTTATATTATCATTACAGGTTTGCTGAAAGCAGCGTGTAATTTAGATGCATGTATCAAAACAATAAGCATACTGTCAGCATGCACTCACATGTGTTGTTGTTTAGATTTTGTGAGGTTGTAAGGCAGTGACCCACTGCCATTGGCTGGTCACCCTAACACTTGCCCAACGGTCAGTATCACCTGACCCAGATGTTTATCACTGAGGCAGCCAGTTAGCAACCCTGTGGTCAGAAGTGGGCTGACCTACCACTAATTGCCGAGCACGCGCTTTTTAGTTTCTTCTCTCCCTCTCCTTTAATAGTTAACTCCATGAATTTTTGGAGGCTTTGCTATATAAAACTAAAACTCGGGCATAGCGCGAAAATCACCAACAAAGTCCTTAATGTTGTGTGATACACATCATTTATGAGGGCGTGGTGAAGAAAAGGACGTGGTGAAGAAAAGGGCGTGGTGAAGAAAAGGGCGTGGTGAAGAAAAGGGCGTGTCTGACATTAAAATTTGCTGAATATCCTACAAACTTCACGATTTTGTTGGATGTTCTCCAGAATATTAAATTTAGAATATCCTACAAACTTCACAATTTTGTTGGATATTCTCGAGAATATCAAATATAGAATATCCTACAAACTTCACGATTTTGTTGGATATTCTCCAGAATATTAAATCTAGAATATCCTACAAGCTTCGCGAATTTTGTAGAATATTCAATATAGAATATCCTTCCAACTTCACAGACGTGTCATGTAGAGCGTCATGCGGTGTTCACGTGTATGCGTCAGTTTTGTGATGGTCAGATTTTCATTCGCTACCCTATGCTTACGGACGTCATAACGAACAGCAATAAGCATACATGGAAACATCTGCATTGCTCTCAGTATGGTGTGTGAAAAAACTTTGCATGACACACCGCATGGCACGCTGCATGACACACTGCATGACACACTGCATGACACAGTGCATGACACACTACATGACACACTGCATGACACACTGCATGACACACTGCATGACACACTGCACATAGAGAAACAGGACTTAAGAGCCTCCGTGTCAATCTGTTTAAATCCCTGAACTTGAAAATGAGTTTCTTGGGTGGTTTGGGTACTCTCATGTCTAAAGTTATTTTGATCATTTTATGATCAGATCTGTATTCATCCACCAGGTGGCTCTGAAGCAGTTTATTTCCCTTTAGGGCTATCAATAGATCAAGGGTATTTCCAAGCCTGTGTGTTGGTTCCTTGATCCATTGGGTCATTAAATTTTAGCACATCAGGATAAGCAGGATTGTTAACGTGAACGTTATAATCACCTCGGAAAATAACCTCATGATTGAATAGGGAGTAGTGTGCCACTATTCTTGCAAACTCGTCATAGAACTCAAAGTAGGTGTACCTATTCATTTCAGAGGGCTCAGGTATAAAGATAACAACGAAAGTTGCCCTTTTCCCTTTGATTTGAGTGAAGGGCTTGATTGAGTTCCATTGCGTTTGTTGCTGGTTGGGTTGGATAATTAGTTGTGAAAGGTAACTCACATCTGGTGTGGGGTTTTTTTTTGCTTCACCAAGTTCTCCAAATGTACCAAGCATTAAATCCGTCCTGGCATTAAGCTTGACTGTTACCTGGCGGTCCTTTTGTGAACTGCTTATCCGAGATTTTTGCTTTCATAGAATATTGTACCTTTGACGCATTATTCTTTTTGTCATCACTGTTATGGTGTTCAATGGCTTTGTAGCAGTGTTTGCACAAGTTAGACATAGAAATCTCAATATTTTGTTGTTTTCTATTTGTTACATTTGATTCTTCATTACGCCCATCATTAAGGCCATCCCAGCAGCCTGTTGCAATGCCACCGGGTGGTCGTCTTGTGAACTGCCCGCCATGTTGAGAATATAGTATAATCATATCTGAAGTGTTATTTTCAGTGTTATATTCTGCAGATATTACCGATTTAGCAGTTTTGCACCAGTTTTTGCCTAAGTAGTTGGTCAAAATAATTTTAATTTTCTTACCTTACCTTACAGTTCTTCCAACTGGTCATGAATCCCATTTCATCATTTCCTCATTTAGATAAAAAAGGATGTAAATAGCCCTGCTTAGCTTTATTATTATGATATAAACATATAAAATGGGCATTGATGACATTTATAATACAAGCATCAATTACATTGAATATAAAGGCATTAATGACATTAAAAAATGGGCATTAATGACATAATATTTTTAAAATAGCATTAATGACATTAAAAATAAAAGCAATTATCACCTAATGAACATAATTATTAATAGCATTAATGACATTAAAAATAAAAGCAATAATCACCTAATGAACATAATTATTAATATATATATATATATATATATATATATATATATATATATATATATATATATATATATATATATATATATATATATATATATATATATATATATATATATATATACAACAAACACATTCAGATCAGCTTGAAGAAACAGGATAGATAAATAAATATACTTGTAAAAATAAAATTCAGATATTTTTTTGAGGGGGTTGGAAGCATTTTTCTTTCAGGCAATATTTGGTTGATTTATAGATTTTACATTCATGTTTATAAAGCAACCTCAAACTATGGTCAGGATATTAAATAGATAAATTCTTAATGGCACATCAATATGTGGTCAAAATGTAGATTATATCTAGGACATCCACTTAACATCTGACTTATCACAATCCGGATTAAACCAGGACTCCAGGCTAGTTAATCAACTTAACTGTGACCTATTTATTATATATCTTACTGATAGAGTCAATTCCAAAACCCAAACCTGTACACAGGCCCTTCCAAAACACATGCTTGGTTTTCTGCTTATTGTGAAAACGTGCATGTCAAATTCTAGATCATAAAGAGTTTAGTGAGGCCTGACAACTATATAATTATCGAACTTCTGTGATTTGGAAAGAATAATGAATTCACAGCTTCTTAAGTGCATATCACTACATATTGGTTATTTATTGCCATTGCAGGAAAAAAGCTACTTTAAGTGTTGATGAATGATATATAATATAATAAATATATACAATACAGAATGTAATTGCAATAAGAAATACAAAAAATACCGTGGTAAAGCTAAATGAATCATGTCTAAAAATACAATAAACAATAATAAATGTACAACAATAAATAAAAGTAGATACGCGTCTTGTCAAAATGTTAATAATAGCTAACATTGCAAAATTAAAATATATATCAACAAACAATAAGTATCACACTTTGAAGACATTAATCTGAATCATAGTAAATTGAATGTTCAGAAGCCAAACCAACATTACTCTACCCAAAAAACAATTCCACAGGCCTCTTACATTTAAAGTTAATATGATCAAGGATATATCATTAGTGTCAATTAGATCTTTCTTACAATTTATCTCTAAACATTCATCTCTCTCATCATGTTTGAATGAGGGAAACTTAGGCTTTTATGCATTTTTTAAAATTTGGTGAGAAAATTTTTCTTTTCATTGAATTAGTATAAATATCCCTTTTTCCATTCATTTCCCACCACAATTTTCCTGCTACCTCAAAACATAATAGAAAAACTGTGAAAAAGTATTAAAAACTGAAACGTAATTCCCTTGATTTTTATCTACGGATAAAATATGATACTTAACACTGACTGTGCTAATATGACACTCAGGAAACGACGGTTTCCTGATCACATTTATCCCAGTGCTAAGAATGGTCGTATTATAGTTGCGGTTCTTCATAGGCACATCTTCTAATTAAATCTATTCTGAAAGATTTGCTTTTATGGATCTCGGCACTTGCAGGACAAAACATGAATTGGGTTAAATTATTTTACGGAATATTAGCTGTAATAGTAATTCGAAGAATATTTCTGATTTTGTGAGTATATCAATTATCTTTGACATATAATATATATATATATATATATATATATATATATATATATATATATATATATATATATATATATATATATATATATATATATATATATATATATATATATATATATATATATATATATATATATATATATATATCTGTGTGTGTGTGTGTGTGTGTGTGTGTGTGTGTGTGTATAAATGTAAGTGTATATATAAATATATACATATATGTATATGTACAGTACATTTCCATTATCTGAAATAAAGTATTGTTCTGGATTGCAAATAATATACAAATGCATGATAAAAAATAATATGTTATATAAGTGTACATATACACAACACAAACCTGACTGACCTCGACAAGAAAATTACTCACTGGTAGTTTTATATCATACCTTTCTGATTTCGGGTTATGATTTAGGGAGTTTTAACAATGATTGATATTTTAAAAATAATTTCAAAGAATTTCTGGAGTTAATTGGTCAAGTGATAAATCAAAGCATCTCAATGAATCAAATGTGTTTTTGCAGTGACAAATTTCCGTACAAAAAGAAAAGTGGACTTAAAGGACATCATAACCTAAATCTACATATTTAAAAGTTTATTATTATGCACGTTTTATATACTTTTAATAGGAAAAAAATCAGCCTGGTCGGCTGCGTGCCTTGATCGACTGACTATAGCTTTAACATTGGTCAAGCACTTGAGCTTTAGGTTATAGGTTTGAAGATTGTTATAAGATAGTCATGTACTATTGGTCAGGGTCTAGCCATGTACCATAGGTTAATGTGTATTCATAAATGATTGGTTAGGGTTGTCATGTTTCATGGATAAGGTTTTTATCATGT
Source organism: Amphiduros pacificus (assembly GCA_949316495.1). Classification (NCBI taxonomy): domain Eukaryota; kingdom Metazoa; phylum Annelida; class Polychaeta; order Phyllodocida; family Hesionidae; genus Amphiduros; species Amphiduros pacificus. The sequence goes on from OX439011.1 coordinate 20,530,314, forward strand.
CCACAGGTAAGAGTAGTCATGTACCACAGGTTTAGTTATGTACTACAGGTTTAGTTATGTACTACAGGTTATAGTCATATACCACAGGTTATAGTCATATACCACAGGTTATAGTCATATACCACAGGTTATAGTCATATACCACAGGTTATAGTCATATACCATAGGTTATAGTCATATACCACAGGTTATAGTCATATACCACAGGTTATAGTCATGTACCACAGGTTATAGTCATGTACCACAGGTTATAGTCATATACCACAGGTTATAGTCATATACCACAGGTTTAGTCATGTACCACAGGTTATAGTCATGTACCACAGGTTATAGTCAAGTACCACAGGTTATAGTCATATACCATAGGTTATAGTCATATACCACAGGTTTAGTCATGTACCACAGGTTATAGTCATGTACCACAGGTTATAGTCATGTACCACAGGTTATAGTCATATACCACAGGTTTAGTCATGTACCACAGGTTATAGTCATATACCACAGGTTATAGTCATGTGCCACAGGTTATAGTCATATACCACAGATTTAAGTCATGTACCACAGGTTATAGTCATGTCCCTCAGGTTATAGTCAAGTACCACAGGTTTAGTCATGTACCACAGGTTTAGTCATGTACCACAGGTTAAAGTCATGTACCACAGGTTTAGTCATGTACCACAGATTTCAGTTATGTACCACAGGTTTAGTCATGTACCACAGGTTATATTCATGTACCACAGGTTATAGTCATGTACCACAGGTTAAAGTCAAGTACCATAGATTATAGTCATGTACCACAGGTTATAGTCATGTACCATAGGTTTCAGTCATGTCCCACATATTTTAATCATGTATCACATGTTTTTGTCATGTACCACAGGTTTCAGTTATGTACCACAGGTTTTAATTGTGTACCATAGGTGATAATCATGAATCTAAAGGTTCAGTCATGTGCCATAGATTTTATCATATACCATAGGTGCGTACCAGGTACCATAACATTTAGTTGTGTACCATGGGTAAAAGTAATCATGTACCATAAATAGGAATTTACCTATTTATAAATAGGTAAAATCCAAATAAAATCAAATCAATCACGTGATATCAGCACCTGCTGGCCTTGTACCATACGTGAGGCTGACGTCATGTATATTGTTTTGCCATATTCCATAAGTTTGTGTGTAATTATGTTTTGTAGATCAGAGTATGATACAAATAAAATTAAATCACATTTGCTGATATATTGGTGGCCCATTGTGTTAAATGAAAGCCTAACCTCCTTGTTGGCAGAGGTGAAGATAATGCTTCTTGCATTTACTTTGTCTGCATGTTACAGATTGCGGCTTGATTTCAACAAAACCGTTTATAATCATGAGCCAGGGCCATGTCATCTTGTTCCCAATATTGGTAAAGTATATCACATCTTCTGAATTGAATAGAAAATATAATTATTGTTTTATATTTGATTGATTTGCAATATGTCTGATTCTGTTTAAATTGACTAATTATTTAAGTATTTTAAATGTTTGAATAATTTTTTTCTTGAATGATAAATTCATATTTTCGGGCTTTTTATAACACACTAAAATGTCGACGTTGAATTCTAAACATCAATGAGTGAAGTCTTATGATGAGAGGAATTAAAGTTTTTATCAGGATACTTTTCTTCTGGAAAGCCTCGATGACTCATTCGGAAAACTTTCTGCAGGAATGAGGAAAGTGAGCAGCAGGAATGAGGAGAGTGAGCAGCAGGAATGAGTAAAGTGAGCAGCAGGATTGAGGAGAGTGAGCAGCAGGAGTGAGGAAAGTGAACAGCAGGAATGAGGAGAGTGAGCAGCAGGATTGAGGAGAGTGAGCAGCAGGAATATAGAGGAAAGTGAGCAGCAGGAATGAGGAGAGTGAGCAGCAGGAGTGAGTAAAGTGAGCAGCAGGAATGAGGAGAGTGAGCAGCAGGAATATAGAGGAAAGTGAGCAGCAGGAATGAGGAGAGTGAGCAGCAGGAGTGAGTAAAGTGAGCAGCAGGATTGAGGAGAGTGAGCAGCAGGAATGAGGAGAGTGAGCAGCAGGAGTGAGTAAAGTGAGCAGCAGGAGTGAGGAAAGTGAGCAGCAGGAGTGAGGAAAGTGAACAGCAGGAATGAGGAGAGTGAGCAGCAGGATTGAGGAGAGTGAGCAGCAGGAATATAGAGGAAAGTGAGCAGCAGGAATGAGGAGAGTGAGCAGCAGGATTGAGGAGAGTGAGCAGCAGGAATGAGGAGAGTGAGCAGCAGGAATATAGAGGAAAGTGAGCAGCAGGAATGAGGAGAGTGAGCAGCAGGAGTGAGGAGAGTGAGCAGCAGGAGTGAGGAAAGTGAGCAGCAGGAGTGAGGAAAGTGAGCAGCAGGAGTGAGGAAAGTGAGCAGCAGGAGTGAGGAGAGTGAGCAGTAGGAGTGAGGAAAGTGAGCAGCAGGAGTGAGGAGAGTGAGCAGCAGGAGTGAGGAGAGTGAGCAGCAGGAGTGAGGAGAGTGAGCAGCAGGAATATAGAGGAAAGTGAGCAGCAGGATTGAGGAGAGTGAGCAGCAGGAGTGAGGAAAGTGAGCAGCAGGAGTGAGGAAAGTGAGCAGCAGGAGTGAGGAAAGTAAACAGCAGGAATGAGGAGAGTGAGCAGCAGGATTGAGGAGAGTGAGCAGCAGGAGTGAGGAGAGTGAGCAGCAGGAATATAGAGGAAAGTGAGCAGCAGGAATGAGGAGAGTGAGCAGCAGGATTGAGGAGAGTGAGCAGCAGGAGTGAGGAAAGTGAGCAGCAGGAATATAGAGGAAAGTGAGCAGCAGGAATGAGGAAAGTGATCAGCAGTAGTGAGGAGAGTGAGCAGCAGGAATGAGGAGAGTGAGCAGCAGGAATGAGGAGAGTGAGCAGCAGGAATGAGGAGAGTGAGCAGCAGGATTGAGGAGAGTGAGCAGCAGGAGTGAGGAGAGTGAGCAGCAGGAATATAGAGGAAAGTGAGCAGCAGGAGTGAGGAAAGTGAGCAGCAGGAGTGAGGAAAGTGATCAGCAGGAGTGAGGAGAGTGAGCAGCAGGAATGAGGAGAGTGAGCAGCAGGAATGAGGAGAGTGAGCAGCAGGAGTGAGGAAAGTGAGCAGCAGGAGTAAGGAGAGTGAGCAGCAGGAGTGAGGAAAGTGAGCAGCAGGAGTGAGGAAAGTGGGCAGCAGGAGTGAGGAGAGTGAGCAGCAGGAATGAGGAGAGTGAGCAGCATAATTGAGGAGAGTGAGCAGCAGGAGTGAGGAGAGTGAGCAGCAGGAGTGAGGAAAGTGAGCAGCAGGAGTGAGGAAAGTGATCAGCAGGAGTTAGGAGAGTGAGCAGCAGGAGTGAGGAGAGTGAGCAGCAGGAATGAGGAGAGCGAGCAGCAGGAGTGAGGAGAGTCAGCAACAGGAGTGAGGAGAGTAAGCAGCAGGAGTGAGGAGAGTAAGCAGCAGGAGTGAGGAGAGTGAGCAGCAGGAGTGAGGAAAGTGATCAGCAGGAGTGAGGAGAGTGAGCAGCAGGAATGAGGAGAGTGAGCAGCAGGATTGAGGAGAGTGAGCAGCAGGAGTGAGGAAAATGAGCAGCAGGAGTAAGGAGAGTGAGCAGCAGGAGTGAGGAAAGTGAGCAGCAGGAGTAAGGAGAGTGAGCAGCAGGAGTGAGGAGAGTGAGCAGCAGGAATGAGGAGAGTGAGCAGCAGGAGTGAGGAGAGTGAGCAGCAGGAGTGAGGAGAGTGAGCAGCAGGAGTGAGGAAAGTGAGCAGCAGGAGTGAGGAGAGTGAGCAGCAGGAGTGAGGAGAGTGAGCAGCAGGAATGAGGAGAGCGAGCAGCAGGAATGGGGAGGATGAGCAGCAGGAGTGAGGAGAGTGAGCAGCAGGAGTGAGGAAAGTGAGCAGCAGGAATGAGGAGAGTGAGCAGCAGGAGTGAGGAAAGTGAGCAGCAGGATTGAGGAGAGTGAGCAGCAGGAGTGAGGAGAGTGAGCAGCAGGAATGAGGAGAGTGAGCAGCAGGAATGAGGAGAGTGAGCAGCAGGAATGAGGGGAGTGAGCAGTAGGAGTGAGGAAAGTGAGCAGCAGGAGTGAGGAAAGTGAGCAGCAGGAGTGAGGAAAATGAGCAGCAGGAATGAGGAGAGTGAGCAGCAGGAGTGAGGAAAGTGAGCAGCAGGAATGAGGAGAGTGAGCAGCAGGAGTGAGGAAAGTGAGCAGCAGGAATGAGGAGAGTGAGCAGCAGGAGTGAGGAAAGTGATCAGCAGGAGTGAGGAGAGTGAGCAGCAGGAATGAGGAGAGTGAGCAGCAGGAATGAGGAGAGTGAGCAGCAGGAGTGAGGAGAGTGAGCAGCAGGAGTGAGGAAAGTGAGCAGCAGGATTGAGGAGAGTGAGCAGCAGGAATAAGGGGAGTGAGCAGCAGGAGTGAGGAGAGTGAGCAGCAGGAGTGAGGAAAGTGAGCAGCAGGATTGAGGAGAGTGAGCAGCAGGATTGAGGAGAGTGAGCAGCAGGAGTGAGGAAAGTGAGCAGCAGGATTGAGGAGATTGAGCAGCAGGAGTGAGGAGAGTGAGCAGCAGGAGTGAGCAGAGTGAGCAGCAGGAGTGAGGAGAGTGAGCAGCAGGAGTGAGGAGAGTGAGCAGCAGGAGTGAGGAAAGGGAGCAGCAGGAGTGAGGAGAGTGAGCAGCAGGAGTGAGGAAAGGGAGCAGCAGGAGTGAGGAAAGTGAGCAGCAGGAGTGAGGAGAGTGAGCAGCAGGAGTGAGGAGAGTGAGCAGCAGGAGTGAGGAAAGTGAGCAGCAGGATTGAGGAGAGTGAGCGGCAGGAATGAGGAGAGTAAGCAGCAGGAGTGAGGAAAGTGAGCAGCAGGATTGAGGAGAGTGAGCAGCAGGAGTGAGGAAAGTGAGCAGCAGGAGTGAGGAGAGTTGGCAGCAGGAGTGAGGAAAGTGAGCAGCAGGAGTGAGGAGAGTGAGCAGCAGGAATGAGGAGAGTGAGCAGCAGGAGTGAGGAAAGTGAGCAGCAGGATTGAGGAGATTGAGCAGCAGGATTGAGGAGAGTGAGCAGCAGGAGTGAGCAGAGTGAGCAGCAGGAGTGAGGAGAGTCAGCAGCAGGAGTGAGGAAAGTGAGCAGCAGGAGTGAGGAGAGTCAGCAGCAGGAGTGAGGAAAGTGAGCAGCAGGAGTGAGGAGAGTTGGCAGCAGGAGTGAGGAAAGTGAGCAGCAGGATTGAGGAGAGTGAGCAGCAGGAATGAGGAGAGTGAGCAGCAGGAGTGAGGAGAGTGAGCAGCAGGAGTGAGGAAAGTGAGCAGCAGGATTGAGGAGAGTGAGCAGCAGGATTGAGGAGAGTGAGCAGCTTGAGTGAGGAAAGTGAGCAGCAGGATTGAGGAGATTGAGCAGCAGGAGTGAGGAGAGTGAGCAGCAGGAGTGAGGAAAGGGAGCAGCAGGAGTGAGGAGAGTCAGCAGCAGGAGTGAGGAAAGTGAGCAGCAGGAGTGAGGAGAGTTGGCAGCAGGAGTGAGGAAAGTGAGCAGCAGGAGTGAGGAGAGTCAGCAGCAGGAGTGAGGAAAGTGAGCAGCAGGAGTGAGGAGAGTTGGCAGCAGGAGTGAGGAAAGTGAGCAGCAGGATTGAGGAGAGTGAGCAGCAGGAATGAGGAGAGTGAGCAGCAGGATTGAGGAGAGTGAGCAGCAGGAGTGAGGAGAGTGAGCAGCAGGAATATAGAGGAAAGTGAGCAGCAGGAATGAGGAGAGTGAGCAGCAGGATTGAGGAGAGTGAGCAGCAGGAATGAGGAGAGTGAGCAGCAGGAATATAGAGGAAAGTGAGCAGCAGGAATGAGGAGAGTGAGCAGCAGGAGTGAGGAGAGTGAGCAGCAGGAGTGAGGAAAGTGAGCAGCAGGAGTGAGGAAAGTGAGCAGCAGGAGTGAGGAAAGTGAGCAGCAGGAGTGAGGAGAGTGAGCAGTAGGAGTGAGGAAAGTGAGCAGCAGGAGTGAGGAGAGTGAGCAGCAGGAGTGAGGAGAGTGAGCAGCAGGAGTGAGGAGAGTGAGCAGCAGGAATATAGAGGAAAGTGAGCAGCAGGATTGAGGAGAGTGAGCAGCAGGAGTGAGGAAAGTGAGCAGCAGGAGTGAGGAAAGTGAGCAGCAGGAGTGAGGAAAGTGAACAGCAGGAATGAGGAGAGTGAGCAGCAGGATTGAGGAGAGTGAGCAGCAGGAGTAGGAGAGTGAGCAGCAGGAATATAGAGGAAAGTGAGCAGCAGGAATGAGGAGAGTGAGCAGCAGGATTGAGGAGAGTGAGCAGCAGGAGTGAGGAAAGTGAGCAGCAGGAGTGAGGAAAGTGAGCAGCAGGAATGAGGAAAGTGATCAGCAGGAGTGAGGAGAGTGAGCAGCAGGAATGAGGAGAGTGAGCAGCAGGAATGAGGAGAGTGAGCAGCAGGAATGAGGAGAGTGAGCAGCAGGATTGAGGAGAGTGAGCAGCAGGAGTGAGGAGAGTGAGCAGCAGGAATATAGAGGAAAGTGAGCAGCAGGAGTGAGGAAAGTGAGCAGCAGGAGTGAGGAAAGTGATCAGCAGGAGTGAGGAGAGTGAGCAGCAGGAATGAGGAGAGTGAGCAGCAGGAATGAGGAGAGTGAGCAGCAGGAGTGAGGAAAGTGAGCAGCAGGAGTAGGGAGAGTGAGCAGCAGGAGTGAGGAAAGTGAGCAGCAGGAGTGAGGAAAGTGGGCAGCAGGAGTGAGGAGAGTGAGCAGCAGGAATGAGGAGAGTGAGCAGCATAATTGAGGAGAGTGAGCAGCAGGAGTGAGGAGAGTGAGCAGCAGGAGTGAGGAAAGTGAGCAGCAGGAGTGAGGAAAGTGATCAGCAGGAGTTAGGAGAGTGAGCAGCAGGAGTGAGGAGAGTGAGCAGCAGGAATGAGGAGAGCGAGCAGCAGGAGTGAGGAGAGTCAGCAACAGGAGTGAGGAGAGTAAGCAGCAGGAGTGAGGAGAGTAAGCAGCAGGAGTGAGGAGAGTGAGCAGCAGGAGTGAGGAAAGTGATCAGCAGGAGTGAGGAGAGTGAGCAGCAGGAATGAGGAGAGTGAGCAGCAGGATTGAGGAGAGTGAGCAGCAGGAGTGAGGAAAATGAGCAGCAGGAGTAAGGAGAGTGAGCAGCAGGAGTGAGGAAAGTGAGCAGCAGGAGTAAGGAGAGTGAGCAGCAGGAGTGAGCAGAGTGAGCAGCAGGAGTGAGGAGAGTGAGCAGCAGGAGTGAGGAGAGTGAGCAGCAGGAGTGAGGAAAGGGAGCAGCAGGAGTGAGGAGAGTGAGCAGCAGGAGTGAGGAAAGGGAGCAGCAGGAGTGAGGAAAGTGAGCAGCAGGAGTGAGGAGAGTGAGCAGCAGGAGTGAGGAGAGTGAGCAGCAGGAATGAGGAGAGCGAGCAGCAGGAATGGGGAGGATGAGTAGCAGGAGTGAGGAGAGTGAGCAGCAGGAGTGAGGAAAGTGAGCAGCAGGAATGAGGAGAGTGAGCAGCAGGAGTGAGGAAAGTGAGCAGCAGGATTGAGGAGAGTGAGCAGCAGGAGTGAGGAAAGTGAGCAGCAGGAATGAGGAGAGTGAGCAGCAGGAATGAGGAGAGTGAGCAGCAGGAATGAGGGGAGTGAGCAGTAGGAGTGAGGAAAGTGAGCAGCAGGAGTGAGGAAAGTGAGCAGCAGGAGTGAGGAAAATGAGCAGCAGGAATGAGGAGAGTGAGCAGCAGGAGTGAGGAAAGTGAGCAGCAGGAATGAGGAGAGTGAGCAGCAGGAGTGAGGAAAGTGAGCAGCAGGAATGAGGAGAGTGAGCAGCAGGAGTGAGGAAAGTGATCAGCAGGAGTGAGGAGAGTGAGCAGCAGGAATGAGGAGAGTGAGCAGCAGGAATGAGGAGAGTGAGCAGCAGGAGTGAGGAGAGTGAGCAGCAGGAGTGAGGAAAGTGAGCAGCAGGATTGAGGAGAGTGAGCAGCAGGAATAAGGAGAGTGAGCAGCAGGAGTGAGGAGAGTGAGCAGCAGGAGTGAGGAAAGTGAGCAGCAGGATTGAGGAGAGTGAGCAGCAGGATTGAGGAGAGTGAGCAGCAGGAGTGAGGAAAGTGAGCAGCAGGATTGAGGAGATTGAGCAGCAGGAGTGAGGAGAGTGAGCAGCAGGAGTGAGCAGAGTGAGCAGCAGGAGTGAGGAGAGTGAGCAGCAGGAGTGAGGAGAGTGAGCAGCAGGAGTGAGGAAAGGGAGCAGCAGGAGTGAGGAGAGTGAGCAGCAGGAGTGAGGAAAGGGAGCAGCAGGAGTGAGGAAAGTGAGCAGCAGGAGTGAGGAGAGTGAGCAGCAGGAGTGAGGAGAGTGAGCAGCAGGAGTGAGGAAAGTGAGCAGCAGGATTGAGGAGAGTGAGCGGCAGGAATGAGGAGAGTAAGCAGCAGGAGTGAGGAAAGTGAGCAGCAGGATTGAGGAGAGTGAGCAGCAGGAGTGAGGAAAGTGAGCAGCAGGAGTGAGGAGAGTTGGCAGCAGGAGTGAGGAAAGTGAGCAGCAGGAGTGAGGAGAGTGAGCAGCAGGAATGAGGAGAGTGAGCAGCAGGAGTGAGGAAAGTGAGCAGCAGGATTGAGGAGATTGAGCAGCAGGAGTGAGGAGAGTGAGCAGCAGGAGTGAGCAGAGTGAGCAGCAGGAGTGAGGAGAGTCAGCAGCAGGAGTGAGGAAAGTGAGCAGCAGGAGTGAGGAGAGTCAGCAGCAGGAGTGAGGAAAGTGAGCAGCAGGAGTGAGGAGAGTTGGCAGCAGGAGTGAGGAAAGTGAGCAGCAGGATTGAGGAGAGTGAGCAGCAGGAATGAGGAGAGTGAGCAGCAGGAGTGAGGAGAGTGAGCAGCAGGAGTGAGGAAAGTGAGCAGCAGGATTGAGGAGAGTGAGCAGCAGGATTGAGGAGAGTGAGCAGCTTGAGTGAGGAAAGTGAGCAGCAGGATTGAGGAGATTGAGCAGCAGGAGTGAGGAGAGTGAGCAGCAGGAGTGAGGAAAGGGAGCAGCAGGAGTGAGGAGAGTCAGCAGCAGGAGTGAGGAAAGTGAGCAGCAGGAGTGAGGAGAGTTGGCAGCAGGAGTGAGGAAAGTGAGCAGCAGGAGTGAGGAGAGTCAGCAGCAGGAGTGAGGAAAGTGAGCAGCAGGAGTGAGGAGAGTTGGCAGCAGGAGTGAGGAAAGTGAGCAGCAGGATTGAGGAGAGTGAGCGGCAGGAATGAGGAGAGTGAGCAGCAGGAGTGAGGAGAGTGAGCAGCAGGAGTGAGGAAAGGGAGCAGGAGTGAGCAGCAGGAGTGAGGAAAGGGAGCAGCAGGAGTGAGGAGAGTGAGCAGCAGGAGTGAGGAGAGTGAGCAGCATGAGTGAGGAGAGTTGGCAGCAGGAGTGAGGAGAGTGAGCAGCAGGAGTGAGGAAATTGAGCAGCAGGATTGAGGAGAGTGAGCGGCAGGAATGAGGAGAGTGAGCAGCAGGAGTGAGGAGAGTGAGCAGCAGGAGTGAGGAAAGTGAGCAGCAGGAATGAGGAGAGTGAGCAGCAGGAGTGAGGAAAGTGAGCAGCAGGATTGAGGAAAGTGAGCAGCAGGATTGAGGAGAGTGAGCAGCAGGAATGAGGAGAGTGAGCAGCAGGAGTGAGGAGAGTTGGCAGCAGGAGTGAGGAAAGGGAGCAGCAGGAGTGAGGAAAGTGAGCAGCAGGAGTGAGGAAAGTGAGCAGCAGGAGTGAGGAGAGTGAGCAGCAGGAATGAGGAGAGTGAGCAGCAGGAGTGAGGAAAGTGAGCAGCAGGATTGAGGAGAGTGAGCAGCAGGAGTGAGTAAAGTGAGCAGCAGGAGTGAGGAGATTGAGCAGCAGGAGTGAGGAGAGTGAGCAGCAGGAGTGAGGAGAGTGAGCAGCAGGAGTGAGGAAAGTGAGCAGCAGGAATGAGGAGAGTGAGCAGCAGGAATGAGGAGAGTGAGCAGCAGGAATGAGGGGAGTGAGCAGTAGGAGTGAGGAAAGTGAGCAGCAGGAGTGAGGAAAGTGAGCAGCAGGAGTGAGGAAAATGAGCAGCAGGAATGAGGAGAGTGAGCAGCAGGAGTGAGGAAAGTGAGCAGCAGGAATGAGGAGAGTGAGCAGCAGGAGTGAGGAAAGTGAGCAGCAGGAATGAGGAGAGTGAGCAGCAGGAGTGAGGAAAGTGATCAGCAGGAGTGAGGAGAGTGAGCAGCAGGAATGAGGAGAGTGAGCAGCAGGAATGAGGAGAGTGAGCAGCAGGAGTGAGGAGAGTGAGCAGCAGGAGTGAGGAAAGTGAGCAGCAGGATTGAGGAGAGTGAGCAGCAGGAATAAGGAGAGTGAGCAGCAGGAGTGAGGAGAGTGAGCAGCAGGAGTGAGGAAAGTGAGCAGCAGGATTGAGGAGAGTGAGCAGCAGGATTGAGGAGAGTGAGCAGCAGGAGTGAGGAAAGTGAGCAGCAGGATTGAGGAGATTGAGCAGCAGGAGTGAGGAGAGTGAGCAGCAGGAGTGAGCAGAGTGAGCAGCAGGAGTGAGGAGAGTGAGCAGCAGGAGTGAGGAGAGTGAGCAGCAGGAGTGAGGAAAGGGAGCAGCAGGAGTGAGGAGAGTGAGCAGCAGGAGTGAGGAAAGGGAGCAGCAGGAGTGAGGAAAGTGAGCAGCAGGAGTGAGGAGAGTGAGCAGCAGGAGTGAGGAGAGTGAGCAGCAGGAGTGAGGAAAGTGAGCAGCAGGATTGAGGAGAGTGAGCGGCAGGAATGAGGAGAGTAAGCAGCAGGAGTGAGGAAAGTGAGCAGCAGGATTGAGGAGAGTGAGCAGCAGGAGTGAGGAAAGTGAGCAGCAGGAGTGAGGAGAGTTGGCAGCAGGAGTGAGGAAAGTGAGCAGCAGGAGTGAGGAGAGTGAGCAGCAGGAATGAGGAGAGTGAGCAGCAGGAGTGAGGAAAGTGAGCAGCAGGATTGAGGAGATTGAGCAGCAGGATTGAGGAGAGTGAGCAGCAGGAGTGAGCAGAGTGAGCAGCAGGAGTGAGGAGAGTCAGCAGCAGGAGTGAGGAAAGTGAGCAGCAGGAGTGAGGAGAGTCAGCAGCAGGAGTGAGGAAAGTGAGCAGCAGGAGTGAGGAGAGTTGGCAGCAGGAGTGAGGAAAGTGAGCAGCAGGATTGAGGAGAGTGAGCAGCAGGAATGAGGAGAGTGAGCAGCAGGAGTGAGGAGAGTGAGCAGCAGGAGTGAGGAAAGTGAGCAGCAGGATTGAGGAGAGTGAGCAGCAGGATTGAGGAGAGTGAGCAGCTTGAGTGAGGAAAGTGAGCAGCAGGATTGAGGAGATTGAGCAGCAGGAGTGAGGAGAGTGAGCAGCAGGAGTGAGGAAAGGGAGCAGCAGGAGTGAGGAGAGTCAGCAGCAGGAGTGAGGAAAGTGAGCAGCAGGAGTGAGGAGAGTTGGCAGCAGGAGTGAGGAATGTGAGCAGCAGGAGTGAGGAGAGTCAGCAGCAGGAGTGAGGAAAGTGAGCAGCAGGAGTGAGGAGAGTTGGCAGCAGGAGTGAGGAAAGTGAGCAGCAGGATTGAGGAGAGTGAGCAGCAGGAATGAGGAGAGTGAGCAGCAGGATTGAGGAGAGTGAGCAGCAGGAGTGAGGAGAGTGAGCAGCAGGAATATAGAGGAAAGTGAGCAGCAGGAATGAGGAGAGTGAGCAGCAGGATTGAGGAGAGTGAGCAGCAGGAATGAGGAGAGTGAGCAGCAGGAATATAGAGGAAAGTGAGCAGCAGGAATGAGGAGAGTGAGCAGCAGGAGTGAGGAGAGTGAGCAGCAGGAGTGAGGAAAGTGAGCAGCAGGAGTGAGGAAAGTGAGCAGCAGGAGTGAGGAAAGTGAGCAGCAGGAGTGAGGAGAGTGAGCAGTAGGAGTGAGGAAAGTGAGCAGCAGGAGTGAGGAGAGTGAGCAGCAGGAGTGAGGAGAGTGAGCAGCAGGAGTGAGGAGAGTGAGCAGCAGGAATATAGAGGAAAGTGAGCAGCAGGAGTGAGGAAAGTGAGCAGCAGGAGTGAGGAGAGTGAGCAGCAGGAATGAGGAGAGTGAGCAGCAGGAGTGAGGAAAGTGAGCAGCAGGATTGAGGAGAGTGAGCAGCAGGAGTGAGTAAAGTGAGCAGCAGGAGTGAGGAGATTGAGCAGCAGGAGTGAGGAGAGTGAGCAGCAGGAGTGAGGAGAGTGAGCAGCAGGAGTGAGGAAAGTGAGCAGCAGGAATGAGGAGAGTGAGCAGCAGGAATGAGGAGAGTGAGCAGCAGGAATGAGGGGAGTGAGCAGTAGGAGTGAGGAAAGTGAGCAGCAGGAGTGAGGAAAGTGAGCAGCAGGAGTGAGGAAAATGAGCAGCAGGAATGAGGAGAGTGAGCAGCAGGAGTGAGGAAAGTGAGCAGCAGGAATGAGGAGAGTGAGCAGCAGGAGTGAGGAAAGTGAGCAGCAGGAATGAGGAGAGTGAGCAGCAGGAGTGAGGAAAGTGATCAGCAGGAGTGAGGAGAGTGAGCAGCAGGAATGAGGAGAGTGAGCAGCAGGAATGAGGAGAGTGAGCAGCAGGAGTGAGGAGAGTGAGCAGCAGGAGTGAGGAAAGTGAGCAGCAGGATTGAGGAGAGTGAGCAGCAGGAATAAGGAGAGTGAGCAGCAGGAGTGAGGAGAGTGAGCAGCAGGAGTGAGGAAAGTGAGCAGCAGGATTGAGGAGAGTGAGCAGCAGGATTGAGGAGAGTGAGCAGCAGGAGTGAGGAAAGTGAGCAGCAGGATTGAGGAGATTGAGCAGCAGGAGTGAGGAGAGTGAGCAGCAGGAGTGAGCAGAGTGAGCAGCAGGAGTGAGGAGAGTGAGCAGCAGGAGTGAGGAGAGTGAGCAGCAGGAGTGAGGAAAGGGAGCAGCAGGAGTGAGGAGAGTGAGCAGCAGGAGTGAGGAAAGGGAGCAGCAGGAGTGAGGAAAGTGAGCAGCAGGAGTGAGGAGAGTGAGCAGCAGGAGTGAGGAGAGTGAGCAGCAGGAGTGAGGAAAGTGAGCAGCAGGATTGAGGAGAGTGAGCGGCAGGAATGAGGAGAGTAAGCAGCAGGAGTGAGGAAAGTGAGCAGCAGGATTGAGGAGAGTGAGCAGCAGGAGTGAGGAAAGTGAGCAGCAGGAGTGAGGAGAGTTGGCAGCAGGAGTGAGGAAAGTGAGCAGCAGGAGTGAGGAGAGTGAGCAGCAGGAATGAGGAGAGTGAGCAGCAGGAGTGAGGAAAGTGAGCAGCAGGATTGAGGAGATTGAGCAGCAGGATTGAGGAGAGTGAGCAGCAGGAGTGAGCAGAGTGAGCAGCAGGAGTGAGGAGAGTCAGCAGCAGGAGTGAGGAAAGTGAGCAGCAGGAGTGAGGAGAGTCAGCAGCAGGAGTGAGGAAAGTGAGCAGCAGGAGTGAGGAGAGTTGGCAGCAGGAGTGAGGAAAGTGAGCAGCAGGATTGAGGAGAGTGAGCAGCAGGAATGAGGAGAGTGAGCAGCAGGAGTGAGGAGAGTGAGCAGCAGGAGTGAGGAAAGTGAGCAGCAGGATTGAGGAGAGTGAGCAGCAGGATTGAGGAGAGTGAGCAGCTTGAGTGAGGAAAGTGAGCAGCAGGATTGAGGAGATTGAGCAGCAGGAGTGAGGAGAGTGAGCAGCAGGAGTGAGGAAAGGGAGCAGCAGGAGTGAGGAGAGTCAGCAGCAGGAGTGAGGAAAGTGAGCAGCAGGAGTGAGGAGAGTTGGCAGCAGGAGTGAGGAATGTGAGCAGCAGGAGTGAGGAGAGTCAGCAGCAGGAGTGAGGAAAGTGAGCAGCAGGAGTGAGGAGAGTTGGCAGCAGGAGTGAGGAAAGTGAGCAGCAGGATTGAGGAGAGTGAGCAGCAGGAATGAGGAGAGTGAGCAGCAGGATTGAGGAGAGTGAGCAGCAGGAGTGAGGAGAGTGAGCAGCAGGAATATAGAGGAAAGTGAGCAGCAGGAATGAGGAGAGTGAGCAGCAGGATTGAGGAGAGTGAGCAGCAGGAATGAGGAGAGTGAGCAGCAGGAATATAGAGGAAAGTGAGCAGCAGGAATGAGGAGAGTGAGCAGCAGGAGTGAGGAGAGTGAGCAGCAGGAGTGAGGAAAGTGAGCAGCAGGAGTGAGGAAAGTGAGCAGCAGGAGTGAGGAAAGTGAGCAGCAGGAGTGAGGAGAGTGAGCAGTAGGAGTGAGGAAAGTGAGCAGCAGGAGTGAGGAGAGTGAGCAGCAGGAGTGAGGAGAGTGAGCAGCAGGAGTGAGGAGAGTGAGCAGCAGGAATATAGAGGAAAGTGAGCAGCAGGATTGAGGAGAGTGAGCAGCTGGAGTGAGGAAAGTGAGCAGCAGGAGTGAGGAAAGTGAGCAGCAGGAGTGAGGAAAGTGAACAGCAGGAATGAGGAGAGTGAGCAGCAGGATTGAGGAGAGTGAGCAGCAGGAGTAGGAGAGTGAGCAGCAGGAATATAGAGGAAAGTGAGCAGCAGGAATGAGGAGAGTGAGCAGCAGGATTGAGGAGAGTGAGCAGCAGGAGTGAGGAAAGTGAGCAGCAGGAGTGAGGAAAGTGAGCAGCAGGAATGAGGAAAGTGATCAGCAGGAGTGAGGAGAGTGAGCAGCAGGAATGAGGAGAGTGAGCAGCAGGAATGAGGAGAGTGAGCAGCAGGAATGAGGAGAGTGAGCAGCAGGATTGAGGAGAGTGAGCAGCAGGAGTGAGGAGAGTGAGCAGCAGGAATATAGAGGAAAGTGAGCAGCAGGAGTGAGGAAAGTGAGCAGCAGGAGTGAGGAAAGTGATCAGCAGGAGTGAGGAGAGTGAGCAGCAGGAATGAGGAGAGTGAGCAGCAGGAATGAGGAGAGTGAGCAGCAGGAGTGAGGAAAGTGAGCAGCAGGAGTAGGGAGAGTGAGCAGCAGGAGTGAGGAAAGTGAGCAGCAGGAGTGAGGAAAGTGGGCAGCAGGAGTGAGGAGAGTGAGCAGCATAATTTAGGAGAGTGAGCAGCAGGAGTGAGGAGAGTGAGCAGCAGGAGTGAGGAAAGTGAGCAGCAGGAGTGAGGAAAGTGATCAGCAGGAGTTAGGAGAGTGAGCAGCAGGAGTAGGGAGAGTGAGCAGCAGGAGTGAGGAAAGTGAGCAGCAGGAGTGAGGAAAGTGGGCAGCAGGAATGAGGAGAGTGAGCAGCATAATTGAGGAGAGTGAGCAGCAGGAGTGAGGAGAGTGAGCAGCAGGAGTGAGGAAAGTGAGCAGCAGGAGTGAGGAAAGTGATCAGCAGGAGTTAGGAGAGTGAGCAGCAGGAGTGAGGAGAGTGAGCGGCAGGAATGAGGAGAGCGAGCAGCAGGAGTGAGGAGAGTCAGCAACAGGAGTGAGGAGAGTAAGCAGCAGGAGTGAGGAGAGTAAGCAGCAGGAGTGAGGAGAGTGAGCAGCAGGAGTGAGGAAAGTGATCAGCAGGAGTGAGGAGAGTGAGCAGCAGGAATGAGGAGAGTGAGCAGCAGGATTGAGGAGAGTGAGCAGCAGGAGTGAGGAAAATGAGCAGCAGGAGTAAGGAGAGTGAGCAGCAGGAGTGAGGAAAGTGAGCAGCAGGAGTAAGCAGAGTGAGCAGCAGGAGTGAGGAGAGTGAGCAGCAGGAATGAGGAGAGTGAGCAGCAGGAGTGAGGAGAGTGAGCAGCAGGAGTGAGGAGAGTGAGCAGCAGGAGTGAGGAAAGTGAGCAGCAGGAGTGAGGAAAGTGATCAGCAGGAGTGAGGAGAGTGAGCAGCAGGAGTGAGGAGAGTGAGCAGCAGGAATGAGGAGAGCGAGCAGCAGGAATGGGGAGGATGAGCAGCAGGAGTGAGGAGAGTGAGCAGCAGGAGTGAGGAAAGTGAGCAGCAGGAATGAGGAGAGTGAGCAGCAGGAGTGAGGAAAGTGAGCAGCAGGATTGAGGAGAGTGAGCAGCAGGAGTGAGGAAAGTGAGCAGCAGGAATGAGGAGAGTGAGCAGCAGGAATGAGGAGAGTGAGCAGCAGGAATGAGGGGAGTGAGCAGTAGGAGTGAGGAAAGTGAGCAGCAGGAGTGAGGAAAGTGAGCAGCAGGAGTGAGGAAAATGAGCAGCAGGAATGAGGAGAGTGAGCAGCAGGAGTGAGGAAAGTGAGCAGCAGGAATGAGGAGAGTGAGCAGCAGGAGTGAGGAAAGTGAGCAGCAGGAATGAGGAGAGTGAGCAGCAGGAGTGAGGAAAGTGATCAGCAGGAGTGAGGAGAGTGAGCAGCAGGAATGAGGAGAGTGAGCAGCAGGAATGAGGAGAGTGAGCAGCAGGAGTGAGGAGAGTGAGCAGCAGGAGTGAGGAAAGTGAGCAGCAGGATTGAGGAGAGTGAGCAGCAGGAATAAGGAGAGTGAGCAGCAGGAGTGAGGAGAGTGAGCAGCAGGAGTGAGGAAAGTGAGCAGCAGGATTGAGGAGAGTGAGCAGCAGGATTGAGGAGAGTGAGCAGCAGGAGTGAGGAAAGTGAGCAGCAGGATTGAGGAGATTGAGCAGCAGGAGTGAGGAGAGTGAGCAGCAGGAGTGAGCAGAGTGAGCAGCAGGAGTGAGGAGAGTGAGCAGCAGGAGTGAGGAGAGTGAGCAGCAGGAGTGAGGAAAGGGAGCAGCAGGAGTGAGGAGAGTGAGCAGCAGGAGTGAGGAAAGGGAGCAGCAGGAGTGAGGAAAGTGAGCAGCAGGAGTGAGGAGAGTGAGCAGCAGGAGTGAGGAGAGTGAGCAGCAGGAGTGAGGAAAGTGAGCAGCAGGATTGAGGAGAGTGAGCGGCAGGAATGAGGAGAGTAAGCAGCAGGAGTGAGGAAAGTGAGCAGCAGGATTGAGGAGAGTGAGCAGCAGGAGTGAGGAAAGTGAGCAGCAGGAGTGAGGAGAGTTGGCAGCAGGAGTGAGGAAAGTGAGCAGCAGGAGTGAGGAGAGTGAGCAGCAGGAATGAGGAGAGTGAGCAGCAGGAGTGAGGAAAGTGAGCAGCAGGATTGAGGAGATTGAGCAGCAGGAGTGAGGAGAGTGAGCAGCAGGAGTGAGCAGAGTGAGCAGCAGGAGTGAGGAGAGTCAGCAGCAGGAGTGAGGAAAGTGAGCAGCAGGAGTGAGGAGAGTCAGCAGCAGGAGTGAGGAAAGTGAGCAGCAGGAGTGAGGAGAGTTGGCAGCAGGAGTGAGGAAAGTGAGCAGCAGGATTGAGGAGAGTGAGCAGCAGGAATGAGGAGAGTGAGCAGCAGGAGTGAGGAGAGTGAGCAGCAGGAGTGAGGAAAGTGAGCAGCAGGATTGAGGAGAGTGAGCAGCAGGATTGAGGAGAGTGAGCAGCTTGAGTGAGGAAAGTGAGCAGCAGGATTGAGGAGAGTGAGCAGCGGGAGTGAGGAGAGTGAGCAGCAGGAGTGAGGAAAGGGAGCAGCAGGAGTGAGGAGAGTCAGCAGCAGGAGTGAGGAAAGTGAGCAGCAGGAGTGAGGAGAGTTGGCAGCAGGAGTGAGGAAAGTGAGCAGCAGGAGTGAGGAGAGTCAGCAGCAGGAGTGAGGAAAGTGAGCAGCAGGAGTGAGGAGAGTTGGCAGCAGGAGTGAGGAAAGTGAGCAGCAGGATTGAGGAGAGTGAGCGGCAGGAATGAGGAGAGTGAGCAGCAGGAGTGAGGAGAGTGAGCAGCAGGAGTGAGGAAAGGGAGCAGGAGTGAGCAGCAGGAGTGAGGAAAGGGAGCAGCAGGAGTGAGGAGAGTGAGCAGCAGGAGTGAGGAGAGTGAGCAGCATGAGTGAGGAGAGTTGGCAGCAGGAGTGAGGAGAGTGAGCAGCAGGAGTGAGGAAATTGAGCAGCAGGATTGAGGAGAGTGAGCGGCAGGAATGAGGAGAGTGAGCAGCAGGAGTGAGGAGAGTGAGCAGCAGGAGTGAGGAAAGTGAGCAGCAGGAATGAGGAGAGTGAGCAGCAGGAGTGAGGAAAGTGAGCAGCAGGATTGAGGAAAGTGAGCAGCAGGATTGAGGAGAGTGAGCAGCAGGAATGAGGAGAGTGAGCAGCAGGAGTGAGGAGAGTTGGCAGCAGGAGTGAGGAAAGGGAGCAGCAGGAGTGAGGAAAGTGAGCAGCAGGAGTGAGGAAAGTGAGCAGCAGGAGTGAGGAGAGTGAGCAGCAGGAATGAGGAGAGTGAGCAGCAGGAGTGAGGAAAGTGAGCAGCAGGATTGAGGAGAGTGAGCAGCAGGAGTGAGTAAAGTGAGCAGCAGGAGTGAGGAGAGTGAGCAACAGGAGTGAGGAGAGTGAGCAGCAGGAGTGAGGAGAGTGAGCAACAGGAGTGAGGAAAGTGAGCAGCAGGAGTGAGGAAAGTGAGCAGCAGGAGTGAGGAAAGTGAGCAGCAGGAGTGAGGAGAGTGAGCAACAGGAGTGAGGAGAGTGAGCAGCAGGAGTGAGGAGAGTGAGCAGCAGGAGTGAGGAGAGTGAGCAACAGGAGTGAGGAAAGTGAGCAGCAGGAGTGAGGAAAGTGAGCAGCAGGAGTGAGGAAAGTGAGCAGCAGGAGTGAGGAGAGTGAGCAGCAGGATTGAGGAGAGTGAGCAACAGGAATGAGGAGAGTGAGCAGCAGGAGTGAGGAGAGTGAGCAGCAGGAGTAAGGAGAGTGAGCAGCAGGAGTGAGGAGAGTGAGCAGCAGGAGTGAGGAGAGTGAGCAGCAGGAGTGAGGAATGTGAGCAGCAGGAATGAGGAGAGTGAGCAGCAGGAGTGAGGAATGTGAGCAGCAGGAGTGAGGAGAGTGAGCAGCAGGATTGAGGAGAGTGAGCAACAGGAATGAGGAGAGTGAGCAGCAGGAGTGAGGAAAGTGAGCAGCAGGATTGAGGAGATTGAGCAGCAGGAGTGAGGAGAGTGAGCAGCAGGAATGAGCAGAGTGAGCAGCAGGAGTGAGGAGAGTGAGCAGCAGGAGTGAGGAAAGTGAGCAGCAGGAGTGAGGAGAGTCAGCAGCAGGAGTGAGGAAAGTGAGCAGCAGGAGTGAGGAGAGTTGGCAGCAGGAGTGAGGAAAGTGAGCAGCAGGATTGAGGAGAGTGAGCAGCAGGAATGAGGAGAGTGAGCAGCAGGAGTGAGGAGAGTGAGCAGCAGGAGTGAGGAAAGTGAGCAGCAGGATTGAGGAGAGTGAGCAGCAGGATTGAGGAGAGTGAGCAGCAGGAGTGAGGAAAGTGAGCAGCAGGATTGAGGAGATTGAGCAGCAGGAGTGAGGAGAGTGAGCAGCAGGAGTGAGGAAAGGGAGCAGCAGGAGTGAGGAGAGTCAGCAGCAGGAGTGAGGAAAGTGAGCAGCAGGAGTGAGGAGAGTTGGCAGCAGGAGTGAGGAAAGTGAGCAGCAGGAGTGAGGAGAGTCAGCAGCAGGAGTGAGGAGAGTCAGCAGCAGGAGTGAGGAGAGTTGGCAGCAGGAGTGAGGAAAGTGAGCAGCAGGATTGAGGAGAGTGAGCGGCAGGAATGAGGAGAGTGAGCAGCAGGAGTGAGGAGAGTGAGCAGCAGGAGTGAGGAAAGGGAGCAGGAGTGAGCAGCAGGAGTGAGGAAAGGGAGCAGCAGGAGTGAGGAGAGTGAGCAGCAGGAGTGAGGAGAGTGAGCAGCATGAGTGAGGAGAGTTGGCAGCAGGAGTGAGGAGAGTGAGCAGCAGGAGTGAGGAAATTGAGCAGCAGGATTGAGGAGAGTGAGCGGCAGGAATGAGGAGAGTGAGCAGCAGGAGTGAGGAGAGTGAGCAGCAGGAGTGAGGAAAGTGAGCAGCAGGAATGAGGAGAGTGAGCAGCAGGAGTGAGGAAAGTGAGCAGCAGGATTGAGGAAAGTGAGCAGCAGGATTGAGGAGAGTGAGCAGCAGGAATGAGGAGAGTGAGCAGCAGGAGTGAGGAGAGTTGGCAGCAGGAGTGAGGAAAGGGAGCAGCAGGAGTGAGGAAAGTGAGCAGCAGGAGTGAGGAAAGTGAGCAGCAGGAGTGAGGAGAGTGAGCAGCAGGAATGAGGAGAGTGAGCAGCAGGAGTGAGGAAAGTGAGCAGCAGAATTGAGGAGAGTGAGCAGCAGGAGTGAGTAAAGTGAGCAGCAGGAGTGAGGAGAGTGAGCAACAGGAGTGAGGAGAGTGAGCAGCAGGAGTGAGGAGAGTGAGCAACAGGAGTGAGGAAAGTGAGCAGCAGGAGTGAGGAAAGTGAGCAGCAGGAGTGAGGAAAGTGAGCAGCAGGAGTGAGGAGAGTGAGCAACAGGAGTGAGGAGAGTGAGCAGCAGGAGTGAGGAGAGTGAGCAGCAGGAGTGAGGAGAGTGAGCAACAGGAGTGAGGAAAGTGAGCAGCAGGAGTGAGGAAAGTGAGCAGCAGGAGTGAGGAAAGTGAGCAGCAGGAGTGAGGAGAGTGAGCAGCAGGATTGAGGAGAGTGAGCAACAGGAATGAGGAGAGTGAGCAGCAGGAGTGAGGAGAGTGAGCAGCAGGAGTAAGGAGAGTGAGCAGCAGGAGTGAGGAGAGTGAGCAGCAGGAGTGAGGAGAGTGAGCAGCAGGAGTGAGGAATGTGAGCAGCAGGAATGAGGAGAGTGAGCAGCAGGAGTGAGGAATGTGAGCAGCAGGAGTGAGGAGAGTGAGCAGCAGGATTGAGGAGAGTGAGCAACAGGAATGAGGAGAGTGAGCAGCAGGAGTGAGGAGAGTGAGCAGCAGGAGTAAGGAGAGTGAGCAGCAGGAGTGAGGAGAGTGAGCAGCAGGAGTAAGGAGAGTGAGCAGCAGGAGTAAGGAGAGTGAGCAGCAGGAGTGAGGAGAGTGAGCAGCAGGAGTGAGGAATGTGAGCAGCAGGAGTGAGGAGAGTCAGCAGCAGGAGTGAGGAAAGTGAGCAGCAGGAATGAAGAGAGTGAGCATCTTGTGGAAGCAGCCAGCATTCCACCTTGTTCATTCCTTTGCTGAGTTCTCCAGTACAAAGTTCTTTTAGAAGCCAATTTCTTTAGCAGCCAATTTTTTTTTGGCACTGAGTCACATTTTGTAAGAAGAGGGCCAATTGGTGTTATTGTTATGATTAGATAGTGAGCACATCAAAGAATGTATGTTTTCTCAGATACATACAATACCTGATGTGTGTTTGGTTGTAGCAGCTTGTTTTGGTGTGAGACGAGGTGCGCATTGTGGGTGTAGGTGAATGGGTTCACCACCAGATGGCAGCAGTGAAGTGCTCAGCAAATACAATCATGTGACCTGAACTCCCTTTTTATAAAGGGTAGAACCCTAGTTTTTGGGCAAAAATAAAATGATGACTAACCAAAAAAAAACCCAGAGAGCTTGTTAATTCTAATGGCCAAACAACCATCCAAATAAGCACCCAAACAAGTCAACACCCGACAAAATTACTAACAACTTGCAGAACAGATAATTGTAATTCCATGCCATTACATGCTATTAAATAATCAGGAATTGTCCCACTCAGTACATTTCTAGCCATGTATATCCATTAGAGAACAAAAATCAACAATATCTAACTTGACTGTCCTAATGCATAAAATGTTCAGAAAAAAAATTACCTGGACTATCACAATACATTGATTTTTTATAAAAAATCAACAATATCTATCTTGACTCTCCCAATACCTAAAATATTTCAGAACAAAAGCTAACAATATCTATCTTGACTCTCCCAATACATTAAATGTCTGGAACAAAACCGACAATATATACCTTGACTGTCCTACTACATTGACTGTTCTTTAATTTCCAGATACTGGATCTGAGGATATCCAGACTATGTCTAGTGGGGTTGCCCTCTTCACATCGGTGAGTTCAGTATTTAACCCACTCATGTAACACATCTAGTTTAGTACCTGATCATATTTTAAGGTCAG
This sequence comes from Amphiduros pacificus, assembly GCA_949316495.1. Taxonomy (NCBI): domain Eukaryota; kingdom Metazoa; phylum Annelida; class Polychaeta; order Phyllodocida; family Hesionidae; genus Amphiduros; species Amphiduros pacificus. The sequence goes on from OX439011.1 coordinate 20,551,913, forward strand.
GTTATTTATTTAAAAAAATTCAATTGGTTTTGATTCTCGACAATCTCAAACCTCAAAAGTATAAATTATGTATACCTTGTAAAAAAACAAATTATTGCTCAGAATTTCAACCAAATCCTTTATATTTTAGGGCTTACGTTTTGGATCTGCAACTATGGATCCAGAAATGATGAAAAGAAAAGGAAAAGTTTACTGGTTTGATTTTAATGATCCACAAGGTGGCGCCACTGAGGTGAACTTAGAAGGTGACCTGGATGTAAACACATTTAATCCTCATGGCATTAGCATTCTGGAAGACCAATCTTCAGGTGTCTGTTTTTAAATAACATGTTTTTACCTCAAAATAAACCAACTGACTTATAGAGGCTTTAACTGGAGAGATAAAACTCGGGGGTTCATAAATTTGACTAGCTTTGTATTGGGAGTGCTTTCACATTATTTATATTTTGGGATAAAGTCAAATGTCATTGTGGGATCTAGAAAAGTTGAAAGTAAAAAAAAAAATCAAATTTCATATCACAGAAAAGGTCTATAAATTCAAAAAGCAATGTGGTAATTTAGTGCCTTGTATGATTTGAAGAGTTTGTGGATGGAAGACTGGAGTAATGGTCTAATGTATCTTTTTATAACTTCAGGGAAACCAATTGTATTTATAGTAAATCATGTTGATCATCTTGGTTTGGACTTTGTTGAGAAGTTTGTGTGGGATGATAACAGGAAAAGTCTCATTCACATGAAGTCCATATCTGATGCCTCATTCAAACTGTGAGTAGCAAAACACCTGGTCTCATTTGAGTTATTTTAGTGTTTTTCACGTATTCTTTTCATTCTATTTTATTTCACATACTTTTCACACAATATGAGACAAATATTACAACATAACATGGGGCCACTGCCAAAAAAAAATATTTCATGACAAAATGATGATCAAATTTCATTTCAAGTGATGACCTAACATTGACCTATAGTAAAGTTTGGCATGAAGTGTGTTTAGCACTGTGTAGTACATTTAATGAATTTATGAATCGATTCCTAATAGACCATCAAGACATACATGACATTTTATGTTATTTGATCTTCTCTGAAACTACTGGTTGGAGGTCTTAACTATCATCTATTTTCCATTTGGCTCAGAACGTTTTCCATTTTATGATTTAAAAGAAATCTAATAGCTATCACGATCTAATAGCTATCACTGGGTTGTCAAGAAGAAAGCTGCAATTCTGCAATGATCATCAAGATAACAAGTTGGTGCCAAATTTCATAGGTAACATACATCTTGATTGGTCAGAATTATCATCTGCTCACATTTGCTCTGGAAATGGATTTGAATAATCATTTATATATGAAACGATTTCCAGGAAATGTTCATAAACATTACAATAAAGCAATGATCAGCACATTTCATTGACCTATGTTTCTACTACATTCGCAGATGTGCATAAGGTCTTTTTCGGGTATTTGTAATCCTTTCTTTTTAAAACTAAGTAGCAAATGGCTCTTTTTTTGTGCTTAAATGATAAGGTAGATCATTACAATCAAACCCAAACCTTTGTGGTACAAAAAATCTTTTTTTTATTAAATATAAATAGATTTATTAGCATGTGATAACTCATTTACATCAGTCCAAATAAAGCTGTTTACATTTCAGATTAAATGATGTGGTGGCCACTGGTCCGGACTCCTTCTACGTGACTGTGTATCACTATTATAGGAACTTGGCTCTCCAGACTCTGGAGTTGTTTGTAGCCCTACAATGGGGCCAAGTGGTATATTATGATGGAACTTCCGGTATTGTGGCAGCAAAAGGCCTAATAACTGCCAATGGCATCAACCTCTCTAATGATAAAAAGTAACTCATTTCGTAATAATCCAATTCTCACTGCTTGAGCTTGTATGTATACTAAATTAACATCAGATTATATTGTATAATTCACAGGCACAGCTAAAATGACATATATATATATATATATATATAATATATATATATATATATATATATATAATCATTACAATACATTCAATTTCAATTTTTAGGAAACCTAAATATCACTTAGAATATCAACAATACCCATGTAACAATATATCATCTGTAACAATTTCATCTTTAATTTCAGATCTGTTTATGTGATTCAAAGCACAGAGGAGAATATGTTGATATATTCTAGAAACAAGGACAATACTTTACAGTTTAAACAGGTAAGTTTGTTCAACAGCACTAAACTTTATTAACATTGTGTCTTTGCTTGTTTCAACAAAATATTATGACGGTAATACCACCAGTGAAAGAGTGTGTTTTTCAATTAATATATATACTCCCATTTGAGCACGTGGACGTGCTTTGTCAAAGGGGAGCAGTGTGTAGGATATAGATTACCTACCTATAGACTCTTATAAACAAATATAGACAATCACGATCTTTGGCAAGAAACCATATAGGTTACTGAGTGCTACGTGAGGCCAACAAGTGCAGGCCGAGGAGACGCATTACTCGCCCGAATAGAGATGACGTGATCCTCCAAGCCACGCAGGCAGGACATGCACAGCCCCAAAGCTGAAGAAGACGCTACGCAGGCAGCCCTCACACAGATGCTCAGTTTTCCTTAAAAAGGCCCCGAAATCGCTACTCAGGGAGCAGAATCCACTTGCCTAGAAGATACACGACACTCAGCATCGTGACACTTGCATAGACTTGGGTGTTTTATGCGTTCTCAGGACTTTGTCAGTATCATGCATTCAGGTATTTCATATGCCTCGCTCTTTGCCATGCCGACCTGGCCAGACTAGCGTATACAGCACCGAGTAAAGGAGACCCTTGTGCATTGTATACTCTGTGTCTGCAGTCCTTATTTCCTCCCAACTCACATAGGTAGATAGGGTAGCTAGGTTAAGAGCCCCATTCACAGCCAGCGAGTATCATATCTCTGAACTCCGTACACGTCCCCCAACGACTGAGACATTCCCCATACGCTAGTAGGGATACAAACCCTGCGTAACAAAGTGGTGGCACATATTGACAGGAAAGTTTTTGGTATTGAACCAAATGTGGGAGAATAAAATTATCGAAAGCGTTAACACAGGTTTCCAGCAAATTCATGTGATAATGGAAAATGGTTGAAAGTTGGTTAAAAAATAGCTAGGGTAATGCAATGTTTGCACTTTTTGATGAGTGGCTATTTTTGCATCTTCAAAAAGGCTTTTGTAAACAAGTTGTGGATCAACAAATGAATGAAAAACATAAAACATGACATTTTACACTCAGTGTTAGAATATTAACCATGATTGTCAGGATTACTCAAATATTGGACATACAAGGGATATATATATATACTCATGTGCAGGATTTTGAGTGTCCTTCTGCATTTATTTTACAGGTAATCCATCTTGGAAGCAAATCTGACAATATTGATGTGGACATAGACACAGGAGACTTATGGATTGGTGCACACCCTGTGGGCTATAGGGTGTTCCAAAACCTGGCAGACGCAAGTGTCTCTGCACCATCACAAGTAAAGAAAAAATTCTTTTCATTTTCCCATTATTTTCAACGAATATGAAAATAAAATAAAAACCAATATATAAAAAATGAACATTAACAAAATGGCTGTTGAGAGAATAAGGTGATTTTGGGGTATTTCAAAATGGTTGGTTGCGAGAATGATAGTATGGTCCAACACTTCATGTATTTAGCACAGTTGGTAGAATGGATGTCTGCCTTTGTTAGTTGTAAAAGTGGTGGACAGGAGGTGGTGGGTTTAAGTACCGCTTCCAGTGTTACTTTCACACAGATTCACACATAGTCTGGAATAGCGCAATACAAATTATTATTATTATTATTATTATTATTATTAAAAGGCTAGAATGTCAACCTGAGATGGCCATTGTTGCTGAAAGGGTTGTTAAAACACCATTTCACATTATTTTCATGTATTTCTAAATGATTGTTTCAAATTGGTGTGGTGTTTCTTGTATTTCAATATTAAAATTATAATGTGATATTTCAGGTAATTAGATTGTCTGTTTGATGGTGTTATTTTAGGTATTGAGAGTGCGTCTCGGCCAGCCAGGGGAATTGGCAACTATAGATGAGATATATTCTGATGATGGTCACACTCTCTGGGCATCAACTGTAGCCAGCCAATATGTTAACGCCATGCTGGTGGGAACAGTCAATCACAAACTTCTTTATTGTGATATTAAACATATCAGAAAATAAATTAATTCATTACATGTTAAGCCTTGAAAGAGATATTTTCTAGTAAAATAAATTCTATAAATTACATTATTAAATGATCATAGATGTGTAAATACATTGAAATCTCTATACAAAAAATATATATCAGTAACCATGGAAACACAAACCAACAATTAATACTCATCTTGCAATCCCCATAAAATATGATCGTGTATTGCAATTAGTGGCAATGACGTCATCGTGGGGGATTTAATTTTCATGTTCTTTCCGATGCACATAACCATTGTATAGTGAGTCTTTTCTGAGGCCAAAAATCGTGACATCGCTATTTCAGCTACTTCCTTCTTTGTTTACTTAGTTATGTAAGTAGGCAATTGGTCCACGATGACGTCATTCTTTTTTTTTATCCCACCACGAGTATTAGAAAAAGCTTTATTTCTCCCTAAAGTGATGTTTCCCTTATGTAGTCATACTTATAGACCCCATAGATCAATATGCGTTATAATTCTCCTTCATACTGTAAAAGTGTACCAGAGAAGTGAAATTTACCCTTTAAAGACATTTTGACGCAATATTCTACCAACTGGCAGCCATCTTGGTTTTAGGTCTTTCACAGCTTGCCTCCAGATGATTTTTTTTCTGGAAACACAAAATGTGTGTATACGTCATCGCCATTTCCTATTCAACTATTTAATCACCCACAACTGCTCCTTACTCCAGTATTTCATCCCCAATATCAGTTATATACGTTTATGGAAAGTTTCTGACTTCGCAGAGGCTGAACTGGAAATAAAATTGTATCTGAGATTAAAAGTTGAAGAGTGTTGTGTTTGGAGTCAATTGTTTTGAAGGCAATCACAATTAGAAAACCAAGCACTGAAACCAAGATCACTGAAAATTGCTTTAAAATCTCTGAAGGGCCCAACGCATGACAAAATAATTGAATGCTTTCCTGGATACAAGATATAGTGACAGCTTCTTTCGATTATTAATTATGTTTCATGGGACAACCTGAAATAAACAATTTAGACACAACTGTGTAATAAACAATTTGCACAACAGAAAATGTTGCATTGAGGTCACTCAAAAGCGTGAAATACTGAAGCATATCAATTTTTGAAGAAAAGGGGAAAAAAAGAAAAACATTACTCCAAATATTCCAAAATATGTAAAATACTCTCAATTATATCAGTCCCTGCCACCAAAGGTATAAAGGTGGCACAGAATTATTGGACTGTAGGTCTTCATAAAATTTCATAAAAATCTGGCTGTGAACTGATTGGTGGGAGAGAAATGCTTACTGAAATAGATTGTTTTGTTCTGTACCAATTGGTCAGTTTATGTATCAGACACCTGATTAAACTTTATGACCTGATGTTGGTCAATTCAGAGGTGATGATACTTTAGGGAGCAAGGCAGTCTAACTTTGGGAATTCCAAATTTGGAATGGTATCAAATATTGGGCAATGACTGCAGAGGTAGTAATTAAATACTACCTGTGTAATGAAGAGTAAATCTGATCTGACATCCAGTGAACATCTGGATCCGAGACAGGCGTGTTGCAACTGGACTGGTTTGTTTGTTTTTGTTTGTTTGGGGGTTTACATCACTTGCAACATTATTCCAGTCATTTTGTGATGAGACCTACTTGTAGCAGATATAGTGCTGCCTCACTGAAATGTCATGTCGCAGGTCCTAGACATGACAACCCACCCGGTCACAGATTTACAAGGACAATAGGTTAACCCTTTAGGCACGGGCCTCAGCTTATATGGGAAATGAGTCATGAGTTCAATCTCGGCACAGCCGGGGATCGAACCCACGACCTTAGATCAGCACAGAGGAACTGGTACTAATAAGCTGGCATTCTACAGTCACGATCAAGCCGCCTTCCAACGGCCAATTGCCTTTGCAGTTTGCCTCGTTTTGAACTACATGGAAACCATTCATAAAAATTGGTTGCTAGGTGTTTGTAAATACGCAGAAAACAGCTTTGACTCGTCTATACCATTGAAATCAATGGCAGTCATTCATCGGACCTTGCCATGCTGGAGGCTGTCATTCAACATTGCTACACTTTTTAAATATGTATTTCACCACATACACATTCACAGTGTACAGAGATACTAGTCTGTATTACCACATGCACTCATCAGAATTGTGAAAATATGCGTGCCTCAAAAGTGTAGCAGTGTTGATTGACAGCCTCCAGCAAGGCAAGGTCTGATATGTCAAGTTCTCTTCTTTGACTCTAAATGACTTTTTAATTCTGAAAAGTCAATCAGGGGTAAATAATCACATAATACATCAGTTGGTGTGAACAGATTTCACAATCATTTTGTCTTTCTGATATAAACTGGCTGAAAAGAAAAGCCTTGTACCAACGCTAGTCCGTTATACTACAGATGACGTAAAGATTATGTTTAAAAGGAAAAGTTCCATCTGGCAGGAAAAGCGGGAGCTCTATCCTGACTGTCTAACCAACTGCGCCACGGCCCGGGGCCCTAACTGGACTGATATAACTGTCAGCCCAGTGCTCAACCTGTCAGGATTCTCCAACAGAGCAGCATGCTTCAGCAACCACAAATGATTTTCCTGCTTTCGCCACCATGCCCTATTTAACTTTTTAACCAATCCCTCCACCCTACAAATATTCACCTCACACAGACAGGTCCTCACTCACACTACACATACAGGGCATCGTCCATACCTCTACCACCATACAGATACATCCTCACCCATTGGACCTTTCACTCAAAACAGAGAGGTAATCCTTGTAAAAGAATAGACTGAATGAGCCTTCAGAACAATAAGAAGACCTATGCTAACATTGTTTTTTGTAATGTTTGTGAACATTTTCTAAAAGTGCCTGCAAATTGCTTCATACATGATCCTTTAAATCCTTTCCATGCGCAGTCCAGTACATTTTGATAATTTCGGCCAATCAAAATGCCTAATACATCTTAAATTGTAGTCTTGAATCTCATTGTCTAATATTCTTATTCAAAACAGTAATAGTATTAGATGTTTTGCATACATAAAACTATAATTTAGGTAGGTGTTGTTCTCTATAACTAGTAATAAACTCCAATTTAGTTGTTTTACCCTATCCTTTTAGATCATAAGATATACAACCGTTCGATTTGTTAATTTGTAATTTATTTCAATGATCAATATTTGTGAAATTAAATGCATTGCCCTATTATTTAATTATAACTGATAATACAATAGTTAGTATTCAAATATATGAGCTTAATGTTATTAAATATAATCAGAACAAAATAATCATTCACTAATATTTTGCTTTGTCAAACGAAATTCTTGATATTTTCAAAACGTTCTTCAGCGAACAGTCCTATTCACTAATATTTTGCTTTGTCAAACCAAATTCTTGATATTTTCAAAACGTTCTTCAGCAAACCCCATTTACACAATAAGTCAACTGCCAAAATATTAATAATTCCTTGTTTTTAAGACTTTCAAATGCTATAATTTTGGCTAGAAATGTTCATGCAACAATACAAATCAACCACTCATTTAAAATCAGAGTATGTAAAATACAGTTTCATTTTCCATAATCAATAAAAACGAGTGTGTTATCCAGAGCAGATTTGGCTGCAGCCACATAGAGGGCAGCACTGTCTGATTGCTTATTTTCACACCAGAGGTCGTGAGCGACTTGAATCAATTTATAGATATGCTCATCTGTATCCCTTGATAAAACCTCCTCTATGATTCTTGTCCAGGTGTTTTCATCCACTGTCTTGGCATCTATATCTATGGTGCCGCTTAGCCCAGGACTTTCCTGGACAACATATGCGGTAAGCAAAACACACACATATGTTCTGAGGACATCTAGGGCATCTTCAGGAGCCAAACAAGGAATTATTTGTCTCAGGCTCCAGGCTGCAGTAACCCCGTGAATCAGAAAGAAATCATTCTTCCTTTCAGACAAGGTATACACGCTCAGCGCTTGCTCGATGATCCAATCTGCTGTTTTAACAGCCGTCGTCTTTCCATCTTCTTCATTTAATGTTGGCACTTTAATTTTGTTTGCATAAGCTAGCAGTTCATCTCCCTGCGTCATAAGCGCCGCTGCACGGTACTGAAAATTACTTGAAAACCAATCACTTTTTGAATACTCCACAGCTTTGTTTATCATACTTTCCCGCAGTTTCTTATCAGCTTTGATCTCAGACAGAACATCTATAATACTTGTGTGTCCCTTTCCAAACTTTCCAATATCATTTTCTTTTAGATTTCTATCAAAAACAAGAGGGTTGTGAGAGTGGTGCAAATAGGCCAACCCCTCACAAACCAACCTTCCATTTTCTGCTGCATACCCATAACCAAGATGTACCAAACCATGCAGAGCTGATCCAATAATTCCACGACTGAGCTTTGGAAATTCCTTCCTCACAAGCGTATCAAGGCATCCATATTGGTTCAGCGTCTTCTCATAATGGCCAAGCAATCCATAGAATGATTGTCTCTTACCAATAAGAGGTTCCAGCTCTCTTTCATCTAATATGTTGTGCTGACTTTCCTCTGGATGCAGGGGTTCCTGTAGTCTATCAGTGTACCAGTTGATGAACTGCTTTACCCTGGCTTCTGGGGCACCCAGTCTGGTAAGGGCAATTATCCCGTGAGGAAGGTGATTGGATAAAAATCTGTCATATTCTATGCAATACCGCTGTGTGGAGTGTTCTAGAAGGGTACGTTTTAGCCAAGACATTGTAAAATGCTGTGAAGTTTATCTGAAAGATTAAAAAAAATGCATTCAGTTTGTGCTCTCCCGATTTTGTTTGTACAGTTCCTGCATGTTGCTTTCAATAGGCCCCCTGCCAATCTCTCCCACCAATGATTAAATATAGTGGAGTTGTACAGATCTGGTTCCGGTAAAGTTGTACAGTTCCGGTGTGCACTTTTCAATGGGGATAAAAAAACAACATGGAGATCAGCAATCGGCCTATGGGTTAATATGGCAACCCACAATCGGAATATTGAGCTGAAAAAGCTTTCAGTACAAAAATACTGTGGGCTGTTTTAGGTCAGAAAGACCTGCAGTCGAGACTCAATGCCCATCTTTTTTTCTATGGACCAGAGACCTTTGTTATTCAAATACAAAACTCAGCCTTCACGAACAAGTTGTGGACCATGAGAAATATCATATTACCTTCGAACTTTGTGCTAAGCAAAACTCAAATTGGAAAGTGGTCCTTGCCATATGCCCAGGCAATTAGGAAGATATTTTATTGAGCAATTAGAGCCATCGTAAGAAGTTATATTTCTCAGAAGTCACATTTAATAACCTGTGCCTGAAGGCTTAACCCATTGTCTCACTTAATGGGTTGTCAACTCAGTGACGGCAAAGCCCAGATAGGTGATCTGGAGGTCTGAGATTTTTGCTTTTCCTACATAATCTTCCGCCTTCCGTCACCGAAACCTGCCGGTTCAATCGTGGAGAAACGGGATAACCCGGGCTAACTTGCTGGACCCAATCGTGTACAGCCTTAGTGATAATTCATATTTTATGTATGACTCTCGGTGGGATGCCAATTGGTTTTGCCGAGTAAACATATAGATGAGATTATGTCTAAAATCTCACAAAAAAAGCTTGATTATTCTTTGGATAACATTAAATAAAGAAAATATAAATACTTGATAATAATCGCCAGCTGCAAAAACTGAGTCAAACCCATTTTAACAGCACTTGAAACGGGTTCAATTATGATGTTTAAATGGGTTTGCCACAGTTTTTGTAGCTGGCGACTTTTTACTTCACTAGAGCTCAATCAACTCCACCAAAGTGACTGTTTGACTGTGTTAAAAATGTCCGAGTTTCAACTGCCAGTTTCAGACAGTTGCCAGTCACTGTACTCTACATTTACGGCAACTTCAAAATGATGAGAAAATATAAATATCATTTTCAAAAAGGAAACTGTATACAATTAAAAAAAAAAAAAAGACTTTCTTGTTAAGCTGGGGGAGGGAGGGGGGCTCAAATGTGCTAAAGTAAGTGGCTCCAGTCCCATAAAGTAAGGGGCTCCAGTCCCATAAAGTAAGGGGCTCCAGTTCCCAAAAGCTCCCTAGCCACAGACCCCTCCTGGATCCGCCACTGGCTACACAGGCTGTGTGACGAAAAGATATTTACACATTGTTCCTCGTCGCCTCCGTTCACTTATAGTATACTAGGTCTCTCAGAACAGAGCCTTTCTTATAATATAGACTTCATTCTTGGCCTTAGGCCCTGTATACTAAAAATAGCCATGGTCATAGGATATTTCAATAGCTCAATCTTGTATTTTAATGAGCCCACATATTGCTATCAAAGCAGATGATATAATCTATCATGATAAGACATGCCTGCCTCAGACACATCACAACCTTGTCCCAACCCATCAATGTTACATACTCCAGAAAAATAGTCCCTGAAAGAAACTAAAGACAATTTAATCTAATTCATGTGGATATTTAGAATAGAAATTTGGAAAAGATATACCAACATCACATTCATAAGGACAACATGGCATCTACTAATTTACTTGATATAAAAGGCAATGGAAAAATATCAAGCAAAAGTCAAACTTTTACGGATGAATTTAAAACTGACCACATTAAATCAAAAGTGAAGCAAACAAACACCAAAATAATGTCATTTTTAATATAATACTGGCTTGGTAAATTAAAATATTCACGGAATGTGTTTCCTTTTAAACTTCTAAATAAGTGTAGGTCATATATGTATCACAATTAATTGTCTTGTTATTAAACAGAAACTGAATTTCAATGTATGAAGTTTTACAATGTCTGCCTGGGTGTAGGAATACTTGAGATATGGGGTGTGTGTCCAGACCACTTTGACACTGTGGTCATACAGTTTGCTCATCACCACCCGCTGGGTAGTCATGGCATCCACTCCCTAAATAACTAGCCCTTTCCTAAGGATGTTTTCTGCTATATTTTATTTGCATTTTAAACATTTTTGAGCAGCTTAGGGGCAGTTTTTAGGTCGTGGAGTACTTCAGTAAAAAAATATGGTTTTTAAATTCTCCTGCCTTCTTCATGGAAATTCACTGTTTGCATAATAATCTTGGAGGAACATTTATTGACACCTCAACATAAATATTCCTTACCTATTTTTGAATTTGACTGCTTGGTCAGTTCAACTTTTAAAGTTGTATATTCCTAATAAATTAAGGAATATAAATAAACAAAAGGCAAATTCACTGCTAGAGATTCTCGAGCTACCCGCTGGGCTGAGGACAGACCAAGTTATTTATATCGTGAGTCACCAAAATGAACTGACAGCACCCATAACAGTCCTATGCATCTTGGTTATGTACATCTGACATAATCCATGGCCAAATAGATGTTTGGTTCCAACTAGAGATATTTAAATGTCTCTGGTTCCAACAGATCATAGGCTATATCAGATACCAAAATTGTGAATTCAGAGTGACAACTGTGCTAAAGTATGTGTTCAGAACACTTGAATATGAAGTGTCTGAATATTTCCCAGATATTACCTTTAATGTTTCCTTCCTTAAACAGTCAAAGTTAAATTGTTCACGCCTTCTAGCAAAGAAAACATCTGTTCAGTCAATAGAAGTTAAATTAAATTCACACTTCAGCTATGTGTGAACAGTATGTAGTGCCCTCTATAGTGTTTGAGGGATGTAGGTGTGATCGTCAATCCACCAGGTGACAGCACTGGTGAAATGCAGCACGTTCGTTTTGACAAGCTGCTTGAGCCTTGACACCAGTCTTTCCTCTCTGGCAAGGTAGTTCCTGAAAGATGCTGAGCATCCTGTTTCAATATCTGGGGGATTATTATTCCAGTCAGTAACAGTCATTAGAAAATAGCTGTATTTATAAGCGTCACAGCCGGTCACCATTTCTATATTGTGGTTTCCATGGTTATTCCTTGCACTAAGTCATATATGGTGTTTTCTTTTTGACATGTTCAGGTAGTTTCAAAGCTATTTCACATTTATAGCCTTATAGATAAAACCAGCCTCTGAGTTTTCTTTCTCCCTGCTTGTGACTCCCATTTTAATCTTCCAGATTTTTTTCTTACAATGCCTGCTTCTCTCTTCCACAAATCTAGCAGCTCGTCTTTGCATTGATTCTATTCAGTCAACATCTTTCTTGAGGTAAGGGTCCCATAAACTTGATGTATATTCTAAGTGAGGGCACACAAGGGTATATTGTAAGCAGCCTCTTTGAGTTCCAGTATATTTCTGTGGCACTATGATCGTATTTGACCCAATTGTTTGCATAGGACTTCCGGAGCTCTGCCTTTAAGCTTCTCGGATCGTTTTCTCAGTTTTGCCTCAAGAATGGTGATGTATATTATGCAGATTACAATATACTGATTTCAAATATGGCCTAGTTTCTCTAGCCAATCACAAATCAGTATTGCTGTACTTTAAATCATGTAATGCTTGCACAACACAATGGTTTATACTATCGGTGGCCTCCATAAAATCTCTGCAGACATGAAATGAGACATGCCTATTAAGGTATTTGGATACCCTGGTTGTAGGTGGAGCCACAGTAGCACCATCTCCACCTGGTGGAAAAAATGGCAAATTGGAGTTGTCTAGTAAATAAAATCTTAAATAAATGTACTTCCACTTGTAAAACCTTTCCCACCAAAAATCAAATCAGCTTTGCTCATTCTGAGACATTAAAATGAAAATCAATGATAAGGGCTGTCGTGAATCATTATACCCAAAAGCATGGTCAAAATATGTGAATAAAGGCATTAAAGAAGTTTCCCAGATTCAAATTATATCATTTAAATGACATATGTTGTAATTACATCTTTCAGCCTCAATAATGGACAAAAAATGTCACTTTTCTGTAATTTCGCCCATATTTGCGCATATTCTATTTCAAATAATTAATTTTTCAGAAGAAAATAATGTGACGACATCCATATTTTTTTCCATTATATGATAGAATACATATTTACCTTCATTTTTAGCAAAGTAACTAAGAAATTAAACTAGCCAAAATTAAATAAATGCATTAGATGTGGAATATTGCAGTAAGATTATGCCACTACATGGCGCCACTGTTGTGTTATCAAGCAATCTATAAATAGAAAAAGTACCAATTTCATGTAAAACATGCTCGTTATTGATAAACAATGTAAACTTAAGTATAAAAGTTATTTCTTTTCCTTTATGTTACATGGGATGCATTTTAACTGAATTATGTTATTCACTAAATTTATTGTAAAATATTGATTTTTCCCATTATTAGTGACAGCTGTAAAAAAATATACAGATGGTAAATGTACTTATAAAAATTGTTTTTGACTCAGGATATGTCTTCTGTTTCAATATGCAAAAAACTAGAAAAATTAAACTATGAAATGCCAGAGTATCCAAATACCTTAAGCAAACCTGGAGACCAGCAATTAAAGATGTAGATTTCTATAATTTCTGAAGAAAATCTGATAATATTAAATAAAAGACTGTGACACAATTCCGTACAACTTTGCAACAGAAATATCATGACTGCAATTCATAATAGTAATTCTTGTTTGATTTGGTAAACTAATTTTTGAAGACTTGTGAATTGCCAGTACTCTCCACAGCAGATCCAGGATTTATACCTGGCTCTGCAAGTAAACGGCATATTCAACTCTTTGGTTGAGTGCACAGAGGACACACCCAGTGCAAGCAACCAGGACACAATGAGTAAAATATTTCATCACATGGGGTAACATGGCCGCCAATTGGTGTCATTGTTATTATAAGAAAGTGAGTACAGTAAGGATTGAGATTTAAGTGACATGTGTACCAAAATAGTCAGACAAAATTAGTCACCAGGGGATGTACCATTAATCCTCAAAGGAGGAGGAAAAAAAATCTTGACTTTTTCTTCTTGGGCAAAGCTTATATGTCAGGCCTCACCATGAACTGACTGAATAGCATTGTAAGTGATGTAAAATCCTGAACAAAATTATATAAATGGTATAATCTTTCAACCAGATATTTCAAATACACTCCTCAACCAAATTATGAATGCTCCATTCTAAATTACTTTTGAACATATGAAATAAGCATGTGCATGTGTACAGTTGTGTTGTTGTGCATGAGCATGTACCATGAGCCAGCCAATTGACCAACTATATGGTAATTGCATGCAAATATGCAGACTAAGTCTGTGCAAGGAACAACGTATTGCTGCAGAGGTAGTAAATGATTCTACCTCGCCATGCAGAGTAAATTGCCAGTTGTCTTCTACAAAAAAGGCTGAGTTAACCTGACAGTACAGTTAAGTATTATGTCTTGCTTGTGATGATTATTTTGTAATCCAACCAGTACATGATTGTCAGAAGTGATATCAAGGCTCATTGATTTATTTTTATCCAAAGTATGATATAAAATAAATGGTTTTGCCTGTTCACTGTTGAAAAGAATGATTTTGAAATTTGGAGAAATTGAAATTTAATATATCATGTGATAGGCGTGAAATATACATTCAGGCACTGATATCAATGTATTGAACTTTAGAATATGTGCTCAAATCAGTTTCAGGTCTGCGAGTCCACATTTTAAAACAGACAAGGTATGGCCACTCATTCATTGTCTCGTTTCATTCAACGATTATACAAGTAATGATCATGTGACCAAACATTATCCTATACATATAGACTTTAGCATGGGAGACATTGGGTTGCACAAAAGAGCATATTTGACCCAGTTCTTGGCGCAATCTTTGCTATCATTCATTGTTGTGACCATAGGCATGAATACATTTTTCTCTCCAATATAAACAATGCCATGGCCCCTTTTTAATGATATCACAAGCATTTCTAAACGACATCATCATATGATGTACATCATAAAATGATGTAATTAGAAAAGGGGCATGGCGCTGTTGGCTTTGTGAGAAGGAACAACGTATTTGAGTGGTTGTAACAATCTCATTTGTGAAGCTGTCTCTCACTTGTGCATCTTACTGTCGTAGCCACCTTTCACTCATGCAGCTCTCATTTATCTGAATATTTCATGTGTGCATCTAATAGTGTCCAAGTCACGTCTGCATTTTACCCGAGTTTGCCCCTTTGTGCAAAACCTCAACTGGTCCAAAAATTAGGTTTTATTTCTCAACTGCCAAAACATCTTTTTTTGTCTTGGGTTAAATCTGTCTTAAAGTCACAAGCTGTCCGATACAGGTACAACAGCTATTTCAACTGAATTCTTATACTTGTGAATCGGTTTCTCTTTCTCAGTTTATTAAGGATTCAAACAATAATTTTAATAATAATATTTATATAGCGTTGATACCATATTCAGTTTTTCAGATCATTGTTTAAATTTCTTTGTGCCTAGTCTCTTTCTAAATCATTGGCAACTGGCCTTAGAACTATACTCATCACTACTTTTTAGTTATGTTAACAAGACCAACATAGTTTATGCAGTGATGGGGGAAATTTACCGTCATTCCGTACATAAACTTTAATCTCCTCTGAGACAACTTGGTGGAGTTCTCAGCTATTTGTATGGGAGATGTTTTTCCGGAGGACCAATACTATTATTTTCCATCAGGCTCAGATCTTCAATTTAAAATTTTACATCTCATTGGCTAGTAAATGTCATGTTATTCAAAATGGCAGCCTCCCAGACTGCTCAATGCGATAACAAGTTGGGGCCATATTTAATAAGCAACATGCATTTTGATTGACCAAAATTACCATCTGTTAAAGTGTGCTCTTGAAAAAGATTTAAATGATCATTAATGAAGCAATTTCAGAAAATGTTTACAATGAGAATGAATTATTTACAGATATACATAAAATTTGAAAGAAAAAAAAGATTTGATAGCAAAACATCCAACCAGATTTCTTGTACAACATGAAATCTTGGACATCAAATGTCCGTTTTTAATAATACTCCTCAAAATGCGGGGAAACCATGAATAATCAGATCAGAGCTCAATATTTGCATGAAGGGATCTTGTTTGGGGCAGACATGGGACAATGGCTCATCAAGGTCACAAATGTCTCATTCTGATCCATGCCTGAGGAGTCATTGTGTCCACTGAAGTTTTAACATAATTTGTGGTCTTCCAAGTACTACACTCTCCCCCAGTTTTCTAGGCAATTGCATATTGATATGAGCAATCATTTGTGAGTATACTTGGTTCAATCATAAATGACCTTCAAAAGCCTCAACAATATCTCATTCTAAATGGAAGGTGTGGTGGATGTCCGGATTTTATTCAGGATATAGATCCAGTCCCAGAGAGAGACTTTGTGGATACAGTTTTAAATCATTATGGAGAATTACTAATTGATTTTCTGCTAAGCAGTAACCTGTGTATACTAAATGGCAGGAACACATTGGAAAATGATTTCACATTTAAGGATATCTCAGTTATAGACTATTGTGTGGTGCCTCATGAACATTTGTGTCATTTTCAGGGCTTCAGAGTTAAAAAAGCCATTGATATGCTGCAGGAATCGGGATTAGCTGATAAGGTGGCAGACCCAGCACATGTGATGTCAGATCATAACCTGATAATGTGGTCTCTGGATGTCTCACTCTATATGGATATGAGCACTCATAAAGTAAATGTAGAGACACCATCTGCCTCTTATGTGAAGTATGATGTCACAAGTATCCCAGCCAACTTTCTCATAGACCAAGAAACAGTGGATAAAATCAATGACTGGATTAGGTATCTGGATATCCAAATGGAGCAGAAGGAAGTGATTAATGGAGTGTATAATGATTTTTGTGATTATGTTAGAAATGAGATGAATGAAAAACTGAAGCACCGTACAATTAATGTAAAAAGTGGACTAAGTAACAAGAGGCGTAGAGTTAAAAAACCATATTGGAGTGAAAACCTATCTTTACTGTGGAATTCCTTTGTTGATGCTGAAAGGCAAGCCAGCCAAGCTCATGGAAGAGAAAAGCAGCAACTTAGGTCTGTGGTGCGCTCACGGAGAGATGCACTTGACCGAGCAGTCCAGGCAGCAAAAGGGAAGTACTGGCGAGAAATGCAAGACAATCTGCTGCAACTGCAAACTGATAATCCAAAGGAATATTGGAAGTTTATTGGTAAAATTGGTGTGGCTAAAGAGCGAACCAACCGGATACCATGGGAAGTATCGAGCCCTGATGGATCAGTAATAACAGACCCAGACCAAGTTTTACATAGATGGAAGAATGACTTTCAAAATTTGCTAAATGATAATGAGGATGATGCAAATCATGACCCAGAACTCGACCCACCCCCACCAGAGCCCCCACCTATGGATACTGGACTTGAAGAAAGCATCTCAATGGAAGAGGTCCGCCTGGCTCTCCGCTTGGCTAAGTGTGGCAAAGCTGCTGGATGGGATGCTCTACCGGTTGAGGTCTTAAAAAATGATACAGCAGCAAAGTTCATGCACAAACTGTTTAATGTCTGTTTTGATCATGGTGTTGTACCAGATAGCTGGGCTAAGAGCATTGTTAACCCCATACCAAAAAGCTCAACAACAGACATCCGGGATCCCCTTAATTATCGTGGCATTACCCTGGCACCAGCAATGTACAAACTTTATGCAGGAATACTTAATAGACGTCTAACCAAGTGGTCAGAGGCAAATGAGAAAGTGCATGATGAGCAAAATGGGTTTCGGCCAGGCAGAAGCTGTGTCGACCACCTCTCTACACTGTCAGAAATAATTGACACAAGGAAGCAACAGGGCTTGTCAACCTATGTGGCTTATATAGACTTCAGTAAGGCATATGATCGGATAAGGCGTGGATTACTCTGGTCAAAGCTTGAGAGATTAGGTGTGGCGCCCAAGTTTTTATCAGCTCTTAAGTCACTCTACAAGGATGTTAAATGTAGTGTTAAATTAAATGGTGTACAAACAGAGTGGTTTGATGTTGAGGTGGGCCTGAAGCAAGGATGTTTATTGTCGCCCCAGCTATTCAATTTGTATATAAACGATCTTGTTGACGAAATCCAGAGTCTTGGTCTTGGTGTGCCTACTGATGATGAGCTTATAAGCATACTCCTCTATGCAGATGACATTGCCTTAATTGCATCAAGTGAAGTGGACTTGCAAGTGATGTTGGATAAATTGCATATGTGGTGCTCAAGATGGAGGATGAAAGTGAATGCATCTAAAACACAAGTGGTGCACTTCAGAAGAGGCCCAAGTATTCCAAGGACCCAGTTTAAGTTTAAGTGTGGAACTGAACCAATAAATGTGGTTGACAGGTATCGATATCTCGGATTAATATTTACAGAGTTTTTAAGCTATGATGAGATGGCTAAGTCAGTAGCTCAGTCAGCAACCAGGGCATTGGGTCTGGTCATAGCAAAATGCAAGGCCCACGGAGGTGTCCCTTTTCAAGTGTTCACACAGCTCTATGATGCATTAGTACAGCCTATAATAAGCTATGGTGCCTCAGTTTGGGGAAATAAGGAGTATTCATTTATCAACAAAATTCAGCATAGGGCTTCAAGGTATTATCTTGGTCTTGGAAAGTATGCCCCAAATGCTGGAGTGATTGGTGAAATGGGATGGACATTGCCAGCACACAGGATGTGGTTAGCAGTAACTAGACAGTGGTTCCGCCTAGCTGGCATGGCAAGGACACGCCTAAATGCTCGGATATATGTGGGCAATGCGAAAAGGTTTAAATGGAGTCAAAACAGGATGCAAAAAGGTTATAGATTTTTATAAAAGTTTGAATGTGTGGCACCTCTTTGAACCCCCACACTTCTTCATGGAAGATAATGCAACCTCTGCTGTTGATCAGGCCCTAAAGACACATTTTGAATGTAAGTGGAAACTGGACATAACCAGAGAAAGTGGTCACACAGGCAATGGCCGAAATAAGTTACGGACTTACAAACTGATGAAGCTGAATTTTGGAACTGCCCATTATGTGAAAGACACTCATTTGACGCGATCACAGCGTAGTGCACTGGCAAAGCTGAGGTGTGGTGTTGCCCCTATACGATTAGAAACTGGGAGATATGAGGGTCTGAGTGAGGAGGAGAGGATTTGCCCTGTCTGTGATCTTAATGAAATTGAATCAGAAATCCATGTGATAATTGTGTGCCCGCTATATAATGATATCAGAACTGCTCTTTTTAACTATGCACGGAGTCTTAATGATGATTTCAATGTGTTTAATGATCAACAAAGATTTTTATTCCTTATGAACAATGATGATATGGTGAGAAGCTCCGCCAAAGCCTGCCAATCCATACTTTTTAGAAGAAGACGATTTGTATATAATAATGACTGACAACAGTCTCTCATAATTCTTTTTAGAATGGCTCGATATTTTTAATTATGTATTCAGGGTGGCCACACTCTGATCAGAAAAAAAATCCCTGACATTTCCCTGACTTTTCCCTGACTCAAAAAAAAAATCCAGGTATTGCAGCCTCCATCCTCCCCTACAGTCGCCCATTCCACCCTTTACCTGGATGATGGTTTTATGCTCTTATATACTCTTATATAAGACGAGGTTTTTTGCCCAGAAATTTGTCAAATTATCCTTATTCATCCTATACATGAGTCAGTGGTCTAGGAGCTGGTCAGAGACTTTGGAAAAGACCAAAGTTGGACAAGTTGCTGACGAGCTTGGTCACATATCTCAAGGTATATGAACAATACATGAACAAAACGCTTACCGGGAAGTTAACAAGCTTAATGTCAATCCATTAATAAATCTGTCCGAATTGGAAGAAAAAAAGTTTTTTCACCCAGAGGTTCATGTGTTCCGCCATTTCTGCAATCCAGGTCACATGCTTGAGATTGAAAATCAATTTGGTGTTGTGACCCCAAAAATAATAATTCATCTTATAAATGTGTTAAAACATATATCTAGGTGTTTGGGACGCATAATTACCATTCAACTTAGACACGAGTCATCTTGAACAGGAGTATATATATGGTACATTGATTGAATATTGGGGCCTCCCATGCACACATCACACTAAATTTAAAGTTATGTTCCTGTTGAATGCCAAATTCAGGGGATGTTTATATTCATCATGCAAAATGACTCAATCCTGCAATCTATGCAAGGTCAGAGGCCCTGTCCTGGTGAACACAAAATTTAGAACCATAAATTTCACTGCACAGAGAAATATATATAAATTTATATTTATATATATATGTAAGGCCTGGGAGGCCACAATATTGGAATGATATCTACTGACTAGAACTAAAATAAAAAAAATAAGTAAGACATGCAACAACATCATGGATATTTGAGCTTCAACTTGGAAACTTTAATTCTTGCTATTATAGTATTAAAGCCAAAGGGGCTCATTTTGTTCCCTCAGTTATTCTTCATCGTGAATGTTTGTTTTAAACCCATGAATGATCTAAAAGTACTCAATGATTATGAAAATGAACAAAATTCCCTGACTTTTCCCTGACATTTCTGTCAGAAATTTCCCTGACACTTTTTAAAATTCCCTGACATTTCCCTGACCTTGAAAAAAGTTTTCCCCTGACTTTTCCAGGTGCGTGGCCACCCTGGTATTTATATTGTATGTAAATAGTTAATATTAAGGTGAGACTATAATAAAATAATTTGACTTTTGACTTGACTTGATTCAAATTTGAATTGTTTCATTGCTTCAAGTTTATATGGAGACAAAAGTCAAAAACATTTTTTCCCCAAGCAATATCTCAGAATCCTTAATGTGAAGCCCTGCAGTTACAGCTACAACTATTTGGTCCTGAGTAAAGATATTAAACTTCTAATGTACATTGCCAAAGATATTCTTATGTATGTCAATGAAAGGATGTAAACTTCAATTACTGACAAAACTATCACTTAGACGTAAGAACATAAAACTAGAAGTTTCTTTGTCATTTTAACATTTTTTTTTTATTTCTGGAATTTGTTATATTTCATTTTTTTACTTCCTTTACTTGGGTGGTCCACGTGGCTGATCAGACTGAAATGAAAAGAAACAAACAAATAAATAATAGTTCTGGTCTTCACTATATTTTCTGACTTGCCCCCCTCCATTTTAGGTTGTATTCTGATGTAGCTTAATACTGGCATGCCAATCACTTTTGTTTAAGTGTCACCTGACACTTCTCACTTTTAAGGAACATAAAATTATATGTTTATCTTTGACCATATCATCGTTAGAGGTGAGTTGTCACCATTTGAGTGAAATTCTTGGAAGTAAGAAACGATTTTAAATCATCTATGGTCCATTCATAGAAATTTGTTTCCCATTTATATGAAAATATTTATGGTTTGGGCTATAAATGAACTGCACTTACAGATTTCCCCCCTTTATATACCAACTGTGATAGAGTTTTTGCCCTTAAATTCCTATCAGCCAAGATCCTTAATATTTCTTAAAATTGCAAATAATCTCAGTGATAAAGACTGATCTTGAGGCATGCAAAATATATCCTCGAATGCATTTCTTTTTGTGATCAATTTTTTAAGGACTGTGGTCATGACAATAAGCCCATGTTTTTATTTTTATCTTTTAACCACTGGTAGGAGCCACATTTGACGTATGCTTCACTTTCCAGTTTGTCAGTTCAAATAAAGTAATATGCCCTGATGTAAGCTGTGATCATATCATCGTTAGAGGTGAGTTGTCACCATTTAAGTGAAATTCTTGGAAGTAAGAAACGGTTTTAAATCATCTATGACCAACATACACCACCTAGCACATCACTTTTATGTATGGTTATTATGTAGAGTAATATGTTTATTATGTAGGGTTATATTTCAAGTTGCAATTCAATGCTCGTAATTCACTTTGTTCTCATCTTGAATGGTTCTTCAAAATCAAAGTTACAAGTACAGTTGAGGATTCTTTAGAAACAGAAAATATTTTCATGAAAATGCTGGATGAGTAATGCATGTTTAAACTCATTATCTAAAATAACCATAAATGGTGAAATTATTTTGTTTAAGAATCTAATATATGAATTGAATTTTAATTTCTAATTTTGAACTAAATAGAAATTTCAAGATTTCATCTTAATTGCTGTTTCTCTATTTTTTTTTTTTTTTTTTGGTGTGTAAAAATCTGTCAAAATCTTAAGCATTCCATTTTCCTTCAAATAGACAAAATGTATATCTGTGACCATATCATCGTTAGAGGTGAGTTGTCACCATTTGAGTGAAATTCTTGGAAGTAAGAATAAGTTATAAATCATCTATGGTCAGATAACATTTGCACTGTATGCATCTTGGAGATTTATTATTCTCATAAGAGTTCAGCATCAAACGTAATCAACTTAAATAACATTTCTTGTTCATCTATTTCAGCATTTTGAGATATTGGTACTTTCTTTGACCACATGTATTTCTCACAAACTTGTTCTTGAATTTGTTTCAAATTATTGAAAATTTCAATCAATATTTTTCACGATACAATTTAATTTTCACATATTTAAATAACAAAACTCATAGATTTAGCCCAAAACAGTTGGAGCCAGACATATTTGAGGTCATGCAGGGCCATTGAGTGATCATATTGAATCAAGCACAAGTGACCAAATAATGACCAAATAGTGCTGAACTGCGCAACAGCTATGCATGACCAAATAGTGCTGCACTGCGCAACATCTATGCATGACCAAATAGTGCTGCACTGCACAACAGCTATGCATGACAATAGTGCTTCACTGCACAACAGTTGTGCATGATCTCAATGCTGCACAACTGTGCGTGACCACATGGAGCAAAGTACCATGGAGTTTCACAACAATTGGACATTGCACAATTGGTAGATGTTTTTATCTGTTCCCGCTGTGAGCTGTGTTTTGTATACTGACCCTCATTCCAGGTCTGAATCTTGGCGGTGGCGTCCTGTCCTTACGAGCCTCCTTGGATCTGTTCCTCACCACTTTGCTGTGGATGGCGCAGCTCACACAGTAGTGAAGCTTGGCATAGAGTTTTGGGAGAGGATATGCTGCAAAAATACAACACATAAATTCTAAGCAATCCACAATATTCATCGTCATGAACTTCAAACAGAAAATATTGGTTCAGTAGTCTCGTCAAATACTGTAAATTAAAATTTATCTTTGACCATATCATCGTTAGAGGTGAGTTGTCACCACAGGAGTGAAATTCTTGGAAGTAAGAAATGATTTTAAATCATCTATGGTCACAGATAAGATCATTGCTTTTCTTTCAAAATTGCAACGACAATGTACTGCATATTTATGGGGATTAAAATTTTACTGTTATGACTGAATATTTCAGTTTGCTCTCAAGATTACATATTTTTTTCCAAACTGTCATAAGAGTAAAAAATGATACTCTTGTTCAGTTATACAAAGTCTGAAGACGAGACCAAATGAATATTTAGCTTACAGTCATATACAGAAGCATCAGCAATATCCCTGACGGCAGCTGCCTCCACGATGTTCCTGATCACAAACTTCTTGATGGCCTTGTCCTTGGGGACACATCTGGCACAGTTGGTGCAGCGTACAGGCTTGGTGTGGCCGCGGCCCTTCTTGGAACGCCCGTTATTGCGCCTTTTGGAAGTCTGCAAAACATAAAGTAATTAATGATGGAGATAGTTGTACCATGTCAAGTGATCAAAGTAATAAAGCTGAATAATTTCTTCCATAAACAGACATTTCCTTATTGAATATTGAGCACTAAATGCCATTATAATTAATAATATTATCATTTTGATGCAACTATGCAGGGTAATGTACATTCTCTCCAGTGAAATCAGCCAGAGCACTCACAAAAATTGACTCCATGTCTGTGAGGAAAGCAATATTATGATAGTGGGTAACCATCTGTTTTTGTTATTTTAATCAAGTGATACTGCACGTTCAATATGGAGAAGGACGGTGGTAACCAGCAATCACACTTGCATTTGAACAGTGTCGTAAGCCTGCTGAACTATTTCAGGTTTAGAGTGAATTAGAGTGAATTTGAGGATGTTTCATCCAGCCACTAATGGACAGACTTATATTAGGCCAATTTATCAAAAACTATCTCCACAAGGTAAAAGGAAGTCTGTCATAAAAATGCAAAATACTATTAAAATGACACATGTGAACGACAATTGCACGTCTCTTATCAATTTTAGTCAACATTAAGCAGAAATAAAAAATATTCGAGACGATAATCTATCTTTAAGTCGATTGTCAAGATTTTCAATTAACAAGTTACGCCTTAAATTGTAACCCTAAATTAAGAAACTTGTTTGAGGCTGTTCGTAAGACAGAAAGTACAGCTTCCTACGAATCAACATAACTAAGTCTTAATCAAACACATACCTCTCAATTCACAATACAAAAGCATTATGAAATGTGACCGACGAATCATAAAAAGGTAACTTTAAAAATAAGCTTGTCACGGGGAAACTGACAATTTTCATGTTGTTCCGTTTGCAAAATGGTGGTGTGTGAAAACGTGTGTGCCATGCCGGAATACACAAAGTTTTCGTGCCTTAAATTCGTGAGCTCAGACATAATTCCAGTTACTTGAAACATATACTCATATTTGCTAACACATCGTGCATGTTCCTAACAGTGTTTATACTCGTTACAACCACAAATTTAGGAAATATACAAAGATTTTTAAGCAGCCACGTGAGAAACTAACCATTTTACTGGCTTGCCAGGCAAAGAGGAATATTTCGGGCGCATGCGCCTAAGCCTACGACTTCCGCCCGTGCCGTGCGCAAAAAGGATACAATTTGACTTTACTGTAATCTAGTCCATGCACTGTCCCGCCAAACCAACCCAATCAAAGTGACTTAGAGAAAACAAAAAATCCCAGGCGACCAAAGTCATACAAGCATTTTGAAGGGAGTGAATTTGTTACAGCAGAATGTGTCCTCTCGTTAAGGTTAATTTATCAAATCTATTAATCCCTCCCTCTTGGAGATGAATGAATGAATGAATGTTTTTATTTATCATTTTCAACAACATTAAACAATGACAATGGATGGTTACCAGAAAAGATTAATCTTATGTAGCTGGTAACCATGGTGATTTCACCATATCATATTAACATATTAATCTATATAAGAGTATGACAAGTGGCATATTTGTTATGTGATTATATGATAACAGCTACTAGCAAGAGATGAATAATTCCTTTGCTTTTCTCTTGAAACCCTCTGTATTGTAGTACTATTTTTTACTGCACCAGGAAGCTTGTTGTAAATTTTGACACCTTGGCATTTTATTGTTTTTTGACCAACTGTTGTTATTTTTCTAATAACATACATGGTACTCAAACTTTTTGTGTCAGTACCATGTATTGAATTATTTGCAGGAAAGTATTCATCAAACACATGGGGTAGCTGGCTTAAATGCTGATTTTGACTAATTTGCAGATTTGCAAATGAAAAATGTCTTTAATGGTTTACGATTTTAGTTCCTTGTCTAATACCATTGTTGTTGTGTACCAATCTCTGGAAAACAGGATTTTATAAAAAAAAATACTCTATTTTTTATGTTTGAATACTTTTAATGTTCTTTTGCACACCACATACCTCTATTGCATATTGCATTTTACTGTAGATTAATATAAACAAAAGAGCCGTCGTTTACATTTTTCAGGCAAGGAGTGACGTAAATTAATTTTCGAGAAAGGGCCCTCACAGCATGACAAGATTTATAGATAATGGTAACAGTCAAATGAAACATACTTTTTTCTTGATTGAGTGTAAGTGTTTAAAACAGTTCTGGAAAAAGTTTTCCCTTGTGGTGGAACAGAATAAGTACCATTGTAATTGTAGATTTCATAAATGTAAACGAGCTTAAAGAATTTGTAATGTTTGGTTTTCCAAGAGACAAAAATATCATCATTGCTTAAATTTGTGTATGATGTTGGCCAAATAATATATCAATATATCATACCAACTGTTGTTATTTTTCTAATAACATACATGCTACTCAAACTTTTTGTGTCAGGACCATGTATTGAATTATTTGCAGGAAAGTATTCATCAAACACATGGGGTAGCTGGCTTAAATGCTGATTTTGACTAATTTGCAGATTTGCAAATGAAAAATGTCTTTAATGGTTTACGATTTTAGTTCCTTGTCTAATACCATTGTTGTTGTGTACCAATCTCTGGAAAACAGGATTTTATAAAAAAAAAATACTCTATTTTTTATGTTTGAATACTTTTAATGTTCTTTTGCACACCACATACCTCTATTGCATATTGCATTTTACTGTAGATTAATATAAAAAAAGAGCCGTCGTTTACATTTTTCAGGCAAGGAGTGACGTAAATTAATTTTCGAGAAAGGGCCCTCACAGCATGACAAGATTTATAGATAATGGTAACAATCAAATGAAACATACTTTTTTCTTGATTGAGTGTAAGTGTTTAAAACAGTTCTGGAAAAAGTTTTCCCTTGTGGTGGAACAGATTAAGTACCATTGTAATTGTAGATTTCATAAATGTAAACGAGCTTAAAGAATTTGTAATGTTTGGTTTTCCAAGAGACAAAAATATCATCATTGCTTAAATTTGTGTATGATGTTGGCCAAATAATATATCTCCATAAAGAAAATTCTTTAAACTGTTGACCTGTATGACTCTCTGGTCTTGTAATCATTAAGAATAAGACCAGAACAATTCATATGCACCAAAAATAAGATGCAAATATTCTTGTTAACATGTGACCAAGTATAGGCCAAGGTCAATGCCAAGATATGCACGTATTTTTTATGAATCCAAGAAACTCACATTTCCATGTTGCATGTGCTCTTTACCACCTTTGATACAATTGAATGAAGAAAATTTACATTAAATATTGTATTCACTGTAAGTCTCTTTGGAAATAAACGTGATTAAAAAAAAGAAAGAAAAAAAGGTATTTGATGTTCAATGGCACTGTTTTATCATGTTGTCCCCTATAACTCTATATACTGCTACAAACTGATATAAAAGCATGTGTATTTACGTATGACATCAAGCATGTGTATTTACGTATGACATCAAGCATGTGTATTTACGTATGACATCAAGCATGTGTATTTACGTATGACATCAAGCATGTGTATTTATGTATGATATCAAGCATGTGTATTTATGCATGACATCAAGCATGTGTATTTACGCATGGCATCAAGCATGTGTATTTACGTATGACATCAAGCATGTGTATTTACGTATGACATCAAGCATGTGTATTTACGTATGACATCAAGCATGTGTATTTACGCATGACATCAAGCATCACTTCCTATTCCCAGCTCAGTGCATAAAATCAACTTTTATAAGGATGAAATGGATTTGTACAACGACCAGCATTAGCTTACAACTGAACAGAATAGCACGGAAATGTGTTTAAAAATCAGGTAATTGTACAGCATGTGTCAGGACCTATTATTCAACATTATCAATTTTAACCAAAAAAAATCATTGCCCTTTAATTTGGAATTTATTTGGAAAGGCTTGAAGAATGACTATATTCTGCCTACATCTGACTTCCTTTATTTATTGTTGAATTTTGGTTTACAGTTATATTTGATGTCATATGTTATTAATACAAATAGATCATAGCACAGTTAAGTTTGTTTGTTTGTTTGGGGTTTTACATCACTTTCAACATTATTTTAGTCATTTCGTGATGAGACCTACTTGTAGCAGATATAGTGCTGCCTCACTGAATTGTCATGTCGCAGGTCCTTGACATGACAACCCACCTGGTCACAGATTGCCAGATACCTGTCAGATACGTATAATCTAAACCACTTTAATGCTGTACTGGTCATGCCTATTTAGAAGTATTTTATGGTGGACAGTGTGAAAGGCTGCAGAAGGTCAAGAAGTACTGGCATCATTGTTTCTCAGCACGCCTCTCATCTATATCGATGAGTATATATCATTTTGCACTTTGAGGAGTACCATCTCAATACTATGAAACTCCTTTAGGCTGATTGATACATGCTTTATATATCATTTCTTTGTAAGCTAAGCCAGATTGCATACCCGTCGATAATTCGTTTTTATTCATTCCAGTCCAAGTTTTTGATTAGTGGTCTTATTATAGCCAGTTTTAAAGAGTCAGTCATATTTTCCAACATAATGGCCTTATTCATGATAACTGTAACCAGCTGTGTAACTAAAGGTACCAAATGCCCATTTTCATTACCAACCATTTTGGTATATATGGTGTAATTCACATGATTTGCTGCACCTTTGATTATTTTTTTACTTACTGATTTCGGATGTGGTTTTTAATTTTCTATAAAATGAGTATTTTATAGAGTATTTTGTATTTTCATATTTTGAAAAGCTTTTTTGGGTCTGATTGGTTTGAAGTAAACATGTCAAAATAATGTTTATTTGTAGCAGGTTTTAACAAAGTATTGTATTTGTTATATCTTTTTTTGTTTGTTTTTTTTAGTTTTTTTTTTACCCTCTATACCTAGTACCTCCCTGCCCCTCTTTATTAAATACCCCCTGCCTCTATTTATTAAATACCTCCTGCCTCTATTTATTAAATACCTCCTGCCTCTATTTATTAAATGCCTTCCCGCCTCTCTTTATTAAATACATCCCTGGCCCTCCATATTTAGTACCCCTCCTTGACCCTCTATATTTAATACTTCCCTGCCCCTCTTTATTAAATACCTCCCTGCCCCCCCCCCCCCCATATACCAGGCCTTGAAACAAAGAGAAAAATGTTGGTTGCCCATTTGGGCCACCAGAGCAAGCATAGTGGTGGCCCGAAGTTTTAAAGGATAATAAGATGTGCGATAAAGAGCACTTTACATTAGGCTATTTTATGCTGACTAGTGTCTGAGTAGGGGTTGTCTGTCCCAATCAAAATTTACAAGTCCAATGATCAATATATGAAAAAGATATTTATTAAGTATTAAATCAAGATAGTTTGGGCCACTAAAAGACCAAAAATATGGTTGCCCGACTGGGCCACTACAACAAAGCATTCATTGGCCCAAACAGAGGATCTGGTGGCCCCGAGCCACCGGGCTAGTGCGTATGTCAAGGCCTGATATAGAGTAGCTCTATAACCCTCTATACAAAGTACCTCGCCTCTTTATTAAATACCTCCCTGACCCTCTATATTCAGTAGTTTTTTTTTGTACAAGAATGTAACTTTTGAGTTTTAAAGTAGCATCCTTTTGCGGCTAAGTGATGTGGGTATTTGTTTACTAATTTTGCCCACAGCCCTTTAGCAGCCAGACACCGCATAACGAATAAATTGTTGACTTTGCGCGCGGGCACCTGGAAAAAATAGTGCAGAGTTACAACTTGTTTAACAAATGATTACTTTTTGTGTGTATATTGACGTATTTTGTGATTATTGAGATCCAAACATTACGTTTAAAAGGGATAATTCAAAATTCAGAGGAAATCTGAACTCAATTCGTGGTTGAGTGTAATGATATATTAGCCTCTGACCAGAGTGAAAAGTCATAGTCGACCATAATGAAGATCCGATAGTGAGAAAAGAAACTTTACTGAAAACATGGATTATTTGTTGGGAATTATTCTCATCTTTGCTCATATTTCAATCCCGGGTAGTTACGGTAAGTATTTTTAACCATGTCACATGAAGATGCAGCCAGGTTAATCATGATAAGGGAAGAAATTCCGCAAAAACATTTCCGTGGAATCCAACATGGCTGACAGGAGCAAGAATTTCCAAAATGTTTATTGCGATGTGTCTGTTATTTTCTTGACCCACTTCCCAATGAAAATATAAACATGTCAAGAAAAGTGGTGTAAAAAGTAACGAAAACTGATCGATGTTAAATTGGATTCTTTAGTCATAGTTTAAGTAGTAATTCTAAGACACGATTTAGTCGGAAGCTGTCATTAAAAATTGTGACTGGGTTTTATCTTTACCATTTATCTTTCCTTTCATGTTGTGGTTATCTGAGGAAGGAATTTAGGCTTACCGAATTTAGGATGCGAATGTAGCAGTTTCCTTCCATTCTTTTTATCTTGCATTACACGTTATTCAATTCCTAGTTAAGGTGCAAGAAGTGGTAAAAGGTTGCTTGCTCAGGGCAACGGGGCAAAATCAAATTTTGAGCACTGCTAAAAGAACTAAAAGCATTTATAAATAACTTTAAAGTTTGTTTTTCAAACTTGAAAGCAGGTTGATCGGTATCCTTTTATTGATTTGGTTAATTACTTTTTCAGAAGCCCCTATGCTTGCTTAACAAACCTCCATGTTGCCTTGGTTTTGTTGTGTCATTTGAGAGAGGAGAATATTGCTGCACTCTAATATATTTTATCATCTGCATAGTTTAGAGATTAATCTGCATAGTTTAAAGATTAATCTGCATGGTATAGGCTGATTGCCGATCTCCGTGTTGTTTTTTTTCTCCCATTGAAAAGTACACACCAGAACTGTACAACTTTACCAGAACCAGAACTGTACAACTCCACTATATTTAATGATTGGTCAGAGAGATTGGCAGGGGGCCTATAGACCAGATGCACCCCTTGAGCAATCTTTTACTCTCAGCAGGATGCCAGTTGGTTTTGCAGAGAAAACTTACATGTGGATAAAGAGGTTGAAAGAGTAATCTGAATAGTTTAAAAATAAAGTTTCCTAACAGCTCCTGTTCTCTGGTGTCCTGTGAACATTATAAGCGTACACCACTGTCACTTTTAGCATATATATCTTTGGATTAATATTTCATTCACGCTGAACTCTTCAGTTGGCCTGAAAAGGGAAAAATCTTTATTAAAGTTGTCATCTATATTGTCTTTCCTTCATCATGTTGATAGTTTATTTATCTGGAGTATATCTCTTGAGGTCTTTTTCCATTATTTTCAAATATTTTATGGTTAAAACCAACCGAGGGCAGTACACATTTTGAACCATATTGCCGACACTGGTATCCACATGATTTATCAGTTTTCTTTGAGAAAATATCTGATATATTAAATAACATGTTGTGTGTTTTTGTGTGTCATCATAATTAGAGCAATTTTAAGTGGTTATTTTGTGATATAAGATATATCGGAAACATCAAACTGAAAAACTGTTTGTTTCAGCTGGTGAAGTTACACAAGAATTTGAATCAGGCGATGGATGCATTCTGTGTAATTAAACATATTGAAAGTTGCATATTTCATTGTATTCATTTGGTAGATTTCGATGTTATGAGATTTGGTTTTTAGCTCTGCTGAGACTTTAGCTCGCAGAGCTTTAGGAGGGGGAAAATATCTGTCCGTCTGTCCGTCCGTCTGTCAACATTTCTTTAAAAATCTTCTTCTCCAAAACTACCAGTACTACATCTTTCATATTTTATATAGAGGTAGATATATAGTTGAAGATTCAGATTCCTTCAAATCTTAGTGATGTCACCATTGACCTTAGTGCAGTGACCTTGAGGTCACTAATTTTGTACTGAGCATATCTCAGCAACCACTTATTACAGGACATTAAAACTTGGTATGCAGAAATGTCGTATGTTAAAGCTGTGCCTTGTCATACAATTTTAGTCATGTGACCTTTGACCTTGACACATTGACCTTGAATTCAAAATTTGTGAACATGCTGCATCATAACCATTAGAAGTGAATTAAATGCACTTCATATCTTTTATATACCAACACTATTTTATACAGAGCTAGATAGAGAGTTGAAGATTTAGATACCTTCAATTCTCAGTGATGTCACCATTGCCCTTAGTGCAGTGACCTTGATGTCACAAATTTTGTACGGAGCATATCTTAGCAACCACTTATTAGAGGAAATTAAAACTTGGTATACAGAAATGTCTTAGGTCATAGCTGTGCCTCGTTATATTTTCTTAGTCATGTGACCTTTGACCTTGACACATTGACCTTCAATTCAGAATTTGTATACTTGCAAAATCTCACAACCATCAAAAGTGAATAAACATATATCAATGGCCTTTGAGCTATGCATATCATTGCTTTTTTGTAATGTTTTTGAACATTTCTTCCTAAATGATCATTTAAGATCCTTTTCAAGAGCAGAATTGAGCAGATTGTGATTTTGACCAAAATGCATGTTACATATCAAATTTGGCCCCAACTTGTTATCTTGATTCTCATTGGCTATGTTATTCAAAATGGCAGCCCCCTTGACAACTTAGTTATTAGATTTTTGAAAAAATCACAAATTTTGTGCATGAAATATTGCATTGGTAACATGATAGTGATTTGCAAAATATTAATGAATATCTCATCAAAACTGAATTGGGATCTTGATTGGAAAATCATAACCTAGTTGCTTATTGCACTTTATCTCAGTTCATGTGTTTTCATTCAAGTCAGCAGAGCTATCAATCCATGGGGTTATGTTTAATCAACAATTTAATAAAAAGTATGTTGTTAAATGTCACCTGATTGTTTGTTAATTAATGATCGTTAAGAAGTGTATATCATGGGACATGGTTTTTAAATGTAATTCTTGAAATGTTCATCACTTTTAGATATTGTTTACTAAATACTGACAAATAAGTTGTTTTAAATTTGAATAACATTGTTTCAATTCTTTGTTCACCATCAGAAATTAAAGCTTTTAAAACTAAAATTATATATTTATGGAAAGTCTAACAATACTATTAATCTGCATATATATGTAATTGAAAAAAAGATACCAAGCAGTTCAACTAATTAATGGGAGAAGTGATTTGTAGACTTTTATGTAGCACCTTTTTTTTGGAGATGTCAAATCTTGAAGTATAACTGAATTGTGCATAAGAAAACCCAAATTTGTTGGTGACACAATACCAAATTCAAGTGTTCAAGGAAAGATCATTAAAGTTGTAAATTTACACAATAAAAACAATTATCTGAGCAGAAAAAGCAGTTCTTAATTGAAATATTTCTTTGTTGTTTGCAGGGTTGCAATGTAAAAGTGATATTAGCCCGAACGGTACGTGTAATACAGAAGGTGTATGTTTCACCTCTGTGACGAAAAACAAGGATGGAACCCTCACAGCATACAGGTGAGAAAAAGTCTCATTTAACTCCATTGATACACATTAAGCCATAATTGTTCAGTAAACAATAAAATATCAATTCCACATTTAAAAATAAAATAGATAGGGAAGGAAAAAGATTCTATTCTTGTGTCAGAAATATTGACTTTAATCTCGCTGGAGAATTATAAAATTACTGCTCCACAATGGATCAAGGGGTCAATAATCCCTTCATGGTCACCTGTCTAGTGCAAATGTCAATCCTGAGATTTTGTAACAATAATTAAACAAAAAAATGCTGATACATTATTCATTTTCTTCATTAACTTGACATTTTCCCTTCTATGTGTAGACTTTGCTTCATTGTAATTTCATAATTATTCTTTCTAGTCCAAAACCTTTGATTTTTTTGGTGCGCTTGCTGTCAATGAAATTTTGTTGTCAAAGTTTATATTTTGAAGCCCAGTATGATATAGTGCTGTTCATAAATCTTCTCATTTCTTTACATTATGACAACTTAATTTTTTTTAAAATGTTATGAAGATTAATTGGATATTCTGTTTAATTCCTTTGGCAATGCTAACGTGTGTTTAAAATTGCACATTAAATGTATTTAGGATAAGACAATTAACAGTGAATGCCCAGAAATATCAAGATTTAAAAAAATAAATAATCATTCATGTATTTATTTACTGCTTGAACTGGTGAAATTGGTGTAGATCTATCTTAAATGATATCACCATCGCTTTATTTATATTCTATTTGCATACATATATAACTTTTAGAGTACCAGCAAGGTTATTTTATAAAGGATGGGGAGGTGGGATGGTAAAAATCCCTTACAAAGGTTTTTTTTGTTTGGTCATTTTGTAGAAATTTGTATGATTTTACTGGAATTAACTTACTTATTATTTTTTCGCATAATGTTTGTATTTGTAGATCTGGATAAATGTTTTTTATTTATAGTATTTATCTTGTGCTTTAGCAGCGGGCAGCTGTGTGCATCCAGCTCATACTAGTCCCAGCAGTTCTGTAAAGCACACATGTTCAGGCATGATGACACAACACTGATCTATGGATCTCATGCTTCTTTGTTTTCAGGCTTTTTATAGCACGGTCCTGAAACATTTGTATTTTATGATTTATTAATGTGGACATGATTACTGTATATATATGCAGATGATGTGTGGTACTCAACGTTTTTTTTTTCAGGTCTCACCAGTGCTTGTTGATGTCTAACTCTGTTTGTGATTTATGTAGTCAATGCTTCAAATTTGCACAACATGGCATGAACTCCTCACTGAAAAAAGATCACAGTATTTATTCATGGAAAAATATTTGCCTGAAATGCTCTCTTATCATTCCAGTATGTTTAATTTGGAGGAATTAAATATATATATATAAAAAATTAAATGTAAATATTCTATATATTAGTGAAAATGGGTGTGTAAAGATGTGTGGCAAAATGTTTTCAACCTCTTTTTGACTACTTGACTATTATAACGCAGTTGTGGCTTCAGAGAGATATTTTCATCAATATTTTCCCAAAATTTCCACCAGAATTATTTTGGAAATTAATCATGCTTTTTGTACCTGTGACTCTTTCTTCATTTAAGGCATATATATATATATATATAAGATCACCAGAAAATACCCTGTTTTAACACAAATACCCCCTTCCCCACCCCAAATTACACACCCCACAAAAATATATATATATCCCCCCTCCCCCCCCAACCACTTTGCCCCTTTGATCAAAATGTTGTATACACCACAGATTGTATGCTAGCAAAGTGGCTGAGCCTTCATAGTCCAGGCTGACGTTTGTGTCACAGTTTGTTTGCATGTTGTATTTGTCTCTTGTCTCAGTCTGGCTGATTATCAGTTTGGACCAAACTTCCATTTGGTCATGTGACCCTATAACATTATGCATAGCCATGGTAACATCTGGTCATGCACAAACATTGCAGTCATGCATAACTCATGTGTGGCGTCATGCAATCATGTTTCTGTGTGACCTCATATGATCACGTTTCTACATGATCTTGTGTGAACATATTTCTACGTGACCACATAGATGTTCAGTCCAGACTGGTGATCATCTACATATGTCTATTGTGTCATGTCGCTAAAGTGGCACGACTTATTTGTGATCTCTGTAAATATATCTGAATCTAACAACAAGGCAATGAAATATTGGAGTAACATTTTATTTTATTAACATTTGAGGGTTAATATCAATTTATTTTTGTTGTCATTTGCATTAAACATTTTGGGCAGAACTTTTTAACATTATGATTTCAGCCACTGCATTCAGAATTATTATTATGAATAAGACAATTTGACAGTGTTGTCACATATAGATAAGAGCACATCTTGAATCTGGAATGACTTCCCATCTTGACATTTTATCCTTATGATGTCACAGATGCACATAATTAAATGATTACAGATATTTGCATTGCCATATTGAAGTTTGTCCTGGACTGATCAGTCGGAGCTAAACATTTATATGGTCACACACAAATGTGACCAAATAAGGTCACGCATAAGCCATTTATCTCTCAAGCATGACCAGTGCAGTCATGCATGAGTATCTAGTGACCATATTGTGCCACGCAGGAGATATTTGTCATCAGAGAGAAATAATAAATAGAGTGATGACGTCCATTGTTTTGAGAATGACATCTTGTGAATAAATTGTTGAACACAATGGAATATAAATCTTTTGATCGCATCATAGTTGCTGACTTAAGAACTTTGGAAAAATTATCATCATAATCACAAACAAATTGACATTGATCAGTTATTTTATTAAATTATATTTACTGCACATTCTGATATAACTTAAGAAGAGAAAGTTGGAATAATTGTTGAAAAGACTTGCAGAAACATTTGCTCAAAATAACAGCAAAGGAATGACATTGAATTCAATAATGTATACCAACATATTTTTTGATAGAAGATGATGTATGATGCAGATTTCATCTTTATTGGTTTTTTTCGTGGAGAGTAAATAACTATCAAAGTGTCCATAAAATGGAACTTATATCAGAAAGAAATATCATTTATTATGTACACAGTTTTCAAAATTCCCTCTTGCACATTTCTGATGTTTGTTTTTGTTTGTTTCAAAAGATTGAATTCATCTCTTTCTGAGTTGATGTATTTATAATGGTCTATATTTTACAGAGCTCTACATTTTATTTCTTGATAGTTTTTTTTTTTTACTGAACATGATAGAATATGATTCTCATCAGTCAATAACGGCACCAGTCAATAATGGCGCCAGTCAATAATGGCACCAGTCAATAATGGCACCAGTCAATAATGGCACCAGTCAATAATGGCACCAGTCAATAATGGCGCCAGTAACTTTATAAAAACTGCGGAACGATTGATCTGATATGACCAAATTAATGTCCCCAAATTAACATTGCCTATATAGTTCATTAATAAGATTTATATCAACATGATCAGTGTAAAAAGGTGAATATTTCATTCATGATATGAATATGAATGGTGGTTGTGATGTACTAAACCTCCTTGTCTGTTGGGCATAACAATCACTAAGCTGGCAACGATGATGTTCATTCTGATGTTACAAAATCTCACCTTTATCCACAATTAAGTACTTTAAAGTAATATGTAAAAACTGCGTGACAGGATGAAGTCATGTCACAATGATCATGCGTGACCTTGGCTGATGACTGGAGCATGTAGAAGTCAAAGTCAGGCGGAAACTGCTGGTTAATGTTGGCTTCAGAATATGTTTACATTCACAGACCCTGCCACACATACACATTCTATAAACATATATAATTTACAGTTTTTTATTACTTTTTGCAGGAACTTACATAGATATGTTGATTTGATTTGATTTGATTTGATATGATTTGATTTGATTTGTGATGTTGGCCGCTCCACTTGTGTCTCGTGGGCCTTTGCAGATGTGTTATTGATGTACAAGAGAATGAGCTTACCGTTTTCATATGGATCTACTTTTACTTTGCCCTTTTAATTCTGCTTTCAAGAGATTAAAATGGTCACGTGCGGGTCATTGGTTTCCCTCCATCCGTCCAAGCACTGCTTACAGCCAAAATATCTTGATTGTAAATAGCCATAAAACCAACTTATTTGCATCAAATCTAATTTCATTTGTTTTCAGTTTATTTTATTGATTTTATTAGAGGTTCCAAAGGAGATTGATAGAGCAACTCATTATTGGTGTTTGTGTATATGTTCCCCTGTGCATACTCTGACCTTGCTATGTGATTAAAACCTGGAAATCTTGATCTCTACCATAAATATCTATCAATTACTTTCCAACACAAACTAGAAAATATCTTGGTCAATCATGAGGAAAGGATAAGAAATGAACAGTGACATGTATTCTGAAGACACACTTAATGATTGTAAACATCAAGCTGAGTTCAGAAAAGTGTGTTGGTGATGGTCGCATCAAAATGAGAATTTAAAAAAAATATAAATAGAAATTAAATTTAGTGTGATGGTATTGATCTAAATATCAATACAGCCACAGATGGAAAACAAATTTGGTGGGAACGGTTAAGTATCAGATGAGTGTCAACAAAACTAAGGACAATTAGTATTTTATAATGATTTATTTATCAAGAAAAAGAGTGTTTAGTCCTATATTCATTAGCTGGACTGCAATATGATACATAAGTTCCTATTTTACTTGAATGTGATGAGAATAAATGTAAAACTCCTAATTAAAGGGAGTTTTGTTTGAGAGGATGTGATATGTATGTGTTGTGTCTCTTTTTTTCTCCTCAACAGCGATTGCTTTAAGCCAAACCCCCCTCTGGAACAGCCCGTGGGGTGCTCACCGAGTAAACACAACTTGCACAAGAATGCTATCGAGTGCTGCTCCTATCCGGACATGTGCAACCTTTTATTGTCCCCCATCCTTATACCGACAACTCCGAGCCCAGGTCAGTGGTCATATCTTTGTGTACGCTCACCGCTACTAGTTCCTGTTGTCAGAGACGGTTGCCATGGCCACGGTTTTGTGTGTGGTGGGTATTTATTATTAACCAGGCCGTAGGTTTCTTATTGTTGTAGACGCAGTGTGCTGACCTTTTTTTGCTCACTTTTTGTTTTGTCTCGCTCATAGTCTGATTGCTGCTGTATGGTTGTGATGACTGTTCAATTTACATTTTCTTTGACGACTGTGCCATCGTGTCTGTCGGACATTTATTTAACCAGAAGGCAATTTTTTACATGACCTTTCTGTGAACTCTTGTTAACAAATCACATCCCTGCTCTAGTGTTAAGCTCTCCAGTCCCTTGCAGGATCCTCCTCATACCCTGAAAGTCCCTGGTTGCCATGGTTACCATATGGTTGATGCAGCCCTTTCTTCCAAGCCAATGTTTACCATGGATACCACATGGATTTGGGGCTCTTTTTCCCAACCTGGTTCCCACATTACTATTATTGCCAATAATTTGGTTGCCATCGTGACCATTGTGTTTGGACCATGATCACCATGACGACCATTTTCTAATAGGTCTGAGAGGATTAGACATGAGGAAAAACCACAACTAGACCAACTAGTCTTCTTTCATTTGTAAAGCACTCAAAATTGAGAAAACTGTATAAAATGTCAATGCTTTAATTGCTCGTCACAGATGTTTCGACAAAAAGAAGTTCTTTCCGCCGGACAATCCATATTGGTGTAAAGACTCCGGTAGGCGACCAGACCTATTTGCCATGGAGTGCTGTAAAGACAGAGACATGTGTAACCTGTATTTGAAACCAAAATTGGCGCCCCCTATTGACACAGTCCCTACAGGTACAGTCTGGTGTGTCGTCTTTGCTTGTGTGTGAATATCCTCCGTATTGGAGAGATGAAAGGCATGCTGTTGTCACGGTTACGGGCACAACCATCAACCCAGTGTCATGTTTAAGTAGTCAAAATCTTATGCATATTTTTTCATCTATGCAATTCTGGAGCAATTGAGTTTATTACTTTTACTCTCGAAAAAGATAATTTTTTATAATGGCAAGTTTGTGTTGCTTGCCAAGTTTAATACTCTAAAGGTTTTTTTTATTCCTGGTGCTTTGACTTCTGCAAAAATAGTTGTCAACAGGAACAGGATTGTATTACTGTCACGTTTTGATGAAAATACAACCAACTGATGGTGAAAGAAAAAAAAATCAGAAATAATGGAGATTGGATGTTCCATGTGTTACTAGCAGCCTTTCATCTCCCCACAATAGAATTCTTTTGCAGTGATAACTCAATGTCTCACTTTGCTGTTTCTTAACCCTGCTTATGCTTATAGACTGACCATATAGTTGCACTGTGTGTTAATCCATGTGTTAGATTTGGCATTGATGTCTTTTTAACAAGCAAAGGTATGTTTTGTTCTAAGCTGTGGTTCTTCACAGACAGCTGTCACTTTTTTTAATTTAAATGCACCTTGTTACTTTAACCTAGATTTCACTCTCTTTAATATAAAGGCCAAGAATGTGAATTTATCATACTCTCATGTTTCTTGTATGAAAAATATACAAACAGAATATATCATAGGTTGATTGTGGGTCAATATCATTTCCCATTAAAAACAATATACGAGAACTACACGAAAAATTTGGAACTACAAAAAAACTCTCAAAACTCCAATCATTAAAAAAACAACAAAATTGTGACTTGCAATCAGGAAACCGAATGATGCTTTATGAATGAATTAGAGAAAATATATCAGTTTTAAAATGAATTGATTTGATCATGACAGTTTCATTTATATTACCAGTAGAGACCAAACATGTCATGAATATTAATGACAAAGTGAAGTCATGCATAATCATGACCATGTAAAGTCTTGAATATTCATGATCAAGTAAAGTCATGCATATAATTACCATGCAAATTCATGCATATTCATGACCCAAATAAAGTCATGCGTATCAGACTGAATTAGGTCATGCATATTAAGGTCAGATGAGGTCATGCCTAGCAGACAAAGTCATGCATTGAGTATGAAGTGGCATGACCTTACATGATGTCAATCATACATTAGACCCAATCAGATCAGGCACGTCCATTGTATGACTTCATATTGTCAAAGTCCCAATCAACCTATGCCCTCAGTTCCCAAGTATGATAAAATTATCCAACTTATTGTCTCATAGTGACTAAGTGACTATTTCTTTAAAACGAGTTCATCAATAAGATTGTCATGGGAAAACGGATCACTCTTCTACTTAATTGTCTGAGTTCATTCATTCTCTTTTGAGCACCTCCTTTGAAGCTGTCTTGTGAGTAGTTTGCTGAGTTGTGTTGGTATTGTTGTTGAGCATGATTGCTTAGTGTTAGTTGGGTTAAGAAGGGTTGGGCCAAAAATACAGAAAAACACAAGTCAACCGAGGTGAGTGCTATCTTTAATTTGGTAATATAATCATTAATATTATGATATTTGAATAATGTTAACAGTATAACTGTGGTTATGGGGATAAGTATTTTAGCTTGAATCCTCAGATGATGGGGTATTAGGTTTGTATGCTAACACAGTTTGCTCCAAACATCTATATGGTCACGCAGGGTGTGATCTAGTTTCATGTCAAACAAGTGTCTCCTTTTAGTGACGTGATCTAAGAGAGATTGGGCCTGCTTGTCTGACATGCTTGGCCTCACGTGTGAGTGATCCATACATTGCATGACCGTATCGAAGTTTGGACTTTCACAAATAATAGACAAATTAAGTATTGAGAGAGAAAGATAATAGTTGTGAAGTGCAACTTATATATTTTATATATTTAACAGTTTGAGCAAAACATCTATTTGGTTATGCATTGCCATGCCTAAATAAGGTTATGCATTGTCATGCCCAAATAAGGTCATGCATTGCCATGCCTAAATAAGATCATGCATTGCCATGTCCAAATCAGGTTAGGCTATGGCCATGTGATCTTATTTGTTCACATTTATATGTAATTTGATAGATATTTTGCTGAGACTGTTTAACTTACTGCTATTTCTAAGCAGCTCTATCAACTTTCTAATATTTTAACCAAATAATAATGCAAAGTGCTGCAATGTTCACTATATATTCAATGTACTATTTATTATAAGAAGATGTAGTAGTAAAGGAATAAAATATAAAAAATGATAAAGATATTTAAAAAAGGCTAGATGAAATATAAGATGTGATGAGTAGAAATGATTTTAAAGGTCATGAGTGATTTGAGAGGTTGTGTGTTATATTTGATAGAAGCACCTTCGAGTGGAGGGATGGGGACGATAGAGCTGGCGGCGGTGATCGCGGGGCCAATCTGTCTCCTCTGTACTGTCTGCATCATCATTCTATGCATGGTGCAACAGAAGCGCCTCCTACACCTACGTCGCCACCAGGCCTTCCCAGCGGAGAACCCCGACGAAACGCAGAACCTCATGCCCCCCAACCAATGCCTGCATGACCTCCTGGAGGAGTGGTCCAACTCCGGCTCAGGATCAGGTACGTCCTGTTATGTTACACAGACTTTGACATTAAGATGTTTGGCCACTAAAGTGTAGAATTTGACAAGTTCAGATTTGTGTTTTGTAGGTTACCAGGGCATGATGATATTTCAAACACAGATAATACCAGAATCTAAAAACAAAATACCATTGATATATGACTTGCTGAGAAGGTTCTTGCAGACGTGTTAAAAACCACCAGAGAACATGTTGACATTGTTGTATGGGATGATTTGTTAAAAGAAAACAATGTACTTAGGTATTACTGTGTTGGTGACCTTGACTTATACTATTATACATGCATAACAGCCCAAGATTTATATTCCTTCCACTTTTGATATAAGCCAAGGAGCATGCAGTTTCCAACCAGTTGTTTTGGACCCTCTGGGCCAGTATTGGCCAGTGGTTTTAAAATTTTATTGGGCCATAATCATGCGAATATATAAAAGGTTGAGAGGATTTGAGAACATTTTAAATCCTTCTGGCCACTTGCCAAGATCCTTAATTCAGGGTGTGAGATGGATCTACGCACGTCAGGATTGATGCAGTACAGACTTAGCCACAGGTGCTCTGTTACATACAGAAAAGTCCAGATAAATATTGACATTTTACACCAGACATTGTCCAGTTCAGTGAGATATTTTTGATAGAGAACTAGTCATAAAAAGGTAAATTCACAAAGGACTGGTTTTGTCATGTGAATAAATACATGCAAT
Organism: Amphiduros pacificus; assembly: GCA_949316495.1. Lineage (NCBI taxonomy): Eukaryota > Metazoa > Annelida > Polychaeta > Phyllodocida > Hesionidae > Amphiduros > Amphiduros pacificus. The sequence continues at coordinate 20,594,223 of OX439011.1, forward strand.
GATTCTCTGACACCTTGTTAACAAGTGAATGCCAAATTCAGCAGTACAAGCCAAACTACTGAGTGTTTACACCTGAAGGTGATTAAATGAGTTCACGCATATAGGTGAACAAATGAGTTCAGGCAGGAAGGTGACCAGTTGAGTTCACAAAATACAGTGACCAGATGAGTTAAAAAATTGCGTGATCTCATTTACTCACAATCCTGTCTGACTCTATAGATTTTTTGCTCTGACTATTCAAGTCATTCTGTTTATTTTTTTTTCATGGTGACCAAATAGTTCACACGTGAAGGTGACCAAATGAGTTTAAACGTGAAGGTGACCGAATGAGTTTATGCATTAAGGTGACCAGATGAGTTCACACCTGAAGGTGATCAAATGAGGTCACACAAGTAGGTCAAGCTTACCATGGATCACAAGCATGATCCACGTCTGAGGGAAAATGAACCCATCTCCGTTTTTCACATAATTTTGGAATTTTCTCATCACTTGCAGTTTATAGAGACAAAAATCACAAGATCATTTTCTTCTGACAATATCTCTGCCATCTTCTACCATGCAGATTATAATCTTTCATATATTTAATCTTTTAATCCACTGAACTTCTGGGTATCAGGTCATGGCAGCTTTGCGTGATCTCATTTACTCACAATCCTGTCTGACTCTATAGATTTTTTGCTCTGACTATTCAAGTCATTCTGTTTATTTTTTTTTTTAAATTGACACTGATAGAGACCTCATACAGTCCCTATCTGTGTGATCTGATGAAGGTTTGGCGTGGACTGCTTATTGTTTGATTTGGAAGCCTGGCTTGACATGTATCATATCAGGCAGACTGATTTCTTGGAAATTATTGCTCACACATTGTGGGCTTCTCTCCCAGTATATCTATATGCAGACAGACAGAGTGGCATTTCATGTAAATTATCCTGTCTCATCTCCGTTTCTAAGCCTCCGAGTTTTGTTGCAAACTTTAACAATTGGCGGAATAGATACCCTGCATCATTGTAATACTTGTTTCTAGAAAAGTTACAGATAAATATTACATCTTGGAAGGATTGTGTGTTTGCGTGGGAATCTTGCACTTGCCGAGTTTCATTCGGCTTTTTATTGTGAAACAAGAATAAGAGAGAAAATGTAATGAGTGGTACGTGATGATGAGCATGGCTTTATATTGGTGATAGACAAATCAAATTATTTGAGATTTCTGCCAATGGTAATTATTTTCATCAGTTAAAAGTCTGAGCCAAACATCTACCTTGTCATGCATAAATGTGACTTGATAAGGTCACATATAAATTTATAGTGTTGCTATTTGGTCATGCTTGGGTGATTTAACATTGTCAAGTATAACTTGAGCTTGACTATGTCGTTATGTTATTATTCTCAGTCAACTTTTCTGGTCATGTTTAAGTGTGAACATATAGATGTTTGGCTCGGACTGGTTAATCATTAAAGATACTGAAGATTGAAATGTGAAATATTAGAACTTAGTTGACAGTTAGTTCTGATTTCATTTTTAATTTGCAGCATGATTTCAAATTCATATTTCACATGCAAATTAACACTGGAATAAGTTTTGTGTTTCTTGTCAAGATTCTGGTATATAATTGAAGATTTATGCTGCATATGATTTCGTCATAAATGAACACTTCAGGAGGAAGTAAGTACAAGGTAGAACAGTAAACTATCCAGATATATGTGGACATGATGAGCTGGGGCAATTGTTGACTGGTACCATCTCTTATCAGCCTTTATGCTAGGAGGGTTCATACCTTTTTGAGAGAGGGGGCTGTAACACAGTGAAGGGCAATGGGGGTCTAAAGTCGATTTACAAATGTAAATAAACATAGTAATACCATTTCCAGAGTTTTATAAGGTTGAAATCTTGTTCGCCATCTCCTGCCATTGTCGCACTTCGGTAACACTTCTTATTTCCGTTTATTTGCTAGTCTATGCTCTTCAATCCTACCATTGTTTTGCTCCTGTGATTGGTCAGTGAAATGGATGTATGTATGACAGTTACGTTATTACCAAAATCAATAGATGCAAAAGCTCATCCTCCAAACAGTTGTGAACTTTGTGAACTTTAAATAGACCAGTGGAACGCGGGGCAGGGATTCTCTTTGTTACATCAAGGTGGTAATTTTTGCTGTAGAAGCAGCAGGAGCTTGTTTGTGATAAGTTGAGATGAAGTCTGGCATCTATAATAAGCTAACATGAAGCACAGCAGGGGTTCTGTGAAATATAAAGTGATGACCTTTATGACCTTTTCAGCAACAGTGGCCATATCAGGTCAACCTCTAAGCCTTTTAACCAGTATCAAAGTAGCAATGGCAGCACCTCCCATCCTCCACTTATATAACCGACTGAGGCACAGATGCTTTGCTCTACCAACTATGCTAATGGGGCCAGCCTACAGCAGGGGTTCTGAAGAGAACCAAGTATATGTGTGTCTTAAATATTCTCATCAGTTTGAGGCAAACATCTATTTGGTTATGAGTAAATGTTACTAAATAAGGCATGTAGTTCCTTGCCAGCATTTCGTGCATGTCCGTGCATCTGAAGAGTCATATGCACTGCTTAAACGTTCTGACAACAAGTTAATAGCATCATGATTGAAGTGGATTTATGCTCTTGCCATAATAGTTAAACTAGCAAAGGGTTATTATAAACACATTCACTGACTCCTTATTCCTTGTCATAGTAAGCCTATGACAATATATCTAATGTAATGCAAGTCTGTGTCTGGCTTCGCTGTGAGCAAACCTTCTATTTGGTCTGAGATAAACACATCTAAATCACAGTGGTTTGCACACCTGATGATATGGCACATGGTAAATGACTGACATTATAGTGGAATACACAGGAGATATAAGTATAGTTTTACAGCATACATTGAACTTTTTGTTGGCAAAGTTTGGCTCAACAGATGGAGCCAAACATCTTTTCCAACAAGGTCATTCATGGCCAAAGAGAACCTGCTATTGTGCCACGCTCTAATAATCCAGTCTCTCATGGAAAGAAGGCCAAATTACTGGTGTTATGTAATTTTAGAGAAAAATACAAATCTAGGAAAGGCATTTGCAGGGGCAGATACTACCAAAATATCTTGGGTTTTTTTTGTTGTAAATACTGACCAGTTGTGAACAAATGCATCTCCAAGCTGTGATACTCTTAAGTCTGGCATTGTTTTATAGTGTTTCCAGTTTCAGCCTGCCCTGTGGAAAATACTTAACTGTTTATTTGATCATTTTAAAGGGGCAATTTACACTGTCATATATAACATTATCCTGACACTGGTTTATATTTTATCTTTGCAGGTCTACCATTATTAGTACAGAGAACGATAGCGCGGCAGATCCAGCTCCAGGAGATCATAGGGAAAGGAAGATATGGCGAAGTATGGCGGGGACGGTGGCGAGGAGAGAACGTGGCCGTCAAGATCTTCTCCTCGCGGGAGGAACGGTCATGGTTCAGAGAAGCCGAGATCTATCAGACCGTGATGCTGCGTCATGAAAACATCCTGGGCTTTATTGCAGCTGATAATAAAGGTAGGCAGAATGCTGGTACCTCTCTGGGTGTCACTCTGGGTACCACTCAGGGCGTTACTCTGGGTACCCCTCTGGGCATCACTCTGGGTACCACTCTGAGCATCACTCTGGGTACCACTCAGGGCGTCACTCTGGGTACCTCTGGGCGTCACTCTGGGTACCACTCAGGGCGTTACTCTGGGCATCACTCTGGGTACCACTGTGAGCATCACTCTGGGTACCACTGTGAGCATCACTCTGGGTACCACTCTTGTACCTCTCTGGGTGTCACTCTGGGTACCCCTCTGGGCATCACTCTGGGTACCACTCTTGTACCTCTCTGGGTGTCACTCTGAGCATCACTCTGCGTACCACTCTGGGTGTCACACTGGGTACCTCTCTGGGTACCACTCTGGGCATTGCTTGGCGTCACTCTGGGTGTCACTCTGGGTACCTATTTGGGTGTCACTCTGGGTATCTTTCTGGGTGTCACTCTGAGCATCACTCTGGGTACCACTCATAGCGTCACTCTGGGTACCACTCTGGGCGTCACTCTGGGCGTCACTCTGGGTACCACTCTGAGCTTGTGGATTTGATAGTTGTAGCAATAATCTGTGAGCAGATATAGTTGAGTATCATTGTTGGCATGTAGTGTAGACACACAGTGGCAGATATAAACTTTGGGCAGCTATTTCTGGGTGGCTTGTCACTATTTTTGCTCCCTCCCCCATCCTGCTTGGCTCTCACTAGAAGCTGGCAACATTCCAGGACACTTCACCCAGCTGCCACCAGGGGGCAGGAAACTTTATCAACATAACTGTCCCACAGATCTCTTTGTGAACACGGCTTTAGATCTGTGAGGCAGCTTCTTGTTAGAGTATTCTGACCTGTCATCATAAAGTTGTTGTGTGCTGACACTTTATCCTCAAATTTTCCATTGCAATATCAGTGTGTGAAAGTTTTTTGTGAGAGTTATATCAGGGATCACAGACATCAGAATATATCTGCAATCACAGACATCAGAATAGTGAGGTATATCTGAGATCACAGGCATAAGAATAGAGAGGTATATCTGAGATCACAGGCAAAAGAATAGTGAGGCATATCTGAGATCACAGACATCAGAATAGAGAGGTATATCTGAGATCACAGGCATAAGAATAGAGAGGTATATCAGAAATCACAGGCATAAGAATAGAGAGGTATATCTGAGATCACAGGCATAAGAATAGAGAGGTATATCTGAAATCACAGGCATAAGAATAGAGAGGTATATCTGAAATCACAAGCATAAGAATAGTGAGGTATATCTGAGATCACAGGCATCAGAATAGAAAGGTATATCTCAAATCACAGGCATAAGAATAGTGAGGTATATCCGAGATCACAGGCATAAGAAGAGAGAGGTATATCTGAAATCACAGGCATAAGAATAGAGAGGTATATCACAGGCATCAGAATAGAGATTTATTAAGTCATAAATGTGTGACCATATAGAGTATTGGTTTGAACTGTTTGGATTGGAGAGAAAGGTGATAATTGGATTCCAGGTATTTGAGTGTAAATTGTAGAAGTAAATGAGTTTTGCAGACACAATGTATCCAATGTCTGCATATGACAGGCTGCAGCCAGCTCTCAATGCTCCTTGCCACAGGCTGGGCTCGCGTTTCAGACTGGGCTCACGTTTCAGTCTGGCTTATAGAAAATGTACAACAATGGAAGGATGAATGAATTCTCAGCAAGATATAAACACAATACAGACTTGAAACAGTGTCATAGCTGGAAGTACAAAGTTAGAAGGGAGAACATTATCTTCTGATATACATTCAGTACCAACAGACCTGTGATATGCAACACTTCATACCTTTGTTTGAATCTTCTACACAAGGCCTATGTATATCACTGGCATATTGTTAAATAAAATCATATTCTTTAAAGTGAAAATGTGGAAAATATAGAAGTTATAATTTAAGAACACCCTTCAGGTAGATCATGTTTTTGACCTCCAAAACTAATCCTTCACAACAGATAAGATCCTGGACAACTTTGACCTTGGTGAGGTTGCTACAAAGCTCAAGGCCAAAACATAGTAGGATTGCCAAATCTCACATGAGGTTGATGTCGACCTTTCCATGACATCTTTGACCTGTGCAACTAGATAAATTTCCTTAAGATCAAAATGTCTTGTATGTTCTCTAACTTGCTGAAGAAATCCTGTATTTCCCAAAGAACTTCAAGTTCTCCTGAAATCATGGAGGTCACAGACAATTTTGCATAGATTTGGGGTATGTTTAAATAGTCATGAAACTGTGATGTAAACAAGCTTTCTGAAATCAACCAAAATACACCTGCTATGGCTAAAGTGTTTTACTAAAAGTGCCAAGTAATATGTTCACACTTGTGTGATGACTGTTGTGGTCCATAATGGTGTTAGGCCTGTATTGATGCACATACTTATGGACAAACAGGCCACTGTCAGCCAAATCACCCCAGTGGCCCAATATGAAGGTGGCCCAGTATGAAGGTGGCCCAGTATGAAGGTGGCCCAGTATGAAGGTGGCCCAGTATGAAGGTGGCCCAGTATGAAGGTGGCCCAGTATGAAGGTGGCCCAGTATGAAGGTGGCCCAGTATGAAGGTGGCCCAGTATGAAGGTGGCCCAGTATGAAGGTGGCCCAGTATGAAGGTGGCCCAGTATGAAGGTGGCCCAGTATGAAGGTGCCCCAATATGTAGGTGCCCCAATATGTAGGTGCCCCAATATGTAGGTGCCCCAATATGTAGGTGCCCCAATATGTAGGTGCCCCAATATGTAGGTGCCCCAATATGTAGGTGCCCCAGTGACAGCTATCCTTTACCAAAACGAAGTTTATAGTAGATCTAGATTTGCATTTTAGCAGAAGACTCTCCCATTTCAAGTTGTACAGAAATTGATGTAGAGATTTATGCCAGTCCATTTTGATCGTTAGTGTAGATTGAGGAACAAGTCTAATACTCCAAATATGATGAAATAGCAACTTTATGAGACATAGATAACATGAACATCTGATCAATACAAGATGGAGAGCTCAACAGGAAGTCAGCTGACACATGCTTCACTAAAGTGCCCTCTAGTGGCAAACACAGTTCTAAGTGCTGACCTCTTCAGATCAATGGCATCAGTCAGTAATAACTACTGGTATATAATATATGTATAATACTGGCGGATTATTTCCGTAAAGTCATGAAGCAGAAAAAGTGTACATTAGAAAATTCCCATTGGTTGAAACAGCTACTGTATAGAACATTAAAAATGATATGACTTGGATGAGAAGGTGTAAAATATGTGTATTGTACTTGTGTGTGTGCTGTTATTGTGTTGTCATGGTTACTGATGAATGGTTTTGTGTGTTTCAGACAATGGGACATGGACACAGCTGTGGCTGGTGACAGACTACCATGAGAACGGGTCTCTGTTTGACTATATGAACCGCACCGTGGTGGACGTGCCAGGCATGATCAAGCTGGCCCTGTCAACCGCATCTGGACTAGCTCATTTACATATGGAGATTCTGGGCACTAGAGGTCAGCACCTATACTCAGCACTTAAACAGCAGTTATAATTCTCCCTATTTGCTCTACCATATACGCTGCATTTTTAGAGTGCTGCGATCATATTTGACCCAATTCTTTGCACACAGCACTTCCGGAACAGCGGCGACAACCTGTTTGGGGCATTGTCGCCTCTGCCTTTCATCTTTCCATTGTTGTTTTTCTCAGTTTTGATGTTAATTATTGACATAAATTACGTAGATTGCAATATACTTTTATAAAGATTACACAACAAACACTCTTTAGCGGTGACATCGGCGTGTCAATGTACAATGTCAGTCTGAAATTTCCCTCCCATCTTGAAGCAAGGCGGGCGGAAATTTACAACGCAACATCTTTCCTGTCGTGCACTGCTCTCCCGCACCAATTTCGTCATTTTTTCATGGACCAGCTAAAAATCCGGGAGAGCAGATAGCGAGAATTGTCACCAGTCTGTGATACATTGCCCATAGGTCTGGGATGCCAGGCAGAAATTATATGTAGGAAATTCTATAGCGCCAAGACCCTTAAAAAAGGGGAAAAAAGCTTGACTCCAATTTCCTTTCTGCCCTATTTCAAAGCAGCTTCCTTGATTTTTTATTTATTTCTTTAAAAAAAAAATTTCTTTTGATTTTAGGAATATTTCTTTATTCTCAATATATTTGATCACTTTTAACAACAACAAAAAAGAAGAAAAAACTGGAAACAAACCTCCGGAAAAAACCCTTTTCTATTTTTGGGGGGCAATTTTATTATATTTTTTATTCATGATCTTATTCACTCATGACCTAATTCATTCACAACCTTTTTCAGCCATGCTTATTCATTCATATGAAATGCATGACCATATAAATGTCTGGGTGGTGATGTAACTTTCCTTACTTTTAGATGCAGACAGAAGAAACTTAATATCTCACTAATTATATGATTTGGTTCTCCAAGCCGTATTTTGTATTTTCACTTTTCTGCAAATGTTGTCTCCCTTGTTTCCTGCCTTTGGCAGAGGTTTGCCACTATTGTTTGTTGCACTGGAGCTAATTTATCAAATCTGTCACATGGTTTATATCATCACTGCCATAGAACTGTACTGTGTAATATGTCAGAAAGGCAACATTCTTCAAATTTCCTGCGGGTGCATGTAGAAAAATAGATGGCATATTGGAAGATGTTTTTGATTAATCCAGTAGAAGATCCTTGACATTGGGTGGGTGCAGCTAATGAGAGTAGGAATACGAGGACGAGACACCTGCCCTCTTGCGCAGTATGTCTCGCACTTGATTTGATTTGATTTGTTAGGTTGGCTGCACCGCTTGTGTCTCATGGGTACTCCCAGCCTATGCAATATGTCTATAATTCTACTTGTCTATTTCTTTTATTAAAACAATCATGCAATTCAAGGACAACATATTTTCTGTTTTAACATTGTTCAGAATTGAGTGAGTAGTTATGTTGTGAAATTGCATATGACATTTTTCCCAATTAGCCTTCAATCAACAAAATATATAAGATATTAGCAAATTATGATAATGGAAACTTAGTTTATTGAAGAGAAAGAAGGAAGTTTAGTGTTCTGTACTGGTCTTTAGGACATGCTCCTCAGCCTGTCAACAAACAGCTGTGTTTGCAGAAAAATCACTTCTCCACATTAAAAAAGTTAAGGTTTGTTGGTAACTGTCTGTAACATCTCAGTAATAAGTGTCATGTCCCAGTTCCCTGTATTTGTTTTATATACTGAGCAACAAGTTCAACATTGACAGTCTGGGATTTTAGCACTGGCCCTCAGTCCCAAAACAGTAGAATCAATATCGGGCTAGTACACCTTGCCCTAATGCTAGCCTGACTGTCCAGTAGCCTGTCATGATTTTTCAAGTAATTTTTAAAATGTCCTTTTGTCATTTGAGTAATCTTACTAAATATGAACTGCCCTACCCAAGTCCAGTACTTTAGTTTTGCCCTCCACCACTAGAGGCATGCCAGTAAAATGTACACTTTGATTTGAGCAAGTATAAATCTCCACTTACGAGCCCGGCTGCAGGACCCAAAAAAGCATTTGGCTCAGACTGCATTGAGCCACATTGTTCTGAGCAGTGAATGATTTCGGGTGCTTTTTGGGGTCAGTATCAGTAAAATTGCAGTCATTCAGGATGAAGCATTGTTGTCAGGGCTAAAATTTTGTCACGGTCATGTGGTTTTCCAAATGACCTTGACATTTATTGTTACTCTGGGAGATCTATTATCCTTTAAACAAAATAAGACATTGAATAAAGTCAGGTGTTGAATGTTACGTCAGATTGGCAATGGTCTGAATTGCTCTGATTCTGTGGTTTAATATAACACCAGTCATTGGCTTTGGAATCTCATTGTTAAGCCTGAGAACCCTCACATTCTATATTCTACCACTGATTAACATCATGCCTATTTTTACAGTAATCTTTCTGGTGATTTGTTTTCAATGCAGTACATACATGTAAGGTAATCTTGTTTGGTTTTCAGGGAAGCCAGCGATTGCTCACCGGGATCTTAAGAGCAAGAACATTCTGGTGAAACGCAACGCAACATGCTGCATAGCCGACTTAGGTAAGCAAACTTCTCCTCTCTGCCTTACAAATCTCAATACATGAAATAAATAACCAAACCTTGTTGTGCTTTCAATTATTTCTGGTTGTTTTCCTGTGCGACATATCTTGCCTGAGATTGAGCCCACTACATGGTCAGCAACTTACATGTAGCTTATCAGTATTGTAATAAATACATCAGTGAAAGTTGGCTGCTGGTTCCTAAGAATGATTGCAAGGTTTTATTTAACAGGAAAGGGATATGTATACTTTTGTATAAGTGGTGTCAAGTATATTTATGTTTCATCAGAAGGTGATACATGTTTCTGTAGATCCTGGGTCTGTGAACATACTCCTTATTCTAATGTCTTCCATATTCTACCTTTTTGTGAATTTATGAATTTCTCTTTTATCTGCAGGTTTGGCTGTGCGTCACAATTCATCCACTGATTCTGTAGACATAGCCCCCAATAACAGGTGAGTTTATCTCCTTTCTCCAGATAATATCCCCTTCATTTGCTGATGAACCAATGCCTCATGTTGGGATGTGCAGCTGTGTCCTGTTGCTATCTCTCACTTGTGTAGCTGTCTGTCATTTCGGTGCCTATCTCTCAATTTTGTAGCTGTCCCTCAATTTTTTAGATGTCTCGTACTTGTGGCATTTCACCCATGTATGCATCATCATTCTCATGTCTATCTTGTCTAACTCTATTGTCTCTCACTTATGTAGCAGTCTCTTAACTTGCATAGCTGTTTTAATGTTGGGCATTTCACCCATTTAGACCTCATCGGCTGGGAAAGGATGCTATTTCTCCCTTGTGCAGCTATTTTGTAGCTATCTCTCACTTTTAAAAATGTATGCAGCTATCTCTCACTATTCTAGATATCTCACTATTCTTTCTGATATTTCATATCTTGAGTAATTTTCACAATATCAGTGAGAACTGCTCTATTCGTCATTTGCATATTGCACAATAAAACCATGACATAAACTTGCAAACAAAATATGAAGTGGAAACTGATCTATTGCCCACTAGAAGGGCAACATGGTGACGCAGCAACAAGATCGCATTATCATCAGTGGCAAATTTTAATGCAGCTAATACTTTACACAGGAACTTTTTTTTTACCCTCAGCCCCTGATATAATCAGGCTGAGGGTATTGCAGTACTCCTGGCGTGGGTATGTATGTATGTCTGTATGTATGTCTGTAGCGAACATCCTTGTCATCGCAATAACTCGAGAACAAATGATGGCAGCTTCATGAAACTTGACACACATTAGCATCTGGTGAAAACCTCGGACGAGTTCGATGGACGGTGACCTTGACCTATTTTTCAAGGTCACAGGGACAATTATGTGAAATCCCAAGAATCACAATAACTCAAGAATGAATGATGGCAGCTTCATGAAACTTGACACACATAAGCATCTGGTGAAGACCTCGGACGAGTTTGATGGACGGCGACCTTGACCTAATTTTCAAGGTCACAGGGACAATTATGTGAAATCCCCTTCATTGCAATAACTTGAGAACAAATAATGGCAGCTTTATGAGACTTGACACACATAAGCATCTGGTAAAGACCCAAAAAGAGTTTGATGAATGGTGACCTTCACCTACTTTTCAAGGTCACAGGGACAATTATGTCAAGTCCACATCATTGTAATAACTCAAGTACAAATAATGGCAGCTTCATGAGAATTGACACACATAAGCATCTGGTGAAGACCCCAGATGAGTTTGATGGACAGTGACCTTCACCTGCTTTTCAAGGTCACAGGCCCATCATCTCAATTATTTTAGAGTAAATGATAATTGACACACATAAGCTATCAAAGGAAGCAGATGTGCACTATTGTGTTTTTTTTTACTCCTGCATCAATTTGCCTTGGTGCAGTGATGTTTTGTTCACAAATATTGAGCGGAGCGAATGTTGTGCAGTAAGTTATCAGGGCTGAGGGTTGATGCATCTCTGATGCCTATGTTTTCAAATCTCGTCACCCTTCCTCTCTGATCATGCTCATGCTATTTTGGTATATGTATGTAAAGAGAAACATATCTTGTGTTTTTTAAACCACAACTTCCATGCCCCCTGGTGATGCCTGCTGGTTTTTGCCTTCTGGTGGTTCCCCCTGGTGATGCCTGCTAGTTTTTGCCTTCTGGTGGTTCCCCCTGGTGATGCCTGCTAGTTTTTGCCTTCTGGTGGTTCCCCCTGGCGATGCCTGCTAGTTTTTGCCTTCTGGTGGTTCCCCCTGGTGATGCCTGCTAGTTTTTGCCTACTGGTGGTTCCCCCTGGCGATACCTGCTGATTTTTGCCGACTGGTGGTGGGATTTCGGTGTGACAGCAGTGTGTAATATTTTGATTGTTACAGGGTTGGTACGAAGCGTTACATGGGCCCAGAAGTACTGGATGAGTCCATCAACATGAACCACTTTGAGTCTTTCAAGCGAGCTGATGTATATTCCCTGGGTCTAGTCCTGTGGGAAATAGCCAGAAGGTGCTCCATAGGAGGTATGTAATCTTTAAAATATCAACTGAACTTCAATAATGCTGAGATAGTTACTAGTAGAGTTGATACTTATGTATTGAGGTTGGTGTGCTACCTCGTGGAAACTTTCAACATTGTTCACATATATGATGGACAAGTCTGATATTTAGTATTTATGGGCACTCTCCTTCTAGGAAACTAAATATTGTAGTCTAGGTGCCCTCACATTTACTCCATAAGTGTGCCCTGATTCAAATTTATAACTTTTGCTTGGACTAAAAGAATTATATTTTGAGCATGAAAATGGATTATTTCATGTGAATGCGGGTAAAAAAGATTTAAAATCTTGTTACCAAAAGTAGCCCAGGTTAAAAAAAAAGAAACCCCTGGTGCAAGCATGCTGAATGTAAATGAGTAATGTTTTGTTGGTGATAAGGTGATGTTGTGGTTGATATTATACAGGCCTGCATGAGGAGTACCAGCTGCCCTACTATGACATGGTACCCTCCGACCCCACACTGGAGGAGATGAGGAAGATAGTGTGCGTGGAGAGACACCGCCCAGCAATACCCAACAGGTGGCACCAGCATGAAGTAAGTAACCTATCACTCACTCAGACTTTTAAAATTTTTTAATATTTTCCATTATGTAATTATCCATTTTAAATTTTCTGTTATAAAAGCGGGCAAGCAACATTTTCAGCCATATTTCGGATGCTATCCAGTCCTTCCATGAAAGACACAGAACAGTTTTAACTTTTAGCCTGATTTCTCTTAATGAAAGAAAAATAATATTATGAAAGCAATGTTAATATGCATAAGCAGAGTTTGGGTTGTTGCCATCTTGTCTCATTGAAAACCACATACTCGAATTGCACATTAAAAAAAAAAAAAAACAAACAAACAAAAAAAAAAACAACAAAATGCTCTGAAATCCAATCATTAAAAAGAACTAAGTTGGTAACCTGCAATCACATTAATTGGCCAGGGACTGTGATCGTCGTCTAGCTTATTCTTGTGGATCCTTGCCTTTTCTACTGCAATCACATTAATGTTGTCAAAAAGTAGAAATGTTGATTTGTTGCATTTGTTGCAGGCGTTACGGGTGATGGCCAAATTGATGAAGGAGTGCTGGTATCATAACGGAGCCGCAAGATTGACGGCACTGCGCATAAAGAAAACACTTGCACAGCTGGCATCGCAGGAAGACCTCAAAATTTAATAGTTCCTCTGCTTGAAGTCAGGAGGCGCTACTGTGTGAAGTGGCACTGAGTGATGCGCACTCTTAAACTGAGATTATTCAATTTTACCAAAACGCATGAAAACAATAGTATACATAAATGTTTTGTATTGAATATTAGCATGGGGGAGCTCAAAGGAAGAGTGTTGAATATTCACGAAGAGTGTGCTCAAAAACAGAACTGAATATTCATGAGGATTTGGTTCATTTAGAGAGTGAATATTCATGAGGAGTGTGCTTAAACAGTATTGAATATTCATAAAGAGTGCGCTTTAACAGTATTGAATATTCATGCAGAGTGTGCGAGCAATCTATATATTGCATATTGACAGTGTGTGCATCAAGTACTAGGAGGATTGTAGGAAGCGCGCTCACACAGTATGACTATACAGTATGACTATACAGTATGACTATACAGTATGACTATACAGTATGACTATACAGTATGACTATACAGTATGACTATACAGTATGACTATACAGTATTCCTCAGGAGTGCGTTCACAGACTGCGAGTGCTGGAGAGAAGCTGGGGCGTGTAGTGCGCAGACACCACTGCGGAGAAACATCTTGATCGGCATTCTTGCAGCACACACAATAACTATACGCAGGTGACGGACGACCGGATGTCGTCACAGCACATAGAAAAACAATACGCAGGTGACGGACGAACGGACGTCCTCACAACACATACAATAACAATACGCAGGTGAAGGACGAACGGACGTCCTCACAACACACAGTAACGGACGGACACACCTCGCGGTGGTCAGACAATACGGTGAAGCTATAAGCCAACCCAGGCTCAGAGGTGTGTCTCCATGTGATTATATCTCATGAGGTCGGACCAGTGTGAACTGAGGTATTCCTCGAAGGCTGCTGACAACATAAATATACACATTGAAGAACAATTTTTGGATGCAAGGTTCCTGTTGTGATGGTTTGCTGGGGAAAAAGTGACTCGTGTGGAAGTAAAAATGTGATAAATATTGAAGACGATACAGTTGGAGCCAAACATCTATAGTGTCGTGCGTTGATGTGACCAAATAAGATCACGGATGGCTATCTACAGACTAAATGGTGGCATTCTTCTGCATGACCAAATGGGTGTTTAGCTCAAACTAGTTTGCTGTTACTTGTGCTATAATTGCATTTAAATTGATACTCGAAAGTTTGCACCCAAATAATATTGTTAACCCTGTCTCACGTGAACTGAGGTCATGTCATAGGTCAAATTTGAATAGCAATCCAGAATAAATGTATTGTTTTATTTCCAAATTTAATTTTATTTTAAGACTTTAGAATCATGCACATACCCAAATATTGTTTCTGAAGGCTGTTTTTGGCACCTGTTTAGAACAATATATATTTATCAAAAAAGCAAAAAGCACCTTGCTGTAGAAAAGCAGAAACAAGTCCGTGATTTTGCCAGGCCTTCTCGTCAGGAAAATGATCGCTAGTGTCAGCCATTATCTTAAAGCATCATTCCTTTTTTGTGATGAAAACAGTATTTTATTATTAGCAGGCTTACTTTCTCTCGTAAATACCTAAGATTATCATTTACAAAACAATTTTCAAGTTTCTTTTTAAGAAATGTTCACAATCTTTCTAAAAACCAATGGTCAGCACAGCTGGTCCGTGGTCAGCACAGCTGGTCAGTGGTCAGCACAGCTGGTCCGTGGTCAGCACAGCTGGTCTGTGGTCAGCACAGCTGGTCTGTGGTCAGCACAGCTGGTCCGTGGTCAGCACAGCTGGTCCGTGGTCAGCACAGCTGGTCGATGGTCAGCACAGCTGGTCAGTGGTCAGCACAGCTGGTCAGTGGTCAGCACAGCTGGTCGATGGTCAGCACAGCTGGTCAGTGGTCAGCACAGCTGGTCAGTGGTCAGGTCAGCCCTAAGTAGGTATTCCTATAGAACTGCAGTGAAATTTGTAAGAATTGAAACAAAACTATATCCTCAGTGTTGAATGAAGCAATCTACAGAAATAGAAATATTTGAAAGATATTTTATTGGAAAAAGATGAATAGATTAGAGCACAACTGTGAAGTGGACGAAGTGGGGCTAAACATTGCTTAAACATTGCAATGGTTCAATTTCTATTGATGGGTGCTAGTGGAAACATTCTGAGATTGAAATCTGGTATCAGTTATGAAGGTATTTTCTTCACATGGATCTGTCAAAGCCAAACATCTTATTTGTCATGCATAATTGTGTCCAAATGAGGTCATGCAAGAAGGCCATTGACACCAAATGAGGTCATGCTGGGTCATTGAGGCCAAAAGAGGTCATACAAGGCCATTGATCCCAAATGAGGTCATGCAAGGTCATGAGGTGACCAGATGAGGTCATGCAAGGTCATTGAGACCAAAGGAGGTCATGCTGGGTCATTGAGTGACCAATTAGGTCATGTCAGGTCATTGAGTAAGCATGTTGTGCAACAGGTAATCATGACCACATAAAGTCCCGCAACAGCTGTGCCTGACCAAAAGAGGTCATTCAATAGCTGTTTGTACATGTGTTTGCTTGACAGAAAAGATGTTTGGCTCAAACTATTCAATGGCACAGAGATAATTAATGTACATGGTGCATATTCGAGGTTATAACATTGAGCTTGTGATAACAGTAGTGTAAAATAAATTTAGTGTTAAATTGGATGCACATCACTTAAATATTAAAGCTGTGGTCTTATAAAGTGAGATAATGGATGTTGACTGGATTGTGTAGTGACTTGGTTCTGTGCCACCAACTATGGAGCATTGAAGAATAGCCAAGACTCAGAGATGTGGCAAGTGTTGACCTTATTTGCTTTGGTAGGATAATATTAAACTAGTCTCGCATCTATTTTTATGTATAAAATAACAATAAGTATTCACCACATGGCTCTGCAGCAGGGCTCAACATTAAGTCACCTAAGGTACTTGCCCTGTAGCCAATTTGATTATTTTGTATTTGCTTGGACTCTTAATTTCACTTTCTCATGCTCAGTGAGTAGTATAAAAAAAGCTAAAATCTTGCTATGGCCAGAGAAAATAACCTTGTTTCTGATGAAATACCATGAAAAAATAGGACAGCGGATAGATTTTGATTTTGATTTTTTGATTTTTTTAAAAGGTGATCAAATATCTTAAGAATGTATAAAAAAAGCCTTTTTTAAGGCCGAACCATGCTTCTTACTAGAAGATTTCACATTTTATGATAATGACCACAGGGCAAGTAGATCTGAAAATGTTGTTGACCCTACTTAAGTGACACGATCTAATATAGGAATGGAGTAAAAGGTCTGGACCTGACTAAAATGAGTAAAATAGTCACTACATGATTGGCATGGACTGCTAGAATTTGTTGATTGCAGATAGTTCACTAAGAGTCTTAACAAAAGTCACAAAAGGTACCATCAAATGGTATGAAATAAGTTGTGCCAAATACTGCACGGGCCAGAGGTGGCGCTAAAAACAAGACATGTTGAATATGTTCACCCAGAACCTTCTACACCTTGCTGCATGAACAAGACTAGAGCGGCAACAATTTTTTTTATATATTTTTTTTAATCCACGAGAAGAATTTAGTTTAAATGGTTATATTCTGCATTCAAGTTCAAGATTTGTTGTGCAAAATGGTTTTGGCTGAATGTCCTTTAGATTTGGGGGCACTGAAGGGTTATGGCAGAATGTCCTTTACATTTGGGGGCACTAAAGGGTTATGGCAGAATGGTTCTTGTCTCTATATTTTGCAGAACAGTGAACTCGATGGCAGAGTATACATGTTTGTGGAAATATTGCCTGGGTATCAGCCCGAAATGTGGGATATTGCCTGAGTTGAGTGGTGTGTTATAGATATGAATGAAATAAGTGCTTAACATATAAATATGATTGTAAAAAAAAACAACTCAGTATTAGTGTTTATATCATACATAATAATGTGAACAAACCTCCAATAAATGTTGGTGGGCATTTAACCAGTCTGAACATCTATATGGTCATGCATCGATCTTAAGTGTCACATGATTGCTAGTTGTGACCTTATTTGGTCGTGGATCTCTCCTTCGTGTTGCATGATGACAGAACATGACCTTATTTGGTCACGGATCTCTCCTAGATGTCACATGATGGCTTGACGTGACCTTATTTGGGTAGCACTGAAGCTGGATCCAATAGATGTTTGGCTTGTAATGTTTAACCTTATCAAGAAATTAAAATAGGAACATGCCCTAAGTAAATCATTTGACTGAATAAGAAATATGTCTTTAATTTGTTTTTTTATTTATTTGTCTCTTTTGAATAAATTATACTGGTTACTTGAACTGTTAAAATAATAACAATGAGTTAATTTGAATTTTTTTAAAGTTGTAAACAATGGCTAAAAGATAAAACCAGGACAACATAAGGTCTTGTCAAATATATTTTGCCAGACTTAAAGAATGGGTGACCAAATGGATTTTAGCCAAATCAAGACAACAAATGTTTGACCCACACTTTGAAAGCTTGTCGCATAGATTATAACAGACCTCAGTTATATATACATGAATTTTATATATATATGTGTATATATATATATATATATATAATTTTATATATATATATAAACTATATTTGTGTGAATATATATATAATTTTATATATATAAACTATATATATGTATATATATATCATAAATACAAAGTTCCGTCTTGAAATTTTCTGTGATTATCTGTAGAGTAACAAAATCCTGTGAACGAAACAAAAAAAATCTGATAATTCCGAAGTTGACAACAAAAATCTAGTTGCAGCTATCCAATAATACAAACATACTTATTATAGTTGTATGTTATATTAATAGGGTAAGTAATGAACCCAGATCAAAAGCTCATGATCGGGGATGTTTTCATCACAGGGGGCGCTGTCATCACGGGGGCGCTGTCATCATGGGGCGCTGTCAACACGGGGCGCTGTCAACATAGGGGGAGCTATCATCATAGGGGGTGCTGTCATCCAGATTTTTATCACCATGAAAAAAGTATTGACACATTTCTTTGTCAGAGCTTTTGTGCTGTATTTTCATGAAGATGTTTTGAGCTAATCTAGAAAATAAAAGGCTCTCTTCAGGCTGGTTCTAAAACTGTCAAGATGCAAATTGGGATAACAAACTTAAGTCAAGGATGTTAAATTGTCTGACATGTCAAATAAATTTCATTTTAAAAATCAAGTCACTTGATGAAATGCATTAACCAATTTTCCCTCTATACTCTAGTTTAAATTAGACCTTTATTTTGAACAAGTTAGTCTTGTTAATGATTCTATAAAATTTCTGACAAGAATTAGCAACACATTCCTCCCATTGAGATAAGGCCCATTAATAATAATAATAATAATAATAATGATAATAAAACACAGATTTTAAAGAAATGTTGGGGTTCAGTGGAAATTTGGATGAATGCCACCAGTATGAACTACCTCCAGCTGTTATAATGTCCTACCATATTGTTAGGTGTGCGTCTACCTCCAGGGTAAAATTTGGATAACCGAGATCCAATGTGCCTCTACTCTTTGCCAGCAAAACAAGCTTTTTATTTTCCACTTGAACAACAGAAGTTCTTTTTAAGTTTGGTTAAAATAAAAATATAATTGGATGTTACATCATAATAAAATGTCTGCATGTAAAATCCTGGAGAAGTATTGCAGTGAAGTAAATTGTGTATGTATTTAATGGCACATGTTGACAAAGTATGAGGTGTAAATTTATTAGATCTTACCTCTTTACTGTACAAAGGATGTCCATTTGACTTGTTAAAGCACAGTCCTTCTTCTCTCTCCCACATGGTGCCTCTCACTCAAGGTTAATTATAATCTTGGAAGAGGCACTGAAGGGAATTATGCAAAGGAAAGCCTGTGGTTATAATGGAGTGCAGACATCACGACTGCATAATTAAATGAAAAATTAACTAGATTTTAGTGTGAACTCATTTCAGCAGATATTCCAGCCAAAACCTTACTTAGATAGTTCCCTGTACCAAATCAGGTGAAATGACCTCAATAGTTCAGGAATTTTTATTTGTAAAAAGTGGACACAAGGTTTCACTGAAACTGAAAGCTTTATGCAGGAATTCTCAATAGGATTTTTTTTCTTAATTTCTATTGTTATTATTTTTTGTGTTTTTTTTTTTGGGGGGGGGGAGGGGTTGTGCTTAAAACAATAAGCCTTAGAGATGAAATAGTTTCATAATTGTAAAATACCTACAGGCGCCTTGTAAAATAGCATTTTTTTTAGCTATGTGTCAGCAGGGGGCAAAACAACTTATTAGTCATTGTTTAAGATGGAACAGAAAGTTTTCATTGTCAAACATCAGTTCCTCTAATTTTTATTTTGCCATCAAATTTATATATTTATATATTTACTTCTGAGTGACTTCATAAAGTGAAATTGAAAATATGAGTTTTTCTAATAATCCTATACTGCGCATGCTTATATTTTCATATGCACAGAATATAGACTTCTTTCACTCTATGAATCTACAAGGTTTTTCAGTTTTGAGAATGAAGCTGTTGCCAGTTTGGCTTTAATGACAAACTGATATTGATCAGAATGCTGTATTTACCCAAATTGTTGCCTCTGCATGAAATGTTTTTACCCTCAGCCCCTGATGTAATCAGGCTGAGGGTATTGCAGTACTCCTGGCGTGGGTATGTATGTATGTCTGTATGTATGTATGTATGTATGTCTGTAGCGAACATCCTTGTCATCGCGATAACTCAAGAACAAATGATGGCAGCTTCATGAAACTTGAAACACATATGCATCTGGTGAAAACCTCGGACGAGTTCGATGGACGGCGACCTTGACCTATTTTTCAAGGTCACAGGAACAATTATGTGAAATCCAAAGAATCACAATAACTCAAGAACGAATAATGGTAGCTTTATGAGATTTGACACACATAAGTATCTGGTGAAGACCTCAGAATTTTTTCTATGAAACATGACCTTCACCTACTTTTCAAGGTCACAGGGACAATTATGTGAAATCATCTTGTCATCGCGATAACTCGAGAACAAATGATGGCAGCTTCATGAAACTTGACACATATAAGCATCTGGTGAAAACCTCGGACGAGTTCGATGGACGGTGACCTTGACCTATTTTTCAAGGTCACAAGGACAATTATGTGAAATCCCAAGAATCGCATAACTCAAGAACAAATAATGGCAGCTCTATGAGATTTGACACTCATAAGCATCTGGTGTAGACTTCAGAATTGTTTCTATAAAACATGACCTTCACCTACTTTTCAAGGTCACATGGACAATTATGTGAAATCATCCTTGTCATCGCGATAACACGAGAACAAATGATGGCAGCTTCAAGAAACTTGGCACACAAAAGCATCTGGTGAAAACCTGGGACGTGTTTGATGGACGGCGACCTTGACCTATTTTTCAAGGTCACGGACAATTATGTGAAATTCCAAGAATCGCAATAACTCAAGAACGAATGATGGCAGCTTTATGAGATTTGACACACACAAGCATCTGATGAAGAGCTCAGAATTGTTTCTATGAAACATGACCTTCACCTACTTTTCAAGGCCACAGGGACAATTATGTGAAATCATCCTTGTCATCGTGATTACTCAAGAACAAATGATGGCAGCTTCATGAAACTTGACACGCATAAGCATCTGGTGAAAACCTCAGACTAGTTCGATGGATGGCGACCTTGACCTAATTTTTCAAGGTCACAGGGACAGTTGATAACTCAAGAACAAATGATGGCAGCTTCATGAATCTTTACACGCATAAGCATCTGTTGAAAACCTCCGACTAGTTCGGTGGACGGCGACCTTGACCTATTTTTCAAGGTCACAGGGACAGTTATGTGAAATCCCAAGAATCACAATAACTCAAGAACAAATGATGGCAGCTTTATGAGGTTTGACACACATAAGCATCTGGTGAAGACCTCAGATTTTCTCTATGAAACATGACCTTCACCTACTTTTCAAGGTCACAGGGACAATTATGTGAAATCATCCTTGTCATCGCGATAACTCGAGAACAAATGATGGCAGCTTCATGAAACTTGACACGCAGAAGCATCTGATGAAAACCTCAGACATTTTTGTATGGAACATGACCTTCACCTACTTTTCAAGGTCACAGGTACAATTATGTGAAATCCCTATCATTGCTATAACTCGAGAACGAATGATGGCAGCTTTATGAGACTTGACACACATAAGCATCTGGTGAAGACCTCAGACTTCTCTTGATGGAACATGACCTTCACCTACTTTTCAAGGTCACAGGGACAATCATGTCAAATCCACGTCATTGCAATAATTTAAGAGCAAATAATGGCAGCTTCATGAAAATTGACACACATAAGCATCTGGGAAGACTCCAGATGAGTTTGATGGACGGTGACCTTAACCTGCTTTTCAAGGTCACCGGCCCATCTCAATAATTCTAGAGTAAATGATGACAGTTTCATGATACTTGACACACCT
Organism: Amphiduros pacificus; assembly: GCA_949316495.1. Taxonomy (NCBI): domain Eukaryota; kingdom Metazoa; phylum Annelida; class Polychaeta; order Phyllodocida; family Hesionidae; genus Amphiduros; species Amphiduros pacificus. Next base: position 20,616,086 of record OX439011.1, read on the forward strand.
AAGCTATCAAAGGAAGTAGATTTTATGGGTTTTTTTTACCCCTGCATCAATTTGCCTTGGTGCAGTGACGTTTTGTTCACAAATATTGTGTGGAGCGAATGTTGTGCAATGAGTTACCAGGGCTGAGGGTTGATGCATCTCTGATGCCTATGTTTATTACTAAATAGCCATCACAGGTTTTGTAGTAATCGCCAGAGTCTTTATCTACAGATATTTTAAGCTGTGTAAAGCATAGTTTCTGCAGTAAGGGGGAGGGGGGATGTGGAAAATGTTTCTGTCATTCTGTCTATCAACTTTGATCTCCTCTGAAACTGGTGGGAATTCTCAGCTTTATGTAGGTTAGGGGACCTATCTGTTTTCCATCAGAATATATTCCATTTTTTATTTATGATTTTGCATTTTAATTGTCATCTATTCAAGTCTGTTCTGCAGAATTATCATTTATGAAATAATTTAAATTATTTAATTAACACTTATGAAGCAATGGCCATTAGCCCATGCTTCAATGCTTCTATATCTGCAACTGATGGGCACAGGGTGCTTCCTGAATCTAGTTCCATTTGGCCATCTTTCAAATGTAAATTTTCCCAATTTAAATGAGGCACTTTGTGTAAGCTAGTTGAAATTTAGTTGTAATCAAGAATACTTATTGTGTATATTTGTATAAAACTTTTAAGAATATGTGAAGTGTATCTTGAAGTTTGAACAAAAGTGCCATTGGCATTAATGAGGTTAGATACAGCAAGATCATTTTTCTTCCGTGCAACATCAAAAGTTTCAAGTAGATTTTATGTGACACTAATGTATCAAAGTGTACACAAAAAATTGGTAGAATTGTTTGAAATTCTTTTGTAAAATAAGCAATACAGTGTTCCTAAATCTCAAGTTGTGAACAATACAGGGTGAGTAACAACACAGGGTTACCTAGAACACAGAAAACAGTTTATCTTTTGTTGTTTCACCTTGTCTCTGCAATGCTTTTAATTTTTGTAAATAAAATTCGTAACAGATCTGTTATCTGTCCTTAGTATATCATCCTTTCTTGTTAGTATTTATAACAGCATAAAAGAGTCTTGGCGTGGGGATTTAAGTTCCTGTAAGAGGAATTAGAATAAAGTTCTTGTAAGAGGGGTTAGATTTAAGTCCAGATATGGGGGATGTAAGTCCCTGAAAGAGTAAGTAGATTAAAGTCCTGGTAAGGGGGATTAGATTAAAGTCCAAGCATGGGGGATTAAAGTCCTTGTAAAAGTGAGTAGATTTAAGTCCTGGTATGGGGGATTAAAGTCCTTGTAATATGGACAAGATTGAAGTCCTGGTATGGGGGATTAGATTAAAGTCCAAGCATGGGGGATTTAAGTCCTTGTAAAAGTGAGTAGATTAAAGTCCTGGTAAGGGGGATTAGATTAAAGTCCTGGTAAGGGGGATTAGATTAAAGTCCAAGCATGGGGGATTAAAGTCCTTGTAAAAGTGAGTAGATTTAAGTCCTGGTATGGGGGATTGAAGTCCTTGTAATATGGACAAGATTGAAGTCCTGGTATGGGGGATTAAAGTCCTTGTAATAGGGACAAGTTCCAGTATGGGGGATTTAAAGTATAATAGGGGTTAGATGAAAGGTCTGGTGAAGGGGATTTTAAAGTCCTGGTATTGGGGATGAAAGATTTGGTCTGGGGAGTTAAAGTTCTGGTGAAGGTGATTAAAGTCCTATAGTAGGGGTTTAAGATTAGTTGAGGTTCCAGTCCTAATGGCGTTATAAAATTCTGATGAGGGGATTTGAGTGCCTGTAGGGGTGGTAAAATCCTGCTGAGGAGAACACAAATTCACAGCACATGTGACAAAAAATTCACAAATTCAGTTTTTCATTACAAGTGTGAGATACCTCTTTACTCAAGCCATAAAGATATCTCCATCTACTGCCAGGCTTCAAAAAGTAAATTTAAGTCTATAATGAGCTAATTTTTGCACCAAAATTTTGAGTATAATATTTCAAATTTTAGCATTTCTTAGTGTTCTCCAATCACCAATCGGCAAAGCCCAGATAGGTCTGAGATTATTGCTTTTCCTCGGAATCTTTCATCACTGACTTTGTCACTGAGGGTGGGTGCCATTTTGAATAACATGACAAATATTAGCCAATGAGAATTGAAATAACAAGTTGGGACCAAATTCGATATAAACATGCATTTTGATTGGTCAAAAGTATTATCTGTTCAAGTCTCCTCCAGGAGAGGATTAAAATGAATATTTATGAGACAATTTCCCGAAAATATTCAGAAAATATTCAGAAAATCAATGATCAGCACAGCTCCAAGGCAATCGACTTTGTATGATGGTACTTAAGTATTTGAGATGGCTAAATATAATTATGTAATTCCCTGCAACATTATAAAAATGGTTGGTAAACAAAGAAAACTTCTGCATTTAGTGCATGATGCAATTAAAAATGTTTTATTTAATTAAACTACTCTATTTTCACTGAGTAATGAACTGTGCTATTGGAAAATAATGCCAAATATAATGCATTGTGTTAATAAAATCTATTAGATATTTGATTGTCATATCAATCATTCGTGAATCAATACTGTGAGAAGAAAAGTACACAATTCTTTATTTATATATTTATACATTTGACAAGTTGTGCCTGGTGTTCTATGGTGTGCGAGGTGTGACCTCTAGTGGCCACTTGGTTAACCAAATAACCACAGACAATGTGTTATGGTTACCACAGAAAGCTCAAGTGCTGTAAAGTAAATACTTTTATTACACTGCTCAAAAATGAACTAGCTACTTACTGTCAAAACAAGAATGTGCAAAATATAGATCCACACATTCAGGCTGAGGGTGATGCAATCTGGAACCTCACTTTCAGGCCAAGGGTGGTGCATTCTGGAACCTCACATTCAGGCCAAGGGTGGTGCATTCCGGAACCTCACATTCAGGCTGAGGGTGGTGCAGTCTGGAACCTCACATTCAGGCTGAGGGTGGTGCAGTCTGGAACCTCACATTCAGGCTGAGGGTGATGCAGTCTGGAACCTCACATTCAGGCTGAGGGTGGTGCAGTCTGGAACCTCACATTCAGGCTGAGGGTGATGCAGTCTGGAACCTCACATTTAGGCTGAGGGTGATGCAGTCTGGAACCTCACATGTAGGCTGAAGGTGACACAGTCTGGAACCTCACATTCAGGCCAAGAGTGATGCAGTCTGGAACCTCAAATTTAGGCCAAGGGTAATGTAGTCTGGAACCTCACATTTAGGCTGAGGGTGATGTAGTCTGGAACCTCACATTCAGGCTGAGGGTGATTTAGTCTGGAACCTCACATTCAGGCTGAGGGTGATGCAGTCTGGAACCTCACATTCAGGCTGAGGGTGATGCAGTCTGGAACCTCACATTCAGGCTGAGGGTGATGCAGTCTGGAACCTCACATTCAGGCTGAGGGTGGTGCAGTCTGGAACCTCACATTCAGGCTGAGGGTGATGCAGTCTGGAACCTCACATTCAGGCTGAGGGTGGTGCAGTCTGGAACCTCACATTCAGGCTGAGGGTGATGTAGTCTGGAACCTCACATTCAGGCTGAGGGTGATGCAGTCTGGAACCTCACATTCAGGCTGAGGGTGATGCAGTCTGGAACCTCACATGTAGGCTGAAGGTGACACAGTCTGGAACCTCACATTCAGGCCAAGAGTGATGCAGTCTTGAACCTCAAATTTAGGCTGAGGGTGGTGGTGCAGTCTGGAACCTCACATTCAGGCCAAGAGTGATGCAGTCTGGAACCTCAAATTTAGGCTGAGGGTGGTGCAGTCTGGAACCTCACATTCAGGCCAAGAGTGATGCAGTCTGGAACCTCAAATTTAGGCTGAGGGTGGTGCAGTCTGGAACCTCACATTCAGGCTGAGGGTGATGCAGTCTGGAACCTCACATTCAGGCTGAGGGTGGTGCAGTCTGGAACCTCACATTCAGGCTGAGGGTGATGCAGTCTGGAACCTCACATTCAGGCTGAGGGTGATGTAGTCTGGAACCTCACATTTAGGCTGAGGGTGATGCAGTCTGGAACCTCACATTCAGGCTGAGGGTGGTGCAGTCTGGAACCTCACATTCAGGCTGAGGGTGATGCAGTCTGGAACCTCACATTCAGGCTGAGGGTGATGTAGTCTGGAACCTCACATTCAGGCTGAGGGTGATGCAGTCTGGAACCTCACATTCAGGCTGAGGGTGATGCAGTCTGGAACCTCACATGTAGGCTGAAGGTGACACAGTCTGGAACCTCACATTCAGGCCAAGAGTGATGCAGTCTGGAACCTCAAATTTAGGCCAAGGGTAATGTAGTCTGGAACCTCACATTTAGGCTGAGGGTGATGTAGTCTGGAACCTCACATTTAGGCTGAGGGTGATTTAGTCTGGAACCTCACATTCAGGCTGAGGGTGATTTAGTCTGGAACCTCACATTCAGGCTGAGGGTGATGCAGTCTGGAACCTCACATTCAGGCTGAGGGTGATGCAGTCTGGAACCTCACATTCAGGCTGAGGGTGATGCAGTCTGGAACCTCACATTCAGGCTGAGGGTGGTGCAGTCTGGAACCTCACATTCAGGCTGAGGGTGATGCAGTCTGGAACCTCACATTCAGGCTGAGGGTGGTGCAGTCTGGAACCTCACATTCAGGCTGAGGGTGATGTAGTCTGGAACCTCACATTCAGGCTGAGGGTGATGCAGTCTGGAACCTCACATTCAGGCTGAGGGTGATGCAGTCTGGAACCTCACATGTAGGCTGAAGGTGACACAGTCTGGAACCTCACATTCAGGCCAAGAGTGATGCAGTCTTGAACCTCAAATTTAGGCTGAGGGTGGTGGTGCAGTCTGGAACCTCACATTCAGGCCAAGAGTGATGCAGTCTGGAACCTCAAATTTAGGCTGAGGGTGGTGCAGTCTGGAACCTCACATTCAGGCCAAGAGTGATGCAGTCTGGAACCTCAAATTTAGGCTGAGGGTGGTGCAGTCTGGAACCTCACATTCAGGCTGAGGGTGATGTAGTCTGGAACCTCACATTCAGGCTGAGGGTGATGCAGTCTGGAACCTCACATTCAGGCTGAGGGTGATGCAGTCTGGAACCTCACATGTAGGCTGAAGGTGACACAGTCTGGAACCTCACATTCAGGCCAAGAGTGATGCAGTCTGGAACCTCAAATTTAGGCCAAGGGTAATGTAGTCTGGAACCTCACATTTAGGCTGAGGGTGATGTAGTCTGGAACCTCACATTTAGGCTGAGGGTGATTTAGTCTGGAACCTCACATTCAGGCTGAGGGTGATGCAGTCTGGAACCTCACATTCAGGCAGAGGGTGATGCAGTCTGGAACCTCACATTCAGGCTGAGGGTGATGCAGTCTGGAACCTCACATTCAGGCTGAGGGTGACACAGTCTGGAACCTCACATTCAGGCTGAGGGTGATGCAGTCTGGAACCTCACATTCAGGCTGAGGGTGATGTAGTCTGGAACCTCAATATTCAGACTGAGGGTGATGCAGTCTAGAACCTCACATTCAGGCTGAGGGTGATGTAGTCTGGAACCTCACATTTAGGCCAAGGGTGATGCAGTCTGGAACCTCACATTCAGGCTGAGGGTGATGCAGTCTGGGACCTCACATTCAGGCTGAGGGTGATGCAGTCTGGAACCTCACATTCAGGCTGAGGGTGACACAGTCTGGAACCTCACATTTAGGCTGAGGGTGATGCAGTCTGGAACCTCACATTCAGGCCAAGGGTGATGCAGTCTGGAATAGGGTGGCTCATTTTTTGAAAATTTTTGAAAATCATTGCTCCCAAACCTGATTTGAATGCATATGGGTATGAAAACCACTGTGATTTTTTTTCGGAATTTTTTGAAAATTTTTCAAAACTTTGTCGTAGAAGGTTGTATGATAGCTCAAATCGTAGGTATTGATGTGTAGAACAAACTTTGTAAAAGAACATATGCTCTAAAACTTTATCTTCATACCACAAAATGCAAATAACATTGCCATAATAATACAGTAGTGAATGATTTATTCTCTATTGAAAATGTATTGCTGCATCTATCATACCTGGTGGGATACTCTCAATGAATACATTCAACATAACAGTAATTAACACAATTCTCATAATTGTCACTACTTTGCCTTAATAGTCAACATCAACAGTAAGAGTGGTGTATACATATCAGCTGACTTTCAATGACGTCAGAATAGAGTCTCTAATATGAGTTCACTGTCTACACAAAGTTGAGATTTCTTTTGCGCAGATTGCCAATGCGGCCACGGTGGTCACATGCAACAAGAACAATATTGTCCCTGTCTCCAACTGCTCGGGTCATATGAGCATATTCAGCCACATCTTTGATAGCACGCTCAGCAGCATCATTGACCACCTCCATGTCTTGCAGGAATGCCCGCATGTGTGCGTATGCTGGGAAGCGATTCCATTCTGATGGTGGCAAGGTAAGCCAGTGTAAGCTAGGCATCTCTATATCAAGCAGATGGAACACCAACCAAGATCGCTCAGTGATGAATCTTGAAAGAGATGGTCGTTCAGCAGTGAGATGGGCAGCAACTGGGTCAAAGTTCGGCTGACCGGGCTTTCCTGTCTGGAATACAGCTGGGCGGGGTGTCTGAGTCAGCTGCACAGCCATCTTCTCCTTCTCATACTGAGAAAGCCCATCATCGAACAAGTCCAGTACTACCAGCTCAGGGCATAGATACCAAAGGTGTCTGCACATGCTGTTAGATGCCTGATCCACTATCTTCCGCTGGAGGGCAACAGGCAGTCCTCTGTAAGACTTCAGCTCATAGCAGAAGGACAGGTCAAGCCTAGGAGCAGCTGTGCTCAGCCGGGAGCTAAGGAAATACCTGACATAGATGAGGATAATATATTCAGCGATTCCATCCAGATTGTTGCTGTCGCGCCTGCTGAGCTGAAACACATGGCTAAGTAGGTATATCTTCAAGATATAGAGGGACTTGCCCATGAACCTGGCATGAACCTGGCATGGTGGTATGCTCCCGGCTTCCTGAGCTCAAACACCTGGAACACCTCACCAGCTCTGACGCGTATTGGCTCCCCTCCAAGAATGAGATTCAATAGCTCTGCCAGCTCCCTATAGTCCCCTCTTGTGAATGTTCCATGGAGAAGTTGCTCCTGTGCCCATGTCAATGACGCTCTAGGAAACCAGCTTTTTTCACTCTTGTAAGGCCCTGTTGGGGATGTCTCATCATATTCTGGCCAGTTCCATTTGCGGAAGAGGTTGGCATCAGGGAATGCAGGGTCTGCCTCCCTCTGCTCCACAAACCACTTCTGGAATCTCTTGAATAGTGGATCATCTGGACCTTTTGTTGGTCCCATGACAGCGTTGTATGGGTGTTTGATGTGGAGCTCATAGATGTGGCGCCGACACGCATTGTATAGGACTGGGCCTACAGCTTCTTCCAGCCATTTTGCCGCCCCTTCATGTAGTCCTGAATTGCTGCTTGTAGTGTCAAACACTAAAGCCATAACTTTCGCTTGATCTAGAATGCCCCACTCCACCAGTAGTCCAAGTGTCACATCTGCAACCTTAACTTCACCCCACGTTCTGGTATTCCAGACATTGTAAATTGAGGATGTTACCAACTTAGCATTAGAAAATTGTCCTTTTCAACTGCCAGAGCATGGTGGATGAAGACAATAGGGTACCAGGTGGCTGCTGCTGCTGCTGCTTAAGGGACACCTGGTGGCATCAAAAGTGTCACTAGGGGACACTGGCAATAATGAAAATTGACCCTAAAAACTGTTATATTCATTTTGTGGTATGAAGATGATGTTTTAGAGCATATGTTCTTTTACAAAGTTTGTTCTACTCATCAATACCTACGATTTGAGCTATTATACAACCTTCTACGACAAAGTTGACTTTTTTCATACAGTAAATTTGCCCTTTGACCCCCACGCCCCCCGTGCGCATATTAAAATTTTTCGAAATATTCCGAAAAAAAATCACAGTGGTTTTCATACCCATACGCATTCAAATCAGGTTTGGGAGCAATGATTTTCAAAAATTTTCAAAAAATGAGCCACCCTAGTCTGGAACCTCACATTCAGGCTGAGGGTGATGTAGTCTAGAACCTCACATTCAGGCTGAGGGTGATGTAGTCTGGAAACTCACATTCAGGCCAAGGATGATGCAGTCTGGAACCTCACATTCAGGCTGAGGGTGATGTAGTCTGGAACCTCAATATTCAGACTGAGGGTGATGCAGTCTAGAACCTCACATTCAGGCTGATGGTGATGTAGTCTGGAACCTCACATTTAGGCCAAGGGTGATGCAGTCTGGAACCTCACATTCAGGCCAAGAGTGATGCAGTCTGGAACCTCAAATTTAGGCCAAGGGTAATGTAGTCTGGAACCTCACATTCAGGCTGAGGGTGATTTAGTCTGGAACCTCACATTCAGGCTGAGGGTGATGCAGTCTGGAACCTCACATTCAGGCAGAGGGTGATGCAGTCTGGAACCTCACATTCAGGCTGAGGGTGATGCAGTCTGGAACCTCACATTCAGGCTGAGGGTGACACAGTCTGGAACCTCACATTCAGGCTGAGGGTGATGTAGTCTGGAACCTCAATATTCAGACTGAGGGTGATGCAGTCTAGAACCTCACATTCAGGCTGAGGGTGATGTAGTCTGGAACCTCACATTTAGGCCAAGGGTGATGCAGTCTGGAACCTCACATTCAGGCAGAGGGTGATGCAGTCTGGGACCTCACATTCAGGCTGAGGGTGATGCAGTCTGGAACCTCACATTCAGGCTGAGGGTGACACAGTCTGGAACCTCACATTCAGGCTGAGGGTGATGCAGTCTGGAACCTCACATTCAGGCTGAGGGTGATGTAGTCTAGAACCTCACATTCAGGCTGAGGGTGATGTAGTCTGGAAACTCACATTTAGGCCAAGGATGATGCAGTCTGGAACCTCACATTCAGGCTGAGGGTGATGTAGTCTGGAACCTCAATATTCAGACTGAGGGTGATGCAGTCTAAAACCTCACATTCAGGCTGAGGGTGATGTAGTCTGGAACCTCACATTTAGGCCAAGGGTGATGCAGTCTGGAACCTCACATTCAGGCCAAGAGTGATGCAGTCTGGAACCTCAAATTTAGGCCAAGGGTAATGTAGTCTGGAACCTCACATTTAGGCTGAGGGTGATGTAGTCTGGAACCTCACATTCAGGCTGAGGGTGATGCAGTCTGGAACCTCACATTCAGGACAAGGGTAATTTAGTCTGGAACCTCACATTCAGGCTGAGGGTGATGCAGTCTGGAACCTCACATTCAGGCTGAGGGTGATGCAGTCTGGAACCTCACATTCAGGCTGAGGGTGATGCAGTCTGGAACCTCACATTCAGGCTGAGGGTGATGTAGTCTGGAACCTCAATATTCAGACTGAGGGTGATGCAGTCTAGAACCTCACATTCAGGCTGAGGGTGATGTAGTCTGGAACCTCACATTTAGGCCAAGGGTGATGCAGTCTGGAACCTCACATTCAGGCCAAGAGTGATGCAGTCTGGAACCTCACATTCAGGCCAAGAGTGATGCAGTCTGGAACCTCAAATTTAGGCCAAGGGTAATGTAGTCTGGAACCTCACAATTAGGCTGAGGGTGATGTAGTCTGGAACCTCACATTCAGGCTGAGGGTGATGCAGTCTAGAACCTCACATTCAGGCTGAGGGTGATGTAGTCTGGAACCTCACATTTAGGCCAAGGGTGATGCAGTCTGGAACCTCACATTCAGGCTGAGGGTGATGCAGTCTGGGACCTCACATTCAGGCTGAGGGTGATGCAGTCTGGAACCTCACATTCAGGCTGAGGGTGACACAGTCTGGAACCTCACATTTAGGCTGAGGGTGATGCAGTCTGGAACCTCACATTCAGGCCAAGGGTGATGCAGTCTGGAATAGGGTGGCTCATTTTTTGAAAATTTTTGAAAATCATTGCTCCCAAACCTGATTTGAATGCATATGGGTATGAAAACCACTGTGATTTTTTTTCGGAATTTTTTGAAAATTTTTCAAAACTTTGTCGTAGAAGGTTGTATGATAGCTCAAATCGTAGGTATTGATGTGTAGAACAAACTTTGTAAAAGAACATATGCTCTAAAACTTTATCTTCATACCACAAAATGCAAATAACATTGCCATAATAATACAGTAGTGAATGATTTATTCTCTATTGAAAATGTATTGCTGCATCTATCATACCTGGTGGGATACTCTCAATGAATACATTCAACATAACAGTAATTAACACAATTCTCATAATTGTCACTACTTTGCCTTAATAGTCAACATCAACAGTAAGAGTGGTGTATACATATCAGCTGACTTTCAATGACGTCAGAATAGAGTCTCTAATATGAGTTCACTGTCTACACAAAGTTGAGATTTCTTTTGCGCAGATTGCCAATGCGGCCACGGTGGTCACATGCAACAAGAACAATATTGTCCCTGTCTCCAACTGCTCGGGTCATATGAGCATATTCAGCCACATCTTTGATAGCACGCTCAGCAGCATCATTGACCACCTCCATGTCTTGCAGGAATGCCCGCATGTGTGCGTATGCTGGGAAGCGATTCCATTCTGATGGTGGCAAGGTAAGCCAGTGTAAGCTAGGCATCTCTATATCAAGCAGATGGAACACCAACCAAGATCGCTCAGTGATGAATCTTGAAAGAGATGGTCGTTCAGCAGTGAGATGGGCAGCAACTGGGTCAAAGTTCGGCTGACCGGGCTTTCCTGTCTGGAATACAGCTGGGCGGGGTGTCTGAGTCAGCTGCACAGCCATCTTCTCCTTCTCATACTGAGAAAGCCCATCATCGAACAAGTCCAGTACTACCAGCTCAGGGCATAGATACCAAAGGTGTCTGCACATGCTGTTAGATGCCTGATCCACTATCTTCCGCTGGAGGGCAACAGGCAGTCCTCTGTAAGACTTCAGCTCATAGCAGAAGGACAGGTCAAGCCTAGGAGCAGCTGTGCTCAGCCGGGAGCTAAGGAAATACCTGACATAGATGAGGATAATATATTCAGCGATTCCATCCAGATTGTTGCTGTCGCGCCTGCTGAGCTGAAACACATGGCTAAGTAGGTATATCTTCAAGATATAGAGGGACTTGCCCATGAACCTGGCATGAACCTGGCATGGTGGTATGCTCCCGGCTTCCTGAGCTCAAACACCTGGAACACCTCACCAGCTCTGACGCGTATTGGCTCCCCTCCAAGAATGAGATTCAATAGCTCTGCCAGCTCCCTATAGTCCCCTCTTGTGAATGTTCCATGGAGAAGTTGCTCCTGTGCCCATGTCAATGACGCTCTAGGAAACCAGCTTTTTTCACTCTTGTAAGGCCCTGTTGGGGATGTCTCATCATATTCTGGCCAGTTCCATTTGCGGAAGAGGTTGGCATCAGGGAATGCAGGGTCTGCCTCCCTCTGCTCCACAAACCACTTCTGGAATCTCTTGAATAGTGGATCATCTGGACCTTTTGTTGGTCCCATGACAGCGTTGTATGGGTGTTTGATGTGGAGCTCATAGATGTGGCGCCGACACGCATTGTATAGGACTGGGCCTACAGCTTCTTCCAGCCATTTTGCCGCCCCTTCATGTAGTCCTGAATTGCTGCTTGTAGTGTCAAACACTAAAGCCATAACTTTCGCTTGATCTAGAATGCCCCACTCCACCAGTAGTCCAAGTGTCACATCTGCAACCTTAACTTCACCCCACGTTCTGGTATTCCAGACATTGTAAATTGAGGATGTTACCAACTTAGCATTAGAAAATTGTCCTTTTCAACTGCCAGAGCATGGTGGATGAAGACAATAGGGTACCAGGTGGCTGCTGCTGCTGCTGCTTAAGGGACACCTGGTGGCATCAAAAGTGTCACTAGGGGACACTGGCAATAATGAAAATTGACCCTAAAAACTGTTATATTCATTTTGTGGTATGAAGATGATGTTTTAGAGCATATGTTCTTTTACAAAGTTTGTTCTACTCATCAATACCTACGATTTGAGCTATTATACAACCTTCTACGACAAAGTTGACTTTTTTCATACAGTAAATTTGCCCTTTGACCCCCACGCCCCCCGTGCGCATATTAAAATTTTTCGAAATATTCCGAAAAAAAATCACAGTGGTTTTCATACCCATACGCATTCAAATCAGGTTTGGGAGCAATGATTTTCAAAAATTTTCAAAAAATGAGCCACCCTAGTCTGGAACCTCACATTCAGGCTGAGGGTGATGTAGTCTAGAACCTCACATTCAGGCTGAGGGTGATGTAGTCTGGAAACTCACATTCAGGCCAAGGATGATGCAGTCTGGAACCTCACATTCAGGCTGAGGGTGATGTAGTCTGGAACCTCAATATTCAGACTGAGGGTGATGCAGTCTAGAACCTCACATTCAGGCTGATGGTGATGTAGTCTGGAACCTCACATTTAGGCCAAGGGTGATGCAGTCTGGAACCTCACATTCAGGCCAAGAGTGATGCAGTCTGGAACCTCAAATTTAGGCCAAGGGTAATGTAGTCTGGAACCTCACATTCAGGCTGAGGGTGATTTAGTCTGGAACCTCACATTCAGGCTGAGGGTGATGCAGTCTGGAACCTCACATTCAGGCAGAGGGTGATGCAGTCTGGAACCTCACATTCAGGCTGAGGGTGATGCAGTCTGGAACCTCACATTCAGGCTGAGGGTGACACAGTCTGGAACCTCACATTCAGGCTGAGGGTGATGTAGTCTGGAACCTCAATATTCAGACTGAGGGTGATGCAGTCTAGAACCTCACATTCAGGCTGAGGGTGATGTAGTCTGGAACCTCACATTTAGGCCAAGGGTGATGCAGTCTGGAACCTCACATTCAGGCAGAGGGTGATGCAGTCTGGGACCTCACATTCAGGCTGAGGGTGATGCAGTCTGGAACCTCACATTCAGGCTGAGGGTGACACAGTCTGGAACCTCACATTCAGGCTGAGGGTGATGCAGTCTGGAACCTCACATTCAGGCTGAGGGTGATGTAGTCTAGAACCTCACATTCAGGCTGAGGGTGATGTAGTCTGGAAACTCACATTTAGGCCAAGGATGATGCAGTCTGGAACCTCACATTCAGGCTGAGGGTGATGTAGTCTGGAACCTCAATATTCAGACTGAGGGTGATGCAGTCTAAAACCTCACATTCAGGCTGAGGGTGATGTAGTCTGGAACCTCACATTTAGGCCAAGGGTGATGCAGTCTGGAACCTCACATTCAGGCCAAGAGTGATGCAGTCTGGAACCTCAAATTTAGGCCAAGGGTAATGTAGTCTGGAACCTCACATTTAGGCTGAGGGTGATGTAGTCTGGAACCTCACATTCAGGCTGAGGGTGATGCAGTCTGGAACCTCACATTCAGGACAAGGGTAATTTAGTCTGGAACCTCACATTCAGGCTGAGGGTGATGCAGTCTGGAACCTCACATTCAGGCTGAGGGTGATGCAGTCTGGAACCTCACATTCAGGCTGAGGGTGATGCAGTCTGGAACCTCACATTCAGGCTGAGGGTGATGTAGTCTGGAACCTCAATATTCAGACTGAGGGTGATGCAGTCTAGAACCTCACATTCAGGCTGAGGGTGATGTAGTCTGGAACCTCACATTTAGGCCAAGGGTGATGCAGTCTGGAACCTCACATTCAGGCCAAGAGTGATGCAGTCTGGAACCTCACATTCAGGCCAAGAGTGATGCAGTCTGGAACCTCAAATTTAGGCCAAGGGTAATGTAGTCTGGAACCTCACAATTAGGCTGAGGGTGATGTAGTCTGGAACCTCACATTCAGGCTGAGGGTGATGCAGTCTAGAACCTCACATTCAGGCTGAGGGTGATGTAGTCTGGAACCTCACATTTAGGCCAAGGGTGATGCAGTCTGGAACCTCACATTCAGACTGAGGGTGATGCAGTCTAGAACCTCACATTCAGGCTGAGGGTGATGTAGTCTGGAACCTCACATTCAGGCTGAGGGTGATGCAGTCTGGAACCTCACATTCAGGCCAAGGGTGATTTAGTCTGGAACCTCACATTCAGGCTGAGGGTGATGCAGTCTGGAACCTCACATTCAGGCTGAGGGTGACACAGTCTGGAACCTCACATTCAGGCTGAGGGTGATGCAGTCTGGAACCTCACATTCAGGCTGAGGGTGATGTAGTCTAGAACCTCACATTCAGGCTGAGGGTGATGTAGTCTGGAAACTCACATTTAGGCAAAGGATGATGCAGTCTGGAACCTCACATTCAGGCCAAGAGTGATGCAGTCTGGAACCTCAAATTTAGGCCAAGGGTGATGCAGTCTGGGACCTCACATTCAGGCTGAGGGTGATGCAGTCTGGAACCTCACATTCAGGCAGAGGGTGATGCAGTCTGGAACCTCACATTCAGGCTGAGGATGGTGCATTCTGGAACCTCACATTCAGGCCGAGGGTGATGCAGTCTGGAACCTCACATTCAGGCTGAGGGTGATGTAGTCTGGAACCTCACATTCAGGCCGAGGGTGATGCAGTCTGAAACCTCACATTCAGGCTGAGGGTGATGCAGTCTGGAACCTCACTTTCAGGCAGAGGGTGATGCAGTCTGGAACCTCACATTCAGGCTGAGGGTGATGCAGTCTGGAACCTCACATTCAGGCTGAGGGTGACACAGTCTGGAACCTCACATTCAGGCTGAGGGTGATGCAGTCTGGAACCTCACATTCAGGCTGAGGGTGATGCAGTCTGGAACCTCACATTCAGGCAGAGGGTGATGCAGTCTGGAACCTCACATTCAGGCTGAGGGTAATGCAGTCTGGAACCTCACTTTCAGGCAGAGGGTGATGCAGTCTGGAACCTCACATTCAGGCTGAGGGTGATGCAGTCTGGAACCTCACATTCAGGCCGAGGGTGATGCAGTCTGGAACCTCACATTCAGGCAGAGGGTGATGCAGTCTGGAACCTCACATTCAGGCTGAGGGTGATGCAGTCTGGAACCTCACATTCAGGCTGAGGGTGATGCAGTCTGGAACCTCACATTCAGGCTGAGGATGATGCAGTCTGGAACCTCACATTCAGGCTGAGGGTGATGCAGTCTGGAACCTCACATTCAGGCAGAGGGTGATGCAGTCTGGAACCTCACATTCAGGCTGAGGGTGATGTAGTCTGGAACCTCACATTCAGGTCTCAGGTGATGCAGTCTGGAACTACACATTCAGGTGGAGATTAAAAAAGTGAGCCTGCATCATGCTGAGAGCACTGACTTGCTGAGATTAGTGGGTGTGTGGTCACTGAACTATGTCTTAAAATAATGGGCAAATCCCCATGCATACATCTGGCATTATTACTGCAGATATTTCTTCATTCAAATTTGACAATTAAAAAAATGATTGCAATAATTGAAATATAGAAAAAGTTTTTGAAACATGAAAATTTCAATTCTATAGTGCCCTTGCACTTAACTCAGTGATTATATAGGCAGTGTCTCCTGTGCATGTCTTCACATTTTTTCTAGTTACCAAATAGCTATTTGATGTAATATTATTACCTCCATATCTATTTACAAATTAACTAGGTTTTCAAAGGAACATGAGAATAGAATTTAAAGCATTAATGACATTACAGACGTCACAAACAATTTTACAGGTTTGTGGTATGCTTGAATGATACGCGGCCACCAAACTGTGATACAAGCAAACTAGCTCATCAATATCAACCAAAATACACCGACCATGGTTATTGTGTTTCGCCAGGTACTGTTTGCCAGGTACTGGCTGTACTCTTGTGACCACCAGGTGGCCACATGTATACAATCATGTGACCTCTATTGTTGACTGTAAGGGTGTTAGGCCTGTACCAATGGACATACATTAATGGACAAACAGGGCTCTGTTAAGCCAAATCGCTCCATTGTTCCATTCTGAAGGTGCCCCATACTTAGCATACTTACTAAGCAGGTGTTTGCACTGGAACACTGGCCAGCTAAACAAAGTTTGTTGACAAAGTATCCAATGGATGATTTAAATGGGCAATGGACAGTTGGTTAGAGCGCCAGAGTTCAATATCGAGATTGAACTCATGATACTATTTCCCAAATGAGCTGAGGCCCGTGCCTAAAGGGTTAACCCATTGTCTTTGTAAATCTGTGACCGGGTGGGTTGTCATGTCAAGAACCTACGACATGACAATTCACTGAGGCAGCACTATATCTGCTACAAGTAGGTCTCATCACGAAATAACTGAAATAATGTTCAGATTGATGTAAAACCCCAATCAAACAAACAAACAAATTATTTGGATTTAACAGAAGACTCAAAGGGCACAGAAATAGGGGAATGGATAATATCATTGATCGCCTGTTTAAAGTATGAAATTATTGGGGTATAAACATCTGCACAAGGAAAAAGTTCTTGAAAACCTCATTTCACGAATGCTTTAAAGCAATTGAAAAGAAGGATTTAGTCTTTTCATTGTTAAATCATAGAAATAGTCAAGATCTTTTATCAAGTTATTCTATCGGAAGGATACTTTTCAGTAACTTCACAGACGAGATTTTTAATAACCGAAACTTTCTAAACTTATTCTGAATATATTTATATCTGAGATGGTATCACAAAGAAGAAACAGATATCTACAATTCATGTTTTACATTTAAATCTAAGACACCATTGATTCCTAGTTGATTCTTTGTCGGTAGGTATATAAGCTGAGCATGGAGCTACTCATAGTTTGAATATTGAATATGAAGTGTAATAATGACACATATATTTCCCTTGAAATTGGCTCAGTCAGGAAAAAAAATGGAAATTATACCAAAACAATGAAAGTCAATGGCTGGAGTACCATCACCACATTATTGTATATTTTTCTGTAGAAGTCAAATGTAAATTAGTCAAATGTAAATTAGTCAAATGTGATGTAGTCAAATGTGAAGTAGTCAACTGTAAAGTAGCCAAATTTAAAGTAGTCAAATGTAAAGTAGTCAAAAGCAAAGTAGTCAATTGTAAAGTAGTCAAATGTTAAGTAGTCAAATGTAAAGTAGTCAGATGTAAAGTAGTCAAATGTAAATAAGGATGTTGGTTTCAAAAGGAGCTAATATGTTGATATATACTCAACTTATAGTAATGCAAACCAAAAGGGTCTGATATAAGTTGAAAATATGCTTGATTTCTTCTGAGGGAACCCACTCCTGACATGTACCCATTTTGATGTTCAACATGTCCATTTCTGGTGATGAACGGCCCAATATCTGCCACAAATATGTCTTATGATATGACTGAAATAATATTGGGATGTGATATATAAAAAAATAAAAACCCAAACGCAGATGTCACCTGCATGTGAACGGATATTGCACTAATTTATGTTTTGTTTTATAGAAAAGTTTAACTGTTATTTTTTTATCACTGTTTATGTCCTGGAATTGCAAAGCTCATCATTATGTTTTAGTATATCTGATAGAAATTATTTTGAAGGATATATATCCTTTATAAAGGAATCTATCCCTTTTAAATTCTTCAATATGCATCTGGAAAAGTAATGTAATAAACAACCGTCAAAAGGCATATTGTGGAATAGTATCACAGCAAAACTTATCAATCCCATTCTTATTCTGTGCAGTGTAGCTTGTGAAGTGTAGCTTAAGTGTGGTTTTCCAAGGAAGCACAACACTTGTCACTTTGAAATATGTCATCTAGTATATATTAACATCTGATATCACAATTCCCCCATATCTCCATGACTCAAGATTTTGATCTCATCCTGATCAAATTTGTATTCCATGCGAAGAGTTTCAGGACTTGGATGTTTTGAATTTGAATGTTTGTTATTCCAGTCAGAATGGGCCATATTCGCGACCCTATCACAGGTAAATGCATAATTTGTCATCAAGGCAAAGCTCCTTATAAAGGTCCTTATAAAGGTCCTTATAAAGGTCCTTATAAAGGTCCTAATAAAGGTCCTTATAAAGGTTCAAAGGGATCAGCTCAGAACTACAAATGGGGGCTTGTCACCAAAGGACTGGTGGTATCAAAGGTTTTGAAATCCCCCAAGCCTGGAAGGAATGATTCATTTGGAAAAGTAAAGAGTTCAGAGATGAAGGTCAATACCTGTGCTGAATCAATTTCTCCAAGACAGGTCTCAGTTGGCATTTATGAATCTGCATTAAATGGTGAACTTCAAGGAAAGAGAAAAAAAAGCAATGAAGGATCCCTTCAGGGTATCCTAGGGAGCCAAGACAATCCAAAGGAAAACAATGATGGATCCCTTCGGGGTATCCTAGGGAGCCAAGACAATCCAAAGGAAAGCAATGATGGATCCCTTCAGGGTATCCTAGGGAGTCAAGACAATCCAAAGGAAAGCAGTGATGGATCTTTTCGGGGTATCCTAGGGAGCCAAGATATTTCAAAGTACAGTGAAGACAGAATTCCTGGGAATATCCAAGGAAGCAAACACTACCAACAAGAGGACAATAGAGATATCCAAGAGGACCCAGATATCCCAAGAGAAGGTAGTAGTGAATTTCCTGGGAGCATCCGAGAGGATCCAAATGTCCTAAGAGAAGGTCATGGTAGACAAAATGAATATGAAAACCCTAAAATAAAGATAGACTTGAGGCAAATGGCAATGGATTCCACATCAGTTACTCCCGATGGAGGGTATAATCCTCAAACAAGATCCCTCTGGTCTGGTAGTGCAGTGGGCAATTGCAACAGGAAACATGTGGTAAGATAACCAGAGATGTTCATTTTTTGTCATATCTACTTTATATTCACATAGACATTCATTATTGCATTGTGTATGCATACTTCATAATTAATTAATCTATTTATATAAGTCCCACCCAATTACTATATCCATTGCACTATTGCAAATATTAAATAAAAGTTTTTTTTGTATTATTCCACCTTCCTGAAATTCAGGGTATTTATGGGTCTTTTCAGTGAGTGCCCCCTAGTGGCAAAGGAGTAAATTACCAAAATACTGTACTTGATAGGTATTGGTACATTTACTTTGTAAAAATGCATTCAAATGATATGATAAAATGTTTGTAGTAATCATTTATTATATATATCACTGAATAATTCCTGAATATGTTTATAAAGATTTTATATTCACATAATAAAGATACTTTGGGTATTTTAGCCTGATATTATCATAGAAGATATGGACATGGTTAATGGAAGTACAGTTTATTATTCCAAAACGAATGCTACACCATGGAAAGATGCCCTCCCATCCATGACACCACAGGCCAAATCTTCACCTGGTGCCCATTCGTATATGACATCACCGACCACAACTTCATCTGGTGCCCATTCGTATATGACATCACCGACCACAACTTCATCTGGTGCCCATTCGTATATGACATCACCGACCACAACTTCATCTGGTGCCCATTCGTATATGACATCACCGACCACAACTTCATCTGGTGCCCATTCGTATATGACATCACAGACCACAACTTCATCTGGTGCCCATTCGTATATGACATCACCGACCACAACTTCATCTGGTGCCCATTCGTATATGACATCACAGGCCACAACTTCATCTGGTGCCCATTCATCTACTAGTATTACACCTCACTCTACTCCAGTCTATCAGGTACTGACACCAGTCTACCAGGCAATGGCAATGAATGACTCACCTACAAACCAGACTGTGATATCCCAAAGCCCTAGCTACCAGACATCAAAGGTCATCATGACCTCCTCACCTGAGGTACATGCAATTATTTCTATAGAAGATGTAAAGCAGATTTTGTTATATGCATATCATAAATAAATTACCAAAAATAGACCCTAGTGTGACTCCTGTTGTAACAGAGTTTAAATTAAAGTCTGAAAATATGTCATCTAATTAAACAAATTATTTCTCTAAATATTTATGACAGTAATGGAGCATATTTAGCAAACTGTTGTGCTTTTGAGTATCAGATAGCTCATTCAGTTTATCATAAAAATGGATTTGAACTGCCTCCTCAGGTTTGGTAGAATTATAGTTATTTTTAATTGTACCAATATTAGCTAATTTTGATGGCAATAATTGATTGCTCATTGTTACATGCCGTTGGTGAGCAGGATAAGTCCTCATCCAGAGCTCGAGCACTGACTTGCTGCTGTTTCTGGTTCATATTGGCCACTTTGGCTGCATTCGCTATTGGGATCTTTTTCGTGGTTGAAGGTAGGTACATATTGTATAAATTAGTATAATATTTGCTCAATCATGCCATCTAAGGGGCGATCCATTTGATTTTTGTGGGGTGGGGTCGGACAGCAGTACTGGATGAATAATTTTTTTTTCTTTGGTAGGGTGGATGAATAATTTTTTTTTCTGGTGTGGGGTGGGTGAATAATTTTTTTTTCTGGTGTGGGGTGGGTGAATAAATTTTTTTTCTTATTGCTTCCCCAGACTCTGATCCTTCATTTCAAGCAATCCATATAGAAGATAGAAAAACTGGAAGGAGGTGGATGAATAAAAAATTTTTCTTTGGTAGGGTGGATGAATAATTTTTTTTTCTTTGGTAGGGTGAATGAATAATTTTTTTTTCTGGGATGGGGTGGGTGAATAATTTTTTTTCTCCAAAATCTCCCACCCCACCCCACAAAAATCAAATGGATCGCCCCTAACCCCCTGCTACTTGCGATGTTCCAATTCAAAATGACCTTTTTAACTATTATTCCTGGGTCAGAACCTGCTTTCAGTTTATAACCTGGTGTTAGTCAATCCACATTGGGTGATATTTTGGTGAGCAAAGAATACTACCAATGTAATGCAGAGTATGAAGAAAAATGTGTAGTGATAATGCTGAGGTAGTGTTCTCCAATCACCCATCGGCAAAGCCCAGATAGGTGATCTGGAGGGGTCTGAGATTTTTGCTGTTTTGGTTATAATCTCGTTCAGATGTGATTTTTTAAATAACCAACTGTTTAAGTGATAATTCATATTTTATGTATGATTATGTCTAAAATCTCACAAAAAGCTTGATTATTTTTTGGATAACTTTAAATAAAGAAAATATAAATACTTGATAATAATCGCCAGCTGCAAAAATTGAATCAAACCCGTTTTAACGGCAGTTGAAACGGGTTCAATTTTGACGTTTAAACGGGTTTACCAAAGTTTTTGCAGCTGGCGAGTTTTTACTTCACTAGAGCTCAATCAACTCCACCAAACTTTTCTTTGGTTGGAGTTGGTAGAGACCATGGACGTTCGACAAACCCCTCCAGATCACCTATCTGGGCTTTGCCGATGGGTGATTGGAGAACACTAATGCTGAGGTGTATGCCTATTTATGCAAGTGACTTTTTAAGTATTATTATTTATTGCTATATTAATAAAGGGAAACCTACTTGTATTGTAAAACAAATGTTCATTGGCAAATATTATATTGGGAAAATTAAACATAATCATAAAAAAACATGCAATTTACCCTAATTTTATTCTGATTTTCAGAACTCAGAGGTGACTCTGTGGAATTGATATTTCCAGGAGGATATCACGTGACTGATGGAGTCTATGTGTATATATACAGAGAGCGTGACCCAGTTACATATCTAATATCTGGGTCAGATACCCCTTGTAATCCATTCAACAATGGGACATCGGATTATATGGCATTGTCAGACAAAGCCAACAAGAGCATTCTGATCTACTACCCCAACTGCTGTGATGTTACAACAAGAATAGATTTGGCACCAAGGAATTTCACTCCAACGCCAGTTCCTGTGTTTTATCCCATAACACTTGCATCTGCTTCGAGTAGTCTTGAGTTTTATTTCTGCCTTTATCAGATACTATTCATTGTAATATCAGCAGTGAGATAGTAACTTATATAATGAAATTATAGCAATGGATGCTAATAATGATTCCCATAAAGGTGCCATTATTACTGAATGGAGAGATGGTTTGAATCTAGAGTTAAGTAGTAATGTTGCTGTTTTGTATGATATGAGGGACGAAAAAAAGAATGTGGTATATTAACAAGATAAGATAACAACATATTGCATACAGCTGTGATCCTCTGTATGAAGAGTCCCTGTTCCCCCTTTCGTTAAGGACATCATCACGATAGTGTAAAATTTGCCTGGGATGAAGAATCCTCATTCGTAGAGATCTGAGAATTGTTCGTCATGCCATCTGGTGGTGGACTGTGATATGAGGAGCATTATCCATTTCACTGCAGATTTTCTCAATCTTTCAAAGAAATAAAACTTGTTTGCCTGGGATGAAGGGTCATCATTGACCCAGCCCCACACCCATGTCTAAATATTTTTAGGGCTGAGTGTGGTATAGTTTGCTTGTTTTCCTTGACCATCTTGGAAAAATATTCTGAGAGGTTTTATGTAAACTTATATAACTTAGACAATAATTCAAAGGCTGCATAAGGTCAGAAACATTATTTTCTGAAACTTCCAAGAAACGTAAATGTAAAAACATATAATATTCCAAAAATATTGACTTGATGGCTACATTATATGAATTTACCCCTGGTGGGAATCTTTTGCATGATGTTGCTCCAATCTGATATTGCCAATTGAGGGTCGATCTGCATCATGGACAAAGGTTCATGATTGAATGACCCGCTTCATTAAAAGACTCAAAACCTGCTATTGTTCCAATACATATGGTCTGAAATAAATGTGTTATAAACTATCACCTATAAACTCGTAGATGTTCAGATGCCTCATATATAAATAAACACTGAAAAATAGTTGTTTTGGAGCAGATAAATGGAAAAAGGAAAGAGAAAGGTGGGGACGAATAGATGAACACATAAATGGACACAGGACAGACAGAGGGATATGAATAAAATGAATAAAAATCTGACATTCAAATTTAACCTTTATTACATTTCAGTTAATGTATTATACAGCAGTGAGAAATACAACAAAACAGAAGTTATCTCAAGGATATATATACCAGCATAAATACCCACTATACACCACACACAAATAGTATGGTCAGACATGATTATTATCTTTTCCTCTGTCTGACTTTCGTCTGTCTAACTTCCCCTGTCTGACTTTCCCGTCTGACTTTCCTCTGTCTGACATTCCCCTGTCTAACTTTCCTCTGTCTGACCTTCCCCTGTCTGACTTTCCTCTGTCTGACCTTCCCCTATCTGACCTTCCCCTGTCTGACTTTCCCTGCCTGACTTTCCTCTGTCTAACTTTCCCCTGTCTGACTTTCCTCTGTCTGACTTTCCCCTGTCTGACTTTCCTCTGTGTGACTTTCCCCTGTCTGACTTTCCTCTGTCTTTGTCTACAAAATATCTGAAGAACAAAACATGAATATCATTTTCAGGAACAAACACAATCCTATCTGTTTTCCATAGTTAATATTCTGCGATGAACTTAAAATAGAATAAAAATACACAACATTCTGTAGCACAAAGAACAAGCTATACACTATTAATATTTTGATTTTAAAGTTTTGCGGTGACATCCATCATCTTATCTTTTTATATTCAGTAAGAAAAAAACAATCTATCCAACACGGGGATACTTTTGACAGAATCTCATTCTTTTCTCCTGTGATTTTTTAATGGCACATGTTAATTTAAAATGCACAATTTTAATTGCAGAATAAAGATATTCAAGAAAGTGTCAAAGACATTTTGCAGCCAGCTGCTATTTACAATTAGGCTAATAAACATAAATATTTAATTTCTGGTTGGCCGGCAGATATTAAAAAAAACCATAACAAACACAATCTATAAAAAATACCCTACAAATCAACAAGTTGAACACTTAAAACTGATTTCCAAAAAGATACAATTTTGCCTTAATTTTCGCTCTTCCCTGCCTGCCTTGACCACTGGTCATTCTCCTATTCCCTGGAACAATACATATATTTACACAGGCCTATATTAGCATTCATGTACATGTACAATTCTCCAACATTCACATCTTGGAGAGCTAGCCTCATTCAACAGGTAAACAATCTGGATGATTTAAATCTACAAACAAACTCACAATGAACTTGCAGTGACCTCACAGTGACCTTGAATTGACCTTGCACTGACCTTACACATTTGTGTTTTAGTCATGTCGATCCACTATGACATAAACATACTCAAGGCCCTACCGGTATATGTTTCCATTAATCTTAACCAAGATGTTTTGCAACCAATAATTAAATCATGATTCAAATATATCATAACTGTTTCTGGAGTTTTGCAAGGACAAAATGCAGAGAGATCTTGTTTACCTTCTTTCATATGGCCATTTCTTATCTGGTCCCTGATTAGTCAAAATAATTGCCCTTCAACCCTTCCACTGTTTCGGCTGCCATGATTGGTCATAGTGTTATAATAAGGAAACACACTCCAAACATACTCCAATATATCTTAGCTACATTGTCTCGAGTAAATTATGGCTTTCATCCTCCACTTATTGGGTCACATGATATTTTCTGATGTGTGGCATAAATCAGTCTTAAATACTGAATACTGTTGAGCTCCGCAAACATCAAAAGCCAGATCAACAGTGGCCTGGCACTTCTAAATAATTAATGCTCACAGAATCCCAAATGGAACAGCCCAATGCTCACAGAATCCATAATGGAACAGCCCAATGCTCACTGAATCCATAATGGAACAGCCCAATGCTCACAGAATCCATAATGGAACAGCCCAATGCTCACTGAATCCATAATGGAACAGCCCGATGCTCACTGAATCCATAATGGAACAGCCCGATGCTCACTGAATCCATAATGGAACAGCCCGATGCTCACGGAATCCATAATGGAACAGCCTGATGCTCACTGAATCCATAATGGAACAGCCCGATGCTCACTGAATCCATAATGGAACATCCCGATGCTCACTGAATCCATAATGGAACAGCCCGATGCTCACTGAATCCATAATGGAACAGCCTGATGATCTCAGATTCCATAATGGAAGAGCCCAATGCTCACGGAATTCCAAATGGAACAGCCCAACCTGGACACCTGGTCAACAAACCATTACTTTCTCAACAATAGGTT
This sequence comes from Amphiduros pacificus, assembly GCA_949316495.1. Classification (NCBI taxonomy): domain Eukaryota; kingdom Metazoa; phylum Annelida; class Polychaeta; order Phyllodocida; family Hesionidae; genus Amphiduros; species Amphiduros pacificus. Next base: position 20,641,126 of record OX439011.1, read on the forward strand.
CAACATCGTTTAGAATGTATCAAAGCATTAAATATCCGATAAACTGTGAATCAATCTCCTTTTACCTCTAACTACATGAACATTGGCTTTTATATCAAATCATTTTATAATATCAACCTCTTGTATATCTATAAGCTGAGTATGAAGTATTATTGGGGATTAAATCACATTAAGTAACATACAATTTTTTTTCAAATTTATCTAAAAGCTTGTGTTGCATTATAATGTGCTCTTTTACATACACTCATAAATGTTGCAAGAAATTTGCAAGATATCCAAAGTTTATACTGCACATTAAACCAGTACATAACCATTAAATACAAGTTAACATCCTTCAGTACATGGGATTGAATATCAGTGGCTAATTTAACTTTATTATTTACAAGAAGTATGGAAAATGCTTCACAGCTGAGAGCTAACAATTTTGGTCATGTTTAGCCTCCATATTTTCAGATGTGACCATATTTGGTCATGATTAGCCTCCAAATTTTCAGATGTGACCATATTTGGTCATGTTTAGACTCCATATTTTCAGATGTGACCATATTTGGTCATGTTTATGCATGACTAACATGAATAAAGCCAAACCTGCCAAAACATGTTTGGTTATATTCACTTTTTCCATGTTCATCAATCTTTCCTTTTGTCTCACCAGATGGAGCCAAATAATGCTCATTATAAGACCATATCATGGCATGCATGAGGCTTGCGGGGTTAAATAATGTCATTTAACAGCTGGGCATAACAAGATAAGGTCACACTATGTCCCTGTTTGACCTTTTGAGGTCATATTTATGTGTGACCAATAGATGTTTGGCCAATAGATGTCGCCACTTAAGGATCAGGGACTAGCAATTTTGGATAAAAGCTAGCCTCAGGTTCACAGCTCATAAATCTAACAGGTGTATTATTAGTATCTACAAGATTTAGGATCTCAAGGGTTAACAGATAATAAGTGGTACACACTCAGAAAAATTAAACCATATGGTATCTTTTGAAGTAACAAATGCGATATGATCCTATATCATGGAGTAGGGGATAGTGTTACACAAGCGTTATTCACACCTGGAATTATCAACTATTAGATACAGCTTTGGTTATAATGGAAAACTTATCACAATGCAAATGACCTGGAAAAAAAATATTAAAAAAAAAATAACAATAAATAATTGAATACATGAATATGACTTGTTATTCCCTTAAGAGAAAGCACTAAATTTTGAAAGAAAAGTCTTTGGTATGGATCCAGCGTAGGTGAGAAAATAGTTGAATGGGGCATACCAGCTAATGCATTCACACCTATTTTATTCATCTGCGATAGTGGTAGCCAAGCTGTGAAAGCACTTGAGACATAGCAGCCTCAAGTTGGCCGAGATATGCTTCAAATTCTCTCAAGGGCATAACACGTCATGATACAACTCATCCCTACACCAACAAAATTTATACCAGTTGAAATGTTAGCACAGTAAGGCGAATGACCCATTTCCACACAACTTTGTATAAATGTGAGAATTGCACACCTATTCCATGATTCTATAGTTATTCTTGGCTGAATCGTATCAATAATAGTGCTAGATACAATAGTTTCAAATGTAAATGCTAAAATATGTGTATAGTTATAGCCATACAGTGTCATATTGGACGCTGGGAAGTCCAAGTCTAACAATTCATCAAATATAAACACAAACATTTTATTTGTGCAGAAAATCTTATTTGATATTTCTTGGATATAAAGTAATGTCAAACCTTAGTGTAGTGAAATAGTGTTAATTCATTTATTATCTTTATAATGTTCTTTGGTGCACATTTCTTCTTATTTATTGCACTTTTATATCTTTTCACAGCAAATTCCAAACAACTGTCTGGATCACACTTGCACCTAATGTGCAGTGAAGTTGGTGAACACTTTTTCCTTAGTGTTATATGGTATGCACACCAGCAGAGTTGCTAAGCCTCCTGTGATGTGTTTAATGTCGGGAGGCATGCCAGTCATTGTCCTGAAGGGAAACCAACTCCTGTACCACTTTCTGTACATCCTGCTGATGCTTGTCAAGAAGTTCTTGGTTCAGTTCACGATTTGCAAAGCCCATATCTAGCAGCTGGTCCATGGGCTTACCAAAGCGGACCAAAGTGGACTCTTCTGGGCTCCATTCTTGATCTGGGGGAGTCCACTCTTCGTTTGGGGGTGACCAGCTTGGTTGAGGTGGCACAAACTGATAAATAAAAGAACACAAAATAAATTATGATGTGAAATATCCACAAACACGATTGAGAGATAATCCGATACATTATCATAAAAGTATTAAAGTTTGATCTTGTGTTTTACAAAGAAACGAAAAACAGTCAAAATATAAACATCTATTTTGTCATGCACAAACATGAGCAAATAAGGTCACGCAAGGTATTAAAAACTTTCATAATCTTATGCAATCTCAAAGTAATCTCTCAAACGGTTCTCCTTTTATTTACCGAAAAACCTAAATAATACAAAATATTTCTTGTGACCTTGAGAAATAAGTCAAGGTCATTCATCAGTAATACCATAGAAGGGAGTTGAGAGACAAATACTCATGTCCAATGTCAAAGCCAACTACCAAATAGTTCTCATATGAGACCATGAGAAAACAGAATCAAAACAAGAACTCATCTCTAAACCAAGGTGAGGTTTGATTTTTTCAAAATAAATTTGAAATAGGAGCGTCTCATCCAGAACCAGCAAGTATTGGAGACGCAAATTTGCTCCAGTGACCTTGAGAACTGGGTCAAGGTCATCCATAAGCAGTCCCATGCAAGGTACTGAGGACTTGCATAATCTGGTGCAATATCATCCAAAGATGTTGCAAACGTGGACACACAGAAACACAGACCTGCGGACGCTGGTTAATGTTTGGGGGGTCGTCTTATACACGAGAGCAGTCTTATACTCGAGTATTTACGGTAAAACGTAAATACGGTAAAACGTAAATACGATGTTCATATTTTCGAAATAACGAATATCAGACGTAGCAGATTGATTTAATTGCGTTTTAAATGATAAATAAAGGTATTTACCCAATATTATTGGTCTATTATTTCAAAACGCTTTGTTTTGACTTTGTTCTCACTGATTCCAATTATCAGCGTTCAGTTTTGCGTTTCGTCATTGTCTCCACTGCTTTGAGTCGTGTCTTCCCTTTTTGATTGCGTTTTAAATGATAAATAGTGGTATTTACCCAATATTATCACAAATTGTTCGAGAACAGAACAAAACCATCAATCCATTTAAAACGCAATTAAAATCGATCCACGTGTGAAAGCATTTCTGTTAACAAGGGAAGACGACTCAAAGCAGTGGAAACAATGACGAGATGCAAAACTGTGAACGCTGATAATTGAAGTCAGTGAAAACAAAGTCAAAACAAAGCATTTCGAAATAATATGTTTTAAATGATATATAAAGGTATTTACCCAATATTATCACAAATTATTTTTCGCAAGAATTTCTCCACGATGTAGAACGTAATACAATGTACGTGACGTCCTTGATCTTAGCGTCAAAACTAACACGTGGTAGAATATTTCTTTGTGTATTATAAAGCCAAAGATATTCATTATATCGCTTTTAATTATTATCATTTATAGCACTCGATCGGCTGTAAATCATTGTGATAATATTGGGTAAATACCATTATATATCATTTAAGACGCAATTAAAATCGATCCACGTGTGAAGGCATTTCTGTCAAAAAGGGAAGACACGACTCAACGCAACACGTGGTCGCAATTTTGAAAGGCGGAAGTGACGGGAAGAGGCTCTTGTTTTTAGCACGAAAACGAAATTGTATTGTAAGCAAAATAATTATTATTTAAATATATCGCACAATTCAATTCTGTCTTTGATGTGGTGTGAAAATTAGTCAATTTTCACTGATACCAATTATCAGCGTTCACAGTTTGTTTCCACTGCTTTGAGTCGTGTCTTCCCTTTCACACGTGGATCGATTTTAATTGCGTTTCAAATGATAAATAATGAAAACACTTTGTTCTGAGGCTAAGATCAATGATGGTGAGAAATTCCCGACGTAATTGTGATAATATTAAGTACATACCTTTATTTATCATTTTAAACGCAATTAAAATCGATCAGCTACGGATATGAAAGTTCAATTTGACATGTTGGCCGCTCCACTTTTGTCTCATGGGCACCCAGACGCTAAGATAAAGGACGTCATGTACCTCGTATTACGTTTTGTGATAATATTGGGTAAATACCTTTATTTATCATTTAAAACGCAATCAAAATCGATCCGCTATATCTGATATCTGTTATTTCGAAAATACGAACATCGTATTTACGTTTTACCGTATATACTCGTGTATAAGACGGCTAATATCTTAAGCATATTTACGTTTCACTTTTAAAATGACCGCCAAGCTTCAGCTGAAGCTTGAATGGTAGCAGAGCCGATATCTCAAGAAAAACCAACTCGTCTTATATTTGGAAATTGTTTTTTTTCAAGTAAAATAACCTCAATTTTGGGGGGTCGTCTTATACACGAGTCGACTTATACACGAGTAAATATGGTACAAAGTCTCTGTTCCTCCTTGAGGACGGTCCCCAAGAAATGAGGTCACACACAATTGTTGCTTGAACATATTAGGCCACGCATGAGGTATGCCTGATTATTTGTGACCAAATGTTTGGCCCCAACAATTGATACATCATAGAACACAAGGTATAAGGCTGTGGCTATGTAATATATATATCCTACCTGATCCTGCTGCGGGGCCCACTCCTGAGTCTCTGGGCTCCACTCACTCCTTGGTGGAACATACTGAAAGAATATAATGGAAAAGCTAGAGCAAAGTTTTTTTAAATAATATTTTTACTCTTTAAGATGTTTGGTGTGGTGTGTGTTTGTGTGGAGTGTGTGGGTTGTGTATGTCTGTGTGTGGAGTGTGTATGTCTGTAAGTATGTGTTGTATGAGAGTGTGTATTTTGTCTGTGTGTGAGTGTGTATATGGTGTATGTCTGTACATGTGTGTGGAGTGTGCATGTGTGTGGGTGTAAGTATGTGTTGTATGAGAATGTGTATTTTGTCTGTGAGTGAATTTTTGTGTGAGTGTGTGTGGTGTATGTCTGTGTGTGGAGTGTGCATGTGTGTGGGTGTAACTAAGTGTTGTATGTGTCTGTGTGAGTGGATCTGTGCATGAATGTGTGTTTGTGTGCATGAGTGTGTGTTGTATGTGGAGTTTGCATGTGTGTGTGAGTGTGTGTTTGTATCTGGAGTCTGTGTGTTTGTGTGCCTGTGTATCTGTGTGTGTGTGTGTTTGTGTGCCTGTGTATCTGTGTGTGGAGTGTTTGTGTGTGTGTGAGTGGAAGTATGTGTTGTATGAGAATGGGTATGTGTCTGTGTGAGTGGATCTGTGCGTGAGTGTGTGTTTGTGTGCATGAGTGTGTGTCTGTATGTGGAGTGTGAGTGTGTCTGTGTGTGGAGTGTCTGTGTGTGGAGTGTGAGTGTGTTTTTGTTGTCCGGAAGTGTATATGTGTGCGTATGCAGTCTATAAGCGGTTTCTCACCTGGTTTTTGGCCTGCAGCGTGTGGAACACGTCCTTGGCAGTGGAGTACGCTGTAGCTGCTGCCTGACTGGCCACTCCGAGTGCCACTGTCAGAACACTGCTGGCTATCTCACCAGGGCTGCAACCATATCAACATATATTCTCATATTTGAAGATATTCCAAATCACAATTAATTTTCTGATATGTCTCTGGCCAATATTTCAAGAGTTGAAATAGAAACAATATGGCTGGATAAATGCTTTTTGATGTGGAACTTAGTTGATATGTATTGCCATTGCCTCAGTGTTTTGTCCATCAGGCTGTGTTTCTATTTCAACTCTTGACAAGAGAGTTGACAAAAATTAAGATCCAGATGTACTTTGTAAAAATACCAGTACAAAGCTGGCGTTAGATCACATTGTCCGGCGATAATGACTGGAAATGACTCCTTTACCTGCACAATATCTCACTGTAATCATCACAAATACAAATGTTTTGATTCATTTTAGAGATTTTTGATGGCCGCCATTTTGTCCTCACTTGATTGTTTTGGCCGTATGCACTCCCATTTGAGCATGTTTTCGGGAATTGATGTCTTTTAAACAATATAAAACAGTTGCAACCATGCACAACTTAATCTGGTCCCCTATCACAATTTCTTATTAAAATTCATGTTAAAATATTACCCCCCCTGAATGAATAATGGTCTGTCCCAATTTTGTCTCCACCCAGGGGATATGCTACCAGATTCATTCTTGTTGTAATTGGTCCTCTTGCATAAGCGTGCATATGCACCTAACGCAAAGCTTATATCACATGATACAGACATTGAGATTTTACCTAATTTTAACATCAGACAAGATGGGAATCAACGCAGGACATTTTTATCTGACATTGGCCCAAAACTTTTCATGTACACTGAATATGCTCTCACAATCAAATGATTGATCAAAATGGAACTGGTTTTTATTTACCTCTGAGGTGTCTGAGGTTTGCTATCAGCCTTGGCTGCAGACTTCCTGCGTGGTATATCAATTCCCCCGACAGCTCCCTGGTGAGCCTCGTCTGCATCCTCTTCCCCTGCATCCTCCTCTTCCCCAGCATCCTCCTCTTCCCCAGCATCCTCCTCTTCCTCCTCGGCAGTCAGATCTATCACCTCCTTCAACTCCTCTTCACACTCATCCGAAACATCCTTCTCTTTATTTCGTTCTTCCTGGGCTGTCAAATCCACAACATTATGGTCATTTCCATTCTCATCCGGAACGAGTGGAATATCCAGCTCATCCTCACTCAGGGCTTCTTCGAATACCTCATCTTCGTCGTCCAGCTCCACGATACCGGAATCTTGGACCGGATCCTGCTGGGTCACTACGACGATGGTTCCATCCGAGCTGGCAGAGGAATTGTTTTCAAGACTGATGAGCTCTGGCTGAGGTCCGGAGTTCTCCAGGTTAGGCATCAAAGTCGGTGCATCAAGTTTATTTGACGTCGTTAGAATCTCATCCACAGATTTTTTCTTTAGTTCATCTGCAAAGTTAATCATTTTCTTTTATGATATCAATGTCTGGGGATTTAACATACCAATAGATTATAAATTACTGCACATAATTTTAAAGATTTCATTCTGATATCAAGTGATAGTTGGAAGATTTTGAAATCTCATGAAATCACTGAGGTCAAAAGCAATTTTACAGTGACAGTTTGAAGATTTAATGTATAACACTGACGTGAGGTAGAACACTGACCTCTGGTGACAGTTTAAAGATTAAATGTACAAGACTGACCTCTGGTGACAATTTTAAGCTGTAATGTATAAGACTGACCTCTGGTGACGATGACGCTGGTGGAAGCAGACGTGCTCATGGGAAGGTTAGGGTTGAAGCAGTCTGGTAGCGGCACAATGTAGAAGTCCGAGTCACTGTCAGAATCCTCGCTGCAGGTGCTGATTGACTCCAAATCCAACGGCTCTGAACACAAAACACAACAAATCATATTCCTACTTCCTCTACTCGTGAAGGGTCAAGCATATATATATAAGGGCACTGTCAACAGCAAAAGGCACTGTTAACAGCAAAGGGTACTGTTATTCACTCTGTTTATTTATTTATTTTTTTTAGACTTGCAATCTAAAGAAAGTGTGTGATTTTCACCTGGTCTGAGGCCGAGGTTGGCGATCCTCTCCTGCATGAGTCGGGTCATGTGATCTAGGTCGGTGTCGGGAGAGGACTCGGAAACGATCTCCACACTGCTGCTAGTAGACAGCGCTCGCATGCCAAGGTCAAGGTCAATGACCTCCTGCTCAGCCAGCTCTACGGGCGGAGACTTCGGAGGACTCACCACTGCATGAGAGAGAGAGATATATATACACTGCATGAGAAAAATAAATATACACCTTGAGATAGATAGTTATGTATATATGTACTACATGAGACATATAAATATATATTCTGCATTTACTACTTGAGGCATACATACAAACACACCCACACACACACATACATGACAAATTTATTTACTACATGATATATGTATATGTATACAGCAGTGCCAAGATCTCACCTAGTGGTGTGTTGTTGGGAGTGGCCGTCTGAGACACTTTGGGGGGTTCCCTATCCCTGATATCCAGCATTTCAAAGGAGAGGATATCCTGCGCGGTGAGGATGTCCGAGTCCACCACTCTGGTCTTCACCTCTAGGAGATCCTCGGTGCTCAGACGGGCCACAGCGCTGATCGCATTGTTAGTCTCCTCTTCCTGATTATTCTCTTCCAGATCCTTCTCCTCCTCTAAATCCTTCTCCTCAGATCTCTCTCCAGTTTCATCCTCTTCTTTTCCTTTCTGAAATATGTCATAAAGAATTAAAAGTCAATTAGAGACTGCTATATTTCCTTTCCCTTTCTGAAATATTTCATAAAGAATTTAAAGTCAATTAGAGACAGCCTTGTAGAACTTGAGGCGCAAAAGATATCATGTCAGGGGTGTGAAGAGATCTGAATTCTACAAATATTCTCCATGTGTCAATGTGAATGTGAAAAACTCCAAGTTATCTTAATACAGTTAATGGTAATGTGAAAAACCCCAAGTTATCTTAATACAGTTAATAGTAATGTGAAAAACCCCGAGTTATCTTAATACAGTTAATAGTAATGTGAAAAACCCCAAGTTATCTTAATTCAGTTAATAGTAATTCCATGAGTGCAGCACGCACTTCCAGTTTAGGGACCAATCATGGCAGTCGAGACAATGCTCGGAGGCTATGACAATCATTTCGATCAATCAGAGAGCAGCTAACAGACGATTACAAGAAGTGTCCTTAGTACGAATGGTGGGAAGCAGTGGATGGGTGTATAATGGCATTAAATATATTTTTATAGAATAGCACTCACCGTTTGATTTTTCTCCAGTTCAAGCAGAGACTTCTCATCAGAACTTGGCTCCAGAATTTCTCGAGGGTCAACAACAATGCTACACCAGACGCGGTGACCAAACCTGGCGCCATGGTGACACAGACGCCAGTGACATTGGTATACCCCTGCAAATAGAAAATGTCATGCTTTTTTACTGGAAACTATGCAGAATATGTAGGGCTTTTACAAATAAAGCTTAGAGGGCAGGGTGGATATAATTATCAGACCACTTCTTAGACCACTCAACACCCTGACATCTGGTGTGAGAATCACAAACTAAGTCTTCCCAGATTGTAAACTGGTGGACAATGTGCCCAGATTGGAACTGTGTCTGTGTGGCTGTAGGTAAGGTACGTGGTCTGAGGTGGGGGAACTTACCTGGGGTGTCTGGGGCGGTTAGCTCCACAGATAGGACTCCAGTCTCCTCGGGCTGTAGGTAGGGTACGTGGTCTGAGGTGGGGGAACTTACCTGGGGTGTCTGGGGCGGTTAGCTCCACAGATAGGACTCCAGTCTCCTCGGGCTGTAGGTAGGGTACGTGGTCTGAGGTGGGGGAACTTACCTGGGGTGTCTGGGGCGGTTAGCTCCACAGATAGGACTCCAGTCTCCTCGGGCTGTAGGTAGGGTACGTGGTCTGAGGTGGGGGAACTTACCTGGGGTGTCTGGGGCGGTTAGCTCCACAGATAGGACTCCAGTCTCCTCGGGCTGTAGGTAGGGTACGTGGTCTGAGGTGGGGGAACTTACCTGGGGTGTCTGGGGCGGTTAGCTCCACAGATAGGACTCCAGTCTCCTCGGGCTGTAGGTAGGGTACGTGGTCTGAGGTGGGGGAACTTACCTGGGGTGTCTGGGGCGGTTAGCTCCACAGATAGGACTCCAGTCTCCTCGGGCTGTAGGTAGGGTACGTGGTCTGAGGTGGGGGAACTTACCTGGGGTGTCTGGGGCGGTTAGCTCCACAGATAGGACTCCAGTCTCCTCGGGCTGTAGGTAGGGTACGTGGTCTGAGGTGGGGGAACTTACCTGGGGTGTCTGGGGCGGTTAGCTCCACAGATAGGACTCCAGTCTCCTCGGGCTGTAGGTAGGGTACGTGGTCTGAGGTGGGGGAACTTACCTGGGGTGTCTGGGGCAGTTAGCTCCACAGATAGGACTCCAGTCTCCTCGGGCTGTAGGTAGGGTACGTGGTCTGAGGTGGGGGAACTTACCTGGGGTGTCTGGGGCGGTTAGCTCCACAGATAGGACTCCAGTCTCCTCGGGCTGTAGGTAGGGTACGGAGACGTGGTCTGAGGTGGGCATCAGGTTCCCCCACATCATACGCAACTGAAATAAAACCTCAACTTTATACATCTGTTCAATTTGATTAGGTTGAAAGGTACAATTTTAATCGTAACTTTTTTCCATAATTTTGATTTGATGTAATTACAAAATACAACATTAAAATAGGTATGTTTCTTGCAATAATAAAATGACCACTGCTTTTTGAAATATTTGTGAACATTTACTGGAAATACCTGCAAATTGCTTCATAAATGATCATTTTTATGTGGCAAAAGTATGTACCCAATATTGGAGCTGACTCCATTACCCTAACATTGCTTTATTTCAGAGGTATTAAACCGAGGCTATATTAAGATTTATAGACACTGGATGTTATAAGTGTATATGCATGTGAGAAGTTACTTCCCAGTACCCCAAGAAGTTGTCCCTCATGGAAAAGAGATAGAAAGACAGGAAAATCTAAGAAATGGCGTTTGTAAGAAATGGCTTTCTCACAGTGGTATCAGTGGAGACGGACAGACAGATTGACTGAATATTTCACACATCACTGCATAAGCTACGAGTCAATCATGGTGTGTCTGAGGTAAGACTTTCCTACGCAGACCCAGGAACATGGACAAAACTGCAGACAAACATTGAGGTCACACAGGGGCAAGGTCAAACTTATGACCTTATTGTGTGATCCACAAGGCATGAAGTTTTGTGTCACTGTTATGGGTGAACAGATAGATTTTTGGCTGCCACTGATAGGACTGAGGGTTAGAAATGTGGACTGGTTGTTTACCTTGGTGCGGGAGGTCCAGGGATGGGTACCAGTGTTCTTCATTCGCCAGCGCTTTATGAAGCGGGTACCAGGCTGCATGTGTGATCCATCTGGGACTGTCCCATCCTCTATAAACTCGGCACTCATACGCCTGCAAAATAGAAATAAATCATAAATATTACATTCTTAATAATAATACTATGAGTGCCATACACACATCCGGTTTATGGACCAATCATGGGTGGGAGATGAGGACAATTAAATCAACCAATCAGAGAGTTACATTTCACTATGTTTACTTTAGAGATATAAACGGTTTCAATCCTGGTACTTACTCTACATTTCATCATGCTTACTTTGGAGATATAAACGGTTTCAATCCTCGTACTTACTCTACATGTCATTATGCTTACTTTGGAGATATAAACGGTTTCAATCCTCGTACATACTCTACATTTCACTATGTTTACTTTAGAGATATAAACGGTTTCAATCCTCGTACTTACTCTACATTTCATTATGCTTTCTATGGAGATATAAATGGTTTCAATCCTCGTACTTACTCTACATTTCATTATGCTTACTTTGGAGATATAAACGGTTTCAATCCTGGTACTTACTCTACATTTCACTATGTTTACTTTAGAGATATAATCGGTTTCAATCCTGGTACTTATTCTACATTTCATTATGCTTACTATGGAGATATAAACGATTTCAATCCTCTTACATACTCTACATTTCACTATGTTTACTTTAGAGATATAAACGGTTTCAATCCTCGTACTTACTCTACATGTCATTATGCTTACTATGGAGATATAAACGGTTTCAATCCTCGTACATACTCTACATTTCACTATGTTTCCTTTAGAGATATAAACGGTTTAAATCCTCGTACTTACTCTACATTTCATTATGCTTACTATGGAGATATAAACGGTTTCAATCCTCGTACTTATTCTACATTTCATTATGCTTACTTTAGAGATATAAACAATTTCAATCCTCGTACTTACTCTACATTTCATTATGCTTACTATGGAGATATAAACGGTTTCAATCCTCGTACTTATTCTACATGTCATTATGCTTACTATGGAGATATAAATGGTTTCAATCCTCGTTCTTATTCTACATGTCATTATGCTTACTATGGAGATATAAATGGTTTCAATCCTCGTACCTACTCTACATTTCACTATGTTTACTATGGAGATATTAATAGTTTCAATCCTCGTACTTACTCTACATTTTGAAACTGTGGCAGGTCAAGCTTCTCCTTCTTGTGAGGAAGTTCTCGGCCATTTTCCAAGCGACGTTTCAGTTTTTCCTCCCGTTTCTTCATTTTATCTTCCCATTTTCTCTCATCCTTCTTCATTTTTTCCTCCCTTTTCTCTTCCTTCCTCCTCTGTTTCTCCTGTTTTCTGGCCATTTTTGCTTGATATCTAAAATATACCAAATATTTCCATAAAGGCAAAAATTCTATTCAAAAGCACCAAGAAGATTAAGATATGTATGTATATTTACACTTGAAATATATACAACTTTTCCACCAAATGCTTCATTGGCTCACCTTTTGGAGTGACAAATAAAGCGAACAATTGTCCACTCTTGTCTTGTGTGAACCCTCATTCTAATATTCTACTATTTAAATAGATCAAGACCTTCCACTCTCCTGTCTGGTGTGACACATGGACTCACTACTCTTCTGTCTGGTGTGACACATGGACCTTCTACTCTCCTGTCTGGTGTGACACATGGACTCACTATTCACCTGTCTGGTGTGACACATGGACTCACTACTCACCTGTCTGGTGTGACACATGGACCTTCTACTCTCCTGTCTGGTGTGACACATGGACGTTTTACTCTCATGTCTGGTGTGACACATGGACTCACTACTCACCTGTCTGGTGTGACACATGGACCTTCTACTCTCCTGTCTGGTGTGACACATGGACGTTTTACTCTCCTGTCTGGTGTGACACATGGACGTTTTACTCTCCTGTCTGGTGTGACACATGGACCTTCTACTCTCCTGTCTGGTGTGACACATGGACCTTCTACTCTCCTGTCTGGTGTGACACATGGACCCTCTACTCTCCTGCCTGGTGTGACACATGGACCTTCTACTCTCCTGCCTGGTGTGACACATGGACCTTCTACTCTCCTGTCTGGTGTGACACATGGACCTTCTACTCTCCTGTCTGGCATGACACATGGACCTTCTACTCACCTATCTGGTGTGACACATGGACCTTCTACTCTCCTGACTGGTGTGACACATGGACTCAGTACTCACCTGTCTGGTGTGACACATGGACCTTCTACTCTCCTGCCTGGTGTGACACATGGACCTTCTACTCTCCTGTCTGGCATGACACATGGACCTTCTACTCACCTATCTGGTGTGACACATGGACTCAGTACTCTCCTGACTGGTGTGACACATGGACTCAGTACTCTCCTGTCTGGTGTGACACATGGACCTTCTACTCTCCTGTCTGGTGTGACACATGGACTCAGTACTCACCTGTCTACCTCCTCTGCCGTGGCATACAGGGACCGTCTCAGCAGTGGAACAATGTCACCATTCCTATGACGGCCCGCTGTCAGTGTTGGTCGCCGGATCTTAACGAAAACATGATGCGGGTCATGCAGTCCTTCAATAGGTTCACACTCCTCACAGAGATCGTAATCTTCACAGTTCCTGCATAACATAATCAAACTGTATTTAAAATTTGCACTTCACCAGTCTTTGTTTTTTTCTCACTATTTTCCATCATTTGATGGAGTAAAACAAGGCTCAGAACAAGCAATATTTTAAACCACATTTTTTTTATATTGTTCAAATTCTATTTAGATTAAAAGTTCGATTGAAAAATGAATACACTTGCACTACTACTAAATAGAACTGATGTTATTAACTGATAGTGTGGGGACATAGTAACTAGAGGTGTACTGATGTTATTAACTGATAGTGTGAGGACATAGTGACTAGAGGTGTACTGATGTTATTAACTGATAGTGTGAGGACATAGTGACTAGAGGTGTACTGATGTTATTAACTGATAGTGTGAGGACATGGTGACTAGAGGTGTACTGATGTTATTAACTGATAGTGTGAGGACATAGTGACTAGAGGTGTACTGATGTTATTAACTGATAGTGTGAGGACATAGTGACTAGAGGTGTACTGATGTTATTAACTGATAGTGTGAGGACATGGTGACTAGAGGTGTACTGATGTTATTAACTGATAGTGTGAGGACACGGTGACTAGAGGTGTACTGATGTTATTAACTGATAGTGTGAGGACATGGTGACTAGAGGTGTACTGATGTTATTAACTGATAGTGTGAGGACATAGTGACTAGAGGTGTACTGATGTTATTAACTGATAGTGTGAGGACATGGTGACTAGAGGTGTACTGATGTTATTAACTGATAGTGTGAGGACATAGTGACTAGAGGTGTACTGATGTTATTAACTGATAGTGTGAGGACATGGTGACTAGAGGTGTACTGATGTTATTAACTGATAGTGTGAGGACATAGTGACTAGAGGTGTACTGATGTTATTAACTGATAGTGTGAGGACATGGTGACTAGAGGTGTACTGATGTTATTAACTGATAGTGTGAGGACATAGTGACTAGAGGTGTACTGATGTTATTAACTAATAGTGTGAGGACATGGTGACTAGAGGTGTACTGATGTTATTAACTAATAGTGTGAGGACATGGTGACTAGAGGTGTACTGATGTTATTAACTAATAGTGTGAGGACATGGTGACTAGAGGTGTACTGATGTTATTAACTGATAGTGTGAGGACATAGTGACTAGAGGTGTACTGATGTTATTAACTGATAGTGTGAGGACATAGTGACTAGAGGTGTACTGACCCACACTTGTACCGGACACCCACAATGGTTCTCTCGCAGTGATCACAATACACTCCGTAGTGACAGTAGGCTGCAATAGAGAAATACAATTCTCAATGCTTGAGTTTCAACATTTGTAATTAAAGTCTGATATGTTCTATCATGATTTCAGAATCTTTATGATCCATAACATCTGCATTTCTTCATCATGCCCTAAGAAATATAAACTACTTGAATATTCAACTACAAAATTTATGACAATTGAATTTAATTAAACCTAAATAATCTCATGTGACCAGATTTCCGGAAAATACAGACAGAACCGGAAAACCTTTCCCACTAGCCCTAATATATACGTGTACATCATTTGGCAAGGCAAGAACTATAAAAAAGGGCATATTCAGGTTCAAAGGAAACATCTTTATCTTTTTTCAATATTCAGTTTGAGCCAAGCATCTTTTTGGTGATGTATGAATGTGACCATATATGGTCATGCAGTGTCAATGCATGAACATGTTGCCCTGGAGGCCCAACATTGGGATACAGACAACCCCCCACACTAAAAATCCTAAATATATTGAAAAATCCCCATAGAAAACAAAAGAAAACATGGGGTTCAATATGAACAGCTTATAAATGGACATTCCAACCCCGTGCCGGAGCTGTATGAAGTGCAAAATAAATGAAATGGTCTGGAGGCTTTAAGGGAGAGGTCCTGAAATTTAAAAACATTAAATCAAATAATCAAATCTGCCTAAAAAAACCCAAACTCCTCATAAAATGTTAAAATCATAACAAAGTATATGTTACAAATCTTTTGTTCACAAAAAAATGCCATCTAAACACGAAAAAACAGGTTTTTAAAAGAGCACCTCCACCAGGTACGTAACAAAAACAATAGCACCTCCAGACTGGAGGTGCCCTAGTGGAGGTGCATTCCTATATAAACAAGACCTAGGATAACGCAGTCAGTCCCCATCCAACTGATGAGATCTAATAAGACTGAAACCAGTGTTGGTATTGGTCGGGACTGCGATCATTGTTTAAATCGTCTTATGCAGCATCGCCTTTAATCTGCATGAACATGTTGTGCTATGTAAAAGGTAGATGTGTGCCCATAACATCACACAAATACCACACATTTGTGACCCTATTTGGTCACATCTATGCATGACCAGATAGATGTTTGGCTCAAACTGATAATACAAGAAAGAGACAGTGGAATCAACTAACTGGGATCTGCAGTGGTGCCCTCTGTGGCTGTGACAGGTTTGGGTGGTTGGCCGCTGGTGCCAGCCACAGATGTGATGACAGCGCCCTCTAGTCCGTGTAGCACCTGCCGCACTGTCTGACGAGCCACATTCATTGCAATGTCCTCTGACACCTCGCGCTTGAACTGCAAATAGTGAAAACCCCCGCACTGACATTCAATGGAACAAAATGATGTATGGAACACATAGTGAAAACCCCCACACTGACATTCAACGGAACAAAATGATGGATGGAACACATAGTGAAAACCCCCGCACTGACATTCAATGGAACAAAATGATGTATGGAACACATAGTGAAAACCCCCGCACTGATATTCTATGGAACAAAATGATGGATGGAGCACATAGTAAAAACCCCCACACTGATATTCAATGGAACAAAATGATGGATGGAACACATAGTGAAAACCCCCACACTGACATTCAATGGAACAAAATGATGTATGGAACACATAGTGAAAACCCCCACACTGACATTCAATGGAACAAAATGATGTATGGAACACATAGTGAAAACCCCCCACACTGACATTCAATGGAACAAAATGATGTATGGAACACATAGTGAAAACCCCCACACTGACATTCAATGGAACAAAATGATGTATGGAACACATAGTGAAAACCCCCGCACTGATATTCTATGGAACAAAATGATGGATGGAGCACATGGTGAAAACCCCCACACTGATATTCAATGGAACAAAATGATGGATGGAACACATAGTGAAAACCCCCACACTGACATTCAATGGAACAAAATGATGTATGGAACACATAGTGAAAACCCCCACACTGACATTCAATGGAACAAAATGATGTATGGAACACATAGTGAAAACCCCCCACACTGACATTCAATGGAACAAAATGATGTATGGAACACATAGTGAAAACCCCCACACTGACATTCAATGGAACAAAATGATATATGGAACACATAGTGAAAACCCCCACACTGACATTCAATGGAACAAAATGATGGATGGAACACATAGTGAAAACCCCCGCACTGATATTCAATGGAACAAAATGATGGATGGAGCACATAGTGAAAACCCCCGCATTGACATTCAATGGAACAAAATGATGGATGGAACACATAGTGAAAACCCCCACACTGACATTCAATGGAACAAAATGATGTATGGAACACATAGTGAAAACCCCCACACTGATATTCAATGGAACAAAATGATGTATGGAACACATAGTGAAAACACCCGCACTGATATTCAATGGAACAAAATGATGTATGGAACACATAGTGAAAACCCCCACACTGACATTCAATGGAACAAAATGATGGATGGAACACATAGTGAAAACCCCCGCACTGATATTCAATGGAACAAAATGATGGATGGAGCACATAGTGAAAACCCCCGCACTGACATTCAATGGAACAAAATGATGGATGGAACACATGGTGAAAACCCCCGCACTGACATTCAATGGAACAAAATGATGGATGGAGCACCCAGGAATTAAGGTACTGATTTGTAACATACATGAAACCTGTAAAATATTTCAATATTTTGATTTGAATGCATTCTTATTTAGTTTAAAACTGACCATATAAACCAAATGGTTTTTTGCTTATCACTATAATTTAAAAAAGAAAATTTCTGATCATTTAAATTCAAATCAAGAAAAAAACTTATCATTTTAATAGTAAATGTTATAGGAAGGTTGAATCTATTAACCTTTTCCATGTATCTTGCAAACCAATTTGGTGGAATGTCATCTTCTTTCAGTCTTGTTTCACCATTCTCTCCATCCAGGTCAGTTCTGACCTTTTGACCTCTGCCCTGGCAGGTTTTGACCTTTGCCTTGACCTGGATATGTTCTCTGGCCAGTGTGCTGTAATATTCTTTAATTTGACTTTTCTTGGGTCGTACAGACAGATCCTGCCTGACAGGAAGTACCACTGAAGCAGCTGCAGATTGCTCTCCTGTCTCACGATTCTTCTCCTCCATAATATCTCTGAAGATAAATAAGATTTTGTGAATAATATTCACAATAAATGATAAAAACATAGGCCAATGGCCTTAGAACTATGCTGATCATTGGTTTTTTTTTGTAATGTTTGTGAACATCTTTTCCTAGAGCAGACTTCAGTATAAGACAATTTGGGTCAATCAAAAAGCATGGTACATTTCAGTTTTATCTCTATATCTTTATTCTCAGAGGCTGATATTTGTCATGTTTTTCAAATGGCAACTTCCTTGGCAACTCACTGAAAGCAATTAAATTTATGAAAAAAAATCATCATAAAATGGACAAAATTCCAAGCCTTTTGGAAAACAGATGTAGATGGAATCGGTCCACTAAAAATGCAACATCTTATATAGTAATAGCTAAGAACTCTGACTATTAGTTTCACAGGAGCAGGTCCAAGTTGACAGGCAGAATGAAAGAAAATTTCAACCTGAAATAGTCAGCATAGCTAGAACGGATCAAAACATGCCTTCCATGATGATATTCTGCTGTGCAATATATTAGGAATCTTACATATATTTGATTTCCCAATGTTGGGTTGGAGCTCCAGTGTAGTTGGTTGCTATGACGCCCGATTGTTTGCTGAGCTGACCTGCGATGACCCAGTTAGAATTGACCCTGTGCTGGATTTGCTGTCCGTCTATCTTCCACTGCTGGGCTGCTTCCCTGGTGTCATATTCATTCATTATAGCTCCCTTAGCTGAAACCAAACCAAAAATAAACATCTTATTCTATCATCAACCAACTGGAAAGTGATTTGATAATAAGAATAAACAATTCTAAAAAAAAAACTGACCAGGATAATGAAATCTACAGGAGGATAAATAAGAAAGCTCTGATCATGAGGATGAACAAATCATTTTTCCAACTTTTTCATCCTAATGAATAAAACCTATTCCTTATTTTTCAAAGATTTTTTTCATCCTCAAAAATAGAACCTTTATTTTTTTCTTTTTTTAAAGATTTGTTTATCCTGATTAATAGAATCTTTCTTTCAGATTTGAAAACAAATTTCTTGCTAAATGAGTCTAATCAGTTGCAGCCAAACATCTATATGGTCATGCACATATGTGACCAAATAAGGTCACACATGACCACTGTACCTCAGTTTAGACTTCAGAAGGTACCCCACTGTTAGTAAACCTTTACTAAGCAGGTGTTTGCACAAGTTCACTGCTCAGCTAAGCAAAGCTTGTTGACAAAGTGTCCAATGGATGATAAGATTTTAGCAGAAGACTCAACTAGTTTCAAATGGCACAGAAATTTATGTGGGGGAAATATGATGGGTAACAAAATGTTATTGCAAAGTTCAGGGTAGAAACATTTATATCTTGTAAGGCAATCTGGGCCAAATACTTTCTAGGCTATTGTCAAATGGATATTATGTGGAGATTTGCACTAGTCCAAATCAAAGCGTACAAGCCTGAACCATTTTTCACACCTCACACTGGCATGCCTCTAGTGGTGGAGGATGGAACTAAAGTACTATACTTAATTAGGGCAATTCAAATTTAGTAAGATTAGTCAAATGACAAAAGGACATTTTTAGTAAGATTAATCAAATGACAAAAGGACATTTTTACCAATACTTTAAAAATCATGATAAGCTACAAGACAACTTTGGGCGAGCATCAGTGGAAATTGCTAATATCCCTGAATGAAAGGAAATTTAAGTCCTTGAAAATGTGATTAGATTGAGTCTTACCATCAACCTGGACGCAGAGTTTATTGAAGAGACTGCGTATGGTCCCGTCCTCCTCCTCATAAAACGCTTGGTTAGCATTTTCCTGGCTTGACTTTGCGAGCCACTGGATCAGCGGAGTACCAGAGTGGCGCCCCCATCCTGAAACATCCAGAACTAGGCCGGATGCCACATTGCGAGCGATGAAATAACGTCTTGTCTTTGGAGCACTGAAATGCAAAAGTAAGCAAATACATGCCATTAGTTAAGATCATGCAGAAAAGCAACTTTGAAAATTCTAAATTCTATAATTAACTTCTGAATAATAATTATAATAAAAATAAATTTCTTAATTTACTTTCAAATCATTTACTTGGGGCATGCAATACCAAGGTCACTCATCAGGTATGGCCTGTCAATGGGTTAAACCAATGTTACTTTGTTCAACAGTTAGAGCCAAAGATCTATTTGGTCACACATACATTTGATCCAATAAAGAGTCTCACTTCCATTAGTCTACCTACCAGTACATAGTACATGGTAAAACTTTCAGTTCTGTCTTTGTGTGATAGTCATATAGAGTCAAAATGATGAAAATAGAGTTGGACATTTTTGGTAGAGTTGGACATTTTATGAAGTGGGCTTTCTAAAATTATGAAAAAAGAAACTTTGCTTTAAAAGAAGAAAATAGTGCCATTTAATGATTGCGTAGCAGGTGTTTTTGTGAAGGACAAGAAAACTTTTTTTACAAAAAAGTGCCCAATGAATGGATTTAACTTGAGATATTTTAGCTTGACATTAGGAAAAATGGCGAATTCTAAAATATTTGAGAACCTCAGATTAAGGACTTGATATTTTTATCAAAGAAGTTATAATAATTTTAACATATCCATGTCTAATCTCCCTTCAGTTGGCTTCAATTAACGGGATAAGACCAAGGTCACACAGGATAAGCATATCATTAAATTAACTCTATAAGATGTCTGACTATAAAACTCGCCAAAACTTACATAGAGTGTAACTATATTTACTCGACATGCACATGTATATAGTGTTTGACTCTTTAACTTGCCCCTCAAGATGCTTGACTAACTCGTCCCCTCAATATTTGCTCTGTAAGATGCTTGACTAACTCGTCCCCTTTAAATTTGCTCAATGAAATGCTTGACTAACTGGTCCCCTCTATATTTGCTCTATAAGATGCTTGACTAACTGGTCCCCTCTATATTTGCTATATAAGATGCTTGACTAACTTGTCCCCTCTATATTTGCTCTATAAGATGCTTGACTAACTGGTCCCCTCTAATTTTGCTCTATAAGATGCTTGACTAACTGGTCCCCTCTATATTTGCTATATAAGATGCTTGACTAACTTGTCCCCTCTATATTTGCTCTATAAGATGCTTGACTAACTCGTTCCCTTTAAATTTGCTCAATGAAATGCTTGACTAACTCGTCCCCTTAATATTTGCTCTATAAGATACTTGACTAACTTGTCCCCTTAATATTTGCTCTATAAGATGCTTGACTAACTCATCCCCTCTATATTTGCTCTATAAGATGCTTGACTAACTCGTCCCCTTTAAATTTGCTCAATGAAATGCTTGACTAACTCGTCCCCTCAATATTTGCTCTATAAGATACTTGACTAACTTGTCCCCTTAATATTTGCTCTATAAGATGCTTGACTAACTCATCCCCTCTATATTTGCTCTATAAGATGCTTGACTAACTCGTCCCCTTTAAATTTGCTCAATGAAATGCTCGTCCCCTCAATATTTGCTCTATAAGATACTTGACTAACTGGTCCCCTCAATATTTGCTCTTTAAGATGCTTGACTAACTCATCCCCTCAATATTTGCTCTATAAGATGCTTGACTAACTCGTCCCCTTTAAATTTGCTCAATGAAATGCTTGACTAACTCGTCCCCTCAATATTTGCTCTATAAGATACTTGACTAACTGGTCCCCTCAATATTTGCTCTATAAGATGCTTGACTAACTCGTCCCCTTAATATTTGCTCTATAAGATGCTTGACTAACTCGTCCCCTCTAAGTTTGCTCTATAAGATACTTGACTAACTTGTCCCCTTAATATTTGCTCTATAAGATGCTTGACTAACTCATCCCCTCTATATTTGCTCTATAAGATGCTTGACTAACTCGTCCCCTTAATATTTGCTCTATAAGATGCTTGACTAACTCGTCCCCTATATATTTGCTCTATAAGATGCTTGACTAACTCATCCCCTCTATATTTGCTCTATAAGATACTTGACTAACTTGTCCCCTATATATTTGCTCTATAAGATGCTTGACTAACTCATCCCTCTATATTTGCTCTATAAGATGCTTGACTAACTCGTCCACTATATATTTGCTCTATAAGATGCTTGACTAACTCATCCCCTCTATATTTGCTCGATAAGATACTTGACTTACTCGTCCCCTTTAAATTTGCTCAATGAAATGCTTGACTAACTCGTCCCCTCAATATTTCCTCTATAAGATACTTGATTAACTGGTCCCCTCTATATTTGCTCTATAAGATAATTGACTAACTCGTCCCCTTAATATTTGCTCTATAAGATGCTTGACTAACTCGTCCCCCCTATATTTGCTCTATAAGATGCTTGACTAACACGTCCCCTATATATTTGCTCAATGAAATGCTCGTCCCCTCAATATTTGCTCTATAAGATGCTTGACTAACTGGTCCCCTCAATATTTGCTCTTTAAGATGCTTGACTAACTCATCCCCTCAATATTTGCTCTATAAGATGCTTGACTAACTCGTCCCCTTTAAATTTGCTCAATGAAATGCTTGACTAACTCGTCCCCTCAATATTTGCTCTATAAGATACTTGACTAACTGGTCCTCTCTATATTTGCTCTATAAGATGCTTGACTAACTCGTCCCCTTAATATTTGCTCTATAAGATGCTTGACTAACTCGTCCCCCTTATATTTGCTCTATAAGATGCTTGACTAACTCGTCCCCTAAATATTTGCTCTATAAGATGCTTGACTAACTCATCCCCTTAATATTTGCTCTATAAGATGCTTGACTAACTGGTCCCCCCTATATTTGCTCTATAAGATGCTTGACTAACTCGTCCCCTATATATTTGCTCTATAAGATGCTTGACTAACTCATCCCCTCTATATTTGCTCTATAAGATACTTGACTAACTTGTCCCCTTAATATTTGCTCTATAAGATGTTTGACTAACTCATCCCCTCTATATTTGCTCTATAAGTTACTTGACTAACTTGTCCCCTTAATATTTGCTCTATAAGATGCTTGACTAACTCGTCCCCTATATATTTGCTCTATAAGATGCTTGACTAACTCATCCCCTCTATATTTGCTCTATAAGATACTTGACTAACTTGTCCCCTTAATATTTGCTCTATAAGATGCTTGACTAACTCATCCCCTCTATATTTGCTCTATAAGATACTTGATTAACTTGTCCCCTTAATATTTGCTCTATAAGATGCTTGACTAACTCATCTCCTCTATATTTGCTCTATAAGATGCTTGACTAACTCGTCCCCTATATATTTGCTCTATAAGATGCTTGACTAACTCATCCCCTCTATATTTGCTCTATAAGATACTTGACTAACTTGTCCCCTTAATATTTGCTCTATAAGATGCTTGACTAACTCATCCCCTCTATATTTGCTCTATAAGATGCTTGACTAACTCGTCCCCTTTAAATTTGCTCAATGAAATGCTTGACTAACTCGTCCCCTCAATATTTCCTCTATAAGATACTTGACTAACTGGTCCCCTCTATATTTGCTCTATAAGATGCTTGACTAACTCGTCCCCTTAATATTTGCTCTATAAGATGCTTGACTAACTCGTCCCCCCTATGCTTGACTAACTCGTCCCCTATATATTTGCTCTATAAGATGCTTGACTAACTCATCCCCTCTATATTTGCTCAATAAGATGCTTGACTAACTCGTCTTACCTTCTTGGAGGCAGGGCTGGTGGGGTCTTGTCCTCTACACTGGGGGAACTAGCGCTTGAGCTGCTCTCGTCATAGGAATCAGCTATGGTCAGGTCACTGGGGCTGGCTGCTGCAGCTGCTCCAATGTCAGGCGCCAGAGCCTCACTCTCATCCATCCCATTGTTTACAGCTCCATTATTTACAGTTCCATTGTCCGGGACAAGAGCCTTGATCTTTTCCATTTCATTGTTTACAACCCCATTGTTCACAGCTCCATTTTCTATGACAAGAACACTGTTTTGCTCCATCTGACTGATCAAGGCCCCATTGTCTCCTGGCTTCTCCGTTGTCATGGTGACACTCTGCTTGACAACATCAATACTGGTCCTTTGTGGATCCTGGTAGGCGAGTTCTATAGGCGGTGCAGAAGCCTTGCTCAGCTTCAGATGCAAAGTATCATTGCAGTTTTTACCAATCTGAAAATATTCACAACTTGTTTTAAAATGTATTTAATGCCATGCTTAAATTTGGGATTAACACCATACACACCTGTAGTGAGATTCAATCATTGGTATGGTCACGTGTAATTCGTTGGTTCATAGTTTTTCACACATCTTCAATCAAAATATAATTTCAAAATTGGTGTTTAGTGTGAAATCCAATGGCAATTGACTTATCCAAGCCAAAGCAGGATGTACAACCCAATACACTCTGTTTTAAATCAATAGTCCTCATTCCTGACAAATTGAAAATAAGACTGCATCGAAAACATTTAAATTGGTATCATCTGTACTTGGTAATCATATCAATATTCATTTAAAAGATTTTTTTTTCATGAAAACTGGAGTTATGGAAATATGTACTGAATTTCAGATATATGTACTGAAACCCACCCTCCCTTAAATATACTCGAAGTCTGTATTTCGTGACAGATTTATCTTTAATATAAGAGCCTACCTTGAAAGCTTCTTTGAGTTCCTCATTGCTACTCAGCGCTATGAGATCGTTGTCGTCATCCAAGTACTCCACCCACACGCCTTCTGTGTCAAAAGTTAGCTCCAGCTGCAATCGAGATGACATTCAATTAACGTAAACATGATGAATAAGATTAAACATGGTCTTTACATGGTCTGGTTATCCAATTATAAAAAAAAAAACAAGATGGACACCTGCAATTGCACTTTCGCATAACCTTATTAATATAATCATGCAATTGCCTTGCGTAATCTTATTTGATTATGTTCATATGTGACCAAAAATCTGACTTATTAATGAATAAAATGCCAATTCAGAAACATTTATCACTGTGTGATTGCAGTGGTTTAAACTCAACTGGTCTCCACACTTGAATTTTAACTTTGTACCAATTTCAGATCTTTGTTCTTGTCTGTAATAATGTGCACTTTTACAAGGGAAACTGCAGAAACTTAAGTTGTAAATATTAATAATTCTTGAAAAATAAATCAACAACTCAGATATAGTCAATTAGCTTCTGACCTCTGTTTGGCAGAGCAATCAATAAGTGAAATGAATTCTCACTGCTCAAGTGGTCTATGCTGAGACTTGATTAAAATCTATCAAGCATGGGCGAACTCTCAACTTTGTAGACATGCAAACTTGGCTAATAGTGGTAACAAATGTTGATTCTTTCAATCAATTTATCAAAGCCATAATTATCTTTCTATTTCACCTCAAGATTCCAAAAGCTGATTAATTTTTTTCAGCAAAACGTGCAGCAATTAAGTACATGTTTCAATGAAATATTAATGTATTCTGCTCACAGCAAAACGAATGTTAATTTTCCTATCCACTGTCATGTCCACAAACCTATTTCACCATGCATTGTACATGAAACCTGGTGGATCATAAATGTTGAAACTTAATGTTACAAATGACATCATCAAGCCAGAAAAACGGGGACGTCAATGTCCCTCCCGTCCGTTACCGGTGGTGGACGTTGCCATCCTTCCCGTCCGTTCGGGGTTAACATAACCTGTAACAGACGGGAAGGGCGTCAATGTCCACCACCAGCCGACAGACTGGAGGGTTGTTAACATTCCCATTGTTCTGGCTTAAGGTATTTGGATACTCTGGCATTTTATAGTTTAATTTTTCTAGTTTTTTGCATATTGAAACAGAAGACATATCCTGAGTCAAAAACAATTTTTATTTGTACATTTACCATCTGTATATTTTTTTTACAGCTGTCACTAATAATGGGAAAAATCAATATTTTACAATAAATTTAGTGAATAACATAATTCAGTTAAAATGCATCCCATGTAACATTAAGGAAAAGAAATATAACTTTTATACTTAAATTTACATTGTTTATCAATAACAAGCATGTTTTGCATGAAATTAGTACTTTTTCTATTTATAGATTGCTTGATAACACAACAGTGGCACCATGTAGTGGCATAATCTTACTGCAATATTCCACATCTAATGCATTTATTTAATTTTGGCTAGTTTAATTTCTTAGTTACTTTGCTAAAAATGAAGGTAAATATGTATTCTATCATATAATGGAAAAAAATATGGATGTCACCACATTATTTCCTTCTGAAAAATTAATTATTTGAAATAGAATATGCACAAATATGGGCGAAATTATAGAAAAGTGACATTTTTGGTCCATTATTGAGGCTGAAAGATGTAATTACAACATATGTCATTTAAATGATATAATTTGAATCTGGGAAACTTCTTTAATGCCTTTATTCACATATTTTGACCATGCTTTTGGGTATAATGATTCACGACAGCCCTTTTCATTAATTTTCATTTTAATGTCTCAGAATGAGCAAAGCTGATTTGATTTTTGGTGGGAAAGGTTTTACAAGTGGAAGTACATTTATTTAAGATTTCATTTACTAGACAACTCCAATTTGCCATTTTTTCCACCAGGTGGAGATGGTGCTACTGTGGCTCCACCTACAACCAGGGTATCCAAATACCTTAATAACATCATTTTGTGACATTGTGTTGGGCTGCAACTTGTTATATTGTAATCAGGGTAATGAAGTCAATGACAGTTTGAGTCATGAACTTTTGACTCAAGTAATTTGTTGAGAATATTTAATAACCATGGTTATAAATTCTATTAATTTAGCTTAAAGAGATACCAGTTAAGGAAAAAAATAGTTCATCCCACCAAACAACAAAATATAAATTGGCTTGTCCTTTGGGGTTAATGTGTAGCCCTTGGATAAAAAGTGATGCAAGAAACTTATCAATCTCATAAGACTCCAACATTCTCAAAGTGGCCAATCATTTTGTCTCAATGCCATTTCACCTCATTGCCATTGCATTCCACTCAGAACTCATGAAATCTCCTCCACAGTTGGCTCTTTGAGCTAGGAGCCTTATATAAACAGGAATGACCAAAGTTGTGACCAGCTCTCAAAACCACACTAAATTGCCTCCGACTTTGGGTCCTTAAGGCCCTACTGCCTCTGATAACATACATTTTTAGTGGAGGGAATTTATCATCACTCTGATCCATACAAACTTTGACTGAGTTGAGTGTAAAGGGTTAGAAAAGGCTGGGTTTTTTTTCACATCAGCGATTTTGTAACTTTAAATTTGTTACAGAATTATTTCTTTGCATGTGGATCGAGTTGATCGACCTTCGCCAGCTGTCCATCCATTTAAATTACTGTGATAAAGCCCAGACCTCATTCACAGGCTAAATCTACTTGAATACGAAGGCCAACTGACATTGCCATCAAAATATTTCGATTTGTTGCAATCCTTATGTTTTGCATTTTTTAATATCATTTTGAGGAATGTTTTCCTGTATTTCTTTGAATCCCAGAGGTACAATCAAATGTGTTATGAACATTAAACTGTCGTTTAACAAACCTGATAATCGATGGCAAAAAAAAAGAAAAAAAATGACGTACCAATAAATAGAAGTCTGCCCATGAAATGTCATAAGGAATTTGGAGCACTTGGTTTTGGTCTCCAAAGTCCACGTTTACCACCAAACACTTATCCATCTTGTCCCTGGATGTTTCTACATTTACACTACGTATTCAATCTTCACTGTTATTGGTCGGTATCGAATGATTTCTGAGTTTTGTTGGTGTGTTTCACAACACAAATTCACATTCCTTGTTTTGTTTTGGAAGCTGACTCATCGCAAGCAGAGGAAGAGCTTCCGCAAATATAGTTCTAAAAAATACCGTCGTTAAAATCATAATAATCTACTTTGGGATTTATAAATCAGAAAAGTTTAATCACATATAAATATTACTTTGAAATCATAGGTTGAACACCATATTCGTGTTTAAAAAGCGACTTGAAGGTAGTGATGCGTAGTAATTTTACATGTCGAGGTAATAGGAACTATTTCTTTTGCTTTGAGCATGACGTCAGTGACCAAATAAAGTCCATTTTTCGCCTGAATCACAACTCAGATCACTACTCACATCACAGATTGTTGTTCAAACACTTATGATGAGTACGCTAATTTTGGTTTTCAGGCGCTGATCCTTATGACACATCAGAAATAAAGCTGTCAATGTCAAATGACCATGACAATGTTTACATACGGGCATCAGTTGAAGTAAACAAACATGGCCGAAACGTAAATGTCAAACCTCGTGCCACTTGTCAAGTTGTTAGTTTTTGTGATTATTTGACCAATGAAATGGTAAATAGGGTAAGTGGAGATGTGTGTTATTGGTTTTAGAAATATGGATGCTGAAGCAACGAAAAGCATTACTGATTGACAGGGTATCTAAGAGGTTCATATTTCATGTTAAAAGCTAAATAGTGCAATAGTTCACTGACCAAGCCAAGGTGTGACGATGCCAATGTCAGTACTCATCGCTTTCTTTGGTTGTCAAGCACGTGACGATTACTAATTGAATAGTTATTGGCCTAGACATACCGTCACACGATGATGACATTGCATGAATGTAATGTCAGGGTCCTTTTACATTCACCACGATTGCTGATCACACCACTTTTTGGATTATGAAGGAAAATAAAAATGAAAAAGAGAATAACAAGAAAGTCTTTAAACAAGAAAAAGTGGTGATCCACATGTAACACTGATGAGAAAAGAAAATAACAAACTAACCAAAACTGTCAACAAACAGAACAAAAATTAAAATAAACAAAACATAAATTACAACAAACATATCAAAACTTTAAAGGAGAGGGAGAAACGAGGCTAACAAGAAAGTCTTTTTTAAAAAAAAGAATTTGTATACAGTTTCCTTTTTGAAAATGATATTTATATTTTCTCATCATTTTGAAGTTGCCGTAAATGTAGAGTACAGTGACTGGCAACTGTCTGAAACTTGCAGTTGAAACTCAGACATTTTTAACACAGTCAAACATATAGCATACCTTTCTTTTGTGCATAAAGTTATTAATTTTCATATATTCTACATTTGCAAAAAAACATTCAAAATCTATGTTTATTTATGCAGTTGAGGTGTCCGCCACTCATCGCTTTCTTTGGTTGTCAAGCACGTGACGATTACTAATTGAATAGTTATTGGCCTAGACATACCGTCACACGATGATGACATTGCATGAATGTAATGTCAGGGTCCTTTTACATTCACCACGATTGCTGATCACACCACTTTTTGGATTATGAAGGAAAATAAAAATGAAAAAGAGAATAACAAGAAAGTCTTTAAACAAGAAAAAGTGGTGATCCACATGTAACACTGATGAGAAAAGAAAATAACAAACTAACCAAAACTGTCAACAAACAGAACAAAAATTAAAATAAACAAAACATAAATTACAACAAACATATCAAAACTTTAAAGGAGAGGGAGAAACGAGGCTAACAAGAAATTTTTTTTAAAAAAAAAGAATTTGTATACAGTTTCCTTTTTGAAAATGATATTTATATTTTCTCATCATTTTGAAGTTGCCGTAAATGTAGAGTACAGTGACTGGCAACTGTCTGAAACTTGCAGTTGAAACTCAGACATTTTTAACACAGTCAAACATATAGCATACCTTTCTTTTGTGCATAAAGTTATTAATTTTCATATATTCTACATTTGCAAAAAAACATTCAAAATCTATGTTTATTTATGCAGTTGAGGTGTCCGCCACTCATCGCTTTCTTTGGTTGTCAAGCACGTGACGATTACTAATTGAATAGTTATTGGCCTAGACATACCGTCACACGATGATGACATTGCATGAATGTAATGTCAGGGTCCTTTTACATTCACCACGATTGCTGATCACACCACTTTTTGGATTATGAAGGAAAATAAAAATGAAAAAGAGAATAACAAGAAAGTCTTTAAACAAGAAAAAGTGGTGATCCACATGTAACACTGATGAGAAAAGAAAATAACAAACTAACCAAAACTGTCAACAAACAGAACAAAAATTAAAATAAACAAAACATAAATTACAACAAACATATCAAAACTTTAAAGGAGAGGGAGAAACGAGGCTAACAAGAAAGTCTTTTTAAAAAAAAAGAATTTGTATACAGTTTCCTTTTTGAAAATGATATTTATATTTTCTCATCATTTTGAAGTTGCCGTAAATGTAGAGTACAGTGACTGGCAACTGTCTGAAACTTGCAGTTGAAACTCAGACATTTTTAACACAGTCAAACATATAGCATACCTTTCTTTTGTGCATAAAGTTATTAATTTTCATATATTCTACATTTGCAAAAAACATTCAAAATCTATGTTTATTTATGCAGTTGAGGTGTCCGCCAGTCTGTGACACTGACAGGCAGGTTTGTGATCTGCAGGCCCCTCAGAAGTACATATCGGTCCAAAATTCTGTGTTATAATACCCACCAGTAATTGCAATTGAGCTGAATGTTGTGTCTCACATGCTATCTTGTAATTCCACTGTCTTTCAAAATGTTAAAAGTGTTTATTTGTTTTCACTGCACAAGTGATGTGCCGGAAGCCATGATGACTAAGGTAGTTAATATCACAGGTTGCCAGAGAGTGAAAGTCCCCAGCCCCTCTCTGTCTCAGTCTTATATATTAACTATCAACCTATATAAAAGTAGTGATGGAAGTAGAAGTTGTTGTAAATGTAGACTACACTGACTGGAATATATTCTACATTTGAAAAATTTCAATTCTATGTTTATTTATGCAGTTGAGATGTCCACCAGTTTGGTCTGTGACACTGACAGCCAGGTCTGAGATCTGCAGGCCCCTCAGAAGAACATATAGCTCCAAATTATGTGTTATAATACCCTCCACTAATTGCACTCGAGCTGAATGTTGAGTCTCACATGTCATCTTGTAATTCAACTGTCTTTCAAAATGTTAAATGTGTTTATTTGTTTTCATGCACAAGAGAAAGTCCCAACCACTCTCTTTGCATGCTTAGTATTAACCTAAATAAAAGTAAGTGATATCGCCCTGGCTGCCTGTGGTGGAGGTCGAGAGACGTGTGACCTACTTCCCAAACCTTAACCCTGTATCTACCCCCGAGGTGTTGAAATTCAAAACTGCTATAAATTTGTCACATGTACACTGTCACAACACTGCAACCAGGGGCGGCTACACATGTCAGTTGAGAATTCAGGTCATGTTTCCAATTATAGTGTGCCAGTCAGGACAGCGTCATCACTCTGTCACCCCACTGAGAGAGGGGTATTACCCCAACTAGGCCTCGGACCACTATTACTATGTCCCATTGAAAACCATAGTAAATGCCTCACCTTCAAAAATTCATAAAAAATATATGTATCGACCTAGGGTATTTTGAACAATATTTATCAGATGGCAAAAATATTCATCTTTCTAAAAGCAGAGTATGAAGTGAGGTTGACCATTGAAATTTTTTGCTATGATCTGTTAAAGCGCCACCTATCTTGAAAACAAAGAACAGAACATGGAAATATAGGAATGAGCCCCTGACAGCAAAGATCAATATATAGTCCCTTGAATTATTCTCATTATTTTTCTAATAACTTCGAAAAAACAAGCCATCATTGTACTATTAAATCGCACTTTTCATTTTATGTCTAATGTGATCTGCATCTCGTTATTATCATGTATAATAAGGGGGAGTAGGAAATTATCAAGCACTACTTTCGTATGCCCTGGTCCCACATATCAAATAGTAGACCCAGGTCTAATAGAGATCAAATATAGCCCTAAATGCAACTTTATGCCAATTATAGTCATCTATGATATTACCTTAATTAAGTGCAGGTGTTAGAACAAGCATGCATGCTTACCTATATACCATAGTGCCACCTATTGGCTCCCCTGGTCTTGCCAGATTAGAGTACCATTCAGCGCATTTTGGTGCCACACAATAAGGGATGATTAAAACTGGTATTTCATTTTATATTGACTTCAAACTTTCAGAATTGAATTGTAAAGTAGGGATGCACATGTCTAAATTTTACATAAGTACGTAAAAGAATTTTTTAACACCAAAAAAAATCAAAAACTTTTTAAGAAATCATGAAAAAATGCTATTTTGTGCTGTAAAATGTTGTTTTGTGCCAATATTATAGGATAAAGATTACCAAATGATACTTTATTATGCAAATTATTTAAATTTGAATGTTACCTTCTGATTTTATGCGTAATTTATGAAATATAAAGAATAGAGATCCCTCTTAGAGCAATATATTAGGATGTTATGCAGAAAACAGAGAGTCTGAGAGCATGAATTTTGCCTATTTGATGAGCATGAAGTTCACAATAGACATTTTATACAGTTTTTTCTTACACATCTACACATTGTAAACTCTCTCTGCTGTGCATATTTATTATATAAAATACACCTATTGACTTGTGCAGTATGTGGTCCAGGTGCCAATAGAGCATGCACTTCAATATTGAGGTTTATAGGGGTTGTTGGCATTGTCATACATTATATCAGGCAAAAAGGGACCTGATATGGATTAAACTACACTGGATCTATTTCCTATTTACATAAATTTACCAAATTAATTGACAAATCACTGCTCAAAAGATTCACAGTTGAAAGTGAAACTCCATGATGTTTACCTATTAGGCCTCGGACCACTATTACTATGTCCCATTGAAAACCATAGTAAATGCCTCACCTTCAAAAATTCATAAAAAATATATGTATCGACCTAGGGTATTTTGAACAATATTTATCAGATGGCAAAAATATTCATCTTTCTAAAAGCAGAGTATGAAGTGAGGTTGACCATTGAAATTTTTTGCTATGATCTGTTAAAGCGCCACCTATCTTGAAAACAAAGAACAGAACATGGAAATATAGGAATGAGCCCCTGACAGCAAAGATCAATATATAGTCCCTTGAATTATTCTCATTATTTTTCTAATAACTTCGAAAAAACAAGCCATCATTGTACTATTAAATCGCACTTTTCATTTTATGTCTAATGTGATCTGCATCTCGTTATTATCATGTATAATAAGGGGGAGTAGGAAATTATCAAGCACTACTTTCGTATGCCCTGGTCCCACATATCAAATAGTAGACCCAGGTCAACTTGCAGCCACCCTGAGACACACTCACACTGTCCCAGCCAATGGCTGAGTGTCCTGCCTGGGTAGTAACCCTAGGCAACCAGGGATGCTGCCCTTGTAAGACACACTAACGCATGCGCACTGACAACAAGTTGTTGCTGGGATTAAGGGATCTTATCCATTCTGACCCAATTATCCCTTGTTTTACACACATGTTGGCCTAGATTATGATCTTGACACAATCTGGGCATTCACCACAAGTATATCTATAAATAACAAATTCAAAGTCTTGGTTAAATGGCCATGACAAGCACTTACTTGTGCAGGGAGGGCAGGGATTGACCCCTAAAATGATGGAGGGATCAAGATTCTAAATTATGGGGGGTAAAATGTATCAGATAGCTTAGACCTTTGAAATATTACTTTCAATAACACATTTGAAGCTAGTGGTAACCATCTTTTTGTCCAATGTTTTTGAAGAGAGCGGGTAGAGAGGGGTTTGTGAGACCAAGTTAGGGGAGATTCGAGTCAATCTATGACCAACGTTGTCACAAGTTGTGCAATATAACTTCTTTTTTCTCAATCCCCCAGTAATAAAATTTGGTATCCCTATAGAAAAGGCTACAGAGGGTGTATTTAGTACAACACATGCAAATTTCTTAGCATTCTTCCCCTCACAAAGGGCTTATAACTTAAAGTGTGAATTTTAGTGAAATTCTTTGCAAAACCTTGAGAGGGAATTCCCTTCTTAAAGTCCACTTAGAATGGGTTGTATGTCTAATAATTAATACATCAGGTCAACAACATGTCAAGATACTCTCAAAAACAAAGTTTGTGAAGATATCTTTTTGAAGAGAGCGGGAAGAGAGGCTTATATAAATATTTTTGGATTTTTTGTATAAAATTTGCTTCTTAACATGAAGACTACAAGGTACTTTTCTAATTAAAAGTGCACAGAAAATATTTTAATTTTGTATATTATGAATTGTACATTTAGTTGTGATTGTAAAGAACTTGACATATTGTGGTTTACTTAAATAGTATTTTCTTGAGTGAAGTTTCTGTGAGAGCAGGTTTTGAACAAAAGTGGTGTCCTTCTGAGGGGGTGAGGCCAGGGTCCAGATAAGCCGTGTAATAGAATATAGAGGAGCAGGGAATGAATGGGCAGCTGATGCTATAATTGGAACATGACGTATTCCCGGGTTGTATGCCCAACTGTGTGGGCTGTGTGACGAAAAGTATTTACACATTGTTCCTTGTCACCTCTGTTCGCTTATAGTATACTAGGTCTCTCAGAACAGAGCCTTTCTTATAATATAGACTTCATTCTTGGCTTAAGGCCCTGTATACCAAAAAGCGGTGCTCGGCAATTAGTGGTAGGCCAGCCCACTTCTGACCACAGGGTTGCTAATTGGCTGCCTCAGTGATAAACATTGGGGTCAGGTGATACTGACCGTTGGGCAAGTGTTAGGGTGGCCAGCCAATTGGCAGTGGGTAACATCCTGTAGCCTAGCAACCTCACAAAATCTAAACAACAACACATGTGAGTGCATGCTGACAGCATGCTTATTGTTTTGATACAGTCATCTAAATTACGCTGCTTTCAGTAAACCTGTAATGATAATATAACCAACTAAACCTCATCTTATTTTTTTATAATCAAAGCAGGCAAATACTTATAAAAGCAACCACACATCAGAACATACCTGTAACAGATGAAATAATCAAGTGAGAAGGATTTTATCTGGGTCTTTTGGAGTGCAATCCTTAATACTGACATACTTGTAGACTCCTCAGCCAATGTAAATAGTCCAAATGAAATAGTCCTACTGCTATCCACTATTTATGCTAATAAGCTACTGTCACTACACACTGCATCTGGGATTCAATATTATGAGTCCATGTAGTTCTCCCACACATCAGACCGATATTGATAGGACTCTTTCACAAAATATTATTCTTCTTAGAACCACAAGTTCCACCTGTGTTTCCTGTTTCCCACACAGAGGTATGGTCTCTGCTCACATTGTTATTCCAGTGGAGCACTGCAATCATGGAATTCAATCTGTATACTTTGTCACTGTAATAAGATCTCTTATCCTGAAACATCAGCATTGTGTTGTTGAAGGATTCAACATGGGCTGTGCTTTTACCGAGGGTGAAGTTTTCTGCAAATCTAAACAAATATGATTTTTTGATAACAGATAAAAGAAGGTCTTCAGCAACTAAGGTTGTAATGCCAATTCTTGAGGACTCATAATTTTGATCAGTCTTACATCTGGATATTGCTGTGCAGTCTCTATGGTTGCCTTTGTAATGTTCTACACTATTCAACAAACTGG
Source organism: Amphiduros pacificus (assembly GCA_949316495.1). NCBI lineage: Eukaryota > Metazoa > Annelida > Polychaeta > Phyllodocida > Hesionidae > Amphiduros > Amphiduros pacificus. The sequence goes on from OX439011.1 coordinate 20,676,707, forward strand.
AACGCAAGTTGTCACCTTGGCCAGCACAGTGTTCAATAGCATAAAATGCATGAGTCCCAAGTGGCTCCATTTTATCTTCCAATTCTGGGTGCCAAGTTTTGCCCAACTTGTACTTGGCACCATGGCACACCCCGTTGATGGCCTTTTTGAAACTTTTAATGCCATGCCACGTTTCATATTGGATGCAAGTATCAACATACATTGAACGCACAAAGGCAGATACACTAAAATTCATATCATGTATGAGAGTTCTTATGTAGATATCCTTGCCATCAAAATATTCAAAAATCTTCTGAGTCCCAAATTTCCCATGACGTTGAGTTACTGGGTCATCTGTCTTTGTGACATGAACATGGAACAAAACCTTGTGAGATTTTTCTCCAAGGGCAACTACACTAGTGTCCTTTGCATTTTTCCGATGTCCATGCCGTGCATCAGTTAAGATATTAATCCCCATTTCTTCTTTGCCGCATTCTTGACTAAGTAAATCTGCTGCCATTTCCTCTTCTAGTGCTTCATCAATACTTCCCTGATACGCCAATGTCACATGAGGTAGTATTTTGATAACAAAGGCATTCCTTACTTTGTTATCAATACAACCTATTCTTGCCCCTGCAGCAAATCACTCATAATGGCTAGGCCGCATACCACTGAAAACTACTCCATACATGATCCTTTCATTGGCCAGATATGTGTTGTCATGTGATTGTGGGGAAGATGACCACCAATATGTATGATGCCCTCCACATAGTCTCCGACACTTCAGCTTTACTAGAGCTACATGACCTCTGTGGTGGAGCTTTGTGACACTCATATTTGATGAACAATGCCTCCCATGATCCTGACATATATTCAAAATATGTTTTAATGAATCCTCACACATGACAAACATGGATTGTGTGGACCTGTTTTTGTCAAACTGCTGGTTGGTATTAACTCTAGGATCTCTCCTGTCCTCCTACTGTCTTTGTAACCAAGCATCACGAGCATCATTCAGTATTTCACTGTTATTGACAGGTCTTTGCATGTCAGAGACCATCTGCTCTCTCACTTTCGCCATTTTCTGCTTTAAACCATCCTTCACAGTATTATTATCACCTGGGAACTGTAACTTAAAACGTGGTGCTCTTTCTCTTGTACTGTTAGCTGTCATGGTGGTAGCTCAGATTTAGTGAATGTGTATATTCAAACACTAGCATTGAAACTGACTATCTGTTTGAGTGTGTGCTTATATAGGCTTGAGGAAATGCATCTTTCATTAAGATTCACATCTGGTGAAGATATTCATAATTAAAGCAACATACAACAAGATACATTTAAACACAAACAATCATTACAAACTGATGGGGTAGTTGAAATTATTTTTATTCATCTTTTAAAAACATTTAATTTGGTATATGAACAAATTTTTGTAACACAGATGGTTCCTTTTTTGACAAGCATTGCCTGTCGGCAATGCTTGTCAAAAAAAGGAACTATCTGTGTTATTCTGTGATCGGTACGATCATGGGAAATGCGTATTCATTTCCTGTGGTTTGTGATTCGTTTTTTTTCTGTGGTCATTATTGTTTAAGCAACTGACGCAACTGTGAAGTGTTCGTCCTTGTGCATGCAAGTTTCCAATTTGCACATGCGCCCCACAAAGAAGTAAACAAAAGAAAAGAAGTGCGTGGTGTAAAAGCAGAACGTTCAAAACGATGTCATCGTGCTCGCCCATCGTTCCATAAAATTATCCCTATAAATTGCTTGGAAATGCTTACCAATCGCTAGAACAAGGAATTGTCAGTAAGTTTAGTTCAAATTTGGTGTAAATCGGACAATTAGAACAGAAATAACATGCAAAAGTCTGATCGATGATTTGCGGTTAGCGCCTGAGCGATATTAGGGCAACTTACGTAATCGAGCCTGAAAAGGCACATCTTTGCATAAAGTTGTGCTAAAAAAATCGTTCATATACCAAATTAAATAATTTTAAAAGATGAATCAAGATAATATTTCATTTTGTGTTTTTTTTGTTTATTTTAATTTTTGTTTTGTTTGTTGTAATTTTTGTTTTGTTTATTTTAATTTTTGTTATGTTTGTTGACAGTTTTGGTTAGTTTTTTTTTTTTTCTTCATCCGTGTTACATATGGATCACCACTTTTTCTTGTTTAGCATAACTTTCTGCAAAGATATGCCTTTTCAGGCTCGATTACGTAACTTGCTCTATTATCACAAATCATCGGAGATCAGACGTTCGCATGTCATTTCTATTCTAATTGTCCGATTTACACCAAATTTGAACTAAACTTACTGAAAATTCCCTGTTCTAGCAATTGGGAAGCATTTTAAAGAGATACTTTAATGCAACGATGGGCGAAAACACGATGAAATCGTTTTGAACGTTCTGCTTTGTTTACATGACGCACTTCTTTTCTTTTGTTCACTTCTTTTAGATATGTATTCATTCGCAGGACGCATGCGAATTAGAATCTTTCGCATGCACACGGTGAACACTCCACAGTGGCGTCAGTTGCTTTAACAATAATGACCACAGAAAAAACCGAATCACAAACTACAGGAAATGAATACGTATTTCCCATGATCGTACCGATCACAGAATAACACAATGCTTGTCAAAAAAGGAACCATCCGTGTTACAAAAAAAAAAAGAAAAAAAAAAAAAAAGAATTTGTATGCAATTTCCTTTTTGAAAATAATATTTATGGCTAACAACCATCAATTTCACTTATTTCGGTCTTTGTCAGTCATTATATTTACCAACAAAATATGGTCAGTAAATTATGTGTGCTACAGTGGGGTATACCCACCAGTAACAATTGACATTAATTAATCTTATAAAGCGATGATCATACTTACATTCTTGCAAGAATCACAAACTACAGGAAATGAATACGCATTTCCCATGATTCTTGCAAGATTTCTGTGCCAAAAGATGAAAATTAATATAACATGGATTAGACTTACATATTTGAAGAGAAGAGCCCGAAAGTTGTCAGTGATGTAAATCGGCCAAGAACTCACAGAGTAGTGCCAATTTTTATGTTTGTGTGACAAACTGCTACTTTGGCACGTGCGTATTGTGACGCAAGAGAGGTCACTTGGTGCAATTTTCACAACAATTCTTTTTTACCATTCATTTAAACTTTTCTATGTCAAAAACGCCATTGTTCCATTTGTTTTATGTATACAGGACAATCCTATGGTTGCGCCAATCCTATGGTCATTAGCTCTATATTTCTCCATCTCCCAAATATCATACGTCATCTGCTGAATTAAGATGCGCACAGTGCCACCAAACCAAACTCGCTATGCGAGACCATGAATCGAATGCATCACAAAATGACATATACACAGAAATCTCTGATGTATACGCACCAGCCCTCATCATCCCTGATCACGATATATGCACTTTGTTATAATATAGTCTATTATTACATATATTTATTATTGCTTTAAGAGTTGCATACAAAAAAAAAAAAAAAAAAATTGCACACTTCAGACATCAGTGAAACAGATTTAGTAACTGCCTACCTGACACCTCAGCCTTTCTGCCTCACGAGGGTCAGTGAGGGTCCTGTCAAATAGTAAAAATAAGGTAGAACGATAGCGAGGTACAGAAACTGGCAACCCCACGTTACATGTCAGCGACCAGTTAATGCTGATGAAGTAGACCATGACTGCCAGTGGCTTCATGGGTTCCCTCCAGTAGTTGCTGTCATCAGCAGTAATTGGAGCGACGGAAAACCTTACCCATTTCCTCATGTGGAAAATGGTGCCCTTGTTGGGACCATGACCTACACTCTTAGGGCATGTGATGTCAACCACAACTTAGAGCATTCATGAAATCACAGAAGTCACAGGCAATTTTACAGAAGTTTTGGGTATGCTTAAATGATATGTAGGCACGGAACTGTGATACAAGCAAGCTATCTCATTAAAATCATCCAAAATACATTGACCATGGTTATTGTGTTTTGCTGAAAGTGCCGAGTACTGGATGTACTCTTTTGACCACCAGGTAGCCACATGTATACAATTATGTGACCTATATTGTGGCCTGTCAGGGTTTTAGGCCTGTTCAAATGGATAAACATTAATGGACAAACAGGCCTCTGAAGGTGCCCCATTATTAGCAAGACTTTACTAAGCAGTTGTTTGCACAAGATCACTGGCCAGCTAAACAAAGTTTGTTGACAAAGTATCCAATGGATGATTTGGATTTCAGCAGAAGACTCATCAAATGCACAGAAATTTATGTAGGGGAAATATGATGGGTATAAAAGTTTGGGTGTAAACATTTATATTATGCAAGGAAAAAACCTCATCTCACGAATGCTTTTATGGGGTCAAAAAGTCAAGCAAGTTGATATATGCAAATAACTGCTAAATATAATGTCTAATCATTCATGAAAACTGGCTGCAGACAGGTTACCATGATGATTGTTATTAAAACTGATCTTTTTTCCTCAACCTGTAATATTATGTTTTTGATACCCTCACAGCAGAAATATGAAGTTAAGAAAATATATATATTTCAGGGTAACTGGTCGCAATGGAGACTAACTTGGAACTTTTGCCAACAGAAAGGAGTGGTTATGATGGCCCAGCTTCAACAAGCAGGCCGCAAACAGCTCAAACAGGTGAGATTTATGTTTCATCAATTCAGGCCTTGACATAGCCACTGGCCTGGTGGCCCGGGGCTACCAGATCCTCTGCGTGGACCAGTGAATACTCTGGTGCAGTGGCCCAGTTCAACAACCCTATTTTTTCATCTTTTAGTGGCCCAAACTATCATGACAGATATTTGTCTAATATCAAGATCAATGGACTCATAAATTTTGATTGGAACAAGTGATCCCTTAGGTACTAAGGTGCTAGTCACTGTACAACCTAACATACAATGCTCTTTATTGTATCACACATCCTTTTTTCCTTTTTAGGCCACCTCTTCTCATGCGCTGGTGGCCCAACTGGGCAACCAACATTTTTCTCTTATGTCAAGGCCTGCAATTCAAGGCATATATGAAATATATGCCTGAGAAGTTATTGTGGAGCTTTTGCTCACTTCTATATTTCTGCCTCATGAGAGTTCCTCACTATATTTTAATGTTAGCAAGGTTGTCTGCACTACATCATACCTTTTCATAAAAAACAAAGCCTCTTTTACACAAATAAGTAATTCTGAAAGATCCAGATAAGAAAGTGTAAAAATATAATTAATATATTTCAGCATTATCTCGGGAATGTACCGACATGACACTTCCTGGAGAGGTACTGGAGGTTTTGCCACAAAGTGCTGGTGCTCCAGGCAGGCCTTTGCCAGGCAGGCCTCAAAGTGCTGGTGCTCCCCCTGGTGTGGAAGAGCTGGACGTTGAATCTTTGTCAGGCAGGCCTCAAAGTGCTGAAAAGGAGCTTGTGATTGACCAAGAACTGGATTCTGAAAAAGAGGAGGAAACCAGTTTCTCTGCTGATAATAATACAAGTAAGCCTATCTGCTGATTATCATTTTTTTACCATTGAAAACTACAAAGGCTGATTGCCAGTTGCTATTTATTTTTTTTGACAGAAAACTACACACTGAATTTCTTTGTAAAAGATCAGAACCAAATTTTAAAAAAAATACAAGATGGCATCCAGCAAATTGGCTGTGTAAAGCCCCACAAGAAAGAACATAATTAATCCTATGGAATAATAATGAAATTATTTCTTTAAATGATTTATTTTTTTAAAAAGCGTTGATTTTAGATGACGGCACAAGCCAGCAGCCAAATAGATCACACCTAATTCCCCTCTCGGAGGTGCCAGCTGCTCCCCCAGTCACGCCCTTGCCTGTCAGGCAAGTAGAGGTATTGAGGGGAATTGAGACCAGCACAGACTTACAGGACGAGCTAAATGGAAGTACCAGTGCTCATAATAATGATGAACCGGTGAATTTATTGGTTTGATTTATGATCTGTTATATAATAATCTTCATATACTCACAGTCAACTTGTCTTTTTTTCGTCTTAAAAACATGCAGTTATGCGTAATATTATACAAGGAAAATACATACACAGGAACAGGATTTTAAATTGAGAGAAAATGTTGGAACTGTTATCTTTATTTATTTATTTTTTGATAGGCACCTGCTGAGAACAGTGAGACTCCAGAAATAGAGAATGTTCCGGAAAATGTTCCAGAAACGGAACCACAAAGCAGAGCAAACTGTTGTGGGAAGTTCCATATCGGTGAGTCTTACTTTCTGATAAATGTCAAACTGATAAACAGAGAGATGTAGTCATGATAAGATCCACTGCTTTGTTATAATACACAAGCCAAATGGTTCCTGAACAGGTAACCTCTGGATAAAGAAATCTCTCAGTGATTATTTTAAATAAAATAGAAATAAACAAGGCAAGCTGTTTAGGAAAGTTCCATATAGGTTAGTCCTTTATTATAGCAACAGAAAACAAACTATTATGGAAAGTTTCATATAGGTGAGTTCTATAGTCTCACAACTAAGGTAAATGGTCGAAGAAATAGTCTGATAGTCTGACAATCAAGGAAGAGGTTCAGAGAATAAGGACTGCAGAATGGCATTCCAGGCAAACTCTACAGGATAATTCATATTATGTATGCCAGTCTCATGTCTGAGTTGTCCTAATTCCATATTGCCCTATTACTATGGCTACAGTTTCTTTTCTTCCTTTTTTATTCAAATGGGACTGTTTTGTAATATACTTTCAGATCTCGAAGGGGCAAAGCACAGAATTGACAACAAGGTACTTTGAATTTTTTTTTTAATCTTTCAAATTAAACGATAAATCACAGCAGAGTGTAATGGAAATATATTTTTCACCAGATAACAATGCTCTGATGATTAATAAAGAAAATGTAAATCATTGTTTGATGGAAAAAATGTTATAAATACGTTTTGTTTTAAAGGTTTGAAATGATATATATATATATATATATATATATATATATATATATATATATATATATATATATATATATATATATATATATATATATATATATATATAAATATTCATGGATTCCCATGTACATGTTTGTGTGCAACCTTGGTGTGAATGTTTGTAGACATTATAATGTAAGATATGTTAACCCATTGATTTTCAGAGTGCCTTTTTCCACTGATTCTATGCTTGCCCAATTCCTCTGATTTTAACCTTGCCCCTTTCCTCTGATTCTTAGCTTGCTCTTTTCCTCTGATTCTAACATTGCCCTTTTCCTCTGATTCTAAACTTACCTCTTCCCTCTGATTCTAACCTTGCCCTTTTCCTCTGATTCTTAGCTTGCTCTTTTCCTCTGATTCTAACATTGACCTTTTCCTCTGATTCTAAACTTACCTCTTCCCTCTGATTCTAACCTTGCCCTTTTCCTCTGATTCTTAGCTTGCTCTTTTCCTCTGATTCTAACATTGCCCTTTTCCTCTGATTCTAAACTTACCTCTTCCCTCTGAATCTAACCTTGCCCTTTTCCTCTGATTCTCAGCTCGCCCTTTTCCTCTGATTCTAAGCTTGCCATTTTCCTCTGATTCTTAGCTTGCCCTTTTCCTCTGATTCACAGCTCGCCCTTTTCCTCTGATTCTAAGCTTGCCCTTTTCCTATGATTCTAAGCTTGCCATTTTCCTCTGATTCACAGCTTGCCCCTTTCCTCTGATTCTAAACTTGCCCCTTTTCTCTGATTCTAAGCTTGCCCCTTTCCCCTGATTCTAAGCTTGCCCCTGATAATACAAGGCTGAGTTATTAGTATGAGGCTAACATGGTAGGGTAGAGAAGTTTATTTGGTATTAATTTATGACGCTGCCTTTGATTCTGCCAGGTGGAACAATGGAAAGGTCTGAGTACAAAGATAAGAGCTCTCATCCTCTGCTCCTGTATCCTCAGTCTGATGAGCATCACCTTCATTAGCCTCATGTGTGTCAGCCTGCAGTACATCCACTTCAACCAGGTGAGACTTAGTACATCAGCCTGCAGTACATCCACTTCAACCAGGTGAGACTTAGTACATCAGCCTGCAGTACATCCACTTCAACCAGGTGAGACTTAGTACATCAGCCTGCAGTACATCCACTTCAACCAGGTGAGACTTATAGGTACACTTCAACCAGGTGAGACCTATAGGTACACTTCAACCAGGTGAGTCCAAGTACATCAGCCTGCAGTACATCCACTTCAACCAGGTGAGACTTATAGGTACACTTCAACCAGGTGAGACTTAGTACATCAGCCTGCAGTACATCCACTTCAACCAGGTGAGACTTAGTACATCAGCCTGCAGTACATCCACTTCAACCAGGTGAGACTTATAGGTACACTTCAACCAGGTGAGACCTATAGGTACACTTCAACCAGGTGAGTCCAAGTACATCAGCCTGCAGTACATCCACTTCAACCAGGTGAGACTTAGTACATCAGCCTGCAGTACATCCACTTCAACCAGGTGAGACTTATAGGTACACTTCAACCTGGTGAGACTTATAGGTACACTTCAACCAGGTGAGACTTATAGGTACACTTCAACCAGGTGAGACTTATAGGTACACTTCAACCAGGTGAGACTTATAGGTACACTTCAACCAGGTGAGACTTATAGGTACACTTCAACCAGGTGAGACTTATAGGTACACTTCAACCAGGTGAGACTTATAGGTACACTTCAACCAGGTGAGACTTATAGGTACACTTCAACCAGGTGAGACTTATAGGTACACTTCAACCAGGTGAGACTGAGTATGGCCACTTCAACCAGGTGAGACTTAGTATGGCCACTTTCACCAGGTGAGACTTAGTGTGGCCACTTTAGCCAGGTGAGACTTAGTATGTCCACTTTAACCAGGTGAGACTTAATATGTCCACTTTAACTAGGTGAGACTTAGTGTGGCCACTTTAACCAGGTGAGACTTAGTGTGTCCACTTCAGCCAGGTTAGATTTACAGTTGCACTTCAACCAGGTGAGACTTAGTACATCAGCCTGCAGTACATCCACTTCAACCAGGTGAGACTTAGTATGGCCACTTTAACCAGGTGAGACTTAGTATGGCTACTTCAACCAGGTGAGACCTAGTATGGCCACTTTAACCAGGTGAGACTTAATATGTCCACTTTAACCAGGTGAGACTTAGTGTGGCCACTTTCATCAGGTGAGATTTACAGGTGCACTTCAACCAGGTGAGACTTAGTACGTCCACTTTAACCAGGTGAGACTTAATATGTCCACATTAACCAGGTGAGACTTAGTATGTCCACTTTAACCAGGTGAGACTTAATATGTCCACTTTAACCAGGTGAGACTTGGTATGGCCACTTTCATCAGGTGAGATTTACAGGTGCACTTCAACCAGACGAGACTTAGTACATCAGCCTGCAGTACATCCACTTCAACCAGGTGAGACTTATAGGTACACTTCAACCAGGTGAGACCTATAGGTACACTTCAACCAGGTGAGTCCAAGTACATCAGCCTGCAGTACATCCACTTCAACCAGGTGAGACTTATAGGTACACTTCAACCAGGTAAGACTTAGTACATCAGCCTGCAGTACATCCACTTCAACCAGGTGAGACTTAGTACATCAGCCTGCAGTACATCCACTTCAACCAGGTGAGACTTATAGGTACACTTCAACCAGGTGAGACCTATAGGTACACTTCAACCAGGTGAGTCCAAGTACATCAGCATGCAGTACATCCACTTCAACCAGGTGAGACTTATAGGTACACTTCAACCTGGTGAGACTTATAGGTACACTTCAACCAGGTGAGACTTATATGTACACTTCAACCAGGTGAGACTTATAGGTACACTTCAACCAGGTGAGACTTATAGGTACACTTCAACCTGGTGAGACTTATAGGTACACTTCAACCTGGTGAGACTTATAGGTACACTTCAACCAGGTGAGACTTATAGGTACACTTCAACCAGGTGAGATTTACAGGTGCACTTCAACCAGGTGAGACTTATAGGTACACTTCAACCAGGTGAGACTTATAGGTACACTTCAACCAGGTGAGACCTATAGGTACACTTCAACCAGGTGAGACTTAGTACATCAGCCTGCAGTACATCCACTTCAACCAGGTGAGACTTAGTATGGCCACTTTAACCAGGTGAGACTTAGTATGGCCACTTCAACCAGGTGAGACTTAGTGCATCCACTTCAACCAGGTGAGACTTAGTGTGTCCACATCAACCAGGTGAGACTTGATATGTCCACTTTAACCAGGTGAGACTTGGTATGGCCACTTTCATCAGGTGAGATTTACAGGTGCACTTCAACCAGGTGAGACTTAGTACGTCCACTTTAACCAGGTGAGACTTAATATGTCCACATTAACCAGGTGAGACTTAGTACGTCCACTTTAACCAGGTGAGACTTAATATATATATTTATCGGGTTGGACACAATCAAGGTCTGAATGTACATTTGACAGTGTTACAATGCAATGAAATATTTTTTGACATCACCAAACATTCAAGATGCCACTTATGACAACAAGCTGAATGATACCTTTTAAATAAAAAAAGAAATCACGAATCGGTGCATTACTTCCAACACAGTGAATATTTTAACGTCCGAAATTTATGAAAAATCAACTGTTACGAATGTTCATTATGTGTTGTACCTTTCTGTCAAGGTAAATTTCACAATTAATTTAAAGGTTACATTGCAAAAATAAGTCATATTTTGACTAATTATTTCTCTAGTTTTTTTTAGATTGTCTGGTGTATGGTATCACCGCAAATTGCATATTCCATGATACCACTGAAAAATATGTGTTTTGTTACTGAATTTCTGGTTTAAAACCCCAATAATAAAACACTGTCTACATTTCTAATATTAATAACACAAATGGATTAATAAATACCTTCATTTGACAGTATCATATGAAGGAATAAACAAATAAATATTTTAAGTTAGTCAAATCATTGTTATGTGAATATTATGCCATATCATGTTTTGAGGAGAATGTCAACAAAAATGCGTAGAGTACGTACCCCCATGTGAATTGGTAGTTCCAGAAAAGATAACTAATTCATATTATACAGTCATATTGAGCTACTGTTGAGTATTATTAGTGAGATAATTATTGGTTGAAAGCATGCTCCCAAAACCAGAAAATGAGATGTGAAGTCTGTATTGTAGTGTACGTACCCCCTTGTAGAGTACGTACCCCCTTGTTCACAGAGGTGTTAGTGTTGGACTTGATTGACTTTAAAATCATTTATATTGTTTGTAAAGTGATGAGATGTCAATTGGATATCTCTGTTTAACAAAACAACAGTTTTAGAAATTGTTTAATGATTATGTGTTTGCTCTCTACACAAAACTTCTTACAATAATTTTGGTAATATTTGAATTTCTACCAAATTCATTAGCCAGACCAAGTGAAACTTTGAAGTTAATTTTGAATAAGTATATAAAAAGTAAATACAAATGGTTTGATAATTATTTAATTGTAAAATGAGTATCATAAAAGTCTGTTTAGTCTACTCCATGAACTTACTAAAATATAATTGCTTCTGGGGTAAGTACACTACAACATTTGAGTAATATTTACCAAATACGGATCACCCTTGGACTAGGTGGCTCATAACAATTTATGAACTAAACAGAGCAAGGAATCCATCAAGTACAAAAGTTTGTGGACTTCTTATTCAAAGAACATAGCCAAAATGAGTAAATTAAACAAGAATACAATTAAAAATATGTAGGCAACGTCATGTTTCATATCTTTAGAAATTTTGTGTTAAAAGGCAAAACATAATTATCAAACCTGGTTTTTTAACAGAGTTGTCCACTTGACATCTCATCACTTTACAAACAACATAAATGATTTAAAATTCTATCAAGACCAACACTAACATCTCTTTGTACAACGGGGTACATATGCTATGATGGGGGTACGTACACTACAAACAGACAAGACATCTCATTTTCAACCAACAATTATTTCACTTACAATACTCAACATTGGTCAAATATATTTTTGTACCTATATTGTACATGAATAAACAACTATAAAATATAATCAATCAATCATTATTAGAAATGTAGATTTTTTTATTAGAGGGGTTAAAACCAGAAATTCCTTTTAAAAAAACACATTTTTTTCTGAGGTATTGTGAAATATCCAGGTTTGCCATGATGTCATACATCAGACAATCCTAAACAAACTAAATGGATAATAATTAGTCAAAATATACCTTGTTTGTGCAATGTATCCTTTATATTAGTTGTTAACTTTAACTTGACAAAAATGTACAGCACACAATGCACATTCATAACAGTTTATTTTTAATAAGTATAAGGACATCAAAATATTTATTGTTTTGGAAATAGTACACTGATTCAGGGTTTATTTTTTTATCTAAAAGGTATTATTCAGCTTGTTATCATAAGCAACATCTTAAATGTTTGGTGACATCAAAAAATATTTTATTGCATTGTAATACTGCCGAGTGTACATTTAGACCTTGATGAAGCCCATCCCAATACTGTAACAAAATTATTTGATGCTCAAGAAGATATCTAAGTATTAAAAATTTATGGAATATCAATTGCAAGTCAATTCAAAATAAAAATCAGTTTTGTAAATATTTCAATTTCATTTTTGTTGTGAAAATCAGTGTTGTTTCTGTGTTAGTTTATGTGTAGAGTACGTACCCCAGGTTATGTATCAATTTTTTCAAAATAATAAGAAGTGAAATACTTAGGCAGTTGCAAATTATATCTTTCACAAATATTCTTTCTTTATCTGCAGTTGATAAGCATTATGAGGCGTGATTCATTTGAAGTTAATTTGTTGTCATAATCTTTGCTTGGAGCAGTACTGAAAATATCAAAATGTTATTTCCCCGTCTCAACATTTTTTCTCTATATATTTAAAATTTTGGTTGTCCAAATTTAGTTTTAACTATGTTAGAATATTATATACACTATATTAAATTATATAATTTTAATGGTATGTCCTTGTGCAAAAAGATTTTGGATTTAGGACAAGGAGACCTTGCATTTTAATAAAACATAAGTTAGAAATGCAGGTCACAAGTTTGATTTTTCATGTTAAGTGACTGCCTCTAGTGACCTTGATTGTGTCCAACCCGAATATGTCCACTTTAACCAGGTGAGACTTAGTATGGCCACTTTAACCAGGTGAGACTTAGTATGGCCACTTTAACCAGGTGAGACTTAGTGTGTCCACTTAGACCAGGTGAGACTTAGTGTGGCCACTTTAACCAGGTGAGACTGAGTATGGCCACTTCAACCAGGTGAGATTTATAGGTGCACTTCAACCAGGTGAGACTGAGTATGGCCACTTCAACCAGGTGAGATTTATAGGTGCACTTCAACCAGGTGAGACTGAGTATGGCCACTTTAACCAGGTGAGACTTAGTATGGCCACTTTCACCAGGTGAGACTTAGTGTGTCCACTTCAACCAGGTGAGACTTAGTGCATCCACTTCAACCAGGTGAGACTTAGTATGGCCACTTTAACCAGGTGAGACTTAGTTTGTCCACTTTAACCAGGTGAGACTTAATATGTCCACTTTAACCAGGTGAGACTAAGTATGGCCACTTCAACCAGGTGAGACTTAATATGTCCACTTTAACCAGGTGAGACTTATAGGTGTCATTAAGGTGAGACTTGCAATACGTCTACTTTATTAAGGTACAACTTGAAACTTTAAACTTAGATGTTCGCTATCCACAGCTTAACTTATAGAGAAATTCACTAAATGAAAAGCTCCATGATGTGAATATATTGGATCATTGTAGGTGGCGCTACCATTCAGCAAGATAACCAAGGCAGTAGACAGGTCGGACTTGCGGTATGCGGGATGCTATCTTCTGGGACTGGACACAGAACTGCTTATATTTGATACCTCAGTGCAGTTTGTAGACGCCACTATAACCATCACCACAGCCGACATGCTCCTGATTGACATCGATGTGTCTCTGCAGTACCAGATAAGGTCAGTGCTATCAGATAAGGTCAGTGCTATCAGATAAGGTCAGTGCTATCAGATAAGGTCAGTGCTATCAGATAAGGTCAGTGCTATCAGATAAGGTCAGTGCTACCAGATAAGGTCAGCGCTATATTTGATACCTTCATGCAGTGTATAGTACCAGATAAGGTCAGTGCTATCAGATAAGGTCAGTGCTATCAGATAAGGTCAGCGCTATATTTGATACCTTCATGCAGTGTATAGTACCAGATAAGGTCAGTGCTATCAGATAAGGTCAGTGCTATCAGATAAGGTCAGCGCTATATTTGATATCTTCATGCAGCAAATAGTACCAGATAAGGTCAGCACTATATTTGATACCTCTGTATAGTACCGGATAACGACAGTGCTGTCTGGGATATTATCATTCTTTGATTATCATATAATATTTATTTTGTCATTTTATAGTTTTTATTTTACACCTTTTAGCTCTGCTGTCAGCATAGCTTGTGCACTGAAGTGGGGGAGGGAGGGGGTTTTCTGTAATTGTGTGTGTCTGTCTGTCTGTCAACATTAATCTTCTCAGAAACTACTGATGTCCACATCCGCTGCCACCGCACATTGTTTTAACCCTCATTCATTTATGCTTGGACATTAGGACTAGATACTATGACTTTGTAGGCCTGGGAAATTTTGAAGTTTTTTTTAATGCCATTGACTATTCTTGACCTGCAAGGCTGGGCAAATACTGAAAATGATCATTTATGAAGCATATTGCAGGAATTTTTGAGAAATGATCACAATCTCTCTTAACAATGAAAGGTCATTGGCCTATGTTTTGTAAATTTTATATGATTTTCATAAATTATTTAAAATTTTTCTTTGATTATATATTATTTTTAAATTATGTTTTATTTTACTTATGGTATTGTACAATACAATTCTTTGAGAAGTATATAATTCTTTTATCATATTATGTTCTAAGATGAGTATATTTACTCTTTACTCATATTATTACATACACTTATTTTTGAATATTTGAAATCGAGATCAGCATTTACTATCCCTAAAATGTTAAACAGATATATTATCTTGTCAAATCTATCATTTTATGTTCAATGGAAAATATGTAATTAGTGAAGACCTATTAATTCATAAGATAATAATGTTATTGATTTGTAGACCAGAGGAGGTACCTGATTTGTTTGGCAAGTTTCACCTGGACTACGGCCCCATCATCAGATCTGTGGCAATGAGCACACTTAAGAATACAGTGGGGCCACTGACGACGAAGGATTTCATAAGGAGGCTGATCATCGAGTCCACACTCAAGGCCGCCATACAAGATAAACTGCAAGGTCAGGACTTGGTGTAACATTTTAAACCCCTTGCTTGATTTTATCTGAAGGGGTATTGTTGCACCATGCAGTTTTGCTGCAGCATGCAGTATTGTTGCACCATGCAGTATTGTTGCACCATGCAGTATTGTTGCACCATGCAGTATTGTTGCAGCATGCAGTATTGCTGCACCATGCAGTATTGTTGCAGCATGCAGTATTGCTGCACCATGCAGTATTGTTGCAGCATGCAGTATTGCTGCAGCATGCAGTATTGTTGCAGCATGCAGTATTGTTGCAGCATGCAGTATTGTTGCAGCATGCAGTATTGCTGCACCATGCAGTATTGTTGCAGCATGCAGTATTGTTGCAGCATGCAGTATTGTTGCAGCATGCAGTATTGCTGTAGCATGCAGTATTGTTGCACCATGTAGTATTGTTGCAGCATGCAGTATTGCTGCAGCATGCAGTATTGTTGCACCATGTAGTATTGCTGCAGCATGCAGTTTTGCTGCAGCATGCAGTATTGTTGCACCATGCAGTATTGTTGCAGCATGCAGTATTGTTGCAGCATGCAGTATTGCTGCAGCATGCAGTATTGTTGCACCATGCAGTATTGTTGCACCATGCAGTATTGTTGCACCATGCAGTATTGCTGCACCATGCAGTATTGCTGCACCATGCAGTATTGTTGCACCATGCAGTATTGTTGCACTATGCAGTACTGTTGCACCATGCAGTTTTGCTGCAGCATGCAGTACTGTTGCACCATGCAGTATTGCTGCATCATGCAGTATTGCTGCACCATGCAGTATTGTTGCACCATGCAGTATTGCTGCACCATGCAGTATTGCTGCACCATGCAGTATTGTTGCACCATGCAGTATTGCTGCACTATGCAGAGACTCGGTTTGATGATCCATATGGATTTTTAGTGTTTTTTTTTTTTAAACGATAATCTCAATTTAAATTACAGTCATGGTTTGATCTTAGATCTTATTTCAGTCGTTTGATCTTTTATTGCAGTAGTTTTATCTTTTATTGCAGTAGTTTTATCTTTTATTGCTATGATTTGATCTCTTATTTCAGTGTTTGATCTTTTATTGCAATAGTTTTATCTTTAATTGCCATGATTTGATCTCTTATTGCAGTAGTTTTATCTTTTATTGCAATAGTTTTATCTTTAATTGCCATGATTTGATCTCTTATTGCAGTAGTTTTATCTTTTATTGCAATAGTTTTATCTTTAATTGCCATGATTTGATCTCTTATTGCAGTAGATTTATCTTTTATTGCAATAATTTAATCTCTTATTGCTGCTGCAGTAGTTATATCCCTTATTGAAGTAGTTTGATCTAAAGATATAAGGTCTGATCTTTTATAAAATATAAATTCCTATAAGTCATATTTATACTGACTTCCAGGTGACTGCTGTCCATCATGTTGCCCAGGAAACTGTGGTAATAGCAGCATATGTGATAACTGCATTCTAGAGAGTGATGGTTGTAACCATGGTTACCATGTTGATGTCAAATCTTTTCAACTTCAAATGATCCATCTCCCTGACATCCTACATG
This sequence comes from Amphiduros pacificus, assembly GCA_949316495.1. Classification (NCBI taxonomy): domain Eukaryota; kingdom Metazoa; phylum Annelida; class Polychaeta; order Phyllodocida; family Hesionidae; genus Amphiduros; species Amphiduros pacificus. The sequence goes on from OX439011.1 coordinate 20,693,584, forward strand.
ACCGCTTTCTTCAACAAATACTGGCAGAGGTCAGTATTAAAGTCAAAATAATCAATTTAGGCATAAAATATTTCATATCACATTTTATCATTTGAAATAAATGATGTGATTTTAAATTCCATTAAACATTCAACATTTGCTGCAGTCTATTGAACAATCTGTTGGCCTTCATCAAATGCTATTCTTATTTGAATTTATTTCTTATTAAAATCTTTCTGGTTAATAATTGTTAAATTTTATTTGAGAAAAATATGTTTGTCATTTCAAATAGGTGGAAGTTGAGAAGGCCACATACAGTTTAGAACTAGCAACCACAAAGGCCTATACAAACTACCTCCTACAATCATACTACAATCAGGGTAAGTACACATGTGACCTCCTATAATCACACTACAGTCAGGGTAAGTACACATGTGACCTCCTATAATCGCACTACAATCAGGGTAAGTATACATGTGACCTCCTATAATCACACTCGTTCAGGGTAAGTATACATGTGACCTCCTATAATCGCACTACAATCAGGGTAAGTACACATGTGACCTCCTACTATCACACTACAATCAGTGTAAGTATACATGTGACCTCCTACAACCATACTACAATCAGGGTAAGCATACATGTGACCTCCTATAATCACACTACAATCAGGGTAAGTACACATGTGACCTCCTACTATCACACTACAATCAGGTTAACCATACATGTGACCTCCTACTATCGCACTACAATCAGGGTAAGTACACATGTGACCTCCTATAATCACACTACAATCAGGGTAAGTATACATGTGACCTCCTATAATCACACTACAATCAGGGTATGTATACATGTGACCTCCTATAATCACACTACAATCAGGGTAAGTATACATGTGACCTATAATCACACTACAATCAGGGTAAGTATACATGTGACCTCCTATAATCACACTACAATCAGGGTAAGCATACATGTGACCTCCTACTATCACACTACAATCAGGGTAAGTATGTATGTGACCTCATAATGAAGTATCCCAACTACTCCATATTTATTTAAAACTATTGTACAAGCTGCAGACATCTTCATCATCTTACTACCCCAATGAGACTGCGATTGATAAGGTCCAGAAGCCTCTTACCTCTAGACTCAGTAGTTATTCTATGTGAAGACATTATGCATAGACTACTGTACCCTCTTCAGTACCCACAGAACCAATCTCAAGCAAGAAAATATAAACTTGAACTTGAAAACTAATATTTACCTACATAATCATGGTCTTTAAATCTGAGATCATCCAAAGATTGTGACTGATCTCGCATTATCACAAAACAGTCTTTCCCATCGTGGATCGCATCAGCTTTATTATGTTGATTTATATGATCCTTACACAATTTGACATTAATTTTTTTATTCCTATGCAACTTTTTTCATGAAACTTTCAATATTTGGACAACTATGTCTTCAAATTTGGCCCAAATCATTCAATTATGAGTTACATTTCTCTGATATTTGACCCTTCTTGACCTCTACATTGGGGCTCTGACGGGATTTAATTACAAAGGGCATTTTGTAACCATTTTTCAGTGTTTTTGGCACTTCTGTGGCATCATGGTGTGGCATTGATATATTTTCATGCATTTGAAAGACAAGAAAACTTTTTATAAAACTTTTGCATTTGTTTATGTCTATTTCAATTTTCGATGCAAATGTAAGCTAGATAAACATCTAAAGCAAGCTACGGACCTTGCTTGAAATCTAAGCACAAGTAAAATATTAGTGAAATATTTGTGCTTGAAAATGTTTCAAAAAGTAGATTTGGCTTGACTTGAGATCTAAGCAAGAACTTGAAATCTGAGCACAAATTTCTTGCTTGAGATTTTTTCAAAAAGCAAGCCCAGGTGCTTGAGTACCTGGCATCATAAGTTCAGTTTTCCTTGGTCTCCCTTGGTCATTATGATCTCTATCAGTGACCCGCTATGATTGGCTGTGCTCAAGTCACTATTCTGGTGTCAAATTACTGAGGCCATCTATAAAATTGTTTTGTTTCTATCATCAATTCATTTTAAAATTTTGTTGGACTGATGAAATATTATAATATGATGAAATATTATAATCTGATGAAATATTATAATCTGATGAATTATTATAATCTGATGAGTTATTATAATCTGATGAATTGTTATAATCTGATGAGTTTTAATCTGATAAATTATTATAATCTGATGAGTTATTATAATCTGATGAGTTATCATAATCTGGTGAATTATTATAATTTGCTGAATTGTTATAATCTGATGAGTTATAATCTGATAAATTATTATAATCTGATGAATTATTATAATCTCGTGAATTATTATAATCTCGTGAATTATTATAATCTTATGAATTATTATAATCTGATGAGTTATCATGATCTGATGGGTTATTATATTTACAGTGCGGCAGATTGATGCAGATGCTGTGGCACAGGGTAACCTTATCCGCTCTAAAGCTGAGGTGTTTGTGGATAAAGTCAAACAAAATGCCACTGTAGAAGGACTGCGTGTCATGTATGATGCGTTTAACATTACACAAGATGATCATAGGCTTTCTATGTATCTCATAAGTACTATGGACAAAATGGACAATCTATATAAGGCTGTCGACTTTGAGGAGAAATCGTTTTTCACAGGTTTATAATCTCAAACAGAATTTAAGTCACGCCAGAAACTTGGTCACAGTTTTTAACAGATTTGGTTTAGTATCATGATCTGTGAATTCTATATGTATTTTTTTTAATAGAATTTTAAATATTTGCCAATTTTGGAGAAAAATATCTTTGCATCATTTTACAGAACTGCGCTGTGATATTTATGTAGAATATTGTAAACAAATCTGTTTATTACATCCACTCTGATATATATGGTGAATATTGTAAACAGATTTTTCCTTGACATGTACTCTGTGATATATATGGTGAATATTGTAAACAGATTTTTCCTTGACATGTACTCTGTGATATATATGGTGAATATTGTAAACAGATTTTTCCTTGACAGGTACTCTGTGATTTATGTGGTGAATATTGTAAACAGATTTTTCCTTGACATGCACTCTTTGATATACATGTATATGTAGAATATTGTATACATTCTTTTTTACATTCACTCTGTGATATACACTAATATTTTGGTAACAAATGCACATACAAAAAAAATCTCATAAGGTTGGGAATCTTGAAAAGAATAAAAAGAATGTTACTGGTCAAATCAACTGGAGTTAATCAACATTTTAACTTCCATAAGCCAAGTTTGCAAGTCTCCAAAGCTTCCCCATGCGTGATAGAATATAACACACCAGGTGGCAGCATGGCCCATTCATGCAATGAGAATTCTATCCATCTCTTGGAACGTCCCAGTGAATCTGCCTTCTTGGCAGTGAAGTTAATTGACAATTATTCCTATGAATAATTTTGTATCAATGTTAAAATGAATTCAAATGATTTTTTAAAGAATTTGTATGGTATTATGATTTTCTGAAAAACACATGCATTTATACCTGGAACATCCAGTGCCCCATTCTACTAATCTAAGTATAGTACCAGTTGATAAGGCAATGTGGGGGTGATGGAGTCTGTCCCAATCAAGCCCCCTTGACAATCAATACATCATGTTGACTTGAATTTGACTATAGTAGAGATTTATATTTTGAGATCAAATTATAAAAGATTTATTTTACTTGATTGATACCTCTTTGATCGTATTTGCCTGTTTAATTCTTCTTAAGGGAAAAGTATTGTTGGGTTGACTTCTATACAGCATATTCATTATGATTTAGGGCTTTTTGAAATATTATTTATTTAGCGTTAGTCTAAAATAATGCATGAAGAAAAACATATTATGAACGAGTTTATACAGTGCTGCCACCATAAACTTTATACAGTGCTGCCACATCTGTCCACTATGCTAAAGGTCCAGGGTTCAAATCCTGGTTAGAACAAGTATCTATTCATGCTGAAAATGAAATCATCACTTTGGGGTTCTATTTGAGCAATATGAACATCAGAACATAAAGAAAGTAATTGTTTTTTGGGGTTTTTTTTTTTTGCAAACAGAAAATATAACAAATAATGACCTTAATGTGTTGCACTGAATGACCTTAATGTGTTGCACTGAATGACCTTAATGTGTTCTGCCACAGGCACTTGTCATGCATCCATTGCATCTGGTTAATATCTCAGCTTCATGAGACATGACACACATACGCATCTGCTGAAGAACCCAGAGAAGTTTGATGGATGGCGACTTTCACCTACTTTTCATGGACAGGGACGATAATGTGAAATCCCATCATTGCGATAACTAAATAGTATTTGGTGATGACCTCAGACTCTCATGATGGAGCATGAACTGCACCTGCTTTTCAAGGTCACAGGGTCAATTATGTAAAATCCCCTAACATCCTCATCATCGCAATAACTTGAGAACAAATGATAGGTTCATGAGACTTGACACACATAAGTATCCGGTGAAGACCCCAGACCAGTTTGATGGATGGTGACCTTCACCTACTTTTCAAGGTCACAAGGACAACTATGTGGAATCCCCATCATAGCAATAACTTAAGAACAAACGATGGCAACTTCATGAGACGTGATACACATAAGCATCTTGTGAAGACCTGAGACTTTTGGTGGACCATGATCTTCACCTACTTTAAGGTCAGGGATAATTATGTGAAATCCCCATCATCGTGATAACTTGAGAACAAATGATGGCAATTTCATGAGACTTGACACACATAAGCATCTGCTGAAGACCTCAGACTGGTTTGACTAGTTTGATGGACCATGATCAAGGTCACAGACAATTATGTCAAATCCTCATCATCACAATAACTCATGAACAATTCACGACAGCTTCATGACACATGACACACATAAGCATCTGGCGAAGATCTCAGACTGGTTTGATGGACCATGACCTTCACCTACTTCAAGGTCTTTATGACTGGATCATTATGTTAAGAAACTTTAATGTTGACATATTTGACAATTCCTCTCACAAAGAATCCATTATATTTTTTTTCATAAATATGGCCTATTCCAGTTATAAGATGTTTTTTGACCTCCTTTATTCTAACATTCCAAATTTAAACACCATTGAAACTGCATTGTTAAGAGTACAAAATGATGTATTAATAGATATAGATAACAATAAAATTAATGTTGGTGTTGGTTGACATCTCTGCAGTCTTTGACACCATTGGCCAGTTATTGCTTAATCCACAGGAAAAAATATGTGGTATAAAGGGTACGGCACTCAAATGGTTTAGGTCATCGGTCAAATAGAAATGAATGTGCTATTATTGATGGCAAAGTGTCTGAAAATATGTCTATTAATTAGGGTGTTCCCCAAGGTTCAGTGCTGGGACCAATCCTTTTCACAACACTCTAACTGAGATCATAGGTAAGTATGGGCTGAGACATCATATATATGCAGATGACACTCAGCTCTACATCACAATGGATCCCAAATCTGAAAATGCAACAAAGATATCATGTAAGGAAATGGAAGAATGTATAAATACTATTAAGAAATTATTATTGGATAATAAAATGAAAATAAATGATGGGAAGATTGAAATGATTATCTGTGGCAAAAAATCAAATTTCAAAAATGGCAAAATTCCAGCTGAGATAAGGGTTGGTAAACATTTTAAGGTCTAGTCGTGTCGATGATTTGGGCGTAGTTTTTGATCAAGAATGTACCATGAAGGAACAAGTGAGAATAAATGTAAACATACCTTTTTTCATGTAAAAAATGTATCACTAATTCGGAGTTGTTTGGATGAGAAAACAGCCAACACTCTTGCACATACATTTAATACATCAACACTAGACTATGGAAACTCTTGTCAGCAGGAATGCGAAAATGTGAAATAGCCAAACTGCAAAAAAATGCAGAATGCTGCAGAAAGAGTGGTTGCAATGATAAGGAAACATGATTATACAACGCAGCGGCTCCCGATGGAGGCTAGGATAGATTTTAAAATAGCTCTATTGACTTGGAAGGTACATGCTGGCTATGCACAGGAGTACATATCACAACTATTAATACCTAAGATTGGACCAAGCTCCCTCAGTACAATACATAATAATGAATATATTGTACCTAGAACTAATATGAAAACGGATGGTGACAGGGACTGCAAGACTAAGTAAATCTAAATTAAAAACTCATTTATACAAGAAACATAATTTGCAAAAGTGCCTTGAGCATAGTCTGAAATAATACTATACAAACATTTATTATTATTATTATTATTATTATTATTATTATTATTATTATTATTATTATTATTATTATTATTATTATTATTATTATTGTTATTGTTATTGTTATTGTTGTTGTTGTTGTTGTTGTTGTTATTATTATTATTATTATTATTATTATTACAAGTGAACCGACAATAATATGAAATGAAACGTCATAGTGAAATAGTGACCATATATTGCATTTGACAAAGTGAAATAGTGACCATATATTGACAAAGTGAAAAAGTGACCATATATTGACAAAGAAGCATTTGTGAAAGTTTGTCAGGTAAAAGAGATACATCCATTTTTATTAGGGTATATGTCCTTATATCCTAAGGAATACACATTTTTGTATATTAAGGTAAGATAATTATCCTGGAGTGAAGTCGTCTTGACGTTGCGAACAAGTTGCGTGAGGCTACGAGATGCAGATTTCTTTCCACTGTACATCGTATAAACAAATGATCACAGTTTCCTCAATAATTGAAATAAGAATGCTGAATATCACGAAAATCATCAAAATCGAAGAATTCAGTCAGAGTCAGGGACTAGCTATTTTCATCACCTGGTTACCATAGCAACGCATATGATCTGAAATTTTCAATGTGGGAAACATAAAGGTATGGACCATGTCTATCACAACAGACTATATAAATGGTACATTCAAGTTGTTTTTCATTAAGAATAAGAATGCTGAATATCACGAAAATCATCAAAATTGGTAAATTCAGTCAGAGTCAGGGACTGGCTATTTTCATCACCTGGTTACCATAACAACACATTTAATCCAAAATATTCAATTTGGGTAACATAAAGGTATGGACCCTGTTTATTACAACAGACTATAAAAATGATATGTTTAAGTTGTTTTTCATTAAGAATAAGGATGCTGAATATCACGAAAATCATCAAAATCGGTGAATTCAGTCTGAGTGAGTGACAAGGTAATTGCATCACCTGGTTACCATAGCAACACATTTGATCTGAAATATTTTATGTATGTAACATAAGGGCATGACCTGTGTGTATCATTATAGATAACATAGTTTCTTCAATCAATGTCATTATAATGAATAATTGCAATGCAAAACATTGCAAAAATCATCAAAATTCGAATAATTGTACTGAATTGAGGACAAGGTATTTTGATTACCCGGTTACCAGAGCAACATAGTTAATAGCAACTGATTTAGGAATCAGACATTGAAGAGTAGGTTATGGTGAATAATATGCACCAGTAAGCTAGTACATTCATATTATTTGTCACTGAGATCATGGAGGTCAAATATGTCAAATTTTGATGAAAATGCAGTTTTTGAAAAACAGATGACCTTTGAATGACCTTGACATGACCTTCTTTAGGATCTAGCATTTTTCTTTTTGCTTATATTTATTCATTTTGGCCTATTTTAAAGCTGACTGAAATATTTTAAAAATCAATTTGATTTTGGGGTGTTAATTATGACTGTGAAGTGGCCACAAAATGACTTGGGACAAACTTACTGTTGTCATGGCAACTGTGTTAGCTTGTTACAGAGAGAGTGTTTAGAATTGTCAAAATTTTCAAATCTTAATGAAGAGACCTAGGAACCAATTACAGAGTGTAATTATCACAATACCTCTATAGGGAGTAATTTATCTGTAAGATTACGTCAAATATGGCCAAAAATAAGGTTAGAAAAGTGTCATTTTGAGCCCCAGAGCCTGTTACTAAGGAATTGATGGTTACCATGGTTACGGACATCTGCCAGCTGAAATACTTTAGATTTGACCATTTCTGAAGGTTATCTAGCCATGTACCAAATTTAAAGGATATCTATTTTTGACCATGTCCACCCCCCTATTGAAAAATTTTGATTTTCTCATGGAGCTGCTATTAATGAAGTGAATGACCCTAATGTGTCGACGTGCCGTTTAGAATCCATTCATTCACAAAGGATTGTCAGGCCACACTGATTGAAGAGTCTGCAATAGACAGGGAAGTTGCTTACACAGGTAATATACATGTCTGGACTCATGACTGAGATTTGTATGTATGAGATTTCTACTATCAGGATCAAAGATAAATCCTCCCTCGCTTTCAATTGGAAATCAATAATCAATAACAATCAAGAGCATGAAAAACTATTGATATGCATTCATATCATTGGGAGGGAACTAATATAAATAATTTCATTTATGTAAGGATCGTTATATATCTTATATATCTTACCTATATATGCACACACTGCATAATTTATATCATATATTGTCCATAGACATACATCTCATTTATACATTGAAAATAATTTGAATTTTTTTTATTTTGAATTTTTCCTTCATTTTTGACAAATATACTTCTGAAGTGTCCACCTTATCCTTAATACGTTGGCAGTTGCACTTTGTCCAGGAAGTCACTTTACTGTGGGTGAATCTGATAATGGGAGATAAAGCTTCACATGCTTCATTCTCCAGTTCAACCATTATATCAATCAACTTTAAACCTCGCACAACTCTTTCTGAAAGGTAAGTTTTATTTTTAATTCTATTGCAGATGCATATAAAACACATATTTAACATACAAATCAAATTTAGCTTATTTCATTTATAGACATTTTTTATAAACACATATTTAGCATACAAATCAAATTTAGCTTATTTCAATACATTTTTTAATGGAAATATGTGTTTCAAGTCATGATTTATCTGGGAAAAAGTATTAGTCAGCCATGCCGTCTTTCACTAAATTGGGCAAGTCGGTAGTTATGTTTATTAAATGTCGGTAATATTATCTTTATCTGTATGTAACCATTGACGATGAAAAAGCATAAAAATGAGTTGTAAGCATGAACAAAAAGTGTTCATCTTGATAAGTCAAGTGGGCATTTTCTGAGATAATGTTTTGTATTATGGTCTTTGCTGATGTAATGTTATGAGTATTTTCTGATGTGTTATGCACATTTGTTTAATTTAAACAAATCAAATGTCTTGTTTATTATTTTATTTCAGATTAAATACCAATCTAAATCAAGATGGGTGACTGGTCCTATGGTTTGTGTGGTTGTTTTGACAACTGTGGTCTGTGTATCATCACCTTCTTCATCCCATGCTACACTATTGGTAAGAACGCCGAGGGCCTGGGAGAGAGCTGCTGTCTCTATGCATGTCTCTCCTTAGTGCCTATTGCCAACATCTTCATCCGGGTTAGTCACCGCGGACGTATCAGGGAGCGGCAGGGCATTGAGGGCGGATGTATGGGAGATTGCTTCACCGCCATGTGCTGCGGACTGTGTTCTATCGTACAGGAAGCCAGGGAAATTGAGGTCCTCACGGGAGCGATGGCGCAGGACATGGAAAGGGTCTAGTGTAAAACGCTCTATATATTGCCCAAATATGTAAAAATGACCTTGACCTTCGATCTTTGTTGACGCTCTGCAGAAGTGTGATGAAATATTACGATATCAGCATATTTACTCAATGGACTAAAGGCAGATTCCTTATCTTCAATTTGTCCCATTGATAACAAGTTACTGAAAGTGGACAAATCGCATTCTAAAATCCTATCATTAAAGCTGTCATGAAACTACAGATGTCACAGCCAATTTTACAGATATGTGAGACATACTAAAATGATGTGTGGTCATGGAACTTTGATAGAAACAATTAAACTCCATCATTTAATACAAACAATTAATCTCCATCGCATCAACTGAAATACACGCTGAAAGGTTGTAAGCTCATTGTCAGCAAACCTTCACGTGCCCAGTCTCAGTACCACTTTCCTAATCTGAAAGGTTGTAAGCTCATTGTCAGCAAAGCTTTACTAAGCAGGTGTTTGGACGAGATCACTGGTCAGTTAATCGAAGTTTGTTGAAAAAGTTGTTCAAAAGGCGATTTGGATTTTAAGTAAAGAAATATATGTAGGGGTAAAATGATGGGAAATAACATTTGATCACAAAGTTATAAAAATGGTATATATTTCTTGATGAAAAGTTGTTCATGAATATATTGTGTAAACAAGATGTTAAAACGCAATCACATTATATTTTAAACTAGATTATAACCATTCAATAATTGGACTATACAATAATCATTTTTATGCTGATATAATTTCGATGTAACATTTGTTTGTGAATCTTAATAGCTTTTGTTGACACAGATTGAACTCTGCCTCTTTAAATTGAACACAGATTGAACTCTGTATATATATATATATATATATATATATATATATATATATATATATATATATATATATATATATATATATATATATATATATATATATACAAACATACATATTCACTGATACACTGGGTGTTGATCAAATCCTATTATTAATTTGATCCATTATCCAGAACATTGGAGGTGACCAAAGAACTAAGATAATTACTTATTCAATAATGAATAATAATTAGGATCAAATAAAGTTTGTTTTGTTCACAATCTAATTTTCTGGTTCACTCAATTATAAAAAAGATGAGGTCAATTGCACTCATCGATTACATATACTTGTGTTTTTATGATAAATAAAAACAAATAGCCAATTGTCAAGCTTAAATCATGATTTATCTCTGACATCATTAAATCTTTTTCAAACTTTCATTTCAAAACTCTATTTAATAAATCCATTCCAAATATCCATTCCAGAAATCTAAAATCAGAAATCTAGTCTAAATATCATTTTAAAGATCCATTTCAATTACTGTAAGCTGGTTGGCCCATTTTGCAGTGTCTATATACATTGTGTACATTTGCTATCTTTGTTTGATCTCAACCATAGTTGCCTAGCAATATCAGATAGCTTCCAAACCCAGCTGCAGAGTATTTGACTGGCCTCCAACTTTATCAAATATTAAATGCCATGTAGCCATCTTCTAAAGTATAAACAAATTCCTCTCATAACGTTTAAGTTTATCTGAGATAAATAAATTAACATTAAATGAAATTGATAGATAAATCAACATTGAAACCAAGAAAACCCCTCCATATTATGTCGATAAGTCTGTAATATTTCATTAAATCTATTTAAATATAAAGAAGTTATCTACTAAAAGATAAACTTATTCCTATCATAACCTATAATCTTACAATTCATATAACATCTTTCTCTTGTTTTAAGATAGATAAGTTAACATTAAAACAAACAAAACCCCCTCAATCTTGTGTCAATAAGTATATAATATTTCACCCTGAGTTATCTGAAGTACCTGTCAACATGATGGCCAGGATATTAACATATTTCTAGCTGTGATATAACAGATACAAACACATCTATCCCGGAAGTGCCCTGTGGCTAATATACAAACCACTGGTACATATAAAAGGTGGGTTTCTTTTACATTCTTACTCATTCTTCACATTGCTTGAAGTTAATATTCTTACTCATTCTTCACATTGCTTGAAGTTAATATTCTTACTCATTGTTCTCATTGCTTGAAGTTAATATTCTTACTCATTGTTCACATTGCTTGAAGTTAATATTCTTACTCATTCTTCACATTGCTTGAAGTTAATTATACTTCATGTTTGTTTAATGCATTATGCCACTTTTTTTTAACAATTCAGCTGACTATTAGATTACTGTGAATGCTATATGAATACAAACAAGTTGAACACAAAACTGATCAGATATATTGGATTATATGAAAAACATTATTTAAATATACAACATTGAGTAAACTTATTTAAAATTCAGATTGCTGTAAATACAAGAGGTGCAATGTCTTGAACTAAATTTCCAAAATAACAAAGTTCAATAGAAATATCTGAATTGATTACTGGATAGATATAAATGAGAAACATTGAGTGATCTTTGGAATCTAATTACAAGGAAAGCCCCATGTTTATTCCAAAGTACTAAATTAAATATAATACTGTCTCATTCTCTTTACAGATTTGCAGATCTTAGCAACTGTGTTCCACTTTGAGACATTCTATCTCAGTAAGTGTTATTTGCTGGATTAGTTTCGTATTTATTTGACCCACTTACATGCTAGGTCATGGCTGAGAATATTTGCCACACTGAGATAAACCACACTCAGCTTATCTTTACCAATATTGATAACATCACATGACCTTTATTTCTCATTTAATCTTCTAGTAATTTTTGTATGCAATAATAATAGATATATATATAATAATATAGACTATATTTAGCTGTATATTGTACCAAATTGCATTTTAGTGATCAGAGATGACAACGGCTGGTGTGTATACGTCAGATATTTCTGTGTATACGTCTTTCTGTGATGCATTCGATTTGTAGTGACATAGATTTACGTAAATGAAGCCATATTTGAATTGTATTCTCACGACACAATGTTGTCGCTAATGTTTGTTTTGACACTAGGGATGAATGTCCGAGGTTTTGACATGATTAAGCTGGATGTCTATGGAGCATACAACTATTATCGGTCCATGACAGCCATTTTTTGACACATCATTTCTGCTTACACTGTCAGATAGCGCTTTTGTATAAGAGGTGATTTGTGAATGCGTAGTAGAGGAATCTTAAGATTTTGCAAACTTACGCGAGCTTGATTTTTTAAAATCAACACTTGTTTTCCATAAACTATTTTATGGCATTTATCTTCTGTTATACTTGTATAGACAGAGGTGGGGTGTCTATTGGTGATAACAACTACAAGCTAAAGTGCCTTGTGAACATGTCAAAGATAAGCCCACCAAAGATGATAACCCAACATATTAACATGTCTATTAGATAGTAAGCCTGATAGACAAGTAATGCTTTTGGTTAGGACAAGCCTATCCTTAACCATTCCCCATGCATTACTGGGACAATTCATTTGGGGGACCGATCCCACTACCACAGAAGGGAATGGTTCTGTTCCTTGCATGAGTTTTTTGCAAACCAAATGTCTATATATAATATATGTATATAACCTAAGGACATGAAAACTCTTGCACTACATTTCTGTCAATCTGATGTTTCAAAAAAAAAAAAAAAATGTAAGTTACTTCCTAAAATCTAAAGGATATGATTCAAACAATTTCTGTTATGAAGTTAAAATTTGTGAGAAATGAGAAAAAACCTTTACACATTATGTGCCCCCTGTTGCTCAATTGTTAATAATATTTGCAAAGAACTACAATGCATTTTTACCGAGCACAGGATTAAATAGCATGGATAGTGTGTGTATTCTGTAGGACACTATTCATTTCAATAATTCCCTCACAGGATCACAGACTTTTCTGATTGTTTAAGTGCTGTCAGGTTCGAGCATAAATATGGATCAATGTAAGGCTAGGGTAAGTATAAAACACCCAAACTAAGTATTGGTTGGCACAGAACAGAAATGCTAAATTTTTAGGTCATGGTAAAATCAACTGACCTCCAACTCAAAGTAAAATTAGACATGGCCACTATCACTGAAAGGGTCATACAAACAACATTTAACATATTTTTATTGAATCTGGGAATATATTTTGAATACTTACTTTCCTCTGGCTCAATTTATTTATTTCAGAGAGGTTCAATATGGGAGAGTGGAGCAATGGATTGTGTGGATGTTTCAACAACTGTGGTCTGTGTATAATCACCTACATCGCCCCTTGTTACACTGTGGGCAAGAATGCAGAGGGTCTTAACAACAGCTGCTGCTGCTACTGCCTCCTGTCCCTCATACCCATCGCTAACTGCTTCATCAGGGTCAGTATAAGGTCATTTAGATGTTTGTCTCCTACTGCCCCCTGTCCCTCATACCCATCGCTAACTGCTTCATCAGGGTCAGTATAAGGTCATTTAGATGTTTGTCTCCTACTGCCCCCTGTCCCTCATACCCATCGCTAACTGCTTCATCAGGGTCAGTATAAGGTCATTTAGATGTTTGTCTCCTACTGCCCCCTGTCCCTCATACCCATCCCTAACTGCTTCATCAGGGTCAGTATATGGTCATTTAGATGTTTGTCTCCTATTACTTCCTGTCCCTCATACCCATCGCTAACTGCTTCATCAGGGTCAGTATAAGGTCATTTAGATGTTTGTCTCCTATTACTTCCTGTCCCTCATACCCATCGCTAACTGCTTCATCAGGGTCAGTATAAGGTCATTTAGATGTTTGTCTCCTATTACTTCCTGTCCCTCATACCCATCGCTAATTGCTTCATCAGGGTCAGTATAAGGTCATTTAGATGTTTGTCTCCTATTACTTCCTGTCCCTCATACCCATCGCTAATTGCTTCATCAGGGTCAGTATAAGGTCATTTAGATGTTTGTCTCCTATTACTTCCTGTCCCTCATACCCATCGCTAATTGCTTCATCAGGGTCAGTATAAGGTCATTTAGATGTTTGTCTCCTATTACTTCCTGTCCCTCATACCCATCGCTAATTGCTTCATCAGGGTCAGTATAAGGTCATTTAGATGTTTGTCTCCTATTACTTCCTGTCCCTCATACCCACCACTAACTGCTTCATCAGGGTCAGTATAAGGTCATTTAGATGTTTGTCTCCTATTACTTCCTGTCCCTCATACCCATCGCTAATTGCTTCATCAGGGTCAGTATAAGGTCATTTAGATGTTTGTCTCCTATTACTTCCTGTCCCTCATACCCATCGCTAATTGCTTCATCAGGGTCAGTATAAGGTCATTTAGATGTTTGTCTCCTATTACTTCCTGTCCCTCATACCCATCGCTAATTGCTTCATCAGGGTCAGTATAAGGTCATTTAGATGTTTGTCTCCTATTACTTCCTGTCCCTCATACCCACCACTAACTGCTTCATCAGGGTCAGTATAAGGTCATTTAGATGTTTGTCACCTACTGCCCCCTGTCCCTCATACCCATCGCTAACTGCTTCATCAGGGTCAGTATAAGGTCATTTAGATGTTTGTCTCCTACTGCCCCCTGTCCCTCATACCCACCGCTAACTGCTTCATCAGGGTCAGTATAAGGTCATTTAGATGTTTGTCTCCTATTACTTCCTGTCCCTCATACCCATCGCTAACAGCTTCATCAGGGTCAGTATAAGGTCATTTAGATGTTTGTCTCCTACTGCCCCCTGTCCCTCATACCCATCGCTAACTGCTTCATCAGGGTCAGTATAAGGTCATTTAGATGTTTGTCTCCTATTACTTCCTGTCCCTCAAACCCATCGCTAACTGCTTCATCAGGGTCAGTATAAGGTCATTTAGATGTTTGTCTCCTATTACTTCCTGTCCCTCATACCCATCGCTAACTGCTTCATCAGGGTCAGTATAAGGTCATTTAGATGTTTGTCTCCTACTGCCCCCTGTCCCTCATACCCATCGCTAACTGCTTCATCAGGGTCAGTATAAGGTCATTTAGATGTTTGTCTCCTACTGCCCCCTGTCCCTCATACCCATCGCTAATTGCTTCATCAGGGTCAGTATAAGGTCATTTAGATGTTTGTCTCCTATTACTTCCTGTCCCTCATACCCACCGCTAACTGCTTCATCAGGGTCAGTATAAGGTCATTTAGATGTTTGTCTCCTATTACTTCCTGTCCCTCATACCCATCGCTAACAGCTTCATCAGGGTCAGTATAAGGTCATTTAGATGTTTGTCTCCTATTACTTCCTGTCCCTCATACCCATCGCTAACTGCTTCATCAGGGTCAGTATAAGGTCGTTTAGATGTTTGTCTCCTATTACTTCCTGTCCCTCATACCCATCGCTAACTGCTTCATCAGGGTCAGTATAAGGTCATTTAGATGTTTGTCTCCTACAGCCCCCTGTCCCTCATACCCATCGCTAACTGCTTCATCAGGGTCAGTATAAGGTCATTTAGATGTTTGTCACCTACTGCCCCCTGTCCCTCATACCCATCGCTAACTGCTTCATCAGGGTCAGTATAAGGTCATTTAGATGTTTGTCTCCTATTACTTCCTGTCCCTCATACCCATCGCTAACTGCTTCATCAGGGTCAGTATAAGGTCATTTAGATGTTTGTCTCCTATTACTTCCTGTCCCTCAAACCCATCGCTAACTGCTTCATCAGGGTCAGTATAAGGTCGTTTAGATGTTTGTCACCTACTGCCCCCTGTCCCTCATACCCATCGCTAATTGCTTCATCAGGGTCAGTATAAGGTCATTTAGATGTTTGTCTCCTATTACTTCCTGTCCCTCATACCCACCGCTAACTGCTTCATCAGGGTCAGTATAAGGTCATTTAGATGTTTGTCTCCTATTACTTCCTGTCCCTCATACCCACCGCTTACTGCTTCATCAGGGTCAGTATAAGGTCATTTAGATGTTTGTCTCCTATTACTTCCTGTCCCTCATACCCATCGCTAATTGCTTCATCAGGGTCAGTATAAGGTCATTTAGATGTTTGTCTCCTATTACTTCCTGTCCCTCATACCCATCGCTAATTGCTTCATCAGGGTCAGTATAAGGTCATTTAGATGTTTGTCTCCTATTACTTCCTGTCCCTCAAACCCATCGCTAACTGCTTCATCAGGGTCAGTATAAGGTCATTTAGATGTTTGTCTCCTATTACTTCCTGTCCCTCATACCCATCGCTAATTGCTGCATCAGGGTCAGTATAAGGTCATTTAGAAATCTGGCCTCCTGTGCTGAGCAATTGTTTTAGGAATTTTTTATTTGACATATATAATGTTTTGTATCTAAATTAGTCTATATCATATCTACCTTTTAATTTTCGAGCAGATAAACAATCAGTTCCAAATTCCAAATTTATCTATTTCAATGATATACACATACGGTAAACAGGCAGATATAGATGACAGACAGTTTAGGTGGTGGGACAGACATGGGTGGCAGACAGGCGTAGATGCGTCACAGGTGACATACAGACAGCTCAGGAGGTGGGGCAGGCATGGGTGGCAGACAGCTCAG
Organism: Amphiduros pacificus; assembly: GCA_949316495.1. NCBI lineage: Eukaryota > Metazoa > Annelida > Polychaeta > Phyllodocida > Hesionidae > Amphiduros > Amphiduros pacificus. Next base: position 20,710,687 of record OX439011.1, read on the forward strand.
GAGATGGGACAGGCATGGGTGGCAGACAGCTCAGGAGATGGGACAGGCATGGGTGACAGACAGCTCTGGAGGTGGGACAGGCATGGATTACAGACAGCTCAGGAGGTGGAACAGGCATGGGTGGCAGACAGCTCAGGAGATTTCAATGATATACACATACGGTAAACAGGCAGATATAGATGACAGACAGTTTAGGTGGTGGGACAGACATGGGTGGCAGACAGGCGTAGATGCGTCACAGGTGACAGACAGCTCAGGAGATGGGACAGGCATGTGTGACAGACAGCTCTGGAGGTGGGACAGGCATGGATTACAGAGAGCTCAGGAGGTGGAACAGGCATAGGTGGCAGACAGCTCAGGAGGTGGGACAGGGATGGGTGGCAGACAGCTCAGGAGGTGAGACAGGCATGGATTACAGACAGCTCAGGAGGTGGGACAGGCATGGGTGGCAGACAGCTCAGGAGATGGGACAGACATGGGTGGCAGACAGCTCAGGAGGTGGGACAGGCATGGGTGGCAGACAGCTCAGGAGGTGGGACAGGCATGGGTGGCAGACAGCTCTGGAGGTGAGACATGCATGGGCTCAGGAGGTGGGGCAGGCATGGATGACAGACAGCTCAGGAGGGGGAACAGGCATGAATAACAGACAGCTTAGGAGATGGGACAGGCATGGATTGCAGACAGCTCTGGAGTTGGGACAGACATGGATGACAGACAGACATAGGCGTCAAAAACCTAAATTTTAGGTGAAATACAACCAACAGAAAAGGGAGAGTTGAGAGACAGCTGCAAAAATGAGAAACAAACATCAATTCATAAAACTTTATTTACATTTGTTTTTATTTTACCACCCTCATTCCAGGTGAGCCAGCGAGGCCGCATCAGGGAGCGACAGGGCATTGATGGCGGCTGCCTGGGAGACTTTGTCTGTATCGCCCTTTGTCCATTCTGTAGTCTTGTACAGGAAGCTAGCGAAATCAAAGTAATGAAAGGATACGCTATGGCTATTGATATGGAAAGGCAATAAGATTGTTAGATATGTGCAGATTGAACTAATTCATCATACATGTACAAGCGTCTTTTAATATTTCTGAAGAAAGGACATTTCATTAAACAAGATATATTATGCATAAGATTTAACACTTTTTTTTCACTGTAGAGTAAAATAAGTTGACATAGTTTATCTCAAATCGTTAAAATAGACATTTTATCTGTGTCAGTTAGTCAATAAAATATATATCTTTAAGACAAATCAGTGTTGATAACCTCTTACTGTATTCCTTGACATCAGATAAATAGAAACACCCACGTAAGAGGTCACACCTTATCCCGGTGTTACACAATCCTGGAGATGCCGCTATGTCAATTATCAACATGTAGAGACATTTGTTTCAAATGCCCAATTTGTGAAGATATCAATAATAAAGCCTCACGTTTCCTCTTAACAAATATTTCCGTCTTAATGATGGTTATAGAGGCAAAAATATCAGATGACCAACTAATTCTGGCATGCACCTTTTCCATAACTGGTATAAACAAATTGATCATCTTAAATCACAATATACTTTAGATATCATTGTCTTCGTAATAACTGGTTTTCCTTGTAAAACTAGGCTGGTTGTCATGTCAACGGCCTGTAACTTGACAATTCAGTGAAGCAGCACTATATCTGCTACAAGTAGGTCTTGTCATGATATAGTTATAATAATGTTGGAAGTGAGTCTATTCCGTCAGCGAAGAAACTAATGTGGTGAGAGATTAACATTTAAAATATATACTATATCTCATGATTGCTAAGATGATAGTGATTATGAATATCTCATGATTTCTAAGATGGTAGTGATTAAGAATATCTCATGATTGCTAAGATGATAGTGATTATGAATATCTCATGATTACTAAGATTAATGAATACAAAGCCAATAATATCTCATATCTCATATGTAAAAATAATGAGAATATGGGTGCTTTTGATAAGTTTTTATTCATTTATAATGAGCTATAAGAGCAGTATATCAATATTGTCTTTCTATAATTATAACAATATAGTATATTGGACTAATCTTATGTACGCTTCCTGGATAAACTTGATTTGCCAAAAAAAGCCAATAATATTTAAAGTATTTTGTGATTTACATTGTAAGTTGATCGATTTGTTGATATCAGTTATGGAATATGTGAATATCAGAATTAGTTGGTCATCTGATATTTTGGCATCTGTCACCATCACAAGGCTATTCATCTATATATAGCATAAGTATATATTTTATGTAGGTCACGTCATCACTTCTGACGTCATTTGATAGGGTACTGCCATATGCGCGCCGCTACATATGTAAGGTTGGCACTGCAAAATCCAGACCCGGTAAATCCAATATTTCAAACAAAAATAACAACCCGGCATATCCAAGTTATATAAATTTATTAACCCGGTAAAACCGAAATAACTACTGGCTGACAACCCATGTGTGTTCTGGATTGTTCTCGTCACACATGATATCAATGTATGTATAGTACAGTTATATGGCAGGACATTATCTTGCTGACTCATTAACTCATATTATAACATGTTATAATATACACTTATTAATCTACTACGAGGAATTGCTTGCTCTCAGTCCAACGTATAATGCAGAACTGATGGCAGTGTTTGATTTTACATCTAATGATCATGATTTTATATCTTGATTCTTTATCAATTGACATGGGGACAGGATCACAGCAGAAGGATGTTTGCAGAAGAAAACCAACATGTTTAATGGGTTTCTTTGATACATTTGGGTGTACTGTAATAATTGATGAAATCATAACCAAACCATTTCTTGTCAGAATACTTTTAATTCTTAGAACACTCCATCCTTCCAGACAGAAGCAAGTCATATGTCAACACAGTCCTTTAAACCCTGCTGTGTCTGTGCCATGCATGGCCAGACTTAATTGCAACTTACTGTTTATGTAGCATTATTGAACTCTTTGTTGGAGAGTTCTCTTCATCCTATGAAACTCATCTGAGGTAAACATGTAACCCGGTATTGTAGGATATAGATTACCTACCTATAGACTCTCAGGAATATATATAGACAATCATGGACAATCACGATCTCTGGCAGAATATCATGCATAGTTATTGTGTGCCGCGTGAAGTCAACAAGTGCAGGCTGATGCATTGCCTCACTCACCGGACATAGAGATGACTCACCGGACATAGAGATGACGTGATTCCCCCACGCGACGCAGGCAAGACGTGCACAACCTGTGCGCAACCCCGTAGCAGGAGAAGATGCCATGCAGGCAGACCTCACACACATGATGCTCAACGATCCTTTAAAAGGCCCCGCAACTGTTAGACGAGAGGGAGGAGCAGAGTTCCAGCGTCCACTTGCCTAGAAGATCCACGACACTCAGCTTCGTGACCACATGGACTTGGGTGTTTTATGTATTCTCAGGACTCTATTAGTATCATGCATTTGGGTATTTCATATGCCTCGCTCATTGCCATGCCGGCCTAGCCAGACAAGGATATACAGCACCGAATAAAGGTAGATATTGTGCATATGTGTATATTCTGTGTCTGCAGTCCTTATTACCTCACACCTCATATAGGTAGATAGGGTTGCTAGGTTCCGTGCCCCGCCTCACAGTAGCCAGCGAGTAGAGTAGAGTATCGATCCCCCGTCCACGTCCCCCAACGACGGATACTCACAAACCATGGGTAACAGTATATCCCTTTTGGGACATAAATAATCACCTGATGTAGTATTAGTAATAGCCTTAAAAGGTCACCCGGCAGATCCAAATCTCCAGAAAAAACACCCCATTCAGCCTCAAATATGTAGCGGCGTGCATATGGCAGTAGCCCCCTGGGACTAAATCATGTTATAATATACACTTATTAATCTACTATGAGGAATTTCTGGCTCTCAGTCCAACGTATAATGCAGAACTGATGGCAGTGTTTGATTTTACATCTAATGATCATGATTTTAATAATAATAATGATAATAATAATAATAATAATAATAATTATAATAATAATAATAATAATAATAATAATAATAATAATAATAATAATAATAATAATAATAATAATAATAATAATAATAATAATAATAATAATAATAATAATAATAATAATAATAAAAATAATAATAATTTCGGCGCATAATTTCAGACTAGGCACTTTTGGATGTAATGTTTCGTAAATAGGTGGTTTTAAGTTCAGATTTGAAGATGTCAAATTATTTACTATTTTTCACTTCCAGGGGCAGGGCATTCCAAATCTTAGGGACATACATCTTAAAGGCCCTATCCCCATATGTTTTAGATTGGTTTCGGGGAAATACTACCATCTTAATAGTCATGATGTGTACTTTGTGTATATATAAACAGATTAACTCCCAATGTAACTAACATCCTGCCGGACTATTTCCATAAACCTTCTCTAAAAAGATGTGTACCACTCCAGTAACTGACTTTCTTTGGCTATCACAATATTCTGTTTTGAGTTTAAGTTAAGTGATAAAGATGTTGACTATTTGTGTGATTTACCAATGAGAAGTTCAAATCATACTATTCAACATGGTTCAGTGGGTAAGACATCTGTCTCCCATGCTAAATGTTTGGGGTTCAATTCCTGGATGACACAAGTTTTTTTTTTCATGCTGAAAACTGGATGATATGTGGCTCAAGTGGTTAAGATATCTGTCTTCAATGCTAAAGGTCCAGGGTTCGAATCCCGGCTGGGAAATGTATTATTTTCATGCTGAAGGTGAAATCTTCATATTGGGGCTCTGTTTCAATGATATGGACTTAAGAAAACATAAATTGATTTGTCTATTGCAAATGAAGAAGAATATAAAACAATAGAAATGACTTGATACCAAAAAAACAAAGATCTTTAAATCACGAGCTCTCTGCAAACCAAATGGCAATAACACTCACGTCAGCCCTGTCAGCCATGTCTCCTTCCTATGTAAGTAATGAACTTTTATCACACCTATCAAACAGCATAATGATTATTTCGCCATTCTTCATCTTTTAAAGGTTGAGTGGAAATTATTGCTTGGATATTGTAATACTTACCAAATTGGCAGTGAAACCCAATGTCACAAGACCTTCAAGAACACTTGTACTAAACATGCAGAGACACCTGGCATTCAGTGAGGGAACTTCACAAGGGATATTTTTATTTGGGTTCATTTTTAACTATAAATAGAATTTTCTTCCACTGGATCACAAGCTTTCACTGTTTTTATACAAGAGGACTGACATTTGGTGAAAAATATCAATGCATGCAATGTTTGGGTAAGTTTTCACCAATGGAAATCGTGGAATAGACAGGACGGCACAGTTATGGGATTACAGTTGTCATATTAAACTACCACCTTTAGAGACTTTAATCAGACATTTCTGCAGCAATGTTCTAATGTTGTGATTCAAGCTTTCACCCATTTAGGTGTATACAGAGAGATTTTAAATGGCACATATGTCAGATATTTAACCACCCACTGTCTTAGCTTTTCAGACTCCCTATGCTTTATATTAAGAATCAAACCCACGACCTTCAGATTATCACAGAGGAAGTGGTGCTAATCAGCTTGTGCTCTAACCTGCAGACCATGGCCCATGCCTTCATTACACTTTGCAACTATTACTAAACGATTCTGTACCAAGTAAGAAATGAAATTTATCTAATATGAAATTTATCCAATTTATTTCAAATATCTCACCATAAAATGCAGATCACCGGAATCTTCATTTTTATACCTATACAAATGTACTTATACTTATAATTATTATTATGATATTTATCAGGATTTAGCACTTTTAGCCTTCATTGAACTTTGAAAAAGAGCTATGGTTTTTTTTTCATCAATCTCTACCAGGAAACTTGTGTATAATTTAAACGTCTTTGTTTCCAATAAAGAGTACGTTTTATTTAATGTTGATAAGCCATCAAAAGGAATACGTTTATAGTCATCTCTGGTGTAATATTTAAATCTGAAACAACAAAAAATATAAATCACACTTTATATTGACAGATCATGTGAATATATGATTGCATGCAAAAAGCCAGAACAAGTTAATTGAGTCAACTGTAAAGGTATTGTGACCGTGGAACTTGAACTACTTGAAGACTGTCTTTGTTTCCAATTTATTTTATCCATTCAATCTCACCGTGGTAGTTAGACACACAAGAGGATGTACCAGATACAATCCAATCTCCAAATTACATCATGGGTTATAATATCTTTCTCATGATTGATTCTGACAATATTCTTTGCAACACTGCTACTCACAACACGAAACCTATTATTTGTCATATTCATTTTATTCATTTAATAGAAATATTGTGTATGATTGGCCCTGGAATGTGTTCAGTGAGCTAGGTCAAACCACCCATTGAGAACATATGACAGCAGTGTTCAGTGAGCTAGGTCATACCACTCATTCAGAACATGTGACAGCAGTGTTCAGTGAGCTAGGTCATACCACTCACTGAGAACATATGACAGCAGTGTTCAGTGAGCTAGGTCATACCACTCATTGAGAACATATGACAGCAGTGTTCAGTGAGCTAGGTCATACCACTCACTGAGAACATATGACAGCAGTGTTCAGTGAGCTAGGTCAAACCACTCATTGAGAACATATGACAGCAGTGTTCAGTGAGCTAGGTCATACCACTCACTGAGAACATATGACAGCAGTGTTCAGTGAGCTAGGTCAAACCACTCATTGAGAACATATGACAGCAGTGTTCAGTGAGCTAGGTCAAACCACTCATTGAGAACATATGACAGCAGTGTTCAGTGAGCTAGGTCAAACCACTCATTGAGAACATGTGACAGCAGTGTTCAGTGAGCTAGGTCAAACCACTCATTGAGAACATGTGACAGCAGTGTTCAGTGAGCTAGGTCAAACCACTCATTGAGAACATATGACAGCAGTGTTCAGTGAGCTAGGTCAAACCACTCATTGAGAACATATGACAGCAGTGTTCAGTGAGCTAGGTCATACCACCCATTGAGAACATATGACAGCAGTGTTCAGTGAGCTAGGTCATACCACCCATTGAGAACATATGACAGCAGTGTTCGGTGAGCTAGGTCATGTCATACCACTCATTGAGAACATGTGACAGCAGTGTTCAGTGAGCTAGGTCATACCACCCATTGAGAACATATGACAGCAGTGTTCAGTGAGCTAGGTCATACCACCCATTGAGAACATATGACAGCAGTGTTCAGTGAGCTAGGTCATGTCATACCACCCATTGAGAACATATGACAGCAGTGTTCAGTGAGCTAGGTCATACCACCCATTGAGAACATATGACAGCAGTGTTCAGTGAGCTAGGTCATACCACTCATTGAGAACATATGACAGCAGTGTTCAGTGAGCTAGGTCATACCACTCATTGAGAACATATGACAGCAGTGTTCAGTGAGCTAGGTCATACCACTCATTGAGAACATATGACAGCTGTGTTCAGTGAGCTAGGTCATACCACCCATTGAGAACATATGACAGCAGTGTTCAGTGAGCTAGGTCATACCACTCATTGAGAACATATGACAGCAGTGTTCGGTGAGCTAGGTCATGTCATACCACTCATTGAGAACATATGACAGCAGTGTTCAGTGAGCTAGGTCATACCACTCACTGAGAACATATGACAGCAGTGTTCAGTGAGCTAGGTCATACCACTCACTGAGTACATATGACAGCGGTGTTCAGTGAGCTAGGTCAAACCATCCATTGAGAATATATCACAGCAGTGTTCAGTGAGCTAGGTCATGTCATACCACTCATTGAGAACATATGACAGCAGTGTTCAGTGAGCTAGGTCATGTCATACCACTCATTGAGAACATATGACAGCAGTGTTCAGTGAGCTAGGTCATACCACCCATTGAGAACATATGACAGCAGTGTTCAGTGAGCTAGGTCATACCACTCATTGAGAACATATGACAGCAGTGTTCAGTGAGCTAGGTCATACCACTCATTGAGAACATATGACAGCAGTGTTCAGTGAGCTAGGTCATACCACCCATTGAGAACATATGACAGCAGTGTTCAGTGAGCTAGGTCATACCACTCATTGAGAACATGTGACAGCAGTGTCCAGTGAGCTAGGTCATACCACTCATTGAGAACATATGACAGCAGTGTTCAGTGAGCTAGGTCATACCACTCATTGAGAACATATGACAGCAGTGTTCAGTGAGCTAGGTCATACCACTCATTGAGAACATGTGACAGCAGTGTCCAGTGAGCTAGGTCATACCACTCATTGAGAACATGTGACAGCAGTGTCCAGTGAGCTAGGTCAAACCACCCATTGAGAACATATGACAGCAGTGTTCAGTGAGCTAGGTCATACCACTCATTGAGAACATGTGACAGCAGTGTCCAGTGAGCTAGGTCATACCACTCATTGAGAACATGTGACAGCAGTGTCCAGTGAGCTAGGTCAAACCACCCATTGAGAACATATGACAGCAGTGTTCAGTGAGCTAGGTCAAACCACTCATTGAGAACATATGACAGCAGTGTTCAGTGAGCTAGGTCATACCACTCATTGAGAACATGTGACAGCAGTGTTCAGTGAGCTAGGTCATACCACTCACTGAGAACATGTGACAGCAGTGTTCAGTGAGCTAGGTCATACCACTCATTGAGAACATGTGACAGCAGTGTCCAGTGAGCTAGGTCATACCACTCACTGAGAACATATGACAGCAGTGTTCAGTGAGTTAGGTCATACCACTCATTGAGAACATGTGACAGCAGTGTTCAGTGAGCTAGGTCATACCACTCTCTGAGAACATGTGACAGCAGTGTTCAGTGAGCTAGGTCATACCACTCATTGAGAACATGTGACAGCAGTGTCCAGTGAGCTAGGTCATACCACTCATTGAGAACATGTGACAGCAATGACTAGATGATGTCATGCATTTTCATGCGTGACTTTATTTGGTCATTATTATGCATTATCCAATAGATGCTTGGCTCCAATTGGTAAGTATCAACATATCATATTATAAATATTTATAGTAACCTGTCAGGATTTGGTTTTTCTTTGGTATGGCCCAGCATGGTAAATCTCGCAATACTCTTGTTGTAACGTTGAAATGGTTGAGCAGTCTTTCGATTTGGAAATAATGTTCTCAACCTAGAGACAAGCAAAAAGGTTTATCGTTATTGCTCTACATAAACAGTTGGAGTCAAAAGTCTATTTGATCACACAAAAACGTGACGATATAACTTGTTCATGCATGACCCACTACATGTTTGGCTCCAACTGATAAAGTGTCAATCACATTCTAAATATTTATCATAAATCCTAAGAATAAAGGTTTTCACACACCTTTTTTTAAATGATGAAAAATAGTTAAATTTATACCAAGTTGAAGTATATCTGAATTTAAGAGTTTCCTATACTATACCTGTCTCTGAAATCATCATCTTCTCCACCCCAACCAAAATATAAATTTGAAAAGCCATTAACTTTAATGAAATGCTCTTTACATATCTCTAAGGCACCGCCGAGACGGGAACTATACCCATCACTGAAATATTGAAACATTTCATGTATCTGGAATTGATCATTAAAGTTAATACATTAATTATCATGATTACATATATAAATAGTGTTCTCCAATCACTAATCGGCAATGGTGATCTGGATGGTTTTGTGGAACATGCAGGGTCTCTTCTATTTCAACCAAAGAAATCAGTCAAACCCGTGTTAACGACCAAATTGAACCCGTTTAAATGTGTTTGACTGGCGACTGATATCAAATGTTTATATTTCCTTTATCTAATGTCAACCAAAGAATAATAAAGCTTTTTGGGGGAGATTACAGATATAGTCATACATTAAATATGAATCATCACTGAAAGAGTTCGGTATTTAAAAATTTCCATGCAAATGGGATTCAACATAAAAAGCAGTATACTCAAACCTCTCCATAAGACCTATCTGGACTCTGCCGATTGGTGATTGGAGAATTTGCAGTGTGAGGTATTGACTGCATTAAAATTCGCCAACAACTTAAAACCTCGCACAACTATTTCTGAAGCTACAACAGTGAGAGATAGCTGCATAAGTTGGAGATAGTTACAACAATGAAAGATAGCTACAATGGTGAGAGATAGATACAACAGTGAGAGATAGCTGCATAAGTTGGAGATAGTTACAACAATGAAAGATAGCTACAATGGTGAGAGATAGTGGCATAGTTGAGAGATAGATACAATAGTGAGAGGCAGCTGCAGAAGTAAGAGATATATACAACAACGAGAGATGTCTAGACAAGTGAGAGCTGGCTACAACAGTGATGATAGCTGCATAAGTGAAATATAGCTGCATAAGTGAGAGCTAGATACAACAGTGAGAGATAGCTGCATAAGTGAGAGATAGATACAACAGTGAGAGATAGCTGCATAAGTGAGAGATAGATACAACAGTGAGAGATAGCTGCATAAGTGAGAGATAGATACAACAGTGAGAGATAGCTGCACAAGTGAGAGATGGCTACACAAATGAGAGACAGCTACAACAGTGAAGATAGCTGCATAAAAGTGAGATATAGCTTCAACAGTCAGGGGCAGGTGCACAAGTAAGAGACAGCTACAACAGTGAGAAACAGCTTCAAAAGTGAGAGACAGCTGCACAAATGAGGTACAGCATCCCTTCCTAGCCGGAGGCACTCGTGAGAAGTGAAAAAATAGTCTTATTTCCACGACAGTTACACTTTGTTTTACCGATTTCTCAAAAATTAAATGCTTGATCATAAGTGTGATCAAATTCTATGATATCTCTATTAAATTGAACTCATCAAGCATAAAAATAGCATATCTTATTTAAATGTGTGGAATAAATATTCTCTCTGTCTGTAAAAGTACAACCTACCCATAATTGTAAATATTGAGATTGACCGCCAGGTGGCGTGGTAAATCATATGTGCAGCTGTACAAACCAATATCGTTTTCAGGTAGGAGATCGAGATCAGTGTGCACGTAACATTGATAATGTCCCTTTGTCATATCCTCAACCTGCTTAAAGCCGATATTAAACAGCATACCTCTGTTGAATCTTGACCTTGCAGACTGGAATGTAGAGATGGACGTGTTCTATTAATCAAGGTCTGGTAGTTTTGATAGCAACTGATTCAAATTCGACCAAATACACATTTGTGCGTTCAAATACCACTGTTTTGCTGTAAATATTGCTTTGTTGGCATGTTTTAAACTATGAGCATAGATTTGACTTAGTGTTCTGCAATCACCAATCGGTAAAGCCCAGATAGGTGATCTGGAGAGGTCTGAGTTTAATGCTTTTTATGCATAATCCCCTTTACATGAGAATTTTTAAATACCCAACTCTCTTCGTGATAATTCATATTTTATGTATGATTATATCTAAAATCTCCAAAAAAACTTGATTATTCTTTGAATGACATTAAATAAAGAAAATATAAATACTTGATATCAGTCGCCAGCTGCAAAAACTGAGGGTACACACGATTGAAACCCGCCCGCCTGTACACAATCGTGTGCAAAGTGGCACTTTCCGCCGGACCAATCACGTGTAAGCGGCGAGTGCACCCGCCGCCATGTTCGCCGGCCCGCCGGCAGGTATAGCGGAATTGGCTGTACACGATTGGCACCCGCCGTCTAGCCGGCGGCGAGAGCGGCAGATCGCCGGATCCTCCATTTTGTCCCGCCGAATTTGCCGAGGGTATTCACAGGGCGGAGGTCGGCGTCCGCCACCTTCCGCCACCGGAACCCGCCGGCTCAATCGTGGAGAAACGGGATAACCCAGGCTAACTTGCCGGACCCAATCGTGTACAGCCTTTGACAGACAGTTGCTTTCGCCGGCGGGCAAAACCGCCACCCAATCGTGTGTAACCGGCGATATCTGGCAGTTTGCAGCAGATTTGGCGGAAACCGCTGGCTTCAATCGTGTGCACCCTGAGTCAAACCCATTTAATTTGGTCATTTAAACGGGTTTACCACAATTTTTGCAGCTGGCGACCTTTAACTCCACTAGAGCTCTATCAACTCCACCAAACTTTTCGATTGTTGATTGGCCACTTTTGTCTCGTGGGCACTCAGATTTGATTTGATTTTAATTAATTTGAATTAATTTGAATTTATTTTGATTTATTTTGTTTTATTTTAAAATTTGATTTGATTTGATCTGATTTTTCATGTTGGCCGCCCAACTTATGTCCTGCGGTCACTCAGTGTATATGCAGTTTCACTCTCACTCGAGAGGAGATCTCACACACACACACACACACCATGATTTAGTTTAATTTCTCATGTATTCCGCTCTGCTCACGTGTTTCTTGTGGGTTCTTAGAGCCTACGCAACCTAGCTATAAATGACCTGGACAATTCACAATGTGCATACGTCATCGTTTTGGTGTAAAGAGTTGTGGATCAGCAATACAATCTACTTCCCTTGTGAGGGGCCTGATGATCAGATTCTGCTGGTGTTAAAGTTTATAGAATAAAATATGTTTATTGCTCATTTTTAGATGTTCTGTTATTTATTATTGCTTTCATTGATCCCTTCATCAAACAGGATATCAACCAAGTCAAGCACTGAGTATTAAACAGGGCTACATTTCAATCATCTACGTAGGATTAAAGCATGGTGTGAATTGGTGACGAGACTAAGAATAGGTGACCATCAGATTCTTTAGACATTAGTTAAACTGAAAAATGGGATGTCTTGCTTGAGATGTTTTATTGGATTTCCTACCGCTTGGTGGGTTCAAGCTTTATTGAGAACTCATCAGGGATTTGTCTAGTGTTAAACACAACTAAGTTAAAACTTTGGATATCTCGTGAAATAACATTCTGTTGTCATGTTGGGGACGTCACAGTACTCCTGTGTGGAAATGGTGTCTGAGGCGGTTGGAAATTAATTCCAAGGCCACCAAAAGGTTTTATTAGTAGTCGTGAAACGCCACCAGGGGGAGTGGCATTAAGTCAGAGATCTATTTAAGGTGATCTAATCAACTACCTGTTTGATTCAAGATAAATGGTATCTGTCTGGATATTTCCCCGGGAATATTGGTAGGGCAAGTTGTCAAAGCTAGTTTACTGATGTATGGATATTAAGGCAAGAACATGCGAGTGCAATGTTCAAGCTGGCAGATCTCTCAAGATTCTGGTGGAAGGATCTCAAAAGTACAAAGGACAAAGGGGCAATCTACAAAAGAATATCTCATGGTGCGGAATACCCTCTTGAAGCACCAAGATAACTTTATAAATTTAATTTACATGAAAATGAAGCAGATGATCATGGATTTGCTCAGTTAAGGTTTTGGTATTCACCTGTTCTACCAGGAAGATTCGGTACTCTAACATCTGTCTCTGTAGAAATGGATGCATGTGTCTGAGGAAGACTCCAAGGTGCTGGGGGCGATTTCGGTAAGGAACGATAATGGCCACACGGTGGCGTGCCGAACAATTGGTTGGCTTCCAGTATCCCCCATCCTCCACTTCGGCATGCAATGCTTCCACTGACGTCACATTCACGGCGCGTTGGTCCACTTTACGTAAACCAACTTAAATCAAAGAATGATGCATTTAAAAAAAAACATTTCACGTTCATCTGGCAATGTGCATAGAAGGGGCGGATCCAGGAATTGATGATGGGGCTCAATGTTAACAAAACTCTCCACATCCCCAAAATCATAAACTGATCTTTAAAGTTTAAAGCCTCGATAACTGAACCCAATAATTATGGTCTTTATATCTTTCACTTACCTAGGGATTTGGGCTTTGAAGGGCAAAGTGTCATATCGTCTGTCAGAAGCTGTGTCGAGTTAGTATCAATCAAATGACCTTCATTTTTATATTTCAAATTAATGGTACCAGAGAATCTATTATAGAGATAATTCAGAAGGTAATATCTCGCAATATAAATGTTGCACAGTACAATCACACTGAGAATACAAAATAAGGTCAATAAGCTGGGATTCTTCATTATAATCACTCTATTATCATAGCCTCATGTGCAGCGTTACCAGTATGTGCTTGCTCGGATTTACTCTGTTTTACGGATTTGGGATAAACTGCTTGTATTTTGTACAGCTTTGCTAGGATTTACTCTGTTGTGCAGCTTTTCTGGGGTATGCTCTGTTGTACAGCTTTGCTAGTGTATGCTCTGTTGTACAGCTTTGCTAGGGTATGCTCTGTTGTACAGCTTTTCTGGGGTATGCTCTGTTGTACAGCTTTGCTAGGGTATGCTCTGTTGTACAGCTTTTCTGGGGTATGTTCTGTTGAACGGCTTTGCTAGTGTAGATCATGTAGATTCTGTTGTACAACTTTGCCTGGGTATGCTCTGTTGTGGAGCTTTTCTGGGATATGCTCTGTTGTACAGCTTTGCCAGGATATGCTCTGTTGTACAGCTCTGTTAGATTATGCACTGTTGTACAGCTCTCTATTGGCAAAATAAAATGACAAATTGTTAGTTGTCTTGATAACCCATATTAAGAACAGTTGGAAATATAGAATGTGTAAAATTGCTAAAATGTCAAGATTTATTGTTATGCTGGATGAACTAAAAACATTCTTCCTTTAAATATTATTTTAAAAATATACATTCCTCTTCCCAGGACAATGATGACGAAGAGAATTGCAAATAAGATACATATAGCACAACTCAGATTGATGTCATACGTTCTATACACATATATGCATATTTAATGGAAACAGTCTGACACAAATTATCCTGAGCCCCGCTATATAGCCATCAGTGCTGAAAAGGGAACGGTTTACAAACAGATCAAAATGATTTATACATAATCAAGCTACCTTGGCCATATAACTGTAAACAAGAGTCTGGTGTGCAGTCCATCAGATCAGCTTGTTATAATTCCAAAATATCGTTCATGAATTTCTCAGTGAATTTGTTCACAGTTTTACCATATAGCAAACAAATCATTCAAGCAAAGTAATGTGTCACTCTATGTGTATAGACCTGGGATAAACTAATTGAAATATCCAAAAGGGTTATGAAAAACAACACTCCAAAAGATCTCTCTTCGAGAAAATTTAATTATTTCAATTTACATTTTTTGACAAAAAAGAAGAAAAAACGTCAAACATTACCTGCAAACATTATCATACAATTATTTCAAATTCCAGATATACTTGTTCTGGACTTCATATCAAGCGAAACATGGTTTGACCTATATTATGTTGAAAGCACTGGACTGAATCATCAGAAAGCACTGTTCTAAATCATTTGATATTCTACACAATTGATGCATAAATTTATCAAATATTATTGTGATTCTAGTGAAAAAGTGAGAATTCCAGTTATAATCAATAAATAATATTTATATGTTGTATGAGAGCGACCTGTGAACTTTTACTCTATTCAACTGAAAATTAATTTATTCAGCCATATAAAAATACATATTTCTTAATGTTGTGCATATTATGTAAGTATTTGCATAGATATGATATGGCCAGGGATACCAGGTGAGCTTAATCACTGCTATCATTGGAAAATAAGGCAAAATGTGATAAAACATGCCTAAAGGGTTAACTTGTTGTCCTTCTAAACCGGGAGCTGGATAGGTTGTCAAATCAAGGACATGTGACAAGACAGTTCAGTGAAGCAGCACTATATCTGCTACAAGTAGGTCTCATCACGAAATAATGTTGAAAGTGATGTAACCCCCCACAAAAAAACAAAAAAGCAAAAACAAAAACATAGATTCCTAATGTGACAATGTCTTCTCTTTCACATTTTTTTAATGTGAGCCTTTTTCGGAATGCACAATTATGTGAACATTTATAAGAATGCACAATTATGACATTGTCTTCTTGCAGGAAACCCATTGTCACATATCAGAGAAAATAAAGGAATTGCCTGTTTTTATGTCTTCTGTCTGTTAGTATGATGTAGAGGTCTTCTGCCTGTTAGTATGATGTGGAGGTCTTCTACCTGTTAGTATGATGTGGAGGTCTTCTGCCTGATAGTATGGTTTAGAAGTCTTCTGCCTGTTAGTATGATGTAGAGGTCTTCTGCCTGTTAGTATGATGTGGAGGTCTTCTGCCTGTTAGTATGGTTTAGAAGTCTTCTGCCTGTTAGTATGATGTGGAGGTCTTCTGCCTGTTAGTATGATGTGGAGGTCTTCTGCCTGTTAGTATGGTTTAGAAGTCTTCTGCCTGTTAGTATGATGTGGAGGTCTTCTGCCTGATAGTATGATATGGAGGTCTTCTGCTTGTTAGTATGATGTGGAGGTCTTCTACCTGTTAGTATGGTTTAGAAGTCTTCTGCCTGTTAGTATGAAGTGGAGGTCTTCTGCCTGTTAGTATGGTTTAGAAGTCTTCTGCCTGATAGTATGATGTGGAGGTCTTCTGCCTGGTAGTATGGTTTAGAAGTCTTCTGCCTGTTAGTATGGTGTGGGGGTCTTCTGCCTGTTAGTATGGTTTAGAAGTCTTCTGCCTGTTAGTATGATGTAGAGGTCTTCTGCCTGTTAGTATGATGTGGAGGTCTTCTGCCTGTTAGTATGGTTTAGAAGTCTTCTGCCTGTTAGTATGATGTGGAGGTCTTCTGCCTGTTAGTATGATGTGGAGGTCTTCTGCTTGTTAGTATGATGTGGAGGTCTTCTACCTGTTAGTATGGTTTAGAAGTCTTCTGCCTGTTAGTATGAAGTGGAGGTCTTCTGCCTGTTAGTATGGTTTAGAAGTCGTCTGCCTGTTAGTATGATGTGGAGGTCTTCTGCCTGGTAGTATGGTTTAGAAGTCTTCTGCCTGTTAGTATGATGTGGGGGTCTTCTGCCTGTTAGTATGGTTTAGAAGTCTTCTGCCTGTTAGTATGATGTGGAGGTCTTCTGCCTGGTAGTATGGTTTAGAAGTCTTCTGCCTGTTAGTATGATGTGGAGGTCTTCTGCCTGATAGTATGGTTTAGAAGTCTTCTGCCTGTTAGTATGATGTGGAGGTCTTCTGCCTGTTAGTATGGTTTAGAAGTCTTCTGCCTGTTAGTATGATGTGGAGGTCTTCTGCCTGTTAGTATGGTGTGGAGGTCTTCTGCCTGTTAGTATGAAGTGGAGGTCTTCTGCCTGTTAGTATGGTTTAGAAGTCTTCTGCCTGTTAGTATGATGTGGAGGTCTTCTGCTTGTTAGTATGGTTTAGAAGTCTTCTGCCTGTTAGTATGATGTGGAGGTCTTCTGCTTGTTAGTATGGTTTAGAAGTCTTCTGCCTGTTAGTATGAAGTGGAGGTCTTCTGCCTGTTAGTATGATGTGGAGGTCTTCTGCCTGTTAGTATGGTTTAGAAGTCTTCTGCCTGTTAGTAGTAAGTGGAGGTCTTCTGCCTGTTAGTATGGTTTAGAAGTCGTCTGCCTGTTAGTATGATGTGGAGGTCTTCTGCCTGGTAGTATGGTTTAGAAGTCTTCTGCCTGTTAGTATGATGTGGGGGTCTTCTGCCTGTTAGTATGGTTTAGAAGTCTTCTGCCTGTTAGTATGATGTGGAGGTCTTCTGCCTGGTAGTATGGTTTAGAAGTCTTCTGCCTGTTAGTATGATGTGGAGGTCTTCTGCCTGATAGTATGGTTTAGAAGTCTTCTGCCTGTTAGTATGATGTGGAGGTCTTCTGCCTGTTAGTATGGTTTAGAAGTCTTCTGCCTGTTAGTATGATGTGGAGGTCTTCTGCCTGTTAGTATGGTGTGGAGGTCTTCTGCCTGTTAGTATGAAGTGGAGGTCTTCTGCCTGTTAGTATGGTTTAGAAGTCTTCTGCCTGTTAGTATGAAGTGGAGGTCTTCTGCCTGTTAGTATGGTTTAGAAGTCTTCTGCCTGTTAGTATGATGTGGAGGTCTTCTGCTTGTTAGTATGGTTTAGAAGTCTTCTGCCTGTTAGTATGAAGTGGAGGTCTTCTGCCTGTTAGTATGATGTGTAGGTCTTCTGCTTGTTAGTATGATTTAGAAGTCTTCTGCCTGTTAGTATGATGTGGAGGTCTTCTGCCTGTTAGTATGGTGTGGAGGTCTTCTGCCTGTTAGTATGATGTGGAGGTCTTCTGCCTGTTAGTATGGTTTAGAAGTCTTCTGCCTGTTAGTATGGTTTGGGGGTCTTCTGCCTGTTAGTATTTCGATGTTGAAAGTTTCTACCTGTTAGTATGATGTGGAAGGTTTCCTGTTCATTATCATTATGTGGAGGGTCCTTTGCCTGTTCGTCTTCCATAGATACTGACCAAAAAACAAACCTTACCGATGTATTTTTAGTATCCTTCCAGATATCATGGTTTCTCACTGGTATTGGACCAGTTCCCATCAGTATTCAGCTATTTATCGCCACTATTGGAGTAGTTCTGATCAGTATTTAACTCCATCAGTAGTTCTGATCAGTATTTAACTTGGACTAGTTTCCCCCAGTATTCCATCAGTATGCTAGGCCAGTATCCACCCATCCTTACACCAGAGCCATAATGGCATCTTCCATTATTCACTAATGTTTTTTATAAAGTTTGACCTTGACCTTGCAGCATCTAATCAGCCACTTGAATTCTCTTTGGACATAACATATCAATGGAATTCTTCATATCATATCACATATTTGAATTACTCTACTATAAATACTCTACTTTGACATTTCGTTACTGGCACATGGAACAAGCCTCAGAGCCAAAATCCCTCAAGGCTCCTGCATATTGGCTAACATTTGTAAGAATTGTTTATTGTTCACAACAATTTCCATACATATTGTGTGATACACATGTTAATACAAATCTTTCTTTAATAGTTACAATATCATGCAAAGGTCATGCATTTATGCTAGATGAATCAGTTACGAATTTGGCGGTTATGGGATAAACAGTGGACCAGAAGAATGATACAAGTAAAATGGCCACAGTCTGAAACTTAACATGATGACCGTCGTATAAAGCCGTGATCAGTCTGAATATGTAACGTGGTGATCACAGTTAAAAGTGTAATATGGTGACACAGTTTAAATGTCTGAAATGCGATCTAATTTCAAACCATTTGGATGTATTTATGATTTGATATAAACAATCTCAACGGAATATACCAATGATGTAATCTAAATGGGAAAATTGTAATTTGAAAGGGAATATTAAGTGATGTATTTTAAATGGGAAAATTAGGTTTCCTACGATAACATTCAAACAACTAAAAACCAAGATGTCTCCTGAAAATAAAGTCATTAATATGTAACTATTTAGTCATCAATCTTAAAATTTCAATCTTGAAATAAATCTTTGATTTACTCTTAACAATTCCACAGAAATATACAATGGATGTCTTTTAAATGAAACGAAATGTTCCTATGGTATAATCTAAAGTTAATTTCAAAGCTACATACCAAAGATGAAATCTAAACAAGCCCATATCAGTGTACCTAGACATCCTAGGATTATACCATATGGGCTTTTTGTTAAGTTTAGCTCATCATTGGCACGCTTTCTAGACAGCTTGGAGCTAATAGACTGCAAGCATTCCAAGGTTTGATATAAACCAATCGTATTGCCTCGTGTAACGATAAATGCGAATGCCTGTGGGGGTCACATATACTTAATCATGATCACAAAGGAAGGTTTCCATATTCAAATGGAATCAGTATCTTTCAGAACATATTTATTCATACTCCTAAGTTTCAGTTGTATTGTATTGTTTTTGTGATACATACTTAAAACAGGTTCAGGTACCAAAAAATAAAGAACCTACGATTTCTCAAATCTGTTCTGATCCTAATTAGTCCAGTCAAAATATGAAATCACCCAGAACAAATTAGAACAGAAACCATTTTGGTGTTATTTGTCTCAGAATAATACCCAGATGAACATATAAAAAGTCTACCAAAATCAACTTAGTGGAACATCACCTAATTTGCATAAATTCAAAATGGCCGCCCCTCATCGATGTTTCACCCTATGTCATGCTTATATTCAGGGTGTTTTGTATGATTAAAGGTTCCCTGCACACTGAAATAATGTCATGCCCTTGCTGTTTGTGTTAAGCATTTTGAGACTTGGCCAAAACTGTCAAAGCTAGAATATAATTTATTAATAACCTACATGCTGCCAATGCTGTCAAACATCAGGCATGCAGCACCAATTTCTACACAGGCAAGTGAATTCCTCACAGATTCCAAATTTAATGTCAAACAAGGTGTGTGGCACCACCTTCCTTCACTACCTTTAGATGTCCATATAAATAACCTAAGCATTTAGGTAAAATAATGCTATGGCTGTGGACACAAATAACACAAAGTTCCTATTCACACATACATAATTTGAAATATCAGTTCAGATATTAGTTATTTTGTGCACTTAATTATCAAGGATCGAATCACAGATTACATGTCAGATTCCATAAAAGTGCCAAATACAGATATGTTCATATATTTATGAACAGTTATAAAATCATTGGGAACATGAATTAGGTTAACATCATCTATGTGATCTTTATGAACTTGAATTTTCATAGACCATTTAGCCTCTTCTGTGTCATGCTGGCCTAAAAGTATGTTTTCACCTTGAAAACTGAATGATTGTTCACTGGTAGCATTTGTTGCTGGCATTACAAGAATTTCACTGTATAGAGATGCACCATTAGTAATCATAAAATTAATTATGGAATTTCATGTTGGTGTATTTTTTTGAACTATGTTGCTTTTTAATGTGTCTATTTGAGTTTTCAGTCTCTGTGCATTAATTTCTGAAGCACACAGATTTGTCATAATTGCAAACTCCTGGTCATATGTATTACCACCAGCAGCCTTTAGCAACATATTCTATAGATTAATGTTAGCTTATGAATAAGGGGGGTTAAAGTTGGGGAGCCGTTAGGTGTCGCATTAGTCAGGTCAGGGGTCACACCCAGTAGGGGTGCCCAGTAGCCTAGCAACGGCGCGTGGTCACGTGGTGGTCTTGAGCATTGGCAGGCGGGCCAATTCAAAATCATTCTGTTGCTGACCACCGCTCTCACCAGACGTTTTTCTCCATACTGACCAGCCGACATTAGCCAAGAAAGTATGTGCCGAAAAAGAAGAAGGGGCAGCGGGTTCGCGTCCAGAACCCACATGGCTTGAGCGGTGTAAGCAGCAGGGTCATGTTTAGTCCGTCCAGATGTGTCTTGTCCTGTGTGTCTTGTGTGTCGTCGACCGTCCCTGGACCGTGCAGTGTGTGTGTCCTTCGTCTCGTCGCCTGAGGTATTGTGTACGTCCTGTAATATCATAGACTGTATTGTATCATCATTGTGAACATTATAGACTGCATAATTTCATCATAGACCTGTATAGACATTTATAGACTGGCTAGGTGTCCTTCCCCGACCATGTCTACCAGGGAAAGGACATGCAGAGCATGTGGAGAGCCGGCCAAAGGTCACAAGGGCCCCATTGGCGCTTAATGGTTCACCAGCATGGGTTATTCATTTATGACCAAATGGCGGACTATCGCAGGCAGATAACGTCTTGGGAGAAACGTTATAAATGGTATAACGTTGCTACCCTGGACATGAGACATAGGTTAGAGCTCAGTAAGGTATCGATAGAATTTAGTAAGATAAACCCACATTTGGTTTACACCATTCTCGACACAACAGCAGTTAAGGCTAACGTCCAGACATGCCCACGTTGCATGTCTGTTGACCATGTTAGGCAGGCGGATTGCCCCTTTCCCAGGGCGGCGTCGGCGGGTTATCTCCCGCCGACGCGTGAATCCGGCAAGACGCGCCAGGTACAGAATGAAATCTGTAACAACTACCAGACCCTTAAATGCAACTTTAAGGGCTGTCGCCGCCTTCACGCCTGCAGGCAGTGTAAAGGCCCCCTCCCATTTGACACCTGTATTAAGCAGGGCATATGCGCAGCCGGTGGCGTCAAGCTCGTTTCTCAAACCTGAGTTCTGGCGTCACTGGTTGCAGGACTACCCCGATAGGGCGTTAGCCAAGGAGCTATATGATAGGGCCTGCGTAGGTGTGAAGATAGGCTACACAGGTAAGCAGTTTAAGAGGATTTCCCCCAATTGGCAGTCTAGTTTGATATTTAAATCAGAAGTTACTTAGTTTGTCCGGGACAACGTTGCTTTAGGTAGGGTCGAGGGTCCCATTAGGGACCTCCCCACTAATTTTAGGGTCTCACCGTTAGGGGCCTTCTCAAGAAAAGACAAGTCAAAAATCCGTGTTATCCATGATCTCTCCTGGCCACCGGGCTGGTCTATTAATGATGGCATTGATGGGGATAATTATTCTTTAATATATGCTACTGTGGACGACGCCGTGCGCCGCATCCAACAATACAGCGACCCCTGGCTGGCCAAGACGGACTTGGCTAACGCCTTCCAGAGCATCAAGATTCATCCCAGCCAAAGACACTTACTAGGTTTTATGTGGCCGGACGATAATGGTAATGATGAGTATTTTCAAATGGCCTGCCTGCCTTTTGGCCTGCGTAGCGCCCCCAGGCTATTTGATGACTTTGCATCCGCCCTGGAATTTATATATAAGAATCGTGGAGCGTCCAGGGACACGATCCACTACCTGGACGATACAATGTGCATTGATGGCAGCAAGTCAGCTTGTCAGGAATCATTAGATATAGTCTTGGAGACATCTAATATGGCTGGGTTTGAGATACAGCACAAGAAAACGTTAGGCCCATCTAAGGTCCTGGAGTTTCTTGGGATAGTCATAGACACTATAAAAGGCCAGCTTAGGATCTCTGAGGAAAGGATGCAGGAAGTGTTAGCCAACTTAGAGGACCTGGGTAATGCCAGATACGCCACCAAGCGGACACTTCTCTCAATCACAGGGAAACTAACGTTTTGTTCTAAAGTTGTCTCTGGGGGAGCCATCTTCACGAGAAGGCTAATACACTTAGCCAAGAAGGCAAAAGCTCTACATCATAAAATCAGATTGTCTCATGAGGCCAGAGCTGACCTTGCATGGTGGAAGCGTTGCATACGTTCACACAACGGCGTGACGTTGTTTCCCTCAGCTTGGTCTATGCAGGATGCACATATTATATTTACTGATGCCTCCGACCTGGGCCTGGGTGTAGTATATGAACAGTCCTGGACTTTACTGCCGTTCACCAATAACTTTGCCTGGGTTAAGGAAAAGACTATAGCATGGCGTGAACTGATGGCAGTCGTTGTAGCGTTAGCCACATTTGGCCCTTGCCTTGCCTATAAGAAGGTAGCCATGAACATAGACAACACGGCAGTGTGCTTCAGTATCAACGATAGGAAGTCTAAAGATCCAGGCATGATGAACCTCATACGTTCACTGTATTATTACACTAGTATTTATAATATTGACTACAGGGCATTTCACCTGGGGACAATGTACAATGGCCCTGCTGACGCCCTCAGTAGGATGGATATCCAGAGGTTCAGGCACTTAATGCCCAACAGTGAGGGGCTATGTACACCCCCTGTTAATATCTTGTATGATTATTGACTAACTGGCCCGTTTGGGCAGTAGCAATGTAAAGGGGTCAATTTAAGTAGATTAAACTATATTATATTATATTATATTATATTATATTATATTATATTATATTATAGGTGTATTATAAAGTGTATTTAAGTATGGTGGCTAATAGGCCATCATATATGTATATCTTATTATATTATTAAGTTTATTTACCCACTAGCTGGTCGGATTCTCATAAGAGTCACCTTCAGGGTCTGCTACGCAGGCACCCGTTAGCCCGCAGGCGACGTAGTGTCACGTCATCATTGGTATCTCACTGAACACATTGTTCACCTTTTTCTTGCATTTATATACTTTGTAGAATTGGACAGGAGAATAGAGACGTTAGTCCACAGCGGTCTTAGGCCAAACACTCGGAGCACATACAGCTCTGCCCAAGCTACGTTCTGCAGGTTCTGCTATCAGCATGGTCTTCTCCCCATGCCCGCAGATGAGCTCACAGTTCTGAGGTTTATAGCTTATACAAGCTCCCTCACAGGTAAAGGCAGACAGGGACTGGCCCATAGCACCACTCACGTATATCTTGCTGCCATTAGGTCCATGCATGTAACCAATGGCCTAACACCCCCTCCAACTAACACCCCCAGGGTACAACTAGCCCTTAGGTCTATATTCGCCAACTCCCCCCCGCCTCTTCAAAAATTGCCCATTAAGTTCGACCTTCTCCACTTAATGCTTAAATCACTCCCTATGAGCTTAGATAGCCTAGCTTGGTCTGCTGCCCTAACACTTGGTTTTTTTGGATGCCTCCGGGGGGCGGAGTACACCGCCGTCAGTCACTACCCCACTGGTAGAATCATCTCCCCACCCCCACCAGTCTCGGCCGTTAGGTTTGGCTCCCAGGCAGGTCTTAAATTTATGTACTTCTCAGTTTCCTCTTCAAAAACATCCCCCCATGGTTTTAGAAAAACAATAGGCTGTTCCAGGCACAAGATATGTGCAGTCTGCATGATGTGGGACTATTTATCTGCTCGAGCGCGAATAGCGCGCATAGGCCATAGCGCCCCACTATTAGCTCTGGGTTCAGGCGCTCCAATCACTAAGCAGGCCCTGAACGCCACTATCAAGTCTTTGGTCAGTGCCCTAGGGAAGGACCCCGCAGGTTACTCAACCCATAGTTTAAGATGCGGATCAGCATCTCAGGCAAACATCAATAATTGGGAGGATGCCGACGTTTCAAAGTTAGGTTTATGGCGTTCTCAAGCTTATAAGCTTTATATTAGGGAAAATCATCAGAAAGAAATTAACTTCTCCACAAGATTAGCACACAACAATTAATTACCTCCTACAATACATGGGCTTTAATATTTCATATAAGTATATATAATATTAATCTGGGTTCATTCATGTATTGTCAATCATAGGCATTAGTCATACATTAGTGTTTATGTAATTGTGAATGTAATGTATTATTTATGTATATGTGTGGTTAATTAAGATATTCTATGTATGTTTGTATGATTATCTAGCGTTAATGCCACAGGTAGCCACACAGGTAGATGGCGCGGCGGTCAATAAATGGTACAGCATTAATGTAACGTTAGGTAAGCCTGGTTGTGGTAGATTTAGTAAATAAATCAATTGTGTGCAAATTAAGTATTTTGTTCTCGGCTCCCAGTTCTTTAATGTTAGCTTATGAATAAGGGGGGTTAAAGTTGGGGAGCCGTTAGGTGTCGCATTAGTCAGGTCAGGGGTCACACCCAGTAGGGGTGCCCAGTAGCCTAGCAACGGCGCGTGGTCACGTGGTGGTCTTGAGCATTGGCAGGCGGGCCAATTCAAAATCATTCTGTTGCTGACCACCGCTCTCACCCACCTTCCCACCCTTTTAGCAGGATTAGTGTTAATTTAATATGTAATATTCCATATTATGGGTATTTGGGTATTATACCGCTTTTATGGGTTCATTCATGTATTGTCAATCATAGGCATTAGTCATACATTAGCGTTTATGTAATTGTGAATGTAATGTATTATTTATGTATATGTGTGGTTAATTAAGATATTCTATGTATGTTTGTATGATTATCTAGCGTTAATGCCACAGGTAGCCGCCAGATGGCGCGGCGGTCAATAAATGGTACAGCATTAATGTAACGTTAGGTAAGCCTGGTTGTGGTAGATTTAGTAAATAAATCAATTGTGTGCAAATTAAGTATTTTGTTCTCGGCTCCCAGTTCTTTAATATACACTTTATAGCCTGGATGATCAAATATATTGGCTTTAGCATTGATTATGAAATCTGCAGCTTCATAATAGATTTTTCTGTGATGTTCCTGTGGGGTGCTGGGGTGATATGTAAGCCCTAATACAGCTGCTGACACTGGTGGATTTACTTAGATTATAACTGTGTTTCAGAATGTTTTCTGCCAATAAGACACCAAAGCCATGTACTCTTAATTTTACTGTGCATTTTAGATTATCTAGCATAATCTAAAGCCTCTTTCCAGACTTCATTTAAAACTTTATAAATCACAATGACATTGTTCATAGCATCTGTCTTTACTGTCCATCTGGTTGGACAAAGGACCCTTATGCCAGGAGAACCAGTAGTTATTGTTTATTTTATCTTAGTAGTCACCAAGCAGACCAATGATGAGTTTCAATAGGTTCTCTTGCAAAAATGGAGTTTGTCTTCAGACTACGACCTGACACTTTTGAGTCAAGAGATTTTGGGTCATCAGTTTCAAATTATTATGAGTGATGCACTAAACCCTCTTGCCATCAGCTTTGAACTTTCTATGTGGTAACCTATGTTTGAGAAAAGGTGGGGGCCCCCAGCCCCCCTGTTCCTACCCCTATGTATGACATTAAGAGATTGCCACATGAGTGTGAAATTTATCCAGCCTATGATCAGTTGTCTTATCCTGATGCTGCATGTTCATTTCTGCCTGATTCAGGGGTCTTCTTGCTTCAGAATATCATTAAAGGAGCTGATGTTGGTGAAATCAGATGGATAATGACATTTGATTGCAAAGTTTGGGGTATAAATATTTAAATTTTTTAAATATTTAAAAGTAAGGAAAATGTGATTGAAAACCTCATTTCATGAATGCTTTAATCATACTCTGCATAAACATGGGTTTTCATGCAGTTACAAAATATGAATATAACTGTGATGGGACTGTGATCGTGGTGTCATACCATAGACATTTTAAATATGGTACTTTCACATTCTTCAGTGAGGGTAGGTGATTTTTGGGTCTTATGTACCTGAGTGTCTATGCCAGGCAGTAGGTTTAAGACCCCTCCCCACTTTTTGAAAAGAGCAGGGAATTACCTCCCTGTGTGTGAATGGATTCTCCCTCTTCAATATGATCACCACTAATACAGCTTGCAATGATGTGCAAATTCAATTAAATTGTTAATGGGTCGTTAAACACATTAAAAAAAAAATTCTAATTGGAAATTATTGTAAGAGTACAAAATATGGGTATAACCAATTTGAAAAGTTTCCCAATGGAATTCTCACATCCAAAAAACATAAAATAGACTCTAAGATTACTCAAATATGTAAAATAGGAGCCAAGCTATATAATTTTAAAGATTTTCCCTGCCATGTGTCGGCCATTTTGGATTTATGCAAATTACACATTGTTCCACTACTTGGATTTTGGTAGACTTTTACTATGTTGTTCCGCAGGCTCTTCTGAGACATTTTCTATCAGTTTTATTTCTGTTCTAATTTGTTCCGGGTTAGGCCATTTTTTGTCATATATTGACTGGACTAAATTGCACTCTTTCCTCAAAATGCATGGCTTAAAAAAAACATGTTCTATGCATCACTCTCTAAATTATTTCGACTATTTGACGATGAAGCGTACTTGTAGCAGATATAGTGCTGCTTCTCTGATTTTTGCTTGACATGACAATTCACCCAGTCACAGATTCACAAGGCCTACGGGTTCCCTTCAGGTAAAGCATCTTACTGGTTCTCTTAAATAAAATAATGCCTGCCTGGCTCCACTACAGTTGATAATGAAAATTATCAGAATCAACCAAATAGGTCAATTTGTTCAATATATACTTTTTCTGTGGGAAGATTTTGGTAAATTACATATACAATCCTACAATAATGCAATAAAATACAAACATTTGCTTTAAATGTTTCTCAATTGTTGAGTTTGTGTTTGAAGGGAAATGAATTCATCTAAAGCATGGTTTAAATTATATGGTTTGAATTGATTAGCCGATTAATACCTTTAGATAATTATAAAGACTTTGACCACAAAATATTTATAAGATAAAAAAAATGCCTGTCCATCTCCAACATGTTATCCAGGCACATATTTATTGATATTGATCAAATGGAGTTATTCAGGCATATATTGCTAAAAATGAAGGGATGCTCATATCTGCATGAGCTATATACACATGGATGCACTGGAATGATGATGATCTTGATAATATAGAGGGCACCACATGCAGGTGACCTCACATGGCGTAAAGATAAGATCTGTTGGCAGTGCTAACAATTATGCATCAAGATTATTATTCATTTATGACACCAATGCCCAATGCGTGCACTTGTTGCGAAATAAAACATCTCACAACTTCGATATATGGCCCAAAAAAGACTATCCTCTCTGAGATAGTAAGGCACCATGACCTGGGTTTTACTTTAGCCAAAATACCTGACATGGAATGGAAAATCTTTGGTCAGTCTACCAGCAGACACAAAACCAGAGATGTGTACTCACTTTCATATTTCTAAAAATAGTTGGTAAATCACCATACATGCATCTGAGCATTATTACTACTCACATTTCATCATTCAAATCATAGTATTATTTCAAATTGTAACTTTATATTGCCGATATTGATAAAACAGTGAAATAATCATGCATTGGAGAACTACTTTTGGAGGCATTGCCCCATTTCCAAGAAGGGATCTGTGCACATGTGAGATATATCACCACCTTGGTGTGTATTTTATGGTTGAAACTTTACATAAAGTAGTCCAGGAGGATGTTATTTCACAGGGAGATAATATTTTCATGTTGACTTCATTCATTATAGAAATCAGATATCAAGACGGCCAAATAGAATATGGAAATGTGCTAGATTTCACAATAGGAAACACAAGTCATGATTAAGCCATGTTTGAGAAAAGTTACCAATGTCAATATGGGCCTAGTCGGATGGGAAAATGCACCGCCATCTCATATGTTTGTGTATCAAGTCGTGTAAGATAATATAATAACGTCGCCATGCGTCATTCCATCAGATTTCACTACAGGTGTCTCAGGTAGAAAACATGATGTTCCCATGGAGGGCTTGAAGGTGACCTCATGGAACCACGTGACGTTGTTCAGTATTCATTTCAGCCTTGTGTGAGAGCAACGAGACTAGTCTCGTTGGTGAGAGGAAGAGAGAAGCCTTGTGTCAGGTAAGCAGCACAAGATGTGCTCACCTCAAAATGCACAGTGGCTTGGGGCCAGAGATTCATTTAAATATTGAATCTTTAATCATGCTCCAGTCACACATGATCATGTAAATAACAACTGATGTTGGCTCATGAAACGACTGAACCTTCATATCTGGCTTGCATCAGCCACTTGAGCTAAAAACATTTGAACACGTGTTTGTAGGTTATTTGATAAGAGTCAACTTGCTGGTTGAATAAAAGATCAACTAAAGAGTGGTCTATTACTACAGAGTGGTCTATTACTACAGAGTGGTCTATTACTACAGAGTGGTCTATTACCTACAGAGTGGTCTATTACTTACAGAGTGGTCTATTACTTACAGAGTGGTCTATTACCTACAGAGTGGTCTATTACTACAGAGTGGTCTATTACCTACAGAGTGGTCTATTACTACAGAGTGGTCTATTACTACAGAGTGGTCTATTACCTACAGAGTGGTCTATTACCTACAGAGTGGTCTATTACTTACAGAGTGGTCTATTACTACAGAGTGGTCTATTACCTACAGAGTGGTCTATTACTTACAGAGTGGTCTATTACTACAGAGTGGAAGCTTGAGCGCATCATGGCTGATGAGGGCAGGGAGGTTAAGGAACGAATGGTGGAGGTGAATAGTCACTGGACCAAAGATGTCACAGAGGCAACGCTGAAAGATGTCTACAAGATGTGGGCCAAGGACTACGACCATGTAAGCTTCACGCCTTTGTTTGGTTGTTTGTTTGTTTGCTGGTTTGTAAAAAGTCACTTTCACCATTATTTCAGTTATATCATAACAAGCATGGGCGGATCCAAGCTCAAATGTGCCAATTAGGCACAATTGATTCAACGGGACTTAATGCCCCACTCCTTTCGAATAGTGAAACTCCCAATATAGCATAGTTTGATTTTATATTGTATTCTCTTCAGGATGTGGGGTATTTGAATCGTGACAACCATCATCTCACTGGAAGGATTCTATCTGATATTCTAGGTGATAATAAAGAGGCAAGAATCCTGGACGTAGCAGCAGGCACCGGACTCTCAGGACAAGCTGTGAGTCTATTCTCATAATTCTACTTCCGGTGTAATTCTACTTCCGGTGCAATTCTACTTCCGGTATGCCCTTTAAGTGTGTCCATTCAATCACTGTGAAAACAAATTAGGAAATATCTTCTTACTATATAAGAAACGTTTTGCTGATGTGATACATCTTTAATGTATTTATCTTCTTTACAACCTTGTTATCATATATATGAGAACTTTTTAACTCGTATCACTTTAATTATCTTGATGACATGACCTGGCGGTGGATAGTTTTAGGACAAATGTCGACAATGAAGGACCTAAGATAAGATAGTTAGTCACCGATCGGGTCAAGTCTAAATGTCTGGTCTGGACATGTCAGTTGAGGTCAAGTATGAGGTTCTATGATTTAAGATTAACATTATATGTTTTATCCACAAGGGAATATACTTGACTTTGGAAGGTGATGAAAAAGTTGAAAAATGCATTACATACAAATCTTTTCCGATAGTGGTAATCAAGCTGTAATCAAGCTGTGAAAACACTAAAAAAAACATGATGGCTGTAAGTTGGTCAAGAAACGCTTCAAACTCTCAAATTAGGGCCTAAGACGTAATGTGGGTATGTCCTATAATTCAGGACGGGCAGTATGGGAGCCAGTCAATGCTTAACAATCACACGCAAAGGGATCAATTATTAAGTACCAATACGTTGTGGAGATGACTTAATGACAAATGTATGCAACATTCCATATATGTGCCTCAGATATTAAAAACAAAATAATAGAAATCAATATCCATGTTTTGGCTTCGGTGAATCATATGTGTAAACATTACCAGGATCTCTTTCAGATAGAAAATATACTCTGCTGCAAATACTCTGGTGTAAATATCATAAAAGAATCTCAAGAGTAAGGGGGTGGAGAATTTTTATTTTCTTTTACATGTGGCTTGTTATTGCATCTTCGGAAGATGGATCCGTTATGCAAAAGCATAACCAAATAAGGTTATGCATGGTTAGGTATGACATCATCAGGTCACGCATGGCTGTTACATGGTCTCATTTGGTTACGTTTATGCATGACCAAATATGTGTTTTGCCCCAACTGTTAACAAGAAACAATTTTCTTAAAAAATAAACAAATAATATATGCTACATAATATTGTTTGAATGGTTTGTTTATTACAAACAGTTATTCTCCTATAAGTTTGAAAATCGATATATGATATATGTCGATATATGTATAATAATAATGAAAAATTATATCCCAACAAAAGAACTGTTAAATTAGACACATGAAAATTATTAAACTATAGATTAAAATAATAATAAATAATAATGATATTCGAAGTGTCAAAACAGATTGCAGCAGCTGGGTTCAGTAACATTGATGCTCTGGATGCTAGTGCTGATATGCTGGAGAAAGCCAAAGAGAAGGGTATCTATGGCAACCATATTGAGGCCTTCCTCACAGCTGAACCGCTGGATATCCCTCCAGGTAATCACCCCATAATAATAATAATGATAATAATAATAATAATAATAATAATAATAATAATAATAATAATAATAATAATAATAATAATAATAATAATAATAATAATAATAATAATAATAATAATAATAATAATAATAATAATAATAATAATAATAATAATAATAATAATAATAATAATAATAATTATAATAATAATAATAATAATAATAATAATTATAATAATAATAATAATAATAATAATAATAATAATAATAATAATAATACACTCTTGTGTCATAATTCACCGGAATGAGCCTATTGTCATTACATTTGACAGACACTTACGATGCCATAACCTGTGTAGGAGCTAATTATATGGGGCACATCACCGAATCCTGCTTCCCAGAAATGATTAGAATAGTAAAACCAGGTAAATATCAAATACTAATAGTTTTACACATAATCACAACTAAGATTTAATGAAGATAAAAAATAAAATTGAGATAATGAAGATATTATCGATGATAGTAATGATAATGATTAGAGTAATAATATAAAAGCATCATCTTTGACATATTTCTAATATGTTGAACTATTAAATATGTTTAAACCAAAACAGGGGGACCGATTATTTTGCTAATGTCCAATGTGGAGGGCAAAATGGAGAGTATGGAGGGTGCGATGCAGCAGTTACAACACCAGGGGGCGTGGCAGTGGAGGAAACAATACATGGACAATTACCATGGCAAAGACGGCGCAGTTGCCTACATCATGATAGTCAAATAGAAGAACCTTGAACAACAAAACAATCAAGAAATGATGGGAATAGTCATTTACGGAAATAATAAATTGAGGGATTTTATAAGTTTTTATATGGACCAATTGATTTCGAATTATCAACCATTGTAAATACATTATTTTGTTTTAATGAATCAATATTGAGGAGTTTGATTCAAATAAAAATAATAGTCTATGCAATACATGCTCAAGTTTTGCTTTGTGGCCAACTTACTCGAAGTTTAACATCCATTATTAAACCTTGAAATGTTCAGCTTTGACGCCTACGTGATACAGGTACAGTGAGGGGGCACTTGGTCTGTATATGTATGTATGTGTATGTGATAGAATGGCCATCTCGTTTTAGACCCATATTAATACATTTCATAACTGAAAATGGAGACCCATTAAACCGCATTGCCATTAAATAACTACCCATTGAACAGCCACGCAAAATATCATGCATATTATAACTTATTGAAATCAAACACACTATAACAGACTATTACATTATTTTCTCTATCAATATATTACAATATGATACAATCTGTGCAGTATCCCCCTCTCATTTAACTACCATTGATTAAGAGAAGTTTCAAATTAACTTATAAATAACTTCTGTTAAACATTTTGACATCTGCATTGGAGCACGTAATGTAGGTAATGAGCGGATGGTATAAAGTGTACGAGTGGCCTTCTCCAGGTCGCGGGCTCCAGGTCAGGTGATCACGAGATTTCAACACTGTTATATGGACATGGAATATATTCCATGAAAAACTCTTATAAATAGATTGCTTAAGAAACATATTTTAAGTTGAAAGTTGGGTAGGTCTATATGAAGGGAACATTATTCGGATGAACTTTTTGCGGCTCATTCACTATTCACAGTTCATTATTCGGATTTGTCAGATTACCAAAATTGTATGTTAGACGTCATTCATTAATTATCATGCGAATACATTAATATTAATCAAGACCTACGTGTATCCATGTTGCCATTATATCATAGTACCATCTGGGACTATGATGATTTTAACAAGACTCTGGACTGATTTTTGATAACTTGCATATCACACAGCTCAAGTGGTGCACGTGTAGACCTACCATAATCACCATTGTCATTTTAAATGATCACAAGGTCAATATTGTGTTTACATGCTAAGTATTAATTGTGCGTTATTTATCATTATCATTTGTTTGCTTCAAGCCCGCGACCAACGTTTCCACGTTTCTGATTGAGTTTAGTAGAAGTAAAGTGTTAGTACGGGTTTACAAATCTGGATCCTGAAACGCTTTGAGCAGGCGTGTGTTTTGCTTTTGAACTTTTCTTGACTTCACTAAAATAAGAGCTCTTACATGGTGTGTGCATCCGGAACTTGATGTAAACAAATCAAAATCAAATATTTAGTTGATTGTCTCCACAAATCGGAGAACAACAAGATTGACTACGCCTGGAGACATGTCGGTAAGGCATTCAAGATCTCTGAAACAGTCTCTTTGGACCAAACTGGCATTGTGACAAAAAGAGTCTGGCGTGTCACCTTTCTACTCGTAATCAAACAATCCACTCATGCACGTCAACGTTGAGCTGCACTGTTAAAATTTAACTTTTATTAAGAGTGTTCATTCTGGCAAATTTGGCACATTTTGTCTTTCAACCGTTGGAGCCAAACATCTTTTTGATCATGTCACAAACGTGGGTGGCGAAATAGATACACATTCACATAGATAGATCTCCATCTGCATCGTGCTGGAGTGCAAGATCCACACCTGATCACCCAAGAGAACTTGGAATGCTAGACGATCCGCCTCACGCTACCAGCGACTCATTACCTGTCCGCCTCACGACCTGTCCGCCTCACTACTTGTGCGCCTCACTGGCCCATAGATTCATGTTAAGTTCATGTTAAGTTTACCTTTTAAACAACCTCTTGTTGAGATTATTTACAGCCTTGTCAAATGTAGATGTGTTTTAAAAAAAAGTAAGTTCAAATACGTCAATTCTATATTTTGTTCCGCCGAATTCGCCCGCCGCCTTCCGCCACCGAAACCTGCTGGCTCCGTGGGATAACCCGGGCTTACTTGCCGGACCCAATCGTGCGTCTTTGACAGATCACTTGCGATATACGAATGACGATGTTTTACTAACCCTTTCTTGAGAATAGAGCTTTATATGACAAGGATTCGTATTCTTTGTGAAATGTAGATGTGTTTTTGAAAAAAGAGAGTCAAATTCGGTCTATTACAAGCAATGTGAGGCGGTCGGTATCGCGGTAGTGAGGCGGACAGATCGTGAGGCGGAACGTCTGAGGCGGAACGCCGTGAGTCGGAACGTCCAGCACCCGAGAACTTGTACCCCTGTAACATACTGATAGAAACGCTTTGTTATTATCGTGTAATGTAGCAAGTTGTTAGACAATATATTTGATACATTAACACCACACTTGTTCGAATATTTGATACATTTTGAAATTTAAAAATTATAAAATTTCTCATTACAAATTCAAATATGTTCCACTTGAAGCCCAATATGTTATAATTAATTTGACATGTTTGAAATGTTTCATAAAGCAACTCAAAGTGAGATAAATTCTCCCTATCTGCTCTCCCGGAGTTTTAGCTGGTCCGTGAAAATTTGACATGATTTGCTCATGAAAGCAGTGCATGATGCAAAATATTTTGCATCGTAAATTTACACCCGCCTTTTTTAAGGTGGGAGGGAAATTTCAGATTCATATAATACATTAACAAGCCAATGTCATCACTATTGCATTTTTGATATGCAATTTTTATGTAAGTATATTGCAATCTGCTTAATGGCTATGCCATGTGCAAAGAATTGGATAAAATATGATCGTAGCGCTGTGAAAATGGGAGAGGATTTGGGAGAGCAGATAGTGAGAATTACATCAATAATAACCGGTGTGAGATCACAAGACTGAATGTAAATAAACCTTCGGTGAGACTTGTCTAAGATGCGAGTCAGATGGGTACGAGTTGTCTCGTGTGCGAGTGTGTAGTGGGTACAAGATGACCTGACAGCTTTGGCTCAAACTGTTCAAGTTTTAAGATAAGCTTGTTTGGCAAAGCTGTGCACAATTCAGTTTTACATGGCTAACACCAGCCAAGTTAGTAATCCAATTTGTTCCTGCCTGACAACAAAATCTGGAGCAAAGGGAATTTTCTTTAAGATGAGGGTCACCTGATGGCATTTTAAATCTAAAAAAAGGTCAAACAGCTCTAGTTTTAGTTTTTTTTATTAGACTTACTTTTAATTGGGCCATGAAAAGATGAAAATAGCTGTACTAGTTTATATGCACTTTGACAATACACATTTTGAAGTAACTACTGTTGTAAGACCAAGACTGGAAAGAGACAATGAGAGATTCCTTGGGAATGTGTGTGTGTTTGGGGGGGGGGGGGGTACAGGGCGGAATAGTGATTGGAATGTAACAGGATTTAAAACTGAAGTGGGTAAGAGTAAAAAAAGGATGAAAGCTGTGGATGACATGAGAATTTTAAGTGTACCTGCATTTTTAAGTGCATCTGCACTTCTGAAAAAATTGTACTTATTGTCAGGTAATTTTTTGACATGCACACATGTCAATAAGTTCAAATGATAATTTGAATCATATTTTTCATGTCACTGTATAGTTGACACTTAAGAGTTAGAGCCAAACCACATGAGGTCACACATAGAAATGATCCTCTTGTGCCACGCATGAGGTATGCATGACCAAATAGTATCATGCATGACCAGATGTTTGGCTCCAACAAATAGAACTCACAGCATCTCATGTGTCATACTTAGAGGGCAATTTACAACAATTAATTAGGTCATAGATAATTGATCTGTGGTCAGTGTTATCTTTTTGTGATAATATTATGGTTAATGCAAGTGCCATTTTTAAATTTCATGGATCAGAAGGTTCCAATTTGACACAAGTCCGTGGATTTGGATCAGGTTAATGTATTCAAAGGATTATGGTTCTTCATTTGTACTGTACTTGCTCATACATATATGCAAAACTAAATTGATGATAGGCTCTGATCGATATATATGCTTAAGGCCAGAGGGTATCATTTATTCACTCAAGAACTTTTTTATATATATTTATTCACTGATACATTTACATTAAAGTAAACTGAAATTTAGGGATAGAGGACTGCTTATAGCTGGAACTAAATATCATAATTCATGACCTTGAAGAGATCAAGTCACAAGACTTGAATGCCTTCCTCAATCTTATTTCTGTATGGCCAAAATAGCCCCAACTGTACAGCCACATTTGAGGGAATACAGCAGGTATCATTTATAAAAATAGTCAATCAATGACTTAT
This sequence comes from Amphiduros pacificus, assembly GCA_949316495.1. Taxonomy (NCBI): domain Eukaryota; kingdom Metazoa; phylum Annelida; class Polychaeta; order Phyllodocida; family Hesionidae; genus Amphiduros; species Amphiduros pacificus. Next base: position 20,747,206 of record OX439011.1, read on the forward strand.
TTTTAAACAAAACTTAATCATTTGATCATATGAAATCATGGTGGTTCAGTTAATTAATTAATTCATTATATAAACACAGGTAATTATATTTATTAATTAAATCATAATTAATCAATTGTATTAATTGTATAGTTGAACAATTATATACATACATATATATGTGTGTGTATATGTATATGTATACATATAAATATATACTTAGTTAACCAATGTTAATATATTTTACATAATCATAAATGAAGGTTTTAGGTGCAATCACATTTTTAGAATGTTGAATTATCTTACCCTGCTAGTATCATTTGTTTAGATTTCTGAATCTAATATAACGCTTGGCCCAGTTGTTTTGTTTTTTTTTAGTTCAAATTGATTTATTTATTTCTATTAAAGGATAACTCACAATATCACACAAAATGTCAATATAATTTGATATATTTGATAATGAAGATAAAGGCATGGATCCTAAGAGTGATCTCGACAACGATCGCAGTCCCTACCAATACCAACAATTTGTTTCCATCTCTTCAATCTCTTCAGTTGGATGGGGATATATTTGATAATATATCGATGATGTTATCAGTTATTTTTATTGTGTGGGAGAGGACTTGGTGACTGTGAAGACGGCATCGTGGACAGTCGGGTAGATGAGGCAGTGTTCCTTTACTCCGCCGTTTTAGGTGTGGGAGAGGACTTGGTGACTGTGAAGACGGCATCGTGGACAGTCGGGTAGATGAGGCAGTGTTCCTTTACTCCGCCGTTTTAGGTGTGGGAGAGGACTTGGTGACTGTGAAGACGGCATCGTGGACAGTCGGGTAGATGAGGCAGTGTTCCTTTACTCCGCCGTTTTAGGTGTGGGAGAGGACTTGGTGACTGTGAAGACGGCATCGTGGACAGTCGGGTAGATGAGGCAGTGTTCCTTTACTCCGCCGTTTTAGGTGTGGGAGAGGACTTGGTGACTGTGAAGACGGCATCGTGGACAGTCGGGTAGATGAGGCAGTGTTCCTTTACTCCGCCGTTTTAGGTGTGGGAGAGGACTTGGTGACTGTGAAGACGGCATCGTGGACAGTCGGGTAGATGAGGCAGTGTTCCTTTACTCCGCCGTTCTCCAGAGTCTGGAGCATTGCCATTCCACAGTTCGCCAGGACGAGTGTTATCCCGACGTTCCGGTACTCCATACACACGGCCTTGAGGGCATCCAGGCCCATTACATCCACATAGATTATCCCAGAACAATCTAACACGATCGTGTGAATTCCTGAATCGGCTGGCCCTGTATTTTGTCCAAGCCCTGTATTCAGTTCAAACCCCGTCTGTGACCCGCTGCTCTGACTTCCGTTAACATCGTGATAAACGCCCAAGATTTGCTGATTCGTTTCTCTTCCATTACCCGCATGTTCTTCCCTCTTATGAACATCCAATATTTTTTTGTCATGATTGGAATTTCCGTTTGAATTGGCATGTAATTTGTCATTTTGTTCCTGCTTCTTTGTGTGTTTATGACATTTTTCTCGCTCCTCCTTGATTAGCCGAGGATGCACTGTTTCTTTATACAACTGCTGTTTGAATCTTTCCCTGCTGGCGAAATGCAACCCGGATTCAAAGCGGAATATTTTAACTCCTGCCACTTCCCGGGATAGATCGTGTGTGTGGATGCAAGTGTATACTTCAGAACTTCCGGCATTTCCGAGCCGGAATCCCTTGGATCTGAAAGCTTGCATCGCAATCGTCATGATGGAGAACACCAATCCAATGATCAGACCAAATGTGACGTCAAAGAGAATCACTGAAGTGAACGTGACCATCCAGGTCGCAAAGTCATATTTGTTGATATTCCAGAAGTTTCTGACTTCCTTCATCTGTTTGAAGAGTGGGAGGATGGCACAGATGATAATGGCAGCGAGAGTGCTTCGTGGGAGGGGCTCTAGGAACGGACCAATCGCAAGCAAGATCAGCAACAGCAGTAGGCACGTGAATATAGACGAGAGCTGGGATCTAGCTCCCGTCGAATCAAGAACCGCACATCTTGGTGGCGCTGCGGCTCCGGCAAAACTGAAGAAAATTGGTCCAATCGTGTGACACATGCCATATGCAAAAACCTCCTGATTTGCGTCGATATCATAGCTGTTTTTTCGGGAGAAAATGCTGGCCATGGAGAAAGACATCACAAAGCATACAAGAGCCATCATTATGGAATCCAGAATAAATATCTGGAAATTTACCAAAGATGGGACAGCAGGAACTGGGAACCCGCGTGGAATGTCATTGATCACTGTAACGTCATAATGATTCTTGAAATGAGCGAAATGGGACGCGGTGGTAGCAATGACCACTACAATCAACTCAGCAGGAACAGGAATTTTCAGTTTTGGTTTGATTTTTGGATGGACATTGATGATCTCCTTGATGACAAAGAGGACCATGAGGCAGATAAAAGCGATGATGAAGTCTGGGATCTTGGTCTGCTGGATATGAGTGAAGATCTCATACCACAGGTAGAAGAATTTAAACGGTCCCATGTGACCCGGGATGCTCAGACCAAAGAATGGGCTCATCTGACTAGTGAAGATATGAAAAGCTGCTGCCGAAGTGAAGCCGTTTAGAAATGAGATTGACATGAAGCTGGCGGCAGTCCCAAGATGCAACAGGCTCATGGCGAGTTGAAAAAGTCCCATGAGGAAAGTTGTCCCCATAGCTATTCCAATCTTAAATTTAATCAGTCCATCGTTTTCACCTGTGGTGAGGTTGTATGTATTTATTAGTTTGATCATAGAAGTGTCTGTCTGAGGTCCAGCAGGTGGCAGCACAATCTGAGTGAGGTTCTCACTGCTAGGTGGCAGCAAAATCTGGGTGAGGTTCTCACCACTAGGTGGCAGCACAAACTGATTTGTAGCTTTCTCCACCACTGAACCTAACATCAAGGACATCAGCGACATTGTCCCAATAGAAATGTGATGGCAGGTTCCAAAAATCATATAAATCAGCGTCGGCCAAAATGAAGCATACAGTCCGTAGACTGGAGGTAGGTTTGCCAGAATGGCAAAGGCCAATCCCATGGGACTGTGCATAATACCTATCGTCAAACCTGCTGTGATATCTCCCGGCAGGTTCCCGCGAACGTTATAATGTCTCAGTGTTTTAACAATTGGGAAGAACTGCTGTAGTTTATTCTTGACTCCCTGACAGGAAATCTGACAAGAATTGGTCATCTTCGTTTTTGTTTTAGTCCAAAATGCCTCCTCCGTGAGGGATACTTTTTGGTAAGTTTTGTCAAATTCTTGAATGTTGAAAACGGGACGGTTGATTGAAATGTGTAAGTTGTCTGCATAAGCCTGGTCCAGTTCATGTTCTTTGTTGTTGGCCATTTTATCAGACATTTTCAATTTTCTTCAACTATTTTTCTTCTGAAATGAAAAAGAAATATTGTCATCAGAAAACATACTCTCTCTATAATAAAATCCCATAATGATATATTGAAATTACTGCCATTTATTTTGTCTCTCTTTGTTGCCGTTTTTGTCTTGTATATTTGTTTGATCATAGGGTTAAGCATAATAGTTAAAATGAAGGAAAATAAACATAATATTAAGTAAATAACGAGTCAGTATAAAAATATGAGTATATCTACAGTAAAAAAATATGCCAGAGCGGAGATTTTGCTGGATGTATGTGGCATGTATTGTGATTATGTTAATATTATTATAATGTATGGAGTGTGCCCATGTCCACGGTTCTGTCGGAATGATGTGTATTTGCATAGAATGATGAAGAGGGACAGAGAAGATGATATCTGTCAGATCCTATCAGCCATTTGCTTGTGTATTGTCCACACAACCGTGTGATCAGCTAGATTATGTAGCCGCAGCAGATTATATTCAAATATGTGACTGATAGGTCATGTCTGTCACTGATAGGTCATGTCTGTGATTGATAAGGCATGTCTGTGACTGATAAGGCATGTCTGTGACTGATAGGTCATGTCTGTGACTGATAGGTCATGTCTATGACTGATAGGTCATGTCTGTGACTGATAGGTCATGTCTGTGACTGATAGGTCATGTCTGTGACTGATAGTGTGACTGGCATGATTCAATTCCTCATTAAAATCTGTATTTCCCATTTTTATATGTCCACTGCCATGGCAACTAACAGTAAAATGACTATTAGTCATGCAATGATCATACCACTATTTGGTCATGCAATGATCATGCCTCTGTTTGGTCATGCAATGATCATGCCTCTGTTTGGTCATGCAATGATCATGCCTGTTTGGTCATGTAGTGATCATGCTAATATTTGGTCGTGTAGTGATCATTCCACTATTTGGTCATGTAGTGACCATGCCACTATTTGGTCGTGTAGTGATCAAGCCTCTATTTGGTCATGTAGTGACCATGCCACTATTTGGTCATGAAATGATCATGCTTCTATTTGGTCATGCAATGATCATGCCACTATTTGGTCGTGTAGTGATCATGCCACTATTTGGTCATGTAGTGATCATGCCACTATTTGGTCATGTAGTGATCACGCCTCTGTTTGGTTTGGTCATGTAATGATTATGCTTCTATTTGGTCATGCAATGATCATGCCACTATTTGGTTGTGTAGTGATCATGCCTCTGTTTGGTCATGCAATGATCATACCACTATTTGGTCATGTAGTGATCATGCCTCTGTTTGGTCATGTAGTGATCATGCCTCTGTTTGGTCATGCAATGATCATGCCTTTATTTGGTCGTGTAGTGATCATGCCACTATTTGGTTGTGTAGTGATCATGCCACTATTTGGTCATGTAGTGATCATGCCTCTGTTTGGTCATGCAATGATCATGCCTTTATTTGGTCGTGTAGTGATCATGCCACTATTTGGTCGTGTAGTAATCATGCCTCTATTTGGTCATGCAAGGCTGTCACCCTGATATATTACTGTATTGGTTTGCAGCAGCTATCGTCAAGCTTTTGAGAGGTCATCAATGACATGTAGTAGCTGTAAGAATACCCAATCATAATAATAACCAGATATTATAATACCCAATCATAATAATACCCAGTCATATTAATACCCAGTCATGATAATACCCAATCGTAATAATACCCAATCATAACAATACCCAATCATAACAATACCCAATCAATAATACCCAGTCATAATGATACCCAATTGTAATAATACCCAATCATAATAATACCCAGTCATAATAATACCCAGTCATAATAAAACCCAGTCATAATGATACCCAGTCATAACAATACCCAATCATAACAATACCCAATCGTAATAATACCCAATCATAACAGTACCCAATCGTAATAATACCCAATCATAACAATACCCAATCATAACAATACCCAATCAATAATACCCAGTCATAATGATACCCAATTGTAATAATACCCAATCATAATAATACACAGTCATAACGATACCCAGTCATAACAATACCCAATCATAACAATACCCAATCATAACAATACCCAATCATAATAATACCCAATCATAATAATACCCAGTCATAATAATACCCAATCATAATGATACCCAGTAATAATGATACCCAATCATAACAATACCCAATCATAACAATACCCAATCATAACAATACCCAATCATAACAATACCCAATCATAACAATACCCAATCATAACAATACCCAATCATAACAATACCCGATCAATAATACCCAATCATAATGATACCCAGTAATAATAATACCCAGTCAAAATGATACCCAATCATAATAAGACCCAATTATAATAATTCCTAATTGTAATAATACCCAATTGTAATAATACCCAATCGTAATAATACCCAATTGCAATAATACCCAATTGTAATAATACCCAATCGTAATATTACCCAATCGTAATAATTCCCAATTGTAATAATACCCAATTGTAATAATACCCAATTGTAATAATACCCAATCGTAATAATACCCAATTGTAATAATACCCAATCGTAATAATACCCAATCGTAATAATTCCCAATCGTAATAATACCCAATTGTAATAATACCCAATTGTAATAATACCCAATTGTAATAATACCCAATTGTAATAATACCCAATCGTAATAATTCCCAATTGTAATAATACCCAATTGTAATAATACCCAATTGTAATAATACCCAATTGTAATTATACCCAATCATAAGCAGAGATGAATTTATTTTGTGAGTTGTATTTACCTCTGTGTATCTGTGAGTCCTGTGATGTCTCCAGTGCCTTATGCCAGGGATGTCTCAGCCGTCCAGAGTTCCAATACTGTCATGAGTCAAACTGACAGCCACAATGGATATTGTCCCATCACCTGAGTGATATATGTCTGTGTGGGATGTGCTTTTTTTCCGTTCCGCCAGCTATAGTTTGCAATGAATGGAAGTTGATGGAGAAAACAAAGGATATCCACAGTGCACACTGAAGCAGGACTAGTCTCGTGAAGGCAGCGGTGATAATGGACCTAGTTAGCTCCTATATAGACAGTCATATAGATTCCTATCTTATATATGAATCTGGTCACAGAGAACCATGACATTAATGCACCTGTTTTGGGGTCAATAGAACAGTCCATTAGCTTTGATTTTGAACATGAAAGTTTCTTGCTACTACAAAAATTTGCTTTACAAGTCTGTTAATTTCTTATTTTTAAATAAAACATGATATTCTTTACTTTTTGCTTAAATATGTTTTTATACAAATAGGCCAAATGCATGAAACTTATCTGATCATTTCAGGCATTTTAGATCATATTTATAGCTACCACCCCTTCATTTGACAAGAAATGGTACGTCCCATATAATGTTAATTATATGAGGAAGGGGACAGCACACTCCATCTTTGAAGACTTGTTAGCATAATGATCATTAGCATATATAGCCTGGAGCCTGGAGTGTGGCTAGAGGTGTCTCTTTTACTCCTAGATGTCCCGTAAGACAGTTATGAAGCCCGAGGCTTCTTCTGTCAAACTCAAAGCTCACAACCAAGCCCTCAACGTAAACAGCCATGAAAGGGCTTCGGTTTGCCTCAAAACAAATGTTGTTTAAATTGACAATATCTGAGCTATGTGGACATATATGCAGATTTGTGCTTCAATCTCTCGGTTATGAGCATGTTAATGAATATTCATGAATTTCAGATCAATCATATCAATAGTACACTTCACTCATGACTCCTGTTTTTTCTGTTGGAATTGCTGTCAAGAGGTCAAAGGGAAATGACATCATTCAGTATCAAAATTTACCTTGCATAAAAGAAGCTAGGAATCTTATGATGAATTCATATCTTCTGAATTGGTGTGGTCTCTACCCTGCCTCTAATTGATAAATTGCTACATTTCCAGTGATTTAACATGTTTGACATATTATAAACTCACTTCTTGAAATTACACTTATTATGGTTATATTCATTTCCTGTTTTAATGACTCCTAATAAATACGTTTTTCTGTCTGACCAGTCAAGACCAAATGGTGATCCAGAGTGTGTTTAAAAATTTCCTAAACAGTGAGCTTTGGTTTTTTTCTTTGTTTAATTTTAATGATGCACATTTATGGAAATTTTGAAATGTGTTCAAAATGGATTTCACAGAATTGAGGTCTTGAATGAAACAAGTAGTATCATCTGCTAATTGTGTGATTTTCAGTTCTGAGTCACCAAATTGAATATTGTTTCCTGTGATGTCTGGGTTTTCTTTGATATTTATGGCTGGGAGTCCTACTGTTAACAAAAATAAGTATGGAGAGATTGGGCAACCCTGCTGGACTCTACCTACAGGACAATACCAATCAGATATTTCCTATTGTTTATGATTGCTGTGGAAATATTATTATAGAGTGTCCTAATATATTTTCATGTGACATGACAATTCAGTGAGGCAGCACTTTGACTGGAATAATGTTGAAAGTGATGTAAAACCCCAAACAAATGAAACGAAACCGAATATATTTTCTAAACTTTGGTCCAAACTTGAAGGCCTCTAAGCTTCTATCTATGAATCTCCAATCAATAGAATCGAAGGCTTTTTCAAAATCAATATTTAAAAAAAATACCAGATTGGTCATTCTTTTTTGTAAATAATACAACATCTTCAATAATTCTAATATTAGATTAAATAAATCTACCTTTAATGTATCCAATTTGGGCTTTATTTATTAGCTGTGGAAATGCCTAACAAACTCTGTGGTAATGCCTAACAAACTCTGTGGTAATGCCTTACAAACTCTGTTAGATAGGTCTTTTGCTCAATTTTTATAGTTGACATCAAGAAGTGTCATAGGCCTCCAATTATTAAAATATAGTCTACTTTTTCCTTTTTTTGGAGTAATCTCATCCTTAATGGGTTAAAGAAAGCTTATTGGTTGTGAGTTCCAAGATGGTCAATCTCTGAGAGATCTGTACTCAACAGATGAACATTGTCTAAGAATGCTGGTTTCCTGCTTTTCAGAAAGTTAATATAATTTTGGAAAGACCAGAAAAGAAAAAATCTCTTTTGTAATATTTATGAGGGATTTATACATTTTGTGTTGTATTGTATGTATTGGCCATATTCCAAATACTCAACATGTGTATTGTACTTAGTACATTTGTTTTCGGATAAAAGGTCAAAAAGAGGTCAAGGAGGCATTTCAGTCCAATATGGATGAATGTTTAATCGTCCATAGATATAACATGACTATTTATTATGCAAAACGAATGTATGACTATTTGGTCATGCAGGGATTCATTATATCTATATGTCTAGTATTTTAAACTTGACTCTATTTTGGGTCACATTGGAAGAAAGCATGACTAGTTTGAGTCACATTAGAATAAAGAATGACTCTTTTGAGTCACATTAGAATAAAGCATGACTAGTTTGAGTCACATTAGAATAAAGAATGACTATTTTGTGTCACATTAGAATAAAGAATGACTATTTTGTGTCACATTAGAATAAAGAATGACTATTTTGTGTCACATTAGAATAAAGAATGACTATTTTGTGTCACATTAGAATAAAGCATGACTATTTTGAGTCACATTAGAATAAAGCATGACTATTTTGTGTCACATTAGAATAAAGAATGACTATTTTGTGTCACATTAGAATAAAGAATGACTATTTTGTGTCACATTAGAATAAAGAATGACTATTTTGTGTCACATTAGAATAAAGCATGACTATTTTGTGTCACATTAGAATAAAGCATGACTGTTATTACTCTGCATTACACAAGTAGTATTCAATTGCTACCTATGCAGTCATTGCCATTATAAACTGTACTCAGGTGTCTGACACATAAACTGACCAATCAGTACAGCTGGCGTTTTAGCTAATTCTGCAGGAAGAGCATTAGGAGCTATTATAAGTAAATTTAAGGCAAACAAAGGTTTAGGATATAGTACTTATACTAAGATGTTTCACACTGGAGTAACCCCAATTATGGACTATGGTTCTGGAGTATGGAGTTTTGGAAATACTGAAAAAATGAATACTGTACAAAATAGAGCAATCCGATTTTTCTTAGGAGTGCACAAATTTGCTCCAAACCTTGCCATAAATGGAGATATGGGTTGGCACTCAAGTGGTGTCAGACATAAAGTTGAGATGTTAAGGTTATGGAATCGACTAATTAATATAGACCAGAATAGAATATTAAGAAAAGTATTCAACTGGGACAAGAGATTATGTAAAAGGAATTGGTGCAATGAGGTTAAACAATTGTGTATAGATTTGAATGCTCAAGAACAGTATAGCAGAAATATGCCTGTTAATGTCAACACAGCTAAAGATATTTTTCATGATAATGTATGTACAAACTGGATTAATGATAAGACTGTGGTTCCTAAATTAAGATTTTATAATATATTCAAGTCAGAATATAAACCAGAAAAATATGTAACAGAAATATATAATAGAATGCAAAGATCTGCTATTGCACAGTTAAGATGTGGTATTTTGCCCTTGAATATTGAAACAGGAAGGTACCAAAATATACCTATTGAATACAGATATTGCTTATTGTGCGAGGATGATGTTGTGGAGTCTGAAATTCATTTCCTTCTATATTGTGGTAAATATGCTCTTTTGAGATATGATCTGTTTAACAGAATAAGATGTATATTTCCATATTTTGATATTGAAGATGATGATGTAAAAGTAAGACTTTTAATGTCAGATGAAGCAATCAAACTCACTGCTCAGTTTGTAAATAATGCATTTGATACTAGACAAAAGACAATATATGTACAGTCTTAATTGATCTTAATTGACTTAATTTCATGTTTGAGCTAAAAGTGAATTGTAAGTCCACTGGGCTGGATGTATTTTACAGCCTATGCGCTGTATTGTATACATATTTCACTATAATAAAGATATATTGAATTGAATTGAATTGTCAGTACAAATCAAATCTGTTTATATTATTTCACCAATCAGTGGACAGCCAGATTTTTATGAATACTAATGACTTGTGACCGATCCTGTGTGCAGCTTTATACTTTTGGAGGCAGGAACTAATTATGAGAGAGAAGTTCTGTTAGGGAGGGTAGACTATTTTGAGTCACACTAGAATAAAGCATGACTATTTTGAGTCACTAATGAACATGCAGGAAGATAACTGAAGATACATTTTTGCCATAAAATATATAAATGTTTATTTGAATTATTTTTTGGCAATATTTAAATGGAAGATATGATTAACAAGAAAATGTGCAGAAGTGAAATGTACACAGTGGCTTTTCTCCACCATCGCATGACTGCATTGCACCAAGTATGAGATATATGTGACTATAGAATGATATACAGCAACTGTGCGGGATCAACTGAATATTGGTTTAAAACTCCAGGTCGAAAACATGAGCATCATTCTTATATTATGCATGTCTTTATCACTGAGTGTGTGATTGGTTGAGGTGCAGTTGAAAATGTGGTCACATTTCTATTTTACACCCGTATTTATTGTTGCGATATTGCTAAGCTAAGGTATTGTTGCGATATTGCTAAGCTAAGGAATATAATAATTAATATTAATAAGCCGTGAACACCTGAATGACACTGACATTGACCTTTTGCTATATAAATAGATAAAGCCTAAAGACGAGCTCTCCAGGCTTGGAGGCCAGGAAGTACTCTGATTCTTATTCAATCTCCACCAGAGGGCATCATGGTGAACATATCACGAATTGTTGATGCGTGCTCATGGTGGATTGTGCCATGCTTATTTATTCAAAAATATTGAATGCACTCAGATAATTAGGTTAGAACTGGGGGGTCAGAATAATAATGGGTCTTTAGGTTAAGGGGTCATGGAGCCTTAATAATTCACACTTGACTTTATGTGCTTGGAGAATTTCTTCATTTCTTGGAGGCTGCGTCAGTTAATACTTGTTGTTCAAAGTTTAATTGTTTGATGTTTTTTGAAATTCTTGTTGTAATATGTTTTACACATAACAGACCTTGACAAAAAGAGAAAAATGCTGGTTGCCCAGTTGGGCCACCAGAGCAAGGAAAGTGGTGGCCCGAAGTTTTAAGGATAATAGGATGTGTGATATAGAGCACTTTACATAAGGCTGTATAATGACTAGTGTCTGAGTAGGGGTTGCCTGTCCCAATCAAATCCGTTGAGTGTGATATAAAACAAATATCTATCAAAATTAAGATAATTTGGGCCACTAAATAAAGAAAAAATATAGTTGCCCAATATCACTGCGTGACCAGATTGAAGTTTTGCTCCAACTGATAATAACCCACATGGTAGGCAGCAACCATATAACAGTTGAATCCAAACATCTATGTGGTCACACAGAAACATGAACAAATAAGGTCACACAGAGCTATTGTGATGGCTGTGACCTCATCTGGTCACGTGCACGTGTGACCAAATAGATGTTTGACTTCAACTGTGTAACTTTGTGTGTTAATAGAGGTCTCTGTATTTCAAATATTGATGGGTTAAAAGAATGGCTGAAATAAGAGATTCAATTTTAGGCACCATAAAAGACTAAATTAAGCAATATGTCTGAAAATCAAATTTTGATTCACCCTGTTACAGAATGATGTCATTGAGACAAAACAATAGGGATGTCAACGTCCCTCCCGTCCGTTACCGGTGGTGGACGTTGCCGTCCTTCCCATCTGTTAGGGGTTAACTATATGTGGCACAGTGTTTGATATATGCTTTCAAATGTTGCTTGCTATTGGCCTGTTTTTGAATTAAAGAAAACCTGATTTAGATGGGAAAAAAAACACTGGACACAACATTGTTATATTAAACCTTTAAATCTTTCTTTTCAGGTGATACATGAAACATGAAGAAACTGTGTCTCATTTTTATTTGGGAAAATGGGTTGAAGTGACAGAGGCCTTACTGGGGTCATCTGAAGGTCGTTGCCATGGGGACCGGCAGTTCCTTTCTGCATAACAATGATGAAGATGATGTTCTTGGTAAGTATCAATATTTTACATTCTTTTTATGTTAATCATGATCGGTTTGAGTCAAACATCTATTTGGTCACCCCTTGGCATGACCAAATAGGGTCACACAGTATGATTGCATGATCATATTGAGGCAGCAAGATGTCTGAACATTGCAAATAAGAGCCACTCAACAGCACTGCTTGACCAGATAATATGTTGGCTCGGAGTGACCTCATGTGGTCACAGTTGTGCATGACCAAATATCTATGTGGCTTAAACTGGAGATGTTGTTTATATTCTTTCAGGAGCTTATTAATACTAAATTCAAGCAAAAATTGGAATCCAGGAAAAAGCTAAAAACATCAAAATTTAATGTTGTGATTCAGTTGTTTCAAGCCCCTATTTTATGAGATCTCCAAACCTGTAGCAAATATGTTTTCCTGTTCATTGAGAGAAGCTGTAGGTTTTCTGTAGCTGTAACATTCATTGATTTATCCTCTTTCACTGGATCCATAGTCTGGATTTAAAGTCTGACAGTGTGAAAGATCATAAGGATTGTTGCTTATTTCTTCATAACAAAAAACTAAAAGGTTTTTCTTTGCCTATTGTCCTGATGAATAATGCAGACAGACCTTATAAAGACAATGCCCCATAGACACAGAGTTCATAGAGACCTTCGTGAATGTCAGTTATTAGTGACACATGGACAAATTGATTTCATGATTTGATGTCAGGTATGTGACCTCTGTAAACAGGAAATAGCTTTAACATATAATGCAAGATCACCTATGGACAAGATAAAAAAAATATCCAAATATCTAGAACCACCAGCAGATGACATTCCCTATATATATATATATATATATATATATATATATATACTTGCCTTTGCTAGAGAGCATATTTCTGCCTTCTCAGTGTGGTTTTCTCTATTCTGTAATAGGTGCAGAGTATGGCAGTAGTAATGGCGTCATCAAGCGGATCCCCATTGAGGTGCAGCCCAGAGGAAAACTGGGACTACGCTCCGTCAGCAGCTTCGGCAAGAAACAGAAAGGAGGCGGCAGTCTGCGATCAGCACTCTCTGTCGACCTGGACAATCCAGAGGTCAGTATGAGATACAGTAATCCAGAGGTTTGGATGAGGTGCATTAATCCAGAGGTTAATCTGAGATACATTAATCCAGAGGTTAATCTGAGATACATTTATCCAGAGGTTAATCTGAGATACATTAATCCAGAGGTTAATCTGAGATACATTAACCCAGAGGTTAATCTGAGATACATTAATCCAGAGGTTAATCTGAGATACATTAATCCAGAGGTTAATCTGAGATACATTAATCCAGAGGTTAGTATGACATGCATTAATGATATTTATCAGTACATACATGTATTTGTTTACCAGTACATGACTGTTTGTTTACTAGAGCCTTTTTGTTTACCAGTTTCTATTTGTTTACCTGTACCTGTTTGTTTACCAATACACATTCTTTTTAGGTGGAAAGGATAAGGAAGGAGTTTGAAATGTTCAAACGCAACAAGGAGAATGAGATCGCCAACATCCAGAAGAAAGAGCAGAAACTTGAGACAGAGAACCGAAGATTGCGGACTGAACTCAAGGTGAGCAGTCCAAGCCAAACATCAATATGGTCACCAATAAACATGACTCAATGAGGTCACGCATGGCTATCGTGTGACATCATCTGGTCCTGTGTGCCTGTTGTGTGGCACTACATGTATGTGGTCATGCGTGCCTCATTGGCGAGACAATCATCATTATCATCATTATCATCATTATCATTATCATTTAATGGAGATTGGATAAACATGACCTAATGTATGTGCGAGACCATATAACGTCACACAATGGCCCTTGGTTTCAGTAATAAAGGGCTAAACTGATTAAAAGAATATACATTTATGCAAATGTCTCAGCTCAAGATTCAACATTTATGATCCATCAACAATGTATGGGTCCAAATATGGGGTCCAAATGGGGGTTGGACCGCAAAATGGACCCCAACTTATTCTATCAACAAGGTTAACACCAAAATCAGTGTTCACAGATTTTAGAGATGGACCCTGAAATGCAACGCCAAATATGTGGGGTTCAAATTGGCCGTAAAATAGACCGAATTTACAAATAATAGATTTATTTTATCTCTGCCCGATTGATCTAAAAATTAGCATGTTTACGGGTACAGACCTTAGCATATTGTATGCAAATTTCAAAAGAATTGATACAAGACTTCCATATTTTTAACACCTTCAAAGTTATGTGAAAATTCAGATCCAAATATTGTTAGGAACATTACAAACGCTCCCTTGTGGCCTCATGATGTAATACAAATGCCTGTCTGGGCCCCACATTAATGAGGTCACAATAACATTGTGGCAGTGTCAACAAAGATGGCATTTTAACAATATGAGCAGCACATGGTTGTTAATCTGACCGAAATCAGCTAGTTTTCCATAAGAAACAGTTATCATAAAAATAAAAATGAATCATTGGAGATTTTTGGGGTCCAAATTGTAGTTCAAGAACCTCAACCCTAAAATCGTTCTGTTGGAGTTGGAACCTCTTCATACAACTTTTTGGGGTCCAACACCGATTTCTGAGTGTTTGAACACCAATTTGGACCCCCGATTTGGAATCTGTTGATCAATACACTCCATACCAGGTGTCTCTAATAGCTGCACACAAGGCATACTGGATGTATCTGAAGACTCACTCAGTCTGTGAATTAACTATATTTGAGATGACTTTTCTCACACCAGGTGGCAGCATCATCTAAACATGCAGTGGGAATTGTTTAGCTCAAACCAATACAAACTAAGAGGTCATATAGGTCAAAGAACGACTCTAGTATGATCAAATAAGTTCATGCAATATACCATTACTATTTTGTTGATTTCTTGTTTAACCGTTGTTGACATATTAGGCTCTGCAGAAGACGTGTCGTAGGTTTCGTGACGAGAGAGACTCCGCCATTGAAGCTGAGCATCAGGCACTAGTGAGAGCCGCCACCTTCGAAAATGATCGAGATAAAATACAGCGCCAGTTCAAGGTGAGAAATACCCCAATATCTTCAGTTTGTCACAAAGTCTTATGCTATTCTCCCTGATGTCTTCAGTACTCCAAGATGTCTCAAGTACTCCAAGATGTCTCAAGTACTCCAAGATGTCTTAAGTACTCCAAGATGTCTTAAGTACTCCAAGATGTCTTCAGTACTCCATCATGTCTTCAGTACTCCATGATGTCTCAAGTACTCCAAGATGTCTCAAGTACTCCAAGATGTCTCAAGTACTCCAAGATGTCTTCAGTACTCCATGATGTCTCAAGTACTCCAAGATGTCTTCAGTACTCCATGATGTCTCAAGTACTCCAAGATGTCTTAAGTACTCCATGATGTTTTCAGTACTCCATGATGTCTTAAGTACTCCAAGATGTCTTAAGTACTCCTTGATGACTTCAGTACTCCAAGATGTCTTCAGTTCTCCATGATGTCTTAAGTACTCCCTGATGACTTCAGTACTCCAAGATGTCTCAAGTACTCCAAGATGTCTTCAGTACTCCATGATGTCTCAAGTACTCCATCATGTCTTCAGTACTCCAAGATGTCTCAAGTACTCCAAGATGTCTTAAGTACTCCAAGATGTCTCAAGTACTCCAAGATGTCTCAAGTACTCCAAGATGTCTTCAGTACTCCATGATGTCTCAAGTACTCCAAGATGTCTTCAGTACTCCATGATGTCTCAAGTACTCCAAGATGTCTTAAGTACTCCATGATGTTTTCAGTACTCCATGATGTCTTAAGTACTCCAAGATGTCTTAAGTACTCCTTGATGACTTCAGTACTCCAAGATGTCTTCAGTTCTCCATGATGTCTTAAGTACTCCCTGATGACTTCAGTACTCCAAGATGTCTCAAGTACTCCAAGATGTCTTCAGTACTCCATGATGTCTCAAGTACTCCATCATGTCTTCAGTACTCCAAGATGTCTCAAGTACTCCAAGATGTCTTAAGTACTCCAAGATGTCTTAAGTACTCCAAGATGTCTTCAGTACTCCATCATGTCTTCAGTACTCCATGATGTCTCAAGTACTCCAAGATGTCTCAAGTACTCCAAGATGTCTCAAGTACTCCAAGATGTCTTAAGTACTCCAAGATGTCTTAAGTACTCCAAGATGTCTTCAGTACTCCATGATGTCTTCAGTACTCCAAGATGTCTTCAGTACTCCAAGATGTCTTAAGTACTCCAAGATGTCTTAAGTACTCCAAGATGTCTTAAGTACTCCAAGATGTCTTAAGTACTCCAAGATGTCTTAAGTACTTCATCATGTCTTAAGTACTCCATCATGTCTTCAGTACTCCATCATGTCTTAAGTACTCCAAGATGTCTTAAGTACTCCAAGATGTCTTAAGTACTCCATCATGTCTTCAGTACTCCAAGATGTCTTAAGTACTCCATGATGTCTTAAGTACTCCATGATCTCTTCAGTACTCCATGATGTCTTCACTATAAATTAGTGTTTTCTTTTCACATAACTAGCTACAATTTAAGTCAATTTATATACATGTATGTGATCTCACTGAATATAAATAGGATTCTTAAAATAAGTAAAATGGTCAGAAAATATTTTAAATGCAAGAACTGAGACTGATAGAATAAGAAATATGATGGTTGAGTAAATGGAAGTGTCGAATTAGGAGAATAGCCATTTTGTGGACAAGTCAGTATTAACAATATTTGGCTTTTGAGGCTTCTTCTCAGCTGATGCTGCAGAGCAGGTATTATTCATGATGTCATCATTCCAGATCTTCCGAGAAACTAAAGAGAATGAGATCCAGACCCTACTGAGGGCGAGACGAGAACTGGAAAACAAAGTGGCCAAGCTATCACACGGCGTGTTTGATGACGTCGAGTCCGTCTCCAGAGGGGGCATGGAAGGTGCACTAGGTATGTACAGGTCTCGAGAGGGCACGGAAGGTGCACTAGGTATGTACAGGTAGAAACCAGAGGGGGCATGGAAGGTGCACTAGGTATGTACAGGTAGAGACCAGAGGGGGCATGGAAGGTGCACTAGGTATTTACAGGTAGGGTCCAGAGGGGGCACGGAAGGTGCACTAGGTATGTACAGGTAGAGTCCAGGGGAGGCATGGAAGGTGCACTAGGTATGTGTATTCCCCTTGCTATGTGTATTCCCCTGTCTCAAGGAGGGTAACCTAACATTGCTATGTGTATTCTCCTGTCTCAGGGACGGGTAACCTAACATTGCTATGTGTATTCCCTTGTCTCAGGGACGGGTAACCTAAGATTGCTATGTGTTTTCCGTTGTCTCAGGGACGGGTAGCCTATCATTGCTATGTGTATTGCCTTGTCTCAGGGACGGGTAGCCTAACATTGCTATGTGTATTCCCCTGTCTCAAGGAGGGTAACCTAACATTGCTATGTGTATTCTCCTGTCTCAGGGACGGGTAGCCTAACATTGCTATGTGTATTCCCTTGTCTCAGGGACGGGTAACCTAAGATTGCTATGTGTTTTCCGTTGTCTCAGGGACGGGTAGCCTATCATTGCTATGTGTATTGCCTTGTCTCAGGGACGGGTAGCCTAACATTGCTATGTGTATTCCCCTGTCTCAAGGAGGGTAACCTAACATTGCTATGTGTATTCTCCTGTCTCAGGGACGGGTAGCCTAACATTGCTATGTGTATTCCCCTGTCTCAAGGAGGGTAACCTAACATTGCTATGTGTATTCTCCTGTCTCAGGGATGGGTAGCCTAACATTGCTATGTGTATTCCCCTGTCTCAGGGACGGGTAACCTAACATTGCTATGTGTATTCCCCTGTCTCAGGGTCGGGTAACCTAACATTGCTATGTGTATTGCCTTGTCTCAGGGACGGGTAGCCTAACATTGCTATGTGTATTCCCCTGTCTCAAGGAGGGTAACCTAACATTGCTATGTGTATTCTCCTGTCTCAGGGATGGGTAGCCTAACATTGCTATGTGTATTCCCCTGTCTCAGGGACGGGTAACCTAACATTGCTATGTGTATTCCCCTGTCTCAGGGTCGGGTAACCTAACATTGCTATGTGTATTCTCCTGTCTCAGGGATGGGTAGCCTAACATTGCTATGTGTATTCCCCTGTCTCAGGGACGGGTAACCTAACATTGCTATGTGTATTCTCCTGTCTCAGGGACGGGTAGCCTAACATTGCTATGTGTATTCCCCTGTCTCAAGGAGGGTAACCTAACATTGCTATGTGTATTCTCCTGTCTCAGGGATGGGTAGCCTAACATTGCTATGTGTATTCCCCTGTCTCAGGGACGGGTAACCTAACATTGCTATGTGTATTCCCCTGTCTCAGGGTCGGGTAACCTAACATTGCTATGTGTATTGCCTTGTCTCAGGGACGGGTAGCCTAACATTGCTATGTGTTTTCCGTTGTCTCAGGGACGGGTAGCCTAACATTGCTATGTGTATTCCCTTGTCTCAGGGACGGGTAGCCTAACATTGCTATGTGTATTCCCCTGTCTCAGGGTCGGGTAACCTAACATTGCTATGTGTATTGCCTTGTCTCAGGGACGGGTAGCCTATCATTGCTATGTGTATTGCCTTGTCTCAGGGATGGGTAGCCTAACATTGCTATGTGTATTCCCCTGTCTCAAGGAGGGTAACCTAACATTGCTATGTGTATTCTCCTGTCTCAGGGATGGGTAGCCTAACATTGCTATGTGTATTCCCCTGTCTCAGGGACGGGTAACCTAAGATTGCTATGTGTATTCTCTTGTCTCAGGGACGGGTAACCTAAGATTGCTATGTGTTTTCTGTTGTCTCAGGGACGGGTAGCCTATCATTGCTATGTGTATTGCCTTGTCTCAGGGACGGGTAACCTAACATTGCTATGTGTTTTCTGTTGTCTCAGGGACGGGTAACACAGGAGACTGGTGGGCGGGGCTGGAGAGTGAACCGTCTCTGGGTAGCACCACTCAGCTGCACACGACGGGCTTCAAGGGTCCCGAGTTTGCTCACAGCGTCATGGAGCTAGAAGGACCATTCACTAACGTTAATAAAGGTTAGTCAAATTCATGACTTTTTTTCCAGGAATGAAATATATCTGATTTTGGTGGTAAAACACTGGACTAAGGAACAGCTGTGGGTTTTGGGGGTAAAAAGTTGAATAGGATGAAAGTATTTGCATCCATTTTGTTACTGGGTAGATCACTTTTTAACGTGGCAGCCAAATTGTGAAAGTACTAAAAACAAAAGGTTTTTTTGTCAAATATTGCGTCAAAATATCCTTGAAGCTTAACACATAATGTCTGATTGATATGATTTAATCCTTGTGATTATTTTGAACTAAACGTTGATGGAATTTCTATTTTCTGTTTACGTTAGTACAGATAGGAATATTTATATAGCGCTGATCATGGCATATATATAAAAACTGATAAATGTTTGTAGTTAATTGGTTATTAATTGATTACAGATGATTGGAACACAGCGGCAGCGAGTCTGGCACACGTCATTCCTACTATTCCAGACACGCTCCAAACAAACACCATGTCTCTGTATGTGTGTGCTGCTTCCGATATGCTGCCCCATCTCAACCACTTCATCAAGGTCAGATTCCACGTCACTGAAAATAGTAGAGATAATAACAATGATAATATTCATAAAGCACCAATTAAATATATATATACCTTATTTACTCGTGTATAAGACGACTCGTGTATAAGACGAACCCCCAAAATTGAGGTTATTTTGCTTAAAAAAAAACAATTTCCGAATATAAGACGAGTTGGTTTTTCTTGACATATCGGCTCTGCTACCATTCAAGCTTCAGCTGAAGCTTGGCGGTCATTTTAAAAGTGAAACTTAAATATGCTTACGATATAAGATCTTAGCAGTCTTATACACGAGTAAATACGGTAAAACGTAAATACGATGTTCCTATTTTCGAAATAACGGATATCAGATGTAGCGGGTCGATTTTAATTGCGTTTTAAATGATAAATAAAGGTATTTACCCAATATTATCACAAATTCGCTTTGCAGGTCAAGAACAGAACAAAACCATCCAATCATTTAACATGCAGGTCGTAAGCGGGAGTGACGTAACGGATCGATTTTAATTACGTTTTAAATGATAAATAAAGGTATTTACCCAATATTATTTCGAAACACTTTGTTTTGACTTTGTTCTCACTGATTCCAATTATCAGCGTTCACAGATTTTAATTGCGTTTTAAATGATAAATAAAGGTATATACATAATATTATCACAAATTACGCTTTGCAGGTTATTGCGCAATATATTAATATTTCAATGTGAGTTAACAATCGTTTTCGTGCTACAAACAAGAGCCTCTTCCCGTCACTTCCGCCTTTCAAAATTGGATCGATTTTAATTGCGTTTTAAATGATAAATAAAAGTATATACCCAACAATAACACAAAATATGCCTTGCAGGTCGAGAACAGAACAAAACCATTCCATTTAAATGCATTACGCAATACGAGGTCGTCATTTTAAAAAGCGGGAGTGACGGGGACAAGCTCTTATTTTTGGCGCGAAAACAAATGGAGTGTATCAACTCGCATTGAAAAATTTAATATATTGCGCAACGATGGATCCCTGGCTTCTCTTCGTGTTGCCGCACATCAAATTTACCGTGTTCCACACATCAAATTTCTGTCCAAGCGGGAAGACACGACTCAAAGCAGTAGAAACAATGACGAAATGCATAATTTGTGATAATATTGCGTAAATACCTTTATTTATCAGATCATTTGAAATGCAATTAACGCTTTGTTTAGACTTTGTTCTCACTGATTCCAATTATCAGCGTTCACAGTTTTGCGTTTCGTCATTGTCTCCACTGCTTTGAGTCGTGTCTTCCCGCTTGGACAGAAATGCTTTCACACGTGGATCGATTTTAATTGCGTTTTAAATGGATTGATGGTTTTGTTCTGTTCTCGAACAATTTGTGATAATATTGGGTAAATACCTTTATTTATCATTTAAAACGCAATCAAAAAGGGAAGACACGACTCAAAGCAGTGGAGACAATGACGAAACGCAAAACTGAACGCTGATAATTGGAATCAGTGAGAACAAAGTCAAAACAAAGCGTTTTGAAATAATAGACCAATAATATTGGGTAAATACCCTTATTTATCATTTAAAACGCAATTAAAATCAATCTGCTACGTCTGATATTCGTTATTTCGAAAATATGAACATCGTATTTACGTTTTACCGTATTTACGTTTTACCGTAAATACTCGAGTATAAGACTGCTCTCGTGTATAAGACGACCCCCCTAAACATTAACTAAGAGTTTTTGGAAAAAAACCTCGTCTTATACACGAGTAAATACGGTATATATATAATATATATATTGCTTAATTTAGTAAAGATGCCCAATGAAGATATATTTTTGTTTTTTGTTTTGTTTTGTTTTTTTCTCATTCATTTATGTTCTAACAACAGACATGTCCTATGTTTTTGTTTCAGAGAAATTAATGCCTTGATGTATACATAGAAAATTTTGATTATTTCCTTTTCATAATTTACAATGAAGCAACTGTTTGACTCCTGTTAAGGCACTTGTGCCTTGGTGTGGCGCCACCTATATATTGACCCAGTTATTAACAATGACCTATTTTCTTCCGAGACAATCCTTGTCCGACCCCAAAGGTGGGACAATCCAGGAGTTCTTGTTAAAACGGGTTCAATTTGGTCATTTAAACAGGTTTGGCTCTGTTTTTGCAGCAGGCATCTGACATCATTGATATTTGAGGACTACTCTGATTGGTTCACCTAAATATAGAAGAGGGAAATCCCGGAAAATTATGACGTATTTCCAGTTGGTGCCTGGATGTATGGTCAGAATTCCAGCCAAACATCCAGGCACCTGCAAGGTCCTTTACTCTCCCATATCTAGTGTCTAGCTTTATATTGATGTGGTGCCAGCTATATACTAACCCGGTTATTAAGACTGACCTATTTTGTTTCAGGATCACTGTCCTGCCCTGAGTGCTATGTGCTCAGCCGAGGGAAGATTCCTGAACGTTGTACACATGCCACTGGGAAAACAAACCCAGCACAACACCACTGTAAGTCTCTCTTTATATAATCCACAGCAGAGAAATAATCTCTAGCAGAATATTCCCAGTTATACAGTAAAATATTGCCACTTATAATCTCTAGTAAAATATTGCCAGTTATACAGTAAAATATTGCCACTTAAAATCTCTAGTAAAATATTGCCAGTTATACAGTAAAATATTGCCACTTATAATCTCCAGTAAAATATTGCCAGTTATACAGTAAAATATTGACAGTTATAATCCCTAGTAAAATATTGCCACTTATAATCTATAACAGAATATTGCCACTTATAATCTCTAGCAGAATATTGCCAGTTATACAGTAAAATATTGACAGTTATAATCTCTAGTAAAATATTGCCACTTATAATCTATAGCAGAATATTTCCAGTTATAATTCCTAGAAGAATATTGCCAGTTATAATCAGTAGCATAATATTGCCAGTTATAATCAGTAGCATAATATTGCCAGTTATAATTCCTAGAAGAATATTGCCAGTTATAATCTATAGCAGAATATTGCCAGTTATAATTAGTAGCATAGTATTGCCAGTCCTCACCAGAATATGCATAAAGGATTGGACTATTCATATGTAGAAAATGGTAAATAAAGATACCAACCTGATCTTTCAACCTGAACTTTCTATTAAGTTATAGAGACGGATTGAGGTGTCTCTATAGTTAGTTATAGAGCCGGAGTGAGGTGTCTCTATAACTAGTTACAGAGTCGGAGTAAGGTGTCTCTATGTTTAGTTACAGAATCGGAGTAAGGTGTCTCTATATTTAGCTATAGAGCAGAAGTAAGGTGTTTCTATATTTAGTTACAGAGTCGCAGTATAGTGTCTCTATATTTAGTTACAGAGTCGGGAGTTAAGTGTCTCTATATTTAGCTGGAGTAAGGTGTCTCTATATTTAGTTACAGAGTCAGAGTGAGTTGTCTCTATATTTAGCTATAGAGCAGAAGTAAGGTGTTTCTATATTTAGTTACAGAGTCGCAGTATAGTGTCTCTATATTTAGTTACAGAGTCGGGAGTAAAGTGTCTCTATATTTAGCTGGAGTAAGGTGTGTCTATATTTAGTTACAGAGTCGGAGTAAGGTCTCTCTATATTTAGTTACAGAGTCGGAGTAAAGTGTCTCTATATTTAGTTACAGAGTCAGGAGTAAGGTGTCTCTATATTTAGTTACAGAGTCGGAGTAAGGTGTCTCTATATTTAGCTGGAGTAAGGTGTCTCTATATTTAGTTACAGAGTCGGAGTAAGGTGTCTCTATATTTAATTACAGAGTCGGAGTAAGGTGTCTCTATATTTAGTTACAGAGTCGGAGTAAGGTGTCTCTATATTTAGTTACAGAGTCGGGAGTTAGGTGTCTCTATCTTTAGTTATAGAGCCGGAGTGAGGTGTCTCTATATTTAGTTATAGAGCCGGAGTGAGGTGTCTCTATATTTAGTTACAGAGTTGGGAGTTAGGTGTCTCTATATTTAGTTACAGAGTCGGAGTGAGGTGTCTCTATATTTAGTTACAGCGTCGGAGTGAGGTGTCTCTATATTTATTTACAGAATCGGAGTAAGGTTTCTCTATATTTAGCTATAGAGCTGGAGTGAGGTGTCTCTATATTTAATTATAGAGCTGGAGTGAGGTGTCTCTATATTTAGTTACAGAATCGGAGTAAGGTGTCTCTATAATTAGCTATAGAGCTGGAGTGAGGTCTCTATATTTAGTTACAGAGTCGGAGTGAGGTGTCTCTATATTTAGTTACAGACTCGGAGTGAGGTGTCCCTATATTTAGTCACAGAGTCAGTGTAAGGTGTCTCTATATTTAGTTACAGAGTCGCAGTAAGGTGTCGAGTAAGCGACGTATTGAAGCCTGCACAGTCTTCATAGCATTTGTGTCCAGTGCGGCAGACCAGCATCTGTGTGAGGAGGTGCGGTGGAGTTGTGAACGTCATTCCGTCATCTACTGTATTGATACAACCACCAGTAAAAAGTGAGTGAATTGGCTCATCAGTTTTGGCCCAGATACCTCTTTGGTTAAAGATAGATTTTATTTTGCTCACTTGCTAGACTAAGTATGTTAGTCCTTCGTGTGACCGAAGTGTGCTCTGCTTGGGGGATGCATATTGTGCCTTTCCATATAGCTTATTTCACATTGATTTACATTTATAGAATATTTACGAGCTATTAATGACCCATGGGAGAATATTTGCAGAATTCCAGAATTCCGCTCGATTCACACCATGATGTCTTTTGTGCCTTGAGTTTCATAGGGTTTGACATATGCAATGGCTGATTGCCGTATAATTTGAAATAAAATTTGTGAATAACACATGCATGCTTTGCAAGAAAAAAATAGCATTTATTCATTAGCAGTCTATGTTAGTATTATAAATCCTTACAATTTTTCTGTCTTTTTGCTGTAAAATCAGCTTATCACCCATCAAGTACTATCAAAAATCACACAAAATGTCCCGAAAAAAACTAACCAAAATCAAATTGAGATATTTACATGTATATTTTATGTTGAAAACAAAAGGGCAACTTTGGCATTAGGGCATCATGATAAAGTCACATGGTTTGATTATTTTTTACAGAAAATCTTCTGAAGCAGATGAGTTAATGAAGGATGTGCGGACATGGAACAAGGTCAAGGTCATATCAGGTAGCAACATGACCTTGAACCAAGGAACCCAGCAGGCAGCGGCGGAGGTCGAGAAGATACTCCTCAGTGTAAGAAGAAAGTGCTTCTATCATAATGTTCTTGAATTCATTTTAGTCTTGAACTTATTTTAAATTTGAAATTTTAGTTTTTACCCCTCAGCAAATATTGTTAGACCTTGTGCCCTCTGGGCATCTGGATGTCTGTAAACAAATAGGGTTGTGTTCTTCAAGCTTATACCAGAGATGGATCTTTTAAAGACCTTGATATAATGCACTTGTTGCTGAACTTGACCTTCATTTTAAGGTCTGTGACCTGATCTAGATAGCAGTGCCAATCTTAAGCCATGGGTGCATCTTTGCAATGTCTATGTTGTTTCACTAGGAGTGTTGTTGTTTCACTAGGAGCGTTGTTGTTTTAGTAGCATTGTTGTTTCACTAGGAGTGTTGTTGTTTCACTAGGAGTGTTGTTGTTTCACTAGGAGTGTTGTTGTTTCACTAGTGTTGTTGTTTCACTAGGAGTGTTTTTTCATTAGCGTTGTTTCACTAGGAGCGTTGTTGTTTCACTAAGAGTGTTGTTGTTTCACTAGCGTTGTTGTTTCACTAGGAGTGTTGTTTCACTAGGAGTGTTGTTTCACTAGGAGTGTTGTTTCATTAGCGTTGTTGTTTCACTAGGAGTGTTGTTGTTTCACTAGGAGTGTTGTTGTTTCACTAGGAGTGTTGTTGTTTCACTAGGAGTGTTGTTGTTTCAGTAGCATTGTTGGTTCACTAGGAGTGTTGTTTCACTAGGAGTGATGTTTCATTAGCGTTGTTGTTTCACTAGGAGTGTTGTTGTTTCACTAGTGTTGTTGTTTCACTAGGAGTGTTTTTTCATTAGCGTTGTTTCACTAGGAGCGTTGTTGTTTCACTAAGAGTGTTGTTGTTTCACTAGCGTTGTTGTTTCACTAGGAGTGTTGTTTCACTAGGAGTGTTGTTTCACTAGGAGTGTTGTTTCATTAGCGTTGTTGTTTCACTAGGAGTGTTGTTGTTTCACTAGGAGTGTTGTTGTTTCACTAGGAGTGTTGTTGTTTCAGTAGCATTGTTGGTTCACTAGGAGTGTTGTTTCACTAGGAGTGATGTTTCATTAGCGTTGTTGTTTCACTAGGAGTGTTGTTGTTTCACTAGAGTTGTTTCACCAGGAGTGTTGTTGTTTCAGTAGCATTGTTGTTTCACAAGGAGTGTTGTTTCACTAGGACTGTTGTTTCACTTGGAGTGTTGTTGTTTCACTAGGAGCGTTGTTGTTTCCCTAAGAGCGTTGTTGTTTCACTAGGGGTGTTGTTTCACAAGTAGTGTTGTTGTTTCAGTAGGAGTGTTGTTGTTTCAGTAGCATTGTTGTTTCACTAGGACTGTTGTTGTTTCACTAGGAGCGTTGTTGTTTCACTAGGAGAGTTGTTGTTTCACTAGGAGTGTTGTTTCACGAGGATCGTTGTTGTTTCACGAGGATCGTTGATGTTTCACAAGGATCGTTGTTGTTTCAGGAGCTGGGAGTGGATTCCCGTCGGGATAAGGAAGGGGTTGACCTGCTGCTGGAGTCGGAGGGTCCTGAGATGCTATGTGGAGGAAGTCTGTGGGACTCGAGACTCGACCATGAGCAGAACCACAGCCTCGCCCACGCCGCCAGGTCCACCTGCGAACTCAGCTTTGAAAAGGTGAACCATTAACCTACAGCAAAATATAGCCTTGAAATTTGTTGCTCTTTCAAAACCAATTCAGCTCATCATTCTTTTATATAAAAAAATTATTGTTATTGTTTTTGTTAGAGTCAGCTGATTACTCAGACACTGCGAGTGTGTGTGTGTGGGTGGGTGTGTGTGTGTGTGTGTGAGAGTGTGTTTGTGTGTGTGTGTGTGAGTGTGTTTGTGTGTGTGTGAGTGTGTTTGTGTGTGTGTGTGTGTATGTGTGTGAGTGATTGCAGAATGTCTGTCATTTTTCTTGAAAGCATGATAACTTTTACCAAAAAGCTATCGTTTATCGTTTGTAAACTTTTTGGGGAAATGTCTCAGATGAGCTTGACCCTATATAACCTATTTGTCAGAATGCATCTCTAATGCCTCTTTTTATGAAATATGATGGGTTTTGATTGATTATAGATGTGAATAACAAACTTGGTACTAATTAATGTTAACATAATTTTAACAGTTATCCTGTTTATCTTTATCTTTAACTCACATTAAATTACACTAAATACATGAATGAGATTTTGCAGACAAATTTTTACTTATGTTGAACAATTGTTTTAGCCAAACAATTAAAAATATCTGTTGTGTAGGTGAAGTTTGTATTTGACTGGTGTCGTATATTTTGAGCTCAGCTGTACGAGCGGTTGCATGCCCACGTGTCCGCGGCCGGTCCTCTTCCTCCTCTCCTCATCACCGGCACCCCCGGATCTGGAAAATCTCTCCTCCTCGCCAAATGGTACGTGCTTTATTCTAATAAAAAATAATTATTCCTTACTTGTATTCAGAATATAGAGAAAAACAGACTTTATTTTGATGACATGAACATGTTTGAACTTTAAAAGGCTTTATTTTAACAAAATGAATATTTTTTACCTGTATTTTTGAATTGTATTTTTGAACTGTTTCAAGATATTGAAAAAATCAATATAATATTACGAATATGATAAGATAATATGAGGATCTATTTGTGATCTATTTGTGATCAGGATTGAGCTTCAGCAGCACAAGTTATCAGGCAGTCTGGTGCTGTATCACTTTGTGGGAAGTCAGACATCGTGTAGTGCTGATCCTGTCCTGATGATACGTCGTCTGACAGCCCAGGTAAGACCCACCTTGATGTCTGACAGCCCAAGTAAGATCCTTCTTGATGACTGACAGCCCAGGTAAGACCCACCTTGATGTCTGACAGCTCAGGTAAGATCCACCTTGATGTCTGACAGCTCAGGTAAGATTAACCTTGATGTCTGACAGCCCAGGTAAGTTCCATCTTGGTGACTGACAGCCCAGGTAAGATCCATCTTGATGTCTGACAGCCCAGGTAAGATTAACCTTGATGTCTGACAGCCCAGGTAAGACCCATCTTGATGTCTGACAGCTCAGGTAAGACCCACCTTGATGTCTAACAGCTCAGGTAAGATCCACTTTGATGACTGACAGCCCAGGTAAGATCCACCTTGATGTCTGACAGCCCAGGTAAGATCCATCTTGATGTCTGACAGCCCAGGTAAGATTAACCTTGATGTCTGACAGCCCAGGTAAGACCCATCTTGATGTCTGACAGCTCAGGTAAGACCCACCTTGATGTCTGACATCCAAGGTAAGATCCACCTTGATGTCTGACAGCCCAGGTAAGATCCACCTTGATGTCTGACAGCTCAGGTAAGATTAACCTTGATGTCTGACAGCTCTGTATTAAGCATTAAACCTGTAATTTTATGTTTAAAAAGCTTCATGACATGTTGGAGTTTAACAAAGGGTAATAAGATAAGTTACAATAAGACAAAGAAGTTGCAGCCTTAGCAGAGATCTCTCAAAGCCATCAGCTGCACGTGATGGGATATAGGTAGCGTGAGCTTTCTTTGACCTCAGATAAGGCTCAAAATAGGGTAGCGCTAATGTCATTTTGGCACTATTCAAAGGACAATACCTTTCATGACGTCATAAATCATAAGTCATGCAAGAATTTAAGCAATCTTTGAAAGCACTGATAGCCTAGTCTTTATTATACATGATTAAATATCAAATATTTGAGTCAAAGTCAAAGTTTAGTTCAACAAAGATGAAAAAGTTTGAATTGAGTGAAACGTAAATGTTTCTGTTATTTGACTATTTGCAGATCTTGCAGCATGTGAGCGTGTTGCCGACCTTGACCTGTGACCCCGCCAGGCTCGTAGAAGAGTTCCCCCGCTGGTTGGAGCGTGTCTCGTCTAAGCTGCCCGGAGGCATCATTCTAGTACTGGACTCTATTGACCGCTTCCAGGTGATTAGAAACCATCTTTTACACACAGTTAGGGTCTAAAGGGGGGAAAAAGGCGATTACCGTAAAAATAATAAATATCCTTTGACATGGTCAGTTTATGTTTAATATGTGATTTTGATTAAATTCTATATAATGTCTTGATCACAAACAGGTTTCCTCAAAAGTGAAATATTTTTACTTTTAGAAAATATGTTTTCAAAAGTTATTATAATATCATGTGCTAGATTATCTGAGGATTTTTAATTATTAGATATCATGCCACTATTTGGTTGAGTTCCTCTGTGGTGATCCAAAGGTCATGGGTTCGATCCCCGGCCATGCCGAGATTGAATTCATGATACTATTTCACACATGAGCTGGGTTAACCCGTTGTCCTTGTAAATCTGTGACCAGGTGGGTTGTCATGTCAAGGACCTGCGACATGACAATTCAGTGAGGCAGCACTATATCTGCTACAAGAAGGTCTCGTCACTTTTAACTGAAATAATGTTGAAAGTGATGTAAAACCCCAAACAAACAAACTATTTGGTCATTTTCAGCAAGGGGAGAGTCAGCTTAAGTGGTTGCTGGATCCTTTGCCGGTGGACTCGCGGGTCATAGTGTCTGTCCACGAGGAAATTTGTCCCCAATCCTGGAGGTAAAAATTACACAGTTCCTTCTAGAAACCTTCTAAATGGTAGCAATGCTGCAACCGTAAAAAAGTTATTACTTTATTCCCGCAGACAAACTGAGCAGATGGACATTGTTGACCTTTTGTCTGTCTTACCATCTAATATCCACGGTATATAAATCATATAAAATGGATCTATCCTATAAAATATTATATGCCAAAGGTTTACTGCCACTCTCCATTACTCACAGTAAACTGCACATTTTCTAGGCTAACCAACCAAATCTCATACAACATATAGAATCACGACAAGCCAGGAATGGTTGATATTTTGTTTCAGATCCTGGCCCACGGTGCAGATAGAATCTCTGAGTAATAAGAACGTGCGTGAGCTTCTACGCGCTGAGATGGCCTCGATGAGTGCTTCCCTGACTCCGGACCAGGAGAGTGGCATCCTGACTCACTGCCGTTCCCCGTCCACCTGCGTGCCGCTCTACGTGGTCGTCCTCGCCAGCCATCTTGCCAGGTAAACAAATAATAACAATTCTACACCTCTGATACTAGACAGTGTCTGTCCATAGCACTTTGTCTTGGAGATTCTTCCTAAATAGTAGTGTGTTCAGTCTAATCTTGAGGGCAGTTGCCGAGGGATTATTCCGAATATTATTAAGGCGAGGTCTCAGTGTAGCGAATATGCTGAGCGGATGAGTTGCGGAGTAGAAAATTTTGCATGTCCACTTTTGTTCATTTTTGTGCGCGTTGAGGGAATGAATGAGATACACACAAGTCGACAAGACCAAAGCGAACAATGCGGATGAACACTGATATTAAAGAAAAGTATTCAAGACGAAACACGCACAGAAAGCGTACAAATACAGAAATACATGGACAAGACGGATGTAGTGCGGACAGAACACAAATGAGAACCTGACCATTACAGACGTTTGTCTTCTGTTCACAACTTATGCTGACCAACTCTGTTCCTCGTTTGTGTCTTCTTCATACCTTTTTCAAACGAATGCAGGACTCAGCAAATATCACTAAACACAGAACACAGTCAGAACACATTCGGGATGAGATACGAACAAAGCATTAGCAAAGCATGTGCAACGAAGACAGTGGGAATGGCCATTCGCATCTCCTCCGGGCGAAATTTTTTACATGTTGAAAACATTTTCAGGACCAAAGCAGTGTTATCCATACTGCTCCACACCCAAAACGAAGGAATGAATAAAACGTTTTAGTTGCATTTTAGTTGTGTTTTACTTACGTAGACTTCTAAACTCATTTCAAATGCCTAAATTTTCCTGTCAGCTTTCCCATCTGCTACAGTGAGACTGCCACTTTCGGGAGGGAGTTCCAGAACCTTGTTGTAATCTGCTGTCTGCAATTTTTCGTTTGTCCATGGATTGCATGCAGGTCTCCATCTTTTTTCTCTGTTTAATCAAAATATGCACTTTGACCAGTAGTGGACACTCAGTCTGTCATTAAAAATAGTGAACTAAGATACCCACACACATTCGCACCGTAGTGAATAGTGAACCAAGATGGCCACCCACAGTCACACCACAGAGAATAGTGAACCAAGATGGCCACCCACATTCGCACCGTAGAGAATAGCAAACCAAGATGGCCACCCACATTCGCACCGCAGAGAATAGTGAACCAAGATGGCCACCCACAGTCGCACCGCAGAGAGTAGTGAACCAACATGGCCACCCACAGTCGCACCGTAGAGAATAGGAAACCAAGATGGCCACCAACAGTCGCACCGTAGAGAATAGTGAACCAAGATGGCCACCCACAGTCACACCGTCGAGAATAGTGAACCAAGATGGCCACCCACAGTCTCACCGAAGAGAATAGTGAACCAACATGGCCACCCACAGTCGCACCGTAGAGAATAGTGAACCAAGATGGCCACCCACAGTCGCACCATAGAGAATAGTGACCCAAGATGGCCACCCACAGTCGCACCGTAGAAAATAGTGAACCAACATGGCCACCCACAGAGAATAGTGAACCAAGATGGCCACCCACAGTCGCACCGTAGAGAATAGTGAACCAACATGGCCACCCACAGTCGCACTGTAGAGAATCGTGAACCAAGATGGCCACCCACAGTCACACCGTAGAGAATAGCGAACCAACATGGCCACCCACAGTTGCACCGCAGAGAATAGCGAACCAACATGGCCACCCACAGTCGCACCGTAGAGAATAGCAAACCAAGATGGCCACCCACTGTCGACAATAGAGGATTGTGTATCTGAATTAAAGACTTAAAAGATGTTGATTATTTGAATTTGTGGTTTAAGTTGTGATTTATCGTAAGATAAGATTGATTTTTCTATATTTCAAACAGATATGAATCTGAGGAAACCATAGACAAGAAACTTGAGTCGTTATTGAGGACGTCCGACTGTGTGGAGCTCTATTCTGCTATACTTGAGGAAATCACTGCTGATTACGAAGCCAAAAAATCACATGGGGTGCTAAAACAGGTAAATATCCCACCATGCTAAAACAGGTAAACATCCCACCATGCTGAAACAGGTAAATATCCCAACATGCTAAAACAGGCATACACACCAACATGCTAAAACAGGTAAATATCCCACCATGCTGAAACAGGTAAATATCCCACCATGCTGAAACAGGTAAATATCCCACCATGCTGAAACAGGTAAATATCCCACCATGCTAAAACAGGTAAATATCCCAACATGCTAAAACAGGTATACACACCAACATGCTAAAACAGGTATATATCCCAACATGCTGAAACAGGTAAATATCCCAACATGCTAAAACAGGTAAATATCCCACCATGCTGAAACAGGGAAATATCCCACCATGCTAAAACAGGTAAAAATCCCACCATGCTAAAACAGGTAAATATCCACCCATGCTAAAACAGGTATACACACCAACATGCTAAAACAGGTATATATCCCAACATGCTAAAACAGGTAAATATCCCACCATGCTAAAACAGGTAAATATCCTACCATGCTAAAACAGGTATACACACCAACATGCTAAAACAGGTATATATCCCAACATGCTGAAACAGGTAAAAATCCCACCATGCTAAAACAGGTATACACACCAACATGCTAAAACAGGTATATATCCCAACATGCTGAAACAGGGAAATATCCCACCATGCTAAAACAGGTAAAAATCCCACCATGCTAAAACAGGTATACACACCAACATGCTAAAACAGGTATATATCGCAACATGCTGAGACAGGGAAATATCCCACCATGCTAAAACAGGTAAAAATCCCACCATGCTAAAACAGGTATACACACCAACATGCTAAAACAGGTATATATCCCAACATGCTGAAACAGGTAAATATCCCACCATGCTAAAACAGGTAAATATCCCACCATGCTAAAACAGGTATACACACCAACATGCTAAAACAGGTAAATATCCCAACATGCTAAAACAGGTATGTAATATATCCCAACATGCTGAAACAGGGAAATATCTCAACATGCTAAAACAGGTAAAAATCCCACCATGCTAAAACAGGTATACACACCAACATGCTAAAACAGGTAAATATCCCAACATGCTGAAACAGGTATATATCCCACCATGCTAAAACAGGTAAAAATCCCACCATGCTAAAACAGGTATACACTCCAACATGCTAAAACAGGTATATATCCCAACATGCTGAAACAGGTAAATATCCCACCATGCTGAAACAGGTAAATATCCCACCATGCTGAAACAGGTAAATATCCCACCATGCTAAAACAGGTAAATATCCCAACATGCTAAAACAGGTATACACACCAACATGCTAAAACAGGTATATATCCCAACATGCTGAAACAGGTAAATATCCCAACATGCTAAAACAGGTAAATATCCCACCATGCTGAAACAGGGAAATATCCCACCATGCTAAAACAGGTAAAAATCCCACCATGCTAAAACAGGTAAATATCCACCCATGCTAAAACAGGTATACACACCAACATGCTAAAACAGGTATATATCCCAACATGCTGAAACAGGTAAATATCCCACCATGCTAAAACAGGTAAATATCCTACCATGCTAAAACAGGTATACACACCAACATGCTAAAACAGGTATATATCCCAACATGCTGAAACAGGTAAAAATCCCAACATGCTAAAACAGGTATACACACCAACATGCTAAAACAGGTATATATCCCAACATGCTGAAACAGGGAAATATCCCACCATGCTAAAACAGGTAAAAATCCCACCATGCTAAAACAGGTATACACACCAACATGCTAAAACAGGTATATATCGCAACATGCTGAGACAGGGAAATATCCCACCATGCTAAAACAGGTAAAAATCCCACCATGCTAAAACAGGTATACACACCAACATGCTAAAACAGGTATATATCCCAACATGCTGAAACAGGTAAATATCCCACCATGCTAAAACAGGTAAATATCCCACCATGCTAAAACAGGTATACACACCAACATGCTAAAACAGGTAAATATCCCAACTTGCTAAAACAGGTATGTAATATATCCCAACATGCTGAAACAGGGAAATATCTCAACATGCTAAAACAGGTAAAAATCCCACCATGCTAAAACAGGTATACACACCAACATGCTAAAACAGGTAAATATCCCAACATGCTGAAACAGGTATATATCCCACCATACTAAAACAGGTAAAAATCCCACCATGCTAAAACAGGTATACACTACAACATGCTAAAACAGGTATATATCCCACCATGCTGAAACAGGTTAATATCCCACCATGCTAAAACAGGTATACACACCAACATGCTAAAACAGGTAAATATCCCACCATGCTAAAACAGGTAAATATCCCACCATGCTAAAACAGGTAAAAATCCCACCATGCTAAAACAGGTATACACTCCAACATGCTAAAACAGGTATATATCCCACCATGCTAAAACAGGTAAAAATCCCACCATGCTAAAACAGGTATACACTCCAACATGCTAAAACAGGTATATATCCCACCATGCTGAAACAGGTTAATATCCCACCATGCTAAAACAGGTATACACACCAACATGCTAAAACAGGTAAATATCCCACCATGCTAAAACAGGTAAATATCCCACCATGCTAAAACAGGTAAAAATCCCACCATGCTAAAACAGGTAAATATCCCACCATGCTAAAACAGGTAAATATCCCACCATACTGAAACAGGTAAAAATCCCACCATGCTGAAACAGGTAAATATCCCACCATGCTGAAACAGG
Source organism: Amphiduros pacificus (assembly GCA_949316495.1). Classification (NCBI taxonomy): domain Eukaryota; kingdom Metazoa; phylum Annelida; class Polychaeta; order Phyllodocida; family Hesionidae; genus Amphiduros; species Amphiduros pacificus. Next base: position 20,782,227 of record OX439011.1, read on the forward strand.
TAAATATTCCACCAAAATTGTTTAAATTCATATTAGTTCTGATTTTGAAAATATTTGATTGCATAAAGGAGAAAGGAATGTAAAAATGCCAAGATGAAACTTTATGAGTGTTGACCTCACTGACCTCAGGTCTCTAGACTTGTCTTAAAGAGTGTTGACCTCACTGACCTCAGGTCTCTGGACTCAACTTTATAAGTGTTGACCTCACTTCCCCCGGGTCTCTTGACTTGTCTTATGAGTGTTGACCTCGCTTACCTCAGGTCTCCAGACTTGACTTTATGAGTGTTGACCTCGCTTACTTAAGGTCTCTAGACTTGTCTTTATGAGTGTTGATCTCAATTACTTCAGGTCTCTAGACTTGACTTTATAAGTGTTGACCTCACTGACCTCAGGTCTCTTGACTTTTCTTATGAGTGTTGACCTCACTTACTTCGGCTATCAAGACTTGTTTTTATGAGTGTTGACCCCAGGTCTCTAGACTTGACTTTATGAGTGTTGACCTCAGGTCTGTAGACATGTTTACATCACTAGTTGTGCTTGGCAGGTGTTGCAGCAGGTTTACGCCAGTAGGAACGGTGTGAGTGAGAGTGAGCTGTTCTGCCTGCTGCCGGAGCTCTCCTGGTCAGTGTGGGCTCCCTTATGTGATGCTCTCCTGGATAGACACATCATCGTCATCAGGTCCGGACTCATGGTCTTCAGACATCAACAGGTACGTAGTCCTCTCCACATATTAGCTAGGTTGTGTTCTGACATCGATGCTGTAGGTCATAGTTGTATTATATTACAGGCAGAAGATGCTGGAGGTTTGGAATACTTTGATAATTGCATTGTATATTACAGGCAGAAGATGTTGTAGATGTGAAATACTGTGACAGTTGTATTGCATATTACAGGCAGAAGATGTAGATGTGAAATACTGTGACAGTTGTATTGCATATTACAGGCAGAAGATGTTGTAGATGTGAAATACTGTGACAGTTGTATTGCATATTGCAGGCAGAAGATGTTGTAGGTGTGAACAACTTTGACAATTGCATTCTATATTACAGGCAGAAGATGTTGTAGGTGTGAACAACTTTGACAATTGCATTCTATATTACAGGCAGAAGATGCTGTAGGTGTGAACAACTTTGACAATTGCATTCTATATTACAGGCAGAAGATGTTGTAGGTGTGAACAACTTTGACAATTGCATTCTATATTACAGGCAGAAGATGCTGTAGGTGTGAACAACTTTGACAATTGCATTCTATATTACAGGCAGAAGATGCTGTAGGTGTGAACAACTTTGACAATTGCATTGTATATTGCAGGCAGAAGATGCTGTAGGTGTGAAATACTTTAGCGGCAGTGAGGCTCTCAATTCCACGAGGAGAGCTCTTGTCCAGTATTACTCCCAGTTCCAGACGTAACTATTAACTTTTTAAAAATCTAATTGATATTCATCAAATAACATCACCAAATTATTTTTTTTTTTTTCTGGTTTCACGATTTAATATTTTTCGTGTTTAATGTTTAGCACAGCTGACTTCTTTGAAGTCGCAGAGCTTTCGGAGTGGGGAAAATGTCTGTCTGTCCGTCCATCTGTCACCATTTTCTTTTAAAATCTTTTCCAAAACTACGAGTAATATATGTTTCAAATTTTATACAGAGGTAGATATAGAGGCGAAGATTCAGATTTCTGTTAATCTTTAGTGATATCGCCATTGACCTAAGCGCAATGACTTTGAGGTCACAAATTTTGTACCAAGTATATCTCAGCAACCACTTATAAGGGGAAATCAAAACTTGGTATACAGAAATGTCTTCAGTCATAACTGTGCCTTTTCATACCTTTTTATTCATGTGACCTTGAATTCAAAATTTGTATACAATCATGCAACTTCTCAACCATTAAAAGTTAATAAAAAGTAGTTCATATCTGTTATATATCAACACTATGTCGAGCATCATATACATTTTTTACAGATTTGACCTTTGACCTTAATGCTTTGACCTTGACATTTATATTGTTGGGGAGGCCATATCTCATGAACAATGAACATGAGATAATAAATACTGGGATGCATGGCAACCACAAGGGACAAGCAGGAAACCATAACCATGGGTTTTCAGTTTAAGTCAGCAGAGCTATCAACCCATGGGGTTATGTTTTGTTATGTTTTTTTTTTTTTATCAGGATTTCATTTCTTATTTGTCCTTTGTAATAACAGACATTTTAATATTTTTAAGATGAAAATAAAAGTAAAGATTATTTTGTGAGGTAGGGAGCCTCACATTAGATTAAAGGTTTAATATATTTATACTTTACAGCCCCAATGAGGTGACTTACCGAGTGGCAGATGAGCTTCCGTGGTTGGTCCATCAACTAGGAGACAAGGAAGCGCTCCATAACAGCCTTGCTAACCTGTGTATATTTGTCAAACTCTATGCACGGTAAGTCTCACCAACCTGTGTATATTTGTCAAACTCTATGTGTGGTAAGTCTCACCAACCTGTGTATATTTGTCAAACTCTATGCCCGGTAAGTCTAGCCAACCTGTGTATATTTGTCAAACTCTATGCACGGTAAGTCTTACCAACCTGTGTATATTTGTCAAACTCTATGCCCGGTAAGTCTTGCTAACCTGTGTATATTTGTCAAACTCTATGCTCAGTAAGTCTCACCAACCTGTGTATATTTGTCAAACTCTATGCCCGGTAAGTCTCGCTAACCTGTGTATATTTGTCAAACTCTATGCCCGGTAAGTCTCACCAACCTGTGTATATTTGTCAAACTCTATGCCTGGTAAGTCTCACCAACCTGTGTATATTTGTCAAACTCTATGCCTGGTAAGTCTCACCAACCTGTGTATATTTGTCAAACTCTATGCATGGTAAGTCTCACCAACCTGTGTATATTTGTCAAACTCTATGCTCGGTAAGTCTCACCAACCTGTGTATATTTGTCAAACTCTATGCCCGGTAAGTCTAGCCAACCTGTGTATATTTATCAAACTCTATGCTCAGAAAGTCTCACCAACCTGTGTATATTTGTAAGTCTCACCAACCTGTGTATATTTGTCAAACTCTATGCCCGGTAAGTCTCACCAACCTGTGTATATTTATCAAACTCTATGCCCGGTAAGTCTCACCAACCTGTGTATATTTGTCAAACTCTATGTGTGGTAAGTCTCACCAACCTGTGTATATTTGTAAAACTCTATGCTCGGTAAGTCTAGCCAACCTGTGTATATTTGTCAAACTCTATGCCCGGTAAGTCTCACCAACCTGTGTATATTTGTCAAACTCTATGCCCGGTAAGTCTCGCTATCCTGTGTATATTTGTAAAACTCTATGCTCGGTAAGTCTAGCCAACCTGTGTATATTTGTCAAACTCTATGCATGGTAAGTCTCACCAACCTGTGTATATTTGTCAAACTCTATGCTCGGTAAGTCTCACCAACCTGTGTATATTTGTCAAACTCTATGCCCGGTAAGTCTAGCCAACCTGTGTATATTTATCAAACTCTATGCTCAGAAAGTCTCACCAACCTGTGTATATTTGTAAGTCTCACCAACCTGTGTATATTTGTCAAACTCTATGCCCGGTAAGTCTCACCAACCTGTGTATATTTATCAAACTCTATGCCCGGTAAGTCTCACCAACCTGTGTATATTTGCCCGGTGAGTCTAGCCAACCTGTGTATATTTGTCAAACTCTATGCCCGGTAAGTCTCGCTAACCTGTGTATATTTGTCAAACTCTATGTGTGGTAAGTCTCACCATACTGTGTATATTTGTCAAACTCTATGCTCAGTAAGTCTTACCAACCTGTGTATATTTGTCAAACTCTATGCTCGGTAAGTCTTACCAACCTGTGTATATTTGTCAAACTCTATGCACGGTAAGTCTCGCTAACCTGTGTATATTTGTCAAACTCTATGCTCGGTAAGTCTCACCAACCTGTGTATATTTGTCAAACTCTATGCCCGGTAAGTCTCGCTAACCTGTGTATATTTGTCAAACTCTATGCCCGGTAAGTCTTACCAACCTGTGTATATTTGTCAAACTCTATGTGTGGTAAGTCTCACCAACCTGTGTATATTTATAAAACTCTATGCTCGGTAAGTTTAGCCAGCCTGTGTATATTTGTCAAACTCTATGCCCGGTAAGTCTCACCAACCTGTGTATATTTGTCAAACTCTATGCCCGGTAAGTCTCGCTATCCTGTGTATATTTGTAAAACTCTATGCTCGGTAAGTCTAGCCAACCTGTGTATATTTGTCAAACTCTATGCCCGGTAAGTCTCCCTAACCTGTGTATATTTGTCAAACTCTATGCCCGGTAAGTCTCACCAACCTGTGTATATTTGTCAAACTCTATGTGTGGTAAGTCTCACCAACCTGTGTATATTTGTCAAACTCTATGCCCGGTAATATCCCAGTCACATTTGCACTCATTTGATATCGTAGGGTGCCTATAGGACAATCTGACAACAACCTGTGAACACATGAAATAAAAAAAATCCTATTTTAAGGTACGATGCCACCGGCAGCCCTAAAATAATCTTAAGATATGCCTGTGGGACACGCACAGGAGCCTGCCATGTACTTTAAGATGATATTTAGTTAAAAGATATGATGGTGGAAACTCCGACAACTTTTATGTAGCAGCTAAATGTTCCCGATGACCTGTACGACGTCTTAGAATTGCCCAAAAGTGGCAGATAATCTCCCAGTGCCCTGATGGCACCCTGATGGCACCCTGGTGGAACCCCAGATAATCTCCCAGTGCCCTGGCGGCACCCTGGTGGCACCCTGGCAGCACCCTGGTGGCACCCTGGTGGCACCCCAGATAATCTCCCAGTGCCCTGGTGGCACCCCAGATAATCTCCCAGTGCCCTGGCGGCACCCTGGTGATACCCTGGTGGCACCCTGGCGGCACCCTGGCTTGCCTGCCAATTTTGTTTTAAAAAACCATCGGCCGGGCATTGTGATTGCGGTATTAGCCTGACATTAGCTCTGTTTTTTAATGATTAGTACATTTGATGCAAGTTTGATGGATGATAGTATTATTACCTTGGTATCAAATTACATATTTATCCCAAATTAGGATGGTGTCAAAAGTATGTCACAAGAATATAGTATATATAACTTTCTGAGATTATTAGATGAGCAACTAATATTGCAATTTAATTATTGCCACTGTCTAAATTGCCCTATAAATTTGATGATGTTTTAAGAATTAAAATCCATTCATGCATGTTTGTTGACATTAACATTATTCTGAAAGAATATATTTACTGTTCTGTATATTTTTACATAATTTTTTGTTATCTATCTCTTTCAGTGGTCGATGTGAGGAGCTTATCAGCTACTGGCAATATGTCGGGGTCGAGAAAGGAACAATGGCCAAGATGTACCTGACCTCACTGAAACAGATGGAACAAAGTAAGTAAACAGTGACAAAATGTACCTGACCTCACTGAAACAGATGGTACAGAGTAAGTAAACAGTGCTGAGATGTACCTGACCTCACTGTTTGACAGTGGTGGGGTGTTTGATGTGTTTGTCATATTACAGTATTTGTGTTTTACAGTGGTGGGGCGTTTGATGTGTTTGTCATATCACGGTATCTGTGTTTTACAGTGGTGGGGTGTTTGATGTGTTTGTCATATTACAGTATTTGTGTTTTACAGTGGTGGGGTGTTTGATGTGTTTGTCATATTACAGTATTTGTGTTTTACAGTGGTGGGGCGTTTGATGTGTTTGTCATATTACAGTATTTGTGTTTTATAGTGGTGGGGTGTTTGATGTGTTTGTCATATTACAGTATTTGTGTTTTACAGTGGTGGGGTGTTTGATGTGTTTGTCATATTACAGTATTTGTGTTTTACATTGGTGGGAGCGTTTGATATGTTTGTCATATCACAGTATTTGTGTTTTACAGTCACTGTGGTGGGGGCGTTTGATGTGTTTGTCATATCACAGTATTTATGTTTTACATTGGTGGGAGCGTTTGATATGTTTGTCATCTCACAGTATTTATGTTTTACAGTGGTGGGAGTGTTTGATATAAGTTTGTAATATCACAGTATTTGTGTTTGACAGTGGTGGGGGTGTTTGATGTCATATCACAGTATTTATGTTTTACAGTGGTGGGGGCGTTTGATGTCATATCACAGTATCTGTGTGACAGTGGTGGGGGCGTTTGATGTCATATCACAGTATTTGTGTTTGACAGTGGTGGGGGCGTTTGATGTCATATCACAGTATTTATGTTTTACAGTGGTGGGGGCGTTTGATATAAGTTTGTCATATCACAGTATTTATGTTTTACAGTGGTGGGGGCATTTGATGTCATATCACAGTATCTGTGTGACAGTGGTGGGGGCGTTTGATGTCATATCACAGTATTTGTGTTTTACAATGGTTTGATATAAGTTTGTCATATCACAGTATTTATGTTTTACAATGGTGGGGGCGTTTGATGTCATATCACAGTATCTGTGTTTGATGTCATATCACAGTATTTGTGTTTTACAGTGGTGGGGGCGTTTGATGGGATGGTGACGTTACCTCGCATAGCAGATGTATATGAGGCATTGGGACGCTTCCTCAGGGACCTTGGACTTCTTGCTGAGGTCAGTACCATATACCTGCAGATACCTACACAATAAATGCCAATAATGTAAATGTTATGTATTATTGTTATTATTAATTATGAATATTATTATTGTTATCACTTTTTCAAGACATTTCATTATTATAATTATAATTATAATTATTATTATTTTTTTTAAATTATTTAAAAAAAAAAATAATTATACTTTATAAGTGTGATTGCAGACTCAGGGTTTGAAATTAAGTCTGGTGGTCCTGTATGGTTTTTGTAACTCTGGGCGAATATGGGCTAATGAATTTTAACTTCAACTGGTCAGATATCAGCAAATATTTCTTTTATTTTTACTCTTTTATGTAGCAGCCAGTTGTTTTGACAAAAGAAACAGTGGATCTGAGAAAAGCTTCTATACCGGCAGTGACTAAAACCCTTAATATCAAGTTCTGAGCCTGATTGTTTTTCTATTTTTATTTCCCAGGCTCTCACACCACTTCAGCGAGCCCTGGAGATCCGGGAACTAGCCCTGGATCCTGACCACCCGAGTGTTGCTCAAACTCTCCACCAGGTGGCAGGCCTGCATGCACAGCAAGCCAAGTTCCAGACGGCGGAGGCTCTGTACAAGCAGGCTCTGGAGATATACGAGGGAGCCTTCGGCAAGGAGCATTACCTGGTGGGCAAGGAGCTCGACGCCCTCGCCATGCTCTACCAGAGGCAGGGAAAGTAAGCTCAGACACTTTGTTTCTTAAACCCTTGAAGCTGATGATTCTGTTTGTCCGGCCCCACAATCTGTGGAAAGTTTGGTGATATCAAAGGTGCAATGCTATTGAGAGATGTTATGGTGACACAATTAAGCTGAGCCTTTATCATTGAGAGATGTAATGTTGACATGAGTTAGCTGAGCCTTTATCATTGAGAGATTTATATCATTGAGAGATGTAATGTTGACATGAGTTAGCTGAGCCTTTAACATTGAGAGATGTAATGTTGACATGAGTTAGCTGAGCCTTTAACATTGAGAGATGTAATGTTGACATGAGTTAGCTGAGCCTTTATCATTGAGAGATGTAAATTCGACATGAGTTAGCTGAGCTCTTAGTATTGAGAGATTTCTTGTAGACACAAGGTAGCTGAGCCTTTACCACTAAGAGATTTTTTTTGTTAACACAAATTCCCTGAGCTTTTAACACAGATATGTTGTAGACACAAATTAGCTGAGCCTTTAATATTGAGAGATTTCTTATAGACGCAAGGTAGCTGAGCCTTTAATATTGAGAGATTTCTTGTAGACACAAGGTAGCTGAGCCTTTAATATTGAGAGATTTTTTTGTTAACACAGATTCACTGAGCTTTTAACACAGATATGTTGTAGACACAAATTAGCTGAGCCTTTAATATTGAGAGATTTCTTGTAGACACAAGGTAGCTGAGCCTTTAATATTGAGAGATTTCTTGTAGACGCAAGGTAGCTGAGCCTTTACCACTAAGAGATTTTTTTTGTTAACACAAATTCCCTGAGCTTTTAACACAGATATGTTGTAGACACAAATTAGCTGAGCCTTTAATATTGAGAGATTTCTTGTAGACACAAGGTAGCTGAGCCTTTACCACTAAGAGATTTTTTTGTTGACACAAGTTAACTGAACCTTTGGCACTGAGAGGTGTTGTAGACATAAATTAGTCGAGCCTTTGATGTTGAGAGTTTTGTTACAGACACGAATTAGCTGAGCCTCTTCACAAGCGAGCGGTGTTCATCCAGCGTCGCAGTCGTGCCCCGAGGGTGCAGTCTGGGCAGATGCGCTCTGTGGACCCTCTTAAACGACGCGTTCTCCAGCTGGAGGAACTGGCCATGGGACCAGACTCAGCTGACCTCGCACGCACACTGAATGAACTGGGCGTCCTCTACTACCTGCAGAACAACGTAGAGTAAGTAAAGGATGGGTCATTAATCATTCAGGGGGATAGTGGGGGGTCCTCTACTACCTGCAGAACAACGTAGAGTAAGTAAAGGATGGACCAGTAATCATTCAGGGGGATAGTGGGGGGTCCTCTACTAACTGCAGAACAACGTAGAGTAAGTGAAGGATGGACCATTAATCATTCAGGGGGATAGTGGGGGGTCCTCTACTACCTGCAGAACAACGTAGAGTAAGTAAAGGATGGACCATTAATCATTCAGGGGGATAGTGGGGGGTCCTCTACTACCTGCAGAACAACGTAGAGTAAGTAAAGGATGGATCATTAATCATTCAGGGGGGTAGTGGGGGTGGGGGGGGGGGTCCTCTACTACCTGCAGAACAACGTAGAGTAAGTAAAGGATGGACCATTAATCATTCAGGGGGGTAGTGGGGCATCCTCTACTACCTGCAGAACAACGTAGAGTAAGTAAAGGATGGGTCATTAATCATTCAGGGGGATAGTGGGGCGTCCTCTACTACCTGCAGAACAACGTAGAGTAAGTAAAGGATGGACCAGTAATCATTCAGGGGGGTAGTGGGGGGTCCTCTACTACCTGCAGAACAACGTAGAGTAAGTAAAGGATGGATCATTAATCATTCAGGGGGGTAGTGGGGGTGGGGGGGGGGGTCCTCTACTACCTGCAGAACAACGTAGAGTAAGTGAAGGATGGACCATTAATCATTCAGGGGGATAGTGGGGGGTCCTCTACTACCTGCAGAACAACGTAGAGTAAGTGAAGGATGGACCATTAATCATTCAGGGGGATAGTGGGGGGTCCTCTACTACCTGCAGAACAACGTAGAGTAAGTAAAGGATGGACCATTAATCATTCAGGGGGATAGTGGGGGTGGGGGGTCCTCTACTACCTGCAGAACAACGTAGAGTAAGTAAAGGATGGACCATTAATCATTCAGGGGGATAGTGGGGGGGGGGTCCTCTACTACCTGCAGAACAACGTAGAGTAAGTAAAGGATGGACCATTAATCATTCAGGGGGGTAGTGGGGCATCCTCTACTACCTGCAGAACAACGTAGAGTAAGTAAAGGATGGACCATTAATCATTCAGGGGGATAGTGGGGGGTCCTCTACTAACTGCAGAACAACGTAGAGTAAGTGAAGGATGGACCAGTAATCATTCAGGGGGATAGTGGGGGGTCCTCTACTACCTGCAGAACAACGTAGAGTAAGTAAAGGATGGACCATTAATCATTCAGGGGGGTAGTGGGGCATCCTCTACTACCTGCAGAACAACGTAGAGTAAGTAAAGGATGGACCATTAATCATTCAGGGGGGTAGTGGGGCATCCTCTACTACCTGCAGAACAACGTAGAGTAAGTAAAGGATGGACCATTAATCATTCAGGGGGATAGTGGGGGGTCCTCTACTACCTGCAGAACAACGTAGAGTAAGTAAAGGATGGACCATTAATCATTCAGGGGGATAGTGGGGGGTCCTCTACTACCTGCAGAACAACGTAGAGTAAGTAAAGGATGGACCATTAATCATTCATGGGGGTAGTGGGGCGTCCTCTACTACCTGCAGAACAACGTAGAGTAAGTGAAGGATGGACCATTAATCATTCAGGGGGGTAGTGGGGGGTCCTCTACTACCTGCAGAACAACGTAGAGTAAGTAAAGGATGGACCATTAATCATTCATGGGGGTAGTGGGGCGTCCTCTACTACCTGCAGAACAACGTAGAGTAAGTAAAGGATGGACCATTAATCATTCAGGGGGATAGTGGGGGGTCCTCTACTACCTGCAGAACAACGTAGAGTAAGTAAAGGATGGACCATTAATCATTCAGGGGGGTAGTGGGGGGTCCTCTACTACCTGCAGAACAATGTAGAATAAGTAAAGGATGGACCATTAATCATTCAGGGGGATAGTGGGGGGTCCTCTACTACCTGCAGAACAATGTAGAATAAGTAAAGGATGGATCATTAATCATTCAGGGGGATAGTGGGGGGTCCTCTACTACCTGCAGAACAACGTAGATTAAGTAAAGGATGGGTCATTAATCATTCAGGGGGGTAGTGGGGGTGGGGGGTCCTCTACTACCTGCAGAACAACGTAGAGTAAGTAAAGGATGGACCATTAATCATTCAGGGGGGTAGTGGGGCATCCTCTACTACCTGCAGAACAACGTAGAGTAAGTAAAGGATGGACCATTAATCATTCAGGGGGGTAGTGGGGGTCGTCTACTACCTGCAGAACAATGTTGAGTAAGTAAAGGATGTGTCATTAATCATTCCGGGGGATAGTGGGGGGTCCTCTACTACCTGCAGAACAACGTAGAGTAAGTAAAGGATGGACCATTAATCATTCATGGGGATAGTGGGGGGTCCTCTACTACCTGCAGAACAACGTAGAGTAAGTGAAGGATGGACCATTAATCATTCAGGGGGATAGTGGGGGGTCCTCTACTACCTGCAGAACAACGTAGAGTAAGTGAAGGATGGACCAGTAATCATTCAGGGGGATAGTGGGGGGTCCTCTACTACCTGCAGAACAACGTAGAGTAAGTGAAGGATGGACCATTAATCATTCAGGGGGTAGTGGGGGGTCCTCTACTACCTGCAGAACAACGTAGAGTAAGTAAAGGATGGACCAGTAATCATTCAGGGGGGTAGTGGGGGGTCCTCTACTACCTGCAGAACAACGTAGAGTAAGTGAAGGATGGACCAGTAATCATTCAGGGGGATAGTGGGGGGTCCTCTACTAACTGCAGAACAACGTAGAGTAAGTAAAGGATGGACCATTAATCATTCATGGGGGTAGTGGGGCGTCCTCTACTACCTGCAGAACAACGTAGAGTAAGTGAAGGATGGACCATTAATCATTCAGGGGGATAGTGGGGCGTCCTCTACTACCTGCAGAACAACGTAGAGTAAGTGAAGGATGGACCAGTAATCATTCAGGGGGATAGTGGGGGGTCCTCTACTACCTGCAGAACAACGTAGAGTAAGTGAAGGATGGACCATTAATCATTCAGGGGGATAGTGGGGGGTCCTCTACTACCTGCAGAACAACGTAGAGTAAGTGAAGGATGGACCAGTAATCATTCAGGGGGATAGTGGGGGGTCCTCTACTAACTGCAGAACAACGTAGAGTAAGTAAAGGATGGACCATTAATCATTCATGGGGGTAGTGGGGCGTCCTCTACTACCTGCAGAACAACGTAGAGTAAGTGAAGGATGGACCATTAATCATTCAGGGGGGTAGTGGGGGGTCCTCTACTACCTGCAGAACAACGTAGAGTAAGTGAAGGATGGACCAGTAATCATTCAGGGGGATAGTGGGGGGTCCTCTACTAACTGCAGAACAACGTAGAGTAAGTAAAGGATGGACCATTAATCATTCATGGGGGTAGTGGGGCGTCCTCTACTACCTGCAGAACAACGTAGAGTAAGTGAAGGATGGACCATTAATCATTCAGGGGGGTAGTGGGGGGTCCTCTACTACCTGCAGAACAACGTAGAGTAAGTGAAGGATGGACCAGTAATCATTCAGGGGGATAGTGGGGGGTCCTCTACTAACTGCAGAACAACGTAGAGTAAGTAAAGGATGGATCATTAATCATTCAGGGGGGTAGCGGGGGGTCCTCTACTAACTGCAGAACAACGTAGAGTAAGTAAAGGATGGACCATTAATCATTCAGGGGGGTAGTGGGGGGTCCTCTACTACCTGCAGAACAATGTTGAGTAAGTGTGGAGTAAAAGGATGGACCATAAGTCCTGCAAAGGGAGGAGGGCATTAAAGAAATGAAAGAATCTCAATTTTCTTTTTCCTGAAATAGGCCTATTTTTTAATATTTTTTCCCATGTAAAGAAAATAGGCAGACTTTTTCCCTCTGGTCATGATATATCACATTGTATTTTCCCACCATTCTGAGCATCTTCTGATCTTCATTAATGTTTGTGTTCTAAATATTTAATTTTCACTTTAGAGTCTCACCAATTGTTTTTTCCCCCAACCCCCAAATGGTTAATGCTACATCTAAAAAAAAAATAATTAATAGGAGTTGGACCTTTTGAGATTTGATTTGAATCAAATCAAATCAAATCAAATCTCAAAAGGTCCAACTCCTATTATTTGGTTCTTTTTCAGCTGCATTATAACCTATGTGAACAAATTTTAAAGAGTCAGCTGTATAAGCGTTAACGTACACATTGTTGCTATATCTTGACTTATTATTCTGAAAGATGGAGGTGGTAAGATATAAAAATACCAAAAAATACCAAAAATCTAATGGATGTATATGTGTCTCCAGGACTGGAGAGTCATTTTTCCGGCGTTCTCTGGAGATGAGGGAGAGCGTTCTGGACTCGGACCATCCGGATATTGCTCAGTCTCTTAATAACCTGGCAGCCCTCTATAACGACAGGAAGCAGTACGACAAAGCTGAACTCCTCTACGAGAGAGCTCTCCACATCAGACTTAAGGTCGGTTATTCTCTCAAACATTTTATTATTCACCAAATATTAACTTAATCAGTTGAGGCAAAATATCTTTTTGGTCATGAACATGTGTGATTAAATTGACATTTATGATAAATAAGATAATTGACTGCACTTCCACTAAATTACATGCTAAATAGATTGATACTTCTTGCTATTTGATGATTTATAGCACTGCACTCCGGACCACCAGAGCGTTGCCTCGGTGATCAACCACTTAGCCATGCTGTACAAGAAGATGGGCAAGTTGAAGAAGGCCGAGCCTCTATACCGGCAGGCCGTGGACATCCGGGAGAGATCGTTTGGTTCTAATCACCCCTCCGTCGCCACAGCACTGGTCAACCTTGCCGTGCTGTACTCCCAGCAGGGGAACCATTCAGCGGCCGAACCTTTATACGAAAGAGCTCTCAAGATATACGAAGAAGGCTTAGGGCCAAATCACCCGAGAGTATCAGAGACCTTGAAAAATATAGCTCTTCTTAAATATGACCAAGGAGATTATGAAAATGCAGCCAGACTTTATAAGAGAGCGATGGAGATCAAGGAAGCGGATGCTGCTTACTCCGCTAAGCCTGTAGCCTCCCGCCGTAGCTCCAGTGCTGATACTCTGTCAATAGCTAAACATGCAACCCCCAGCCATGCCAACATTTACTACACAAATCATGAATAAAACACAACTCAACAATCACGAATACAAAACATACAAATCATAAATAAAACATAAATCATGAATACAGAAATACAAATCACAAATACAACACAATTCATGAATGATGAATACAAAATATAAAAATCACAAATAAAACACAACTCACGAATCATGAATACAAAAAATACAAATCACAAATACAACACGATTCATGAATCATGAATAAAAAAAATACAAATCACAAATAAACACGGCCCTCATCTGCCTCAATCCTCTGATCAGGAATAGAGATCAGTACGGGCCACTGCACACGGCCCTCATCTGCCTCAATCCTCTGATCAGGAATAGAGATCAGTACGGGCCACTGCACACGGCCCTCAACTGACTCAATCCAGGCCGATTGTTCTGATTGGTTAGTTATATTTTACACCTTTATGCCTTAGACTGATTGGACAATTTATCCACACTGACATAAATCGGAGAACATTGACACTACCCACTCACTCGCACAAGTAAGACTGCTTAGTCAGCACACAGGGATTCTGACCAATCACAGCCGTGCTTTCAATGGCCCAAACCAGACACTAATGATGATTTAGGTCGAGTATGACACAAATTTTGAAACCAACCATAGATTATAAAGGCAGCAAGATAATACCAACGACTGATGAATTAGCAGCTTGGTGGCAATAAAAAAACAAAAATAATCCTTATTGGATAAATATTTACTTACATAGATGTAGCAGGCTGATGTCAGTTTCTAATTTGCCTTGCTGTCTGCCAATATGTTTTTTATGGATTTATTTGTAATGTTTTTATTCTCATGTTGATTTTATGAGGAAGTTCTATTTTTGGCACATTGATTAAGAAGCAAAATGTCCGAAGAGTTGCAAACTTAATGGCAATTATTTTATGCATAAGTCATAGATATTTATACATAAGAAATAGATTTTTATGTATCAATCATAGATATGTGGGATATGAAATTACAAATTGAAAGATTTCTTGCATTATATATCTCCAGCAAGACTTGGGTACAGGAAAAGACAACATCTGTGGAATTTTGTTAAAATTCCATTGTAATTATATCATTCTAGTAAAAATGTCTCAAACAAACTACAGCTCAGGAATGTTAGGAGTACTAACAAGACCTGTAGAAAATATTCAAAATAATTATCCAAGGAAATATTGTAATTTTTTTATCAATAAGGCAGGAGAAATATGACACAAGATTTCTTTCAAAATCAAAATCTTGAAATCTCCTTCAGTAGTCTCAAATGTATTTGACATGTTTATTATTTTTAACCCTCAGCCATACTTGGCCGAAGACTAATGTCATCATCTTGGCATATTTGTCTGTCAGTCCATGCAATGATTAAGATGTTTTTCTATAATATTTGTTGACCATAAACTAAACTTATATCAGGTAATATGTATTTTGCACAAAATACCAAACTGAGATATTTCAGGGTGTTTCACAGATTTCTTTTGACAATGTGATATCATTATTACTATGAATGTTTTAAACAGAGGAAATCTACAGAAATAATGACCGACCTTCATCAAAACATAGAAAAATAGCTTCTGATTTAAAAAGATTTTAAAATATTGTCATCTTTCAAGCCAGGCTGCTTAAATTTCAGCAATTTTCAAGGTCAGCCAAGCCCATTGTTCAACATGGATGATATGGTTGAAACCTGCTTTTGACAGGAGGCCAGGATAATGCCTGATGTTTTTTTTTGTTTTTTTTTTAATTCATTATTTTTTTTTTAACTTTAATTTTTTTAGAACCGCCAGGACACCTGGAGACCATTGGCCACACTCAGACAGTTTTAAGATGTCGTTCGGGTTGCCAGGAACTTTTAGCTGCAACATAAAAGTTGCCAGCATTTCCATGATCCAGGATGTCTTCTGACCAAACATCATCATAATGTTCTGCAGGATGATCTTAGAAAAAAGGATTTAAAATTTTTTTTTAAATAATTTAAAATTTTTAAGATATCCCATAGACCTCTGTGTCATTAAATCTTGCAGATGCAGTGTGGCACCTGTGTACATGTACAATGTGACAATAACCACAGCATATCGCAATTCTCGCTGATAAACTCCTTGGTACCCTATGAAGCCAGCCGATTCTTGCTTTCTGGATGGTGCCTGGTGCAAATGTGACCCGGGTAAATGAAAGAAAAGATTCTATCATTAAAACATATAAATATGAAAAATTGTGATATTAATTGGAAAATTGGTTGGTTTGGAAATTCTTGATGTGTCAAGGAGAGGGATTTGATTAAGTGGTGTTGAAAAAATAGCATGCCCTGTATTTTTTTGCAGATAAATCTGAACCCAAAAAATTGAATTATTTTTATCTTGTTAGTTTTCCATAATGTATGTCATTAGCTATTTTTAACAATGGATGGTTTATGAAGACTTTTCTTTTTAGCTATGCTGACTATGGCTATAGCTAAAACTATTTTCAATTAGTAGGAAAGATTTTATATTTTTAGGGGACCAATTCTATCTATTTTCCATTGGGCTCAGATCTTTTTCCATTTTGTTATGATTTCTTCAAATATCTAATCGCTAGCACTGAGTTTTCATGGAAGCTGCCATTTTTAGCAACATTACAAATATTAGCCAATGAGAATCGAGAAAACAAGTTGGAGCCAAATTTAAGATGTCATAAGCATTTTGATTCGTCATAATTATAATTTACTCAAAGTTGCGCTGGGAAAGGATCTAAATGGTCATTTATGAAGCAATTTCAAGAAAATATTACACAAACGCAATTATCAGCATAGTTCTGAGGCCATTGGCCTATGTTTTGGAGATCTTTACAAGAATTCACAGATTTTTGCAGACAGGTTTTAATGATAGAACTGTCACTGCAAGTAGAAATGATGTTTGCCTCAACATGTCAACATGTCACATTGTCGCTGCATGTGATAAATCCAATTACTGCCATATGTAAAATAATACATAACCTGCTGTGATATTGCATTTAGAATTAATGATAATGATACTAAAAATAAACATTTGTATGGAGCCATAACAGACTAGTTCTGCTCATGGTGCTTAGCAAAATGATGAATTAGCAAAACGATGAATTGGCAAAATGATGCAGATACCTGGACCAGCAGAGAAAGTATTGGTCTTCTGATACTCAATTAACATACTAGATATTGATAAAAATACATATGAATATCAGATATTGATGTAAACCCATATAAATATTAGATATGGACAAAAATTCCTGAAATTATCATATATTGATTTTAAATGCATGAAAATATCAGATAGTGATGTAAATTCATGAAATATCATATTGATTTCAAATTCATTTAAATTTCAGATATTGATGTAAATTCATATAAATATCAAATATTGATTTGAAATACATGAAAAAAATTCAGATACTGATGTGAATTCATGAAAATATCAAATACATCTTCTAATTCCTGAAATATCAGATATGGATGAAAATTCATGAAAACTTCAAATATTGATGTAAATTTATAAAAATGTCAATTATTGATTTTGAATACGTGAAAATAACAGGTACTGATGTGAATTTATGAAAATATCAAATACTCTTTTAAATTAATGAAACTATCAGAGATTAGTGTTCATTTACCTTGATTATTTGATTGTATGCATCTTCAGTAGCATTATATTTCAGTGAGTGCCATATTGATTATTAATTAGGTACATTTACTGGTACCCCATCTCTGGAAATGTACCACGTCAATGGAGAGATTGGAGGTAATGTCAGTCAATCTCTAATTTGATATGTAGAAGCTGACTGAGTTTTGTAATAAAAGATGAATTTTTAAGCAACATTATGTCCCTTGTTAATTAGGTCACAAATTATAGAAATAACCCAGAATATGACCTGTAAATTAGGTCACAAATTACAGAAATAACCCAGAATATGACCTGTAAATTTGGTCACAAATTGTAGAAATAACCCAGAATATGACTTGTTAATTAGGTCACAAATTATAGAAATAACCCAGAATATGACCTGTAAATTAGGCCACAATCTTTTAAAATAATTAGCTTTATATAGTATTGGAATAAAGAATTTGTTTTTAAATTCTTGGTTATAGGTATCCTGCTGAGTACTCATTTATAATGAATTGTCTGCTGCTTTTCATCGTAATATTTACATAATTTTGGTAATTTTTTGTTAGTGTTGGTACTTTTTTGGTTCTTTTTATACTGTTATGGCACTCTTGTTTGTCTTGTTTTTGAGTGGCATTGTACTACATGTTTCAAGGTCACATGCAAGTTCAGGTCAGTTGTTTCTGGCTGGAAATCAGTTGGGTTACCCACCGTGAATGTGGATGAGGGAATAACCCAAAGTCAATGAATATAGATCACAATCCTTTATAAACATAAAACATCATACAGCAACACAAAAGTAAACTCCGACAAAAATGGAGGACACAACAAGTGGAACACATGGGTGACCCAGTGTCTCCACCCAGTGGCCAGCAAATTGCCCTCTACAAGTAATACTGAACTACTACTGCCATTACTGGCACATGGGTAGTCTGTTTTTTCAGTACAGTCCTTTCCCATCCAAGCACAGGCATTGGCTGGGATTAAGGGGTAATCCACTAACCTTACAGAAGCTGCCCATACTTTTACAAGGTTTGTTTACTTACTGTATGTGATGTATTGTCCAAACATAAGGTTGTGTTTAATAATAGGCACAGTGTGGTCTTATATTTTGTTGCATTTGGAGAAAAAACATGGTTGAACCCATGGGCAATAGTTCCAAGCAGGAACACAAAGTGTCTGCTGGAAAAGAAACTGAAAAACAACATAAAAAGACAACCACAAAAACTAACAAAACCCTGGACAGTATCCCTTTACCTGAACAGTGCAGGGAGTTTGCAGGATGAGTATGAAGTATGCAGTCTCCTCTAAGAAGACAATCTGGGTCTAGGACTAGGTTTAGATCTAGGACTACATCATATTCTGACCAAGAGCCTCATAGGAGGTCTCGGTCCAGATCTTCGTCTTGACATAGGAGGCAGAGGAGAGTTTTGTACAGACGATCTTCTTCTTCTTCTTCTTCCTCTAGCAGACACCGCTCTACTTCACCACAGAGGGAACAGCCAGATATGCCAAACTTCATGAAATCATTCATTGTCTCCCATCCATGTTACAGAAAGCTGTGGCACACCAAATCCCCTCAGCAATGGTTACCTCACAGTCTGAAACACCTATGCCTCATGTCAGTCAGGTTTCTGAGGCAGATTTTTAACCAGCCTTGATTATAAATGCCCCTTCTAAGATGGGTCTGTCAGATCAAGGTTTGGCTGAGAGCAATACTCCGGTCAGATAATCAAGTTTATGTCTAGGGCTGGATCTCAGTAGGATGATGAGATGAAGGATTTTAATGGATAATTAGGATAGAGCCTGAATTTGCGAATGTCATTCAGAACATTCATAATATCATGGGGGATAACCTCCCCATGAGAAAGGCTGGGAAACCAAAGGGAAAGACTTTGTCTGAATTAGATTCAGATAAGTTACCAGGACATAAAAGTCAGTAGTATTACCCACTCTACATTGATGCAGAGTGTATATGACATTCAGGATGAGGCGATGTGGGGGGAAGTAGATGCAGATCTATCTGAAATCAGTGTGCTACCACCAGGTCTGAAAGGTAAAACCATACTAGTAAATAGGCGATGCTGCATAAGATGATTAAACAATGATCACAATCCCAACCAATTCCAACACTGGTTCTAATCTTTTTAGATCTTGTCAGTTGGATGGGGACTGACTGCGTTATCCTAGGTCTTGCTTATATAGGAATTTGTGGAGCTGCTGGCACTCCTCCCGTCTGGAGGTGCTATTGTATTTCTTTGGTACCTGGTGGAGGTGCTCTTAAAAACCTGTTTTTTCATGTTTTAGACCGCGTTTTTTGTGACCAAAAGATTTGTAAAGTATTTAGCGTTATGATTTTAACATTTTTCGAGATGTTTGGGAGGTTTTTTGGAACTGTTTTTGCCATTTAATTGAATTTGGTTATTTGATTTAACGTTTTAAATTTCAGGACCTCTCCAGACTATTTCGTTAATTTCGCACCGGTGCTTGATCAGAATTTTTTTCTACCATTATTTTTGTTGGGGTATTGGCCATTTTTATCCAATTTTTTGTGGGCATACATACGTAGCTGCCTGCTATTTTTCACCAAGTTAGGCGATATAAGACTCTGACAAGAAGATAGTTTTTTTTAGGAAAATATGTTTATTTCTAGTTTTTTTATCCTTCAATGTTTCCTTGTTGTCAAGGTATATTGTTTTATTCTTTTGAAATATACTAGTTTCTGTAGTTATTTGAATAGTTCATTCATATCAGATCTTCAGGAGGTCCTTCATAATCATTCTCCATTCTGCAGGTTTTTTTTTTGTGTATCCCAGTTTTGGGCCGCCAAGATGTCATCAAGGGTATCCGAGGCCCCGGCCGTGGCGCAGTTGGTTAGAGCGCCAGCTTATTAGCACCAGTTCCAAAGGTCGTGGGTTTGAACGCAAAGGTCGTGGGATCGAACCCTGACCGTGCCGAGATTGAACTCATAATACAATTTCCCACATTGTATGTTCTCAGTTTGTTTTGCCCTTGTCCTCTTGTGGCGCTCTCTCTATTTACTTTCTCCAACCACACATTTTCATAGAAACATTCCAGGGCATGAATAACATCTCTTTTCACATTATTAAACATAACTGGATTATTCATAATATCTGCAATGTGGGTCATGTCAATTCTCTTATAAAACTGCTTTATGTGAAAAATAGAGTTTTTCTTCTTACATAGTACTGCTTGTTTATATGTCCAATGAAAAACTTTACTATTTACACTGTGTATGTCCATACAACTTAATTGGCACCACTGCCTTATAACACAGATCCATTGCCTCTGTTCACTCACAGGCCAACCCATATCTCCCTGCATAGCAGCAACTGGGGCATACTTCCCAAGTCCTAGGTGGTATCTTAGGGCTCTGTTCTGGACAGCCTGTATACATGAAAAACTTTTGTGACCCCATATAGCTGCTCCCATAGTCTATGATTGGTTGCACAAGAGAGTCATAACATTTACTATATACTTTATATGGGAATCCGCCATGGTTCTTACTTTTGGCTATGACCAGTCCCAGTGCGCGGTGTGCAGCTTGGGATACATGTTTGGCTGTGATACTATAATCCAGGTGTTCAGTTAGTACCAATCCCAAATAACATACCTATCTGTTATCTCAAGCTCATAGTTTCTATATGTGAAAGGTCCCTGTGTTCTGTTAACACTGGGTCCTTTTTTGAAGTGGACTACCTTTGTCTTATCTGTGTTCACAGTCATATCCCACTTCTGGCTCCAGCTACATAACACCTGTAATAATGTTTGCAGGTCATCATCACTTTCAACAAGCAGCTCAATGTCATCTGCATAAAGCAGGATAGGCACTTGTTCACCATCAATGTCTATACCGAGACCTGTTTCTTTTATCTCATCAACTAGGCTATTAATGTACACGTTAAACAGGGTAGGCGAGAGGACACAACCTTGCTTAAGACCAACATGAACAGGGAACCAGTCTGTTAACGCACCATTCACCTTCACTGCACATTCAACATTTTGGTATAGTGACTGTAAAGCGATGAGAAATTTCTGTGGTAATCCAACATCATGTAACCTCTTGAACAGTTTGTCTCTGTTGATACGGTCATATGCTTTGCTGAAGTCCACAAAGGCAGTATATGTGGACCTATTTTGCTGCCTCCTGGTGTCAACTATATACGTAAAAGATGACAAATGATCCACACAACTGCGACCCTTCCTGAAGCCATTCTGACTGTCATCAATCACTTTGTTGATTTCTGCCCACTGGGACAGTCTCTGGTTCAGAATGGAGCAGTATAGCCCTATACACACATGATGCAAGTGTAATTCCCCTGTAGTTTAGTGGTATCCGGGTATCTTTGGTGCTGTCTTTAGGTATTGGGCTTATGATTCCCTTTGACCATATTTGAGGTGTTAATCCACTTTCAAAACATTTATTAAACATCTTCAGTAAAAAATTAACATTATTGTTACCCATGGTTTGTGAGTATCCGTCGTTGGGGGACGTGGACGGGGGATCAATACTCTACTCTGACTCTACTTTACTCGCTGGCTGTGAGGCGGGGCACGGAACCTAGCAACCCTATCTACCCATATGAGGTGTGAGGTAATAAGGACTGCAGACACAGGATATACACTGCACAATAGTTACCTTTTATTTGGTGCTATGAATCATCCTTGTCTGGCTAGGCCGGCATGGCAATGAGCGAGGCATATGAACTACCCAAATGCATGATACTTATAGAGTCCCGAGAATACACAAAACACCCGTTTCAAGGCGACACGATGCTGAGAGTCGTGGATCTTTCGTGGCAAGTGGTCGCTGTAACTCTGCTTCTCCGGTCTCCAGGTTCTGCTCTCCGAGGATCCAACGGTTGCGGGCCATTTTAAAGGATCACTGAGCGTCATGTGTGGGGTTTGCCTGCGTGGCTTCCTTTTGCGACACTGGATGGACTCGTCTTGCCTGCGTGGCTTCCTTTTGCGACACGGGGGTTTTGCATGGGCTCGTCTGCCTGCACGTGATCTCTCATGTCCGGTGAGTCATCTCCAGGTGTGGTGGGTGAGGCAATGCATCAACCTGCACTCGTTGACTTCACACAGCACACAATCTCTATACATGATGTTCTGCCAGAGACCGTGATTGTCTATGATTGTCTATATATTCTCAAGAGTCTCTGGGTAGGTAATCTATATCCTACATTATCACTCTTCAGCACCTCTACAGGCAGACAATCAAAACCTACAGCTTTTCCTGCTTTTGCCTTAGTCAGGGCTAGCTGAACATCAAGCAGTGTAATGGGTAAGGTAATCCCATTTTCTACAGTCTCTGGTCTGGGAATGTCACTGTTTGCACCTATGCAGTGATCACTATTGGCTGTAGAATTGAGTAATGTGGAAAAGTCAGACTGCTACTGGACAGTACATCCTTCTGATCATTGGTAGTGCTGCCATCTGCATTAATAACTTCCCATGGGATATGTTTTCTCCTCTCTGTACCGACACCTATATTCCCAACATATTTCCAGAATTCTTTCTGATTATCACTCTCCAGATTTATGATGGTATTTTGGGTTTCTCGCCAAAATTTCCATTTTGCTCTCTGTATTTCCCTATCTAATTCCTTCATTTTTCTGTTTCTCTCTGCCTTCAGGTTTCTCTTCTGTGTACCTCTACATCTCGACCACAGTCTGTCTGCTGTTCTAAACTCATGGTACAATCCATCAAGACACTCGTTCCAGTATGGCTTTTTGACATGCTTTCGTCTTTTATTCATATCATTCCTAATAGAAATCACTTTGTGGCTCAACTTAGTATCCATCTCCTCTGTAAGTGCATCACAGAGTACATGATACGCATCTTCTATGTCCCGTTGAGCTAATTGTGTACTTTCTAATCTGTTTATACATTCCTGCAACAGCCTATGTGAAACATCACCTTGCATAAAACCTTCTGGTATAACCGACAGATCATATCTCTTAAATGAGACTGGTTCATGCTGTTCCACATGGTTATCCATTGTTATTGGTGTACACATATAATCAGATAAATTCATACAACACTGCAGCATATTGTGATCTGGTAGACATCTGTTAGGGTCATTTAGCCCCACACAGCCAGAACTTTCAAATAAATCCTGTGTTCTTATCACATTAAACTCCTTGTAGAGCTGCAGCTGCTCATGTGGTACTAACATGTAGTCAACCACTGACACATCCTTACATGTGAAATCATTATGAATATAATTCCTTCCATTAATCATACAAACACTTCCGGTCAACAGGAAATCACTGAATAATTCACCATATGTATTCACATTGAAATCAACTACATTGCGATCTGGTATATTATCAATATCATCAATAAAATCCTTTGTGTTTCCAATCCTTGAGTTAAAATCACCACATATATATACAATGCCATCATCTTGATATCTATATAACTGGCCAAGTAATACATCAAAGAACTCCGGTGCATTAACATATCTGCTAGATCCAGATGGGGGTAGGTAGCATACACACAATATCAAAACACAATTATAATCATTGGCTACTAGCTTTATCCACAGTATATCATCTCTTGATACATCTTATATGGACACTTTGAAGTAATCCAACAGTGAGGTACGAAGTAGGAAACCCACTCCTCCTGATCCAGATCTTGCATTCACATTTATCTGCTTTCTATTGTTTCCAATCCATGTATAAGCAGGGATACACCCCTCTAGACTTTCATATCCTCTGAGATATGTTTCTACAATTCCCAGAATATCTAAATCACAGAAATGAACTATATGTTGCTGATCTTGAAATTGTCACTGTCTTTATTTATTTTCCATCTATTGACATTCCAAAAGCCCACCTGTATGGCCTATCTGTTACCTCGGGCTGTGTTGTTATTTTGATGACATTGGCCTTGACCCCTGCCACGCCCCTGACCTTGGCCTCTGCCACCACCACCTCTATACCTATTGGCACTGTGGCTGCCAGGCCTAGGCTGGCCACTCCTGGGGCCCTGCTGTGATGGATCAATACTTCTGTCTTGGTTGACTGACTTGGTCAGTCTATCACCCTTCACTGACAACTTACCCTCTGCCAGGGTTTTTACCAGTATCACAAGGTCTGAAATTGCATTTCATCACATTGCCCCCTCTCACCAGAATCCCCAAGGATATGAGCAGACTTGTCTGATATCAGCGCTATACAAATTTTATTATTATTATTATTATTATTATTATTATTATTATTATTATTATTATTATTATTATTATTATTATTATTATTATTATTATTATTATTATTATTATTATTATTATTAAGGAGATTCAGTTGCCAAACGATGTGGAGAAGAGAAACACTTTCTTGAACGAGGTTCAGTCCCTTTTAGAAAAAAGGGAAGTCCTGGAGATAAAAGACTCAGGGTTAATGGCCGGGTTTTACTCTCACATGTTCACGGTTCCAAAAAAGACAGGATTAAGGCTGGTCATAGATTTAAAGAACTTGAACAAATTATTCCATATTCCACATTTCAAGGTCCATTCCATCAGACGAAAACTTCAGAGGGGGAATATGTGGTAATGATAGATATGAAAGATGCATACTTTCATATCCCAGTACATCAGGATTACAGAAAGTACCCATGATTTTGCACTCAAGGCCATGTGCTTCAGGCTGGCGATAGCACCATACATTTTTACCAATACTTAGGGATAGTGATCAATGTGCCCAAGTCCAATTTGACCCCAAGACTGACATTTGATTGTTTGACTTAATTCAAGGAAGATGGCACTGTGGACCAAATACCTGACAATGTATCAAAGAGTCATGGCCAGAAATTTTCAAACATTTCTCGTCCTCCAGAATTTTACCTGAATTGTTTTTGGCAAGCACACAAGGATACATCAGAGATGATGATTCCACAAGAGTTCGACTTTTTTTTAATTATTTAAAGTTTTGGGAGGATCCACAACTGCTGTCTAATGGGGAGTTATTACATCTCCCAGAAGCAGATCTCACCATTCTGACAGATGCCAGTCTGAGAGGTTGAGGGTCATCTTGAAGAGTTGGAGGTGTCAGGAATTTGTTCTCAGCTGGAGTCAAAACATCATATCAACATTTTGGAGATGAAAGCAGTGATACTATCTCTGAAAGCCCTGGCATCGAAAGTACAACACTGGTGTGTGCAAGTACTTTCGAACAACACAATGGTTACTCAGGCATTGAGATTATTCCTGCAGACATGAGAATTGTTCCAATATTGCGAAATGCAAGGAATCCAGGAGTCAGGTATGTCCTAGTGGATTCTCTAAGTCACCAAAGTCAGGTTCAGAAGACAGAGTGGACTCTGCAATGAAGAATGAAGAAATGTGTGTAGTAGTAGTGCTCAGAATTGTGATTTGCCCACTATTTTGGACATGTGAAAGTGACCACACACCACACTTATCTGAGTACTAATCTCAGCAAGCAATGTTCTCAACTGGACCCCAACTCAAATTTTATAATCTCTATTTCACCATTTATAGCCTTGTACAATAAAACCAGCCCCTGGGTTCTTCTTCTCTCTGCTGGTGAATCCCATTTTAGGTCTTCCATGATTTTTATTACAGTGCCTTTTCTCTCTTCCAGTTGCCAGCCACAAATCTAGCAGCTCAACTGATTCTATGCTGTCTATATCTTTCTTGAGGTAAGGGTCCCACACACTTGATGCATATTCTAAATGAGGGCGCACAAGTGAATTGTAGGCAGCCTCTTTGATATTTCCTGGGCACATATTGAAAATCCTTCTTACAAATCCCAGTACTTGATTTGCTTTGCAGACGATGTTGATAATATGCTCATCCTATTTCATATCTGTTTGGAGTTCGACTCCTAGGTAGGGATGATGTTCAACATGTTGCAAGATGTGACCATTTAATGTATATTTTCTTGTATCAAAAGCTTGGCCTTTTTTCTTGCTGCTCAAGGTGTAGCATTTCTGAGCATTGAAGTCTATTTGCCACTCATTTGACCATTCCCCCAGCATGTTTAGGTCCTCTTGCAGTTTTACTGCATCATCGTCATCTTCAACTATTCTATATAGGAGGTTGTCAACAGCAAAGAGCCTTATGTTTGAATGTTTTAGCTTCTCTCCAATGTCATTAATATAGAATAGAAATAGTATTGGTCCAAGTGTAGGATATAGAATACACACCCAGAGACTCTTGGAAATATATAGACATTCATAGACAATCACGAACGATACTGATGGTTGATGAGTCGCCATAACCACCACTCTGTGAGATCACGTGTAGACGGACGAGCCGACATTGGATACGCAGGCAAGACGAGTCCATCTGATGACGCGTGAGGAAGCCACGTAGGCAAGCCCCCACAGATGACGCGGAGTGGTCCCTTGAAAGAGGCGCGCAACCGTTGGATCCGGGTTCAGACCGTCAGAGGAGCCGAGACGACCGCGACCACTTGACACAGAAGATCCACGACTCTCAGTATCGTGACTACATAGACTTAGGTGTTTTGTGTATAGATAGGGTCTCATAAG
This sequence comes from Amphiduros pacificus, assembly GCA_949316495.1. Lineage (NCBI taxonomy): Eukaryota > Metazoa > Annelida > Polychaeta > Phyllodocida > Hesionidae > Amphiduros > Amphiduros pacificus. The sequence goes on from OX439011.1 coordinate 20,809,059, forward strand.
TATCATGCATTTGGGTAGTTCACATACCTCGCTCATTGCCATGCCGGCCTAGCCAGACAAGGAGGAATCACAGCACTGAATAAAGGTAACTATTGTATCGTGTATATCCTGTGTCTGCAGTCCTTATTGCCTGTCACCTTTATGAGGGTACATAGGGTAGCTAGGATCCGTGCCCCAACTCACAGCCAGCGAGTTAGCGAGCTATGCTTACAGTACAGTACAGTACAGTACGGTAGAGTAGAACAGGTTAGAGTATCTATCTATTGGTAGAGTATTGATCCCCCGTCCACGTCCCCCAACGACGGGTACTCAACCATTTAGTGGGTAACACAATTACTGTACCCTGAGGCACTCTAGATTTAACATGGACAAGGTCAGATTCATCACCGTCAATAACTACCCTCTGTTCAATGTTTAACCATAATCAAACCTGCCCTGAGATACCATAATGCTCAAGTGTGTGATTCAGCCACTCGTGGCAGACTGTGTGAAAAGCTTTACTAAAATCGAGAATAAGCCTGTCAACATATTGCCCATAGTTTCTAGCCTTGACTATATCCAGTAAGGTTGACTATATCCAGTAAGGTTGTGATTAACTCATGTGAGTTTCACATGAGTAACCTGTCCTAAACCCATGCTGAAGATTTACCAGGATATTGTAAAGTTCGCAGTGATTCATCAAAAATTGGCCTGTGGTTTATTGCACAATGTTATCTCCTTTTTTAAAGACTGCAACTGTATATGCTGTTTGCCAGCCATGCTTTAGGAACTTCTCCTTTATCAAGAGAGTCTTGGAATATTTTTTGGAGGATTGGAGCTTTTTCATGTGAACATTCTTTCAAGACTCTTGTGGGTATTTGATCCAGGCCATTGGCTTTTTTGCAGTTTAGGTTAGAAAGCAGTTTTCCGACACCAGCAATTGTGATGGTAATTGGCTCTATTTATAGAGAAGTTGGATCACCTTTGTCAGGAATATTTTCCATGTTTTCAGTAGAAAAAACAGATTTGTAATGACGTGAAAGAACTTCTGCCTTGCCTTTACTGTCTTTACTTCAATGCCATTTTCTGTTAGTGTTGGTACACCAACATTATCTTTGAGCCTGGATCTAATATAGTTCCAGAACTTTTTTCGCATTGATGGTCTCCTGAATTCAATGTCAGGTAAATCGAGTAGCCCAAGGACATATTCATTGTGGGATTCTCTCAAATTATGTTTTATGTGTTTCCTAAGGTTTCTGAATTTTCTACAGTCAGAATCCTTTTTAGTTTTTTCAGCCTTGTTGTACAGTCTTTGTTTTCTTCTTGATTTCCATTTTTCTCTTGATTTCCTTTGTCATCCGTGGCACATCCCATCTACAAGTTATTTTCTTAATAGGAATGTGCTTATTGATGGACTCCATAGGCTTAACTGTGAACTTATTGTTCAGAGTTTCAACTTCATCTTAAAAAAGAAGCATGTCTTGTTTTATTGCATACATATCTCCTTTTTCGTACAGCAATACGTTTCTGGCTTTTTCTTAGCCAGTGTGACTTTTGCATTGATTTCTGTTATCACCATATCATGGTTACTCATGCCCGGATGGACAGATACTTTATTTAATAGGCTAGGGTTTGTCGTACCAACCAGATCTAACCTATTTCCTCACCTGGTTGGGATTTACTTGTGTGAGACAATGTTCATTAAACGTATCAATTATTGCTGTATTTAGGTCGAACCCATATGCAGGGCTTGGTTTACAGGACATATTCTCCCATGTGATGTCTGGTACATTGAAATCCCCTGTCAGTAATATATTAGGGATGTTTGTGTCAGGGAAATCTTTCCAAGAGATACATTTAGTTCATGGACGTTAGATATATATCTGTCTATTGGCCTATAGTAACATCCTATAAACAGTGGTTTTGTTCCACTTATGTTAAGTTTTCTCCAAACAATTTCACAGTCAGTTTTTAAGCTCTCCTCTTTTGGGTCTGACAGCCACCTTTTATGGATACCAATCAGTATCATAATCAGGGTGGATGGCACTGTCTGCAATAGTGTGGTCAATTTGGGATTCCATAATATATCAGGGTAATTATGCTCAGTTATTAGTTCCTGTAGCTCCATATGTTTTTGGTTGAGTTTAGGCCTCTACAGTTCACTGTAATAACCTTGAGCTTTTGAAGTTTTTGCTTTTTTCTACCTTGCTTAGGTCTCGTGGTGTAGGTTTTCCCAACAGATTGATCTTCTGTTATTTCACTTGTGATAGTTTCATCACTTAGTGTTTCGAAGAGGTAAGCACATCATACTCTAACTATATCTGAAGTTAGAGTAAGACCAAACGCTCGCCTTAAGTGGAGGTAGAGCTTTATTCAAGTAAAGCGGTACAAGTCACACTAGAACACACTCTAGAACACACACTAGAACACACACTAGAACACACTTAATCATTTACTAATAATTACTAATTAAACTGATACCCAGAACTAATTACCAATAACTAACCCAGTACATAGTATATTTAATGATCAGATAGCTAAGCATACTAATGGTATCATCATGGCAAGCCCCTAATAGGCCCTAATATTAGGTACCGAGCTGATGGGCGGGAAGGGGGCATGAAGACACAAACCAAACTGACCAGACGCGGTAGAAAGGCGGGAACCTGGAGGTGACACCCTGAGGGTACCCTCATACCCGCATGCACCCCATGGCGGGGAGCGAACAGAGGGGCAGCTCCAGGCTTCTCTAACTCCGGTTAAATAAATCTAACCTCCACTTAGAGTAAGACCAAACGCTCGCCTTAAGTGGAGGTAGAGCTTTATTCAAGTAAAGTGGTACAAGTCACACTAGAACACACTCTAGAACACACACTAGAACACACACTAGAACACACTTAATCATTTACTAATAATTACTAATTAAACTTATACCCAGAACTAATTACCAATAACTAACCCAGTACATAGTATATTTAATGATCAGATAGCTAAGCATACTAATGGTATCATCATGGCAAGCCCTAACAGCTAGGTACAAGGTACCTAGGTGAAGCCCATGATGAAATCGTATGAAATTGAGTTAATTAAGGAATGGTTAAAAGTGGTGTGAAGACGGGTTAGTCAAGGCTTAGTTAAACGAGCCGCGTAAAGAATGTGAGTTAATGGAGGTTGACGTATATACTGTAAGTAGCATTGAGATCGCCAATTGCCCGACGATTGAATCTCCTCTGTGGAGAAACGATTGGTAGCCGATTGGGTAGCATTACCCGCGCGAAGAGAGTGAGAGGAGTAGGCCCCGGGTTCGAGCCCGAGTCGGGTTACGAGTCGCTTGATGCAATTGTTGAGAGCGAATTTTGTGAGCGGACGATTGTCCCGCGTGGCGAGCAGATGAGCGGTAGGGGGCAGGCTCGTGCCGCGGCGCGTGGCGTGTGCGCGGAGAAGACGATGTAAATAGCAGTGAGAACAGGTCGTGGAGCGACTGCAGCCAATAAACTTTGTGAAACCGAATTTTGACGTCTTGGACCGATGAATCCTTAAAGTAAAGTACGGTGTGCCGAGGTGAGAACCGAAGGTAACGTCACTAACCGTCGGAGGATGAGACACGAGTCGGTTAGCTGAGTTGGAGACCGAACAGTACTCGCTACCACGCAGGCAGGTGAAGAAGCCCAGCGTGAGCGCACACTTGAAAACTAGGTCATCGAGTGAGTCGTCGAGCAACGAACACATTCGGGCCAAGAGATTAAAACAAATAGGAGATTTCTGATTCGGAGGCCCGTGGAGGTCGTGGAGGGCCCGAAGGGCCAGGAGTACCCGCGGTCGGTTAGTAGGAGGAGGCGAGTAACCGTTGAGAACGTGAAGAGACCGGACAGCGGCCAGGTAGACAGAGACAGAAGAGGGAGAGAGCGTCGAACCCCGAGCGGGGCAGGTAAGAAAAGCTACATATCTTAATATAATATCTTCTGTTGCAGGCATTGGTGAAATGTTATAGTGTTTACAAAATTTTACATATTGAAGCTGGGCGGAGTTGTAAGTCCTTCGTGTATTAAAACGATGGCCGGATTGTACCAATTCCTGCACCCGAGCGTCCAGATCTGAAAAAGATTAATGCAACATATATAAGTATCTAACATTTACATATCTGTGGGTATGGATGCAGGCTTTGTAATATTAATGTCACTGTTGGGGTTCAGCTTCTTGAACCGTTCCATGTCCAACCTGCTCAGCGCGTCAGCTGAGGCATTTTCGGCCGAAAACAAATGAACTGCTTTGTAGTCAATCTTATACGATGATATAAAATAATATAAGACTCTTATCAGGCCCATTATTTTCGGGTCCTTAGATTTGCCTGCGTTCACACAGTAACATATAGCCTGGTTATCGATGTTCATAATGACTTGGTGGCCCTGGAGCCTGGGACCGAAGGTAGCCAGGGCTAAAACCACTGCATATAATTCCTTCCATGCGATTGTCATGTTATACATCCACTGGTGCGGTCCAGAGAATTGCATTAATGTCCACGAGTTGTGTAAACTGACGCCACACGCAATGTCGGACGCATCAGTGAAGAGAAGGTCCGCTGTGCGTACGTCGAATTCCTTCGGGAACATGGCTATCCCTATGTGACTGGAGATGGACCGGAACCACCAACGAATGTCCGCTTTGGCCTGAGGTGATATCCTGCAGGTATGGTGAAGTTTTCTTAGTTTCTTAGATGAGTGAATCAGTCTTCTGGTGAACGTTACGCCGTGGCTGACGACCTTGGCGCAAAACATCAGTTTGCCGATCAAAGATAATAGTTCCCGTTTGGAGCAACGTGATTTCGACAACCAATCCTGGGTAAGTGCTGTTATTTCTTTTAGACGATCGGGCCCGATTGATAAAGTCCTGTTGAGAATGTCAATTTGAATCCCGAGGAATTCTATACACTGTGTGGGTAAGACCGTCTTTGAAGGCTGAATCGTGAAACCGGCGTTTTCGCTAGTTTCTAAAATAATATTTAAACTCTTAGTGCAGGCCTGGGGGGATTCCCCAAACGTGATGACGTCATCAAGGTAATGTATTGTTGCGGGGGAAGCCCCCCTCTCCTTGTAAATAAAATCGAGACCATCGGCAAAATCATTAAACAGTTTTGGAGCCGATTTGAGCCCGAAAGGTAAGACTGCCATGTAATAATAATTGTTCTCCCAGGTGAATCCCAGTAGCGGTTGGTCGTCCGGATGGACGTAGACGGACTGGAAGGCGGAAGAGAAATCACATTTAGCTGCCCAGGGAGGTTCCTTAAAAGAGTCAATGAGGGTGACGGCATCGTACACGTTCACGTAAGAGAGAGAGCACTTGGAAGAATCGATCCCATCGTTGACTGCCTGCGTAGCAGGCCAAGAAAGATCATGGATAATCCGAGTCTTGGTTGAAGACTTTTTGACGAAGGCCCCGAGGGGGGAGGCACGGTAGCCCGTGGGGAGGTCCTCCCGCTGGAGGGGACCTACGACCCTGCGTGACTCAATGTTGGTCTTGATAAACTTCTCCACCTCTTCTCTGTGTTCGAATGCTGAGCGCCAGTTCTTCTGTATTGGGTGGATAGGAAGGCCTGTGAATCCTATCCGAACCCCATCCCTGGTGGATTGATGGAGGTCCCTAGCAAGGTCCCTATCATGAAGATTAAGAAGAGATGTACGCCAAAATTCACTGCATCTGGCCAAACCTTGGGGGAGCTCCCGTGCCCTGGCCGGTGCCCTGGCTGGTGACGATTGGCCCTGGCTGCTGCTGTGAGGGACCTGGTTGGGCACATCTCCCCTGTTTGCTGCAGAGGTCGTATGGTAGGGGGCCCCTGCAGGCCCTGCACTGATGGATCCTCTTGCAGGATTTAAAGTTACATCTCTGGGAGTTCCAGTTGTTACAGATTTCTCCGCCTGGTGTCGCTGCGTACGCCTTCTTCTGGGCCCTAAACGCCGAGCCTGGCGGGCCCTGGATCGGCGTGGCGTATAGAAAAGGACATTCAGCAGGGGAGAAGTGATCATATGACCTGCAACGGGGGCACCTAGGTACCCCGAACCTGATTGCTGTAGCATCCAGGGTGGACGTGAGGTTGTCAAGATGTATATCTGCAAACCTCACGTGCCTCCCTGACATCCCTATGCGGTGCTTCACGTCCAGGGCTGTGAGGGCCGTCCAGGTGAATCTTTTAGAGAAATCGTATATACGCAGGCTATATTCACACATGTGCTCATAGAGTTGGCAGCCGTGGACCTTAATCATGAGACGTTCATAAGCCCTCCAGGCTTCGTTCCAGGTTTGTATATCAGATATCCGGCGCTTCTGCTTCCTGGACTTGTACCGCAAGGTACCTTCACTGTCCAGGTACGTGTGCATAGCGCCCTGGTCATCGGATTGAATGTTCAAGTTGGACAGAAAATCGTCTAACTGTATATACTCGCCCCTCAGGGCTGATCTGAGGGTCTTCTCCGGGATGTTGGCCACTGGACATAGCTTCTTCAGGTCCGTGAGGCCCTCGGTATTCCGTAAGCCCGGAATCTTCCACCCCAGATCGGGCATGGGTCCTCCCACTTCTACGTAGTCCCCTGCTGGGGCAAAGTTAATGTCATTCAGCTCCCCTGGAGGGTCGCCTGGATGGTCGGTTATCTCCCCTGGCTGGGGGTCCCCGTCCATTATTATTTTATCAGAAAATAAGTGGTGGTTACCTGACGAGGATGGATGATTCTCCAGATGTTGGCGGGTGCCTGGGTTGCCTGGAGAAGCTTGAGGTTGAGCCCTGGGATATCCCTGGGGGTTGGAGGCGCCCTGGGCTTGGCTCATGGCTGCCTGCGTGGTTATTACAGCTTGAAGTTGTACCTGCATAGTAGCCATCTGATCCCTCATGGCGGCGATCGTGGCTGCCTGGACCTCCTGTATGGAAGGTAGTGCAGGTGGTGCAGGTGTGTGTGTAGGTGCTTGGTCCCCCATGGCCGACTGGCGGTACATCGGGTGGATCTCCCCCTCCATCCTGGTTGACTCCCTCTCACCGGCCTCGGGAGATGAGGGGAGCTTTTCAGGATGCTCGGGGGCGAGGTCGAGGTTCATGGTTTGCTGGGCCTCTACGATCCACAGAGGCTGATTTACGCACTTTTTCTTCCCATATGGACCTGGGTGTCCGATGACTGGGCGGCCACAGTGTGTACAGGTTTTTTGTGTCATGATTTGGTCTGTCGGGGCGACTCCCGACCGGGGACCAACTGTCGGGGCAACTCCCGACCGGTACTGACTGTCGGGGCGACTCCCGACCGGTAATCAGACAGGTGAGTACATAAAATGTTCAAAGGTTCATAAAAAAGTTCATACCTGGTACGTTAAAAGGTGTGGTGATGGCTAAAAGCGAGAGAGTTAAAATCCATATCAATAAAAACTGTATCCATAAAATCCATAAAATTATCCATAATAAAATTACACAGAAAGTCTTATCGATTATCACAGGTTAAGGTGTACCATCACACGTCTACACTTCATGAAGACACAAACCAAACTGACCAGACGCGGTAGAAAGGCGGGAACCTGGAGGTGACACCCTGAGGGTACCCTCATACCCGCATGCACCCCATGGCGGGGAGCGAACAGAGGGGCAGCTCCAGGCTTCTCTAACTCCGGTTAAATAAATCTAACCTCCACTAAAACCTTGTTTGATTTCACACTGGGGATGTATCCAGCCTTGTTTCATTGGCCATGACAACATCCACTGTACCTAAAACTGTATGTCCGTCCAGATGGAAAAATACTACCACGTGACATGGGCTCAAGTCAGCTTTATGGGGGAGCTGGGGGGGGGGAAGTGACTGCAAATTGTCAAACATAAATAGAAAGGGTTCGCAACACTTGCCAGCTTTCAGGTTTGTGTAATGTCTTATGAAATTTACCCCCTAAATGATTTACGATCCTCCTTATGTTTCTTCCATGCATAAAAATTGATATGACATGTACATTGCAAATTCTGATAAGTTAAACTCTATAAGCATGGTAAGAGGGTTTTTGAAAAAGAGGGTTGTTCAAATCATTGCCTAGACTTAGTTATCAGGTTGTGGTAGCATAAAAGTTGCCGGTGTTTCCATGCCGGTGTTTCCCCTGTCCACACTTTGTCTTTGGCAGGCTCCTGTATGGTGAAAATTGGAATTTATTTTATTCTTTGTGTGTTCTGAGGCCATCGTCCCAAGAGATCCCTGTTTCAGGATATCTATCCCAAAGATGGTAAATGAAACAGATTCTGTGTCTTATCTTCCAGGGAGCTTAAAATGTTAGCTTTTTTAGGATTTCCTGCAGATTAAATGATACAGATGTCTCAAGGATATCCTTGACGTCCGTGTCATATAATCTTGCAGGTGCCCAGGTGTGGTGCCCACGTATAATATGAGTATACCCATGGCATATCTTAATTGTTGCCGATGAACTTCTCGGCGCCAGGCATTTTGCTTCCCTTTTGGCACCCAGTGCAAATATGACTGAGGCATTATAAAGGGCCTGGCATGCTGGTTTAACATGTTTAACAAATTGGCATTGAATCCTGTTATTGCAATAGGTGAAACAACCGTTGTTATTATTCCTATGTTGTTATTCCTATTATTCCTATGTTATTGTGTTATCTCTGATGATGTTATCTCCTTGGTGTGATGGTTGATATTTTGCTGTTCCAATTGTGGACATGACGTTGGCATGAATTTGGAATCATGTCTAACATCAATCATAAATTTGACATCAAATCATTGACATATTCCTGCCGTAGTTTGGAAACATCCCAAATAAGATGACACAGTTCAGATAAACATTTGAGATGAATTTTTACTGAGTGTTTTTTTCATGTTGTCTGTTTAAACATTTTCCTCTAGTAATATTTTTTAAGTGCAAGGAGAAACCATCTTAATTCCCACTTGGGGATTACATAATCTACACCAGATCTCCAAAACATCTTCTTAGCTGAAAGACCAGATTTGAGCATTTTAATGACCATCCGTTGTAAAGGAAAGCATCTGGGTTTGCGAAGAAATGTTTTCCATTTAAAATGGATGGATATTTTAATTGGGTGGAAGCGATGAAAGACAGGGGAGGAGGGACACAATACAGCTTTCTGGATTGCCCCCAGTTTAGGGTATAAACATTTATATTATGTAATGTAAAGTGCCTAAAATCTGATTTCATGATAGCTTTAATTTCTGATTTATTCTGATAAAAATAAACATATGAAGATTTGTATTTTTAAGGTGATATATTTTGGATAATTACATATGATTTCTGAAATTCACGTGTTAAATATGTTATACATTTGAAATAAAATATTTTTTATATCTGGAGTTAAACAGCCCAGAAATGCAAAATCTTGTTATTCATTTTTCAATTGGGGTGTTGTGCAGTTGGTGAGAGGGCAAGCTTATTAGCGCTAGCTCCTCTTTGGGGATCCAAAAAAATGTGGGTTTATTGTCAGTATTGAACTCCTGATACAATTTCTCAAATGAAAGGTTTACCTGTTGTCCTTGTAAATCTGTGACTAGGTAGATTGTCATGCCATGGACCTACAACATGACATTTCAGTCAGGCAGCACAGTATCTGTTACAAGTAGGTCTTGTCAATTGAAATAACTGAAATAATGTTGAAAGTGATGTAGAACCCCAGACAAACACTTCTCATTTACCACTTTATAAACATAACTTGTAATTAACATCTTGAAAATCGCACCATAAACTAGACCAGAAATCCATGTCTTAGCCACATTACATGTCAGGCATTTTTAAAAATACAGCTGCCATATTTTTAGTGCTTTCACTTCTTGGCTACTGCTATCACAAATGGGTTTTCTATGTTTACTCAATTGATTTCAATATTTAACCTTTGGCATCACGACATATTTTTCCATTGAGAGAAAACTACCAAACTTTAAAATGAAATTCTTATGAAATGATACAGAACCAGTGTGGGAGATTAACAAGTTGAAAAGTTTATTGTTACGTATTGTATCATTTGTCAAAGCAAAAATTATCTTATGAAAACCAAGAGGAATTAACTACCCCTGTGCTCTTGTCATTTTATGAATATAATTAAATCAATTGGTTTTGATGCATTATTCTCCTGATGGATGCAAACATTATGATATAGTAGAGTGTAATTTTAGCCAAAGATATGTTGATAATTACAACAAACATTTGAAACAAAATTGTTATCTCTTGTTCCTGAGTAATCTGCTAAAATGGCATTCATTATTCATTGTTCAACATATAAATCATAATTCTAAGTTTTTAATTTTTAATAATTTGCAATGATGTGACAGCCGACACCAACTGACCTGCGGACGACAGCAGAGCTGCGTTTCAGTTTTTCAGATGATTATCGATGTTCATCACACCATTTGACCTTGTTGGCACATGCAGGTATCAGAGAATGACCTGATGTGAATATTTTCGAGAGTGCATGTGTACTTTATATGCTTTGAAAATGGAACTGCAGCTCTGTTGTCGTCTGCAGGTCAGTTGTCGTCGGCTATATATTATATTCTTGCAAGATTGACAAGTCAGGATGACATCCTTGCACACATGATCTTCGCACGCATGATTTGTTTGTTTGTTTGTGTGGGGTTTTATATCACTTTCAACACTATTTCAGTCATTTTGTGATAAGACCTACTTGTAGCAGATATAACGCTGCCTCACTGAATTGTCATGACAACCCACCATTGACATGACAACCCACCCGGTCACAGATTTACAAGGACAACGGGTTAACCCTTTGGCACAGGCCTCAGCTCATGTGGGAAATTCACACACATGATATATGTCCTCTGCCTCAGATGAAAATTAATATATCAATCACCAGACTTACATATTTGAAGAAAAAACCCTCAGAGTTAAATATTGAGTTGTCAATGATGTAAATTGGCCAAGAACTGACAAAACAGTGCTTTTTGTATGTTTTGTAACAAGTTGCTGCTTTGGTGTGTGCGGATCGTGATGAGAGTGGGGTCATCAGGTGCAATTTTCACAAAAAACTTTTTAATTATGCCATCCATATAAAATTTTCTATGCCAAAAAGTCTGATGTTGTATATGTTGTAGAAATGTACGATAATTTGCAAATTATCAGCCAATCCTATGATTGCACAAATCCTATGATTCTTAGATCTATATTACCCTCCAAAACAGGACTTTGCCCTCATATCGGTCCCTGCCTCCAAAGGTATAAAGCTGTGCACAGGATAAGTTGTAAGTAATCATTATTCATTAAAATTGGGCTGTCCAGTGATTGGTGAAAAAATATATTAGATAGACTTGTTTTGTATTGGCAGTTGTACTGATTGGTCAGTTTATGTGTCAGACACCTGATTATGTTAAGTATGGTTTGTATGTATCCGACCTATGGGGACATAAATGGGAATATGGAACTATACTCGCTTGCGACTGTGAGCTGGGGCCTTAACCTGGCTTTTTGCATTCGGCACGTTGCGCGTTTGATAAATGGCGCGTTCAACACAGAGTGACTTGTCTCAGTGTGACGTCACAGAAGGACAGTGTGTGAAAGGCATCAGTGGCAGGTCCAGGGTTTTACATTTGTTAAAATGGGGTACACTACAGTATCTTTTCTGTACAAGTATATATTATTTTTTTGGTATATTCGTGTTCACAAATATCATACAAAGTCCTATAAGAAGAAGAAATGCCAAATGATATAAATTGTGAAATTTCTTAAATTGAACACCCCCTTCAATATCCATTTCTGGACACGCCAATATACAAAAGCTGATTCCCGCCAAATTCAGTGAAGTGTCATTTTTAAAACTCGAAAATGGTTGGGTTTCATGATTTAAATCCAAGTTTGATGTTATCTAGTATGTACATACAAACATTTCTATTCAAACATTTTGATCCCAAAAGCCCCCAAAAATACCAGAACTGACACAACGCGCATAACTGACACAACGCGCATTAAACGCGCACTACGCGCCGAATGCAATAAGCCCCTTAACCTAGCTACCTACTCTACCTATGTGATTGGGAGGTAAGAAGGACGTCGACTGCAGACTCAGCGTATACAATGCACGATAGTCGTTTTTATTCGGTGCTCCTATACACTACAGTCTGGCTAGGAAGGCATGGCAAGAGTGTGATATATGAAATATCCAAATGCTGATAACTGTTCAGAGCCTTCAGGCTTGTTAATACACCCAAAGTCTATACAAGTGGCAGTCAGGAGACAGAGTGTCGTAGATCTTCTAGGCAAGTGGTTTCTGCTCCTTGAGTAGCGATTTCGGGGCCCTTTTATCTGGATCTGAGTGCATATTAATGAGCGTTGACCTGCTGGCTTCTCTGCAGTCTCTAGCAAAGTTTCGGCTTGGACCATCACGTCATCTTCCTGTCGGATGAGTAATGCATCTCATTAGCCTGCACTTGTTGGCCTTCACGTTTGCACTCTGTAACCTCTGTGAACTTTGCCAGATATCATGATTGTCTATACTTGTATATAAGTGTCTGTGGATGGGCAATCCGTATCCTACAATTACACTTTATAACCTGCTGTTGGTCAATTCAGAGGTGATGATATTTTTGTGAGCAAGGCAAGTATTGAAAACTTGGGGAAGTATAGGGAGGTGACTGCAGAAGTAGTAATTGAGTGCAACCTTTGTATTGTAGAGTAGCTCTATATATTCAGTTTTAATGTATGTAATTTTGCAATTTTTAAAATTGGAAGGACAGTTGAGAACTTGCAAAATCCCAATCAATTATTCGATGCATTTCTAATGTACCTTCTAAAGCACATTGCCATTAACATAAAGATCTTCGTCCAGCTATGCTAGGCCTTATCTCTCCCATTACTGGCCTCCTGATGTTTCATTTCAGGACAATGAGAGATGAAACAATTTTATAGATCTCTTCATGTAGCATGACTTTATTCATTTTATATGGCCCAGAAATTTAATTGTCATGGTTATGATAAATTTATTATGGTTTTTATATTAAGTAGGATGTATCTGGTTAGGCAATATTCATGTTTGAATGGTTTGAGGAATGTATGCCGGAAGCCATTTTTGTGAAAACATGGTATCTAAACGTAAGTGTAGGGCCTCGTCCTTGATTTTTTGTCTATTATTCATTTTTAATTCACTCTGGTCCCTATAAAGTATAGGATACATGAGAATATACACACAAGTTAAATGTAGAATTCTATCATGGAACTTCCAGTCAAGTGGTATGATTGGGAATATCCCACCCAGAGCCTGGGTCACAGCCATACCATGAAAACACTGTGAAAACAAACTGGCACAGTGAATTTTCACATTCAGAGACAGTATTGTTATCTGACTGATAATTAATTATTGTGCCGTATTGTATGTAATTTTATGTAGTTTTGTTCCAGGTGGAGGGATGTGACGTATCTGCATCCATTTCGTTTGTGAATGTTTAGTTGCCATTTCTGTCACCAGGTGTCATTAGACTGTGCTAGTCCAAATATCTATATCAGGACTTTCATGGACGATCAAGGACCTCTCATTGCAATGGGTTTGTGCAGCGGGCGAATAATGTCAGTGTTTTGGATGGGATTGTTCTGATTGATTGACATAAATATAGGACAGGGAAACCCAAACAACAACCATAGGGTACACACGATTGAAACCCGCCGGAGGAAGGCGGCGAAATCCGCCGACCCGCCCACCTGTACACAATCGTGTGCAAAGTGGCACTTTCCTCCGGACCAATTGTGTGAAAGCGGCAAGTCCACCTGCCGCCTATGAAATTTCCACTTAGTGATTTGCTCATCTAGTGGAGGAAAACGATTATTTAAAATAATGGGGTAATGATCACTACCCCATTGATCTTCCTCTACTTCCCATGAATAGTCTAAAGATAAAGTGCACATGTAGAGATCTATTGGTGTTAAAGAGCCTGTAGCAGGATCTAAATATGCTGGAGAATCACAAACTATTGCTATTTAAAAAAATCTTCTATTATACATCCTTTGGCATCAGTATTATTTCTGCCACCCCAAAAATAGTTATGAGCACCAACTAACACATATAGCTGTGGCAGCTGGGTTATCAAATTATTTAAATCTGTAATATCAGTTGGTTCATGTATTCTGCAGGGTAACCCTGACTGCAGAAGCTTGAAAATTAGTATTTAATTCTACTTTACTTTTACAGGATTTAACAAAAATGGAAACTCCACCATCTGCTTGGTCCAAAATGTCAAACTTTACCAATGCATTATATTTTTGGGCTAATAACTCCAGTTCTGGCCTGTTTGTCTTAAATTCTATACTAGTCCATTATGATACTACTGATAGCCATATAGAGATTATTGAGAATAAATTTAAGATTTAACATAATCATTTTATAAGTTTACGATTATACTTTGAGATAACAGGTGTAAAATGTATATCGGAAGGATCACCTGTATCCATCCTTTCTAAGGATTTAGTTCTATTTATTTTATTTTTATTTTGCTTTGATCTTTGATTTCTTTTTTGTCTGATTTATGAACTGGCCTATTGCTGTTTATGTTTTATATCACTGGATGGTGTGGAGGGAGTCTGTGAAGAGGTTTTAGTGGATGGACCTGTTGGCAGAGTAGCAGAAGTAGGAGCCCAAGTGGCTGCCATCAAGCATTTTGAATTTTCAAGCAAAAAAGGAACAATTGTTTTTTTGGCCAAGCGATTTAGGTCTGAATTGCAATTGATTTTGTTTCCCTAGTTTTTACTGTGCTAGCATCGGATGTTTTGGTATTATTTAAGCTTTTTACACATTTACGTGCCTCTGGAAAAGAAATGTTTTCAGTATGCGTATTCAACAAATTCCACGAATACGATGGGTGATTGCTTTGATAATTCACATGAATTCCTGATTTCCAATGAGCACTCTTCTCCACTATGCTGCCTGGTATATTTCAGGTAAGTTACATTCCCTTTACATCGATCAGATCCATTCCATACCTCTGACACCTGAACCAGTGCAGAAGGTTTGGAATAAAAACTTCAACTCGGATGTTTAAATATCCAACCACAATAGATGTTGGAAGCTGCACTTGATCTTTTAGTTCATCCACTATTTCCTCTTCAGAAACTCCCGCCAGATCCGGGTATCTTATGACTCTTTTTTATTATTTAGGGTCTTATGAGCCGTTATTAAAACTAAAAATTTGGCTTTTTAAAGATTGCTTGCATGTCTTTACCACTCAACCTCAATTAATAAACGAATTCCCATTTTTTTAAACTGTTTTCGCGAACCCAGCAATGCCTTGAATCCAATTGGAATTGCAAAGGGGGGACATTTTTGCCAGGGTATCAGAACTTTCCGCAATTAAAGACCTGGGCCATTTTTATGTTTTATTTGAATTATTATCATTGTCTATGTCATTCCTTGTTCGTTTTTGTTTGTTGTGTGCCATGTGTGTTTTGAAAAATTTCATCATCTGGGTTCCCTACTCATCAGGGAGCACAACAAGGGGACGCCTTTCTTGGCCGGTAACTCCATGCCCTGATGCCGTGAGGATATCTAACATGATATACTCTTTTGGATTTAATCTTTATCCCTCGATTGACCCAATCAGCTCCCTACAACACTTATATATAATGAAATTTATAATAATTAGTCATAAATTCCATATATTGAAATTTTTTAAAATCAACTAAATTTATAGCTTGAATAAGAGGAGAAAATACCACAAGCCGCTTTAATCAGTCCTGGGCCCAATCTGCTCTGCCCGTCTGGTGAACATCTGGATAAGAGACAGGCGTGTTGCAACTGGACTGGTATTACTGCCAAACCAGCCCAGTGCTCAACCTGGCAAACGGTGGAGCTGAGGGGGGCAGTGGAGCAATTCTTTAATGCCGGCACCCACAGGGGAATTCACATCAAAAAAAGATTACCGTTATTCAAATCTAATGTAATAGAAATCCATACCATTGTGATCCATACCATTTTGATATTTTATGATTGACCACAAGGCTATCAACTTAAAGCGTTTTGTTCAGAGATCATATGCGCATTGATTTTTTTCACACTATAAGTAACAACAAATGATGAATTTTGATGAATATCTTTATTTATGACAATTTTTCTGAAAATCTTCAAATAAAAAAATAGTGTTTCTTAATTTTCTCATCCATCATTGCTGGCATGTACTTTTGGAAATGTCTTTGTTATAGCTTTATACTCATATAGGTCACAATTTGCCCCTCCAAGATGGAAATGGCTCGTTTACAATATATACAATCACTTAAAATCAGTAAATACATCAGGCGAGGCACTTACAAATGTGACAAGAAGTCCCTCTTGTGTAAAATGATTTAGGATATAATATGATAATCATTAATATATTCACATGTATTGGTGCTGCATCTCTGAATTGTATAAATAGATATATCACTATTCAGAGTAGTGTATGGAATAATAAAAACAATATTTCTAGTCTGTTATGAAGAAATTATTACCTAACCTGTTTTGCATGAAAGAGTTCATTTTGCTGTGTGGTTTCCCTCACCTCATCATAATTTGATTCGCAACATCACTAATGCAAATTCTAATTTCTGACAATATGAAAGTTAGATTTCTTGTGTTAGCCGTGCAGAAAAAATCTACATTGCTATCAAACTCATGATAAAGACCTGAATTAAAGACAGGGCAACTGAAGATGCACTATTGCAGCTATCTTCTGTACAACATTTTCGTTTACCCTTTATGTTTAATTTTTTAAATGGGTCAATATTCAGGAATTGATGGACAAAGTCACCGTCTTTTGGGCAATCATCTACAGGACAGTCTCTATAATACATAGTGACGGTGGCATTGTCGAGTGTACCGGTTGCTTCATATAGCTGAAAGGATACCAAAACATCAACATAAGGAAAAACATTCAGGCAAAGATATGGTTAAAACAAATCTTGGCAACTCATATTATCTACACATTATGATTTATGCACATAATCATTTCTATACTATTCTTGTCAAATAAGGTGAGACAATTAGTCCCATTTTCTAATATTCAATTTCAATTCTTTTGTAAATAATAATGTGTTATTAGGTGAACCTGTTATGCATCCTAACACAAACCTCATTAAACAAGAAGACACCCTTACCTCACACTTTTTGCCCTGCCCTGGGCATTGTTTGCTACACAAACTGGACGGATCCTTACATTTGTCCGTGTACTCCGGTAAACCCATTGCCGTTATTTTGACTTCAGTCGAATCAAATTTGAGTGGGGGAACATGTTGTTTGTTACTATCAACGATTGTAAGGCAGCGCTTACAATATAGAGCCTGGATTTTCCCTGGAATAATAGTCTGATTTATTTCTCTAAAGATAATTACCTTCAACATTAGGTTTCGCTTAAGAGTTGTGGAGGTGTCTTTAGTAAATATCCTACACATGCATCCTAACCTTATAAGTTATTACTGATCATTCACAGCTTACCCACAAAACAATTTTTGGAAAACAGATATTTTTTATATTTAACTTGTTGGAAAGATTAGCATTCAAGTTAATTTCATCTATCAAAAACATATTCACTTACCAATATACAGACAGGCAACAATCAGCAGGACGAGTACTTTAGCCATTGCTCTCTCAATGAGTACTGTAATAAAATAAACATACTATTGGAGAAAATTGTTTATCTGTGAATATATTGATATTTAATTGGGTAAATCGTGGATACTTCCTTTGGTTAGAAAGAGCTTTTCATGTCCCCGACTTGGACAGTTAGAGAATTCCAGAAGTTTCAGGAATGGGAGCAATGACAGCAGTGATATCATTCAGGGGAGGTGCAGCATTGGCAGCGATGGCAGCAGTGGAACATTCAGGGAGCAATGATTCCCAGCAGTGGAGGCATTTATAAGAGTTGCAGCATTGGCAGCGATGGCAGCAGTAGAGGCATCTAAAAGATATGCAGCATTGACAGCAATGGCAACAGTAGAGGCATCTAAAAGATATGCAGCATTGGCAGCGATGGCAGCAGTAGAGGCATCTAAAAGATATGCAGCATTGACAGCAATGGCAGCAGTAGAGGCATCTAAAAGATATGCAGCATTGACAGCGATGGAAGCATTTGGCGAACCGCAGTGATGGCAGCGTTGACAGCAATGGAAGCATTCAGAAGATATGCAGCATGATGGCAATTGGGAGAGCTGCAGCAATGGTAGCAATTGCAGCAGTGGAAGCATTCAGAAGATATGGAGGTATTCAGGGAACTGCAGGGATGGCAGTATTGATAGCAATGGAACTTAAGTATTGACTGCAAAGGTAGCAGTGGGGGCATTGGGGAGCAGAATTTATAACAAAGGCATATAGACGTGCTGCAGCAGTGGATTGATTTAATTTTCAAGATATTGGAAAGATGAAATGAATCCGATATAAATGATATTATAATAATAATAATAATAATAATAATAATAATAATAATAATAATAATAATAATAATAATAATAATAATAATAATAATAATAATAATAATGATATTCAAGATAGTGCTTTCTATATAGATACGTCTTAAGTTTTTTCATGAAAGTGTCCACAGTTTTACAGTTTTTCTTATGCAAAAGTAGGTAGATTGATAGGATGTCATATTATTTATATATTTCTGAATTAAGCTATCGATGAGAATAGAATGAAAAGTGGTGAATTAGATATTAGTGATTTAGCTTATACAGGAATACATCATATATGTTTACAGTATATCTAGAATCACCATCAAATGTGGATAGCCAGACCATGAAACCAGCATACGAAACGTACATGAAGATTGTTGATGAAATGAAATGCAATTGAGTGTTATGAATGTGAAATCTATTGAGTTTAAATGTATTGATTGGTGTGATGAAACATCGATTAGCATGTGAAGAACTGTATCAGGTTGAAATGCATGTGTGTATATAGAAAATAGGTGATGCTGCATAAGAAGATTTAACAACGCAGTCCCAACCAATAAAGAGAGACATGCAAGATATGCACCGCAGAGACTTGAAGGCAAGATAAAAATCTGTGAATGAATATGTGTTAAATCTAGATTGTCAGTCTAGAAGAATCAATCTCAAATTAGATAATGTTTCAGAAAAGGATTATGAAGAGATACTGAATGTATCTTCTGTGAAGTTTCCTTTGCATCCTCTTCTTTGCTGCTGGTATGCTGTACTGACAAAGTAAGAGTCTGTACTGTATGTTTAGTGTAGTGTTTTTGTATGTAAGGATCTCACATCTGCCATTAATGCTTATGCCCATATTGGTATGGGGTCACTGCCTAATGAGAGTCGATCAGCCACGTCCACGCTATGTGGTGAGTTATCCAAACTTTCAACTCTAGAATCCAGCCTTATGGCTTTCTTATCTGGAGATTTCTCACTCTCAGCTGAGCTAGCACTATTAAAAAATTTCCTCATACGTTTCATATAGTATTTTGGCATGAAGCCCTGTCCTCCCTCTCTTGAAACAAAAACATGTCAGTCAGCCATTATGACTTCTTAACCTCCCTTGCAAAAAGATGATTGTAAATCTGAATACCAAGAGATTAATATAGTCCAGAGTTTTATACATTGCAAGGTTGACATACAGCTGCAATGTAATGTTCATCATATACTGTCATTAAACTACTCTGCTAAACAGAGGTAGTCAATCCTGAGCCTACTTTACAAAATCTATTACTTCTATTTAGCAGAGTATCACTAAACTTGTTTCTATTTCAATTTGTATATTGTGTGATGCACACACATTTATCGATTTGAAATATATTCATCTTCAAACCATAACCAATAGAGCATCCCTAGTTATTTGGTTCATAAGGATAGATATATTTTGCAATATACTTACATTTTATGCTTGGGTGTTGCGAAGATATGCTTTCGTTATTTTGAAACGGTTTCCCAAAAGTTTGTTTTACAGGTTGTCCTGTTCTGCAATTTTCATCAATATATATATATCTATATATATATATATATATATATATTGATGAAAAATGCATAACAGGACATATATATATATATATAGTACAATGCCAGACGGACCGTGATGCAGTTGGTAAGAGACACAGCTGATTGGCATCAGTAGCAGATTGAATTCATGATACCATTTCACGCATGAGCTGAGGCCGGTGCCAAAGAGCTAAACAATTGTCTTTGTAAATATGTGACCAGGTGGGTTATAATGTTAAGGGGCTGCGACATGACAATTCAGTGAAGCAGAACTATATCAACTACAAGTAGGTCTCATCACGAAATGACTGAAATAATGTTTAAAGTGATATTAAACCTCACACAATCAAACAAAGAAACAAAGCAACACCAGACAATAACAAAAACCATTATCTTGTTTCCAGAGGAAACGATCTTATCATGTTGACATGTACAAATTGAATATATTCATAATTCATTTCAAATAAACTAAGTTAAACAGACTAAAATTCACAATGTTTATACGGAACCAATATTTATCATTCTCAATTTATTAATGTTGAATGAATAATTGCCTGAAAGTAGCTTAACAAATTGATGTTTATGTTATAAGGTTAAAGTGAATTTTACAGGGCTCTGAACCTCGATAAATGTGCCTAATCATTGTGTGCCCTTGAGGATAGCCATCACAATGATGGTGTTACCATGGTAACAGACTAATCTGACATAAAATATTTTGATATATTTTAAAGGATTGTCGGTACAATTATCTTAAATGAATTGCCTGCACTACGGTAGTCTATAAAATTGCCTACTGTATGATTATCTAAAAAAAGAGTTGCTTTTAGCATAATTATCTGAAAATGATTGCCCACTGTATAATTATCTAAAAAAAACATTTCCTACTTTACAATTATCCATGAAATTGTCTGTTGTATAATTATCTAAAGTAATTGCCTATTGTATAATTATCCAAAGTAATTGCCTACTGTATAATTATCTGAAAACTTGTCAGTGCTGTCATCATATTGATGAAGTGCCTGAGAATTGAGAGGTGTTGTAAGGAGTAAAACATTCAAACAATTTGAATATTGCATTTATTTACATTTATTGTGTTTGTATTAAGAACCATTTAAGCACCATTTAGGCTATATCAGGTGAGATAGAAGCTTGCCAATGAGACACAATGCCCTACTCTTTTCGTACAGTGGAAGTGGATCTTTTACATTACCACAAAGACATGAAAATACAAAACTATGGTGATCTTTCATAATCTTTGATGATCTTTGATAATCAGTCATGTAGCACTAGCTGGGGTGAGAAACAACCCAGTAGCAGACATCCACATTTCTCAAACATGCAGCATGACAGAAGTACTTTTTCCACAAGGATTCAAACCCCGGACCTTGAGCATGGGAAATAGACATTTTATCAACTAAAGCATGTCCCACCACCTAGTATTGTTCAATGTTAGAAATACGATAATGCAGGTTCCATGAGAATTTCTAATGTTGAAATTTGTGCATCTCAAAATCATTTTAAATACATGGAGTTATGTCTATGTTAATTCATTGACATCCATGGCCATAAAACTTCATTTATGCTTTATGTTTTTAGCAAAGGTTCTGCACATTCTGCAACAAGATTTTATTTATATTAGCACAGTCTTACAGGTGGTGACCAAAACGTTAAAGGTTGCTTTGACAATGATCACATAGTCCATGACAACATCCATGACAACATTCTCATTGAGCCCAATTGCAACAATTGCAGTCCTCGGTAACAATCACATTCCTTGACAACAATTGCAGTCGTTGGACACAATCACAGTTCTTTGCAACAATCACAGTCCTTGACAACATTGAATCCTTGACAATGATCACAATTAGTCCTTGACAACGATCACAGTGCACCCTTGACAACGAACACAGCTTGTCCTTGACAACATTCTCACTTAGTCCTTGCCCACAAGCACAGTAAATCATTGACAATCAGGCTGTAGCTATGGAATCATTTGCCGTAGTTGATGATGTTGGAACATCAGCAGTTTTCTTGCTATCGTGTTTGATGATGATTTTTGGGAGGTTGAGAGTATCTATGATTGAGGTGTCGGCATTTATCCTGGTGATGATGGCCCAGCAGGAAGGTACGCAGATAACAATGATGAGAATGGTACACACAAATACCACCTCTCCCACCCACTTAGAGACCTGAATGGCATCCCTGAAAATACAGCAAAGCCATTACTTAATGATATTCCTGAAAACACAGCAAAGCCATTAAACTCTACCTCTCCCACCCATTTAGAGACTTGAATGTCATCCCTGAAAACACAGCAAATCCATTAGTTAATGGTATTTTTGAAAACACGGCAATGCCATTAAACTCTACCTCTCCCACCCACTGAGAAACCTGAATGGCATCCCTGAAAACACAACAAAGCCATTAGTTAATGGTATTTCTGAAAACACAGCAAAGCCAATTAATACCACCCATCCCATCCACTTAGAGACCTCAGAGACTATGCTATAGCTATATAATAAATATATTAATCAAAAATAAATTAATCTATAATGAATAGAGGAATAGATGAATATACGTAATATATATGTAAAGGAATATATACAAAAATAGAGATTTATTTGATAAATGAATTCGAATAAACGGAGTAATTATATAATATAGATTGATAGATACAGAAATATAAATATATACATACATATATAGATATATACACACATATACATGTATATGTGTATATATATATACATAATTATTGAAATGTGTTTGATATGATTGTGTAAAAAAGGTTTGTGATATTAATTCTTACCATACGGCCTCAGGTATACAGCAGAACTCTGCATATGGCTCTCCACAGCAGGAGGTGAACTCATAGGGCTCAAAGGGCAGTGGGCAAGAGAACAGACCCAGGGTAACATTCACCCCAGCATGGTAGTTAACACACACCCCTAAATCTGAAAAAAAAAAAACAAATACTATTTTTATTAAAGGCATGATAGGCTGATCATTTTTGTTCAACAAAATTGTTCACATTTATAAATTGTTTGTTGTTTGGAATACCTACCAGCATCAATATAATACTCTTGCTTAGAGGCTATATCTATTCTGTATTTACCAGCATCAATATAATACTCTTGCTTAAAGGCTGTATCTATTCTGTACTTACCAGCATCAATATAAGCCCCTTGCTTAAAGGCAATATATATTCTGTACTTACCAGCATCAATATAAGCCCCTTGCTTAGAGGCTATATTTATTCTGTATTTACCAGCATCAATATAAGCCCCTTGCTTAAAGGCTATATCTATTCTGTACTTACCTGCATCAATATAAGCCCCTTGCTTAGAGGCTGTATCTATTCTGTACTTACCAGCATCAATATAAGCCCCTTGCTTAGAGGCTGTATCTATTCTGTACTTACCAGCATCAATATAAGCCCCTTGCTTAGAGGCTATATTTATTTTGTACTTACCAGCATCAATATAAGCCCCTTGCTTAGAGGCTGTATCTATTCTGTACTTACCAGCATCAATATAAGCCCCTTGTTTAGTGGCTATATCCATGCTATACTGGCTGTACTGGGAGTAGTACACAGAATAATAACCAAGATTCCTGTACTTCCCACTCAAGTTAACATTTTCTGGAGCTGTCAACCTAATTGGTAAAACAAAAAAGGAATATGTTCATAATGTCTATAGAAACATATTAAGTCTGAAGAATATAGCAAAACAATTTTAAAGCGCAATACGATACATTATATGTCACATTACATGTCACTCACACATAGAATATATTGAATGGTGAGGGGTATAAAGTACATTACATGTCACTCACACATAGGATGTATTGAATGGTGAGGGGTATAAAGTACATTACAAGTCACTCACACATAGGATGTATTGAGTGGTGAGGGGTACACAGTACATTACAAGTCACTCACACATAGGATGTATTGAGTGGTGAGGGGTATAAAGTACATTACAAGTCACTCACACATAGGATGTATTGAATGGTGAGGGGTATAAAGTACATTACATGTCACTCACACATAGGATGTATTGAATGGTGAGGGGTATAAAGTACATTATATGTCACTCACACATAGAAAGTATTGAATGGTGAGGGGTATAAAGTACATTACAAGTCACTCACACATAGGATGTATTGAATGGTGAGGGGTATAAAGTACATTACAAGTCACTCACACATAGGATGTATTGAATGGTGAGGGGTATAAAGTACATTACAAGTCACTCACACATAGGATGTATTGAGTGGTGAGGGGTATAAAGTACATTATATGTCACTCACACATAGAAAGTATTGAATGGTGAGGGGTGTTAGACCTGAATGTCTCAGAAATAGAGCAAAACAATTTGAAAACACAATAGGGTACAATATATGTACATTACATGTCACTCACACATAGGATGTATTGAATGGTGAGGTGTATAAAATACATTTAATGTCACTCACACATAGGATGTATTGAATGGTGAGGGGTATAAAATACATTTAATGTCACTCACACATAGGATGTATTGAGTGGTGAGGGGTATAAAGTACATTACGTGTCACTCACACATAGGATGTATTGAGTGGTGAGGGATCCCTGGGTTTGATATTGTAGATTTCATCTTCCTGGTCCAGCTCTCCCCCTCGGGATGATGACCCTGCCCCTTTCTCATGGCTCCAATCTGTGATATCGTTCAATTATGACATATTTTATCATCATAATGATGTATAATAAAATAGGGTGACATGTAATAAAATCAAATTCAATTATGTCAGTAATTATGCTTGAATTATTAGAGTGCAAGCTTGTTAGTGCCAGTTCTTCCGTGGTACTCTGAGGGTCCTGGTTTCAATTCAATGCCATGCCGAGATTGTCTTCATGTTATACTTTCTCAAATGAGCTGAGGCCTGTGCCTGAAAGATTGACTTCTTTTCCTTGTAAATCTGTGACTGAGTGGTTTGTCATGTCAAGGACAATTCAGTGAAGCAGCACTTTTTCTTCTACAAGTAGATATCGTCATGAAATGACTGAAATCATGTTGAAAGTGATAAAAATTACTTCTTGAATGATTTCAGCAATTTTTACAAACTCATAGCCCATCACAATGTTATAACAAGATTTGATATTTTTAACATCCAATGGGAGAGTGTTAAAGTTCTGTTCACACCTTTAAGTTTTCCACACCTCAGTGTACAGGAGGCTTTCATGTTAAGTTTGACAATTATCTCTCTGAAAACAGCAGCCCATGTTTGTCTTGAAGACTTCTTTTCCTTGTAAATCTGTGACTGAGTGGTTTGTCATGTCAAGGACAATTCAGTGAAGCAGCACTTTTTCTTCTACAAGTAGATATCGTCATGAAATGACTGAAATCATGTTGAAAGTGATAAAAATTACTTCTTGAATGATTTCAGCAATTTTTACAAACTCATAGCCCATCACAATGTTATAACAAGATTTGATATTTTTAACATCCAATGGGAGAGTGTTAAAGTTCTGTTCACACCTTTAAGTTTTCCACACCTCAGTGTACAGGAGGCTTTCATGTTAAGTTTGACAATTATCTCTCTGAAAACAGCAGCCCATGTTTGTCTTACATTCACATGAGCTAGGGAGCTAATCAATCACCTGATTGGTCCAACCCTTGTTCCCTGACTCGTAATAGATATTCGTTTCAGTAAAGTATCTGGGCTGTTATTTCTAATATGTCATATTTGATCAAAGCAGTTTGCAATACAGAAGCAGACAATGACACAGAGATAGGACACATCTTAATTAGACATCTAGGACTGTATGCTGATGTCACTGTACTCATGTCATGTTTAATACAAAACATAATATGATGTTCTTATTCCATATCTTGTTGTCCTTGTCTTTGTAATAAGCACTGTCAAAATCTACCAGATTCAAAAAGAGATGCTGGCCATAGTATTTGCAGCAGAGAAATTCAGGCAGTATATATTTGACAGAAATGTCAAAGTAGAAAGTGACCACAGACCATTGGAAACAATTATACAAAAGTCAGTGCAGAATGCATCGCCATGGCTACAGGAGATGATGCTGAAACTGCTAAGGTACAATTTGTCAGTGATATATATGGCAGGGTCCAATCTCTATATAACAGACACACTATCAAGGGCACATGATATCAGAGAACCTCCAAAGAAAGAGGATATGGAAGAGCGCATGAATGTGAAGATTCACAGCCTGATAGCCAGTGTGCCATTCTCTGATGCCAAACTGGAGGCAGTACGGAGAGCAACAAAGAAGGATGCAACATTGCGAGGTGTGATCAGACACTTACAAGATGGATGGGAAAAACCCAAAAAGAAAATCTACAGTGGCCTAAAGCCTTACTGGTCAATCAGAGAGGAGCTACATTGTATACAAGGTACAGTCTTTTAAGGAGAGAAAGTGTGCATACCTGATGACTTCGTCAGGAAATTCTGGCAGGGCCACCAAGGAGTGTGTAAACCTAAGGCAACAGTGCTGAGATGAAATAGTTTGCTAAAGAATGGGGAATGCAAATTGTGACAACCTCACAGTCAACCCAGTCGAATGGACAAAGTGAGAGATATGTGGGAATTTTGAAAAACATAATGAGAAAAACTTAAGACAATAATGACAGTTTGGAATTGGGTCTGCTAGAATATAGGCATACACCACTCACAGGCATGGAACATTCCCCTGCTCAAATGCTTATGGGCAGAGTTCCAAGAGACAGGCTGTCAAGTAGCAGCAGTCAGCGAAGACCAGAAATACCAAAATATGTGAGAGAGACATTACTCAGGAACAGAAACACACAGAAGAGGTACTATAACAGAGGAGCAAGGGCAAGACCAAGTGTCAATTTAGGAGACACGGTGAGAGTGAGAAAGGATGGCAGATGAAACAAAGGGATCATCACAGGAGATCATGGTACACCAAGATTGTACCAATTTACCCTATCCAGAAGAACACTTGAATTTTTTTTAAAAAGAGCATTTTTCTTGAAAAATACAATGTAAATAAGTAAAATATTCAGATAATTAATTTCAGGTTATAAAATAGATTGCTGATTTCAAAAAATAAAATAAATATATAAATAAATAAATAAGAAAAATAGAAAAGAAACAAAGAGGATGTAATAATATAGTGCTGCAACCTGATCTATACTTATATGGTGAGCACCGCCTGGTGTAAGGCCACGGGCTGTGGCGCAGTTGGTTAGAATGCCAGCTTATTAGCACCAGTTCCTCTGTGGTGATCCAAAGGTCGTGGGTTCGAACCCCGGCTGTGCTGGGATTGAACTCATGATACAATTTCCCACATGAGCTGAGGCCCGTGCCTAAATTAAAGGGTTAACCCGTTGTCCTTGTAAATCTGTGACCGGGTGGGTTGTCATGTCAAGGACCTGCGACATGACAATTCAGTGAGGCAGCACTATATCTGCTACAAGTAGGTCTCATCACGAAATGACTGAAATAATGTTCAAAGTGATGTAAAACCCCAAACAAACAAACAAAAAACGCCTGGTGTATACTATAATATAAGTCTTAGAACAAATAGTCAGGCATTATAGGAGCCACGCCAGTGTCTTTGTCTTAGTACAACCCCATTATATGATAGTCTATAATGTTTATTATTAGCTCTTCACCTTGTTATACCTCTAGGTGGCAGCTCTGTCAGGCAGAATGGTATAACAGAATTCATATCAAACAGCAATTCAAAAGATCTGTTTACAAAAGGCCTCTTGCACTTGTCTGAGAGTGATAGATCTTTGAATGTATTTTTTTTGTATTATTGTCTCACCAGGAGGCAGAGGTCTGTAGTTCACGGTGCTTGACAATCTCCTAATATCATGATCAGACTCTATGCTTGTATCTGGCCAACTCTCAGATTAACCAGAGATTAATTTGCTAATCAATAAATATATTGATGTCAAGGTTCATTTGTGATTATATCAGGAGAAATTCCTTGTACCTGATATTAAAGAAAACCAACATTGGTCAGTCCGTCAACAGTGTGTTCAGAAATATAATTGATATAGGACGTTCTTTTTGACATATCAAGATGAAGCAATTCGAATATCATAATGTAGTTATTTTGTATTTAAACCATAAAAAATAAATTGACGACTAGATATGGTTTAAGTCTCTTTTCATATCATGTGGTTATTCAATCCTTATTCTTTATGTGTGTGTGTAATTCAATGTATTCCCTGTAAATAATCATGGTTTATAGTGTATATATATATATATATATATATATATATATATATATATATATATATATATATATATATATATATATATATATATATATATATATATATATATATATAAATGATAATACCATGTGAAGAGCAATAATTGAATATGCAACTGCCTACTAAATTAGACTAATAGAGTCTTGTCCCAGTCCCTGATCATGATTGTATTCCAACTTGAAGGAAGCTTGTCTCCCGGGCCTTGTCCACATTGTTATAGCACCTCAACATCATTCAGAAATGCTCTAATGAGAGTGCATATATCAAATATGAAATTAATATATTGACCTAAGATTCTCTACATATGCGAAATACTGACTTCATTTTTGACATATGAATGATATATCGACATCGCATTTAACATGTATGTGAGGTATCGACCCTATATTTATCATACATGGCGTATATGTCTGACATAATCACAAAACTTTATTTACACGTATGAAATATGGAAATTGCATTTTTCATATGTGTGACATACTTGCACAATAATCTTTATATTTGTGACACATTCACATATCATTAATTATATGTGTCATATTCAGATAACATTCTCCACATGTCATGTGAATATGTCACACATAAGAATGCTATGTGCATATATCATACATAACATTCTTATGTGTGATATATTCACATGGCAGTCTTATGTGATATATGTGACATATTCACATAACATTCTTATGTGATATGTACATATATTCACATAACATTCTTATGTGATATGTGAGATATATTCACATAACATTCTTATGTGATATGTGCATATATTCACATAACATTCTTATGTGATATGTGAGATATATTCACATAACATTCTTATGTGTGACTTATGCCGACATTACGTGCAGGATTTATGTTCTTTGTAATCCGAATGTACTACTTCTACGTGTTTAATCGGCAATGCCACTGAGCATCCTTTCAAGAGTGCAAACAAAAACACTCACGACTTGCAATTGGACCACATCAGCTGCTGATACACGGATATGTATATATATATATATATATATGTGAAATATTGATTTAACCTTTGATAAATATGTGAAATCATTGACTTCATAATTGATATATATTTGTAAAACATTGACTTCATGTTTGATGTTTATGTAAGATATCGATTCTCGGCACATATAACAAATATGAACTCAATATTTCACATATGTAGGATCAAGGACCTTTGTTTAAATTTGAGGTTCTATTTGACTCACCACATCGTAACATGAGAATAAAGCCAAGGCTGAGGTAGGCGTTCTTCATGCTGGCATTGTGGCCATTGCCCTGTCTTCCCGAGGTATACCACAGTCAGCAACTTGTATGCCAATGATCGTTTATAACAGTTTTACCAGGAAGTGATCTTAATGCTGTACCTGAGCCAATGTCCTGGTGGAACCTGTAGTGTGGAGACCAGTCACAACTAATCTCTCTGCCGCCCTGATCTCTACCAGACCTATTATCCTATTACAGGGTTAATTCTTGTGCTAGATCTTAACAAATAGACCAGTGTTGACTTGTTTGTTAACACTTACATAACTCAATGGCTTTAGCAACTGGAACCAAACATTTATTTTTCACGCCTGAACGTGACCAAACTGTGTCATGCACGAGATGTGCATGACCAAATAGTGTCATACAACATATGTGCATAACCAGGTAATGCTAAGACAAGAACATGTGAGTGCAGTGTTCAGGGAAATAGATCTCACAAGCTGGTTTTGTATAGAAAAAGGATGGTGGGAGGATGTCAAAAGTTCGAGATTCCCACAAAAAATACATTTAAACAAACATTTTATTCATTTTAAGATAATGAAAATATGAAAAGAATCTGATCTGTGAAAGTAATTCGGCACAGGGGTGATCTGCCAAAAAATATCTGGTTGGTGCAGAACATTCTCTTGAGGTACCAAGTATGAGATAATATGCAATATCCATGCGTGACCCTATTTTGTCACGTTTTTGTGTGACTGTATCATGTTACATAGCATAATTCACATGTAAGATCTTTTATATAAAAGAATGTTAACCTGGTTGTATTTGTCTATACAAACCCATGCAGTTAAATATCTAAAGATGTTGCAGCCAAGATTGTGAAATGTGTTTTAACATATTATATTCAAACTACGGTTTTAATCTGGTTCTATCTGTTTGTTTTTATTTCCTTATTCAGATCCAGAGAGGGGGCCCAGAACCACCAAGACTGATTTATTTTTTTCTTTTCCATGTGACTATCGCAAATTCCTGGATTTGCCATAAATCAATAACACTTCTGTTTCTGAGAAATCTTTTGTGAATTGCTTTAACATGAACAATACCACCATACAAATGTACATATCACCATACAAATGTACATATCATAGTGTGGGTGAGAATTTCCAATTCAGGGTTAGTCTCAAAGCATAGATTTTCTATATCACACACACACACACACACACATTGGCCAGAGGGGATTAAGTCACATCACAAAAGGACTTATTATGATAGGAACTACATTTATCGTTAATCTAGGAATAAGTAAACTTCATTTAAAGAGGTAAGAGCCAAATGGTGTACGCAGCATCTCAGTTTGTATTTCTGTGCTGATTTTGATAATAACAATAATAATACAATTTGTATGGAGACCAGACAGTGTTGCTGAAAGTAATCTTAAATGTGAGATTGACAAAAAGAGAAAGCGTAAGACTATGTTTACATATTTTATTGACTTCACTTTTATTTTAACAAAACAAAGTTAACAGAGTTTACCACAATACAATGAGCTATAAGGTTTATCTATTGAGAAGGTATCGTCAACTTTAACATCTTTACAAAATAATGCAGTTCTATTGTGGCTTTCAGTCCATTGAAGACGTGTAGATTATATATTGGTAAATCAAAATGAGCAGTAAATCGCCACGTGTTTTTCATGCTAATGAACACGAACCGGAACTAGTATGAGCTCTTCAACAAATAAGGTAAACAATCACCCGCAATATGCAATCCTTTTTTGCATATTAGTGCTAAAGCTTGTAAAGATAAGATAGTTTGTTTGTCATAAAATTCATTGTATACCTATGTCACCAATGAAACCCTTTTGAAAAGTGTTGTCTCAATGTGACCCCTAGAAAGTCACTGGTGCTGTGCTGTATACATGATATATTTGACATATAAAAAGTAAACATATATTAGGTTTTATTAATTCAACTTTTATAATACAATATGAAACGTTTTTATCACTTATACAAAAAGATATAAAATTTAATATCCCGTTACGCATGAATTACGAAATACTTGGTTACCTCCCCAGATAGCACCACAGAGATTGTGCCATGTGTATGTACTTGTGCTATCTTTATTCTTCTATTGACAAGATATAGTGCCTAAATCTAAATATTTCACCGATTTACTTTATTAAAGGAACAAAGCTTGCGCACTATTACAACGCAAAAGGGTATATATGTAAATTTGGAACAAATTAATTTTGGAATATTATAAATCGGGCCATCAAACCCGAATGAATACACGATGTGTTCGGCCCTTTAACAAAATGTTAAAGTGTTAATTAAGCAAATTGTGACCTCCTTTCATCAACTTTCATCCTCATAACATTCATCTCTATTGTTGGAATGTATAGCAATAAGGAAATACTGAATAAAAACTATTTTAAAAAAACATTTACAGTTTGGCAGTTACAATCACAATTGACTTTGATCCCAAAACGAAAAGTGTGAACGCTCTCCCAACACAACGCTATTTCCCTTTTTATTCCCCCATACGAGACGATATTTCACAGCAGGTCTCAATTAAGTAAGTTTCTTCTGAGAGTAAAAAAAATCATGTTATGTTTGTTTTGTCCAGATATGTACTCTATTCTATAAGAATTACAATCCATAGGCATTATTTTAACATTTAACTTTCACTTTAATTGGCACAATTATATAATACTGCCACAGTAACATACCACTCCTAATTTGGAGATTTTTAATCGATAGGTTGCATTCGTGGATATAGTACTCAGATTATCCATGCATTGGAATCCATGCAGTTTTGGGTTTTCACATTTACACATCACATTTTCCTTGGGAAAGAATACCATTTGCCTTTACCTTCTATGAAAGGTTTTGGGCCTTTTATATGACAATCAAAAGGTTCAAAACATATGGAGGCAACTTTCTCAATTGTCTTCTTTAATCATTTAATTCTGCAATACTGCTCATAATACTGAATATTCAACAATATATTTGGACACATTCTTTTCCTATAAACACATATTTCATCCCCAATCACAAGACAACACAATATCACGTGTTTTGACATATTAGTTCAGAATTAATTACAATAGACTGGGTGTATGGACAATGTTATGTGTAATGGTATCTTAGGTCATAGGAATGGACAATGTTATGTGTAATGTTATCTTAGGTCAGAGGTATGGACAATGTTATGTGTAATGGTATCTTGGGTCATAGGAATGGACAATTTTATGTGTAATGGTATCTTAGGTCAGAGGAATGGACAATGTTATGTGTAATGGTATCTTAGGTCAGAGGAATGGACAATGTTATGTGTAATGGTATCTTAGGTCAGAGGAATGGACAATGTTATGTGTAATGGTATCTTAGGTCATAGGAATGGACAATGTTATGTGTAATGTTATCTTAGGTCAGAGGTATGGACAATGTTATGTGTAATGGTATCTTGGGTCATAGGAATGGACAATTTTATGTGTAATGGTATCTTAGGTCAGAGGAATGGACAATGTT
This sequence comes from Amphiduros pacificus, assembly GCA_949316495.1. Classification (NCBI taxonomy): domain Eukaryota; kingdom Metazoa; phylum Annelida; class Polychaeta; order Phyllodocida; family Hesionidae; genus Amphiduros; species Amphiduros pacificus. The sequence continues at coordinate 20,841,958 of OX439011.1, forward strand.
ATGTGTAATGGTATCTTAGGTCAGAGGAATGGACAATGTTATGTGTAATGGTATCTTAGGTCAGAGGAATGGACAATGTTATGTGTAATGGTATCTTAGGTTAGAGGAATGGACAATGTTATGTGTAATGTTATCTTAGGTCAGAGGTATGGACAATGTTATGTGTAATGGTATCTTGGGTCATAGGAATGGACAATGTTATGTGTAATGGTATCTTAGGTCAGAGGAATGGACAATGTTATGTGTAATGGTATATTAGGTCAGAGGAATGGACAATGTTATGTGTAATGGTATCTTAGGTTAGAGGAATGGACAATGTTATGTGTAATGGTATCTTAGGTCAGAGGAATGGACAATGTTATGTGTAATGGTATCTTAGGTTAGAGGAATGGACAATGTTATGTGTAATGGTATCTTAGGTTAGAGGAATGGACAATGTTATGTGTAATGGTATCTTAGGTCAGAGGTATGGACAATGTTATGTGTAATGGTATCTTAGGTCAGAGGAATGGACAATGTTATGTGTAATGGTATCTTAGGTCATAGGAATGGACAATGTTATGTGTAATGGTATCTTGGGTCAGATGTATGGACAATGTTATGTGTAACGGTATCTTAGGTCAGAAGTTTGATGGACAATAGCATGTGTTCTGGTTTTTTGGGACATGATTTTGCACAATATTACATACATGTAAAGACCTTTTAACTGGGGCGTTACATAAATAGGTTGTGGCTATAGAGAACTTAGGATATCTTATAATTTTACTAGGATTCACATTTGTTTATTTCGGGGAAGGAAAAAACACGTGTTACTGATTTGGACATAGCTGATGAACCATATACTTTTTGTTCAAACATATCTCATAAAATGTCCCACATGGCTTTTACTTTCACATCATGGTAACACATCATGGTCTACATGTACAATATTCATAGCAATAATTATCAGGCATTCCTTTCGCAATTCAAAGGTTCTTTACAGTGAAACACATTTCATTATTTTTATGATTATTGCAATATACAATCTTAGCACTAGATATGTTCCCACATCATGCTGACTCGATCTTTCAGAATAACTTAATTTCAAAGATCGAAATTTGATTTGATTTATTGTTCTCCAATCACCAATCGGCAAAGCTCAGATAGGTGATCTGGAGGGGTTTGTCGAACGTCCATGGTCTCTACCAACTCCAACCAAAGAAAAGTTTGGTGGAGTTGATTGAGCTCTAGTGAAGTAAAAACTCGCCAGCTGCAAAAACTGTGGCAAACCTGTTTAAACGTCAAAATTGAACCCGTTTCAACTGCCGTTAAAACGGGTTTGACTCAATTTTTGCAGCTGGCGATTATTATCAAGTATTTATATTTTCCTTATTTAATGTTATCCAAAGAATTATCAACCTTTTTTATTTGATTTTAGACATAACCATACATAAAATATGAATTATCACTAAAACAATTGGGTATTTAAAAAATCACATTATACATGAAAATCACATTATACATGAAAAAGTAAAAATCTCAGACCTCTCAAGATCACCTATCTGGGCTTTGCCGATGGGTGATTGGAGAACACTAGATTTGATTTGATATGTTGGCCGCTCCACTTTTGTCTTGTGGGCACACCGAGCTTACGCAGCGTTGCTACCAAGCTAAAGAGGAGATCCAATACAAATTCAGACCGGACCTCTGAACCTTGGCACACTCCATGTGGTAACGTCATCAGTTTGTGTGGCAATTTATTTTGGCACAAAATATAAATTTCCGGACTTTATGGAAATATTGCTTCGCAAAGAAAAAAAATGTTTCAAAATCAACTTCTTGAAATGAAGAATTACGAACACTGAAAACGTTTAAATTTAATTGATAAATATTTATACATATGGGTTTTTTAAAATTTCTTTGTCAAAATAAATTTATTATAATTCTTGAACAATCTTTTATTTAACTAATTGGAGTTATGTTTATTTCTTTGTGGTTTTAGCTGGGACCCTTGAGTCCATTCTCATAAGTTTGCCAACAGTGCTTGTTACATGTTTATACTTGGAATTTGTTTTCAGCATTTTCCTTGGCTTTACACTCATGCGGCCATATTGACCAATCAAATCTCCAATAACACTTTTATTCATCTTTGACCTTCCAACCTGACCTCGGCGTATCTTTCGTCCACTCGGAGTAAACTTATCTGGAGTATGTGACCGGAAGTCATCAAGTAACAATGTGATACTTTTAGATTCCCGCTGTTTCTTCAGAATTTTCATGCCATCTTCATTGAGTCTAATTACAGTGCTTCCGCTGGGTTCTTTTTCATTTGGTGGATCAGGAAAACCCTGAAAGCAACCTTTAATCGAGTCGTTATTCTTTCCCTTAAAATGTTTCTTATTTGTAAGATCTGGTGGCTGGGATCTTGTGTGACCATTTTCAATCAAGTCTTTCTCTTCATCAAATATTTGTTGTACCCCGCCAACAGTTCCTCTCTGAGCATATTTCATCCCTTGTTGAGTAACTCTGGGGGTTGGCAAGGTGACCTTAAAGGTCATATTCTTTTCCTCTTTGAAGACCTCACTCATTTGACCTTGGGATTTGTCAATCATTTCCTGGGCTAACTTAGAATTGACCTTTGGAGGCTTTGGAGGCGGATTTTTACTAGGGTCAATAACAAACCAATCCTCAGAAATGTTCCTCGACTTGGAGGCATAACCTTTACCTTCTGCTGAGAGTACCCTGGGTGGAGGCTTTGGCACCGGAGCAACATTTTCATGATTGAACCATTTCTGGGAACTTCCCTGCTGATTTCTTTCCATATATGTACCAGCGTCTTTGGTAGTAAGTCGTGGAATTCGTTTCGTTTTGGCGATGTTCTCGAACCTATCTTCAGCATGCTCAAACCAGTCCGGCTTCCCTCCAGGCCGCAGTCGCTCTTTTACACCAACCGCGGCCTCTGTGGACAAATTGTCCTTCCGTTCAATCAAATTCTCATTCACTCCCGGCTCATGTTTGTACCAAGACATTGTATTGGCCAGGCGGATTTTGGCACTGTTTCGTTTGATGGTTGGGTCGTTGGAGTTGTATTTTCGGGTAGGGCGGTTTACAAGGCCTGGTACATCCGGGTGATCATCATGGGCATACCATGCTGGCCGCACATGAATATATTGTGCTCTGTTCATTATCAAAACATATATTACTGGAAAACTCTCCGCGCTCACGAAAAAGTGTAAATCTGCAGGAAACTAATTGTCCATTCTCTTTACTTCAAATAGGATGATACCCAAACAATCAGGGAATCCTGGAAAGAGAGCAAAATGTTCTGAAATTAACAATCATATTGAATTTTATTTATATGATGTGGATATATACTTTCAGGAGCATTTTGAAAAATGCGCCAAATAACAAATATCAGTCCTTGCCACCAAATGTATAAAGCTGCGCACAGAATCAACCACAAGTCATCAGTATTCATAAAAATCTGGCTGTGAACTGATTGGTGGAGAATAAATGCTTACTGAAATGGATTCTGTTTTGTTCTGACAGCTGTACTAATTGGTCAGTTTATGTGTCAGACACCTGATTACAATTTATGGCTTGATGTTGGTGAATTCAGATTTGATGATATTTTTTGTGAGCAAGGCAAGTATTTATAACTTGGGTTATTCCAAATTTAGAATGGTATCATATATAGGGCAATGACTCCAGAGGTAGTAATTGAATATTACCTCTGTAATGCAGAGTAATGAACTTCACGCTCGTGGAAAACCTCATGGCTGTATTTGGCAGACCTTAATTAGCCACAAGGGGGCACCATTGACTACTGGTAACTGAAACAGTGCCACCAAGATGTCTGTATTCATGTCATGTGTTACAAAATATACTTTAAATAAATATGGACAAACCGACATGGAAGGATGTGCCATTTTGGTAAGGGTAAAAAAACGTACACGTTCTTTAGAACATGTGCCTTAGGGCATATCATTGCGCGTGATCATTGCTTTTTGTTTGTGACGATTTACCGGCGATGCCTACAAATTCCTTCAGAAAAGATCATTTTAAGTATTAACCGTGCTTTTCGGCTTTCCGTCAATGTGGGAAAAAGATGTCCCCAATATTTGGGCTGACTCCATCACCCCCACCGTAGTCTCCAGAAGTCTCCAACTGATCATGAAGCTATATCAAGATAAGTGAAATGAGGCACTGGATGTTCCAGGTGTAAATACTTGTGCGAAACAATTCACTATGGTATTGTATTTTTTTTAATTGAATAATTTACCCTCATGGAAAATAGATCAAATTCCTCTCCCAATAATACTGCATCTTACCTGAGAGCTCTCAGATCTTACCTACTAATAATTAAAACATCTTCAGAGCAGAACATCAATGTTGGCAGACAGGCAGAACAACAGAGAAATTACCCAATCAGGCGCGGAGATCACAATGACACTGCAATTACTCAGAATAATTGTGACAGTAATTGTGTGATATACTGTACCATGAGACTTCCATATTTCCTGGTATCAGGTGCACGGTCCATTATAATCACGTATAGAGGCTCCTTTTATCTCTTATAATTATCAGTCATTAACTTCTGCACTTAAACACCATTTTACCCTTTGGGAAATATGTGCCGTTTTTTGTGGTTGTAATTTGGATTTGATTGATTTCTTGGGTGGGCATTGCGCGTGAACTCATCATAAACTGATAAATAACTGCCCACCATGAATATATGAGGAAAAAGTCTATTTTATAGCAATCATATGGGCGGTGGGAGAAGATATAAACGCCTAGAAATAGGATCAAACATGATCTGAAAGCGCAGAAAGTAGACACAATGTCTGTCTTAACTCACAGCTCAGGAACGTTTGTGGCTACATTTCAAATTCCTTATGATAGAACAAAACGGCCAAATGCAAGGAAAGACTAAAAGTATATGTATTGTGGATTTTACTGCGGCATAGTAAATCGTTTTCCTTCCCACAAAATAATGCCCCCAAAATGCAATGTGAGACTGAATACATATACTATGGGTTTTATTGAAAAACCATTTTCTTCATCACAGAACTACGTACAGAAAATGAAGAAAACTAAATACATATAATGGGTATTTGTTCATTAATAATTTTCCTTATTAAAGGAAAAAGCGCTTAAAATGTAAGTGAAAGTCTAAATATATTTACTGTGGGTTTTACTGGTAAATCAATAGTGGCGTTTAACATACACTAACATGCAGAGAATGCCGAATCAAATTTAACGGTTAAACAGGATTAAGATTATCACAGATATAAAGAAAAAATATCCGGACTCTGTCTGAGATTGGGTTTTCCCCTGCTCACTTAGCATGCTCAGCTGTACATATATCAAGTCTAAGAGCAACATATCTATCTTATTATTGCTCTCAGATTTAATGCACGGGGTGAGAGCTCAACATTTATGTGAAAATATGTCAAACTCACTTAATTATTTATTTTGAGAGCAAGACTGCATTAAAACTAGGAGACATGAATGGATATTAAAATGGTTGTCATTTCTTACCTTGATTGGAAGATGGATGTATCTGTTGATGAGATGCAGGCTGCCTGTGTTTCTACCTGTAAGAAGGCAGCAGATGTCACCAGAACGCTCCCTGCAGCCGCTCTCCTCACATGATAAAGTGTTGATGTGTGCTGTACCTGGAGCGTGTGGAAGGCACCTCATGTTCCAAGTAGAGTGCCGGGTGGGCAAGAATTAAACACATCATATACTTCCTCCGGAGACTGCTAGAGACATCAAAGTGCCCCCCCCCCCGCCAGACAGGTGAGCTACGCAGGCTCTATGTATGCCATTCCTAACTTCCATAGGGATGTCAGCTTCAAGCGTTGCCATGGATATTGAGTAAAAGATGGACGGGTCCATTTTTCTTTAGGAATAACTTTAGCGCATATAGCTGCACGTGTAATATGAGAAAACAAAACAGACAATTTATTACCAGATGAAATCAACAATATTGCCAAAATTAACGTTTCAGAAATGAGTTTTATTTCGGTGCTTTGTACCCATTTCCTGTGTACTAATACATGACAATACACAATAAGATTTTGTTATGCTCTCATGCAGCATTCGTATGTTAGGCCAGGAAAAAAAGTCTTGTTTCTCATGGGTTTCTTATTTTTAGTTCTGAAAAATGTTGAAATGCCACCATATTTTTTTCATTTTAGCGAGGGGCAGCTGAGGCCATTGATAAGTTGTAATTATTACTATACAAATGTTTGTTTGTGCCCATATAAATTAAGTGTAAAACATTAATGACGGGCATGACAGACATCATGTTTTGTTTTTACTGCTTTCATAGCTTGGCTGCCGCTATTACTAATTATTATGACGCTGACACAATACGTGCAAATGCATTCGCCGCACTAAACTTAATCCCAACGACTGTTCCTTACTCCAGTTTTTGATCTCCAAAGTCAGGTGTATGCTCTTTGAAAAAAAATACGTAATGTAAACTGCTGCACAACTCCTACAGCCAACGACAACAGCGCTGCGGACGACAACAGAGCTGCGTTTCAGTTTATGAATTGATTGTCAATTTTTTCACACCATTTGCAGGGGTGGGAGAGCTCTGAACCAATCTGTGCAGTAACTCTGAACCAATCTGGTTAAATCGCGTCATTCTGGTCGCTCACAACTGATCTGGGTGGTAAATGACGTCATTCTGGGCGCTCGCAACAATCTGTGCACTAAATCGCAGCCAATCTGAGTGGTATTTGACCGTTGTTGTATGGTGGACAATGGCGAGAATGAAAAAGTTGCGTTCTTTAATCTTTATATATCGACTCTCATACACAAATGTTAAAGAAAATAATATGCTCATCAGTTACATATATAAGTATATGATCATCTGAAATTGATTTGTAGCGAGATTTTTGCGTAATTTTAACACAGGAAATTGCCCCAGTTTAAGATTGCATAACAAGGGGTAATTCCTGACTTGGGGGCACAAATATTACTGTACAAACGTTATAGATATATCATGATATTTACACTATCATGAACAAGACACTATTATACACTCAACTGTAACAAAATTTGTTAAATGTTGTGGTGATTATTATATAATTTTGATGCTTTTTATGAGATATAAAAAAGTCTTTACATAACAGAACCGCCCAGATTGGTTCAGAATTGGTTCAGAACAATGGTATGACGTCATACCGCCCAGATATGTTTCAAGTACCGACCAGATTGGTTCAGAGCTCTCCCACCCCTGATTTGATCTTGTGGTTAAATTCACGTATAACCCGATGAGGATATTTTCGAAAGTGCAAATATGCTTAAAGGGAAACTTTCACTTCTCTGAAACATTTTTGTAGTATGATGGAGAATTATAACGCACATTGATCTGTGGCTCTGTTAGTATGACCGCACAAGGGAAACATGTTTTTTTGGGAGAAAAATAGCTCTTTTAAATGCACGTGCTAGAAAAAAAAGAATGACGTCATCGTGCGGCAATTACCTACTTACATAAATAATTAGTAAACAAACAACAATGCAACCAAAAAAGCGGTGTCAGGATTTTCGGCCTTAGAAATGACGCACTATAGAATGGTTATGTGCATCGGAAAGAACATAAAAAATGTGACATTTTGGTGCAAAGAGCATAACGATCGGACCAATATTAACAAAGTTATGACAAGTTTTGTGAAAATTGAAAATGATTGCAGCTCGACAGGCACGTGCAATAAATCCCGCACGATGACGTCATAGGCCCAAATTGCAATAAATGATCATAATTTATGGGGGTTGCAAGATTAATTTTAATTGTTGGTTTGTGTTGCCATGGTTACCGCAATATTTTTTTGGTCTCTGAATTTCATTGTATTTATGTATTTATGATCATTTAATCGTATAATTTATGAAATGTATTTTACTAGAAAGTATCTCTTTAAAAGGGTTTAAAGAGATACTTTCTAATAAAATAAATTATATAAATTACATTATTAAAGGGGAACTTTCACTTCTCTGGTACAATTTTGTTGTTTGGAAGAGAATTATAACGCACATTGATTTGTGGGTTCTGTTAATATGACCGCTCAAGAGAAACATGTTTTTTTTTTAGAAAAGTAGCTCTTTTAAATGCACGTGCTGGAAAAAATGAATGACGTCATCGTGCGGCAATTACCTACTTACATAACTAATTAGTAAATAAACAACAATGCTGCCCAAAAAGCGATGTCACAATTTTCCGTCTTAGAAAACATGGAATATAGAATGGATATCTTCGTTGGAAAGAACATGAAAAATGTGACATTTTGGTGTGAAGATCTTGACATTCAGGCCAATATTAGCAAAGTTATGACAAGCTTTGTGAAAATTGAAAATGATTGCAGCTCGAGTTGCACGTGCAATAAATCCCGCACGATGACGTCATAGGCACAAATTGCAAGAAATTATCATAATTTATGGGGGTTGCAAGGTTAGTTTTAAATGTTGATTTGTGTTTCCATGGTTACTGATATAATTATTTTGTCTATGAATTTCAATGTATTTACACATATATGATCATCTAATAATGTAATTTATATATTTTATTTTACTAGAAAGTATCTCTTTAAATGATCATATATGTGTAAATACATTGAAATTCATAGACAAAATAATTATATCAGTAACCAAGGAAACACAAATCGACATTTAAAACTAAACTTGCAACCCCCATAAATTATGATCATTTATTGCAATTAGTGGCAATGACGTCATCGTGCGGGATTTTACGCACGTGCAACTCAAGCTGCAATGATCTTCAATTTTCATAAATTTAGTCATAACTTTGTTAATACTAGTCCGATTGACATGCTTTTTACACCAAAATGTCACATTTTGCATGTTCTTTCCGTCGCACATAACCATTCTATAATGCATCATTTCTAAGGCCGAAAATCGTGACACCGCTATTTTGGTTGCATTGTCGTTTGTTTACTAATTATTTATGTAAGTAGGTAATTGCCGCACGATGACGTCATTCTTTTTTTTCTAGCACGTGCATTTAAAAGAGCTATTTTTCTCCCAAAAAACATGTTTCCCTTGTGCGGTCATACTAACAGAGCCACAGATCAATGTGTGTTATAATTCTCCATCATAATACAAAAATGTTTCAGAGAAGTGAAAGTTTCCCTTTAAAAATATAACTGCAGGTCTGATGTCGTCCTCTGTAGACGGTGTACGAGAGCATCGACTGAGGTTAAAGTAGCGCAGGTATCATGTCCCAGCATGCACATGCTTCACCATCAATACCGCTGTGAGTACCGTTGTGAGTACCATAGTGTCATTGTCAGTACCATGTAGTGAATACCATTGTGAGTACCATTGTGAGTACCATTGTGAGTACCATTGTGAGTACCATAGTGAGTGTAATAGTGCCATTGTCAGGAGCATGTAGTGAGTACCATAATGCGTACCATTGTGAGTATCCTAGTACCATAATGAGTACCATAGTAAGTACCATAATGAGTACCATAATGAGTACCATTATGAGTACCATTATGAGTACCATAATGAGTACCATAATGAGTACCATAATGAGTATCATAATGAGTTTCATAATGAGTACCATAATGAGTACCATAATGAGTGTCATAGTACCATAGTGAGTATCACTGAGAATACCATTTAGTCAGTACCTTTTCAAAACTTTATGTTTTGTTTGAGTGGGAAATTGTTGTTCACTCTCCTATAAAGACCTTCTGACCCGCTTTTTTTCTTTGTTTCATGAAATTTCAAAAGGTGTATTGAGCTAATAGATATATGCTTCATATTGTTTTTAGCAAGACCTTTTCATCATAATTATGCTTGTGGTAGAGGCGCTAGCAATATTCTTCACGACAGAGATTCATCAATCGTGTAGCGTCTCTGGGGTCACGTGACTCAAAATGTATCGCTTTTGAATCCGAAAATTATGAACTCTTTCTGATAGAATATTTTATTATGACGTCATAACAGCATACAAAACATGTAACAAAGAAAGGTCCTTGCCAAGTTGAATAAGAAAATGAGTTTAGCGCACGCAGAATGCTGACTCACAGACCCCAGCGATCTCTGACGTCTGTGACAATAGAGATGGGAGGAAAGCGACGATTGGTGGTATTCCTGTGTATAGCGGTGGTAACGATATCTGCAGAAGCAACAGGTAGGAACATTATAATCTCATCAGTATCAATAAATAGGGAGCCGTCATTATTTGACATGTACATTATAAAAAATTACACTTTCCCGTGACCTGCCACCTGCCAGATTCAACCCTCCCGTGTCAACCACATCCGGTCAACCACATCCGGGATTTCACTTTTGTTGCTATTTCACATAAATTTGGGCTGAGTCAGGTGCCTGAAAGGTGAACCCGTTTCCCTCACGACTTGAGAATTTAGTGGAGCAGCATGATCTGCTATGAGGAGTTCTTGTCATGATAATACTGAAATAATGTTGCAAGTGACGCAAAACCCAAAACACACACACACACACACACACACTGATCCGCTTCTCGGTCAAGCCCATGTAATTGGGTATCCCTAGCCTACCACCAGATGTTACCTGTATAATTAGGTATCCCTAGCCCACACCGACCAGATGTTACCTGTATAATTAGGTATCCCTAGCCTACACCGACCAGATGTTACCTGTATAATTAGGTATCCCTAGCCCACCATCTACCAGATGTTACCTATATAATTAGGTATCCCTAACCCACCACCGACCAGATGTTACCTATATAATTAGGTATCCCTAGCCTACCACCAGATGTTACCTGTATAATTAGGTATCCCTAGCCCACACCGACCAGATGTTACCTGTATAATTAGGTATCCCTAGCCTACACCGACCAGATGTTACCTGTATAATTAGGTATCCCTAGCCCACCATCTACCAGATGTTACCTATATAATTAGGTATCCCTAACCCACCACCGACCAGATGTTACCTATATAATTAGGTATCCCTAGCCCACCACCGACCAGATGTTACCTATATAATTAGGTATCCCTAGCCCACCACCGACCAGATGTTACCTATATAATTAGGTATCCCTAGCCCACCACCGACCAGATGTTACCTATATAATTAGGTATCCCTAGCCCACCACCGACCAGATGTTACCTATATAATTAGGTATCCCTAGCCCACCACCGACCAGATGTTACCTAACATTGTTTTCATTTATTTACAGATGATGCTGAATGCACAGAACCAACCAAATATCTTGAATATTTTTCGCTGTTGGAATTAATCCTGGCCGGAAGTAGTGTTTTACTCTTTTTGATTTCCCTGATTTTGTCTATTGTGATGTGTACCTGTTGCCAGTGCAAAGCAGCGGGTCAGAAGTGCTCTTGTTCCTCTGGTGGGAGTGTGGATATCAGCCAATTAGAGCATCAGACGACGATAGAGGGAAACAATGGACAGAATGATATGACAAAAAAAAGAAATGAGCAGTGTCAAACGGAAGGGGTGTATGGCAAACAGGAAGTCGTGTACGGCTCTGAATTACCACCAGTCGACCATAGACTTTTCTTTAAAACCTCTATGAAAAATTGACCAATAAAATTGTAAAACAAAGTATTTAGTTTACAAACCGTCTTTTTAACCTTCAACTGACATACACCTATCAGGCTTTGGCTTATTGGAACCAATTCCTCTGTGATGATCTAACACTGCTGAAATGTCGTATTCATGAACATTCTTTAATTATTCATGAATGTTCCTGAAAAGTTTTCAAGGTTTTTCATCAATTTCGCGAACATTCATGAACCAATGGTTGCCATGGTCGCAACTAATCGGACAGTTTCATTCTTTCATTTTGGATCAGTACAGTTGTTTTAAGTGTACATGAAAAATACATGCGTTTTTCTTTTGCTAAATTACATCCATATGAAAAAGAAAATCAATGTTTTGCTAATCTTCATCGGTACGAAAAAATAAACTTTTAACTGAAGTGCATAAACCTGGAGTTCATAAATTTGATGAAAGATCATGAATATTTCTTAATGTGAATTTTGATTATTTCCCTTAAATTCATAATCAGTCATCAAAATTCAAAAATCTGAAATCTAAACTGGATTCATGATTTTTTAAGAATGATAATCCATCATTATTCACGTATAAGTTCATGAAATTTGAGGAATATATCTAAGTGTATCATTGCATCAGTTGACAAACATTCATGAAGTGTTGGAAAATAGAAATATTCATCACCATTCTTCAAAGTTCATGAATATTTCTGTCCATGAACTGTGATGAATCTTCATTCTTCATGATTATTCTTCAAAGTTCATGTTTTATTTGGTGAACTTTGATGAACTCGGTCATTTGAAAAAGGATCACGAGCAAAATTTATTCATGAACTTTGGTGAATTATTTTGATGAACTTCAGTTGGTGAACCTTTGGTGAAATTCTTGAATATTCATGAACATTCATGAATGTTCACCAAGTGGTGAATTTCATTTTGCCAGGGAAAGGTCATAGGTTCGATTCCCGGTCATGCCGAGATTGCATTCTTGATACAATTTCTAATATGAGCTTAGGGCCATGCCTGAAGAGTTTACCTCTTGTCCCTGTAAATCTGCTACCAGATTTGCCAAAGACCTGGATTTAGCTTCATTCAAAGATCACATGATCTTTGTTACCAACTACATGTATATTTCCTCAAGTATAACTGTATAGAACATTTTTTTGGCAATGATTGCCTTTCGTCCTGGAATGAATCCCCCATCCGCCCCCCAATTCATCCCCACCCCCCATCCCCCTTTGCCGGACTCGAGCCTGGTACACGTGCGTCCTGTCACGTTTCCCTGGTAATAATCCAAAACATCAGAAAAGAATTATTGTTGTGTAAGTCAAATATTAAAACCATTACTGTGAGTACCGGATATTGTCTGCTTATGACAATAATTATTATTCATAGATTTATCAGAGAATTGATAACTCTATCAAGCCATTTTATCATTGAATCTGATTGGTTGAACTAGTCATTACATCTAAAAGACTGATATCAAAATGATTACTCAGACGTTTTTGTATGTGTAGATATATGTAGACCAATAGGTCATAGAAAAGCGGATCTATATTGACTGAGAGGGGCCTGTCCTTGTGGCTTGCTATATCTGACACACTGCGCCAGGACCCAGCTCACAACGCTCCAGACCACACAGCAAGATGTTATTATTCCTATCTGTTGTCGTCCTTCTACTATCCGTGGTCCAAGGTAAACAAAGAGAGAGCATCCAATGGAGACAATGCAGTGAGTTAATTTAATAAATATAATCACATTAAAATGGTAGTAAACACGCTAAGAGAATTATATTAGAGAGTAGCAACATTAACAGGATCATTTTGGGTGGTAGACGTGTAAACAAGATCATATTAGGAAGTAGCCACGAAAACTGCATCACATTAGGAAGTAGACACAATAACAGCATCATATTAGGAAGTAGACATGATAACAGCATCATATTAGGAATTAGACACGATAACAGCATCATATTGCGAAGTAGACATGATAACAGCATCATATTGGGAAGTAGACATGATAACAGCATCATATTGGGAATTAGACACGATAACAGCATCATATTGCGAAGTAGACACGATGCTAGCACCTTATTGGGAAGTAGACACGATAACAGCATCATATTGCGAGGTAGACAGATGCTAGCACCTTATTGGGAAGTAGACACGATAACAGCATCATATTGCGAGGTAGACACGATGCTAGCACCTTATTGGGAAGTAGACACGACAACAGCATCATATTGGGAAGTAGACACGATAACAGCATCATATTGCGAAGTAGACACGATGCTAGCACCTTATTGGGAAGTAGACACGATAACAGCATCATATTGCGAGGTAGACAGATGCTAGCACCTTATTGGGAAGTAGACACGATAACAGCATCATATTGCGAGGTAGACAGATGCTAGCACCTTATTGGGAAGTAGACACGATAACAGCAGGAAGTAAATACGATAACAGCATAATATTAGCAAGTAGACATGATAACAGCATCTTATTGGGAAGTAGACACGATAACAGCATCATATAGGGAAATAGCTATAGATGCATGAGAATATGGTCTTGGCAGTAGGTTCAGGATATATAGTATATTCCTCAAAAATATACACACGGTATTTTATTCATAGGTAGTGTATAGACATGATATAACAGGTTGATCAGTATTAGACGGGATCAATGTTAGACAAAAAACTGGGAATAAATATCGGTTTACAGTCAGTAGATAATATGGTGCAGCTGTATTCTCTGCAAATGCATGACAATAAATCCATTGATTAATACGCATTCTGGGTGAAATATGATTATTTAAGTTTTCTTAATCATATTTCAAGGTCCTGACACTTAATGAAATGATAATTTAACATATAAACTGTTATTGATAGTGTCATGTGTGAGAGTTATATTGATGTTTAGCTAACTTTAAATTAGAGGTATCTAAGCCATTTGATGAAAATTGCACAAAGACTATTCAGGAGATAGAGTTGGGAAAAATGATAAACGTAAAGGACTTGTTTTGTTCTTATCATATGTGTCGTCGCTAGAATTACATGACTTTATATTTATTTTACTGCAATTATGTAATTTACTTGATATTTTCAAGCATATAAGAGAACTCGTTAACTTATATTGCAAAAGAAAAATAGTATTAAGATACACAGCCATGTTTCAAAGGAGCAGTGCCCTTTCTTTCGGTAGCAGGCCTCCATCTGTGACCTACTTCAGATTTGTGAACCTGTTTTCAAATTACCTAAATTATATTTTTAAAGGTTTTTAAAACATTTTTTAACGGGTTATCCAGTGACCCAATATGTATATATATATATATATATATATATATATATATATATATATATATATATATATATATATATATATATATATATATATATATATATTACAACAAACGGTCAATATGTTCAATATGTTAATAAATAAAGGGTTATAATGTGACTTAGCACATACCTTTTTTAAAGGATCATCCAGTGACCTAAAATATCCTAATGAATAAAGGGTTCATAAGTGACCTAACATACACTATCAAAGATTGTAGTTCTGTGAACTACAATGCAGAAGTTATAGATATATTAAATGACCCAGCACATATTTATTGTTATTTCTCATGAAATGGACAAACAAAACCCTAATGTCAATAACTTAAAAGCTAAAACCGGAATGACCTCATTGATCAAATATATTGGTTATGCTGACCAGTTTTGGTAAGAATTTAATGGTTCTATTATATGATTATTGGGATAATTTGTTTGCTATGTAGGAGAGCATCCCAGTGATTCTCCTCTGCGCATGAGCACCCTGGACGTCCAGCCTTACCCAATCATATTGCCTGAGGACAATGCCCAGCCTACAGTCCAACTCACCCTGAGTGGATCCAACAATGAAACCATCCACGACATGGACCTTGACATCCTGCTCCACAGGATAACAAGACTGGTCAACATCAAAGTGCCCTGTGTAAGAGGAGTAGGGTCCTGGTGAGAGCGCCACCTAGTGGTGACCTTATTATATTCCATAACCAGATAAGTCACACCCCCTCCCTCCCACAACATATAATTACATGAACATACAAATATGAATAAAGTGGTAGTTGAAATTATGGGATAATATTTATGATATTATAACTGAACATATATGATTGTATGTATGTTTTCAAATGACTGTTTAGTATGCAAGTCAGGAATGTTCATATAATTATGATAATGCACAATACAGATGTATGTCCTTGTTGTATGTAGAGTTTAGTAGTTATTAACACATTCAAATTACTTAATTACTTTTAATATATATTTATGACAGTTCTTTTTCAATTAATATTATTACAATCATAGTTTCAGAATTGATTATTCCTTGGTATATATTTCGGTTGATTTTTTAATTACATAAATTTTTCTGGTGTAATTTTATTTTCTTATTCACAGTTATTATGATAGCATCTGCAGCAGGATAGAAAATACAAGCAAACCTTTCACGTTATCTGTACTGACCATGATGCAACAGGGCGGTATGGGACCGGAAATGCTTTGTCCCTTCCGGCCCTCGACGCTTAGCGTCTCTGATTATACTATCAACCTTCCCGCTCTTCCAAACATTCCACTACTGAGATCTGCAGTCAAGGTGAGTCTTCCATATTCGTCAAAATATTACATATCTTGCAAACTTATGTTTCCGCTAATTATGTGTCAATGATTGACATCAACAATAATAGGATTTGCAAATTAAGAAGTAGGATTCGCAATACATTATTTGCATATTTGAAGTCCTGTATATTTCACCAACAATTTATTCTAATTTATGCAATCATTTGCTCGCTTAGACACGTGTAGAGTAATCACTTACATCTTCCTTTCCACAAAGATGATAAAGTGTTCAGGGGTTCTGATGGAATTATCGAAAAAATGTCACAGATCAAATAAAATGACATTGATATAGTATGACATGGTAATGTTATCTTTTTATCCAAAGAAGTAATTTATGATTTTTTCAGGGAACGTACAGGATAAAGGCAAAGATATATAAAAGGGAAGAAAATGCTAATGCCCGTGAAAATGGAAGGCTCTTGGGATGTTATCAAGTGACGGTTAAGGTGGTCAAGGAGTGTACGGGATGGTTCTGCTTCAAACGCAGAAGATAAGACTAAACAAAGGAGATAATCATTCATGAAATTATCTGTTTTTATCGAAAATAACACTTTCTTATTGTTCTTATATGCCATGTCAAATTGAGATATAACATAATAAATATTTAAAATGAACATTCTTTTGTGGTGCTTGATTCGCTCATAAAATAAATATTAAAAATGAACATTCTTTTGTGGTGCTTGTATTCGCTCATAAAATTGTGAGATAATAGATTAACTAAAATGGTAGACTATCTTCTTGAAACAAATCGCGGTATAACGATGTATATATAATTTTTAATATTTAATTGGTAAATCTGTGTACGCGGCAGAGCAGTCATAACAGGAAGGTGACCTCAAAGCTCACATGTAAATGTATGGTCAATTAAGATATGTCAGATATGAAATACATTTCTGCATTGACTGATTGATTTTTTAGGGTGTGCTTTAATTTTACATTCCTTTTATGCAGAATCTGGATACCATACTCCATTTCGATTTTATAGTTAACGTAGTTTAGCCATGGGAGGTCTAGACGCAATGTTTCCCATAGCAAATGTGTACAACACTACAACAACACCAAGCATAGCACTATGAAAAGCAATATAACAGTTTCTGAAGACACACAAACAATTCTTGATTCCAATATTCTCCCACCAGGGGGCTCCACTTCTCGCACTCAAAATAAGAAACATTGAATGGAACGATCACATTCATCCCCGAATCCGAAACACCCACATCACATACCTTCACTTTAACAATCTTTTTTTGTGTGAAACTGTATCAAATCATTATATCACATTGTACTGACGTTAATCTGTGTTTTTATTCTTCCCTATTGAATTATTTTTGTTCAGTAGCATTTAAGACAGCATGACCATGGTTGATGAGGGGATTGAGTTTACTACTTTAGAGATTCCAACTGAAATAGTGTGAAGTGGACTCACCAGTAAGGAACGGGTGCTGTTTCTAAGGAAACCACGTCTGTTGTCTCAGAAACATTCAACAAAACCACAATTATATAGGGCTAACGACCGCCCGGCCCATTTCGCGCATTTTGGTCTTTGTCAATAAATAAATAAACTGACATAACATGAATAGTTATCAATATGTGTGCTATAGTGAGGTACTATTAGCATCAGAAGTGTTGACCATCTCTGTTTACATTCCCTTGTGATGCTAATTTACAATTGTAAGCTACACAATGTCATTCTGCACAAAGAAAACAATTATTTGTAACGTTTTCTACCATGTGGTTTGTTAGTAGCTCTATATGATAAATAGAACTTTCTTTTCTCTATTGAATCTGGTGTTATTTCATAATTGTGTTCCGCCCAGTTTTAAGGGGAAATATATCAGACAAGCAGAAAGGAACATCAGTCGCTGATTTGCTTGGGTGTATTCATAAGAATGGTTGATTTCTATCATGCCATGTCATTATACCCTGAATTATTATTTCAAGGTGTGCTGATTTGCTAAGCAAAAACAAAACCTAAGGGACTAAGCATGCTAAGTGATGGAGGGAATGAAAAGCCCCATTTTTCCCCAGTGTGTATGAGACCAGTCATTATTGCTTCCACCCAATACACATCCTTATTGGTCTTGACAGCTAGGTCACTAATTTGTATTGACACGTGCATAATGAGTTCCAGATAGCTCATAATATTTTCACTAATTGTTCAAAACCTCCATTAAACAAAAAGATCTCCTTTAAACATGGTCCTCGTGAAAATGTATTCTTAGGTTATTGGCCTATAAAACATCAAATTCAAGGAACTGCGAAATCCAAATGAACTTCAGAGAGAAATTTACGTAGATATATAAGAATATAAGAAGAAAGAGGATGTATTTTGTCCATCACACCCATTTATCCACACATCCACACACCCACACATCTGCACATCAACTGATCTGCACACCCACACATCCACTTATCTGTACATCTACACATCCACATAGTCACACATCTACATATTCACATATCCACATCCGCACATCCACACGAGAAGTGTGATGTGAAACACAACTGAAGACCACTATAAGCTTTTTTGGTAAATTCATATAGGACTAAATGAACATTTGTTTTCAAAACAGAAAGTTTTATCATTAATAAGATCTTAAGTAAGTTACTGTTACAATGACGTACACATTAACGGTAAGCTATCTTTCCTGAGATATAATATTACTGCTCTGCATTACATCGGTAGTATTCAATTGTATGATATGATAGAGAAGTCCTGCTTTGTAGGATATAATATTACACCTTATGCAAGAACTTGCTATTATCGCCCATCAGATAATACTTCTATGTTCACGAAAGCACCAATCTAATAACAGCCACACAAGTATTCCAGCAAATACGATAGCTCAGATAAACATTTGCCACCTACTAATATGTCAAGTCTCCATTGACCAGTCTGAGCTATTATGACAAGGAAACCATTAAGGGCATAGCTGAGAGTAAATGGAGAATTGATTTACAAATATTGTCAGACAATACAATATCACCATACAATGGAGCGAAAACTATCTGTATTTTACAAATTATTTTGTTGATCATGACATGTTATTTCCTTAAGAGGTGTTAGTCACATATGTGACCTCGATTCAGTAATAGGGGCCTATTCATTTAAGTATAAGGGCAACTTACGTATATATATACATATACATATACAAATACAAATATATATATATATGTGTGTAAAGACGTAAATCAGCTTGTCAGCCTCATAACTGACATGAATCAGCTTGCCTGTCTCATAAAGATGTAAATCAGCTCGCCCGCCTCATAACTGACATGAATCAGCTTGCCTGTCTCATAAAGAAGTAAATCAGCTCGTCTGCCTCATAACTGACATGAATCAGCTAGCCTGTCTCATAAAGACGTAAATCAGCTCGTCAGCCTCATAACTGACATGAATCAGCTAGCCTGTCTCATAAAGACGTAAATCAGCTCGTCTGCCTCATAACAGACATGAATCAGCTAGCCTGTCTCATAAAGACGTAAATCAGCTCGTCTGCCTCATAACTGACATGAATCAGCTAGCCTGTCTCATAAAGACGTAAATCAGCTCGTCTGCCTCATAACAGACATGAATCAGCTAGCCTGTCTCATAAAGACGTAAATCAGCTCGTCTGCCTCATAACTGACATGAATCAGCTAGCCTGTCTCATAAAGACGTAAATCAGCTCGTCTGCCTCATAACAGACATGAATCAGCTAGCCTGTTTCATAAAGAAGTAAATCAGCTCGTCTGCCTAATAACAGACATGAATCAGCTAGCCTGTCTCATAAAGACGTAAATCAGCTCGTCTGCCTCATAACAGACATGAATCAGCTAGCCTGTCTCATAAAGACGTAAATCAGCTCGTCTGCCTCATAACTGACATGAATCAGCTAGCCTGTCTCATAAAGACGTAAATCAGCTCGTCTGCCTCATAACAGACATGAATCAGCTAGCCTGTCTCATAAAGAAGTAAATCAGCTCGTCTGCCTCATAACAGACATGAATCAGCTAGCCTGTCTCATAAAGACGTAAATCAGCTCGTCTGCCTCATAACAGACATGAATCAGCTAGCCTGTCTCATAAAGACGTAAATCAGCTCGTCTGCCTCATAACTGACATGAATCAGCTAGCCTGTCTCATAAAGACGTAAATCAGCTCGTCTGCCTCATAACAGACATGAATCAGCTAGCCTGTCTCATAAAGACGTAAATCAGCTCGTCTGCCTCATAACTGACATGAATCAGCTAGCCTGTCTCATAAAGACGTAAATCAGCTCGTCTGCCTCATAACTGACATGAATCAGCTAGCCTGTCTCATAAAGAAGTAAATCAGCTCGTCTGCCTCATAACTGACATGAATCAGCTAGCCTGTCTCATAAAGACGTAAATCAGCTCGTCCGCCTCATAACTGACATGAATCAGCTAGCCTGTCTCATAAAGACGTAAATCAGCTCGTCTGCCTCATAACTGACATGAATCAGCTAGCCTGTCTCATAAAGACGTAAATCAGCTCGTCAGCCTCATAACTGACATGAATCATCTAGCCTGTCTCATAAAGACGTAAATCAGCTCGCCCGCCTCATAACTGACATGAATCAGCTAGCCTGTCTCATAAAGACGTAAATCAGCTCGTCTGCCTCATAACAGACATGAATCAGCTAGCCTGTCTCATAAAGACGTAAATCAGCTCGTCTGCCTCATAACTGACATGAATCAGCTTGCCTGTCTCATAAAGACGTAAATCAGCTCGTCTGCCTCATAACAGACATGAATCAGTTAGCCTGTCTCATAAAGACGTAAATCAGCTCGTCCGCCTCATAACTGACATGAATCAGCTAGCCTGTCTCATAAAGACGTAAATCAGCTCGTCTGCCTCATAACTGACATGAATCAGCTAGCCTGTCTCATAAAGACGTAAATCAGCTCGTCAGCCTCATAACTGACATGAATCAGCTAGCCTGTCTCATAAAGACGTAAATCAGCTCGTCTGCCTCATAACTGACATGAATCAGCTGTCTCATAAAGACGTAAATCAGCTCGTCTGCCTCATAACTGACATGAATCAGCTAGCCTGTCTCATAAAGACGTAAATCAGCTCGTCTGCCTCATAACAGGCATGAATCAGCTAGCCTGTCTCATAAAGACGTAAATCAGCTCGTCCGCCTCATAACAGACATGAATCAGTTAGCCTGTCTCATAAAGACGTAAATCAGCTCGTCTGCCTCATAACTGACATGAATCAGCTAGCCTGTCTCATAAAGACGTAAATCAGCTCGTCAGCCTCATAACTGACATGAATCAGCTAGCCTGTCTCATAAAGACGTAAATCAGCTCGTCAGCCTCATAACTGACATGAATCAGCTAGCCTGTCTCATAAAGACGTAAATCAGCTCGTCTGCCTCATAACTGACATGAATCAGCTAGCCTGTCTCATAAAGACGTAAATCAGCTCGTCTGCCTCATAACAAGCATGAATCAGCTAGCCTGTCTCATAAAGACGTAAATCAGCTCGCCCGCCTCATAACAGACATGAATCAGTTAGCCTGTCTCATAAAGACGTAAATCAGCTCGTCCGCCTCATAACTGACCTGAATCAGCTAGCCTGTCTCATAAAGACGTAAATCAGCTCGTCTGCCTCATAACTGACATGAATCAGCTAGCCTGTCTCATAAAGACGTAAATCAGCTCGTCAGCCTCATAACTGACATGAATCAGCTTGCCTGTCTCATAAAGACGTAAATCAGCTCGTCTGCCTCATAACTGACATGAATCAGCTAGCCTGTCTCATAAAGACGTAAATCAGCTCGTCTGCCTCATAACTGACATGAATCAGCTAGCCTGTCTAATAAAGACGTAAATCAGCTCGTCTGCCTCATAACAGACATGAATCAGCTAGCCTGTCTCATAAAGACGTAAATCAGCTCGTCTGCCTCATAACTGACATGAATCAGCTAGCCTGTCTCATAAAGACGTAAGTCAGCTCGCCCGCCTTATAACTGACATGAATCAGCTAGCCTGTCTCATAAAGACGTAAATCAGCTCGTCTGCCTCATAACAGACATGAATCAGCTAGCCTGTCTCATAAAGACGTAAATCAGCTCGTCTGCCTCATAACAGACATGAATCAGCTAGTGAAGTAATCTGGTTGTCACAAATTCTGGGCCCATATGATCTTTTCCTCTAAATTCTCTACTTCGGCATAGCAACGTTAACTCTAAGACCATGATGATAGGAAGAAAACTTGGTTTTTATTCTCAATACAAAAGTTGTATAGTGAGAACAGCTTCCAAGGTTTTCTGAGCCCAACTTCGGTTGCAAGGAGGTTTTATACTGCCATTGAGCAGAGCCAAGCTCATTCGTGGCAGCAGACATTCGTGGCAGCAGACATTCCTGGCAACAGACATTCCTGGCAGCAGACATTCCTGGCAACAGACATTCCTGGCAGCAGACATTCCTGGCAGCAGACATTCCTGGCAGCAGACATTCCTGGCAACAGACATTCCTTGCAACAGACATTCCTGGCAGCAGACATTCCTGGCAACAGACATTCCTGGCAGCAGACATTCCTGGCAGCAGACATTCCTGGCAGCAGACATTCCTGGCAACAGACATTCCTGGCAGCAGACATTCCTAGCAGCAGACATTCCTGGCAACAGACATTCCTGGCAGCAGACATTCCTTGCAGCAGACATTCCTGGCAACAGACATTCCTGGCAGCAGACATTCCTGGCAACAGACATTCCTGGCAAAAGACATTCCTGGCAGAAGACATTCCTGGCAGCAGACATTCCTGGCAGCAGACATTCCTGGCAGCAGACATTCCTGGCAGCAGACATTCCTGGCAACAGACATTCCTGGCAAAAGACATTCCTGGCAAAAGACATTCCTGGCAGCAGACATTCATGGCAGCAGACATTCCTGGCAGCAGACATTCCTGGCAGCAGACATTCCTGGCAACAGACAGTCTGATTCCATTATCATGTTCTCAGTCACGTAGGTCTTTCTGGGTATGACCTGCCAAATGATTTTAATATTTTGGATCAATAGATGTATTCAAGAATCGTCTTAAGGCATTCTCCTTCTCATTCTTGCTCTCCTTTTCCTTCATTCTCCTTCAATTTCTTCATTATCATTATTATTAATTAACTAGCATGGGAAAGAATTTGACTTTGCACAGCTTTTCTCTCTTCATGTGTTAGAGAGAAAAGGTTTGGAAAATTATCATGTTCAATAAAAACATTATTTACCTTCTATACACATGGCTGAACTCCTTATGCGTGATATTAATTAGGTACAAGGGATGTACAATTAGTTGATGTAACCACAACAAGTCATGACACCATATGGATTGGTGACCAACATGGTAAGCACGAGGTCATTTTAGCAAAAAAATCAATGTTAGATTAAAGGCATTATACAGATCATAGGAATCAGGTGGAAGTTTAATGTCTGTATGGGGACCAGTCGATGTCACGTGGGTGGTGCCATTAGAGGTTGATCATTTATTATTCAAGTTGGGGGGGAGAAATATTTCTGAGGTCTTTCTGTGAGAAAACAAAGATTTGGAAACATATATAATATCTTTATTCATACGTACATAACATGCAGTATACATTGATTTGATAAAAAACGATTGTGTGAGGAAAAACAAAAAAAACAAAAAATTTACAGTTATCTAAAAACATCAACTTCAAGCAGTGGTTACATAATCAATCATTTCTTGACATTCGTCTATTGTGAAACCATCAATCCCTTGCCTCAATTCTCTCACCATATTAACTAGAAACATATCATTTTCACCAGGTGTAAAAACACTGTGATTTCCACAGAACATAGATCCAAATGACACAGACCATCTTTTACACACATAACTTACATTCTTTGCAATTATACTTCGACAATCATACTCAGACATTTTTATTAAGAAGCTAAGGTTTTCATTCTTACTCTTACTCATACATACATACATTTTGCAGAACCTTTTAAGAACAGAATCCCAGGCATGTTTACCATTGTTGAGCTGACACAGTAAGCTTCTATTGGCTTGATATGGCAAACCCCAGATTCTTCTAACTGCCTTGTTCCAATCTATCATTAGGGACTCAATATGGACATCACTTAAGTTCCATGCCTGAGATCCATAAAAATGACAACAATAGGACTCTAATAGGTACATCACAACATCAGGTGAGGTATTCCGGTACCGTGTAAGCAGGCCATTGACTCTACCTATGAACCCAGCTTTTTTATGTCTAATTTCCTCTGACTCTGACAAGTTATCCATGAGATAGTTTCCCAGATGTTTGACACATGTCTTCCATTGGAGTTTACACCCATCAAGATATATATCTATCTGATCATTTAGATTTATTCTACGATCTGGACTTCTATCAAAGGCCATACACACTGTCTTTGTACCATTATATTTTACACTGTACTCTTCACCATATTCAGTGCAGATATTAATCATCTTCTGCAATCCTTTTACACTGGGACATAAGATTGTCAAATCATCAGCATAGCCTTCACACCCATAATACATATGACCTATATAGCACCCACAGCCAGACTTCTGCAGTCTGTTTATCAGTTCATCCATGTATATTGTGAACATAATTGGAGATGCAACTCCACCCTGCCGTACACCATTTATACTTGAGAAATACCTTCCATATTCCATATCCCACATTGTTCTACTTTGTTGTCTTTCATACATGTCTATGAGAAGTCTCAATGTTACAGCTGGTAGACCTCTTTTATAAAGGAGGCTGAACAATTTGTCATATCTAAGTCTATCAAATGCCTTTGAGGCGTCAATAAAAGCAGCATACACCTTTGATTGTCTATTCCAGTAATAGTTTACCACTTCTTTGATTGTAAGACTACACATGGCTGTGGAATGATCAGGCTTAAAAGCAAACTGGAGGCCGGATGTGACAAGTTGACTGTCATACCGCGCCATCATACACCATTCTATTACCTTTGTTAGACATGAACAGAGACATATTCCTCTATAATTGTCAGAGTCACATATGTTACCACGTACATCCTTTGGCAGGGACACAAGAGTTCCTGTCAGCAGATCTGTAGGATTACACCCATGTACCATCATACTTGTAGCCAGCAAGGACAAGTGCACAATAAATCTGTCAGGAGCATATATCACATGGCTTGACCATAAATCACCATCTCCATCTGACTTTTTGGGCTTCAACTTTTGAATTGCTTTTCTTATTTCTTTTACATTAAAAACATGTTCATCTCCTTTATAATCGTTCAGATCATTTGCAATATCTGCTTTAACCTTATTAAAATACTCATCATCAGATGGCACTGAGTTAAACAATGTCCTGTACTTGCCTGTGAACACATTATTTATATCTTTAGGTTCTGTTTTATCATCAACATGTGGTGGTATTTGCTTAGACCGCCCTTCAAACTTGCTAACCTCTTTCCAAAATTGTCTCTGGTTAGGGTTATCAACTATACATTCAGCCATTCTACTTTTTCTCAGGTCTTCTTCATGGCTCTTAATTACCCTTATCTTGTAATGATACTGATGCTTTGTTCTCCTCATAATCTGTGCAACAACACCCTCTCTTGGCTTACCACATGACACCCATATACTGTGCCAAAATATAGCATTTTCTTTAAGAGGCTCTACCTCCTCATTCCAATATGGAATCTGTTTGGATTTGTTTTTCACTTTAGGAAAGCATTTGTCTCCATCATTTACACACACATCTATCAGACCCTTACAATATACAGACAATTCATCTTTATGGCGTTCATCTGTACAATGTACATCATTGCAAAACACTGCTTCATTTGGTACCTTCATATTAAAAAGCTTGCCACTTACACATTTTCTATATTTCTCAATATGTTCATCAGTAATTCTGTGCCATGCTGTGGCCTTCTTTGTACATGTTCTCTGTGACACCGACAGTTTTTCAACACTTATGTTAAGATCAAGCTTCAAAGCTCTATGAAGAGAAGGATTAAGGCTATTATCAACACAACTCACATCATTGACATAATTATACAACATACTAGGCAAAATAAAATGATCAATAGATGAGTAGTGACCAGCACTTTCATTGGCATATGTACAATCATAGGATGCATTGGTATGATTTTGGCAGAAATGTAACCCATGTCTGTTTGCTAATTCACTCAGGCATTTTGAATGAGCATTGTCTCTGGCTAAGTCAACATTCATGTCACCTACAACCATAAATCCATTTACATTGGCAGCAAATTTGTTACACAATGATTCAGCATGGTATATCGTTTCTTCAAATTCAGCATCAACATCTCTCATTCTGTAGTTATCATTGGGCATATATACATTAATTATCAAGAGTTTGTAATTTTCACTAATATTCAACTGTACACATGCAATCCTTTTACATTCATATTTGATTGGTCTAACTTTATGTGCAATAGTCTTTTTCCACATTACACTGGCTCCACCATATCCTCTTTTACCTTTCAGGACCTCATCATCTTTGATCCCTGACACATTGTGTGATAAATAGCTGTCATCAATACCTCTGACTTTATCAAATTCAGATTCATGCAACCAAGTCTCTTGTAAACATAGAATGTCAGCATCACATTTTTCTATTTCATTTTTCTATTTCATACATTGAGGGGGAATGAAGTTGTTCTGAATGATACATGGGCGTGTTACTGCTCATATTTTGATAGTTAAGAAATAGTGTCCCTCCTTATCTGTTTTGATCTGTAATAGATGCTCAGTATCTTGTCAAAGTATAAATATATATAGAAGGATTATACTAAAGAATATGGGGATTAGAGTCCCACCTATGGTCACAAATGGATCCTTGCATTCTTTTATAGCTCATCAAATCCTTAATTTTTTTTTTAATTTTTATTTTTTCATTGCATTTCAAAGCATGAAACAGGGCTTCTCACATATATTGGTCTCTGTCGTCAATGGTAAAAAGGTGGGTTCAAGTCATGACTATTCGCAACAATCAGTGATTGGTGGAAAAATTAATATTAAAAAATACACTGCTTTGTACGGTCTGGATCGCGTCTCGATCACCCAACTGACACGTGGCTCCTTGTCAAAATACTTCACCGTCATTTATGTCAATTGATGCTCTTGATTTCACCATTGACATGTGGCTGGTAAAATTCACAGTCATTCACAGTCATTTATTTCAATTGATGCTCCAAATTTCACCATTGACATGTGGCTGGTGAAATCAATTCACAGTTATTTATTTCAATTGATTTTCCAAATGTTACCATTTTCTTCTTGCGCACTACTCACCCAAAGAGGAAGTGGGACTGACTCAGTTGGTGGGACGTCTGCTTTCCTGGCTAATAGGTTCTTGTCATACTGCAGGGGCGGATCCAAAAATGATCACAATTATGATTATTTAATGATAATGATAGAAAGTTCAAATTAACTGATTACTACGTATTGTCTTGAATATGATAAGTTATCAACAAGCAAAATATGCTCTAACAGTTTAAATGAATGGATTGCACAGAAATGCTGTTTTGTCTTCAACTTCAAGTCGTTTAGAGAGACCAGCCAAAATATCAACCCCATTAAGCCATTTTAATTTTATTTACGGGTTACTCAATATGACATACACAAGGTTCCTCGTGGACCTAACGAAGGATGATGGCTTCTCTTTTGTAGAAAAAAAACATGTTATGGAGAGAACACAGGATGTTCTTTTCTATGATTACAGCCAAAACATATGGGGACATGCATTTGTCAGGAAAATGTTGAAATTTATTTCTCAAATGGAGATATTTGCGAGTTTCCATTTCCTCCCCACGCCTTGAAGAAAAAGTGGTTCATCCCTGAGGCAGCCAAAAAAGGATGATCTGTTAAAGACAACACGAAGGTCACAGGGATTGCTTCATGTTTAATTAAGACAAGGGTACTGAAAAAAGACCATTTATATGGAGTGATTCACTGGAATTAAACATAAAGTTCATGAAAGAGATTTGTCAAACTCCCCAGATCGTCTGTGCCAAGTGCTCATCACTGACCCAAAAAGATCAGCCCGTCAAAGGGATAAGCAATGACGCAAATCAAATACTTAAGTAGAAATAAGTGGGTTTGAAAATGCCAAAGTGGCATGAGCTTTCACTGAGCACTGAGAGCTTAATTCTCTGTATTCATATGATAATAGAGCTCTGCAAGACCTGACCAATTCAAACAAGTGGTGATCATTTTTTCAAAAAAAAATCCAAAATTAAAAAATAAACACTTTGAAAAACGAATTTCAAAGGTTGGACAAAATCTTTTAGCTTTTTATTTCACTGATAATTAAAAGTCCTCGTCCTGATAAAGGGGAACTCATATGGGTATATAATATTCTCACAACTTCGGGAGAGTAAATGCCCAGTTTTGAAAAAAAAACATTTGTAGTTAAAAAGTGTAAGATCTTACTTAATTATAGTCTTGATTTGCTCGTATTTACCGTATGACTGTCTCCATGGACTCTGACTAATTTTACGTGGAACCACTTATCTATTCCATACAAGGTCATTATGATGATAAATGCGTCATTCATATTTCCATCTACATTATGAATGCAAACATTATCATGACCTGTTGAGAAAGTGAAGTCAAAATATTTGAATTAATGGCAAAAAAGTCATAAAACTGTTGGGCGATGTGCAGTGTTTTCACCAAAAGAAATTCCTTTTTGGTTTTACAAATATTTTATTTATTTAAAATTTTGAAATATCAGATCCATACCTTTATGATGCAAGATTAAGAAGTTCATACCTAAGGTGGGTGACAATTACACATATTATCTTTAGTAACTCAGAATAAAACCTCCAGAAACCATGGAAACCATCATGCTAGTTCCAAGAGAGCACGCCACGTTACCGTCCACGAAAATATAGTATACGTGATCCTGTAATTAGTGTCAAACAAGATGAAGTTGCCAAGATCAGGCTTTTAATGCATGAACTAATGGCTCAACTTGAAAGAGACTTGTTAGGAGCTGGTAATAATTAGTTTATTCCTCATTTAAAAAGAGAGATTGCTCAGATTAAAAGTTTGATTACAAGGATATTTGTAGTTTTTAAAGGCGAGGTTAATTATTTTACAACATTAAGGTAACCCATCATATATTTAAATTAGATAAAATTAGTCACCAACCTTTCAAAACGTGTTTTAAAAATACTGATGCCCAGGAGTTATATTTGGCATTCCATATTTGATTGTGATATATATGGGGATATAAAACTCTTTTTCTAAGTTCGTCAGGAGTGGTAGAGCGCTCACTGACAGAAAATACCATGTCATCATGCCATAAGCTATAAGTCATAAGACATAAGCCAATACTTAAAAGACCACACCATTATCATAAGCCATAAGCCATAAGACAATTTAAAAGAACACACCATTGCCGTAAGCCATAACTTAAAAGACCACACCATTGCCATAAGCCATAACTTAAAAGACCACACCATTGTCATAAGACATAACTTAAAGGACAACACCATTGCCATAATCCATAACTTAAAAGACCACACCATTGCCATAAGCCATAACTTAAAGGCCAACACCATTGCTATAAGCCATAACTTAAAGGCCAACACCATTGCCATAAGACATAACTTAAAAGACCACACCATTGCCATAAGCCATAACTTAAAGGCCAACACCAGTGCCATAACTTAAAGGACAACACCAGTGCCATAACTTAAAGGACAACACCATTGCCATAATTCATAACTTAAAAGACCACACCATTGCCAGAAGCCATAACCTAAAGGACTTTCCGTTGTCATAATCATTTAAAATAAAGCACCATTTTCATAAGGAATCATTTAAAAGACAGCACCATTTAAAAAATATAGCTAAAGAAATCATGTAAATGAGAGCAGAGTTGTCATTGTCAGATTCATTTTAAGACAGTATTGTCATTATGAATAACAAGAGCATTGCTATCAGGAAACCTTAAAAGGCAGCACCCTTCACATAAAACATAAGGCACAATGCAAGTCTGTATATAGACAGGAGTTTTAATCTTTTTGACATCAGATTGACTTTTAGAACATATTTCATTTGCTATTCCTCGTACAAAAATGAAAAAATAACCACTTATGTATTAAATTGTTTATTCTTTTCAAAGAAAAATAGGCAATCTTTGATGTGTAAGATCTTTAAGTTGGTCCCACTATACTCTCATTAAATATGTACTCTCATCATCATATTATAATATATAAATCTGCCTTTGGCATATAAGGAGACCCACCAGCAGTATACATTCCTCTGTGGCTATCTTTTGTATCTAACACACATGCATATATGGGGCAATGACCAAATAGTGGAATCCTTCATGATGTCTTTTCTTAAAAAGGCTTTGCTTTTCATTTTTATTATCTCTAATGTTGTCAGCTTTGGTTCTTGTCAAGGCGTTTTTGTGGGCGATAATACACCGATTGATGATTATTTCCAAGATGGTGATTTGATGATTGGGGCTTTATTTCCGCTCTACTATCCATCTGATGGGCTGATATGCCGAAACAATCTGCAGCACTATGTGCTTCAGGCAGCCCATGGTATCATATACTGGACCAACTGGGTCAACTCAAACAACAACATTCTTCCTAATACCACCATAGGACTGGCCATCCTTAATGACTGCCTCAGGGCGCACTACACTGTGGCAAGGGCTGCCCAGTTTCTGCCGGTCTCAGAATGCGTGAAGGACTCCTGTGCCTCCTCCTCCAGTATGTCAGCCTCAGGGGAGGACAAGGCACTGCTAGCCCGGCCCATGTACTCAGTGGTGGGAGTGGTAGGGTGTGTATCAAGCGGCCAGACCACCAAAGCTGCAACCCTCTTGGAGGGCTTCAAGATCCCCTCTATCAGCTACTCCTCCACAAGTAATGAGTTATCCAACAAAGCAGATTACAACTACTTCTCCAGGACAGTTCCTCCTGATAAGTACGTGGTCCAGGCCATGGTGGAAATGATAGATTTTTTCAACTGGACCTACATCAGCACTGTGAATGTCTACGGTAGTTATGGAAGTGAGGGCGTGAGACAGATCCGAAGTCTGGCAAAAGAAAAGGGCATCTGTGTTGCCTACTCTAAGGAATTCCTCCTGGACGTTTCACAGGAGGAGTATGATGAAACCGTCAGGCAACTGGTAGCCAATAAGAATGCTAGGGTTATAATATTTCTTGTATACACATATCACATGATCAACTTGGCACAAGCTATGGGCAGAGCCGGTGTTGTCAACCAGTTCATCTTTGTTGCTGGGGACACCTTCAAGCCATACATTTACGCCGGTCGCGAAGAACTCTTTTTAGGAACTTTAGCCATTGCTACCAAGCATCAAGAAATACCAGGCTTCAAAGAGTATTATGATGGTATTTCTCCATGGAGGGATGAGTCTGAGAGTGTATGGCATGGTCAGTACAAACCTGAAGATGTGGACTGCACTTGGGATCAATCTGAAATGAATAAAACCCTTTGCAGCCAGTTCAAGAAAATGACTGATTTTCCAGGATTTTTCTGGAGTCAGTATGCCTCTATGACTGCGGACAGCCTCTATACCTTTGCTGTTGCCTTACACAATCTCATAGAAGCTGAATGTCCGGATGCATTTGGGGATCGACAAAAAGTGCGCGCTTGCATCAACGGCTCTCTGTTGCTGTCGTATATTAGAAAAGTGGATTTTGATGGTATTATCCAGCACATCCGGTTTGATGAAGAAGGTGACCTCTTGGGTAGTTTTGATATCACGTATTTGACCAGAGAAAATAGGGGCTATGCAAACAAGAAGATTGGGCAATGGAACAGGGCAGGCGAGCCAATAGTTCTAACTGAGAAGAATATTCAATGGTTCATTTCCAGAAACGAAAATGAGGACATTGACCAGACTCCGGAGTCAGTTTGTGCTCATCAATGTAGCATTGGTGAGTTCTACATCCAGGGGGAGCTGGAGTGCTGTTGGGAATGTAGAATATGCCGCGAAAACGAGGTTGTGCGAGCCGACCTGGAAGGATGTGATACCTGTCCAGAGTTGACCTGGCCAGATGGTATAAATTTCACAAACTGTGAGAACATTCCTCCAACCTACATGCAATGGACAGACACTCTCGCCATCGGCTTAGAAACACTCACAAGTGTCGGTTTCGTCTGCTCCTTGGTCACACTTTTCCTCTTTGTGAAACACGCCGAGAAAAAGGTAATTCGCGGAAGTTCTCGCGAGCTTATGGCCCCCATCATGGCGGGGATACTTCTGGCCTATATGACGGTGTTTGCTTATCTCACGATGCCCGAGAACTGGTCCTGTTATGCTGGCTACTTTGGCTTTCACCTCAGTTGCACACTCATTTTTGCTCCTCTTCTTCTGAAAACACTAAGAGTGTACAGAATATTTGCAGCGGCAGAGAAACTCCAGCAAGGCGTTGTTTTAGTGGACGCCGCTTCCCAGGTGGCGCTACTGGTCGGATTGCTCCTCATTCAAGTAAGACGTATTTGATTGTCTGTTCTTATTTTTGTTAATTTTTTTACTTTTTTCTGGAGCAATAATTCTGGTTTTAACATCATGATACGCCTCAGACTGGAATACATGTTGTATTATAATGCCAGTCTTGATTCTGGCATAATTACTCCAAGATTCTGGTAAGGAATCTCTATGTGATGAATAATCTAAATTTGAGGTTGACAAGCCCCCGATTTTAGTATACCTATTAGTATACCTGACATTGGTAAGCTCCTTTTCATCGTAGCGGTTCTGGTAAACTCCTGTTCATGTATTTCCCCTGATTCTGGTAAGTTTATGTGTTTATATTTAGTCTATGTTCACTTTAGAGATTATTCAATCTTACTATGATCCCGTTCAGGTAAGCAACATATTTCTCAATTCCAGCATACATATTTTTTCATCATTTCGTCCTTAACATAAATTAGGTTCTATTATGTTGTCAGATCCAAGTATTTTAGAAATATCATTTTCTATTTCAAAAATAATAAAATAATGGGTTTTGTTATTTGGTTGTAATTCAAGGGAATGGGACAGTAGGTAATACATGTCTCCCATGCTAAAGGTCCAAGGTTTGAATCCCGGTTGGGACAAGTACTTTGGTCGTGCTGCATGGTCGAGAAAGGTGACTATTTGCTACTGTGTTGTTTCTCACTTCATCCAGTGCTGCATGATTGGTTATCAAAGGTCGTGGTTTGTCATCATGTCTATTTGATAAGATAATGTAAAATAAATATCCCCAGTCACTCTTCGAAAAGAGTTGGGCATTGAGCCCCAGGAACAGGCCTCTCTCTGACCTGATTTAACCTAAACAGTGCTTGAAAGGTCGTTAATACAAACATATCAAATCAAATTGGTTGTACCTCCAACAAGTTTAATATATTTGTTCCTGATTTAAACAAGTTATTCTGTTTCGTTTATTTAAGATAAGCATTCTGAAATTATTGTTCGCCCTAATTCAATTTAGCTTATATTATTAACTTGCCCTTGTCTCAGGTAAGAATATTAAACAATTTTGGTCTTGGTCCAGGTTAGAAGGTTAGTAAGTTTTACTAGGTTTTGCTTGATTCAAGCAAACTCTAATTTGTTCTTCTTTCTTGTTCAGGTGAGTATGTTTTTATTATTATTTCATTCTTCGGGTGAATACCATTTGTTTGAGGAAAGTATGTTTAATTAGTTTACACATGATTGATCCTGTACTGTAATGAGACAATGAGTTACACCTGTCAGGAGAGTCACAACTCAATATAAATCAAAACCAATCAAATGAAATTTAAAAAAATCAAATCAAATCAAACAAATCAAATCAGTTTAGATCAGATCAAGTAAAATGAAAACGAATCTAATCAAAACAAATCTAATTAAAATAATAAATCCAATCAAAACAAACCTTCAAATAAAAATTCAATATTTCTCTAATAATATTACTCTTTTTCTTGTTACTTTATATCAAATGGCATAATGTTAATCTATCAGGTGTTATTGATATTTTACAAATGTTAATATATTTATTGTCAGCAGTATATCTTCCCTGTTGAACGTTATCATAGTAGAAGACTTTCCTGAGTGAGAATCCTTCATCTGAAGCTGTCATAGTTTCTTAGATATCACAGCAAGCTTTGGAGTTAGCATTTACACACAGAAAAGCCTCAGGGTCCTAAAGGCTCATGATACGTTGCTTGGATCCAAAGATTCTATTATCACACTTTATCATAACACATCAAGGACCCACAAATGAGTTCACAGATGGACATCTTAAGATTGATGGAGAATCTGAGGAAATATTGATTCATCTCAATGTCTCCATCTATTGCGATTAATATGTCAACAGATTAGCTCCTTATTATCATTTCTGCATATTTGTGTTCTTTGAGGATCTGTAATAAACATTTAAGCTTTTATGATCAAGTAGTAACATAACTGTGAATTCTGAAATCTAGTATTCTTTAAAAGTCATATGACAAGAATTTTTTAAAGTGGTAAATCTTTAGATTTCATACCTCTTAGAAACATCTGACAATTTTTTCTGCAGTCTGATGTTTAGTTTAGCTATAATCTAAGATCTTTGAACCCCCAGGGTAATTAACCTACTCCCTTGACCTAGAACTGGGTCAGCAGGCTGCCTACGTCATTGCGCCCCGCATGCATCTCCTGCACACATATTCCTCCTATGTCTGTACATGTATAACAGCTGATGTCCTTTCTTCTACACAAATAACACCCATTGAAAATATGATTAATGGCAAAACTTAAGGCTGTAAAATAGAGACTTGCATTTACATCAGCTTCCCATCCCACAATCCCTACTTTAATTGAAGAAAATAAACAAACATGACTTAACTGGGTATAGTGTCTGAAATATGGCCTGCTCTACTCTTATCAGTTTCAAGACACTTATAAGCTAGCCCTAAACATTATGGAATGAAGTTTAAGGGTTTTCAAACTGTAAATGGAACATTGAGATGACACTTTTAAAATATCTATGAATTATTTTTAGTTGATATTTCCATATTTTTTTACACTGAAAATTTATTTATTTATTTGTTAACCAATTACCAGTAACAATATCAATTGGTTGAATATTATTCATATGCAGTAATGTTGAGCTAAACTTCGTTTGACATAATTGAAAATAAATGTTTTGAAAGCATTCGACACATATTTCTAGATCTGTTTCATTGATGGAAATTATTTTGACTTCTAAATTTTGAGGTCTGGTTATATATTATTTATGCACTGCAGTTGTATTTCAATAGCCATTTGAAATGTTTAGTTTGGTATTTTTTTAATGTCTGTTATTGCGTGTCAGTGGGTACCCAATTAAATCATATATCAGTATTTATATACAAACAGACAAAGGAATTTTGAATAAAAATAGAAATTCTGTAAAAATGATACTAAACTTTGAGATATCAACATTTCTTTCTAAACAAGGAAATGAATTTGACCATAACATTATGATAAAGAATAGTTCAGTCAGTCCCTTGTAGGATCTGAATAATCTCAAGAGGCAGATGTAAGTTTGCCAAACTCAACTGGGAGGCTGGCTGTATTCCTGTCTTCCCCATCACTACAGGCAGAATCCAAGTGACTATGATGTGAAACATGATCTGACCTACTGTCCACATGTGCTAATTAGGCCCCCAGTGGTTCAAAGATGTTATCAACACTCATGTTATTACTTATAAATTACAATCCCTCAAGACTTTCACTGGCTTGGAGTGGTTTGTTTTGAACATGAAGGGCGAACATGCGTCACTTCCGGCAAAATCTCAGCAGCCCTGATTTGACCCACATAAAAAGGGGCGTGTCCAGCAAATCACTTTGATCCACTATAATTCTGTACTCCATTTATAAAAATGTGTAAAACATGTTGAAATGCAATGTCCATGTATTGTAATATATTATGACACAATATAAACATTTTCACAATTTTCTTGTCATGTGACTTTTAAAGGAAACGACCAACAAATTAAACATAAACTATTGCACTTTTGTTAGACACTCTTGTCAAGTTCATTGCAATGAGTGGTCTGATTTACTAATTGCCCTCCCTGTGCACTATGATTATTTATCATTACTTCCCTGGAACGTCAGTGATTTTTAATTGATTTATAAAAGAGATTAGATTTTGTATTGACTTTGTATAGAATGATGGCCTCTCATCTGGCGAATTAATTGCTTATTATGGCTGCCATTATTAATCAGTTTTGTTTGTTGGTTTGTTTGGGGTTTTACATCACTTTCAACATTATTTCTTGTTGAGACCTACTTATAACAGATATAGTGCTGCCTCACTGAATTGTCATGTCGCAGGTCTTTGACATGACAACCCACCAAGTCACAGATTTACAAGGACAACGGGTTAACCCTTTAGGCACGGGCCTCAGCTCATGTGTGAAATTGTATCACGAGTTCAATCTTGGCACAGCCAGGTTCGAACCCACGACCTTTGGATCACCACAGAGGAACTGGTGTTAATAAGCAACCAACTGCGCCACGGCCCATGGCCCTTATTAGTCAGTTCTGCTTGGAGAAGACCCCAAAAATATTGATTGAATTGCTCATGTCATTTGATTTGATTTGACTTGAGAAGTTGGCTGCTCCACTTATGTCTTGTGGACACTCAGAGCCTACGCAGTATGGCTTCACAGCTTGAGGGGAGACCCTATGCGCACTATCTTCACAGTTATGTCACTACTTGGATCTGTGTGTAACACTCGTACTCATTCTTGACAAAGATTTAAGGATCTTTATGGGCCTTTTCAATGAGCAGATAAATAAAATAACCAAAATCAGAAATTCACCTGCTCATTCTTGATAAAGATTTGGCTGACATTACACATTACAAAGTTAATCAAAATAAGAACTCAGATATTAAACCAAAACAGAATAATCTAAATCAAATAATAATGGTGTTTTGATTTTCAGATCGGCTTGGCGTTTACGGCATTCTTTCTGAACTCTCCTGGGGCGAAGTTAGCAATGCCAGTGAGGACAGAGGAGTTTGTGGAGCTCCTCTGTGACATGGATATGATGGGTCTACTCTTACCTCTATCGTTTAACCTTCTCCTTCTTCTGCTCTGTTCTTGCTTTGGATTCCTGACCAGAAAACTACCAGATAACTTCAACGAGTCTTGGTTTATTTTTATCTCTGTCAGCACCACCATCTTCATCTGGATTGCCTTCCTGCCCACAAATATGATGGCTTTCTATGCTTACCACAAGGCGGCGCTTCTGTCGCTGGCATTGATCCTTAATGGGTCCGTCACCCTGCTCTGCCTCTTTGTTCCTAAGTTGTATGCTGTGTATTTTGTTGATGAGAAGAATATCAAGATAACTAATTTTTCCAACACCGATTTTTCAACCAGTGATATGAAAACTGGTCAAACCTCTGTCGATGAGGATGAGAATAAAGCTTGATAAACATCTATAATTATCAATAAAGCTTAATAAACATCTATAATTATCAATAAAGCTTAATAAACATCTATAATTATCAATAAAGCTTAATAAACATCTATAATTATCAATAAAGCTTAATAAACATCTATAATTATCAATAAAGCTTAATAAACATCTATAATTATCAATAAAGTTTGATAAACATCTATAAATATCAATAAAGCTTGTTAAACATCTATATTTGTTAACAAATCTTGATACACATCTCTACTTATGCACAAAGCCTGATAAACATTTCTGTCTGTAAACAAAATTTGATCAACATTTCTATTTATGCACAAAGCTTGATTAGTTATTAACAAAGCTTGAAAAATATCTATTTTTGCACAAAGCTTAATAAACATTTCTATTTATGAACAAAGCTTGATAAACAACTCTGTCAACAAAGATTGATACACACATACTAATAATTTATGTTTACATTTAAATGTAAGATGAAAATAGCATAAAAGAAGATTCACGTGTCAGAAATAAGAATCATTCATCAATATAAAAAACAGTACATTCCGTGTTTTACCATAAGAGAGCTTTTGATCAGGTCACTAAGCAGACCGAGGATCAGCTGTATATTGATGGTGCCCCATTACCTTGATGAATGTAGCTGATCTCTCTTAAGAAAGTCATGATGAATAATCGCCACTAAGCTCGACAGGTAAATCCTCATCTGAAATGAATCTTGGAATAAATAATAATAATAATAATAATAATAATAATAATAATAATAATAATAATAATAATAATAATAATAATAATAATAATGATGATGATGATGATGATGATGATAATGATGATAATAATAATAATAATAATAATAATAATAATAATAATAATAATAATAATAATAATAATAATAATAATAATAATAATAAAATTTGTATAGCGCTGATACCAGACAAGTCTGTTCATAGCGCTGAATAAAGTATGTATTGGGGTGGGAGGGTTAAAGCATTCATAATTTAGAATGTATTGAGTAATTAGGGTGTCTACATTCATAATTATAAGATCAAGATTATACATCTTCACCAAAATTAATCAGTAAAAATAACCATCAAAGCAATAATGTGGCATTTGTCATTGATAGAGATTTTTTCATGAGATAATTGTGTTTTGCAGTAAATTCTGACTACAAGCCATTAATTGCTGGAGGATTTAGTTATGAATAACGTTAATACTAGTGAATAAATTGATTGTCCTTACAGGCAAGAGCAGAAAATTATGGAATAATAATGTGACATGGTAAATGCCTCATAATAAATTCATAAATGAAAGGTGCCTTTAAGAATTGATTGTCACTATATTGGTACACACATAATGCGCTAAAAGGCATGTGAATTGCAAGCAAAGAAATTTAAAGAAAACAAGATTATGGATTTTCCGCATTGCTTCGTATTTGTATTAAATAATTGTGTGTGATTAGGTGTCATGCGATTTTGCTTAATCTGTAATGTATGTGTAGCTTAGAAACATGTGACTAACCTATTCTATAAAGTTAAAACCTAATGATAGAATTGCCAAATGACCACTACTTGAGTAGCGTGAGGCAATTTGCATATATATCAGGAATACTACCAATTCTAAAGTGGTTTGCATTCATATATCTATCTGAACAAAGATCTGTGTTATTTTGATTGGTTAGAATTATATTGTTTGTCACTTGAGAAATAAATGTATTTAAAAAAAGTATAAATTTTGAAGTTCCTTTCATTTTAATTAGCTAAAGATAAAGGAAAATACCTCAAATGCTATTAGTCACTTAAGCTTCTGAAAGTGGGATTGACCTCAGTGGCTGACCTCAGTGGCTGCCCTCAGTGGCTGCCCTCAATGGCTGACCTCAGTGGCTGACCTCAATGGCTGACTTCAGTGGCTGATTTCAGTGGCTGACTTCAGTGGAAAGTGGCTAACCTCAGTGGCTGACCTCAGTGGCTGATATCAGTAGAAAGTGGCTGACCCCAGTGGCTGACCTCAGTGGCTGACCTCAGTGGCTGATTTCAGTGGAAAGTGCCTGACCTCAATTGCTGACCTCAGTGAAAAGTGGCTGACCTCAGTTTCCTGGGCCAAATTAGACATTTGTTGACCATGAATAATAACTAGAGGAAAACATTATTTAAATCATCCACATGTAGAATCTGCAAAATCGGCAGCAAATAGCCTAAATTGTCTCAATCCGGAAAGTGGCCGACTTGAAAGTAGCAGACAAGAATAAGTACACTTCCCAGGAGGTTTCTATAAGCTAGGCATATGAACTGGGCGAGGTCAACATCCAGGTTCAGTTCAGAGCTTGTCGAAAGTGAAATGGAAATGTGAAAACACTGTTGTACCCTAATTATTGTTTTACACTTGGGAGACTCGAGATATATTTATACTGAGACTACCACTAAATGAGTAGGGTTATAAAAAAATATTTCCGCAAACAGGATTGCTAAAGAAGGTGGAACACTTCTGAGCACTCTTTACACATCATGAATAAAATGGTATATATTTTCTTTCTTTCATGTCATCTAAAGAATCTTTGGAAAAATGAAAATACATTAATTTCCAGCTAAGAGTTGTTTATTTTAAATCATACAAATGGGATTGCCCAGAAAAGTGGGCAAGCAGACCTCCTCTGAATGACAGCCTGCTTGATTGGTGGCCTGGAACACCAGAGCCTGGTGAAGTGCTCCAAACATTGCACCATCGCCATAAATGAAGGACATAGGCTATTTATACAAACAATATAAAACTTAGCCCCCAAAAAATTATAGAGATGTTTGACAATTGAAAATAAGATTTAAAAAATAATAAATCCTGTGACCTTGGGATGACCTTGACATGACCTTGAAATATGAAAATGCTGTTGCACACTATAACTCTCATTGTTTAAGTCATATTATGAAAGATCTCTCCAAAACAATACTAACAAGCCCAAGATCAAGTCTGTAGCTATAATAGAACAGATTTTATGGGCCGTTGAATTTTCAGCCCAAGGTCACAGGGATTTTCCATTGATTTCAATGGAGAAAAATTGAAATTTTCACTTTGTGAAAAATTGGCCATCAATTTGAAAGGTGTCCCATGTGGATATGTTAGGGGGATGTATAGCCCACTTTTTAAGCCATTATTGGTACAAATGCCATTGTAAAATTTTCTGCCTTTTACAAAAATATGATTTTTATGGATTTCCATTGAAATCAATGTGAAAATCAGGAAAATTATGTACATCTTTCAAATCCAAAAGGCAGAAAATCTACCAAACCAATTATTAAAATTCCTTTTGCTTTGCATGCTATCAGAGTTATATTTCCAGCATAATATGGGACACTTTTCATCATTATAATTTCATTATTTGAAAAATTACCATAAACTACAGTGAATTTTAGCAAAATTACCCCTTGGAAATGCAATTCAAATGTATACATAGGCACTATTTTTATGGGAAATATAGTCAATTTGTACTATTATTTGACATAATTTTACTTCTTGTAGGTATTATTAATTAAATAAATATTTTATTAACCAGTTATCAAACATTTTTTGAGAAATTTAAATTTAAGTATGTAAAATGGTGCAAAACATCACACTGACACCCACTACACATGAATTTGGACCCCTACCCGTTCTAACGCCTATGTCCTAAATTTATGGTGATGCGCTGTGAGAGGCACGTGTTTGGGATATTCAAATGAGATATCTGAGATTAGCCAATCAGATGTTGTGTTTATGTTAATATAGGAAGTTAACATGGGATATAAGAGTATACGAATCAGATATTGTGTATATTTTAAAGCCTAGATGACTCTATCAAGCCAACCAACCTCCTGTTTCAAGCAAACTTGGTAGCCCTGCATGTTCCACAAACACCCCCAGACCATCTCTCTGGGCTTGTAAGGGAGTGGTGAGAATCAAAACCAGAACTTGCTGCAAACGAAACAAAATTCTGCATTTTTATCTTCACTCACAAAGCTTAGTTCCAGTTCTTTTCATTTTTTTAGGATTCCATTAGTGAGTTCTGAACTTCACCATAGAGTGACATAAGAATAGCTCATGTGGTTTCATAACAAATACTCTTCATTATGCGGAAAGCAGGCTTACTAAAATTATTCATTTTATCATCACTCAGGCAATGAATATGTCTAAAGGAAAGGATGATGTACCGATCACTCTTCCATCAGCAAGAATGAGTGACATAGCGCATGTAACGGGTTTATAGCAGTGGGAGGAGCGGACATCCAGAAAGCACCCTGCAGAGCACTTTCAGTGACATTTAATATTGGTCAATTTCTACTTCCATTCACCAAATCAACCACAAAGAATGCCATTTTTTTTTTAAATTATCAAAAAAAAAATAGTATTTAAAGGAAATGGGCATGAAATTATCCAAATAGTAAAAGGGGTCATAGGCCATTTTAATGATTGGCCACTTTTAGTGATGTGTTTCATAGACATATTCATAAAAGGATTTCACTAACTTCCTCATATTGTTGAGAAAAATCAAATACATGAATTTTTTTAGAAATACATCAGCTACTAAATGTTATAACCCAATTGACTCAACATTCAATACATTTTTTATTATATTTTTTTCAATAATTTCTATTCATGACTAATTTTCTCATATTTTTCAGGGAATATTTCTTCTTTTTTAGGTATTATCATGATAAGAGCAACTTATTGCTGATTATTTTCTGAAATTAGATTAATATTTGATTTATCTAATACCTAAAAAATAAATGTGAGGTCAAATTAAAGTCTGTCAATTTGTCACTTTTGTAACCCTGCCGATTTAAGCTATATTTAATCATTTTAGCTTCATAATAAATCTTGAAATTGACAGACTTTTTTTTCAATTTCTTTTTAGTATTAATGTGTTTTTCTGTGCAGTATTCTATATATTTTCATAAACTAACCCCCAATAAGCTGGCATTTTTATATTATTTAAAAAAACATAACCCCATGGGTTGATAGCTCTGCTGACTTGAATGAAAACACATGAACTGAGATTAAGTACAACAAGCAACCAGGTTATGATTTTCCATACAAGATCCCAAAGTAGGCAAGATGTTGTATTTTCTGAGGTCTAATTCTATCTATTTTCCATTAGACTCAGTTCTTTTTCCATTTTGTCATGATTTTTTTCAAAAATCTAATAGCTATCACTAAGTTGTCAAGGAGGCTGCCATTTTGAATAACATAGACAATGAGAATCAAGATAACAAGTTGGGGCCAAATTTGATATGTAACATGCATTTTGATTGGTCAAAATCATCATCTGCTCAAGTCTGCTCCACTTTTAATGGTTGTGAGATTTTGCATGCACACAAATTTTGAATTCAAGGTCAATATGTCAAGGTCAAAGGTCACATGACTAAGAAAGTATTACAAGGCAGGGCTATGACCTAAGACATTTCTGTATACCAAGTTTTAATTTCTTCTTATAAGTGGTTGCTGAGATATGCCACTTACAAAATTTGTGACATCAAGGTCACTGCACTAAGGTCAATGGTGACATCACTGAGAATTTAAGGAATCTGAATCTTCAACACTCTATCCAGCTCTGTATAAAATATGAAACATAAATTAATGGCAGTTTTGGAGGAGAAGATTTTAAAAGTGTTGGTATATAACTGATATGAAGTGCATTTAATTCACTTCTAATGGTTGTGATGTGGCAAGTTCACACATTTTTAATTCAAGGTCAATATGTCAAGGTCAAAGGTCACATGACTAAGAAAGTATGACGAGGCACGGCTATGACCTAAGACATTTCTGTATTCCAAGTTTTAATTTCTTCTTATAAGTGGTTGCTGAGATATACTCCTCACAAAATTTGTGACATCAAGGCCACTGCACTGAGGTCAATGGTGACATCACTAAGATTTGAAGGAATCTGAATCTTCAACTCTCTATCTACCTCTGTATTAAATATCAAACAAATATTACTGGTAGTTTTGGAGGAGAAGATTTTTAAACATAGTGTTAGTATATAACAGATATGAAGTGTTTTTTATTCACCTCTGATGGTTGTGATGTGACATGTTCACAAATTTTGAATTCAAGGTCAGTATGTCAAGGTCAAAGGTCACATGACTAAAATTGTATGACAAGGCACAGCTTTAACATAAGACATTTCTGCATACCAAGTTTTAATTTCCTCTGATAAGTGGTTGCTGAGATATGCTCAGTACAAAATTTGTGACCTCAGGGTCACTGCACTAAGGTCAATGGTGACATCACTAAGATTTGAAGGAATCTGAATCTTCAACTCTCTATCTACCTCTGTATTAAATATGAAACAAATATTACTGGTAGTTTTGGAGGAGAAGATTTTTAAACATAGTGTTAGTATATAACAGATATGAAGTGTTTTTTATTCACCTCTGATGGTTGTGATGTGACATGTTCACAAATTTTGAATTCAAGGTCAGTATGTCAAGGTCAAAGATCACATGACTAAAATTGTATGACAAGGCACAGCTTTAACATAAGACATTTCTGCATACCAAGTTTTAATTTCCTCTGATAAGTGGTTGCTGAGATATGCTCAGTACAAAATTTGTGACCTCAGGGTCACTGCACTAAGGTCAATGGTGACATCACTAAGATTTGAAGGAATCTGAATCTTCAACTCTCTATCTACCTCTATATAAAATATGAAAGATATAGTACTGGTAGTTTTGGAGGAGAAGATTTTTAAAGAAATGTTGACAGACGGACGGACAGACAGACGGACAGACATTTTCCCCCCTCCTAAAGCTCTGCGAGCTAAAGTCTCAGCAGAGCT
Organism: Amphiduros pacificus; assembly: GCA_949316495.1. Taxonomy (NCBI): domain Eukaryota; kingdom Metazoa; phylum Annelida; class Polychaeta; order Phyllodocida; family Hesionidae; genus Amphiduros; species Amphiduros pacificus. The sequence goes on from OX439011.1 coordinate 20,886,360, forward strand.
AAAAACTTAGTATTATAGTATTTTCCTCTGTTTTCCCTTATAGATTGACCACAAAACTATAAATTGCTCTCAAATTGTTAATTATGAAGAGATTTTGATGAATAAGGACTCTGCGAGCTCGTATTTGAAAGATGTAGATGATAGGATAATAAAACATGTAGATAATTTCATGGAAATAGGCTTTCTATTTTCAAGGTCATTGAAAGGTCACTTCAAGGTCACTTGCAATATTTGATCAAAATAGCCTAAGAAGGTTGACATTCGATCACATATCATTTGTAGATGTATTCTGAGTAGTAATATACATATATATACATGTATATATATATATATATATATATATATATATATATATATATATATATATATATATATATATATATATATATATATATATATATATATATATATATATATATATATATATATATATATATATATATATATAAAGCTAGCGTTCCATCATCTAGTTTAATAGCGTTCCATCATCTAGTTTAATAGATTACGTGTTATTTCTTGCAGAGAAATCGGCCATATGGGCACATTCACTTCAGTATAAAAGCACCATAAGAATATAATTGAAATAGTTGATCTCCCACCTCATCAAATCCCATACACATAGTTTCTAGTATGGAAAGGAACACACCATGGGTTCATATGGAGGATGGTCTGTCCCATGCCTTAATTAATGTTTTTAATTTTTAACACTACTGTTGAGCTTATACATAATTCAGTAAAAGTTAATCTGTCATCCTCATCAACAGGGATACTAGTATTAGTGTGAGGTCGATCCCAAACTATTCTGGAACATAATGATGAGAGACCAGAATAAAATATTAATTAAGTAGCAAAAGGGACCAGGATATTACATTCCCTGCATCCTACCCATTGGGAGAAAATGGATGTTTTTGTCAGTTTGGGATTTGATGACACATTCAACACTATTTCAGACAATTCATGATGAGACCTTCTGCTAGTTGACAATTGTTATTTAAAACATTCATAAAATGAGGATTCCAAGCAATTTTCCTAACAAGATATAAATGTTTATATCCAAACTTTGCAATCAAATGTTATTACCGATCATATTTCCCCAACATAAATCTGTGTCATTTGAAAGTGGATGAGTCTTCTGCTAAAATCCAAATCATCCATTGGACATTTTGTGAACAAACTGTGTTTAGCTGACCAGTGATCTTGTGCAAACAACTGCTTAGTAAAGTTTTGCTAATAATGGGGCACCTTCATATTGGGACAATGAGGTGATTTGGCTGACAGGCCCTTGTTTGTCCATTAATGTTTGTCCATTGGTACAGGCCTAACACCCTGACAAATCACAATGGAGGTCACATGATTGTATACATGTGGACAAAAGCGTACAACCAGTACTTGGCACTTTCAGCAAAATACAATAACCATGGTCAGTGTATTTTGGTTGATTTTTTGCAAGATAGCTTGCTTGTATCACAGTTTCATGGACACATATCATTTAAGCACACCCCAAACATCTGTGAAATTGTCTGTGACCTCTGTGGTTTCATGAATGCTTTAATATATGGAGCCCAGAACTAGTTAATCTTCATATATGGAGGCCAGAACTAGTTGATCTTAATATATAGGACCCAAAACTAGTTAATCTCAATATAATAAACAAATCTTAATATTAATTCAAGCACCACTGGTTGTTTTAATATCATATTGGTATAGAAATGGCAAACATAATATTACACATTAACAACAGTGATGAACTAAGATCACCAAATGTACATCAGATCTTTTTTATATCATATCAATAATATCAACTATTTTTTTGGTGCTAATATGACCAAACTTTCAAGACATCAAAACTGGTGACCATATACTAGAAAGTACAATCATAATGTTGTGAATATGATGCGAAAATGGCAAAAGAGTAGTTTTTTTATTTGTATATTAATTGATATACTTAATTGTTTGACAGCATATTTATGCAGTTTGCTATTTAACTAGATCTAGACTATTTGGTGAATGTCATCCTTAGATAAGTACAATATGAATGGTTGTCAGAGAGGAAATAATATATACACATTTATATATAACAGACCTGGGAATATAATTACTCTATATAAATTCACAGCTAATTTGGTATAAACATTCCGATTTCTATTGGGCTATAAAACTCTATCAAATTCAGTTGAAATAGCACATTTGTCTCATAAATATGATCATGATCATGAAAAAGGTGTGATTTCTTATAACAGGAACAGTATTTTCATATATTTTAAACAGTGACACAAGTTTAAAAAATTGTCATTTGCAAATTACAATTTAACTTGCTACTGAAAAAAACATTCATGAAATGAGTCACATTGATTCATCATACAAACACATTGATTCATCATACAAACACATTGATTCATCATACAAACACATTGATTCATCATACAAATGATATGTTTAAATACTATTAGGTAACATTTGCTCATATCTAGCTCATTCAATAGCATTTATTGCATCAAAAAGTTTGAGACAAAAAGTGAGTATCAGACAAGATATAAAATAATAGTGCAGCTAATGTTCAATACAAGGGGCTGAATAATAAATAAACAATTTCTCATGTTGTGCACTGTTTTTTTGGGTATCCATCCTTAACTCACTGTACACACTGATCCAAAATATTCAGCCTTTACAATCTCTTCCAATAACTAATCTTTCTTCTTGAAAATTATTATAACAAATAAATGCTACGCTTTATTACTTTTTAAAAATTAAATATTTTCTCATAATGTTCAAATCATTGGCAAAATGACCTAAGCATAACAGAACCACATACCTTGATTTCAGGTCATGGGGCACTGGTTGAAGTAGACTGAGTAATCTTGCATTATAAACAATTATTATGTGAGTGAAAATTATCATGTTAATACAGTGCTTGAAATGATCCTCAGTGATCACAACATCAGAAATTAACATTTATATGATTTGTTTGTTTGGGGTTTTACATCACTTTCAACATTATTTCAGTTATTTCGTGATGAGACCTATTGTAGCAGATATAGTGCTGCCTCACTGAATTGTCATGTCGCAGGTCCTGGACATGACAACCCACCCGGTCACAGATTTACAAGGACAACGGGTTAACCCTTTAGGCATGGACCTCAGCTCATGTGGGAAATTGTGTCATGAGTTCAATCTCGGCACGGCCGGGGTTCGAACCCGCAACCTTTGGATCACCACAGAGGAACTGGTGCTAGTAAGCTGGCACCCTAACCAACTGCGCCACGGCATTTATATAATACAGATGAACAGAGATGACAGAGTCGTATAAAGGTCAATGCCAGCTGACATGTGGGGTTAATATTATGCTTCAAAATGGTGTTTGGAAATAAGTAGGTACAAATATAGTATACACACTCACATGAATAACAATATACTCTGCACATCACATGAGCACACGAATCACAATGCATTCAACATGCTTACAAAATCACAAAGTAGGCTTGACATGTTCACAAAGTAGGCTTGACATGTTCACAAAGTAGGCTTGACATGTTCACATGAATTTGAAAGGATTGACATGTTTTACATGAGCACATGAATCACTGTGGACATGGTATACGCTACATAACATAGCATTTATTTTGTTAATGTGAATTACAATGGAGGAATAAGTGACCTCTATGAGGTGGTTTCCATGTATATCGTACATATTCGCATGAATCATAAAGCACTCTTTTTATTCAAACAATCACATGAATCATAAAGCACTTTTAGTATTCACACAATCACATGAATCATAAAGCACTTAGTATTCACACAATCACATGAATCATAAAGCACTTTTAGTATTCACACAATCACATGAATCATAAAGCACTTAGTATTCACACAATCACATGAATCATAAAGCACTTAGTATTCACACAATCACATGAATCATAAAGCACTTAGTATTCACACAATCACATGAATCATAAAGCACTTAGTATTCACACAATCACAGGAATCATAAAGCATTTAGTATTCACACAATCACATGAATCATAAAGCACTTAGTATTCACAAAATCACATGTATCACAATATTCTCATCCTATCTGCATGATCATGTCAATTATAATAAATTCTAAACGTTCTACTTTTTGTTTCTTTTGTTTTGCTCACTTTCCTTTTTAAGGGTATTTAAAGTTCTTGAGAGCCCCTGGTGCTCTCTGATTGAGGTTGTTTTTTTATTATCACCCTTAAAGCAACCTCCAGTTTCACTATATTCTGCAGGTTGTATATATTATGCCAGTAAAAAGAAAAGTTGTTTCTCAAAAATACACAAAACACCTCAATCGAAACCAATTTTAGTCTAAATATTAATGAGAAACAAGACTTGTTCCTGGCCAAATGATTCAGATTAATCACAGAACAGATCCAACTCATGTTCAAGTTTCACATTTTATACAATGGATTTGCATATATTTTCTTGTATATTTGTTCTTTGGTATTTTTATAACATTTACTACTACAGTTTAAGATTCCAGATGGCACCACCGACATTTTTCATTTACTGTAACATTCTCTACCTTTGATTACCTGTGATAATCAAATTGTTTTCTTGATCTGTATACAGATAATACATTCCAGGTGTATTGGCCTGGAGCTAATAATAAAAGGGTATAGATGGCAGCACCATTTTTGTAAATCAAATGCAATGTGTATCACAGCAATATTCATGTAGACTCATTAAGACAGGTGGCAGCACTATACAGTTAAAATAAATCACCATCATACGGTTACAGACTATTTGCAAATAATGCAACCACATTCTAGAGGACTACACTACTTCCCCAACTCAGCCAACTGGGTGGGTATGAGGACACAGTGGTGGTGGAAAAAGGCACAACACAGCGCAATTTGCCGGTAATAAAATGCAAATGTCTGCGGCAAAATCCTACATTTTTGTCTGCAATTCAATATTTCGGTCATTTGGCTTGTGTCCATTTTCCTTTGGGTGAACACTTTTGACCCATTGTGTTAAAAGTAAATGTAAAATTACTAATTTTGTAGAAAATATTAAAATTAATGCTATATCAAACTATTATGTATTTAAAGACCATCTGACTGCAGCTTACCACTTTTTTTTTTAACGAATAAAGTTCTCCCTGTCCAATAACATTACAGGCAGTAAATTTGGTACTGGCTATGAAGTATTCTATAAAAAGCCAATTCTTTTCACAAGTTTTCATAATATATTATATTTATGATATAATGAAAATTTTTTACATAAATTAAGCAAATTTTTTTCTAATTTTAGAAATATTTTTTTAGATTACTATAAAATATGGCAGTAATTTTGGTCACAGCTTTTTTAAATAAAAACATCTACACATGTATTTAAAATTCAGTAATTGCTTTTGCAAAAAAATATAATCCATATAAAATCTAAAGGTTTCTGTGCAGGTATAAAATAACCATTAAAAAAAATCAGGATTCTCCATCAATCTTTATATCCTGGGTCAGGCACAATAATAATTTTCATGATTAAACCTATTTTCTAAATGTACTATGAACACATACTCTGCAAAAAATGCAAGCAGTTTTCCAATAGGATTTGATTTTAAAACTGTTTATGTTGTATTCATACAGAGCAGTCATAGAAGTAATTTATTAAGTTTATATTTGGTGATGTATATTATAACGGGAAGAGATTCTAAGAAATCAAACAATGAGAAAGCAGCAACATATCTGCATATGTCATATACCTTATGACAACTTGGCACGTCATATAATTTGATTGAGTATTAATGAGCATTTATGATTAGGTATATTTATATATATATATATATAAAACCACATTTATGCACAAACAAAATAAATGACAGTGATTGTTTGAAACAGCAATATAGCAAATATAAACTTTTTAAAGTATTTTGCCCGTTGTATTAATTTTGATTTTAAATGGACGGAAAGAATGAGATATACAACAAAAATGTGTACAAAATAAATAAAATATCATTGGATGAATAAAGGATAAAATCCTTGTGGAGACAAAAAAACATTGTAGTATCGTAATTGTTAACATTTTACAGTAACAATTTTAGAGATTCCCCTAGGTGGCAGCACCCTAAAAATATCCCTAAGTGGCAACACCCTACAGATACAGCACCTTGCAAATATCCCGAGGTGGCAGCACCCTACGGATACAGCACCTTGCAAATATTCCTAGTTGGCAGCACCCCACAGATACAGCACCTTGCAAATATCCCTAGGTGGCAGCACCCTGCGGATACAGCACCTTGCAAATATCCCTAGGTGACAGCACCCCATGGATACAGCACCTTGCAAATATCCCTAGGTGGCAGCACCCTACGGATACAGCACCTTGCAAATATCCCTAGGTGGCAGCACCCTTCACTAGAAGCGTTGGTATCTGGCAGTGGCTGAGGAGTCCTCGGTTTCCTCGTTGTTTTGTTCTGCATCTATTCTCTGCTGATGATGTTCTTGTAGCTGTTGTATGATGAGAAACATGGTCCCGAACAACTGAAAAAAATCATGAAAAAATCTCTTTATGTGGTCTGTAGTATTGTGATAGCTGTATATCACCTTTACAGTCTGTAGTCATGTGATAACTGTACATTGCCTTTACAGTCTGTAGTCATGTGATAGCTGTACATTGCCTTTACAGTCTGTAGTCATGTGATAGCTGTATATCACCTTTACAGTCTGTAGTCATGTGATAGCTGTACATTGCCTTTTATGGTTTGTAGTCATGTGATAGCTGTACATTGCCTTTTATGGTTTGTAGTCATGTGATAGCTGTATATCACCTTATACGGTCTGTAGTCATGTGATAGCTGTACATTGCCTTTTACAGTCTGTAGCAATGTGATAGCTGTACATTGCCTTTTATGGTTTGTAGTCATGTGATGGCTGTACATTGCCTTTTATGGTTTGTAGTCATTTGATAGCTGTGCATTGCCTTTTATGGTTTATAGTCATGTGATAGCTGTACATTGCGTTTTATGGTTTGTAGTCATGTGATGGCTGTACATTGCCTTTTATGGTTTGTAGTCATTTGATAGCTGTGCATTGCCTTTTATGGTTTGTAGTCATGTGATAGCTGTACATTGCGTTTTATGGTTTGTAGTCATGTGATAGCTGTACATTGCCTTTTATGGTCTGGAGAACATATCAACGAAACACCACAGTGACTATTCAATATTCATTATTAATTATTAACAACAATGAGTCAAAACCATACCTTATGTTGCTCACCACAGTGTGGTACAATATCACAATCAGTTAAAGCATCAGTAATGTCACTCACTACAATGAGTCCACAATGAGTCCATATGAGTAACTCATGACAATGAGAACATGAACAAGTAATGTGCAATGAAACTTACCACACAGTCTGTATAATATCAATGAAACTCACCACAATGAGTCCAAATATTATATAACTAATGAAACTCAATGAGTATATATATATATATTAAGAGTGTCACTCACCATAATGAGTCAATATATTAAGAGTGTCATTCACCATAATGAGTCCATATATTATGAATGTCACTCACCACAATGAGTCCATATATTATGAATGTCACTCACCACTAGGGCATCACATCGTTGGATTTCATCGATACGATACGATACATATCGATGATTTATCAATATTCGAATGTCACTCACCACAATGAGTCTATATATTAAGAGTGTCACTCACCACAATGAGTTCATATATTAAGAGTGTCACTCACCACAATGATTCCATATATTAAGAGTGTCACTCACCACAATGAGTCGATATATTAAGAGTGTCACTCACCACAATGAGTCCATATATTAAGAGTGTCACTCACCACAATGAGTCCATATATTATGAATGTCACTCACCACAATGAGTCCATATATTAAGAGTGTCACTCACCACAATGAGTCCATATGTTAAAAGTCACATGACAAGAAAATTCTGAAAATGTTTATATTGTGCCATAATATATTACAATACATGGACATTGCATTTCAACATGTTTTACACATTTTTATAAATGTAGTACAGAATTATAGTGGATCAAAGTGATTTGCTGGACACACCCCTTTTTATGTGGGTCAAATCAGGGCTGCTGAGATTTTGCCGGAAGTGACGCATGTTCGCCCTTCATGTTCAAAACAAACCACTCCAAGCCAGTGAAAGTCTTGAGGGATTGTAATTTATAAGTAATAACATGAGTGTTGATAACATCTTTGAACCACTGGTGGCCTAATTAGCACATGTGGATAGTAGGTCAGATCATGTTTCACATCATAGTCACTTGGATTCTGCCTGTAGTGATGGGGAAGACAGGAATATAGCCAGCCTCCCAGTTGAGTTTGGCAAACTTACATCTGCCTCTTGAGATTATTCAGATCCTACAAGGGACTGACTGAACTATTCTTTATCATAATGTTATGGTCAAAGTCATTTCCTTGTTGAGAAAGAAATGTTGAAATCTCAAAGTTTAGTATCATTTTTACAGAATTTCTATTTTTATTCAAAATTCCTTTGTCTGTTTGTATATAAATACTGATATATGATTTAGTTGGGTACCCACTGACACGCAATGACAGACATTAAAAAATACCAAACTAAACATTTCAAAATGGCCATTGAAATACAACTGCAGTGCATAAATAATATATAACCAGACCTCAAAACTTAGAAGTCAAAATAATTCCCAGCAATGAAACAGATCTAGAAATATGTGTCGAATGCTTTCAAAACATTTTTTTTCAATTATGTCAAACGAAGTTTAGCTCAACTTTACTGAATGAGGCATGGCCAATGCCCCCCTCAATTTGCCAACAATCCCATCAATTCCAACAACACATATATCAATTCCAACAAGTTTACTGAAGAAATTTGATAAATCAGATCTATCTTACCGGTATATGTTATATTTATCTAGAAATATGGTTGTATTCTATAAAGGAGAAGACTTTGATCAATTTGAACAAACTATCTGTGTGTGTCCATCAATTCCAACAATTCCATCTATCCCATGAACCAATATAATTCAATATTGATCATACCTTCAGTAAGTATTCTAAGTACAGACCTGCACAGTCCACAAGCTCTGTACATTTTACTACAGCTATCTGGTCAACCCCATATTTATAGAAGTGAGAAGAATCGGATGTATCTGAACAATTCCATCTTTGGCAACTTCTTATAAATTCCAACAATTCTAGCAATCCCATCTATAGCATGTCCTGTCCTTCTGTCTTGATAAACTGGAAGAAATCCATCTATCTTTCCTTACCCACTAATCTATTGATGGTGTTGATGAGGCCCACCTATGGTGAGTTGTGTAATTAATGACTTTATTGTTTCTATCAACCATTTCAATCAGCCCCCTTGTACTTGTTATAATCAGAATCAGATAAATCAGAACTAATGCATATATGTCTATTTGTAATCTACCCCTTGACTGTTACCATCCTTTATGAACCTTTTAATGCTTTGGGGGTCTGTCAGGAAGGGGGATGAAGCTCAGTCAAATCTACTCCATACACTTATCAGAAACGCATGAATGACTTAATGGATTCCTTCACGTCTGCATGTTTCCCTATAAAAAAATGGGATATGTCTGGACGATACACTCTAAGCAAATTTTCTATAAATTTATTTTCATAAACGGTTACCAATGATGTTAAGATGAATCATATTTTATCCAATATCTAAGTCGACAAACTCATGTTGCTCAAAAGATGAAGAATGCATTTATGAAATGATAATCCTGTCTTCTGTATGTGTTAATTGGTATTATGTCATGCCACCTGGGGTACCCACATCTACCCTCTGACCTTCCCTCTGCTCTTACATACATCACCCAACTTGTGGTCAATGGTCTGTCAGAGCACTTTGAGGACTTGGTGCCACATCAAAGCATAACAGTGTGAACATTATGTAATAGAAAACATAGGACAGGGTGTTCCTCTGACTATGATGGCACAGATATAATCCTTTCATGTAAGCTAGAAATCTGCACATCCCTACAGCACACAAATTGATGTCTGCAGAGTTGTACCTCTTCAGTTTTTGTTCAAATTGATCATGACTGACTAGCTTTACTGTATGTTGTCAAGACATAAACTAATGATCCTGGTAATATGTCAGATGTGCAGAGCAGATTTAGAGTCTGTCACCAGCAGGTCAATTGTGTGGCCCTGTATGAGGCTCTCTTTGTGGGATGCATTTTAGTACTACAATGACTACAAGAAGTAGTTACTCACATCATTATCTTGCATGGGAAATTTAGACAAAAGCTTGTAGGTGGATTTATTAAAAGTTAGATGTGTTTTGTTTGCCCTTACAGTAGGGTGGTTTCATGCCCCTGTGCCAGCAGATATGACAATCAGCCCCTTGTCCGATATTATCAACGCCCCATGAGGTATTGATATCATGTTTACCCACTTCCACAATTTGCCACCTCCAGATATATATTACTCTCAACCCTGACCATCTTTTCTACCAACATCCCAGTATAATTTTGTGACAATTAGAATTTTGATGAAAGCATGAAAGATCGTTATCATTTTTTCATGGATTTACCATTTTCAAAAGAAAGAAACTTAAAGATTTATTAATAGATATGCTAATAATTATATGATTTCTAGAGGTAGTTTTCCAGCAAAGATTTGTAAAATATTATGTCAAAGAAATAAAGTAAAAATTATCTTGATGAGATGATGTATAACAGTAACATTCTAAGATCAAAATGTGTACAAAATATCACCAAGTGACAAAGCAATCTGATATCATGTGGCATCAGTGTAGTGTCCCTGGTGGTGGAGCAATTGTCACACCCCGCAACTTGCAAAGAGCCTTTATCAATTATATAGGGTCTTTTCTGAATGTTAATCACAACATTTGACAAGGTGGTGTGCTTGATAACTAATTCTGGGTGATGAACCCTGATGACTTTATTGCCCCATTTAGCCACATGTGTTCTGTAGAATGCAAGTCAATCCACATTCAATTGATGGGAGAGATATACATATTGTTGGAAAGATGGGATTGATGGTGAATTGCTTGGGCCTTTGGCCATGGATGTACTGAATATGAATAATATTCAACCAATTGATATTGTTACCGGTCATTGGGTAACAAATAAATAAATAAATTTTTAGTGTTATAAAATATGGAAATATCAACTAAAAATAACTCATAGATATTTTAAAAGTGTCATCTCAATATTCCATTTACAGTTTGAAAACCCTTAAACTTTATTCCATAATGTTTAGGGCTAGCTTATAAGTGTCTTGAAACTGATAAGAGTAGAGCAGGCCATATTTCAAACACTATACCCAGTTAAGTCATGTTTGTTTATTTTCTTCAATTAAAGTAGGGGTTGTGGGAGGGGAAGCTGATGTAAATGCAAGTCTCTATTTTACAGCCTTAAGTTTTGCTATTAATCATATTTTCAATGGATGTTATTTACAAGTGTAGAAAAAAGGACATCAGCTGTTATACATGTACAGACATAGGAGGAATATGTGTGCAGGAGATGCATGCGGGGCGCAATGACGTAGGCAGCCTGCTGACCCAGTTCTAGGTCAAGGGAGTAGGTTAATTACCCTGGGGGTTCAAAGATCTTAGATTATAGCTAAACTAAACATCAGACTGCAGAAAAAATTGTCAGATGTTTCTCAGAGGTATGAAATCTAAAGATTTACCACTTAAAAAAATTCTTGTCATATGACTTTTAAGAGTGCCACTCACCACAATGAGTCCATATATTAAGAGTGTCACTCACCACAATAAGTCCATATATTAAGAGTGTCACTCACCATAATGAGTCCATATATCATGAGTGTCACTCACCACAATGAGTCCATATATTAAGAGTGTCACTCACCACAATGAGTCCATATATCATGAGTGTCACTCACCACAATGAGTCCATATATTAAGAGTGTCACTCACCACAATGAATCTATATATTAAGAGTGTCACTCACCACAATCAGTCGATATATTATGAATGTCACTCACCACAATGAGTCCAAGTATGAGTGATGTTGCGCCGACCACCTTGACACTGTGACTGCCGTGTGTTTCCAGGAGGTGACCGCATGCCGTCTTACAGGGACACTCCACGGCACTGGTCACGTTCTCTCCAGTGCAACAGGCCGCCTCAGGCTCCGACAGGCAGCACACTAACTGCAATAAAAACAAATAGTTGGCATTTCTCATACAATTTTGATTGGGTTAATATATGTATATATTTCCTACCCCCAATAATATCTATGTCAATAGTTGTTTTGTCAGTGTTTTTAATCATTTTGTCTTGACTGGTCACCATCCTGCCCAATTGAAAACAAAATACCTGAAGTGCACAAAAAAATTTAAAGCTCTCGAAAATCCAATCTTTACAAAATACAAGAACCTGCCATCACTTGTTTCCCTGGGTATATATACATATATAAACTGTAGCAGGCCACAGGCTCTTGCATAGTGCAATTTGAGGATACCATCTTGTTTCTCACTATATAACACCCTCTTACCGGATGGCACGGCGGATGTCCGATTCCCATGGGGTTCTGGAAGCCACAGCACTGGAAGGTCGTCTGCACATTGTCCAACATATCACTATCAGCGTTAATCCAACCACGTACTAGCAATGACGTCACAGACGATGAATTGGCTACAAATTTATGAAATTTAGCTCAGAGCAGTTTCTTTAGAACAGATTCCTTTATCTGATATTTATATCTATAATTTACACATTTCATTGATTTCAAAATATATTTTGTTTCAAGATAATTACTTTTATATTACTTCCTACTTTCTGGTAAGTTTACAAAGGATTCTGGGATATGTTTTACCTCAACAGAAATCAAAAAGCTATTTCAATATCAATTTTATCTCATTTACAGACACCAATTAGATAATTAACTAAATATAACTTTCCCCTTTGAAAAATGCACAAATAACTTTCCCCTTAAAGGTATCAAGCATCAATTCTACATTTTGGTGTATTCAAAGCTTGGCCACATATGAACATCATGACAAATTGAAATTATGATGGATTAAAAAGATAAGTTGCTATAAGCCATAAAAGTAGTGTGAACTTTGTTTGACCTAAATTGAGGCTCAAAGTGGGATAGCACTGTTTGAGGTCATTCTGATACTATTCAAAGGGCAATCCATTTCATGACATCACAAGCATATTGCCATACTCTTATGACGTCATTTTACCTTTCAGTGCCTCTATGATGACACTCCACATAAAAATGACGCCAAGGAAGGAATGTGCTTTCATCAGGGGCCTATATATTAGGGGCTTGTTCAAAGACAATTTACAGACAATGATGGGGATGAATTCTTCAAAAAATTTATAGACATGAAAGACAAACACATTTATCACCAATATGTGAATTTTAAATGTTTTTTTTAAAAAAAATCGGTGCTTAATCCCTTTAAAATACATTTTAATATAATTTATGCCATCTTAGCAATGTTCTAGCAGGCTTTCATCTGAGATAAGTAGCTGCGAATTGTTTAACTTAACTTACCTCCCAGACAGATGCCTCCGAGAGCTCCAAGTAACACTACTAATATGCACATTGCTCCATGATACTAATTTCAACTTAAGGATATTTCCTATTTCTCATTCCGAAATTATTTCTTAATAATAATAATACTACATGTATCCTGTTTACGAACCAATCAAAGCAGTCTAGACAATGGTGGGCGATAAGGGCAATTATTTTGACAAATCAAAATTTAAAATATATATGTTAAGTTAGCTTCATTTCAACACTATAATGATTCATTAAAAAATGACTGGTGATACCTACAAATTGAGGCAGCTACATATGGTCTTGTATCTTATACATTACATTATAACAATAATAAGGTAGGAGGATCCATGGTATGAAGATTGATAATGTGAGATATACGATAAATAGCATGAGGATAGATTGCCTGAGGATCAATGCTATTAGGATCCATGGTATGAAGATCCATTGCATGAGAATATATGGTACGAGGATCATGGCATAACATTATGATCCATGGTTGGGGGATCCATGGCAGGAGGATCCCATAGTAGGAGGATCCATGGTAGGAGGATTCATGGTATGAGGATCCATGGTAGGAGGATCCATGGTAGGAGGATCAATGGCATGAATATCCATGGAAGAGGATCCATGGCATGAGGATCCATGGTAGGAGGATCATGGTATGGCTGGAGGATCCATGATATGAGGATCCATGGCTGGAGGATACATGACATGAGGATCCATGGTAGGAGGATCCATGGTAGGAGGATCCATGGCATGAAGATCTATGGTAGGAGGATCCATGGCATGAAGATCCATGGTAGGAGGATCCATGGTAGGGGGATCCATGGTAGGGGGATCCATGGTAGGAGGATCCACGGTAGGAGGACCCATGGTAGGGGGATCCATGGTAGGAGGATCTATGGTTGGAGGATCCATGGTAGGGGGATCCATGGTTGGGGGGTCCATGGTAGGAGGATCCATGGTAGGAGGATCCATGGTAGGAGGATCCATGGTAGGGGGATCCATGGTAGGAGGATCCATGGTAGGAGGATCCATGGTAGGAGGATCCATGGCATGAAGATCCATGGTAGGAGGATCCATGGTAGGGGGATCCATGGTAGGAGGATCCATGGTAGGGGGATCCATGGTAGGAGGATCCATGGTAGGAGGATCCATGGTAGGAGGATCCATGGTAGGAGGATCCATGGTAGGGGGATCCATGGCATGAGGATCTATGGTAGGAGGATCCATGGTAGGAGGATCCATGGCATGAAGATCCATGGTAGGAGGATCCATGGTAGGGGGATCCATGGTAGGAGGATCCATGGTAGGAGGATCCATGGCATGAAGATCCATGGTAGGAGGATCCATGGTAGGGGGATCCATGGTAGGAGGATCCATGGTAGGAGGATCCATGGTAGGAGGATCCATGGTAGGAGGATTCATGGTAGGAGGATCCACGGTAGGAGGATCCATGGCATGAAGATCCATGGTAGGAGGATCCATGGTAGGGGGATCCATGGTAGGAGGATCCATGGTAGGGGGATCCATGGTAGGAGGATCCATGGCATGAAGATCCATGGTAGGAGGATCCATGGTAGGAGGATCTATGGTTGGAGGATCCATGGTAGGGGGATCCATGGTTGGGGGGTCCATGGTAGGAGGATCCATGGTAGGAGGATCCATGGTAGGAGGATCCATGGTAGGAGGATCCATGGTAGGAGGATCCATGGTAGGGGGATCCATGGCATGAGGATCTATGGTAGGAGGATCCATGGTAGGAGGATCCATGGCATGAAGATCCATGGTAGGAGGATCCATGGTAGGGGGATCCATGGTAGGAGGATCCATGGTAGGAGGATCCATGGTAGGAGGATCCATGGCATGAAGATCCATGGTAGGAGGATCCATGGTAGGGGGATCCATGGTAGGAGGATCCATGGTAGGGGGATCCATGGTAGGAGGATCCATGGTAGGAGGATTCATGGTAGGAGGATCCATGGTAGGAGGATCCATGGCATGAATATCCATGGTAGGAGGATCCATGGCTTGAGGATCTATGGTAGGGGGATCCATGGTAGGAGGATCATGGCATGACGATCCATGGAAGGAGGATCCATGGTGGGAGGATCCATGGTAGGAGGATCTATGGTTGGAGGATCCATGGTAGGGGGATCCATGGTTGGGGGGTCCATGGTAGGAGGATCCATGGTAGGAAGATCCATGGTAGGAGGATCCATGGTAGGAGGATCAATGGTAGGAGGATTCATGGTAGGAGGATCCATGGTAGGAAGATCCATGGTAGGAGGATCCATGGTTTGGGGATCTGTGGCAATCTGACCTGAATTAATTAAAACTATTAATCCTAAATAGCAAGAGAAAATTCTATTTCTCAAAATAAAGGATACCAGTAGGAGAAGTCGTTTATTTCCCATAACTGTGAATACAAGTCCTGCGAGAGCGAGGATCCCAAGGAGCCCACCACAGATGGCGATAGCGAGGGCAGGCGGATATGTGGTGAGAATCGTCTGATCATGATGCCACACTACACATCCAACCAGAGAAAATCCCAGCACCTACAAAATGCAGAAAATGTGGACCTTTACAAAATGACAGAGTACATTTTACACTTAATGGGTGATTCTAAATCATGAAAAATGATCCATCATAAGCTACATCACTGTAAATTACACCATGGAAATCCAAAATTTATATTAATTTCAGTAAAATATCAAGTTAAATATAACCAATGAACACCACTCACCAAATAAACCAAATGTAAAAATAGTACTGCAAGTTTCACGTTACTATCTTTTAAACTGCGTAGCATGTGCATTTTATAAACTTTTCCAAAACTTTGCAAAACTTTTTTCCCCCTGCCTGATGTGACTCTTCAATTTAGGAAATCAAAAAGGTTGGATAGGGAGCCAGTTTAAGATCTAACATATTTTCGTATTTCTAAATAAATATATCAGATATAACTTTTTTAGTTTTTGAAAATTTAAATATCAAATAAAGAATTTGATATTTAAAATCGAATTATATGTATAGTTTGTAATGTTTTTCATCGCAAAGTACGAAACTAAAAGGTCAAATTTTCCACAATCCCACATCCTCCGTCACGTTTTGGGTCATGTGTGGATGTCGGGGTACAAACATGTAGACAACTGCTTCAGAACCTGCTAAAATTCATCCCAATATGTGAAAATGAGAATTTTCGGGACCCCAAGATGACAGAGGATAGACTGAGCAAGACAGCAAGCATGTCCATCACGCCGGGGCAGCAGCTTGTATCATCATGTTCAGGGGCCCTTCTCACATCGCTGTTTGGTAAGTAGGCCATGTTGATAAAGACCACTGCACTGAGTGATGTAAGAGAATGTTTAGGTTTAACCATATACGCGATTATGTTGACAGTTTAATCTAAATTGTGCAATGGATATAATAGACATATTCAGTTTTCTTGAATACTTTTGTCAATTTGGAAAGCACTGTAAAATCTTCCACTGTAAAATCTTCATCCCCTCAGACTCAGTCCCACATCCCACTTGACCTCTAGTCTAGACTCTAGTCACTCCGTTTGTTTTGCCTTCACTTCAAGCCTATAGGCTGATTGCAGGTCGCCATACTGTCCCATTGAAAACAACACACTGGTAGTGCACAACTAATATCGGAAGTGCACAAAAAACTCTAAAATCCAATCATAAAAAAAAAACAGGATGGAAACCCGTAATTGCACAATACAGATGTTCTATGTTTCAGCTGTTCAGGCTTTAAGTTTAACCCCTAAGGGACTAGGCTATCTTAATTTTGTTGATTGGTAGGACTAACCAATTTTTTCTGGACTAGTGTATCTACATACTAAATTAATAAAATTTATAACCATGGTTATTCAATATGCTTAATGAAGTGCTGGGGTCAAAAGTTCATGATTAAGGCAGATTGACGTCACTATCATGATTACATTGTAACTAGTTGCAGCCCTTCAGAATGTTACAAATGACGTCACCAAGTCAGAACAATGGGCACGTTGCCGTCCTTCCCGTCCATTACCAGTGGTGGACGTTGCCGTCCTTCCCGTCCGTTACCGGTGGTGGACGTTGCCGTCCCTCCCGTCCGTTACCGGTGGTGGACATTGCCGTCCTTAAGGCCATGTAGTGTCATTTCAGAGTTTTGTGTCAAAATAGTGAAATGATTATAAAGTTGTCAGATTTTTTATTATGGCCCACTGGAAGATGTTTCTTTCTTCCTACCTAAAATTGACAAATCCTGCACAAACTTTTAAAAATCATCACTCATTTCCTTTGGGGTGGATATTTAAGGTATCACTAAGGTATCACTTTTTCTGGACTAGTGAAATTGCATATTAAGTTAATAAGATTTATAACCATGGTTATTCATTATACACAACTTAGAAAGTTCTGGAGTCAAAACTTCATGATTCAAGCAATCTGATGCTATCACCAGATAACATTGTAACAAGTTGCAGCCCCGCAGAATGATTCAGAATGTCTCATTAAGCCAGAAAAATGAGGACATTAATGTCCTTTCCGTCCATTGTAGGTGGTGGGTGTTAACATCCTTCCCATCCATTTCAGGTGGTGAATGTTGACATCATTCCCATCCATTGCAGGTGGTGAATGTTGACATCATTCCCATCCATTTCAGGTGGTGAATGTTGACATCATTCGCATCCATTGCAGGTGGTGAATGTTGACATCCTTCCCATCCATTGCAGGTGGTGAATGTTGACATCATTCGCATCCATTGCAGGTGGTGAATGTTGACATCATTCCCATACATTGCAGGTGGTGAATGTTGACATCCTTCCCATCCATTGCAGGTGGTGAATGTTGACATCATTCGCATCCATTGCAGGTGGTGGATGTTGACATCCTTCTCATCCATTGCAGGTGGTGGATGTTGACATCCTTCCCATCCATTGCAGGTGGTGAATGTTGACATCCTTCCCATACATTGCAAGTGGTGGATGTTGACATTCTTCCCATTCATTGCAGGTGGTGGAAGTTGACATCCTTCCCATACATTGCAGGTGGTGAATGTTGACATCCTTCCCATACATTGCAAGTGGTGGATGTTGACATCCTTCCCATTCATTGCAGGTGGTGGATGTTGACATCCTTCCCATACATTGCAGGTGGTGGATGTTGACATCCTTCCCATACATTGCAGGTGGTGGATGTTGACATCCTTCCCATACATTGCAGGCAGGTGGTGGATGTTGACATTCTTCCCATCCATTGCAGGTGGTGGAAGTTGACATCCTTCCCATACATTGCAGATGGTGGAAGTTTATGCTTTTCCTGCCTGTTGGGGGTTATAAGTGCAATTGTGGGTGATGAAAATAGTGAACAAAGATATTTCACCAACATTGCCTCTATTGTTGTGCAAGATGATTTGTGATAGTCATATGTTTTGTGTGTAGTTTCTGCTTCAGGTGGTATCTCAGCCTTTCCATATCAATATTTAATTTTAATAACTGGATTATCAAAATTCAATATGAAATATGTATACATGCATTTTGATTGATCAAAATTATCAACTGCTCAAATCTGCACTGGGAAAGGGTTTAAATGAACATTTATGAAGCAATTTGCAGGCATTTCCAGAAAATGTTCACAAATATTGCTAAAAGGCAGTGATCATTATAACTCTGAAGCCATTGGTCCATAGATGTTCGATTTTTTCATTTAAAATGACACACTGTGGCCTTATATTTTCTCATAATTATTGATGAGTAAACATCTGATGGAGTATAATTGTCGCTCAGTGGCTTAGTGTCAGTGAAAGCAGAGAAAGAGGGCATAATCTGCACTCAATATGGTCACAGTTTGTCTCAGCATGGTCATATTTTGGGCATTTTTGGCCTAATATGGTCACAGTTTGGCTAAATATAGTCATAGTTTGGCTCAAAATGGTCACAGTTTGGCTCAAAATGGTCACAGTTTGACTCAATATGGTCAAGGTTTCTCTCAACATAGTCCTATTTTGGCCCAATATGGTCACAATTTGTCTCAATATGGTCAAGGTTTCTCTCAACAAGGTTATATTTTGGCTCAAAATGGCCACAGTTTGGCTCAACATGGCCACCGATTATCTCAACAAGGTCATATTTTGGCTCTTTGGTCACAGTTTGGCTTAACATGGTCAAAATTTGGTTTAATATTGTCACTGTTTGGCTCAACGTGATCAAAGTTTGGCTAAACATGACATGAAAATATTCAACTGTGACTGTCTGAATTGGAATTAATTTTGTTTTATGAAAGAAAGCATAAATTTGTAATTTCTTGAGATTTGATTGTAAACTTGTATATTGTTTTACTTTTACATGACTTACATTCGATGATTTAGATAAGTAAAAACACAAATTTTATATAACTGAGTTTAGGAAGCCCATGATTAAAGTCTTCTATTCATTATTTATATCATTATAGTGACGCCTTTGGATGTGGTGAAAATTCGTCTCCAGACTCAGCAGAAAACACAAAAATCCACCACCAGAGGGGGTTGTCAACCACATGCCAAGTATTGGAATAGAAGTAGGTTTCTAGTTCATCCTTAACCAAATTTTAGAAATAAGAACTTGACTTATATACAAGTATAATTTATATTCCATATTATTGAGCTTCTTATGTGGTTAAAGATGACAACAGGACCAGATATTGCCATTATGACCATGGTGGCTTCATGCTAGCATTTCTAATACTTATCACTTGACCCAATTAGGTCATGCATAGCATGTGCACAATGGTGTTTGACATGTTTATACATCTAAAGAAATACAGAACATGAGAAAGTTGGGAAGCTGAAGAAATTGTACACAAGAACAGAATATAGACTCCATGTTTCATTTGTAAATAACATTGGCAGGCATTTCTGCTGCAGCTGTCATTTCTGCATCAAATTGATGGGTCTAAATCCCTGCATTTCTTATTGTTGTAATGACCCCCATCATAGGTCTAAATCTCTGCATTTGTTATAGGTGCAGTGACTATGGTCTAAAACCCTGCATTTCACATTGTTGAAATGACCACCATCATAGGTCTGAAACTTAACACTTCTTATTGTTGCAGTGACCATGGTCTAAAACCCTGCATTTCATATTGTTGAAATGACCCCCATCATATGTCTAAATCTCTGCATTTGTTATAGGTGCAGTGACTATGGTCTAAAACCCTGCATTTCATATTGTTGTAATGACCCCCATCATAGGTCTGAAACTTTGCATTTGTTATAGTTGCAATGACTATGGTCTAAAACCCTGCATTTCATATTGTTGTAATGACCACCATCATAGGTCTGAAACTCTGCACTTCTTATTGTTGCAGTGACCATGGGTTTAAAACCCTGCATTTCATATTGTTAAAATGACCCCCATCATGGGTCTAAAACTCTGCACTTCTTATTGTTGCAGTGACCATGGTCTAAAACCCTGCATTTGTTATTGTCGTGCCCCCATCATGAGTCTAAACATATGCTGTTTGTTTTGTTGTAGTGACCCCCCTGGACGTGGTTAAGATTCGCTTACAATCGCAGAAAAGGCTGATCCAGAAAGGTTCATGTTTTATCTACTCCAACGGGCTGATGGATCACCTGTGTACAGTAAACTGTACCATATGTGGCAACGGCAACGGAATGGCTACGGCCACAGCCAACGCTACTGTCAAGGAGTGGTATGCCAGACCAGCCAAATTTACAGGCACTTTTGTGAGTTGAAAATTGACTTAAATGCATTCTGTGATAATAATTATATATAATTTACAGCTCATATTTTTTTTATTTTTAATAATTATATATAATTTATAGCTCATATTTTTCGATTTTTAATAATAATATATAATTTACAGCTCATATTTTTCAATTTTTAATAATTATATATATAATTTATAGCTCATATTTTTCGATTTAATAATAATTATATACAATTTACAGCTCATATTTTACAATTTTTAATAATTATATATAATTTACAGCTCATAATTTTCAATATTTTTTTTATACTTGAAGGGCAGATCAATATTGAATTAATTGCAATTATTTTATTATGGTAATTAACTATTTATGGTGGAGGCTGGTATGGACTCTTGAAAATAAATTGCCATAACTGATCTTTCTTATTCATCATAATTTTGTTCAGACATGTTGTTCCAATATTTTTAGGATGCTTTTGTAAAGATCGCCAGATACGAGGGTGTGTCTTCGTTATGGAGTGGCCTGCCTCCCACTTTGTGAGTAGCTAACTTTCCACATAGCAGGCAAATTCTCCCAAGTGTTTTTAAGGCTTGAAGAGTCAGAATATTGAACATTTGGTCCAAAAATAACTCGGAAATTAATGTAAAATGATAAATTTTGATATTTTATTTCAGCATATATCATCTCGTAAATTTTGCATTGGAAATTAATGTAAAATGATAATTTTTGGTATTTTATCTGGGCATTATCGTCTGGTAAATTTGCCTTGCAGAGTAATGGCAGTGCCAGCGACGGTGGTGTATTTTACAACCTACGATCAGTTGAAATATCTGATGGGTTACAGGGAGAATGACCCCACAACCAAGTACATCCCAGTTCTGGCTGGGTCCTCCGCCAGGGGTAGGTAATGGTTATAGACCCTCCTTCAAATCACCAGGAACAATAACTAATTTCATAGCAGTTGTAAGTTCCCATTGCAGTAAAGTTGTGCAGTTCTGCTACATAGTTTTTAAAGGTGTGGGAGTATGGAGATTGGCAGTCATCATTAGTTTAGACCATGCTTATTGCAAATTCAACATTATCTGCTAATACACATCTATGCATGACCAGATATTGTCTGCTGTGGACTGGGTGGATTTCAAATTTATTAAATAAATTTCACTTCATTATAGAACTTGGCAATATATTTTGTATAGATAAGTTAGATAAGTAGTTGAAGCTGAATATTTATTTGTTTACTGGCCATATTGTACACATCGGTCATGCATGACCAGATATATGTTTGGTGCGAACTGATTAAAATAACCACAAATATTTCTAAAAGAATAAAAGAAGAAAAGATATCCATACATACATGCATACATACATACATACATACATACATACATACATACATACATACATACATACATACATACATACATACATACATACATACATACATACATACATACACACACACACACACACACACACACACACACACACACACACACACACATAAACATATGTTTTTAATTTTGTTTTCCTATCCCAGAGCATGTTAAAGAACCCAGTAGCACTTATCGAAAAGAGTAGGGGGAACCCAGTGTGAATGGTCTCAAAAAACCTTTCAGTTAACCAACTCACAACAACAATAGTCCATTTTTCAATAGTAATCAATGACCAAATTTAACAAGACATGATTGCAATTCACAGTAATCACACTGCAGGGCCGCCTCTCCAGGCTACGGCGCTCTTGCAATTTAATATTGCATAGATTTCATTCATTCAATTTTGTTTTGCAGTGCTAACAACGACGTTAATCAGTCCACTAGAGCTGATCCGGACCAAGATGCAGTCGGAGCAGCTGAGTTACCGTCAGCTGGGGCAGGCGATACGTAGCTCACTCCAGCATGGCGGGGTCATGATGCTCATGAGAGGACTGGGGCCCAGTCTACTAAGAGATGTGCCATTTTCTGGTTAATATTTCTGACAAATTTTACACATTACCAAAATATTACTTAGCGATTTTGTAAATCAAAGATGTGAGTCATTTAGCTTCTATACTTTCATATAGGTTATGCTTCTATCTTTTTCTTTGTGACATTTCTAAATGTTTCTGATTACAGCACTTTACTGGTATGGATATGAATATTTAAAGTCAAAGCAGATGAACCTTACCTCAGCCACAGAAACTACTTTCCTTCAGAGCTTCATTGCCGGTGCTATATCTGGAACGGTAAGTAAATCCCAACCTGATGAGCCTCCATTAAGTCATTGCCGGTGCTATATCTGGAACGGTAAGTAAATCCCAACCTGATGAGCCTCCATTAAGTCATTGCCGGTGCTATATCTGGAATGGTAAGTAAATCCCAACCTGATGAGCCTCCATTAAGTCATTGCCGGTGCTATATCTGGAACGGTAAGTAAATCCCAACCTGATGAGCCTCCATTAAGTCATTGCCAGTGCTATGTCTGGAATGGTAAGTAAATCCCAACCTGATGAGCCTCCATTAAGTCATTGCTGGTGCTATATCTGGAACGGTAAGTAAATCCCAACCTGATGAGCCTCCATTAAGTCATTGCCGGTGCTATATCTGGAACGGTAAGTAAATCCCAACCTGATGAGCCTCCATTAAGTTATTGCCGGTGCTATATCTGGAACGGTAAGTAAATCCCAACTTGATGAGCCTCCATTAAGTTATTGCCGGTGCTATATCTGGAACGGTAAGTAAATCCCAACCTGATGAGCCTACATTAAGTCATTGCCGGTGCTATATCTGGAACGGTAAGTAAATCCCAACCTGATGAGCCTCCATTAAGTCATTGCCGGTGCTATATCTGGAACGGTAAGTAAATCCCAACCTGATGAGCCTCCATTAAGTCATTGCCGGTGCTATATCTGGAACGGTAAGTAAATCCCAACCTGATGAGCCTCCATTAAGTCATTGCCGGTGCTATATCTGGAACGGTAAGTAAATCCCAACCATATAATGTAAATAGTAATGCATTTAATTAAATATCTGCCGCTATCCAAGAATAAGCCTTTATTTTCATGCCTTTTAATTGTGATGACCAGCGCAACAGGGTTAAGGGGTTGATTGCTTCATATGGGCACCCATCACAGACATTTATGGTAATATTTTAACCTTGGTAACTTTATAATATTAAATCTTCATCCATATAAATGATTACTATCATGCCAGACCAGAAGGGCACCCAGTTTTATGTTATAAGGTGAAATTGAGCTTACATTTTTGTATTTGATTATTTTTCCCACCAGGTGGCAGCTGTTTTGACGTTACCTTTTGACGTGGTTAAGACTCATCGGCAGATAGAACTTGGGGAAGCCATGACAAATAAACTAAAGCAGCCCTCGTCGACCTGGGTCATCATTAGTCGCTTGTATGCTGAGAAAGGCGTACCAGCTCTCTTCACAGGTCAGGATCTGCACATTAAACGTATTAAGCAATAAATCTGTAATTTCATGTATAAAAATTCTATCTACATATAAACTTCATGACATGTTGAAGTTTAACATAGGCTCAAAGCAGGGTAGCACTGTTTGACATCATTCTGGCACCATTCAAAGCTTTGATGATGTCATAAGCATATTGCCATATTTTTGTGATGTCATTTTACCTTTCAGTGCCTCTATGATCACACTCCACATAAAAATGACGCCAAGAGAGAAGTGTGCTTTCAAAAGGGGGCTATAAATTAGATTCCCGTTTAAATAGGTTTTACAGACACTTACTACAGTGCATCAACCAAAATAATATATAGATAGGAAAGGCAAATATCTTTATCATTAGTTTATGATACTTAGACATATTTTTCAAAATCTCGGCTTAATCCCTTTAACCAAGAAGAGTTCAAGCTTTGCTGGGCAGAACAATGGGTCTGTGATGGGGGAAATATTTTCTGTCATTTTCTGTCATTCTGTCTGTAAACTTTGACCTTCTCTGAAACTACTGGATGGAGTTCTCAGATAAGAGTTGGAAAGATGTATTTTCAGGGGACCAATTCTATCTATTTTCCATTAGCTTTTTCCAATTTGTTTTGGGCCACGGGCCGTGGCGCAGTTGGTTAGAGTGCCAGCTTACTAACACTAGTTCCTCTGTGGTGATCCAAAGGTTGTGGGTTCGAACCCCGGCCATGCCGGGATTGAACTCATGATTCAATTTCCCATACGAGCTGAGGCCCGTGCCAAAAGGATTAACCAGTTGTCCTTGTAAATCTGTGACCGGGTGGGTTGTCATGTCAAGGACCTGCGACATGACAATTCAGTGCGGCAGCACTATATCTGCTACAAGTAGGTCTCATCACGAAATGACTGAAATAAAGTTGAAAGTGATGTAAAACCCCAAACAAACAAACAAACAATTTGTTTTAATTTTATTTTTAAATTGAGTAGCTTTCGCTGATTAGTCAAGGAAGTTGAATAACATTACAAATATTTTGATTGGTTCAAATTATCATTACAAATATTTTGATTGGTTCAAATTATCATCTGCTCAAGTTTGCTCTCGGAAAGGATTTGATTGATCATTTATGAAGAATAGGGTTAGAATACAGACTAATGCATGTCTACTGTTGATAATATATTATATATTTTTGCTCTATTGAGATAGGCTTTGTTGATATTTTCCCATTTCCTGTCAGAATCTATACTCAAATTTGTCCTTTGTTTGTGTCTTTCAGGAATCATCCCCAGGATTCTGAAAGTGACTCCAGCCTGTGCCATCATGATCTCCAGCTATGAATACAGCAAATCCTTCTTCAGACACCACAACGCTGAGAAGGCACGCAGAGAAGAAGGCACATAGTGCCGTCTAGTGGCAAGAACTGAAATGATACATTCTACTGCTAATAGACACCACAACGCCGAGAAGGCACGCAGAGAAGAAGGCACATAGTGCCGTCTGGTGGCAAGAACTGAAACGATACATTCTACTGCTAATAGACACCGCAATGCTGAGAAGGCACGCAAAGAGGAAGGCACATAGTGCCGTCTGGTGGCAAGAACTGAAACGATACATTCTACTGCTAATAGACACCGCAACGCTGAGAAGGCACGCAAAGAGGAAGGCACATAGTGCCACCTGGTGGGAAAAACTGAAATGATAATTTGAACTCCGAATAGACAATATCTCAGATGTTCGGGATGCCATTAACTATGACGGAAATTAACAATATGACCAAAATGTCTTATGTTTTGGCACATGAATATTTCTTTGTAATTTTGTTTTTTAATTTATCACCAAATACAGCATCTGAGGTTTTAAAGGTCTTGTGGTTGACCTTGACCTGATTGACAGGGCAGAAAGTTTTGCTTGTTTTTAGATATTTCAGATTAATACTTATTTTTCTGCCTCCTTAATAAAAAAGTAAAAAATACTAATCAAGAACATAATTTATTTGAGACTAACATATACCATGGTGTTTATTGAGGTGGAAAAGATCAGGTCAAGGCCATATTATGCTCAAGGTCAAAGCCATAGTGAGCCTAGGGTCAAGGGATTCAATTATATCACCACCAAATAAACCTCTCATTTTTTAAAATATAATTTATTAATTAAATAGAATTAAATTCAGAGATGTGAAAAATGTGTTCACTTCACAGATTAAGGAACAATTTGCAAATATATTCACAATTTTATGGACATTTTCCATTTTTACTTTGGTGAAAATGTGGAAATTAATTAGCTTTGTTTTTTTTTAATTAAGAAATAAAGCAAAATATTTGAATATTAATTTACAGAACAAGGAATAATATGTGATACGGTCTTAAGGGGATGTTGAATGACTTTATCACATTCACGATCAAAATAGACTTGGCCATTTTAGATTTCTTTTACTGAATTGTTAGTTACTTCGTTTGTTGTAAACTTGAACTGTTCTGTACATATAATTAGAAATATTTAAGCTGAGTTTTGCACTCCCCTCAAACATCAAATGGTTTTGTTACTGACCAGAATGGCATGTGATGGGGAGAAATGTAGAGACCTAATGAATCTACCAAAAGGCAGCGGTTTCCTGTCTTCTTGATAATTTCAGGGATTTTTTAAAGTTAGATTACATAAGTATGTAGAGTCTGACTTCAGTGAAAATCATTGATCCAAAAAGATTTTTGGGGGGTGTATATTTTAAAGCCTTAAAATACAGCCAAATAGGGCAAGTTCTTCATGACCTGTTTGTTTGTGATTTTAAAAAAGTCTTTTTTTTAAAAAAAAAGATTTTTTTAAAAATATACTTTAGTCAAATCAAATGATGCTGTTTATAACTGTTTTGATGTCATGGGTTCTTGATCCAGATGATTTTTGTCCAACTTCAAAAGTTTTGATTATCAAAAGACATTGATGCTCTGTGCGACATAAATCATTTATCAGTCGGAATCAAACACTTAATGGTTCATGTATAAACACGAAGCATGGTTTATTGCATGACATCATCTGGTCACGCACAGCTGTTGTGTGGCACCATTTGGTAATGCATACCTCATGCATGACACAATATGGTCATGCAGTGGTCATGCATGACCTCAGTTGGTCACATTCAAGCGCGACCGTATAGATGTTTGGCACCAACTGGTTATAAATGAGGTTTTAATTAGAGCAAAGTGTGGAAGCTGTGATACCAGTTTTTCTTCAAAAAAAATTATGACTTGTAAAATTTTATTTGTACACAAATAATGTTATTAATGAATAAAAATATAAATATATTTTATTTTGTGAAGTTTTTTTTGCTGACTTTGTAAGTATAGCTAATGCAGTGATGGGGGAAATTTTCAACCATTCTGTCTTTTCACCAAAGTTAATCTTTTCATAAAATACTGCATGAGTCTCTCAGCTATGGGTAACATGTAGCATCATCAAGGGACAAATCCTCTATTTTCCATGATGCTAAGATTTCTGTCAGCCATTTTGATTTCAGTGCTTTCACAGCTTAGCAGCCACTACCAAAAATTACCCCTTTGTGGGAAAAAAACTCATTGTTTAGCATCGACTGGGAAATGCTGTGTGGTATTCAAAAGGTTCACTGGGTAGTGCTGTGCGGTATTCAAAAGGTTCAGGAAAAAATTGATTTTATGACCCTTTCAGCAACAATGTTCATACCAAGTCGATTTTCGGTTCAGCTCGTATGACAACATTTTAACCCTTCTGGTATGTCTTCAAATTAAATCTTTCCAGACTGTCCAAATCTATCACAAGAAAATGTCCTTGTAAAGCACTGGTACTGTATGTTGTTTTTCTGATATTACTCAAACAGAAAATATGCTCACCAGGATTTTGGCAGACAGATGGACAGAAAAAAGAACGGAGAGAAAATCTGATTCTGTGTGTCCTTTGGTGAGGTATTCAAATTAGAATGGATATGTAAGCGAATTCTCACTGCTTAAGTTTCTTCCTTTATTATCCACCAGGTGTCTTGTGTCAAGTGCAATGATTGCTGGGTAGGTTTGTAGACATGACAGCTAGACTATCCTAGTCCAAATATATTAGGACTATCAGGGACCTCTCGTTGAAATGGGTTTGGGCAGCAGGTGAATAATGTCACTAATTATTGGAGGATTGCTCTGATTGGCTCACATAATAATAGAACAGGGGAACCCCTAACAACAACCACATATTTCCAGAGACTTAGGGCTGGAATTCCGGCCACAGCATAAGGACGCCTGCAAGGGGCTTTACTGTCCCTATTTTGGGACAGTTATTAGTGTCTACATTACAGCTGATATGACTGCCATTCTGTATGCTGTGAAGGGAGTACAGTATTATTTTGGCAGCAAATTCTCGCTATCTGCTCTCCCGGTTTATTGAACACCAGATGTCAGCTCGGTTGATTCGCAATGCATTGTGGGCCGATTTGTTGCACGCTATACTTCCGGGGCACATGTTTGGCCCACGGACCTCACGTAGTGAATGTCTGCACTCAGGAAACATGCAGCACATATTTTTGAAATTGCAGTTCAGTTTATTTACATTGGAACATGATTAATCAATTAGTGAACATAACATGACCGTTGAAGACCCGTACACGCTTATCTAGCAGATTGAAATGATGGAGGAATAACGTGCGTTTGTTTTGACTGGTGTATAATTGGACCGGAAGTACCCAGTGCAACAATTGAGGTGAAATTTGATCGTAGCGCTCTGAAAATGCAGCGGATACGGGAGAGCAGATAGGGAGAATTAATCCATGTACAGAAAAACATTCTCTGCTGTTAATCAACATTTGTTGCCCCATGTACGACGGATTTTAACACCAGGTGGCAACATAGTTCACTTGAGCAGTGGGAATTATGTGTTATGAAATTAAAAATAAAGCCATATTGTTTTCACACTTTCCAGTTTATTTCTCCTTTGCAAATTTAATTAGGAAATGTACATTTCAATTTAATAATTTGGTCATGATCTCTATACACTTACCGGTATGTATGTACACATGATAGGTTTTCACACCTTCATTCATTTTATCTACAATTAATACAAACCCACTTCCAACCCCCCTATCCCCAATCCACTTTCAAAAACATAAAAACCTCTTGTGCATAGCTGAGACCCTTGACAATATGCAATTATTATTTTTTTATTGCTTCCCTCCCTACCCATATTTAGAAAAAAATCATTAGAAACAAATCATTTTTTTCGGGTCTTTGACATTTCTGTGAGATGTTTGTTTTCTGAGAATTTATATCAACCAACTTATATTATTTGAGACAGGTTGCAGAGGCTGGTAAATCGTCCCACATTGCTTGTATCTCATACATGCTTTTAAGGCACTAATTTAAATGCCACGCCCTGGCAAAATATATCACACATCCTTTTAAATCATTTCTTAGCTCCTTTAAAATCATTATATATCTTGGTCCTGACCAAAATTTCTGAGTTGATCATTTTTTTTCTCTGGGAGCTTCTTGAGACCTTCTGGATTATCCAGTGAGCATACAAATATAAATATGTGCTCAGTATTTCTCAGTAAGCATATTTAGTACATATCCATATGTGCCAATATTATAATCTATGTGTCACTATGACAACTGTGCTACCATGACAATTGTATCACC
Organism: Amphiduros pacificus; assembly: GCA_949316495.1. Classification (NCBI taxonomy): domain Eukaryota; kingdom Metazoa; phylum Annelida; class Polychaeta; order Phyllodocida; family Hesionidae; genus Amphiduros; species Amphiduros pacificus. The sequence goes on from OX439011.1 coordinate 20,916,644, forward strand.
ATGAAAACTCTGTTACCATGACAACTCTGTTACCATGGCAACTAATACACATTTCTTTAATCCTGTAGTGAAAATATAAAGAAATGCATTATATTGGCACTGAAGAACTACAGTATAACAATGCAGGGGAACCATTGTGATTCCCATCTTTGATGTTTAGTGGCTGCGCTGTAATTCTGTTCACTGTAGGCCAGGTGGTATAAGAAAAGTACCAAAAAGTACATATTTATTCAGGTCTGTGAGTCCGCGAATCTGGATCCAGGTCCGTATTATAGTATTTACCAAAAGACACCACAGGAAATTTCTCCTCACAAACATAAATATACCGAGTAACATAAAAGTAACAAGTCTGCAGCCTCTGTTTCATCTGAAGAATATTTTTTTCCTGATGGTTGGGACCGGGGCAGGACTCTGTTTGAATTCTTCATCCCCGATCTGAGCAACAGCTCGGCTCACTTCATCGTTAACTCTGATAAGAATGCTCAGCAAGTCATCTCTGAAAGTAACGACAAAAAAACGGAATATTATCAAGTATTTCTACTGACCTGTGTGAGATACTATCAAATATTTCTACTCGCCAATAATATGTTATCGAGTATTTCTACTGACCTGTGTCAGATATTATCAAGTATTTCTACTGACCTGTGGTAGATATTATCAAGTATTTCTACTGACCTGTGGTTGATATTATCAAGTATTTCTACTGACCTGTGGTTGATATTATCAAGTATTTCTACTGACCTGTCAGATATTATCAAGTATTTCTGCTGACCTGTGGTAGATATTATCAAATATTTCTACTGCCCTGTGGTTGATATTATCAAGTATTTCTACTGACCTGTGGTAGATATTATCAAGTATTTCTACTGACATGTGGTTGATATTATCAAGTATTTCTACTGACCTGTGGTTGATATTATCAAGTATTTCTACTGACCTTTGTCAGATATTCTCAAGTATTTCTACTGACCTGTGGTTGATATTATCAAGTATTTCTGCTGACCTGTGTCAGATATTATCAAGTATTTCTACTGACCTGTGTGAGACATTATGAAGTATTTCTACTGACCTGTGGTAGATATTCTCAAGTATTTCTACTGACCTGTGGTTGATATTATCAAGTATTTCTACTGACCTGTGTCAGATATTCTCAAGTATTTCTACTGACCTTTGTCAGATATTATCAAGTATTTCTGCTGACCTGTTTCAGATATTATCAAGTATTTCTACTAATCTGTCTCAGATATTATCAAGTATTTCTACTGACCTGTGGTAGATATTATCAAGTATTTCTACTAACCTGTGGTAGATATTATCAAGTATTTCTACTGACCTGTGTCAGATATTATCAAGTATTTCTGCTGACCTGTGTCAGATATTATCAAGTATTTCTGCTGACCTATGTCAGATATTATCAAGTATTTCTACTGACCTGTGGTTGATATTATTAAGTATTTCTACTGACCTTTGTCAGATATTATCAAGTATTTCTACTGACCTGTGTCAGATATTCTCAAGTATTTCTACTGACCTGTGGTTGATATTATCAAGTATTTCTACTGACCTGTGGTAGATATTCTCAAGTATTTCTACTGACCTGTGGTTGATATTATCAAGTATTTCTACTGACCTGTGGTAGATATTATCAAGTATTTCTACTGACCTATGAGCATATTTGTCCAGTGTTTCCACCAGTTTGGTGATGTACCATGATCCATATGTTTTGCTTCGGTAGGACACAAAGCCCGGCAAAGTGGCATAGCCAATCAGGAAGTCTGCCTCATTCGGAATTGTGTCAGGCGGAAGTTCGCTGCTCATGGAATCTGGTGCGTCTGTTTGAAAATGGGCACCTGTAATTGAAATTACCATTTAAGTCACAACATCATAAAAGTCTCACTGAAGTGGTACATTAAGACATTATTTCAGTTATGTTAGGTCCGGGTGAAATACGTAAGCAAAAAGAAAATTGCAGAAGCTTGAAGTCTAATGATAAAATAGAATTACAGGAACCAATTAAATGTGACAATATTAATACATATAAACTAAATTGAAAATATTTCACATGTCTCAATGTATCACATATCTCAATGGTTAACATTTCATAATGTTTCACATATCTCAATATTTCACATATCTCAATGTTTCACATATCCTTATGCATCACACATCTCAATGTTTCACATATCTCAATGTTTCTTATATCTCAATGTATTCTATATCTCAATGTTTTACATATCTCAATATTTCACTTATCTCACTGTTTCACTTATCTCAATGCTTCAAAATCTTATCTCAATGTATCATATATCTCAATGTATCACATATCTAAATGTTTCACATATCTCAATGTTTCACATGTCTAATCGCTTCACATATCTGTTTCACCTACCTTGTTGTTTTTGTTTGCCTTGACATGCCTGTATGAAGAATATTTTGGGTTTGCCCATCAGACTGGGGCAGCATGTGGCTTTGAAGGGACTAAGTAAGTCATGAATCGGGATGAGCTTTCCGTCGCGTCCGAAAACCTGTCCCTCCTCGCCATGACTCAGCACGCAGCACACGAAGCAGTCGTACCTGCTGTGATCCACGGTGATCGCATACTGCATCAAGGTGCGAACCATCTCCGTGTGTGTCAGGTTCTCAAAGCGATCTATTTCAAAGTGCAGCTTCTTGAAAATGTACTCGAGGTTACCTGAAATGTAATATACATCTTGATGATTTGTATATACATTTCATGTATAAATTTTTAATTTGAAAATGTTTTGCATCTGTAAATATCGTTCAAAATGGCTTTGCTTTGGGAGTAAAGTTTGATATTTTGTAAATGGCTCTAATGAGCAGGTAGAGTTAAGGTCCCATAATACTGGTAGCAGAGGTGTGCAGAAATCTTTGATGAAGATGTCACTCCATAATGATAACAAAACAATTATATAGTACTATATCAGACTAAGTCATCTCAGACGTTTTCATTGTAGATTTTCAAAGTTTCTGCTGTGACACTTAACTTGCATGTCTAGACCTGGCTAAACAGATATCTGTGTTGATTAAAAAGGTGTTTTCTGCATATTAATAAAATAAAATACTTGGAACCAAAAAAATGGAAAAATGCAGTTTTTTAGGTGTTTTTATCCCCCCTCTGTTAGGAAGCTTTCTGTTTACTCACCCACGTCCCCATCCGTCCCCTCTCGGTTAGGAAGCTTTCTATCTACTCACCCACGTCTACATCCGTCCCCTCTCAGTTAGGAAGCTTTCTATCTACTCACCCACGTCTACATCCGTCCCCTCTCGGTTAGGAAGCTTTCTATCTACTCACCCACGTCCCCATCCGTCCCCTCTCGATTAGGAAGCTTTCTATCTACTCACCCACATCCCCATCCGTCCCCTCTCGGTTAGGAAGCTTTCTATCTACTCACCCACATCCCCATCCGTCCCCTCTCAGTTAGGAAGCTTTCTATCTACTCACCCACGTCTACATCCGTCCCCTCTCGGTTAGGAAGCTTTCTATCTACTCACCCACGTCTACATCCGTCCCCTCTCAGTTAGGAAGCTTTCTATCCACTCACCCACGTCTACATCCGTCCCCTCTCAGTTAGGAAGCTTTCTATCTACTCACCCACGTCCCCATCCGTCCCCTCTCAGTTAGGAAGATTTCTATCTACTCACTCATGTCTACATCCGTCCCCTCTCGGTTAGGAAGCTTTCTGTCTACTCACCCACGTCCCCATCCGTCCCCTCTCGGTTAGGTAGCTTTCTATCTACTCACCCACGTCCCCATCCGTCCCCTCTCAGTTAGGAAGATTTCTATCTACTCACCCACGTCTACATCCGTCCCCTCTCGGTTAGGAAGCTTTCTATCTACTCACCCACGTCTACATCCGTCCCCTCTCAGTTAGGAAGCTTTCTATCTACTCACCCACGTCCCCATCCGTCCCCTCTCAGTTAGGAAGATTTCTATCTACTCACTCATGTCTACATCCGTCCCCTCTCGGTTAGGAAGCTTTCTGTCTACTCACCCACGTCCCCATCCGTCCCCTCTCGGTTAGGTAGCTTTCTATCTACTCACCCACGTCCCCATCCGTCCCCTCTCAGTTAGGAAGATTTCTATCTACTCACTCATGTCTACATCCGTCCCCTCTCGGTTAGGAAGCTTTCTGTCTACTCACCCACGTCCCCATCCGTCCCCTCTCAGTTAGGAAGATTTCTATCTACTCACTCATGTCCCCATCCATCCCCTCTCGGTTAGGAAGCTTTCTATCTACTCACCCACGTCCCCATCCGTCCCCTCTCGGTTAGGTAGCTTTCTATCTACTCACCCATGTCCCCATCCATCCCCTCTCGGTTAGGTAGCTTTCTATCTACTCACCCACGTCTACATCCGTCCCCTCTCGGTTAGGTAGCTTTCTATCTACTCACCCACGTCTACATCCGTCCCCTCTCGATTAGGTAGCTTTCTATCTACTCACCCACTTCCCCATCCGTCCCCTCTCGATTAGGAAGCTTTCTATCTACTCACCCACGTCTACATCCGTCCCCTCTCGATTAGGAAGCTTTCTACTGGATCGATCTCCTTCAATCTTCATAAACTGCTTGTTATTTATAATAACACACTTTCCTGAGATGAGAAAAAAAGAACAAAATATAAATCTTAATAAACATTCATTATCATAATATGTGATACAAATTTAACAAAACACGAAAACTCACCCATCAAGGTAAATGTAAGCAATTCCTGTTTGGAATTGTTCTTGAAATCATTTTGTTCACAATATAATTTCTTCGATGTTTCTATACACAAAAGTTTTTTGTCAGTATAAAATTTGCCTGGTCTCCAATTGTAACTAAAGCATATTTAAAGCCAACAGGAAGTGTACAACAGGAAGTGTACAACAGGAAGTGTGCGACAGGAAGTGTGCGACAGGAAGTGTGCGACAGGTAGTGTGCAACAGGAAGTGTACCACAGGAAGTGTACAACAGGAAGTGTACAACAGGAAGTGAACAACAGGAAATTTTACTTTTTTACTACAACTCAACCAATCGTACAAGACTGGGACAGGCAAAGGGTGTGTACAAACACATTCTGTTCATTCTTAAAAATATATATTTGCATTTGATTGACACTTCTATCCACAGAAACATTTTATAATTATATTAAGATTATTATAAACCCCTTCACTTGACTCAGCAAATAACTTATTCTTACCTCTTGGCTTGGCATCCATTTTGTAACAGGTTGCATCAATCTCTGCCTGAGTTAAGTTTGTTTCCATCCTCTCTCTGTTACCATGGTTACCGTTATAGGCACTTACACCATTCACTGGACCTGTAATCAATAAATCATTTTAAGGTAATATTTTTTTCTAAAATCTTAATGATCATTCAACTTTTGGAAGCATTATCAAATGCAGACTCCCACATTTCAAAGAAGTTGAACAATTTTTTGGGGCAATTCCAGAACAAAATGTTCAATTGAAAAAATATAATGGTTAATCCAAATCAGCCGCCATTACTCGTTTTTTTGTAACACGGATGGTTCCTTTTTTGACAAGCATTGCCGACAGGCAATGCTTGTCAAAAAAAGGAACTATCTGTGTTATTCTGTGATCGGTACGATCATGGGAAATGCGTATTCATTTCCTGTGGTTTGTGATTCGGTTTTTTCTGTGGTCATTATTGTTGAAGCAACTGACGCCACTGTGGAGTGTTCGTCGTGTGCATGCGATAGATTCGACTGGTGCCGCCCTCATTTCTTGACACTCGGTAGGGGACCAGTCTAGTATTCGGCGTATGAATACAAAGCAGAACATTCAAAACTATAGTTGTCATCGTGTTCGCCCGTCGTTTCATATTTAGTTCAAATTTGGTGTAAATCGGACAATTAGAAGTCAGATGACATGCGATGCGAACGCAAATATGAAGTACATCATATTTGCGTTATGTAATCGCTTCGTGCACGTGCCAAACATTGACATGACGTCATTGACCAGCACGTGCAGTGAAAAAAAAACTGATGCGGTTCTCTATGAGTCTGATCGATGATTTGCGGTTAAAATGTTCATTTAAATTGCTTGGAAATGTTTCCCAATCGCTAGAACAAGGAATTTTCAGTAAGTTTAGTTCAAATTTGGTGCAAATCGGACAAATAGAACAGATATGACATGCAAAAGTCGGATTGATGATTTGCGGTTAGCGCCTGAGCGATAATAGAGAAACTTACGTAATCGAGGATGAAAAGGCACATCTTTGCATACAGTAGTGCTAAAAATATCGTTCATATACCAAATTAAATGTTTTTAAAAGATGAATAAAAATAATTTTAACTACCCCATCAGTTTGCAGTGATTGCTGGTGTTTAAATGTATTTTGTTGTTTATTTAAATTTTTGTTTTGTTTGTTGTAATTTTTGTTTTGTTTAGTGTAATTTTTGTTTTGTTTATTGTAATTTTTGTTTTGTTTATTGTAATTTTGTTTTGTTTGTTATTTTTTTCCCCATCCGTGTTACATGTGGAGCACTACTTTTTCTTGTTTCTCCAGGTATTGCTTGTAAAATATTTACATAATAGGGAAAATATAATGGTGACCCCAAATCAGCCGCTATTACTAGTTTTTTTTTCTTGGTATTGCTTGTAAAATATATACATAATAGGGAAAATAAAATGGTGACCCCAAATCAGCCGCCATTACTCGTTTTTTTTCCAGGTGTTGCTTGTAAAATATATACATAATAGGGAAAATAAAATGGTGACCCCAAATCAGCCGCCATTACTCGGTTTTTTTCCAGGTGTTGCTTGTAAAATATATACATAATAGGGAAAATAAAATGGTGACCCCAAATCAGCCGCCATTACTCGTTTTTTTTCCAGGTGTTGCTTGTAAAATATATACATAATAGGGAAAATAAAATGGTGACCCCAAATCAGCCGCCATTACTCGGTTTTTTTCCAGGTGTTGCTTGTAAAATATATACATAATAGGGAAAATATAATGGTGACCCCAAATCAGCTGCCATTACTCGTTTTTTTCCCAGGTATTGCTTGTGAAATATATACATTTATTAACCTACCTGGAGGTTTTCTTCTGATCATTGCCTCGACAGCACCTGCTCCGGTTTGGGACGGCATGGGTGGGCTGTTATTGTGCTGCAGCTGCTCTTGTGGCGTGATGGGTCTGGGATGGGGTACAGGATGAGGCGTGTAGGGCGGCGGAGGGTCAAATACCCTGGGGGTCGGCTCTTGCTGGCCTCTGACCTGACCCCATCCGGCAGTTCTGGAGGGTTCTATCATTACTTGCCTCCTGTCAGATCCTCCGTTATTCATTCTATCAAATCCTTGGGAACCTGCAGATATTGTTGCTTTTGTTACAAAATCTTAACATTTGAAAAACTAACATTGAAAGAAATCAGGTTTCCTGTATAAAGCTATTAACTAAAATATGTGAGTCTGTTTTATCTATAAAATCAGGACAGAATTTCAAGACACTGAAAATGACTTATTTTGACAGTATTTAAATACAAATTTGCCAATAGGGCATCACAACTTTAAACAATTCTGTCCAAATTCATCAGGGAATTATACAAACCTCTCACTGAATGTTCTAAATGTTCCTGTCTGGGATATAAACTTACTGTTATATAAGTGGACTTTGTGGAGCAGGTCGTTCCTGTCTGTCTGTGATATAAACTTATATCATTCCTGTCTGGGATAAAAACTTACTGTTATATAAGTGGACGTTGTGGAGCAGGTCATATCATTCCTGTCTGTGATATAAACTTATATCATTCCTGTCTGGGATATAAACTTACTGTTATATAAGTGGACTTTGTGGAGCAGGTCGTATCTGTCTATTTGTGATATAAACTTATATCATTCCTGTCTGGGATATAAACTTACTGTTATATAAGTGGACGTTGTGGAGCAGGTCGTATCTGTCTATTTGTGATATAAACTTATATCATTCCTGTCTGGGATATAAACTTACTGTTATATAAGTGGACTTTGTGGAGCAGGTCGTATCTGTCTATTTGCGATATAAACTTATATCATTCCTATCTGGGATATAAACTTACTGTTATATAAGTGGACTTTGTGGAGCAGGTCGTATCTGTCTATTTGCGATATAAACTTATATCATTCCTGTCTGGGATATAAACTTACTGTTATATAAGTGGACTTTGTGGAGCAGGTCGTATCTGTCTATTTGTGATATAAACTTATATCATTCCTTTCTGGGATATAAACTTACTGTTATATAAGTGGACTTTGTGGAGCAGGTCGTATCTGTCTATTTGTGATATAAACTTATATCATTCCTGTCTGGGATATAAACTTACTGTTATATAAGTGGACTTTGTGGAGTAGGTCGTATCTGTCTATTTGCGATATAAACTTATATCATTCCTGTCTGGGATATAAACTTACTGTTATATAAGTGGACTTTGTGGAGCAGGTCGTATCTGTCTATTTGCGATATAAACTTATATCATTCCTGTCTGGGATATAAACTTACTGTTATATAAGTGGACTTTGTGGAGTAGGTCGTATCTGTCTATTTGCGATATAAACTTATATCATTCCTGTCTGGGATATAAACTTACTGTTATATAAGTGGACTTTGTGGAGCAGGTCGTATCTGTCTATTTGCGATATAAACTTATATCATTCCTGTCTGGGATATAAACTTACTGTTATATAAGTGGACTTTGTGGAGCAGGTCGTATCTGTCTATTTGCGATATAAACTTATATCATTCCTGTCTGGGATATAAACTTACTGTTATATAAGTGGATGTTGTGGAGCAGGTCATATCATTCCTGTCTGTGATATAAACTTATATCATTCCTGTCTGGGATATAAACTTACTGTTATATAAGTGGACGTTGTGGAGCAGGTCATATCATTCCTGTCTGTGATATAAACTTATATCATTCCTGTCTGGGATATAAACTTACTGTTATATAAGTGGACTTTGTGGAGCAGGTCGTATCTGTCTATTTGTGATATAAACTTATATCATTCCTGTCTGGGATATAAACTTACTGTTATATAAGTGGACTTTGTGGAGTAGGTCGTATCTGTCTATTTGTGATATAAACTTATATCATTCCTGTCTGGGATATAAACTTACTGTTATATAAGTGGACTTTGTGGAGCAGGTCGTATCTGTCTATTTGTGATATAAACTTATATCATTCCTGTCTGGGATATAAACTTACTGTTATATAAGTGGACTTTGTGGAGTAGGTCGTATCTGTCTATTTGTGATATAAACTTATATCATTCCTGTCTGGGATATAAACTTACTGTTATATAAGTGGACTTTGTGGAGCAGGTCGTATCTGTCTATTTGTGATATAAACTTATATCATTCCTGTCTGGGATATAAACTTACTGTTATATAAGTGGACGTTGTGGAGCAGGTCATTCCTTTCTGTGATATAAACTTATATCATTCCTGTCTGGGATATAAACTTACTGTTATATAAGTGGACGTTGTGGAGCAGGTCATTCCTTTCTGTGATATAAACTTATATCATTCCTGTCTGGGATATAAACTTACTGTTATATAAGTGGACTTTGTGGAGCAGGTCATTCCTTTCTGTGATATAAACTTATATCATTCCTGTCTGGGATATAAACTTACTGTTATATAAGTGGACTTTGTGGAGCAGGTCGTATCTGTCTATTTGTGATATAAACTTATATCATTCCTGTCTGGGATATAAACTTACTGTTATATAAGTGGACTTTGTGGAGCAGGTCGTTCCTGTCTATCTGGGATAACATGTCTTCGAGCATACTCGTGTCCTCATATGACAACAAAAGTTCGTTTTCCAACACCAAGAAGAGACTCTCGCCATCAGTAACATCCTCCTGCCGTGCCCTTGGTACCCTAGCAACAAACTTCATTGTCTCCATCTCCCGTCTAGTGGTGTCCTCTATGATCTCGTGAAGGAGTATCCTGAAAAGATTATTTTTCAAAATCTGTGATAATTCACCAATTCATCAAAATCTGTGACATTTCATCAAAAATCTCTGATAATTCATAACTGTGGATCAAATGATACAAATCTACAAAATAACCATTGAATTTGTTTTGAGTCTTGAGTCTAGCATCGATTTGGTCATGCATAAACAAACAATTCTGGTATACCTGACCAATTGAAAAAGTTTGTTGTGACCATACAAAATGAGTGAAAAGATGTCAATGTCATGAGATTGTAAATTCTAATGTGTACTTAAAACTTATAAGTCAAGTTAGTTAAAATCTTTCTATTTTTCTCTGTTAAGTTGAAGTAGAATGACAACAATTCCATAATTTGACTTAGTTCAAATTTGTCTATCTGTAACCATTTTTGGACTCCAACAAAGCTACAAGTAAAATTTTGTATTTGGCATTTAATAATGGTCACACATGAACATGACCATATAAGGTCATGTATGGCTGTTGCATGGTACTATTTGGTTACTCATATCTAATGTGTGACACAATATTGTCATGCAATGGTCATGCATGACCTGATTCAGTCATGCCCTGGTGTGAGTTCTGATACAACTGTTCATATGTAAATAGTTTCTCCAAAATGTAGTGTCTAGACTGGGGGTGTCATTAACAAACTGAACTCAGAAATGTTCACCAAAATGTTCAAAAACCCTAGAAAAGAACAAATGCTCAGCAAAGCATTTTGCCTTGCAGACAAACAAATTTTGAAGTGAATAAATAGGAAACATTTCCCAACCAGTGTATAATCACAGAGTAATTCTATACCCTTGTACATTTTTACTATAAATATTGCCATTCTATATTATTTCTATCTTATTTTCCTAAATTATGCCAAATGCAACTTTCAATGTTTCACATATACCGGTATCTTAATGTTTTACATCAATGTTTCACAAATCTCAATGTTTCACAAATCTCAATGTTTCACAAATCTCAATGTTTCACAAATCTCAATGTTTCATAAATCTCAATGTTTCACAAATCTCAATGATTCACACATCTCAATGTTTCACATATCTCAAAATCTCAATGTTTCACAAATCTCAGTGTTTCACAAATCTCAATGTTTCACAAATCTCAATGTTTCACAAATCTCAATGATTCACTTATTTAATTGCTTCACACGTCTCAATATATTTCAGATTTCAAAGAGGACTTACCTGAATGGTGGCAACTGTGATCCTTTAGATTCTATCTCCTGTCTTAACTGCACAGTTTTTATTCCCAGATGCTTGGCAACAAGTCCAGCGCGGCCGATTCTAAACAGAAGCTCTGCCAGAAACCAAACATTATCCTCTGTGATCATCTTTCTGGCCTCCAACTCATTCATCAAATCTATTCCTCGACTTATCACCTCAATACTGCTGTGCGGAATAACATCTTTGCAGAGAAATTTCAAAGACTGCATGTCTTTCTTTCCAAGTTCATCATCAATTCTTTTTAATGCTTTCCTCTGTTGGAGATTGAAAGTCATATCTTCTCTTGTGTTATCTTCCATGTTTCTTTCCAGCTGTCTATTCCCAATCAAACATGAATTTTCATCTTGAAAATGGTCATAGCCCTCTGTGATGGGTCTATTATCAAAATCTGGATGTGCAGATAAGCTTGATGGACAGTGGTCAATCTCACACCGACTGCTATTCCTTTGAAAATTTGGATTTAAATCATATGCAGCAACACTTCCTGGCTGTACTGTTTGCAATAAAACTGATTCTGGAATGGGAGCTTCAAACTCTAGAAAGACTGATTCAGAAATCCTACTTCCTGGATGAGGAAAATTGGTCTCTTCTGATTGAGGAATCCTGGCTTCTTCTGGTTGAGGAAAACTGGCTTCTTCTGACTGAGGAAAACTGGCTTCTTCTGATTGAGGAATCCTGGCTTCTTCTGACTGAGGAAAACTGGCTTCTTCTGATTGAGGAAAACTGGCTTCTTCTAATTGAGGAAAACTGGCTTCTTCTGATTGAGGAATCCTGGCTTCTTCTGACTGAGAAAAACTGGCTTCTTCTGATTGAGGAATCCTGGCTTCTTCTAATTGAGGAAAACTGGCTTCTTCTGATTGAGGAATCCTGGCTTCTTCTGACTGAGAAAAACTGGCTTCTTCTGATTGAGGAATCCTGGCTTCTTCTGCTTCTTGCACTGGTCTCTGTGATAGAGATTGCCAGCTTATCAGCTGCTGATCTTGACTGTTCAATGAGCAAGCACCCTTCACTGGGTCCAATTGAGTATCTGTAACAGAAGAAAGTTAAACTGAGATTAATGTATTGATAATATGTTTGGTGATATTTTGTAAATATATGATCAATAAAATACCTGAGGTAACAATCTCAGTAATTAATATATAAACAGTACTCACAACTTCACTTGCAATATGCATTCAAACATATCAAAGAAAACACACACATCCCTTGTAATGTTTGCCACAAACACTTGAATATTTCTCAATTTCACATGATGCTACACTGTAAACGACTCCTCATGTTTGCATCAATGTATAAGATCTAACACCTTAATGCTGGTTAATTAATTAATTACCCTATAGGCATGTGGTCATGTAGGGGAACTACAGGACTCAGCACTGTTTATAATAGATAAAACTGTAGGTTAGTACAGTACTGGATTCAAGCATCGGTTCAAGTAGAAAGAACCGGGACGGTTCCAAAACGTTAGAAACCGACGGGTTCCCGGGACTCATTAGTACCAGGTCCCATCCCTACTTCCTGGTATCTTTCTATTTTGTACCACTATCACCCAGTGACCTGGATGCATGTCAAAAAATCCCCTTCTACTTATACTTTCAGCCACAGAAATATATATTGACAGCAAATCTCATATTATCAATTATTCGTCTTACCGTGGCAATGCTCCTTTTCACTGAACCTCATGCTTGCAACTATTGATGGTACTAATATTCAATGTGATGCAATTTGAGGATGAGCATTTATATTTGTTAAATATGTCTGAGACTTCAAGAAAGCTGAATCGATATCCAGTATTATGACAGAACTTTCATAACACTGGACTTGAAACCTCTATATGTACTGAAAATATCATTTTCAGATATTTTCTTGGTGAATTAAGCAAAAACATGTTTAAACTTACCAAGAATCATGGCAACTTTTGTAATGTTATTCAAGTTTCATTTTTGTTTTCATTTCCGAAGCAACAAGTTTCATATGTTTTTTGTTTTCATTTATTGTTGTTGGGTGTTTTTCCACAATCAATAGTGAAACCTCTTTAGTATTATTTGTTAAACAAGGTTGATCATTGCTATTCATCAAATTTTCAATTATTTGAAGATCTGATTATTTTCTTCCATAATTCTATTTCTAGATATGTTTATTGCCAGTTGATATCTTGTGCCACTGAAAACTGTACAAAAAAAATGCTAATCAGAATTGTTCTACTCTCTAAAATTTAATTTAATAAAGGAGAATGTCTCCGAACAAATGAACCCACAACCACACTATTTCATCTTAAATCTTTGTGCTATTATGAAACTTGAAAGTGACCGATCGATGGTGAACTGTATGAAAGTCATTTTCAGTTGAAAGCATGCAAGGGTTGTCAAAATGTACCTCATCAATTTGTTGTGTTCCCGTTTGGACATTGAGTAAATCAGTCCATGGTAAGAACATTAAATTAAAGATTTGGGGCAAAATGCAACGTTCATCAAAACTTCCTTTCGCTTTCCAGTCTCTAATCTCAGACTCAGGTTCGCTTATTTTGACGTTTCCGTTTCTACCGCTGTAGTGTAGACGTCAAACATCTACATCTTTATCTACACAAACAATTCATTCATTCATTCATCACAAAAAAATAACATACACATACCTGAATGTCAACAAGAAAATATGTTTGATTTTAGGATAAATCTTGAAGTGTTTTGGCGAGAAATTGTCAGAATCGAAACTAGGGATTCCCCAATTTCCGGAAAATGGGGATTCCCCCGAAATGCGAGATTAAGAACGATCGGGAACCCGTCTGAAGCCATATCCGTCAAAATCCAACAATTATTTCACCGACAGAATGGGAGGCGGTGAAGTACCCCGGATTCCTGACTACAAAGAGTTCAAAATTGATGGAATAAAGGAGCTGGAATGGGTGCAGAAATCCCTGGCTGCTAAGGGACTCAAAGACCCCTGGCTTAGGTGAGAAATAATCATTTAACAGTCCAATATAATTGTCCACTCTCAAGGTCAATGTAACTTGGCTTTGGACAGTCAATGCAGTGTTGCCATCACCACAGGCCCGATGCATGTTAATATTCCACTTTCACGTCAGGCCATGCCGATCAACAGATTCATGTATTGCATTAGGGAAAGGTGTTTAACACACTTTTTATCATGCCCTGACTTTCTGACTTTTCAACCAGATTTATTTGCTTTTTTGACCAAACTGACCATTCAACTTGCCTTTGTTTCACTAAACAGTCCTCAAACTGTTCTCCGCCCACCTTGCTGTGTGTCACACACCACTTGACATTGTGTATTTTAGCTCAAATCTGTCAGGGAACTCCCGGTTCACATTTGACTTCAACCATGACATTGTCATTTCCTTTCAACCTGAAATGAATGTATACCTTGATTCTCATTACTTGAAATCAAGATGCTGAGTAGCTCGAGAATCTCTAGCAGTGAATTTGCCTTTTGTTTATTTTGGGCCCGGCGGCCATTTCACGGCTAGAGAGAGTTCATCAAATTTAATCTGCCCTAGCACAGCCCACTGAGCTGCGCGTGGTAAACACACACTGCAGGTGTTGTAATTGTGTACTCACTGATTACATGGCCTGGTTGTTTGCAAAGTATAATCTGTTTTCTTCAATATCCATTTGTAAAACGATCATTTTATTCTGTTTTAAGCCAGTTAACACACTTTTAAATGGACAAGAATTTTAGCTTCCTCTGAATTGAAATGGCCGCCAATGTTAAGACTGGTTAAGACCACTTGACTACATTTCACCCTCCACTTTTGTTTGTTGTGGGAAGTGATTTTTTCACTGTCTCAAGAGTGTTTTCATCAGGTGATGTTTCTTGGCATTTTCACTATTACAAACATTTGGAGATTTCTTGTGATCAAATTAAAATTTTTGTCCTTAATTTATTAGGAATATACAACTTTAAAAGTTGAACTGACCAAGCAGTCATATTCAAAAATAGGTAAGGAATATTTATGTTGAGGTGTCAATAAATGTTCCTCCAAGATTATTATGCAAACAGTGAACTTCCATGAAGAAGGCAGGAGAATTTAAAAACCATATTTTTTTACTGAAGTACTCCACGACCTAAAAACTGCCCCTAAGCTGCTCAAAAATGTTTAAAATGCAAATAAAATATAGCAGAAAATATCCTTAGGAAAGGGCTAGTTATTTAGGGAGTGGATGCCATGACTAGGTGCTGAGCATTGACCTGGATTTTTGACCAATTAACAACAGATAAACATAAACAGGAAATGACGAGTCTATGGACGCAATCACCACACGTTCAATACCTTTCCCTAATGCAAGACATGAAACTGATGATTGGCATGGCCTGACATGAGAGTGGAATATAAACATGCATCGGGCCTGTGCCATCACTCATGCACTGCTGTTGCTGGCGGTGTCACTGTTTCGACTGTTCCTCTATAGGCCCCCAGCCAATTTCTAAAACCAATGATTAAATATAGAGGAGTTGTACAGTTCTGGTTCCAGTAAAGTTTAACAGTACTGGTGTGTACTTTCAATGGGGAGAATACAACATGGAGATCAGCAATCAGCCTATTATATGGACCTTCCTCTCTGTGTTTGACCATGTGAGTTCAATTAAATTTCCGCCTCTCTCTTGGCAACATTGATTTGCCTTCTTGGAGGAGATTTTATGAGTTTTGGCCCATTAGCATCACGGAGTAACTGGTGCCGAAATTGGTCGCTGACAAGTACTACTAGTGGCTGGAAGAAAACTAATTATTTATTTCAGATCACAATAAGAAATGAAAATGTGGTTTAGAAATTGGAACACGTGTATTTTACCCAATAGCTGGGCTTTCTAGACTCTGTACACCCATCACACTGTCTTGCGGTCAGTAGGAATCGCGGCCCAGTAGGTATTCCTACATTGCCAGGCCCTGACATAAAGAGAAAAATGTTGGTTGCCCAGTTGGGCCACCAGAGCATGAGAAGTTGTGGCCCGTAGTTTCTAAGGATAATAGGATGTGTGATACAATAAAGAGCATTGTATATAAGGCTGTATAGTGACTAATGTCTGAGTGGGGGTTAGTTGTCATTCACTGGCCCGAACAGAGGATCTGGTGGCCCCGGGCCACCGGGCCAGTGCGCATGGCAATCCCTGATTGTACAACTGCCTAAAGTGGGAATTCCTATATTGTGCAAAAAATGAATCCAAAAAATGCCTGTTTGTTACATTTGTCACAAGGTATCTAGTTCTTTGCTGTTAATTATTACTATAAAGGTTTGAGATCAACCTTCTTAGAGTTTGGATTATTCACATGGAAGAGAATTTGATGATGGGCTGAATATTTGTACAAGAAGAATTCAGGAACTGATTTGTTCATGCTGTGTTTTTTTGCTTACAGAAACGAAGTGTGGAGGTTCAGACAATGGCCAGGTTTTTTGGGCTCTGCAAAGATCACCGTGCTGCGAGGATTCAAATTGGCGGCGGGTCTCATGGTGGCAACCATCGCTATAGACAAGGCACTGGGCATCTCAGCCTCCAAGCATCACGCGCACGATGACCATCATTAACATCAACATCACATAGCATTTGTACATAGACTGCTCACGTGTATGCTTGCACATTGAGGACCAGGAGGACGCTGTCAGCAATTACGCGGACAAGAGATGTTTGGGGTTGTGGCACAGAAATATAAAAAAAAGAATTTTGTTTACAGTTTGAAGCCACTTCACAATCCAGACACTGTCCCAATAAAATTTGATATTTAATAATTCCTTGACTCACTTAAAAATGACACACGGTTATGGACTTATGGGATGAAGTTTACATGTTAAAATTAATGATATCAGAAATACGAAGAAAAAAACCCAGTTCAGATTGAAGTGTTAAACATTGCAAAAGATGTTAAGATTTGCGAAAGGCAACTATGAGAAAAAATGTATTTGATAAAAGGATTATATATATAGTACAATTTATTTTTATTGTTTTCTTGTTATTATCACTCTGAGTGAGTTAGCCAAAAATACTATTATTACTTACAGGTAAACAGAAATCCTTTAGGTTATAAACAATTATGTGTAAAAATATGACAAATTGTCAGCTAGACAATATTTATTTGGGCATCACATTAGAAATGCAGAGAGCAAGATTAAGACAGACCAGGGTACAGAAGGGCCACAGGTTATCCAGGTTACCCTCCCAGGCCTCCATAGCAGAGAGCAAGATTAAGACAGACCAGGCTACAGAAGGGCCACAGGTTATCCAGGTTACTCTCCCAGACCTCCATAGCAGAGAGCAAGATTAAGATAGACCAGGGTACAGAAGGGCCACAGAATATCCAGGTTACCCTCCCAGACCCCCATAGCCTTCACAGTCGCTGCCTTTACTTTCTATTAATATGCTTTAAACATAAACAACTTACAAATAGATTATTTACTACTTACTAATGAAGTGTTTGCTTACCAATACAAGATGCCTTGTGACGAGTGTCACAATCAGTACTGTAATAATCTATGACGAGTGTCACAATCAGTACTGTAATAATCTATGACGAGTGTCACAATCAGTACTGTAATAATCTATGACGAGTGTCACAATCAGTACTGTAATAATCTATGACGAGTGTCACAATCAGTACTGTAATAATCTATGGAGTCAACAATAATAGTCTACATATCAATGACAAAATCGGACAAGTAAAGATCAAGATTCTATTTCATCACCATTAATCAAATACTCTAATCAAGCCAGTAACATAAAATTCTAGTTTTCTGGACTTTTTCTTATTTAATAGGTCGGGGAGGGATTTTTCCCAAACAATTTTACTCTGTTTGCTCAATGATCTCTGTCTGTGGTATAAAGTACACATTATCCAGGGTCTGGACTTTATCTCTGGGAGGAAGTGCCTGATTTTTTTTTTCTAAATGGGGTAAGATGTTGAAAAACACAGTTTTTTCCTGGCCTTATCTAAACATGCCAAGATGTGCATGTACTGAATCACAAATAAAAATATGCAGAATGTAACGATTTCACAATGAAAATGAAGATAATTCATTTTCAAATTTTATTGTGTCCAATACTAATTAGTTAATACAGTCTATGCTCATCTTAAAAGCTTTTATCATAATTCCTCAGTTTCTGGTACTTAAATTGAGTAGAAACAATGCAAGTCATTTTTTTATCCCAACATTCCATCTAGAAAGAAACAAAAATAATCCACCTAAACTTGTGATATTTCAAGGAAAATGATACAGTACAACATATATTTGGTCAAATCTCCCCGCATGGGGCATTTATGACGGGCCTCGGCCTAAAGTCCAAGATATCTCTCCAAATATAAACATTTAGGTTCACAAAATGAGACACTTGATTGGTTGTGCCACAAACAGAATTTAAGGAAAATGATTGTGTCGAATCTCGAATCTCCCAGATCAAATAACATATGGATCTAAAAATGGCAGTTTTCATGTTTCCCATTTGGAGCCTCACTCGGACTGTGTGTATCCAATTGGAATAATTAGATTTATGATGTCACATACTATTTATGCTTCTGTAATTGTATCTATGACATCATAGTGATAAATCCAGCTGATCCAAAGGATATAATATTGTGACTTTGCAATATATTGATCATAGGGGGCAGCACTATGAAATGGAGCTATGGAACTTTAATAACATCAGATAGAAGTTTGCCACTGAGGCCGAATGCCCTGCCCCTGGTGAACAGTTCTAGTATGTACCCTCAAGTGTCTACAAATCTACCCCCCAAAAAATGAAACAGAATAACATTTAACTAAAACCTTTGCTGCTTAACAGTATATAGGCAAATCCTTCCGAATACTCTCTTGAAATACATTGATACTTTTATTTGACAAAATGTTGAATTACAGGAAGTTACAATGTAATTAATTTATTGCAACTGAGCAACCACAAAGTCAAGAAACTTTGAAGCTGAAAGTAATATAAAAGGCTTTTATTAATGCAGAGTGTTTATGCTTCCAGGTCTTTCTTATCATTGTGTTATATTTAAGCATCTTTAGCACAAGATAATTTAAGCTATCAATGATAACTCATCACAAATTTCACATTTTCTGTTATGTTTATCCATAAATATCATTACTTAAAGCTAAAAATGTAATTTGGAAGTTAGAAATACCAAAAAAATCTTTGTTTGAAGTTTTATTTTCGGGTAAAAGATTTTAACAATTTTGAAATACCAAAGTAATTTCAAAGTGCTTTATTCAGTGGACTATTAAATTGGTAGAATTGGCCTAAAATACTTCTGAAAGATATTTTGATTGAGACCAATTTTTCCATATGAATACATCTATTTTGATTATCATAATTTTGGTAATTAAAATGATTCTGTTAAGTTTTATTATTCCAAGGACCAGTCACCATATTGTATTATAATAATATGCAGCACAAAATCATCTTTTTTGACAAAAAACCATGAGATTTGCATTTTATTTTATCTCTTTTATCACCATTTATTACTGTGAAAAAAGTAGTCAACTCCATTTTATGAAAGCATACAGCAAGTACATTTCGTAAATCAGTTAGGCTTGGCTGTTACATAACTAATGTGACTTCAGGCAGATTATATCCCTTTAACCCTGACAGACAGGAAGAATGTCAGCATCCACCAGTGGTAATGGATGGGAAGGACATCAATATCCCCCAGTGGCAATGGATGGGAAGGACATCAATATCCCCCAGTGGCAATGGATGGGAAGGATGTCAACATCCACCACCAGCAATGGATGGGAAGGATGTCAATATCCACTACCAGCAATGGATGGGAAGGATGTCAATATCCACCACCAGTAATGGATGGGAAGGATGTCAACATCCACCACCAGCAATGGATGGGAAGGATGTCAACATCCACCACCAGCAATGGATGGGAAGGATGTCAATATCCACCACCAGCAATGGATGGGAAGGATGTCAATATCCACCACCAGTAATGGATGGGAAGGATGTCAACATCCACCACCAGCAATGGATGGGAAGGATGTCAACATCCACCACCAGCAATGGATGGGAAGGATGTCAATATCCACCACCAGCAATGGATGGGAAGGATGTCAACATCCACCACCAGTAATGGATGGGAAGGATGTCAACATCCACCACCAGCAATGGATGGGAAGTATGTCAACATCCACCACCAGCAATGGATGGGAAGGATGTCAATATCCACCACCAGCAATGGATGGGAAGGATGTCAACATCCACCACCAGCAATGGATGGGAAGGACATTAACATAATTGTTCTGGCTTAATGACGTCATTTTGTAACATTTTGTGGGGCTGCAACTTGTCACAATGTAATTATGGTAATAATGTCACTAGTCCAGAAAAATTGGTTAGACCTGCCAATCAACAAAATTTAAATAATCTTGTCCCTTAGGGGTTAAAGTTATGTATCTTGAAACTGTAAAAGGCTCCGTCACTGATGTCCTTATTTGGTGGTTTGCATCTTGTATGAGGCAAACATCTATTTGTTCACACAAGAACATGACCATATTGTGTCACACATGAGCATGACCATATAGTGTCACAAATGAGCATGACCATATTGTGTCACAAATGAGCATGACCATATAGTGTCACACATGAGCATGACCATATTGTGTCACACATGAACGTCACCATATTGTGTCACACATGAACGTGACCATATTGTGTCACACATGAGCATGATCATATAGTGTCACAAATGAGCATGACCATATTGTGTCACACATGAGCATGACCATATTGTGTCACACATGAACGTGACCATATTGTGTCACACATGAGCATGACCATATAGTGTCACACATGAGCATGACCATATTGTGTCACACATGAGCATGACCATATAGTGTCACAAATGAGCATGACCATATAGTGTCACACATGAGCATGACCATATTGTGTCACACATGAACGTGACCATATTGTGTCACACATGAACGTGACCATATAGTGTCACACATGAGCATGACCATATTGTGTCACACATGAGCATGACCATATTGTGTCACACATGAACGTGACCATATTGTGTCACACATGAACGTGACCATATTGTGTCACACATGAACGTGACCATATAGTGTCGCACATGAGCATGACCATATTGTGTCACACATGAACATGACCATATAGTGTCACACATGAGCATGACCATATTGTGTCACACATGAACATGAACATATTGTGTCACACATGAGAATGACCATATTGTGTCACATGTTGCATGCATGACTAAATTGCGCCTCTGAACAGCTGTGCATAACCAGATGTTACACAATAGTTGTGTGACCTATTTTAGTCATGTTTATGTGTGACCACATAGATGTTTGGCTCAGACTGGGTATATACTGGTACTTCATTCAGGCAAAATTTCTATCCTCTCACGTTTATCATGAGATCATTTCAAATGTTATTACTTTTCCTTTGTTCTTAGAAAAATGTTTTCATTTTATGATTTATCAGTAAAGGAAAAATCACAAATGTGCTTTCAATTGCATGTGTACTTACTTTTCATTGAGCAAAATCATAGCTTCTAGTTTAATTTCTGCAAACTTGTCCTTTATAACTTCATCTAGTTAATTCCAAATCAAATATTCATAACTCTTCACAAATTCATACAAAACAAACTATGACTCCATATTTTCGAGTTAACATCATTTAATATACTTTATCCACACACTTTATAAAATAAATGATTTATATCAAGAGAAAATAGAAGTTAACTTGACATGATTTAATACCAAAATACATGTCAATGCAAAATATATCATTGGACAGCATGAATCAAGTCTGCGTTTTTTTACTTGGCCAAAAAAATATTTTTTGCCAGATCACATAATTTAAATAGCTTTATATTACATAAACAAAACAAAATTTCTTTTTAATTATAGTTATATAAAGTATGAGCTAACAATCTGAAAGAAAATAAAATTCTAAGGTTTTTCCCATGGTGTGAAACTGAGGGCATATAGAGATGTGTGGAGTATAAACTAGGCTGAACTTAAGCTCCCCATTTATAATGCACACTGAAAGAGTCGACCTTTCACTTTACATTCATCTATTAACACCCCCCCCCCCTTCAACACTGATAACTGCCTTGAGTTTCCTTGCCAGTTTCATTAGTATGCATTCATCATTTTTGTTGTTGTCAAAACCAAATTCAGTTTATTTGACATTTTAACCAAAATATTTGGAAAATCTTGGAAATCTAGAGTTTTCGTGGAAGCAATATACATGTGAATTGGGCAAGTTTCCTGTGCCTATTCCTGATGTACTGTCATGGTCGCTTCTAAAGCTTTATCAAGCATTGAAAACTAACTGAGCAACTTTGTGATACGCTCACAGAGGAAGAAATCCTAAATCACCTGTATAGCAAATAATTTGCTTTTCACAAATGATTGTTGTTTAGTTGATGCCAAATATATGTTTGTAGCACATTACTCTGCTTATCCAAGCATATATTAAGGCCTCAGATGTGACAACCATAATCACCCAGTTTCAGACAGCCACGTATCAAAATATAGGTCATTGCTTTTTAATCCCAAAAGCAAAATTAAGGTTTACTTTCATGATGTTCTGAGACTTTCTGCATTGCCATAAATTTGTACAAAGTTAATTGGTCGTCAAACTCACTAAAGTTATACCCTAATCAAGCTTGAGGAGTCGAGAGAATCATGAAAAGTATCTTTCAACCTTCACCATATGGAGTAGTGCAAAAGAAATCATTATTTTTGTGGGGAAAATAGACCAAATGGATCTTATTTGTTTCCAACCTGCCAGCTCTCCCATGGTGCCAATAATTTGATGCTCCCCCCGATGTCAAAAGATACCCCCTAGTGCCAACAATTCGATAACCCCCCCCCCCCCCCCCCCCCCCACAAGGTGGCAACAATTCAAAGCTCTCCTTGTGACAAGATGACAGCGCACCCTTTGGTGCCAATAGAATGGTCTTAGAACTTCTTGGAACCATCTACATTTTTTTTGTTAGCGGGTTTCAGTAAAGTTTTTAAGAAGAATTAGCTACAAGTAAGTAATAGAAATCTTAAGCTAGAGATGGCGTGTGGTCAGTCAGTAGAGGGAGCCACTTCAGGTTTGCCTTCGGTTGCTGCTGCCACCTGCTGGTCGCTTTCCACAACAATATCAACAGTCTCTTTACTTGTTTCAATGTCAGATTTTTGTTCGCATTGCTCCGCTACATTTTCTTCAGACAACTTTTCTGTGTGATTGCCTATAGTGTTTGGTACTTGCTCAGAAGTTTGGTTGTACTCAGTGTCATTATTTCTAATATGATCCATTGGCAGGTCTCCTCTGGTCTGTGACTGTATTTCAATCTGGTCATTTGAAATTTCTGTTTCTGGCTGTGGTATGCTTTCTACTTTATGAATGGGTTCACTCATGTCATTTGATTCGGATGGCTGTTGACCGCTTTCTACTAGATTTGTTGATACTGTTTCAAACGATTCTTTCTGATCAGATGACCCAGTTGTCTGTGCGTTTGAGGGGTCATCTTGCTGCTGATTGGCTGTTTGAACTTTGGATGATACAACCTGTTCATTAGGTGACTGTGAGGCTGGCTCCTGATTGGCTAGTTGATGATCAGGTGACAGATGAGCTGTCTCCTGATTGGCTAGATGTTGGTCAGGTGATGGTTGAGCTGTCTCCTGATTGGCTAGTTGCTGGTCAGGTGACAACTGAGCTGTCTCCTGATTGGCTAATTGTTGATCAAGTGACTGCTGTTCTTGCTCCTGATTGGCCAAGTATTTTTGGTGAGTAAGGTCAGGAAGGGTCACAGTGATTCCATCATCTGTTCCTTCCTCTTCTGCTTCCTCCTCGGCATCCACAAACTCCTCTTCCTCTTGCATTTCTTCGTCTCTCTCCTCCGTAATTTCCTGCAAAAATCCACATGAATTTTATCTTAAATGTTCATAACTAAGTCTTGAATTCCCTCACATTTTGCCTCACAAGGAGATAAGGGTAATAATCAACAACTCACAAATCAGTGGTGAAATTAAGGTTTAGATCATTGAGATGAAAGTTATTTTCCAGTTTTCAAGAAAAATGAAGGTCTTATGGATTTCAGAGGCCCAAAAAGGCAACCTATTATGGCTTATAATAATTCCCTGCCATCCCCATCTTCATGCATGATCGAATAGATGCTTTGTCCATAAATAAATTTTTGTGTCTATTTTCAGCACCCAGTATTTTCAGAGTCATAAGTAGGTCAAAGAGACAAAAAATTAAACAACACTAAGAAAAAATTGTTAATTGACAACAGGGTCATTAGGGGCAGCTGGGGATTTGTCTAGTATCCTTTAATGGTGTCTGACCTGTGGGTTGACGATGGGAATGGCGGCCTTGGGTCTGCGGATGGGCGACCGACTGGGGCTTGGGTGCTGCAGATCCGGACTGAAGTACGTTGTACCTCCTCTCATGCGTATCTACAAACAAAAAGCAACAAATATCGCTCATTTAGTTTTGTTTGGGGTTAAAAGTCATGTTCCACTTTATTTCAGTCATTTCATGATGAGACCTATTTGTAGCAGGTATAGTCTTGCCTCATTGAATTGTAATGTCGCAGGTCCTTGACATGACAACCCACTCAGTCACAGATTTATATGGACAAAGAGTAAATCCTATAGTCACGGGCCTCAGCTCATAAGAGATACTGTGACATGAATCCATATCAACATGGCCAGAAATCAAACCCATGACCTTTGGAACACCACAGAGGAACTGGTGCTAATAAGCTGGCCCTCTAACCAACTATGCCACGGCCCTTGGCCTCGCAATTTTGCTCAATAATGTCCCATATCCTGGTGATCTGACATCTTCTCCAGATTTACATATTCTAATCTTAAAGAGATACTTTCTTGTAAAATAAATTACATGATTAAATGATCACAGATGCATAAATACATTGAAATTCATAAACAAAATAATTATATCAGTAACCATGAATTTGATCAAATTTGTCAAAACTTTGCTAATACTGGTCTGATTGTTCATGCTGCTTTTTACACCAAAATGTCTTCTTCTTTGTTTACTAATTAACTATGTAAGTAGGTAATTGCCCCACGATGTCATTCTTTTCTAACCTGCATGTGCATTCAAAATGTCACATTTCTCCCCAAAATATCATGTTTTCCCTGTGGAGTCATACTTACAGAGCCCACAGATCAATGTGCATTATACTTCTCCTTCCTACAAAAGTGTGTCAGAGAAGTGAAAGTTGCCCTTTAAAGGGGGAGTTCCTAATAATCTAACCTTATTTTTTTTTAACATGTAATGAAATATATGGTAATAAGATATCATATCACACACATCCTACATTAATCTGGCCAACTGTTTATTTACAAAGTGGATCTTTGTTGTGGCAGCAGGCTGTCCTGGAAAGAAAGGTCGGGTTAGGGAGGGTAATAAAACTTCGGAGATTATACGTCACGGGTGTAACTCCTTATCCCGGGAAACTGGGTCTCACAATGGTGGGTGAAGCTGGCCCCTCAACATGTACTCAAAATAAGCTGCTCTCATTGTCAGGGGAATTGTGTGTCATAAATATTTGCAACAAAAGTAATTGACAAGGGATCAATGTTTTCAATTCCCCAAAAATTGTGGCAACAAAAGTTTGAAATTCACAAAATACGCAGGTTTGAAACACAACCAGGGTTATCTATGAACAGAATATTTTGTTCTTGAGTCAGAATATGGTAACAGTTGGGCCTGAAACAATGACTACCAGAGGTTCCCTAGGCTAAAATGAACTGTAATTTTTATTAGACCACATCACAAACCTAGTGATGATTAGATTAGCTGAACAGAGGTCATTTCACAATCCACAAAACAGGGGAAAGAAGTTCTAGACAAGTCTCCACTACTGATGCCATGATCAAGTGGCAGTGTCAGAAACACTAGCATACGAGGTCAGGGTGCTGAAATGAGAGGTGAATGTAGATACCTCAGTGATTCAATGTGTTGTCCCCAGGAAAACATTTACCAAAATATTGTCAAATTTAAAGAAAATGGTCCTTAATTTTAAAACCTCTTTTAACTATTATTTTAAATGAACATGTTTGTGATATGCAAGTCTTTTCAAGATTTTAAACTTTGAGTATATACTTTGTGGTCCACACAAATGACTGAAAAATAAGATAAGTTAAATCGCATGGCCAAGGTTCGTGTTTTGTTTTCATAATTGTTAATTGGCACAGTGTGATATGTTGTGTCATAACATACTATCTGCTATCATAACATATACTATTTTGATTTGTTGAAGATCATCCCCACTGTCAGACTCTTCTCAATCACAGTTTGCAGGCTACGAGTCTTGCTTGTTGTGGGGGGTCAAATTGCCATCCCTGAACTTTACCCTGCTCAATAAAGCTACCTGAAGGTGGCTCAGACCCACTTCTTTCATCCTCAGATGATCCACATAAACTTTGGACCTCTATTATGTCAGAAACACTTGTTGAACAATCACTATCTGTAAAATCTCCCTCCGACTCCATGATGCTGGGCTAGGGGTTTTCCCAAAATGTTACACTCTCTACGTCACCACCCCACGTGACAGGGGGTAATAAAATTCCGGACTGACTTCGGAGATATGTCATGATCCAAACTTTGAAGTGAAATTTGATCATCACAACGTTTACAAGATACACTTGAAATTTGTGAGATGACTACTGGCAACCAAATGAATGATTTTATGACAAAAAAACACATGGTTTGGGGTACAACCCAATTATTAGGAACTCCCCCTTTAAGGCATTTCTTCTCCAAAATTTGACTGTATACCAAGATTTGTTTTTCGACATCATGAGCTAGGTGTATGAGCTATATAAATACTTAATTTTTATTATTATTATTTACATTTCAAGTCATTTGTTTCATTTCATGTGTCATCATTTATAATTCAATCTACCTCCGGAATAGAGGATAGTGGAACGTGAAAATGTAAATACAACAGAAAACAATACGACAAAATAATCAACAAACAAACAAACAAACAAAATGGACTGCTAAAGAGTTGCCTATGACATATATAGCCTCTGGTTTGAGAAATACGTTCAAATAGACTCTGGTTTAAGACACACTGATATAGCCTTTGATTTTTGCGTTACCATGGTTACTTACATCTTTTCCCACTCTGGATTGTTGCAGGTCAGGGTTGAAGTATGTTGTCCCTCCTTTAACATGGACAGCTTGGTCCTACAAAATAACACAATTCATCTTCTTAAGAACTGTCCAAGGTTTGATCTCTGCATCACTCTACATACCCAACTTTTCTAGACCTCTCTCTGATTACTGGCCTAGTGCTTATGGTGCTAATCTACATTCAAATTGACTGCTTAATATTATTCCTGTCCTTGAAAATAAAATATTTTTTTCAGATTGATCAAGCTGGTAGCAACTGACCTGCGACTGCCCTTGAATGTTCTGCACAGCTTGCACGGGAACCTGCACTCCCTGCACTGCCTGCACTGCCACACCCTGCACTGGAACCTGCTGAACATTCCCAACTGGAACTGGGTGTACGTTCTGCACTGCTACTGGCTGAACATTGGCTACCGGAACCTGCTGGACATTGTGTACCGGCACACTCTGTACTCCCTGAAATATGTGCCATGATATAAAATAATGCACCTCAAAATCCAACCATTATCCTTCACAATAACACTATTTACTTATGATTCAATTTTATTCATTTTTTTCAAAACTGTGATGAAAGAAAAAAAGTTTGAAAGTGCTAGCCCCCTTCCAAAATATCATTTTTCAATCTTTCAGGCAAAATATAATAGCTTTTGTTTTTCATAAGTTTAAGAAAGAACAGGCCAATGGCCTTAGAGCTATGCTGATTGATACTATATTTTAATGTAAATTGTTTTATAAATAATCATTTAAATCCTTTATTGGAGCAGACTTGAGGAAAGGATAATTTCAGGAAATCTAAAAGAACGTTACAAATATTTGATAGACCATCATTATATGTACCTGTTGAGGATTGAATGTCTGCAAGGGAACATGTCCTGCCATCTGGTAGTGGGCAGGGGGACCAGGCGGAGGCCCTGATGGGGGATAGTTAATGATAGCCGTGCCAGCAGGTGGCGGAGGTGCTGTGGGCAGGTAAGCAGCCTGAACAATACCCTGGCTGGTTACCATGGGAGCTGTTGCCATGGTAGCTGCTGGACCTTTGTATATGTGTGGTGGAGACTGTATTGTCTGTGACACTGAAATATCAAAGTCAATTCTGTCAGCAATTGTCATATAAAAATATTACTGTAAACATTCATTTGATAAGCATACATTATTTTTATGGCCTAGGATTCCACTCACGTCTAACATATAACATGGCCTAGGATTCCACTCACTGCTAACATATAGCATGGCCTAGGATTCCACTCACTGCTAACATATAACATGGCCTAGGATTCCACTCACTGCTAACATATAACATGGCCTAGGATTCCACTCACTGCTAGCATATAACGTGGCCTAGGATTCCACTCACTGCTGACATATAACGTGGCCTAGGATTCCACTCACTGCTAGCATATAGCATGGCCTATAATTCCACTCACTGCTGACATATAACATGGCCTATGATTCCACTCACTGCTAACATATAACATGGCCTAGGATTCCACTCACTGCTAACATATAACATGGCCTAGGATTCCACTCACTGCTAACATATAACATGGCCTATGATTCCACTCACTGCTAACATATAACATGGCCTAGGATTCCACTCGCTGCTAACATATAACATGGCCTAGGATTCCACTCACTGCTAACATATAACATGGCCTAGGATTCCACTCACTGCTAACATATAACATGGCCTAGGATTCCACTCGCTGCTAACATATAACATGGCCTAGGATTCCACTCACTGCTAACATATAACATGGCCTATGATTCCACTCACTGCTAACATATAACATGGCCTATGATTCCACTCACTGCTAAACAATAGCCTAATGAAGGAACACTAAAAACAATTAATACTTTAAACTCAAAATTATTTGGAGTCAGTTTAATCAAAATATCTTTTTGGCCAAGCATAGTCACAACAATTTCAATATCACTCATTTTATTTGGACCTGCATAGAATTTCCAGATTAAGGTGTGTTAGAAGAACACTCAAACAATTTATACTATATGCTAAATAAAAATTGCGATAAAACTAAGTCTAACCTTTAAAATTTAATCAAACTGTCTAATAACAGCAATTTTAATGTTAATCATTTCATTTGGACTTGAATTTTTTTTATTTTTATGAGTGATAATATTGAATGCCCCTTGGAGGGCCTCACCTGGTATAGCATAAGACACAGGCTGCTGTAGCAAGGGGTTCTGTGGGGTAAAGCTGGCAATAGAAGTGGGCGTGGTCTGCTCTGGATGGAACACTCCGGTCCCTGTGACTGGTACGCGAGGCTGGTAAACTGCTGCTAAAAATACACAATAAATCACACCGTTAATTATAAACAAACACTCCTGTCCCTGTGACTGGTACGCGAGGCTGGTAAACTGCTGCTAAAAATATAACATAAATCACTCCGTTAATTGTAAACAAACACTCCGGTCCCTGTGACTGGTACACGAGGCTGGTAAACTGCTGCTAAAAATATAATATAAATCACACCGTTAATTGTAAACAAACACTCCGGTCCCTGTGACTGGTATGCGAGGCTGGTAAACTGCTGCTAAAAATATAACATAAATCACTCCGTTAATTGTAAACAAACACTCCGGTCCCTGTGACTGGTACACGAGGCTGGTAAACTGCTGCTAAAAATATAATATAAATCACACCCTTAATTGTAAACAGAACATGTAACTAGTGGAATCTGCAAGACTCAATGGTAACCAGCTGCTAGAAATATACAATAAATTATACATGGCCTTAAAAATAAAAAGTTTGTTTCCAATTTTCCTGCCTAACCTAGTTCAAACTTGCTACCCTACAGTTTTGGACTTTCTAGGTGAAAATAAATAGTTTCAGTTATAATGTCCTTAAAATATATCCATTCTCAATATATTCCATCATTTTTAACCCCAAAATAAAAAATAAATGAAGTAGCTTACAAGGCTGGGGGTAGAAAGGTGGGGCCGACGCCGTGGGCGTGGTCCGTGGGGCGGTGGTGACTGGTGGCTCTCCCTCCTGGTACGAGGCATCTGCCGCCAGACGCTGTCTCTGAGAGGAGTAACGCTTTGGTCGAGACTGCTGCAGTAAGTCCGCCTTTCCTGCCTGCTGAAAGCACAACAAAACAAACAGATAATCATTTATATACTAAAATAATTTTTGCTAAATATAAAAGGTGCCCCGCCTTATTTAAAAGATACAGAAGTCAAACATCTGTTCGGTCACTTAGGTTGGTGTGACTTAAAGGCAGTCCACTCAAAAGTGATAGATTCACAAATTATAATCAGGTCTTTTATCTCATAATTTAATTCTCAGCAGATTTTCTCAGTCGAAAATTTACTTCACAATAGTATCAATGATTATTTCTATTTATGATTTTTATACTATGCCATCTCGCTCTTTTACAATATTGTATTTATCAAAGATCTATATATAGTGGCACTGTATATGTCATTGCTTGTGCTTATCTTAGCAAACCTTCATTTGGCACTTTAATATTGGCCCCAAATTTAAATTATAAAACAATTCTTCAAATATTTGAATATATGGACATTCATATACTATATTTTAATAATTTCTTAATGCATGTTTAAACAACATGATATTTAACAGCATAGTATTATTTCATCTTCAGAGAAATCTTCCTTGCATATGATATCCGCAATGATTTAAGCAGCTGACCTGTTGGTTCTGTTGCAGCTGTGCCTGCGGTGCTGCCCCCTGCGGTGCTGCCCCCTGCTGGTATCCAACTAGCTTCCGTTCCGCTGCCTGGACGCCTGAGGGTTTGCGGTCTGCTCCCTGTATTCGCCCAGACCCTGCTGTTGTCCTCACCGTGGCAGCTGGTATAGCAGCACTCGGTGCCACTGACGCTGCTGTAATCACAAACAATAATAAATTTATCTATTTCAAAGTACTTTTCTTGTTATCATTTTTTTTTTTTTAAATGTTTCTCTTATTTCTTTATTGTAAGATAAAGGTGACAAGAGGACTGACTCTTCCGTCACTGAATGTGGTAGAACAAGATTTTTGGTAAACTGGTTAACATGGCAACAGAAATTGTCCAATCACAGCCTTTATCAAACTCATCCAGAATATTGATATAAACAATGTGCGCAAATTTAAGCCCAAAAAAGGTAAAGCTTTTTCAGCAATGATTCCAGACAACGTCTGCTCATAGCATAACCAGACAGGATTTGAACCAGGAAGTCACTAGTCTCAAGGCAAAAACTCTGCCAATTGAGCTATTTTGGCCAGATAAAATTTTAAATTGGGAAAGTTAATGTGAAACAAAACCTAAACTTCCCAATTTCTCAATGTATATAATTTAATATGAACATTTAAGATACAAACCTGGCAATCTTTGCTCGGCATGTCGAGGTGTTACGGGTGCAACAGGCTGCCCCTTGTTCTGACTGGGAGCTGGTGCTGCCACCTTCTGTCCATCTCCAACACTATCAGGCTCCACCTGGTGAACATGAGTCGAACCAGAATCCCTCTTTCCACCCCGTACCCTCCTGTCACGGGAATAAGATTTCTTATCAGCTCCAAAGTTGGCAGTGTTTGGTGCTTGCACATTGGACACCGTGATCGTCATGTTCTGTGAAGTCTGACCTTTACTCTCAGTCCCAGAATCCATGACATTATCCAGCAGTTTCTTGCTGTATGCCGGTTTTCCATCCCTGTCACCTCTCTTCTCAAAATGTTCCCTATTGATGACGTTAGCCTCTCTGTTGTTGTTGTTATAGATGTTTTGTTTATTATCCACGGCGGGCTGCTGTACTTCACGGATGTTCTTGTACCTGTTTTCTGTCTGCCGATTTTGGGGTGATGGTTTTTGCTGAGGCATGTAGTCAGTGTGGGGTTCCGAGAAGCCTCTGTCTGGAGGGCCCCGGAATCCACGACCCTCCCGCATGTCAGAATACGCCCGACGTGGCCCCCCACGAATCCCACGCCCACGCCCTCTGGTGGAAGGCCGGGAACCACCATCCTCATTGAAGTCACGATTATACTCCCGACTGTTGTCACGGTTGTAAGACGGCCGGTCACTATAATTACTGTATTCACTTCCTCCAGATGTCCTACGAACCCGCCGATTATCATCTCCTCCACGAACAAAGTCCCCAAGCCTATTCTGACCACGTGGGCGCCTGAAAATAGGAACACATAAAGTCCATTTAAGGTTAATCTTACATTTCACATGATATTGAGAAGCAATAGGGTTGACAATGACAGTATTGGCAGTAGTAATTTATCAATTCAGAACCTCTAGGTGGCACCACCTGTTGCTTTCTATCAGAGGTCAACACCTGTCACTGTGCTGGTGGAGGGTGATAAGATAAACTATTACCTGTTGCCACGTCCACGCTGTGGTGCTGGTGGAGGGTGATACGATAAACTTTTACCTGTTGCCACGTCCACGCCATGGTGCTGGTGGAGGGTGATAAGATAAACTATTACCTGTTGCCACGTCCACGCCGTGGTGCTGGTGGAGGGTGGTCAGAGTCCCTGATATCGTAACCATATTCTGCTATCAGTTCCTCTCGAGACTTGGGCGCCTGCAGATCAGGTCGGTAGCGGTCATGTTCCCATTTCCCATCGTCCTTCCACAACTTCTTCTTTGGTCTGTGAGGCAAAAACACATCCCTGGTGAGATTTCAAAAATATAGGCCAATGTCCCTAAAGCTCTACTGATCATTGTAATGTTTGTGAACATTTCCTGAATATGTCTGCAAATTACTTCCCAAATATTCATCTAAATTCTTTTCCCAAAGAAGACTTGAGCAGATGGTAATTTCAACCAATCAAAGTGCACATTACATCTTGAGTTTGTTATCTCAATTCACATTGGTTAGTATGTGTCATGTTATTCAATGGCTGCCTTTATAACAACTTTTTGATAGCCATTAGTGTTGTCAATAACGTGTACAACTTTTCAATATCACCCAGATTTTATAGGTAACATTTATATAATAGCAATTATTCCAGACACTGTCTATTGATAGCACTTGACAGTAATTGTCCGGGATTCAAACAAGAAATGTCAGTTCAACCACTGCACAGAATTGTTCCTTAAATCAATGTTGACAGTGGAACAGGGAATTTGTTACTTACACCAACTTCTCTTCTGCTGCATCTTCCTCTAAGCGAGAGTCGTGCTCGTAAAATGCACCTCTACGGGGGATATAGGCCGGGTTTTTACGATCTTCATCATCGTCCAAATTCCCATCTTTTGCACCATCTGGCTGCTCCTGATATGATAAAGAAACTAGTTTATACACCAATTTTCTCCCCATGTCCTAACTTCCCCACTGACCTCGCCACCACTACCTTATCACTCCTCCTCTCCTACTGAGTGTGATGTCAACTGACCTCCCACCATTACCTTATCACTCCTCCTCTCCTACTGAGTGTGATGTCAACTGACCTCACCACCACTACCTTATCACTCCTCCTCTCCTACTGAGTGTGATGTCAACTGACCTCCCACCATTACCTTATCACCCCTCCTACTGAGTGTGATGTCAACTGACCTCACCACTACTACCTTATCACCCCTCCTCTCCTACTGAGTGTGATGTCAACTGACCTCACCACCACTACCTTATCACCCCTCCACTCCTACTGTGTGATGTAAACTGACCTCACCACCACTACCTTATCACCCCTCCTCTCCTACTGAGTGTGATGTCAACTGACTTCGCCACCACTACCTTATCACCCCTCCTACTGATTGTGATGTCAAATGACCTCACCACCACTACCTTATCACTACTCCTCTCCTAATAAGTGTGATGTCAACTGACCTCGCCACCACTACCTTATCATCCCTCCTCTCATAATGAGTGTGATGTCAACTGACTTCACCACCACTACCTTATCACCCCTCCTACTGAGTGTGATGTCAACTGACATCACCACCACTACCTTATCACCCCTCCACTCCTACTGAGTGTGATGTCAACTGACCTCGCCACCACTACCTTATCACCCTCCTACTGATTGTGATGTCAAATGACCTCGCCACCACTACCTTATCACCTTTCCTACCGAGTGAGATGTCAACTGACCTCGCCGTCTCCACTCTGTCTCTCCTCGTCTATCCAGCCTTCAGTACTCTCCTCTTCTACGATCACGCTATCATCATATTCGGTATCCTCTTCCTCGTCATCATCATCTTCATCCTGGCAAATTAAATGTTCAAATTAAAGTAAGCACAAAGAATGGGGCAGTCTGGTGGGTCCTCCTTTCAGTTCTTCAATTTAGATTAATAACCAGTCTTGTTTTGACTAAATGAAGTTGATTCTTTCAAACAATTTCAAAATGTCTTCAGCTTTCCACCTTTTTTTGTCTTTGTTTAACTTTTTCCATTTTTGGTCTTTTTAAGAGTTAGATTCCTTACCATTGTTATATTTATTTCCTTTGTGACACATATCTTATATCATGAATTGGATATAATTTGGTACTTAGTAGAATATATAAATAAAAAAGATGTGTAATATTATAAATGATACCCCAACAACTTCTTGAAACTTACATCAACACTTTCATATTCAGATGAATCTTCAGTAACTAGAAACAAAAGTAACATGTACAACATTAATATTGCATGTTATATTCAAAACATAATAAACATTCTCAAAATATAGTATTAAACCCCTGAAAAAAGTTCTACCATTTCAAAATAATAAATTTGTTTGATATTTTTATCATCATTTTCCTTAATTTATCAAATTTCTTAATGTTTGAAAATACAAATTATTATATAATTTTTCAATTTATAAAGTTTATGTTATTAATGTTAAAGAATAAAAAAATCTAATTTTGTTAAATTCATCAATGTTAATAATGTTTAAGAATATAGATTATTATCATTGTTTTAGAATACAAACTATTATAATTTTTAAAATTTATCAATGTAATTATTTTTAGGAATATAAATTTTTTATTTACTGATCTTGTTAATGTTTAAGAATAAGAATCATTATGATCTGTTTAATTTATCAATGTTATTAATATTAAAAAAGACAAATTGTTATTATCTTTAACATTTATCAATGTTATCAATGTTTAAGAATACAAATTATTATTATTATTTTCATTTATCAATGTAACTGATGTTTGAAAATACAATTTTTCCATGCAGATGAGGGAAAGTGTCGTTGAACCTCACCTGTTCCTTCTCCACCAGTCGGGACACCAGCTTCACTCTCCTAATCAAATAAAACATCAGAATTAGAATATTCTTCAACATGTGCAAAACCTAATATAAGCCAGATTTAGGATTTCTCAGTCAGTCCCCATCCAATTGAAGAGATCAAAGTGATCGAAACCATTGTTGGTATTGGTCAAGGACTGTGATCATCGTCCAGAACATTTTGAGGTTCTTCAGGTCAAACAGAATACAGTGTTTGATAGAGCTTAGATATGAAATATTCCTCAGTCTGGCATGTTTACTCCATTTGGTTGTTTAAACATTAGATACTAATTTGAAGCTACAAAATAAGTTCACGTATAAAACATCATGAATTGCCATTTCTAATTATAAAAATAACATTATTCGCTATGAGCACTTGAAAGGATTTACCAAATCAATTAAAAAATTTCATGTATTGCTTAATGGGTGTGTGAAAAAGTTCCCAGACATCTGGTCATAATCTTGAAATTGAAAACAACAAAGCAGAACCGCACCAAAAAAATCAGAACAGCCCAAAAAAACTCTAAAATCCAATCACGAAAAAAAACTGGTTACTCACAATCACACTATGACAAAGAAAATGGCTCAAAGCAAATTGTTTTGAATAATTTACATAAACATGATTAAAATAAGAGAACATGATCACATCAATTTCTAAAAACATTAGGGACGACTGCCATGTTAATTAATTTATATTTTCATTAATATATTGATCCAAAAAGTCCTGTCACAAGATCAAAAGGGACATTATAGTTGCCGCCTTGGACATTGTTATGATGACGGTATATAGGTACAAGATATGAAAGTTTTGACGTTATTTTCTTTCAGAACTATTTTAAGTCATCAAAACCAAGATTATGGGGATATAAATATTATTTCTCTGCTCCAAGTATAGAGATTTGTACATTCATATCATAGAACTTTATGAAAATGAGTCAATATTTCCGGTATACGCTCAGATGCTCAGGAAACCATGTGTTTTATTGTTATTTTTGTCTGTCCAGTATATTTTTAGTTACTGACGCAAATATTGGCAGCTTAGAAAAATATACCACATTGTTCAATGAAAGAAAAACTTTCAGAAAATGTAATTTCTATCCCTGCCAATTGTCAAAGATAATTTGTCTCAATAACAAGAAAATCTTTTTTAGATAAAAAGAATTTGTGCACAGTTTCCTTTTTGAAAATGATAATTATATTTTCTCATCATTTTGAAGTTGCGGTAAATCATAGATGTCATTGATGAGCATGTGCAAACCTGCTCCGATACTACGATCACAAGAGTACAAATCGAATGCATCTACACAAATAACTGACGTATACACATTAGCCCTCGTCGTCTCTGATTAATCAAGTATACAATATGTGATAATATAGTCTATATTATCACATATTTATTACTGCTCTAAGAGCTTTATACAAAAAAATTAACAATAAAAAACTACAGCAGGAATTTATTAATGCAATATTTTGTTTTAAAAGTTTCAGAAAAGTAATATGGATAGTGAAATATTTTTTAAAAACATGTATAAAAAATAAAAGGTTTGGAATATATATATATTTTTTTCGAAGTTATTATTAAAGCAATCATAGCAGAAATTAACAGATTGTGTTTCAAGTCATTTTGAGTGGTTGGTTTTGTGGAAGCCTCAAAAGAATAACTCATCTGCCTTTTTTAAAAAAAAAGAAAAAGAAATCAAAGTGTGTTAGGAAACTCCATTAAAATATTGCCAAATGATTTTGTGTAAAACAAAGTGTTGCCATGACACCATAGCACCATAGAGAAAGTATATTTTCTCTATGATAGCACATATAACGGCTGTAACGCCTCCATACATAATTACTCCAAGCTAGCTACAAGCGTAGCAGCAATTTATACAATAGAGTGCGATTACGGGTTTCCTTCTTTGTGCTCTGTACTTAATCAATCTGTACAGCATTGTCGAAAGTATATTTATAATCATAAATAGAAAGTTAAGATTTTAACTAGATCACATGATTCTATTTGATCACAAGCGAGAACAGACTTGCACGGATGATGGGGTGTATGTAACTTGTAACT
The DNA here is from genome assembly GCA_949316495.1 of Amphiduros pacificus. Lineage (NCBI taxonomy): Eukaryota > Metazoa > Annelida > Polychaeta > Phyllodocida > Hesionidae > Amphiduros > Amphiduros pacificus. The sequence continues at coordinate 20,954,233 of OX439011.1, forward strand.
TTGTTATACTTGTGTTCAATAAACATTCTTTCTGGTTTACCACATCCACATTGCATTACCTGTCAGGCTCTGAAAAGTTTACTGTATTTTTTCAGAATAAGTATAACCCCAGAGACCTCAGTTTCATTCATGTGCATTTTCTGTGCAGATCAAGTATATGAGACAGGAAATGCCAAAACTGACGTTACCAAAAGATGCCACACGCTGACACAACAAGCAAGCATGCGACTTGGAATGATGGCAAAAAATCTCCCTCTTTGGCTAACCTAAATGCATATAATTACAGTTCTGTTTGAAGCGTAATTGTACTTATGCTTTCACTTACACACTCAGACTCTTTGGGATCTCTTTTCACAACTCCAGGAGCTAACGGCGCCTCATCTTCACTTAATTCTGACTCCGACTGAGATGAAACTCTTCGTCGCCTCCTACGATCCGCCATTTTGGTTCAAGTCTCGTTTCCCTTTGCCGGCAATGAGAGTTCAATTTAGCGGTAACAGCCACAAGAGGGCTCTGCAAACAAGAAAAGTTTTCTTCAAAAAAGAGAAGAAAACCACTACATAATGTACTGAAAACTCTTGATTGACGTGGATATGGAGATATTTAAAACATCTCTGGTAATGATATAGACAACATTGTAACATTGCATATATAGTCATCAGAGACGACAAGGGTAGTTGAATCATGTGGCATGAGTGACTGGATCATGTGGCATGAGTGACTGGATCATGTGGCATGAGTGACTGGATCATGTGGCATGAGTGGCTGGATCATGTGGCATGAGTGGCTGGATCATCTGGCATGAGTGGCTGGATCATGTGGCATGAGTGACTGGATCATGTGGCATGAGTGGCTGGATCATGTGGCATGAGTGACTGGATCATGTGGCATAAGTGGCTGGATCATGTGGCATGAGTGACTGGATCATCTGGCATGAGTGACTGGATCATCTGGCATGAGTGGCTGGATCATGTGGCATGAGTGGCTGGATCATGTGGCATGAGTGGCTGGATCATGTGGCATAAGTGGCTGGATCATGTGACATGAGTGGCTGGATCATCTGGCATGAGTGGCTGGATCATGTGACATGAGTGGCTGGATCATCTGGCATAAGTGGCTGGATCATGTGGCATGAGTGGCTGGATCATGTGGCATGAGTGGCTGGATCATGTGGCATGAGTGGCTGGATCATCTGACATGAGTGGCTGGACCATCTGGCATGAGTGGCTGGATCATGTGGCATGAGTGGCTGGATCATCTGACATGAGTGGCTGGATCATCTGACATGAGTGGCTGGATCATCTGACATGAGTGGCTGGATCATGTGGCATGAGTGACTGGATCATCTGACATGTTTTGGTTATATAATTCAGTTTTGGTCATATAATCCAGTTTTGGTCATATAATCCAGTTTTGGTCATATAATCCAGTTTTGGTCATATAATCCAGTTTTGGTCATATAGTCCTGTTTTTGGTCAAATAATCCTGTTTTGGTCATATAATATTGTATTGTTTATATAATCCTTCTTGTTAGTCTCATCGTGACTGTAAAGAACAGGCGGGGGGATAAACAAGTTGAATAGGGCATAGACGCGATTGCATTCACACATATTGCCGCCTCACTAGGAGCTTGGAGTAAATATGATTGGAGGCGTGACGGCCATTATAGGAGCTATGGCGTCATGGTAACGCATTGTTTTACACAATGGATTCAAAATCCTTTGATCCTATCATAGTTGCCGACTTCAAAACAGTGGGAAATTGAACATTAGTATTTAAAAAAAATAAATTGGCCAATGTTTTATTGAAGTTTTATAGCACATATTGGATTATTTTTTAAAGAAAAAATCAGAATAGTTGCTCTTTTCAGGCTTACAATACTATCCATTCAAAATTGCTTCAAATAAATCAGTTCATTTCTGATTTTATTGCTTCAATAATAAATATTCTGAAAAAAAGAAAAATACATATTCCAAACCTTTTATTTTTATACATTTTTTTAAAATGTGTCACTATTCATGTTACGTTGTAAAAACGTTTAAAACAAAATATTGTTTATTATATAGCATTTATAAAATTCCTGTTGCATTTTTTTATTGTTATTTTTGTTGATTCTAAATGATGACATAATATTTTATAAGTTAATTTATTTCTGATGGCGCATATATTGGCAGGGGTATAAATTACATTTTCTAATAATAATTTTTTCACTGAATAACATGTTATATTTTTCTAAGCTGCCAAAATTTTGCCAATAACTATAAAGTAAACTGGAAAGAAAAACATGACAATAAAATATGTGGTTTCCTCAGTATCTGAGGTCATAATAACAATTTTTAATACATTTTCATAACTTTGATATGAATGTACAAATCTTATCATGAAATCGTCCAAACTTGGAGTAGAATTTATATCCCCATAATCTGTATGAAAAAACAAACATTTCATTCATGATATGTTTAACTCTAAATCATGGTTTTGATGCCTTAAAGTAGCTTTGAAAATAAAATAACGTCAAAACTTTCATATCTTGCACCTATATGGCATCATCATACCTTGGAGTATTTATGAATGGAGGCACAACGGCTGTTATTTGAGCTATGGCGTCATAGCAACGCACTGTTTCACACAATGGATTCAAAATCCTTTGATCCTATCATAGTTGCCGACTTCAGAACAGTGAAAAATTGAGGATTCATATTTTTTTTTAATGAATTGGCCAAAGTTTTATTGAAGTACTATTACACATTTTGGTTTATTTTTTTAAAGAAAGTTGCTCTCTTGAAGCTTACAATACCATACATCCAAAATTACTTCAAATAAATCTGTTCATTTCTGTTCTGATTTCTTCAATATTAAATAATATTAAAAAAAGAAAAATGCATATTCCAAACCTTTTATTTTTTATACATGTTTATAAAAATTTCAAAATTCATATTCATATTGCTTTTTATAAACTTTCAAAACAAAATATTGTTAATGATATAGCATTTATAAAATTTTTGTTGCAATTTGTTATTATTATTTTTTGTTGATTTTAAATGATGACATGATATATATTAGGTCAATTTATTTATAACAGCGCATAAATTGGCAGGGCTATAAATTACATTTTCTGATAGTATTTTTTTCACTGAACAACTTGGTATATTTTTCTAAGGTGCCAATATATGCGCCAATAATTAAAAATAAACATTAAAGACAAAAGTAACAAAAAAAGTACATGATTTCCCGATAATCTGAGAGGAAAATGGAAATTTTAATCATTTTCATAAATATGATATGAATTTTAAAATCTCATCATAAAATCGTCAAAACTTGGAGCAGAGAAATAAAATTTATATCCCCATAATCTGCATAAATAAACAAACATTTCATTCGCGATATGTGTAGCTCTAAATTGTAGTTTTGATAACTTAAAATAGTTCTGAAAAAAATTATGTCAAAACTTTCATATCTTGCACCTATATGGCGTCATCATACCAATGACCATGCGGCAACTATGATGTCCCTTTTGATCTAACGACGTTGCACCTCCATTCATAATTACTCCAAGCTTGGAGTAATGAGATTATTTTAAAAAACAATCACAATATCCATTTTTTTCTCTTCCTCCCCTACCACATATGAGTTTGGTACGAATATTCAATTAGAGATGATCATAAGGGTAATTATTATCATAATTAGTCACTTCAGACAGAGATAATGATATAATATTTACTCATCCTGATAGCATCCACACGTACACATATATAGTGGTAGAGACATTAGTCACAACATAACCTGGAATACCATCTACAACCTTCAATAACATGAACATGTGGAGGACAAGTGTTAAATTTAAAATAGGAAAATATATTTCTGTTCATTTCAGCAATGTTTCCAGAACTGTCTCATCTCGCCAAGCAACTATCAAACCATTCTCTGCAATACCTACACCAGGGGGAGGTTTTCCACTCTTTGGCAATGTACAAGACATACAGTATTTGTACGGGGCAGGAGCTCATGAATTCTTCATGGACCGGTTCACAAAGTTTGGTCCAATATATAGATTTCGTATCTATAACAAGAATTATGTCGTATTATTTGACTATGAAGATGCCAGGAAAGTTTTGTTAACAGAAGGAGTACACCCGGACTTCCCACAGATCAATGACGTCACAGTAGCTTTCAGGAAACATAGACAAAAACATGGCAAACCTCTCTCATTCTTTGAACAGTAAGTTTCAAATTTTTGGTTCTTATTTCTATTTTACTTTTAATTCAATTTCTCAACAGAAATGCGAGTGTATTATTATTATTATTATTATTATTATTATTATTATTATTATTATTATTATTATTATTATTATTATTATTATTATTATTATTATTATTATTATTATTATTATTATTATTATTATTATTATTATTATCATTATCATTATCATTATTATTATCATTATTATTATTATTATTGTTATTGTTATTGTTATTGTTATTGTTATTGTTATTGTTATTGTTATTATTAATTATTATTATTATTATTATTATTATTATTATTATTATTATTATATTATTATTATTATTATTATTATTATTATTATTATTATTATTATTATTATTATTATTATTATTATTATTATTATTATTATTATTATAATTATTATTATTATTCTCACATATTATTCTCACATATTATTCTCACATATTATTCTCACATAAAACCACACTGAATGGTAAGAAGTGGGCAAGGAATAGCATCAATACGGAGAGCAGTAGGCAAGAAGGCCCTGATGCCACCAGAGGTCCTGAGTCTCCAACCATTTATCCACAAGGTGAGTGCATCTCACAAGAGGGGAGTGAAGACCAGTCAAGAAAAGGTCATATACATCAAGGTCATATACGTCAAAGTCAATAATAAATGTAAACTTGAATTCATCTAAATCATATAATTATATATGGTACCAATATATTTGTAGAAATTGTTTTACACTTCGATTGACCATTAAGAAAACATATTAAAAAAACACATCTTATCTTTATACTTCATAATTGAACTTACAACCCACCCATGAAACACTTGTCAATGTATTTGACCAATCAATTAAGTTCTGACAACTTTCGAAATAAGATATTCAAATTGATATTCGAGTAAAATATTTTTTTTCCTCGAAAGCCTCAAATTGTACTTTGATAATTGAGGAGATTTTCTGCCCCCCAGTTTAGGGTTTTATAATTGTATCACAAATCAGATTCCTTCAGCCACGAAAAAATGGATAAGTGACGTTAAATGTTAAGGTAATAATTTGAAGTTAAAAACATAAAGCTCCACTGTTTATCCATATGTGGATTTGAAAGTATTTTCACAAGATATTGCTATGGTGCATTGCAGGCAAGTAAGGAAGCATTCTCTTGATATATTGCTATGATATATTGCAGGCAGGTAAGGAAGTATTCTCATGAGATATTGATATGGTGTATTGCAGGCAGGTAAGGAAGTATTCTCTTGATATATTGCTATGGTGTATTGCAGGCAGGTAAGGAAGTATTCTTATGAGATATTGATATGGTGTATTGCAGGCAGGTAAGGAAGTATTCTCACGAGATATTGCTATGGTGCATTGCAGGCAGGTAAGGAAGTATTCTCCTAAGATATTGCTATGGTGTATTGCAGGCAGGTAAGGAAGTATTCTTATGAGATATTGATATGGTGTATTGCAGGCAGGTAACGAAGTATTCTTATGAGATACTGCTATGGTGTATTGCAGGCAGAAGAGGAAGTATTCTCATGAGATATTGATATGGTGTATTGCAGGCAGGAGAGGAAGTATTCTTATGAGATATTGCTATGGTGTATTGCAGGCAGGTAAGGAAGTATTCTTATGAGATATTGATATGGTGTATTGCAGGCAGGTAACGAAGTATTCTTATGAGATACTGCTATGGTGTATTGCAGGCAGGAGAGGAAGTATTCTTATGAGATATTTCTATGGTGTATTGCAGGCAGGTAAGGAAGTATTCTCATGAGATATTGCTATGGTGCATTGCAGGCAGGTAAGGAAGTATTCTCATGAGATATTGCTGTGGTGTATTGAAGGCAGGAGAGGAAGTATTCTCATGAGATATTGCTATGGTGCATTGCAGGCAGGTAAGGAAGTATTCTCTTAAGATATTGCCATGGTGTATTGCAGGCAGGTAAGGAAGTATTCTCCTAAGATATTGCCATGGTGTATTGCAGGCAGGAGAGGAAGTATTCTCACGAGATATTGCTATGGTGTATTGCAGGCAGGAGAGGAAGTATTCTTATGAGATATTGCTATGGTGTATTGCAGGCAGGTAAGGAAGTATTCTCCTAAGATATTGCCATGGTGTATTGCAGGCAGGTAAGGAAGTATTCTTATGAGATATTGATATGGTGTATTGCAGGCAGGAGAGGAAGTATTCTCCTAAGATATTGCCATGGTGTATTGCAGGCAGGAGAGGAAGTATTCTCCTAAGATATTGCCATGGTGTATTGCAGGCAGGAGAGGAAGTATTCTTATGAGATATTGATATGGTGTATTGCAGGCAGGAGAGGAAGTATTCTTATGAGATATTGCAATGGTGTATTGCAGGCAGGAGAGGAAGTATTCTTATGAGATATTGCAATGGTGTATTGCAGGCAGGAGAGGAAGTATTCTCCTAAGATATTGCCATGGTGTATTGCAGGCAGGTAAGGAAGTATTCTCATGAGATATTGCTATGGTGTATTGCAGGCAGCAGAGGAGGCCATTACCCACCTAAAGCAATGCCAACCCAAGGACAACATTGTGTCTATGGATGAAATCATCATGAAATATTTCATGGAAGGTAGGCATATACTTTGAAATACTCTCATGAAGACAACTATTCTAATCTAACCTCTTAGTCTGTCGCATGATCCGATGATGTATACCTCAAATATGACATATGATGGTGGAAGGATCTCAAGAGTCTGAAGGAAAACTGTTTGGCACAGGGATGATCTGCAAAAGTAGTTTGGCACATGGGTGATCTGCGAAAGTAGCTAGGCAGAAGGGTGATCTGTGAAAGTAGTTCGGCAGAGGGTTGATCTGCAAAAGAATATCTCATAGGTGCAGAACACCCTCTTGAAGCACCAAGTATGAGATAAAACGTTATTCTATTCATTAAAAGGAGGGGAATTGGCTGATGAAAGATTGGGGATAGACAATATTATAATTAATAATGGCACATCAGTTTAAAATATCTGATCCTTTACTTATTAGAAGGTAGGCACATGTCTGGTTTTCTACATAGACAAACAATCAGCTTAATGATGTAGGAATATTTGATGAATCTATATTTTTTAATATATTCAATTTGGATCTATATGAGTGTAAAGGATGTGTACTCTTTGTTTAATTTACTCAACTATTATATGAAGTATTTGATATTTCAGTTACAGGATATTTCCTGTTTGGTATGAGACTTGGCTCATTTGACAAGGAACAAGGGTGGAAAGTCCAACAGTTCATTGAGTTTCACAGGTAAATTCCACCCATTAAAATAAAAACCCTTATCCGATAACTATCATCATTCCTTTTATTTGGAAGATGTTAGAATAGGATTTAAGTCAAGTAAAAAAATCTTATTATTATCTGAAAGACAGAAAGTATATTAAATCACACACTACTTGTTTATTATAATTGTCATTCAAAGAGAAACAGATTAAATATAAACTAATGCATTATAAATGGTATTTACAAAATTGTTTATTAGCTGAAAGATCTTCATTGGTCTTTACAATGGAAAAACAATACATGTTTATTTTTGTAAATCTTATTTTTCGGGCAGTGTTATATATGTACAGGTCAGGTAGAATTAGCAAAATGTAAACTTATTGAGAACTCATCACTGATTGCCTCAAATAGTTCTTTCCAATATATTCGTCATGTATCATTGGCCTAGAAGTATATGTCATTGCTATTAATGAGGAGTGTTGATGAAGTAATATTTGTCACAGCATTGCTGTTGATGATGTCAATGTTGATTGTATTATTGTTGTTGATGAGGTCATTGCTGTTGATGAAGTCATTGCTGTTGATGAGGTCAGGTTTGAAAATTAATGTTTATATCCTATCATTGCTGTTGATGAGATCTATTTTGATTGTATCATTGCTGTTGATGAGGTTATTGCTGTTGATGAGGTTATTGCTGTTGATGAGGTTATTGCTGTTGATGAGGTCATTTTGAGAAGTTAATGTTTATATCTTATCATCGCTGTTGATGAGGTCAATGTTGATTGTATCATTGCTGTTGATGATGTCAATGTTGATTGTATCATTCCTCTTGATAAGGTCAATGTTGATTGTATCATTGCTGTTGATGAGGTCAATGTTGATTGTATCATTGCTGTTGATGAGGTCAATGTTGATTGTATCATTGCTGTTGATGAGGTCAATGTTGATTGTATCATTGCTGTTGATGAGGTCAATGTTGATTGTATCATTGCTGTTGATGAGGTCAATGTTGATTGTATCATTGTTATTGATGAGGTCAGTGTTGCTGTGGAGGAGGTACTGAGCTATGTCTGGCATATCATACCTTCATGGATGCTGATGCTGAGACAATCATACAGGGACTTCACTGTGGCATCACAAGCTGCTAATCATATAGGTTTGTATCATTGTCAATTATTTCATTTCTTTGATCTGAATGCTTTCAAAACTTGGGATTGATTCCAAGTTGGGGGTGAGAAGTCACAAGTCTTGTTTGAATAGGGGATATGATTATAATGCAGATTTTCCTTTGAAACTAGAAACAAACATCACCTGGCAACATGTGATAATGTAAAAGAAATATCATTGCCAGCTCTTTGAAAAGAGTGGGCAATGTGTTTCGGTGGCTGGCTCATACTTCTATAAAAACAACAAATATGCTGTTTACGTCTTTGGCTGTTAACCACATTTGATATAAAAAGCTATTAATAATAATTATGTGTACTTTCCAAATCTGTTCATCTCTGTTCTGAAGTTCATCTCTGACCATATATATATATATATATATATATATATATATATATATATATATATATATATATATATATATATGTATATATATATATATATGTATATATATATATATATATATATATATATATATATATATATATATATATATATATATATATATATATATATATATATATATATATATATATATATATATATATATATAAATATATATGGTCAGAGATGAACTTCAGAACTATACAAATGTGAAAATCACTATGTTGTTTAATACCAATATGTAAATAACAACCCAGTATCCTCTATGAAACCCCAGTTATGGCAATTTATTGCAGTTCAAGAGTTTATTGAGATGAGCAAAGCCAGACATGAGGAGTCACAGAAGAAAGGACTTCCCTCTTATGGCATACTTAATGCCATTCAAAACAAATTTGATGATGAAACTATATCCTACATTCTTGATGACATCATAGTAGGAGGTGCCAAACCTGTAAGTTACACAAACATTTAATTACTATTTTAATATATAGACAGTTGATATTTCTCACCACTTAAGCTGTAGAATACTGGGATATCGAGATCAATTGACAGAATTGACTATTTCCATATATAAGCTTTCAATAAACTATTTGCTTGTCTACTATTAACAACTATTTCGGCAAAACTACTTTTACTAAGCTCTTAGCATGTTCACTTTGAATATCACTGCTTGAGTGGCCCTGCTGCCACCTGGGGTGTTAAATCTGTCAAACATGGGTGAATTTTGTTAACATGCAAGCTTGGTTCATAAAAGTAATAAGTGTTATTTATCTTTCTATTCTTCTCAAGATTCCAAAACTGATTAGTTTTTTTCTGTACATCCATTTGTGGTCCAAATAATAATGTATTCCCTGAGCAGCACATAGAATGGTAGTCATCATATACACTGTCATATCTTCAAACCTTTCCAAGCATGCATTATTCATGACACCAAAGACACCTGGTGGATTGTTTAAGTTAAAACTAAAGCAGTTAGAATTACAAATACCTTAACATCTAGTCCAAGATATATTTGTAAGAATCATGAAGATAATTATTTTTTTTTAACTACAGTCCTCAGTGGTCATGTTATATGGACTATGGCAGATGGCTCAAAATTTAGACCTACAGGATAGGATTTACCATGACCTGAAGACAACCAGCATGGATCAACTATTCAACAAAACACAACCTTCATCCCAATTAATTGATGCAATATTCAAAGAATCTGTCAGGTATGTTCAAAGGAAACAACTACTTCAAAATTCAATAATTGTTTTGATACATTTCAATAGCCACCACAGCAATTCCGGTGTATCCTTCATATAAAATTAAGAAAAACTATTCCTGGTCAAACTATTCATGACTTTTTAAAAAATGAATACAAAAAATGAATACCTGCTGAATAACCATTTACACCTGTGTTTTGCTGTTATCATGTATTTTTGGTTTGAAATATGCTTTAGATTGACTGTCCCAGGGGGGGTAGTGGCGAGGAACAGTCTTTGTAAAGACACTACTCTACAAGGATACCATATTCCTAAGGGGGTAAATACCAAAGCGACAAGTGCTTTCTGATTGATTCATAGTATTAAGGGCCACATGCTGAATATAAGAGGTAATCTTAGATATGTGCTGAATATAAGAGACTAGACCATCCATAGCTACCCCAAACGACTGTGTTGCCAGTTGATTTTAACAGTTGTTTTAATAATTTTTATTTCATCTGAGAAAGCCACCTATGCGATGCTGAAATGATTTCCGTCATTGTTACTATGAATAATTCTTGTAGCCGTTTGCTAGCTGCTCTCTGATCTGTCTAAATAATTCCCATTGTCTCCCATCATTGTCCCGACTGCCGCAATTGGTCAGTGAACCAGACGTGCGTGTGGCGCTCATAGTATCATTATCAAGATAATAATAGATATGTGCTGAATACAAGACTCTATCATAGATATATGCTGAATACAAGGATCTATCATAGATATATGCTGAATATAAGGGACTGCCATAGATATATGCTGAATATAAGGATCTTTCATAGATATGTGCTGAATACAAGACCCTATCATAGATATTGCTTGTCTAATATTAATAACTATTTCGGCAAAACTACTTTTACTAAGCTGAATACAAGACTCTATCATAGATATATGCTGAATATAAGGATCTTTCATAGATATATGCTGAATACAAGACCCTATCATAGATATATGCTGAATACAAGACTCTATCATAGATATATGCTGAATATAAATGAATGAATGAATGGTTGCTTAGAGGCACATCAACCACCAAGGTTATTCAGTGCCTAAAAATGATAAAACATTAACGTTTATAAAATAAATATGATATGTAAATAATCTTAACTCAGTTTTAGACATAATACATTTGTATAAATAAATTCAATTTAAAAGACTTTAAATACCATTTGATGTTTCGTGGTTCTTTCTTAATAAATAGGTCAATGACCTAAGTAAACAAGAGCTCCACACTTAAAATTGGTTATAAAGCCCTATTTGGTTTAGAAATGATACTATCACAGAAGTATCTACAGTATCAAATAACGAATGTAAATCCTGTACATTAAAATATTGAGTCCTAATTATATCAAAATCGATACATTCAATTAAAATATGTTTGACAGTCATAGCTCTTTGACATCCAATACACTGAGGCTGATCTTCGCCTTTCAGAAGATAGCAATGTGTCAAACGACTATGTCCTATTCTTATACGAGTTAAAACAGACTCTTCTCTTCAGTTAATTCTAATAGCACCTTTAGTTTTTCCAAGAACGGGCTTAATTTCATGTAGTTTATTAAAAATAGCTTCGTTCCAGCGTGATTGCCATTTAGAACGTAAAAAAACAGTAATATATTTCTTAAATTCTGTATAAGGTATAAGCATATTTATTGGCCGCTTATCCAATGCTGCCTTGGCAGCTTGGTCCGCAGCCTCATTTCCAAGGATTCCAATATGACTGGGAATCCAGTAAAAACGAATCTCTTTATTTTCCTCAGTACAGAGTTTATGATACCGTTCAAGGATATTTAAAATAAATGGATTTTTCCAATCCTTGGCTTTCAATGCTTGTAAACAAGACAAAGAATCAGAAAATATTAAAAATTTGCTGAATAAAAGGATCTTTCATAGATATGTGCTGACTACAAGACTCTATCATAGATATATGCTGAATATAAGGGACAATCATAGATATGTGCTGAACACAAGACCCTATCATAGATATATGCTGAATACAAGACTCTATCATAGATATATGCTGAATATAAGGATCTTTCATAGATATGTGCTGAACACAAGACCCTATCATAGATATATGCTGAATACAAGACTCTATCATAGATATATGCTGAATATAAGGATCTTTCATAGATATATGCTGAATACAAGACTCTATCATAGATATATGCTGAATACAAGACTCTATCATAGATATATGCTGAATATAAGGATCTTTCATAGATATGTGCTGAATAAAAGGATCTTTCATAGATATATGCTGAATATAAGGGACTGTCATAGATATGTGCTGAATAAAAGGATCTATCATAGATATATGCTGAATATAAGGGACTGTCATAAATATATACTGAATATAAGGATCTTTCATAGATATATGCTGAATACAAGACTCTATCATAGATATATGCTGAATACAAGGGACTATCATAAATATATACTGAATATAAGGGACTATCATAAATATATACTGAATATAAGGGACTGCCATAGAGATATGCTGAATATTAGGGCCTATCATAGATATATGCTGAATAAAAGGATCTATCATAGATATATGCTGAATATAAGGGACTGTCATAAATATATACTGAATATAAGGGACTGCCATAGATATATGCTGAAAATAAGGGACGATCATAGATATACGGTGAATATTAGGGACTATCATAGATATATACTGAATATAAGGGACTATCATAGCTATATACTGAATATAAGGGCCTGTCACAGATATATGCTATGTTATATGCTATGTTATCTGATTGGTGGCCTTGATTTGTAAGTTGATAAAAAGTATGGCTTAATCCAAATATAGAAATAACAGAATATTCCTTGTTCAGACATTCCAATCTGATTTTGAGATGTTATGTTTAATTTGTTAACCATCTTTGTCATAGTTTTTCTGTCTATTTGCAGACAGAGGTGATTTGCTACCACTACGTGATGGCAAGGAATCCCCGCTATTTTGAAGACAGTGGAACATTCCTGCCCGACCGCTGGCTGGAGGGTGGGCCTCAATATCAACATCTGCAGAAGTTTCACAACCTAGTACCATTTGGTATTGGGCCAAGAATGTGTGTTGGTATGTCGGGATTTTCAAAAGAATTGTCAAAAAAATTGGATGCGATATTCGACCAACTTACAGCCTTTAGTGCTTTTGAGGTCACAAATGATTTTTAACACTAACATAATAAGTGTGAATACATTCGCTACAATGCCCTATTCAAATTTTTAATCCCCACGACTATTCCTTACTACAGGATAACACCTCCAAAGTCAGGTATATTCTCTGGGGGAAAAAACACACATCACAAATGTCCCCAACATAAGAAAATAAAAAAAATATATAAAACCATACAAACCATACAATAATTATTTAAACATTTTAAAAATATTTTCAGGGAGAAGAATTGCCTCACTTTCAATACCAATTATCTGGGCACATGTAAGGATAATATTTTTTTAGCTTTTGCAGTGTCTGCAGTGTCATTCTGTTTGTCCATCAACTTTTTATGATTTTTGAAAAAAAATTCTGACAGATATCATCGACAAATATTAGCCAATGAGAATCATGATTGCGACAAAGGTTGGGGCTGAATTCAATATGCAACATGCATTTTGATTGGTCAAAATTATCATCTGCTCAAGTCTGCTCTGCGAAAGGACTGAAATGATCATTTATGAAGCATTTATGAAGCATTTCCAGAAATTGTTCACAAACATTACTAAAAGCAATGATCAGTGTTCTGGCCATTGGCCCATATCTTGTTCACATTTATTGATGGCTCGATTTAGTCTAACTTACTAGCCCTTATTTCTATTTGAAAATGTATTTTTTTTACGTTCCTTTTGTAGATCCTGGTTAACTTCGAGGTTCTGCCCGGAATGGTAAAAGAGCTCACTCAAATGTCACAAGGAGTCAACTTACTGAGCACAAATGTCAAACTTAAACTTATTCCAAGGTCATTGACATATGAAAATAATGTCAGCACAGATGAAGGCTTACTAAAATAAATTCATACTGTTTGAGTTCCTACATTTGTGATCCATGAGGTGTCTTTTTGTCATGTACTGGGAGAGGTTTGTAGATATGACAGCTAATATAATGACTACCACTCTGTATGGTGGGTAGGGAATACCTTGATACTTTGGCAGCAAATGATCGAAGTGAAGAATACATCAGAATATTGAGAAGAATAAAAAACGTTGTATGGGCGTAAAAACTGTTTGAAATAAAAAACAAATGTCAATCAACATTTGTTTCTACTATGAGCCAAGCTTATCTATGTCTACAAAGTAGCGTGACAGATTTTACAAGTAGGTATCATCACGAAATGACTGAAATAAAGTTGAAAGTAATGTAAAACCCCAAACAAACAGATTTTATCACACCAGGTGACATTTAAAAACACACCAGGTGGCAGCAGGGCCCACTCGAGCAGTGAGAATTGAAGATGGCAAATTCATTGTAAATGTAATTATAAAATACATAAAAATGGTCTCATGAGAACATTCCTCACAAACAAAAACATGAAATAAATAGCTGATAAGACATTGTGATACTTTTGATTTAATATTAAAGTTATGAAATGGTGTTGAGAGTTACAGAGCTGACTTGGAGGTTGCATCAAAATTTTTGAGGCTATTAATATTTATATATATATATATATATATATATATATATATATATATATATATATATATATATATATATATATATATATATATATATATATATATATATATAGCTACATATTCGACCAACTTTTTTTTTTCAGCTGTTTGTAGAGCAAACTAGAATAATGTACAATCTAACGAAATATATTTATGAACAGGATGTTTAGATATCTCAAATTCTATCATTTTAATTTTATTTGAGAAATAACTGAACCAAAGTTCATTTGATTGATGTGTTCATCCACTTTTCAAGACGAAAGTGTGCAATCTTATTTAGAAGCTTTGCAAATATTTAACCACTTTGCAGATACTGAGATATAAAAATGAGAAAATGAGAAACTTGTGAGCTGCATAACATGATTTTAAAATTGTTCAATAAAAATATTAAACATCCTTAAGAAAGACCTGGTGAGCTGTAATGTGGATTTTATTTAACAAAAATGTTTATGGAATAGGCTTGGTTGAATCAGCAATCTATTTCCACAGGATGTTGAGGATCCAGTATCCTTAAGGCAAGTTTGGAACTGGAGGGAGATTAACCAATCATAGAGCTCGTAACAAACTGCAACGGAAGTGAAGGATCCACAACCAAAACATTGCAACTTGGCAGTGATTTTGGTCAACATTCCGCTTAAAAATTGTTTTTATTCCACAAAATTATGATAATCGGCAGTCAAAAGGGAAATAGGACGTTCTTTAACCTGGTGCACATCACAAAGTACCACACAGGTAGGTGTAAATCACGATCTTAGCGACTCACAATGAGTGGAAACTTGATTTGATTTGATCAGCTGTCTGCCACTTGCATGCTTGCTCCATTTGCAGCTGGTTGATTGTGATACGTTATCAACATTGGAAATTATTGAGCTGGACTAAACATATTGAATAACTATCGATGGCTTTAACCCCTAAATGATTAGTTGATTGAAATTTTTTGATTGGCACATAGAGAAAGTATAATGTTTTCTCTATGATTGGCAGGACAAACATTTTTTCTGGAGTAATGTATCTGTTACTCTCCTTTGCATCGGGGTCAGTACAACACCCTCTCTGATTATGCAATCTCATATGTTCAAACAGGCCTGTTCCATAAGCCCCGCCCCTGAATGTAACCTGATGCATGTGCATGATGCGATGATGCAATTACAGCCTCTGAGTCTGACGGCACATGCACGATACGATGATGTATCTCAAATATTAATATTCATTATTAGTGAATCGTACAACATCTAGATAGGCCGATTTCCGATCTCCATGTTTTTTTTTCCGCCATTGAAAAGTACACACCGGAACTGTACAACTTTACCAAAACTCCACTATATTTAATCATTGGTCAGAGAGATTGGCAGGGGGCCTTTGGTCGTTAGCCCTAACAATGACAATGACAATGCATGTAGGTATTTTTTTTTTTATAAGTGTTCAGGTGTTGATGACATCTTTTCGTAACATTCTTTAGGGCTGCAAATTGTTTCAATGTACATGATGTAATCATAGTAATTATGTCCCGCTACTTTTAATCCCAATTCTTCATTGAGCATATTGTATAGTTGTCTTGCACCCAGTAGGAATCGTGGCCCAGTAGGAATTCCTACATTGTGCAACTG
Organism: Amphiduros pacificus; assembly: GCA_949316495.1. Taxonomy (NCBI): domain Eukaryota; kingdom Metazoa; phylum Annelida; class Polychaeta; order Phyllodocida; family Hesionidae; genus Amphiduros; species Amphiduros pacificus. The sequence goes on from OX439011.1 coordinate 20,970,787, forward strand.
TCCAAAGTAGGAATTCCTACTTTGTGCAAATAACATGAATAAGTAGGAATTTTAAGATATATCAATAACTGAGATCACTGGATGTGGCTAATATAATTACAATGTTTATCAGTTTTCTATTAAATTTTGTGTTTAAAAAAAATAATAGACACTTCCTGCTTAATTGGACGTTATTTGGCATTGGAGAATGTGGTTTCACATTTGGATTGACTCGTACATTATAATGGAAATATGACATATTTGGAAATAGAAATGTTGATTGTCACTTTAATTTTACAAAAAATGTACAAACATTTTTTTTTTAATATTTATGTTTTAATAATACGTTTACAGGCTCACATCCAGATATCTGCCTTTTTGCCAATCAGAAATGTACTGATAAAATCATATTTTATTATGCACACAACTCATATCAGTGCATGCTCATATCATTATAATTATTTTTATAACAGTCCTACGTTCATAAAGTCCAACATTCATATAGCCTAAACCTCCTCAATGACCTCATTCAGCTTCCTGACATTTGGATTCTTGACTCTGATATTCCTACTTATTTGCGCAATGTAGGAATTCCTACTTTGTCCTGCACAATGTATGAATTATTCCTACATTGTGCAAGATTCCTACTTTGCGCATGACATAAACATGGTTATAAATTTTATCAATTTACATAGGATTTGCGCAATCATAGGATTGGTTGATAATTATGAAATTGCCTTGACAACACACAACAAATAAACATTGTATATTTGTCATAGAATAAATGATATGATTTGTATAAAGCAATTGTTATAAAAATTGCGCCCAGTGACCTCGCCTTCATCATCATGTGCACATGCAGAAGAAGCAAATTGTTACAAAAACATACAATATGGCCCTGCTCTGTCAGTTCTTGGTTGAATTAAATCATTGACAACTCAAAATTGACAACTCAAGTCAGATGATCTTTATATTCATTTTCATCTTACGACATAGAAGAGAGATCAATGGGCGAAGGCTATGATTGTATGCGCAAAGACATGACTCTGACTTGTAAATCTTGTAAGAATTTTACATACGATCATTGCTTTATAAGATCAAGTAATGTCAAGTGTCACTGATTGATATACCCAAGTATAGCACATATATAATCAACTATCCATGTTTTGTTGGATAATATAATGATTGACAAAGACCAAAATGTGCGGAATTGACGGTTGTTAGTCCTATATTTGGAGATGTCTCTGTCTCCCTATGAGTGGATCTCAGCCCTGGGTGAGGCTATATCTCGGTAATTTAAATAGATGAGCAGCAGACAGAAACAGCCATTTGACTCAAAAGAATTTTACTAACCCCATGTACCCTTTAGCAGCTGTTTACACTAAACCTATAGTGCAATTGTGGGTTTCCATCTTGTTGCTTTTATGATAGGATTTTAGAGAGTTTTTTGTTCACTTCTGATTTTAATTGTGCAGTTCAGGTGTGTTGGTGTTCAATGGGGCAGTATGGTGACCTGCAATCAGCCTATTGAAAGTTTTTTTTTCAAATATTCAATATATTTATTAAATGTGGATGGATAAGATACGTGGATATAAGCTCCTTCCATTTAAAATTTATGTAGAAGGAGACAGCCCAGACTTTGTAAACTAACCAAGTGGCCATTTGCTGATTGCCATTTTGCTCCATAGGACACACATGGCAGAACTGCCAAAATCAAAAAAATTCAGAACCAGAATTATTTTAATAATAATCCTATGATGTCCGTACGCACATTGTCCACAGTAACAAAGGTGGGAAGCGGTGATCACCACGTGTCTACATCTCAACATCGCAAAGATGGCTTTCTCAGAATGAATAACTGAGGAAAACTGAGGGTCATTTGGGGCAGCTACGTATAGTCTAGTATAATATATATGCATAAGCTTCACTGGCTGATGTTGCAATCAAAATAATAAGAGCATTCTACGGCTAGATCTGCCTAGATGTCTCGCCGCTCACTCCAAGTGATTTATAATATATTCTGAGAGGTCAGAGAGAATTAATTGATTTGAAGTCAGTGTTGAAATTATGATCTATTTTTCCTCAATTAGGAGTATATTGAAATGTGGAGATAAAACAATGAAAAATAAATCATGGCAGGAGCCCAGTAAAGTATTGCATAGATTGTTGGTGTTCTGTTATTGGTAATAATTCAACATATACAAGGAATAAAAATAAGAAAATTGTTTCTGAATTCCTTACCTACCCTAGTTCAAACCAGCTACCCCAAAGGTTTTTGGGACTTTGCAGGTGGAAAAAATACATATTTTTCAGTTTGGCCTTTCTACAGATATAATTTTGTTTATGAAGCTGAGGCAGGGATGGATGTGATGGTCATTCACATTGAGTAATAAATCAAGCACTATTTGCACTTGATTTATAACTTCTGATTGGCTTACGCTGATTAAACCATGTGACAAGATGGTAAATCCAGATCAAACATTTAGAATGACTATTAAAATGTTCTATTGAAATGTTCATCACGATGATATTTGAAAAAACTGCTTCCTTATCAAGTATGGGATTTTGACCACTCGAAATTAACATTGTTTTTACTACCTTTAGAAAATTATGATTTCCTTTTGAAGAAAGTTTCTGTTTTTTTTCCAGCAAAGTGGTGTTCAGTGCCATATGTTACGGCACTCATATTCTCATTACTATTGCCATGTGATATGGCACTCATATTCTCATTACTATTGCCATGTGATATGGCACTCATATTCTCATTACTATTGCCATGTGGTATGGCACTCATATTCTCATTACTATTGCCATGTGATATGACACTCATATTCTCATTACTATTGCCATGTGATATGACACTCATATTCTCATTACTATTGCCATGTGGTATGGCACTCATATTCTCATTACTATTGCCATGTGATATGACACTCATATTCTCATTACTATTGCCATATGTTACGGCACTCATATTCTCATTACTATTGCCATGTGGTATGGCACTCATATTCTCATTACTATTGCCATGTGATATGGCACTCATATTCTCATTACTATTGCCATGTGGTATGGCACTCATATTCTCATTACTATTGCCATGTGATATGACACTCATATTCTCATTACTATTGCCATGTGGTATGGCACTCATATTCTCATTACTATTGCCATGTGATATGGCACTCATATTCTCATTACTATTGCCATGTGGTATGGCACTCATATTCTCATTACTATTGCCATGTGATATGGCACTCATATTCTTATTATGTGTCAGAGAAGTTAAAGTTTCCCTTTAAATATTCATACTGATGGTATTGGAACAAATTGCTGCCTCAGTTTGTTTTGGTTTTCATCCAGTTTAACATTCTCATTACTATTTATTTTTACAATTTCCAGTTTCCATTTAAAAAAAATCTTTGCTTCTTTTTGTTTCTTTTTATTTAACCAAATTCCCTCCATTTAAACTAAATAGAACAATATTTGGAGTAAACCTGTTCTTGAATTTACATAATTAAACCTGCAAATGTTCTCATTTTTATCATAAAAATCTTGGGAAATTTTGAGAAATATGATATTTTGTTTACTTCTAATTTTGTATCACTGGGCAGTGATGAGGTCTAATGCAACAGATACAGATTAATGGATTAGTCATAAAAGATCAATGCATGATGTTTTCATGTGTATGAATAAACATTGATGCTATCGGGACCAATATACAAATGTATGTTATCTGTTTAGTTGACTTTGACATGCTATAAAGGTGCATTATTTCATGTAGTTGAAGGAGCAATGATGTCAATGAAATAGTGACATCTTACTTTTTGGTATCACAGCACAATCAACAACACATCCCATACAGCTGTGATCCTCTGTATAAAGTGCCCCTGTTCCCCCTTACATTAGTACTCTCATTACTATTTTTGGAAGTTATAGTTTCTTTTTTTTCAAGAAATGTTTCTTGTTTTTTTGTAATTTTCAGCATAGGGTGGTGTGTAGTACCATGTGGTACATCATGTCTAATGTGCAGCAAGCGCACCATCTCTCTGACCGTCTCATCCGCTCCATCTCGCACTGGCACACTATCCCCGGAGATAATGACGACATCGAGGCCATCCTCGACCAGGGCGCCGATGTCAACAGGCTGCACGGCACTCTGCTCCCACTCCACTGTGCCTGTATGGTGGCCGATTCCTTCTGTCTACAACTCTTGATCGAAAGAGGGGCTGAGGTATTGAGACTTTTTACCTATTCTAGAATTCCCATGTTTAACAAGAAAGATATATCTGAAAAAGAAATACTACTGTGCTCTTTCCAAAAAAAATCTATTTACACTATTTAATGCAACGTTCTCATTGCAATTGGTGGGTAAAAATGGATGATGTCATGGTTTGGGAATTAGCTACGTACATTAGAGTAAGATTTTGGAGTAAAAAGCATCTCAGACCAGGATTAACAAAGTTATGACAATTTTCGTAAGAATTGAGGATCATTGCAGTTTGAGTTAAATGTGAGTTAAATCCCCAACAATGATTCATGTGAATTTCTGGATGGTTATATCTATGTTTAATGCCTGATTCAGGTGAACTCCCTGGATGGTTATATCTATGTTTAATGCCTGATTCAGGTGAACTCCCTGGATGGTTATATCTATGTTTAATGCCTGATTCAGGTGAACTCCCTGGATGGTTATATCTATGTTTAATGCTTGATTCAGGTGAACTCCCTGGATGGTTATATCTATGTTTAATGCCTGATTCAGGTGAACTCTCTGGATGGTTATATCTATGTTTAATGCCTGATTCAGATGAACTCCCTGGATGGTTATATCTATGTTTAATGCCTGACTCAGGTGAACTCCCTGGATGGTTATATCTATGTTTAATGTCTGATTCAGGTGAACTCCCTGGATGGTTATGGCCGAGCAGCCCTCCACTATGCAGCAGAAAAAGACGCAACATGTGTGGAAATATTACTGGCAAACGGAGCAGATTCAAATATCAGAGACAGTAAGTATCAGATATCAGAGACAGCATGTACTCGAGACCCAGATATCAGAGACAGTAAGTATCATGATATATACTTGAGACCCAGATATCAGAGACAGTAAGTATCATGATATATACTTGAGACCCAGATATCAGAGACAGTAAGTATCATGATATATACTTGAGACCCAGATATCAGAGACAGTAAGTATCATGATATATACTCGAGATCCAGATATCAGAGACAGTAAGTATCATGATATATATTTGAGACCCAGATATCAGAGACAGTAAGTATCATGATATATATTTGAGACCCAGATATCAGAGACAGTAAGTATCATGATATATACTTGAGACCCAGATATCAGAGACAGTAAGTATCATGATATTTACTCAAGACACAACATGTGTGGAAATATTACTGGCAAACGGAGCAGATTCAAATATCAGAGACAGTAAGTATCAGATATCAGAGACAGTAAGTATCAGATATCAGAGACAGTATGTATCATGATATATATTCGAGACCCAGATATCAGAGATAGTAAGTATCACAATATATACTCAAGACCCAGATATCAGAGACAGTAAGCATCATGATCTATACTCAAAACACAGATATCAGAGACAGTAACTCGAGACCCAGATATCACATATCAAAAGCAGTAAATATAATGATATATTGGTTTTTATAGGTAACCAAGATACGTCCTTACACTGGGCATCGTTCAAGAACAACGCTCGGTGCGTGCGCACTCTCATCCAGCATGGGGCGTTGGTAGATGCCCTTGACTACAACGCGGACACGCCCCTCAGCTGGGCAGTGTTCAAGGGCAGTCTGGAAAGCATCAAGATCCTCCTGGAGTACAATGCAAAGATAAACACTTCAAACTTAGATGGGAATACGCCACTGATGCGGGCAGCATCCATACAGGCCACCGGCCTTAATACAGACAAAGATGATGCCTGCCTGGAACTGCTAATCAAAGCCAATGGACAGTTTGATTTACGATTAGAAAACGGAACTTTACCAAATCCTGTTGGCCGGGATAACAAGTTGTGTGAAATACTCTTGCCTTACTGTGTAAATCCCAGACCCCTGCAGCATCTGTGTCGGTACGCTCTCCGGCAGTATCTAGGGAACAAATATCTGCCCAATGCTATCCCCGAACTACCCATCCCAGGACGGCTACAAGAAATGCTACTGTTACAGAGATAGTTATGTACCCATCCCAGGACGGTTACAAGAAATGCTACTGTTACAGAGATAGTTATGTACCCATCCAAGGGCGGTTACAAGAAATGCTACTGTTACAGAGATAGTTATGTACCCATCACAGGACAGTTACAAGAAATGCTACTGTTACAGAGATAGTTATGTACCCATCCCAGGGCGGTTACAAGAAATGCTACTGTTACAGAGATAGTTATGTACCCATCCCAGGACGGTTACAAGAAATGCTACCGTTACAGAGATAGTTATGTACCCATCCCAGGACGGTTACAAGAAATACTACTGTTACAGATATAGTTATGTACCCATCCCAGGGCGGTTACAAGAAATGCTACCGTTACAGAGATAGTTATGTACCCATCCCAGGGCGGTTACAAGAAATGCTACCGTTACAGAGATAGTTATGTACCCATCCCAGGGCGGTTACAAGAAATGCTTCTGTTACAGAGATAGTTATGTACCCATCCCAGGGCGGTTACAAGAAATGCTACCGTTACAGAGATAGTTATGTACCCATCCCAGGACGGTTACAAGAAATGCTTCTGTTACAGAGATAGTTATGTACCCATCCAGGGCGGTTACAAGAAATGCTACCGTTACAGAGATAGTTATGTACCCATCCCAGGACGGTTACAAGAAATGCTTCTGTTACAGAGATAGTTATGTACCCATCCCAGGGCGGTTACAAGAAATGCTTCTGTTACAGAGATAGTTACGTACCCATCCCAGGGCGGTTACAAGAAATGCTACCGTTACAGAGATAGTTATGTACCCATCCCAGGACGGTTACAAGAAATACTACCGTTACAGAGATAGTTATGTACCCATCCCAGGACGGTTACAAGAAATACTCCTCCTGCAGAGATAGTTATGTTGCTGGTCACAATTTAAATTGTAAACTTGTCAGCAAATGAATTTTTCAGTGATAAATCTCAATGGTGGGAGCAAAATATCTGTTTTTGGTCCAGTTCACATGTGACTAAATGAGGTCACACAAAGCCATCCATTAACAGTTTTGTAACATAGATGGCGTGTGATCAAATGATGTCACACAATTGCCATTGTGAGCATATATGGTCACAATTGTGCGTGACCAAATAGATGTTTGGCTCCAACGGAACCGAGCCACACAAGAGATGTGCTTGAGGAAAAACTATTGGTATCTCAAAGCAGATTGCCCCAGCTTTAAATAATGAACGCAAAATGCTTGGTAGGATTAACAAGGACATAACCCTACTGATCAAAAATATAGAAGAAAAATCGTCCACATTTTTCAGGACCTCTTCATAGTTGCTAAACTTTGTGACATTATTGGTGTGAAATTATTATGGTGGAACATTTTTATTTTTGTTTAAAAAATGAGGTCACATATAAGGCCAAAATGAAGATATTAACCAGGTGTGTGTGTGTGTGTGTGTATGTGTGTGTGTGTGTGTGTGTGACAAAATAAAGTCACACATCACAACTTTAAAGATTGTAGCCACAATTTGCCAGACCTGACTTTTTCATTAATATGTCAGTAACTGTTTGCCATGATGTGTTAAGAGATTTTGATGGGAATATTTGACAAACTTTCAGCCATCTTGGTTTTGGTGTTTTTACATCTTGGCTAAAACAATCACATATGATTTTCCTGGCAACACAAAATGGGCAAATGCTCCATTAACCTCAATCAAGACATCAATTTACACCAGCCATGTGAAAAAACAGGGTAAAAACATTTTTCCAGCCATTTTATTATTTATGATGGACACAGAAATAGCTTGGCTTGTTACCATGTACATGTAAATATCTGTGTTGTAAATATCAGGCTATTACCTCAATGGTTTTAGTGCAATAGTTAAAATTCTTTATCTCTGATGAATCCAAAAGTGACCATTTTTAACAGTGATTGTCTTATAGGTAAGTAAGCATTGTATACTGCATTACATGGGTAGTATTAATTATAAGTCTTTCAATTTTCTCACACCTCTGACGTCATGGTCTGATATTTGATAGCATTCAAAACTAGGAATTCCTGCAGTCATAAATACTCATCTTGCTCCCCAAAATATCATCCAATCAGAATTGACCAAGGGTACACACGATTGAAACCCGCTGGCGGTAGGTGGCGAAATCCGCCGACCTGCCCGCCTGTACACAATCATGTGCAAAGTGGCACTTTCCACTGGACCAATCGTGTGTAAGCAGCGAGTCCATCCGCTTTCGCCGGCAGGCAAAACTGCCGCCCAATCGTGTGTAACCGACGATATCTGGCGGTTTGTGGCGGATTTTGGCAGAACCACCGCCTTCAGTCGTGTGCACCCAAATATCAGGTGTCTGACCAAACTCCAACAGAGGGCGACATGGTAATAGTTTTAAAATTGATTTCTCAACACATGAGTCATGTTTGAATATGTACTTCTTTTTTTTTTGACATGTTCTGAAAAGTGGGTGGAATTTAGCTTTTGTGACAGTTAAGGAAATGAGGTGTATAATATTGTATTATACTGAGTGTTTATTCGTGGCCAATAAGGTAATATGTAATGTTCTTACATGCTAACTATATGAAATATATTATATGATTACATAAACATGTCTCCTGATCTGTAGACATAGATGGAGCTGTGAGTGAGGTCTGGGCTATATCTCAGCAAATTAAACGGATAAGCATCTGACAGAAGAACATGGCCTCAATCCATGTGTAGATAAAAAAATCTCACTTAAGAAGTTTACTAACCCAACAGACCCTTTTATGCAAGACTGAGTCAAAAAGTTTATCTGATAGTTAGTATATTGATTAACGTGGATGGATTAGATAAATGGCTGTAAATTCACTCCACTTAAAATTCACAGAGATGGAGACAGTTCCCATATAAATATGACCTACTGAGGGTACAAATCTGTCTAAGATTTCTACCCTTTGTGTCATTCAATGATATATTATATTCGTTTCATTTACTTACACGTTTATCATGCTTGTAATGATCAATTAAGCCAAAAAAAATTTGCTATATTTAAAACAAATTCTTTTAATCAGTCAAACAAAACAAATCCTGGTACATTATTAACTCAAACACAGATAAATGTGCAATATAACTTATGGGTATTGTGTTGAATGTATGGAATATAGAAAGATAGTATGTGTGTACTTTTATATTGAGAAGAGTTTAATTTATTGCAGGCAAAATGAATCAAATCATGCACATATTTGTATTTGTCCTTCAAGTTGGTTGTGCTGTTCCAAACCATTAGGAAGTCACAATCTTCATTTCTTGACATCAGATGTTACTAAATATTATGAACAGAGGCCAATGGCCTCAAGAGCTATGCTAACCATTGCTTTTTAAAATGTTTCAACATTTTCTGAAAATGCCTGTAAATCCTTCATAAATGATCATTGAAACCCATTCCCCGAGTAAAATTTGCCTCCCTCATTGTAGAAGCTATGCCACACATACCGGTAGCTAAATAGGGGCTAAAATAGGGTTGTATGGTTCTAATTATATATTCGTTATTTGCCATATATCAAGGAAACAGAATACTGTCCACCAGAGGCACTCAAACCATTAGCTTCACCGTGGTGCCCTCGAGTGGAACCCTCGAGTGGAACCATCCAGTATGATCTATTTTCTCTATCTGAGAATTTTCTAATGATATTTACGGTAAGCTAGCAGTGAAAATTTGTCTTTAGAATTAACTCTTGGCAGTCACATATTTCCAAAACAGTACAGAAAAAGATGTGCAGTCTTTCAATCTTATCCAGATTTCTGATTGGTTATTAATGTTTGCAGCTGATGATTGGCTGAAACTGATGTATATTAAGATATTTATGCCAACAGGATATTTTTGTGCGTTTAATGATTTGTTTTGCAATTGTGAAGATTGGATTTGATGTAAAGATCCATGTAATTTTTTTGTGATCATCAAATTTATACAACTTCTAGTTGCTAAATTGCTGAGTTTGCTGATATCCTTTAAAATATAATTCTGCCACAAAAAATAATAAATTGGGAGACAGTATTTATTTTATCCAGCATACCACATTATGGTCATGAAGTGTGCCTGGATTTTTGTATAGAAAATGACTAGATTTATTTTTTTGAATGTGTCTGGATCAGGTCATCAAGTGTGCCTGCATCAAGTCACCGAGTGTGCCTGGATCAGGTCACCACATGTGCCTGGATCAGGTCACCAAGTGTGTTTGGATCAGGTCACCAAGTGTGCCTGGATCAGGTCACCAAGTGTGCCTGGATCAGGTCACCAGTGTGCCTGGATCTGGTCACCAAGAGTGTCTGGATCCGGTCACCAAGTGTGCCTGGATCAGGTCACCAGTGTGCCTGGATCAGGTCACCAAGTGTGTCTGGATCAGGTCACCACCAAGTGTGCCTGGATCAAGTCACCGAGTGTGCCTGGATCAGGTCACCACATGTGCCTGGATCAGGTCACCAGTGTGCCTGGATCAGGTCACCAAGTGTGCCTAGGTCAGGTTACCATATGTGACTGGATCTGGTCGTGAAGTGAAGATATTTTTTGCCACATTTTTAGTCAATAATGTCAAAATAAGGTCATGCACAACCATCACATGAATATATTGTACCACACATGACAAAATAGTGACATGCAGTGGCCATTTGTGACCAAGTAATGTCATGATCTTTTTGGGTCACATCCATGCATGACCTTATATCCATGCATGACCTTATTGGGTCACATCCATGCATGACCAAATAAATGTTTAGTTCCTTGTCTAACGCCTTTATATAATGTTATAATTATGTTTATGAGTGTTTTGACATGGTTAATCCATAACTCTCATAAATATATCAAGACAAGACCAATCAAATAGTATAACTTGAAGAGTGACACAGAATCATTACTTTCATGGTGGAGTAACTATTTCTTCACAAACTGTGTACCAAAATAGGAATTTCAATGTATTTTAATATATTTATTGCAACCAAGAATCTGCTATACCATTCCATCCTTATAGAGTAGTTGTCAAGATCATTTAGCTTTGAAAATATACATGTGCATGCTCAATGTTCCAGACTCCATAAACATTATAACTAAATGATCCTTCATATTATTGTAGGTTGAAACACATATTTTAAAGATCTGGAAACATTGACCCAAACTTTAATAGTGTTTGGATCCTCAAACCATATTCATAGGAGACATTTAAATTGACTGGTCATGTTTGTTGAATTAAACTGGCACCATATCCTAGACAGAACACTGGTTTTAATAATGGTTTGCTAGTTTTGATATTAGTTCACCGATTTAAATGATACACAAGAATTATATTCTTTGGCAAAATATAACATATTATTCTATTACATGTTTGTGTTTTTATTTGAAAGGTACAATATTGAAATGTTTCCTTCAGGATTTTAGGTGTCAGGTATTTCAAGTCCATCTACACAGGAGTCAAGAGGTCAAGTTTTCAAGATATGTGCCTGCACTGAGGGGCTTCTGAGAGCAAGTATTCAAGGACTCTACCTACAGTGGGTTTCTTCAAGAAGTCTACCTTTACTCACATAAAGGGCAAGCAGGTGGGCAGATACAAGCAGTAGGTGGGAAGGATTATCTAACATTACACAGCGAAAAGAACATTGGGACAGGGGAACTTTTGGGAGCTGGACCTCTTCTTTTCTAGTCTCGTTGGTGTGATCAAGTATTCAAGAAGTCTATCTGCACTGGGGGTTTCCATGATCAAGTATTGGAGAAGTCTATCTGCACTGGGGGGTTTCCATGATCAAGTATTCAAGAAGTCTATCTGCACTGGGGGGTTTCCATGATCCAGTATTCAAGAAGTCTACCTGCACTGGGGGGTTTCCATGATCAAGTATTCAAGAAGTCTATCTGCACTGGGGGGTTTCCATGATCCAGTATTCAAGAAGTCTACCTGCACTGGGAGGTTTCTATGATCAAGTATTCAAGAAGTCTACCTGCACTGGGGGGTTTCCATGATCCAGTATTCAAGAAGTCTACCTGCACTGAGAGGTTTCTGTGATCAAGTATTCAAGAAGTCTACCTGCACTGGGGGGTTTCCATGATCCAGTATTCAAGAAGTCTACCTGCACTGGGGGTTTCCATGATCAAGTATTCAAGAAGTCTACCTGCACTGGGGGTTTCCATGATCAAGTATTCAAGAAGTCTATCTGCACTGGGGGTTTCCATGATCAAGTATTCAAGAAGTCTACCTGCACTGGGGGTTTCCATGATCAAGTATCCAAGAAGTCTACCTGCACTGGGGGTTTCCATGATCAAGTATTCAAGAAGTCTACCTGCACTGGGGGTTTCCATGATCAAGTATTCAAGAAGTCTACCTGCACTGGGGGGTTTCTGTGATCAAATATTCAAGAAGTCTATCTGCACTGGGGGGTTTCTATGATCAAGTATTCAAGAAGTCTACCTGCACTGGGGGTTTCTGTGATCAAGTATCCAAGAAGTCTATCTGCACTGGGGGGTTTCTATGATCAAGTATTCAAGAAGTCTACCTGCACTGGGGGTTTCTGTGATCGAGTATTCAAGAAGTCTACCTGCACTGGGGGGTTTCTATGATCAAGTATTCAAGAAGTCTACCTGCACTGGGGGTTTCTGTGATCAAGTATCAAAGAAGTCTACCTGCACTGGGGGTTTCTATGATCAAGTATTCAAGAAGTCTACCTGCACTGGAGGTTTCCATGAACAAATATTCAAGAAGTCTACCTGCACTGAGAGGTTTCTGTGATCAAGTATTCAAGAAGTCTACCTGCACTGAGAGGTTTCTGTGATCACGTATTCAAGAAGTCTACCTGCACTGGGGGTTTCCATGATCAAATATTCAATAAGTCTACCTGCACTGAGAGGTTTCTATGATCAAGTATTCAAGAAGTCTACCTGCACTGGGGGTTTCTGTGATCAAGTATTCAAGAAGTCTACCTGCACTGGGGGTTTCTATGATCAAGTATTCAAGAAGTCTACCTGCACTGAGGGGTTTCTGTGATCAAATATTCAAGAAGTCTACCTGCACTGGGGGGTTTCTGTGATCAAGTATTCAAGAAGTCTACCTGCACTGAGGGGTTTCTGTGATCAAATATTCAAGAAGTCTACCTGCACTGGGGGGTTTCTGTGATCAAATATTCAAGAAGTCTACCTGCACTGGGGGGTTTCTGTGATCAAGTATTCAAGAAGTCTACCTGCACTAGGTGTTTCTGTGATCAAGTATTCAAGAAGTCTACCTGCACTGGGTGTTTCTGTGATCAAGTATTCAAGAAGTCTACCTGCACTGAGAGGTTTCTGTGATCAAGTATTCAAGAAGTCTACCTGCACTGAGAGGTTTCTATGATCAAGTATTCAAGAAGTCTACCTGCATTGGGGGTTTCTGTGATCAAGTATTCAAGAAGTCTACCTGCACTGGGGGTTTCTATGATCAAGTATTCAAGAAGTCTACCTGCACTGAGGGGTTTCTGTGATCAAATATTCAAGAAGTCTACCTGCACTGGGGGGTTTCTGTGATCAAGTATTCAAGAAGTCTACCTGCACTGAGGGGTTTCTGTGATCAAATATTCAAGAAGTCTACCTGCACTGGGGGGTTTCTGTGATCAAATATTCAAGAAGTCTACCTGCACTGGGGGGTTTCTGTGATCAAGTATTCAAGAAGTCTACCTGCACTAGGTGTTTCTGTGATCAAGTATTCAAGAAGTCTACCTGCACTAGGTGTTTCTGTGATCAAGTATTCAAGAAGTCTACCTGCACTAGGTGTTTCTGTGATCAAGTATTCAAGAAGTCTACCTGCACTGGGGGGTTTCTGTGATCGAGTATTCAAGAAGTCTACCTGCACTGGGGGTTTCTGTGATCAAGTATCCAAGAAGTCTACCTGCACTGGGGGTTTCTATGATCAAGTATTCAAGAAGTCTACCTGCACTGGGGGGTTTCTGTGATCGAGTATTCTACCTGCACTGAGAGGTTTCTGTGATCAAGTATTCAAGAAGTCTACCTGCACTGGGGGTTTCTATGATCAAGTATTCAAGAAGTCTACCTGCACTGGGGGTTTCTGTGATCAAGTATTCAAGAAGTCTACCTGCACTAGGTGTTTCTGTGATCAAGTATTCAAGAAGTCTACCTGCACTAGGTGTTTCTGTGATCAAGTATTCAAGAAGTCTACCTGCACTGGGGGGTTTCTGTGATCAAATATTCAAGAAGTCTACCTGCACTGGGGGTTTCTGTGATCGAGTATTCAAGAAGTCTACCTGCACTGGGGGTTTCTGTGATCAAGTATCCAAGAAGTCTACCTGCACTGGGGGTTTCTATGATCAAGTATTCAAGAAGTCTACCTGCACTGGGGGGTTTCTGTGATCGAGTATTCTACCTGCACTGAGAGGTTTCTGTGATCAAGTATTCAAGAAGTCTACCTGCACTGGGGGTTTCTATGATCAAGTATTCAAGAAGTCTACCTGCACTGGGGGTTTCTGTGATCGAATATTCAAGGAGTCTACCTGCACTGAGAGGTTTCTGTGATCAAGTATTCAAGAAGTCTACCTGCACTGGGGGGTTTCTGTGATCGAGTATTCTACCTGCACTGAGAGGTTTCTGTGATCAAGTATTCAAGAAGTCTTCCTGCACTGGGGGGTTTCTGTGATCAAGTATTTGAGAAGTCTATCTGCACTGGGGGGTTTCTATGATCAAGTATTCAAGAAGTCTACCTGCACTGGGGGTTTCTGTGATCAAGTATCCAAGAAGTCTACCTGCACTGGGGGTTTCTATGATCAAGTATTCAAGAAGTCTACCTGCACTGAGAGGTTTCTGTGATCACGTATTCAAGAAGTCTACCTGCACTGGGGGTTTCCATGATCAAATATTCAATAAGTCTACCTGCACTGGGGGTTTCTGTGATCAAGTATTTGAGAAGTCTACCTGCACTGAGAGGTTTCTGTGATCAAGTATTCAAGAAGTCTACCTGCACTGAGAGGTTTCTGTGATCACGTATTCAAGAAGTCTACCTGCACTGGGGGTTTCCATGATCAAATATTCAATAAGTCTACCTGCACTGGGGGTTTCTGTGATCAAGTATTCAAGAAGTCTACCTGCACTGAGGGGTTTCTGTGATCAAATATTCAAGAAGTCTGTCTACCTGCACTGGGGGGTTTCTGTGATCAAGTATTCAAGAAGTCTACCTGCACTGAGGGGTTTCTGTGATCAAATATTCAAGAGGTCTACCTGCACTGGGGGGTTTCTGTGATCAAATATTCAAGAAGTCTACCTGCACTGGGGGGTTTCTGTGATCAAGTATTCAAGAAGTCTACCTGCACTAGGTGTTTCTGTGATCAAGTATTCAAGAAGTCTACCTGCACTGGGGGTTTCTGTGATCAAGTATTCAAGAAGTCTACCTGCACTGGGGGTTTCTGTGATCAAGTATCCAAGAAGTCTACCTGCACTGGGGGTTTCTATGATCAAGTATTCAAGAAGTCTACCTGCACTGGGGGTTTCTATGATCAAGTATTCAAGAAGTCTACCTGCACTGAGAGGTTTCTGTGATCAAGTATTCAAGAAGTCTACCTGCACTGAGAGGTTTCTGTGATCAAGTATTCAAGAAGTCTACCTGCACTGGGTGTTTCTGTGATCAAGTATTCAAGAAGTCTACCTGCACTGAGAGGTTTCTGTGATCAAGTATTCAAGAAGTCTACCTGCACTGAGAGGTTTCTGTGATCAAGTATTCAAGAAGTCTACCTGCACTGAGAGGTTTCTGTGATCAAGTATTCAAGAAGTCTACCTGCACTGGGTGTTTCTGTGATCAAGTATTCAAGAAGTCTACCTGCACTGAGAGGTTTCTGTGATCAAGTATTCAAGAAGTCTACCTGCACTGAGAGGTTTCTGTGATCAAGTATTCAAGAAGTCTACCTGCACTGAGAGGTTTCTGTGATCAAGTATTCAAGAAGTCTACCTGCACTGGGGGTTTCTGTGATCAAGTATTCAAGAAGTCTACCTGCACTGGGGGTTTCTGTGATCAAGTATCCAAGAAGTCTACCTGCACTGAGAGGTTTCTGTGATCAAGTATTCAAGAAGTCTACCTGCACTGAGAGGTTTCTGTGATCAAGTATTCAAGAAGTCTACCTGCACTGGGGGTTTCTATGATCAAGTATTCAAGAAGTCTACCTGCACTGAGAGGTTTCTGTGATCACGTATTCAAGAAGTCTACCTGCACTGGGGGTTTCCATGATCAAATATTCAATAAGTCTACCTGCACTGGGGGTTTCTGTGATCAAGTATTTGAGAAGTCTACCTGCACTGAGAGGTTTCTGTGATCAAGTATTCAAGAAGTCTACCTGCACTGAGAGGTTTCTGTGATCACGTATTCAAGAAGTCTACCTGCACTGGGGGTTTCCATGATCAAATATTCAATAAGTCTACCTGCACTGGGGGTTTCTGTGATCAAGTATTCAAGAAGTCTACCTGCACTGAGGGGTTTCTGTGATCAAATATTCAAGAAGTCTACCTGCACTGGGGGGTTTCTGTGATCAAGTATTCAAGAAGTCTACCTGCACTGAGGGGTTTCTGTGATCAAATATTCAAGAAGTCTACCTGCACTGGGGGGTTTCTGTGATCAAATATTCAAGAAGTCTACCTGCACTGGGGGGTTTCTGTGATCAAGTATTCAAGAAGTCTACCTGCACTAGGTGTTTCTGTGATCAAGTATTCAAGAAGTCTACCTGCACTGGGGGTTTCTGTGATCAAGTATTCAAGAAGTCTACCTGCACTGGGGGTTTCTGTGATCAAGTATCCAAGAAGTCTACCTGCACTGGGGGTTTCTATGATCAAGTATTCAAGAAGTCTACCTGCACTGGGGGTTTCTATGATCAAGTATTCAAGAAGTCTACCTGCACTGAGAGGTTTCTGTGATCAAGTATTCAAGAAGTCTACCTGCACTGAGAGGTTTCTGTGATCAAGTATTCAAGAAGTCTACCTGCACTGGGTGTTTCTGTGATCAAGTATTCAAGAAGTCTACCTGCACTGAGAGGTTTCTGTGATCAAGTATTCAAGAAGTCTACCTGCACTGAGAGGTTTCTGTGATCAAGTATTCAAGAAGTCTACCTGCACTGAGAGGTTTCTGTGATCAAGTATTCAAGAAGTCTACCTGCACTGGGTGTTTCTGTGATCAAGTATTCAAGAAGTCTACCTGCACTGAGAGGTTTCTGTGATCAAGTATTCAAGAAGTCTACCTGCACTGAAAGGTTTCTGTGATCAAGTATTCAAGAAGTCTACCTGCACTGAGAGGTTTCTGTGATCAAGTATTCAAGAAGTCTACCTGCACTGGGGGTTTCTGTGATCAAGTATTCAAGAAGTCTACCTGCACTGGGGGTTTCTGTGATCAAGTATTCAAGAAGTCTACCTGCACTGGGGGTTTCCATGATCAAGTATTCAAGAAGTCTACCTGCACTGGGGGTTTCTATAATCAAGTATTCAAGAAGTCTACCTGCACTGAGAGGTTTCTGTGATCAAGTATTCAAGAAGTCTACCTGCACTGGGGGTTTCTATAATCAAGTATTCAAGAAGTCTACCTGCACTGAGAGGTTTCTGTGATCAAGTATTCAAGAAGTCTACCTGCACTGGGGGTTTCCATGATCAAGTATTCAAGAAGTCTACCTGCACTGGGGGTTTCCATGATCAAGTATTCAAGAAGTCTACCTGCACTGAGAGGTTTCTGTGATCAAGTATTCAAGAAGTCTACCTGCACTGAGAGGTTTCTGTGATCAAGTATCCAAGAAGTCTACCTGCACTGGGGGGTTTCTATGATCAAGTATTCAAGAAGTCTACCTGCACTGGGGGTTTCCATGATCAAGTATTCAAGAAGTCTACCTGCACTAGGTGTTTCTGTGATCAAGTATTCAAGAAGTCTACCTGCACTGGGGGTTTCTATGATCAAGTATTCAAGAAGTCTACCTGCACTGGGGGTTTCTGTGATCAAGTATTCAAGAAGTCTACCTGCACTGAGAGGTTTCTGTGATCAAGTATTCAAGAAGTCTACCTGCACTGAGAGGTTTCTGTGATCAAGTATTCAAGAAGTCTACCTGCACTGAGAGGTTTCTGTGATCAAGTATTCAAGAAGTCTACCTGCACTGGGGGTTTCTGTGATCAAGTATTCAAGAAGTCTACCTGCACTGGGGGTTTCTGTGATCAAGTATCCAAGAAGTCTACCTGCACTGAGAGGTTTCTGTGATCAAGTATTCAAGAAGTCTACCTGCACTGAGAGGTTTCTGTGATCAAGTATTCAAGAAGTCTACCTGCACTGGGGGTTTCTATGATCAAGTATTCAAGAAGTCTACCTGCACTGAGAGGTTTCTGTGATCACGTATTCAAGAAGTCTACCTGCACTGGGGGTTTCCATGATCAAATATTCAATAAGTCTACCTGCACTGGGGGTTTCTGTGATCAAGTATTTGAGAAGTCTACCTGCACTGAGAGGTTTCTGTGATCAAGTATTCAAGAAGTCTACCTGCACTGAGAGGTTTCTGTGATCACGTATTCAAGAAGTCTACCTGCACTGGGGGTTTCCATGATCAAATATTCAATAAGTCTACCTGCACTGGGGGTTTCTGTGATCAAGTATTCAAGAAGTCTACCTGCACTGAGGGGTTTCTGTGATCAAATATTCAAGAAGTCTACCTGCACTGGGGGGTTTCTGTGATCAAGTATTCAAGAAGTCTACCTGCACTGAGGGGTTTCTGTGATCAAATATTCAAGAAGTCTACCTGCACTGGGGGGTTTCTGTGATCAAATATTCAAGAAGTCTACCTGCACTGGGGGGTTTCTGTGATCAAGTATTCAAGAAGTCTACCTGCACTAGGTGTTTCTGTGATCAAGTATTCAAGAAGTCTACCTGCACTGGGGGTTTCTGTGATCAAGTATTCAAGAAGTCTACCTGCACTGGGGGTTTCTGTGATCAAGTATCCAAGAAGTCTACCTGCACTGGGGGTTTCTATGATCAAGTATTCAAGAAGTCTACCTGCACTGGGGGTTTCTATGATCAAGTATTCAAGAAGTCTACCTGCACTGAGAGGTTTCTGTGATCAAGTATTCAAGAAGTCTACCTGCACTGAGAGGTTTCTGTGATCAAGTATTCAAGAAGTCTACCTGCACTGGGTGTTTCTGTGATCAAGTATTCAAGAAGTCTACCTGCACTGAGAGGTTTCTGTGATCAAGTATTCAAGAAGTCTACCTGCACTGAGAGGTTTCTGTGATCAAGTATTCAAGAAGTCTACCTGCACTGAGAGGTTTCTGTGATCAAGTATTCAAGAAGTCTACCTGCACTGGGTGTTTCTGTGATCAAGTATTCAAGAAGTCTACCTGCACTGAGAGGTTTCTGTGATCAAGTATTCAAGAAGTCTACCTGCACTGAAAGGTTTCTGTGATCAAGTATTCAAGAAGTCTACCTGCACTGAGAGGTTTCTGTGATCAAGTATTCAAGAAGTCTACCTGCACTGGGGGTTTCTGTGATCAAGTATTCAAGAAGTCTACCTGCACTGGGGGTTTCTGTGATCAAGTATTCAAGAAGTCTACCTGCACTGGGGGTTTCCATGATCAAGTATTCAAGAAGTCTACCTGCACTGGGGGTTTCTATAATCAAGTATTCAAGAAGTCTACCTGCACTGAGAGGTTTCTGTGATCAAGTATTCAAGAAGTCTACCTGCACTGGGGGTTTCTATAATCAAGTATTCAAGAAGTCTACCTGCACTGAGAGGTTTCTGTGATCAAGTATTCAAGAAGTCTACCTGCACTGGGGGTTTCCATGATCAAGTATTCAAGAAGTCTACCTGCACTGGGGGTTTCCATGATCAAGTATTCAAGAAGTCTACCTGCACTGAGAGGTTTCTGTGATCAAGTATTCAAGAAGTCTACCTGCACTGAGAGGTTTCTGTGATCAAGTATCCAAGAAGTCTACCTGCACTGGGGGGTTTCTATGATCAAGTATTCAAGAAGTCTACCTGCACTGGGGGTTTCCATGATCAAGTATTCAAGAAGTCTACCTGCACTAGGTGTTTCTGTGATCAAGTATTCAAGAAGTCTACCTGCACTGGGGGTTTCTATGATCAAGTATTCAAGAAGTCTACCTGCACTGGGGGTTTCTGTGATCAAGTATTCAAGAAGTCTACCTGCACTGAGAGGTTTCTGTGATCAAGTATTCAAGAAGTCTACCTGCACTGAGAGGTTTCTGTGATCAAGTATTCAAGAAGTCTACCTGCACTGGGGGTTTCTGTGATCAAGTATTCAAGAAGTCTACCTGCACTAGGTGTTTCTGTGATCAAGTATTCAAGAAGTCTACCTGCACTGGGGGTTTCTATGATCAAGTATTCAAGAAGTCTACCTGCACTGGGGGTTTCTGTGATCAAGTATTCAAGAAGTCTACCTGCACTGAGAGGTTTCTGTGATCAAGTATTCAAGAAGTCTACCTGCACTGAGAGGTTTCTGTGATCAAGTATTCAAGAAGTCTACCTGCACTGGGGGTTTCCATGATCAAGTATTCAAGAAGTCTACCTGCACTAGGTGTTTCTGTGATCAAGTATTCAAGAAGTCTACCTGCACTGGGGGTTTCTATGATCAAGTATTCAAGAAGTCTACCTGCACTGGGGGTTTCTGTGATCAAGTATTCAAGAAGTCTACCTGCACTGAGAGGTTTCTGTGATCAAGTATTCAAGAAGTCTACCTGCACTGGGGGTTTCTATGATCAAGTATTCAAGAAGTCTACCTGCACTGGGGGTTTCTGTGATCAAGTATTCAAGAAGTCTACCTGCACTGAGAGGTTTCTGTGATCAAGTATTCAAGAAGTCTACCTGCACTGAGAGGTTTCTGTGATCAAGTATTCAAGAAGTCTACCTGCACTGGGGGTTTCTGTGATCAAGTATTCAAGAAGTCTACCTGCATGGAGGAGTATGTTGACCGACTCTGGAAGTTTCTGGAATCAGGTATTCATTAAGGTCTATAATCCACAATGAAAAAACTGGGACAGACTTATGTTTTTTGGGCTTAAATGTGTTCAAAGTAATGTTATTTGTTAATTTAGCACAGAAAAAGTAAACTTAACCAGCTAGTCTTAAATTTTTATTATTTAAATTGAACCTGTTATAACGGTAGTTAAAACGGGTTCGACTCAGTTTTTGCAGCTGGCGACCTATATCAAGTCTTTATATTTTCTTTATTTAATGTCATCCAAAGAATAATCAATCTTTTGGGGGATATTTTAGATATAATCATGGCATAAAATATGAATTATCACTAAAAGAGTTTGTCCGCCATGTGTGCTGTAGGAGCCGAAGGCAGCTACGTAAATATACGAGACCACACGAAGTTCTCTCCAAATGCTTCAAACTGATTGTGGATTATAGACCTTAAGTGTCTACTCTCATTTCAAAGATCAAAATGCAGTTCTCATTAAGGCTGTCTACTTGGGGATATTGACAAGAAGATTCTTATTTAATACATTTTTAATGAATTCCCACTTTATGAAGTAGACTTTAATCATTTATTTTTGGCTCGTTATCGCCCGTGAAATGAAAACAACTCAGGATGAAATATTGAATGATTTATTATGATGATGATTTCATGTCTTCTGTTTTGTGTATGTACATTTTCTTTGGAGGAGTTGACATTAATGGGGAAGTAAGTAAGGTTAGAATATTCACATTGTTTGGCATTGGCATTATCATAAACTCCTCTTTACTCAAACTACTACGGCCAACTACAATCTTGTTTCTTGTCTCAGTTTATTCTAACACCAAGAAACATTTTTTTTCTCTAGTATTGGACCAATCTGTTTTTCATAAAGAAGACCTTTTCATGGTGACCCAGACCTTTAGAATGGCATTAATCTTATCCTAATCTTAATCAAACAGCCCTGTACTCAATGTATGAACAAATTCATATTTCTACATCTCTAATACTGGCAGAAAATGTTCATCAATCAATTGTGTGTTGAGTGACCAAGGGATTTTTAATTTAATTAAAATATTTAATTAAAATGTATTGAAGATTACACTTGATGAATACAAATTTCTATAATTAACACAAATGTTTTAATTGCATATTCCATTAATCATCATAACACAGAAATCACCAATCATTTTGATGAACAGTTTGCCCTATTTATTTCCCCCTTTTTTCCCCTTGATTAATAGTTAAGAAATTTAATAATATTCCAATCATTGAAAGTTCCATCAACCTCTGAAATATTCTTGAAAATTGAAAACTCAATGTGCTTTGCTGAAATAGAGATGAAAAAAAGGTTCTGGGATTCATAGAAATGGGCTATGATGTTTTATTTTTTGACCATGTTGTACAATGAACAATATTTTCAATAAGTATATGTATCACTTAGTTTAAAAATGTGTGCATTAAAATAAATGGCGCCACATTAACATAACCAATTCAATATTTAACCGATCCAACTGAACTGAAATGACAATCGATTCAATATCATTCTGTTTCAAGTTCTTCCTTAATTTTGTGAAAATTGGAGAAATGAAATATATAAAGCCTCAAGCATTTTACACAAGCCAAGAGATATTAAGACCAGGAAAAAACTGCTGTTCTAGTTTGTGTTTGGTTATTTCCTATTTTTTAAATCTTTATCTGCTGTTATTGTTTTGGTGTTGACTTTGATCATCTAACCAGTCTCAACTTTATTATTGTCAAATATATGTATAAAAAATATGTCCACCCTCTTGACTTAAACCGTTCAGGTTTCCAAACCTTAACTTACAAAACGAACAATTTTGGAGTAAAATTTTCTTTGATATATATGAAGAAACACAAATGAAATGCAAAACAGTGGGATTGTGGTGCGACTCTGGGGAGCAAAATGGTTCATAGGATTAAAATGATTTCATAGGATTCCCTAAAAAAATTGTCAAATGGTTCATAAGGTTCCCCAGGAATTGCCAATGGTGCATAGGGTTCCCTGTAAAACTGGCCAATGATTCCCTTGAGTTATGCTGAATGTTTTACAAGATATCCTAAACTGCTTGCATGGTTCACAAGATATCCTAAACTGCTAGCATAGTTCACAAGATATCCTAAACTGCTAGCATGGTTCACAAGATATCCTAAACTGCTAGCATGGTTCACAAGATATCCTAAACTGCTAGCATGGTTCACAAGATCCCTAGAGATGTTTGTAATAGTTCTGGAGATTTCTTTAAAATTCAAATGTATTCTGATGCATTCCTTAAAGCTATAACATGTGTGAATCTGTTATGAGAGAAATGATTTTGTAAATAATGATATCTACTATCAGACTTATAAATATCAATATTGCTGGCCACGAGTTCCTAAGTCAGTAGAGGAAACTGTTTTTAAAGTAAACTGTCACAAGATAATCGGTTGTCTTTTGATTTCATACTTTACTGGCCCACTAAGAAATAATGAATAGAATAGTCAGGATTTATTATTTGGAAATTTACAAATATATGCATAAGTAAAGATATGTAAAGGCTTGGTCTTTTGTTTCTATAAGTCAACAATTGAAAGGAGGATAAACTCGCCCAAAAATCGATTTCTTTTTATTATTTGGCCTTGAAATTATGCTGGATGGCATTAATATATTAAAAAATATAAATCCTCAAGTCAATGGTCATTATACAAAGCAAAATAATCCCTTAATACTAGGTCATCAAATGAATATGCATCTTCCATGAATATGCATCATCCATGAATATTCATCTTCCATGAATATGCATCTCTCACAAATATGCAAATGATTTGTCAATATGACATGATATTTCATTGTCCTCAAAGAGAGTCAAATGTCACCTTGACCCTGAAGAAATGATCATTTGATAGCCACACACACCTCTGCTATGTGCTTTCTTAACTCCTTTAAGGAGAGCTCGACTTCTTATTCCTCAAGCCCATCTTTTTCAATTAGTCTTATTCTTATAGAAATCGCACGTCACACTGAAGAACGCTTTTCTTTGATCCAGGCTTATTCTATTGCATGATGTCCTACTTGGGCCATTGATGTTCAAGTTTCTCATTTGATCTTTAAATATAACAATACTTCAAGCCACTCAAGCCTTGTTTTGGAATTGAACCAAAACCAAGAAAATAAAAAAATTAAATAATCTCCTTTATTACCCCCTCTGATAAATTGTCCCATCTTTTAAAAGGGCAAATTTTAATATTACAAATGAATTTCTTATGATTATCCAATCAGAATCTTGCATAGCAAGCCTGATGTATACAGGTCTCGTTTGGTATTTATCAATTGAATTGGCCAGACACCTGGTGCCCCCTAGTGGCAATTTCAAATGATCACTTTCTCGGGATCTTGCCTACAAAGTTTAGAGTTGTCAATCATCCAGCTCCAGCGTTTCTAATTCATCTTCTACAAAGTCAATATCATCACCGTCGAATAGATTCTCGTCTATGGGGGCATCGGCTAAGACGTCACCGTTGAGGGTAGCGGCCATGGCGGCCTGTATCGCTAACTCTGTCTCCTTCTCAGCGGAGGTAGGGTACGCAGCAGCTTCGTCCAATTTACTCTCCTCGCCTGAAATAATGCAAAATTGATAAACTAGATACCTCGTGACTAATATCACAAAAGGTACTGTAATAATTTGTGGAGTCAACAATAATAATGTACGTGAAATAAAGCAAAATGGATAAATTAAAACTTCCATTCCACGCATTCAAAGGTCTATCCTTCTTTGTTATGTTGTAATTTTTGTTTGTTTTGTTTGTTGATTTTTATGCTATTTCTCTATATTTCGGTTTGATTGTTTATATATTTAACTAGTTTTCTTCAATATTGTATCTTCTCCAAATGTATACATTGAAAATCTACAGGAATATATCTTAAAAAAAAAAAGAATTCTAAATCTCCCCTCCCTCCACCTCAAAAAAGGACACAACAAACCTTGCTCGGTCTTGGCAGGGGGAGCACCTGGAACAGTGGCGCCATGCGGTGCTGAGAGAGCAGATTTCTGGGTTCCTGATCCGTCCACCTCTTTGGCTTCAGCGGCGAGGGCCTCGAGGTTAATCTCTCTCACCGGCCCATCATACTCCTTCTCCTCTCCCTCTCCATTCTCCTACAATAGAAAACATCACACACCACTCAGACCTCTCACGCACACAAATCATAAAGTAGTTCCATTCATTGGTACTACTTTCTTTCCTTGATAACAGATTTTGGGCTGAGGTGCTGGAGTAGACAGCACTGCCCCCTGGAGACAAAATCTTTTATCAGGGATATAAGTGGTTTACCATTTTGCAACAGAACACTTATGCAACAGAACACTTGTGCAATGGAGCACTTCTGAAACAGAGCACTTGTACAACAGAACACTTGTGCGACAGTTAGAATTAAGATCACCCAGCCAATAAGATCAGCCAATAAGATCAGATATTTAGATCATCCATTAATATCACCTATTAATATCAGCCATTAAGATCATCCATTAATATCATCTATTAATATCAGCCAATAAGATCAGATATTAAAACCATCCATTAATATCACTTATTAATATCAGCCAATAAGATCAGATATTAAGATTATCCATTAATATAATCCATTAATATAATCCATCAAGATCATCCATTAAGATCAGCCATTCATATCATCCATTAAGATCAGCCATTAAGATGTGCTGATGTGCTCATCATCTACTGACCTGTAACTCCTCAGCCTCCTTGTCTTTCTTGTAGGCAGCCAGAGCATCGTCGTCAGCCTCCTCATCATCACCAGTCACCAGGTCAGGGTTAAACTCAAACAATTCACGTCCGCTGATCTGCTCATTGCAAAACAATTTTACACCAATTAATGAAGATATAAAAAACTTCTCTTTGATCTAACTCATTTACATAATTTCAACTACAACAACCATAGAGAAGTCAAGAATAAAATACAACCATAGAGAACATTGCATCACAAATATGTGCCTCATATTCAAATATCAAATTGGAATTCTTAAATTGAGAATATTTGCTCTGAGGAAATATGATTTGTCTTCTGTAATATCAAACTCAAGTTAAAATTATAAATGCCCATCTTAAAATAAGATGACACTTACACCAAGTACTTTGCCGGATTTGAAATCTGCTTTCTTCTTGTCTTGTTGAAGACGGAGCTTTGCAATCTTTTCTGCTTTCTGTGGGACATAGAAGCAAATGTAAATACAATAAAGACAAATTTATGTCAGTAAAATGCTCATATTACAAAAAAAATCATAGCAAGTCACAGGCCTGAGGGACTCGCATGCAATGTCAAATCAAAAACCCGAAAGTGTATGCAATTTGTTTTTTGAGTAGCTCATTCATGCATGACTTATTCACGCAAGCATGACATTGTTATTTGAGTTTCCAAACCATGGGTGAAGAACATAACATTTATTACAAATGATAGATGTCCATGTTGATGTTTTTCTTATTCATTCATGCATGACATGTTCACTCAAGCATGAAATTGTTTATTGTCCATGTTGGAGTCTCCATACCAAGTGTGAAAAGCCTAAACTTTATAACAAGTGACAGATATTCATGTCAAACCCATACCAGATATGAAAAGCCTGACACTTATAAAGTACACATTAAGATGATAATCAGGGTAATAGTTCCTATGATTATCAGGGTATTAGTTCCTATGATAATTAGGGTAATATTTCATATGATAATCAGGGTAATAGTTCATATGATGAACAGGGTAATAGTTCATATGATGATCAGGGTAATAGTTCATATGATAATCAGGGTAATAGTTCATATGATAATAGTTCACATGATAATCAGGGTAATAGTTCATATGATGATCAGGGTAATAGTTCATATGATAATCAGGGTAATAGTTCATATGATGATCAGGGTAATAGTTCACATGATAATCAGGGTAATAATTCATATAAGAATCAAGATAATAGTTAAAGCCATAATAAAGATAATTGATATATAATATTCAAGATAATAGTTACCATAATAAAGATAGATAAATATTAATCAAGGTAATGAAATAATTTACCTTCTTTTCTTTCCACTTGAGAAATGTTTCCAGAGTCACCTTGGTCAAGTTTCCAGAGTTCAGTGCTGCCCTCTATGAACAGCAAACAGAAACCAATAATCAAATGTACCATTTCTCGAAATTATTTTTTCATATCATATCGTACATGAGTTACCACTGAAGTTAACATGAAATTCCATTCATCTGTATTTCCTGTGAACAGTTCCAATGACAATAAACAATATATATTCACAAATATACTAAAATCTAAATAACAGTTCTTTAACCACATTACAATTATCTTTGCATCAATTTAAAATTCCCAATTTTGGGAATAAATTATTTTAATTCACAAAACAATCATGAAATTTCAAAAGGAAATGAACAATCCATATTCACAAAAATACTAAAATCTAAATAACAGTATATCCATGGCATTGAAAATATCTTATCAGTCAAGACTTTTCTAAACAAATAACTATGAAAAATTTGTCCCAGTAGAGTGTGCAGAGTATCTCACCTCTTTTTCTATGAGATCTTCCATAGATATCTCGTCCACTTTTTCGTCCTTTTTCTTGTCTTTTTTGAGGACAAATCCTTGGGGTAGAGCGTGTTTGTAATGACAGGTCTCCCCAGTGGGACACTGCCAGAACCAACCATACTTGCTGCTCTCAACAGCTTCCAGGAAAAACTTACAAATCTACAAACATAACAAGAGATAGTCAAGAGATAGTCAAGAGATAGTCAAGAGATAGTCAAGACATAGTCAAGACATAGGCAAGACATAGTCAAGTCAAAAGGTCCTATAGAATGAGAACAGAACACTCAAAATAGAAGCATACCGATATTCATACACTCCCCAATCAAACTTACAAACATAGCAAAAGGAAGTCAAGAGGTAGTCAAAATGTAGATGAAAGGTATTCAAAAAGTTGCCAAGAGGTAGTCAAAAAATAGCTTAAAGGTAGTCAAAAAGTTATCATTACATGAGTGGAACCAAGCTATAAAATGAGAACAGAGCATATACAATAGAATCATACAGACTTTACTTCCCAAACATGTCTAGCAATTTGGATTGATAGTATTAAATGACCATGTCTCGCACTGAACCATGTCTCGCACTGAACCATGCCTCAAACTCAACCATTCCTCAAACTCAACCATTCCTCGCACTCAAAACATGCCTCACACTCAACCATGTCTTGCACTCAAAACATGCCTCACACTCAACCATGCCTCGCACTCAACCATGTCTCGCACTCAATCTATTTCTTACTCTCTGGTCACAAAGTATCTGCGTTCTAAAGGCTCAAATACACATATACTCACGATAGTGGTTTTGGGTTTAGATTTATTGGACTCTCCATGTTTTTTATTGACAACTTCTTCCAGTTTTTGTTCATCCCAGTCGTCCATTGTGTCAGATTTTTCTGTAGTAATACCAACAGCATCAGAATTATATATCAGAACATCATTAACAAACAGGTGTCTGGATAACATTATCAAACACGTACTTCAGAATAACCTTATCAAAGAAGAATTTCTTCTCATGTGAGTGCTTTAAAAAAAAAAAAATATATGTACCTTTATCAGATATTTGATATTTGGAAAGCTTCACAATATATTTATATGGCTTCCAGAAGTGAGTGTTTGAAGCACACTAACTGAAGATATTTTTCTCACAAGGTGGGACATCATTAAGACAGCCAATGCCAATATAAACTGTGGTGGATCTTTTATAACAATGTAATTCTGATAAATTGTTACACCTCACTGTAAAACATAGGTCAGTGGTCTTAGAGCCATTCTGATCATTGCTCTGTTGTAGTCAGCACAGCTAAAAACCATGTTAGATACAAATTAGTAAAAAACAAATTCTTGCTTTCTTACCACTAGCATCTGCGTATATACTTCTTTTCTCTGCTTTACGTCCTATGTTGAGGTCATGTGAGAATTTACATTTGGCACCTTTCTGACATTGTCCTTGCTTGAAAAAGGCACACACCACAGACTTTGGGTCCACACCTGCAACAGAACAGTCACATATAGAGGTCACATCTCAAATGGTCTGCTTTAAATGTTTTGAATAAACAATTCATTTCACGTCTAACCTGTTCTCAAAACTGGAAACAACTTTTTACATTAAAACCTCTTGTCAGTCAGACCTGGTGTGCATTGATTGTGCAATTTAACATATCAAAAATATACTAAATTTAATCAATTTAGCAATAAGAAAAAAATTAACATATATTTACGTCACTTTTTTACCATTTTATTATGATATTTACTTATTACTTTATTCATATTAACTAAGACAAGAATAAAGTTATGCATAGTAAACAATGTGTCTGCAAGTAACTTGTGAAAAACAAATACATGTGTTTCTTAAATGAAAAATACTGAACAAAAGGACAAAAGAAGGAATTCACAAGATGTTGAGTTAGGAGATGATTACAGTCCCTGTCAGTCACAGAAATATGTATCTCCTATCTGGCAAGTACCTATATTAAAAGAACAGAATCTATGTGAGAGAGTATAAGATGTTCACCTCACCTTTGCCAACCTTCTGCTCCACGGGTTTAAACAGTAAATTGAGATCATCCTTTGCCTTAAGCTTTGCATCTTTATCTTTTCTCCTGTCAGCTTCTAATTTATCCAACTGTTCAAAATAAGAAGGGACGAAAATAAGTATTTTTCATTCACATCATATTTTTAGAGACATGATATCTCTAGACTTCTGTTATTATGAAATCTTAAATTACGCCACAAATTTTAACATTTCTTTTCAATTTATCAATTTCCCTTACAAAATTTATTCATTACCCCTTGACATATACACTGGCACGGTGGCCCGGGGCCACTAGATCCTCTGTTTGGGCTAGTAAATGCTCTGTTGTAGTGGCCCAGATGGGCAACCATATTTTTGGGTCTTTAAATGGTCCAGACTATCTTGATTTTATTCTAATCCTTGGGAGATATTTGTCTCATATCCCACTATTTGATTTGATTTGATTTGACTTGATATGTTGACCTCCCTGCCCACCTGTCTTAGGTTCTGACCTCCCTGCCCACCTGTCTTAGGTTCTGACCTCCCTGCCCACCTGTCTTAGGTTCTGACCTTCCTGCCCACCTGTTTTAGTTTCTGACCTCCCTTCTTACCTGTCTTGGTTTCAAACCTCCCTTCTCACTTGTCTTGGTCTATGACCTACCTCCCTTCTCATCTGTCTTGGGTTCTGACCTCCCTTCTTACCTGTCTCGTTTTCTGACCTCCCTTCCCACCTGTCTTGTTTTCTGAACTCCCTTCTTACCTGTCTTGTTTTCTGACCTCCTTGTGTCACTTGCTGGTGTACCATCTTGATGTACTTCTGCTGTTTTGTTCCCTTCTTGTTTTTCATGCCAAAGGTCTTGTCCTGAAAATAAAAGCTCATTTAAAGTATCTCCATAAATAAAACATAGGAAATTTGCTTATTAATCACTGCCCTGGTATTTTTATCATCATGGAGTAATAAGGCCATGTTTTACCATTATTTTAATATTATTTTTATTTTTATCAATATTCAGTCTGGGCCAAATAATTTTTCCACTACTGGACAGTCGGGCTAGTAAGTGGAGACTTTAATATTTTATATCGAATCGTTTAAACAAGAAAAAGTGGTGCTCCACATGTAACACGGATGGGAAAAAAATAACAAACAAAACAAAAATTATGATAAACAAAACAAAAATTACAATAAACAAAACAAAAATTACAACAAACAAAACAAAAATTACAACAAACAAAACAAAAAATTAAATAAACAATAAAATATATTTAAACATAAACAATCATTGCAAACTGATGGGGTAGTTAGAAATTATTTTTATTCATCTTTTAAAAACATTTAATTTGGTATATGAACGATTTTTTTAGCACAACTGGTGGCAAAGATGTGCCTTTTCATGCCCGATTATGTAAGTTGCTCTATTATAGCTCAGGTGCTATCGCAAGTCATCAATCCGACTTTTGCATGCCATTTCTGTTCTAATTGTCCGATTTACACCAAATTTGAATTAAATTTACTGATAATTCCTTGTTCTTGCGATTGGGAAGCATTTCCAAGCAATTTAAATAGATAATTGTATGAAACGATGGGCGAACATGTTGACATAGTTTTGAACGTTCTGCTTTGTTTACATCACTCACTTCTTTTTTGTTTTACTTCTTTTACATTTGTATTCATACGCCGGGACGCATGCGCGAATTGGAATTTATCGCATGCAAACGATGAACACTCTACAGTGGCGTCAGTTGCTTCAACAATAATAACCACAGAAAAAAACGAATTACAACCCACAGGATATGACTATGCATTTCCCACGATCATACCGATCACAGAATAACACAGATAGTTCCTATTTTTGACAATGATTGCCGACAGGCAATCATTGTCAAAAAAGGAACCATCCGTGTTACAAAAAATTGAGGTTGTAAACCTTCATTAACCTGCTGGAAACAGAACACTACCAGTCGCCACTGATTTCAGTCGCTAAAAAGGTGAGGAGGTCCCTTGTCGCCAATGACAGTCACTGTTAACTGTCTTCTTTGGCTCTCCAGTCAAGGAAAGTGGTCTGGTACAAGACAAGTCACAAACAAGTCACATCTTTTTAATTAATTATCACCATGACAACACTAACCATAACTGATACTGCTTCACCATTGATTTTGCCAGTGACAGTGACCAGCTGGTGATAGAGGATTAACTTTGTTGCAGGATCGATGCACATTTTTTGTTTTCTTTTATCACAGACAATGTGGTGCAATAACTCGATCTGTCTGAATTTGCCGCCGATGGACACACATTGCACGGATCAACTTTTTGGTGACAATTTCTCAGCAAGTAAAATATAATCGAATGGTTTACATCCTCACCTCGACTACTTTCTCCTTCTTCTTCATTTCAGTCTTTTTACTGGGTTCACTTTTCTTCGCTTTGGGTGGCATTTTGACGAAATTTGTTAAACTTTCCAATCAGTCACGTTATTTTCCCAAGATATAGATGTCGCTTTATAACGGAAGTGGCAAAAGAAGAGAAAAACTCCTGAAAACCCGACGCTCTTTTGAAACGGGTAGAGATTAAATTTGCCACTAGAGGACGCAAGTTAATCGTATTATACAGTCTAACTATGTTTGATTTCATGTGAAAATTACAGTGTTATATGATTTAAAAAGAAAGCGCTAAATGGTGTTTGAGTAAGCAAATTATACCGCTGAGTGTCTGTGTATCTATATAATCCCAAGTAATCCCTCAAATGCAGATGCTGCCATCTAGCAATATGTAGAATTATCTGACAGGTGGCGCTTTAGAGTTCCAGTGAACCGGAAGCACAACGTCACTTCCTTCAAAACGCTATTTCCAAAATGGTGAGTAGGGTGTTTATCAATTCTCTCAATTTTCTTTACGAATGTTGTGTTATCAATGTATTTGTCTTATTGAATCACCACACACATATTGCTAGAGATATTGAGTATTGATCAGGTGAAGTTCCGAAAAAAAAGCGATCTATTTTTCTCAGAAAATGCATATTGTTGAACCGGTGCTTTGAGACCAAAGTGAAACAGCTTGAAAATCTGCCAGCGTGGATGTTTTAAGATGAGCGATATTGAAGGAATATGTTAAATTTTATCGTTTTTTAGCTGAAATACAATATTTTATTGTTCTCTAACAATTCAGTATCATTAGTTACACAATTATTTTACATTTGATTTTCATTTTTTCCGAATCAACAACAACAAAAATGGAATTTTATTTTAGAATTGTCCACGCCCATTTTAGAAAACAGATTTTTTGGCTTTTTCACAATTATTATGAAAACCTGGTAGCATCTTTTGAGGCAAAACGGCAAAAAAAAAATTAGCATAAAAAACTTACATATTGATGGCTTTGCATTTTGGGGTCACATATGGTGCAGTCAGATGCAAAGAAAGTTACTTATAGTTACTGTTGTGTATTTCAATTTTCATTGTACATTAATCATCCTGAAATTACAACATGGTCAAGCTTGAATGTGAATCTCTATATGGAAACAGATCCATTGTATTCCCGAGAAGATCTTAAGTACAGCAGATGTGTCATGAAGATATCATCAAATTTCCTCATATGCCCACATTCAACCTTATTCAATCAGATGAATATAGGATATTAGTGATCAAACATGCTTACCAGTTTTTTCCTCTTTTTTGTGCAGAATATATGATCAAAGATTTTTTATTTTTTTTCCAGCCTACTTCTCCAAGTTCTACCAATGTCGGTGCTGGGCGCAGCCCATCAAAAGCCGTGGCTCCTCGCTCCGGTGGGGGTTCCACTGTCAGACAAAGGCAAGCTTTTCTCCTACGTTTCATTAATTTAACAAGCATATCTGATATCTGAGCGAAATTCAAGCAAACATTAAATATTGTGAATAAAAAATATGTTTTTCATTTTAAAAATTAAAGTTGTATCATATGATTTTGCAAAGACATACACATAAAACATATTCAATGTAGGCGTCATTTTTAAAGATTTTTTTCTAGCTTGAAAATTTTATTTTAATTTTTGTTAAATAAAAAAATGTAAATTTCTATTAACAAGAAAAAGTTGGAATGTAATTTGAGGTAAAAAAATGTGGTTTTTTTTTATGTTAACAGGAAGGCTCCAGCATCGGGAGGTGGCTCCACCAAGAAACCAGGTGGCGCTGGCGCAGCTGGAATGTGGAGATTCTACACAGAAGATTCCCCAGGCATTAAAGTGTAAGTATCCAGCTTAAACAACTTTATATTGAGAAAGATTTTTCGAAATTAGTTCTCATTCTACATTCAGTGATGAAAGTCTTCAGGAAATAACCTGAATTCAGGTTTTTTTTCTTCAAATGTGAAATTCAAAATGGTCTGAAATCAGTCTGAAACATCCAAAAAAGCCATTTCTGAAAGGGGATAGAGGTATCTTCAGGTTAATTTTTAAGGGTTTTGCATATTTTCCTGAATGCTGACTTTCAAAACTGTACATTGTCTGATAACCATGGTTATACTTTTCCCATTTTTTGTTACTATAACCGTTATAGTAACAAAAAATGGGGAAAATCATTTTCTCTCAAATATTGTGATGATGCTTCTGTGAGTCAGATTTGTGTTTTTTTTAAATTTGTTTTCTCTTATAGATTAAGAATTGTTAAACACATTATTTCATACAAAATGTTTGAAGAACTTGACACCAGCAAACTAAAAACCTCATTTATAAGATAAATAATAGATGACATACTACTGGAACAACATTTGTCAGTCTAAATTTTGGTATAAGTTATGCTAATATAATTTCTTTTGTGATATATCAGTCTAAACAATAGATGGTATAATATCTGTAGCAGTACTCTTGTTGTTTGTATATTGGTATTTCCTATGGTAATATATTGTATGATATATCAGTCTAAACAATAGATGGTATAATATCTGTAGCAGTACTCTTGTTGTTTGTATATTGGTATTTCCTATGCTAATATATTGTATGATATATCAGTATAAACAATAGATGGTATAATATCTGTAGCAGTACTCTTGTTGTTTGTATATTGGTATTTCCTATGCTAATATATTGTATGATATATCAGTATAAACAATAGATGGTATAATATCTGTAGCAGTACTCTTGTTGTTTGTATATTGGTATTTCCTATGCTAATATATTGTATGATATATCAGTATAAACAATAGATGGTATAATATCTGTAGCAGTACTCTTGTTGTTTGTATATTGGTATTTCCTATGCTAATATATTGTATGATATATCAGTATAAACAATAGGTGGTGGTATAGTATCTGTAGCAGTACTTTTACTTGTGTGTTTGGTATTTGCTAATGGGTTGTGATATATTACAGAGGTCCAGTTCCAGTGTTGGTGATGAGTCTGCTCTTCATTGCATCAGTCTTTATGCTGCATATCTGGGGAAAATACACTCGCGGCTGAAATGGATCCGATGACGACCTTGGAAATTGACATCTAGATGTGATTCACACCTGAGCCACCTATCATCAGTGTCATCTTTTATCATTCCAGAACTCATCTTGTTTATCATCGTCATATCATCTCCATGAAGTCAGACATAATCGTAATTTCACATATGAAATGGACATACCTTCATGCAAACAAGTCACATCACATCCTATACACAATGCTGAATACATAAACTAGCATCTCACAGCATGTGTGTTCACAAGAAATAATTATAATAGAATCATTTTATTTGCAATATAACTTAAAGAATATCCATTACATGGGGATATATAAAACACCATTAAACATTTAATAAGAAAAAATAAATCATTTATGCTCAGTAATAGGGGACCTGTCTGAGAAGAAGGCATTTTAGAAATACAAAGCTTGTATCAAATGCTTTAAATAGTTTTTGATCCTATTGAGAGAGGTCTAGTTTACGCCACTTCAGTCATAATAAAAATAAATTGCAAGAAAACAATGTGAATACAAATGGTGTTACATGTTTTTAGTGAGAATAATGATTGTATGAGAAGTGTTTGATTTATGTAGAATGTAAAAGAAAGCGGTCACGGGATTAAAGTTTTATTCTATGTAAAATTTGGGATGTTTGTTTTGTGTTATATGTATACATAGCTTGATATTAAAGCATGCAACATTGCCACCCATCATAAAGTCTGAGCAAGTTTTTCCACCTCATGTCAGCAAAATTCCAGTGTTTGTTTTGTTCGCCATTTTGTTGATATATGTCAAGCCTGGTAGAGATTTTTTTAAATTGACAAAGGAGCCTTTATAAACACTGAATGACCAATGAAACCTTTTAGATCGATGTTTTTCTTCAAAATAAAATAAAAGCATTAAATTTGATTTCATTTACCAGTATCTTTTATTATACAGCTACTTTGTTGAGTTCTAATTATGGTAGACTTTACGTTTCTTAAATTTCCAATGTATTAATTGTAATCTATGTCCATATCTTATATTGGGTAGGTGTATAAATTGAGCTAGCAAAATAGGAGAAATAGGCTTAATTCTTAGTTCAAGCAGCCGCATAGTATAAGGTCTCGAAGTGCACCTTTTGAAGAAAATATTATGTTTCAAGAATGATGAAAATATAACAGATTTGTTCCAAAGTGCTTTTAAAGTTTTTGGTTGAATTCTATTTTTTTTTACATTACAGACGCCATTTTGATATTATCTTTTAGACTCAATTGATTATCAAAGAAAACTGCCAGATCTGCATCATCGTGAACTTCATGATAAAATAATTGAGAAATTATTGTGATCTTAAAACACAAAGTAATTTAGTTATGAATAAATACCAATATGAAATTTGTACTTAGCTGACTTGGGAATAAGGGGGATTTTCCCATATTTTGTTTTCTCTGTGACAGCACAAGGTTTCCTTTAAAAAAGGACAACCTCAGTTTGAAGTCAACCCAATCTACATCCATCAATTTACTTGGCAAAACCAATTGGCATTCCTCCGATATCCCTTTCAATTATGGAATAGTTAAAAACTAGGGCTTGGTCAGACACAATTTAGATATAAAGACATTTAATTAGATAAGGGATTTTAAGTAGAAATTTGGATGGTTGTCATAAATTAGGGATAAGATGGATCACACAGCAAGTGTCTTACATTTAACAGGTTAAACAAGAGAATATAACTTTATATCCGACTCAAATATCTTATTTTCTTAAACTAAATATATTCCTTCATTTTGTGTGTGCATAGATTAAATGCCCAGTAACTTCTATTATCCTTGTTCCATTGCCCACTGATGTTTTTAAATTCTTTTTTGAGTAAGATGATAAAATATTTTTTGAGAAATACCTTTTGTGTGAGACAAATTCATATCTGAAATATACATATGTATATTTTTAAAAATTTTACCCATATTGTGAGGTACCCTTATTTCTTCATAATGATGTTAACTTCTAGACATCTTTAGATTGATGTCACAATTCAAGTTCAAGAGGTTTCTGGATCTGTCCAGTTGGTTTCCAATGTTTTATATTTCTTTTGAAAGCAAGTATTTATTAAGATGTTAGTTCTTGAAAAGCAACCAGCATAGTTCCCAAGAAAATAATATGAATGAAAATTGATTTAAAAAATCTTCAATAATTATTTTGGAGCTAGATCTTTTTAATAAACCCCAATCCTGAGTGCAATATGACTACTCTCAGCCCAAAGATATTCTTCTTCTTTATTATTATTTTTTTTTGAGTGGGGGGGGGGATGAGGGGTTCCCTAAGTTTGCAAATTTTGTAGATATGACTTACCACAATAGGTTTAGAGACAAATTTTGAAGAACACAATTTTTTATGGTATTTGGTATCCTGAAAAATTAGGATTCTATTTTAAGAACATGTCTGGAACACTCAGTGTTATCGGTGTGGGTGAAAGAGTCCTGGGGAGGGAGGTTTGATCTTTTTTGACGTGTAACCGACCTTCCATTGAAAACTATTGATATTCAAAAACGATATGTGACCAGTGTGTAAATATCTCAAACGAGATCACACCTGCGGAAGTTGAAAAGTTGGCAAATTTCTTCCATAGAATCGTTGCCAGCGATGAAAACGGAGCTAAAAGTCGCTAGAATTCATTAATGTTATCTTGTCAATGTGGCCGGGCAAAGAATTTCGTGTGTGACAGGCCACAAATGGTAAAATCGCACGGTGAAAGTGTGACGCAACCTTCCTACACGGTTGTCCATTTCTTCTGAGCGACAGTGAGTGACAGTGACAGGTGTCATTCTAGTGGATAGTCCGAGATGGACCTGTCTGACGATACCGGGGAAGTGGCTGCAGACGAAGATCTCTACCAAATATGGATGGTCTACACGTCCACTGTAAGTTTGGTCAGATCCTTCTGAATATAACTTGTGTTGTTTACACGGCAAATGCCAATCTCCATGTTTTATCTCCTTCAGTATGAATCATAGTGCAACTGCACTGGTTATAGCCAACGACAACTGACCTGCGGACGACATTAGAGCTGCGGTTCCATTCTCAAAGCCGTACACCTGCACTCGCGAAAATGTTCAAATCAGGTCATTCTCTGACACCTGCATTTGCCAACAATGTCAAATGGTGTGATAAACATCTGCAGTCAATCGATAAACTGAAAGTGAAATGCAACCCTGTTGTCTTCCACAGCTCTGTTGTTGTCGGCTGTACCACCTTGTTTTTTATGTTTTGTTTTTATTTCTTATTGATCAGATTTTAGAGAGTTTTCTTGTAAATTTCCGATTTTGTTTGTGTGGTTCTGGTATGTTGTTTTCAATGGAGCAGTATGGCGACCTGCAAGCGGCCTATCACAGGTGCAAATTTACAGAACTGAATAACTCTGCTGAATTTAATCCTTGATAATGGAGACGGGAAGATGTCCTTCTGAGAAATATGTGATGATTGGCAAATTAAATCTGATTGGTGTTTTTTTGCTCCCGCTTGTTTTGCCATCAGGGCTAGGTGTTGGAGGTTTCGACTCATTAGGCCACAAGTCAGTAGAGTTCTTTAAGGGTTAAACCCTTATGCCCCAGTCAAACTATCTTTTATAAATAGATCATTGAAAATAATACACTTCACCTCACCATCTTGTCCAAATGACCAGGAAATAAATTGATATAATGGCAAAATGAAGTAGAAATGAAAACTGATAGGAGGAAAGCCAGAGGAAACCTGTAGGCCCCCGTGCCAGTCTCCATCACAAATGATTAATTTAGAGGAGTTGGACAGTTCTGGTTATGTTGTATAGTTTTCAATTGGGGGAAAAAACTACATCAGTGAAGGTGGGGACAGTCTGATGATAAATAATATTAAATCTTTTGTAGAAAGTCATTTTTCCCCTCATTTATTTTCCTTAATGCCAAAGATTATACTACATTTGTAATTTTAGTGCATTTTCTTTTCAACAATTTGGTCCACTTATGTAATGTTTTTGGCAAAGATCTGGAACTCCAAAACTTATAATTTACAACTTTTTTGATG
This sequence comes from Amphiduros pacificus, assembly GCA_949316495.1. Classification (NCBI taxonomy): domain Eukaryota; kingdom Metazoa; phylum Annelida; class Polychaeta; order Phyllodocida; family Hesionidae; genus Amphiduros; species Amphiduros pacificus. The sequence goes on from OX439011.1 coordinate 21,009,938, forward strand.
AACTGGAGCTTAAAAATATATAATTTGAAATTTTTTTGATGTTATAATCTAATCTGGAATGATAAAACTTATAATTTGAAATTCTTTTGATGTTATGATCTTGAAATGCAAAACTTTGTGGTAAAAGCCTTTTGATTTTCCGATTTCTAAAAATACATTATTCTGAATGTATAACTTATTAAGCTTGATGAACCTGTCGCCGGAAGTCAACATCCTCCACCATTATTAGCTCATAATTATTAGGACACTGCTGTTAATTATGGCACTTTCTTCAATCACCCAAAAGAAAAGTTATTGATTTTAACAGTTATGTGTTATTTATATTTCAGAATTGATTTTAACAGTTATGTGTTATTTATATTTCAGAATGACCTGCAGCAGTTTAAGCGTTACCTGAGATGTTTCCTGGAAGTGTATAAAGCCTATGTAGATGTCGAACTTAACCATCTTATCACAGGGTAAATTATCAACTTTATGTTACCATGGTTACTTTTGGCACCCACCCCAAAACAAACGATAAAAGTTGTGATGTTAATATCTGGCCGGAATTGCTTGATGAATTAATTTAATTTCCAATTCTCACTGCTTGAGTTAAAACATATATGATCCACCAGGTTGCAGTATGGCCCACTCAAGCAGTGAGAATTAAAATGAGATGTAAGGACTATTATGTTTTGAACTAATTAACTTGATAATCCTTGAAGCCAGACAAATGATTAGTTAACATTATTAACAGGATGCATGAGACCGAGTCAAGATAAGGTGAAAAACAACACTGAAACTGTAGCCACCCAAAAACTTCAAACACATGGTGTGAAAGTCTTTAATGAATATGCCTCAAAACAGATTTCTACAAAATTATTCCAATAATTTGGAAACAATTTGTGGAAACAAAACCTTGTGCTCCTTTCCAAATTTTATCTACTATGATTTTATTATCATAATTCTTTTTTTATTATTGTTTATTTCTATCAATCATTCATATAAATTATCATTCATTTATCTCTGAAATTTAATAACCTGCATATCTTTATATGAACTGATGTTCATATTATATTTAATCTGAATAATTCTTTGCCTGATCTATGTTTTAATTATATTGCAAATTCTGTTAATTGTAAAACTAATCAGGAGTTCTGGGTAGATCCTGTGCCAATGACCTTTTGGTCTCAATGGGAGTCTCCCAGATCTTTTTTGAAAAAGGCTTTTTATATTTCTGAGTTCTGAGTTGCAAATGAAGAATGAATGCCAATTTATCCCATAGACATGTTTATTACACCCAGGAGTGTTTCTGTTCTTTGCAAGATTCCCAAACTGATGAGTTTTTCCTGTATATTTATTTGTTGCCAAAATATTAATGTATTACCTTCACAGAATACAGAATGGTAGTCATCATATCAGCTGATGTGTTTGTAAACCTATCCCAGCATGCTTTGTTAGTTAAAACAAGAGACACCTGGTGGATAACAAATATTGAAACTCAAACAATGAGAATTGCCTCCATAACCAGTGGATTATGCTGTTGTGATTCAATAATAAATGAAGGATAAATAAAGGATGGAACTCAAAACAAAATGAAACCACGCACATTGCAGTGATGGTATTAACATGTTCAGTGATATTTTGTTATTAATTTGTGCTGCAGGTTCACCGCAGAAGGACCTCACCTCACAAAGCTGCCTGATGGCATACTGCAGGCGGTGGGACGTCAGCTCAGCCTCACGAGCGACCTCTACATTCAGGTGCAGGAACCAGAAGCACTGCAGTACTGCCAGCAACTCATAAAGTGTCTTATTGTCATATGCCGGTGAGTAGGAGACTTCTTTTCTTGCCTGTCAGTATTGACTCATTATTACTATATGCTGGTCAGAAATGACTCATTATATGCTGGTCAGAAATGACTCGTTATTGTATGCTGGTCAGTATTGACTCGTTATTGTATGCTGGTCAGTATTGACTCGTTATTGTATGCCTGTCATGGTTATATGCTGGACAGAAATGAGTTATGGTTATATGCTGTCAGTATTGACTCATTATTACTATATGCTGGTCAAAAATGACTCATTGTTACTATATGCTGGTCAGAAATGAGTCATTATATGCTGGTCAGAAATGACTCATTATTGTATGCTGGTCAGTATTGACTCGTTATTGTATGCTGGTCAGTATTGACTCGTTATTGTATGCCTGTCATGGTTATATGCTGGACAGAAATGAGTTATGGTTATATGCTGTCAGTATTGACTCATTATTACTATATGCTGGTCAAAAATGACTCGTTATTACTATATGCTGGTCAGAAATGACTCATTATATGCTGGTCAGAAATGACTCATTATTGTATGCTGGTCAGTATTGACTCGTTATTGTATGCTGGTCAGTATTGACTCGTTATTGTATGCCTGTCATGGTTATATGCTGGATAGAAATGAGTTATGGTTATATGCTGTCAGTATTGACTCATTATTACTATATGCTGGTCAAAAATGACTCGTTGTTACTATATGCTGGTCAGAAATGACTCATTATATGCTGGTCAGAAATGACTCATTATTGTATGCTGGTCAGTATTGACTCGTTATTGTATGCTGGTCAGTATTGACTCGTTAATGTATGCCTGTCATGGTTATATGTTGGACAGAAATGAGTTATGGTTATATGCTGTCAGTATTGACTCATTATTACTATATGCTGGTCAGAAATGACTCATTATTGTATGCTGGTCAGAAATGAAATGACTCATTATTGTATGCTGGTCAGAAATGACTCATGATATGCTGGTCAGAAATGACTCATTATATGCTGGTCAGAAATGACTCATTATTGTATGCTGGTCAGTAATGACTCATGATATGCTGGTCAGAAATGACTCATTATTGTATGCTGGTCAGAAATGAAATGACTCATTATTGTATGCTGGTCAGAAATGACTCATGATATGCTGGTCAGAAATGACTCATTATATGCTGGTCAGAAATGACTCATTATTGTATGCTGGTCAGTAATGACTCATGATATGCTGGTCAGAAATGACTCATTGTATGCTGGTCAGAAATGACTCATTATTGTATGCTGGACAGAAATGACTCATTATTGTATGCTGGTCAGAAATGACTCATGACATGCTGGTCAGAAATGACTCATTATTGTATGCTGGACAGAAATGACTCATTATTTTATGCTGGTCAGAAATGACTCATTATTGTATGCTGGTCAGAAACGACTCAATATTACTATATGCTGGTCAGAAATGACTCATTATTGTATTCTGGACAGAAATGACTCATTATCTTATGCTGATCAGTAATGACTCATTATTTTATGATGGTCAGGAATGACTTGATATATTTATGATGGGTAGTAATATCTCCTTAATGTAAAGGTAAACAGGTCCTCTTCTTATTAGCAACTAGTCTTCTTTAAGGACGAATATTGATACTGATGTACCCTGAAAATGAGGCTTCATACAAGATCATTGACATGTTCACAGGGTGACAGTTACATGTATAATTAGGTAAACATCCTGTTTCACCGAGCTAAAGGATCAAGTACTAATCAGTTGTGCCAATTTGCAGTTGAATATGGCTCTCCATGTACTTGGAATTAGCATACATGTGCTCGCTGATTGACATGGTCTAATGCATAAGAATTAAAAGTTTACAGGAGCCAGTTCCTCAAAGAAAGATATCATGTACCACTCTCAGTACCTGCTATCCACCAGTCCAGTCTAGATATTTTAGCACTAGCCCATAGACCAGTAGAAACACTGTCGGGCTAGTACACCTTCCCTTGATGCTAGCCCACAGTCCCAGACCAATAGAAACACTGTCAGTTAGTACACCTTCCCCTGATGCTAGCCCACAGTCCCAGACCAGTAGAAATACTGTCGGGCTAGTACACCGTCCCCTGATGCTAGCCCTCAGTCCCAGACCAGTAGAAACACTGTCGGGCTAGTACACCTTCCCCTGATGCTAGCCCACAGTCCCAGACCATTAGAAACACTGTCAGGCTAGTACACCGTCCCCTGATTCTAGCCCACAGTCCCAGACTAGTAGAAACACTGCCGGGCTAGTACACCTTCCCCTGATGCTAGCCCATAGTCCCAGACCAGCAGAAACACTGTCGGGCTAGTACACCTTCCCCTGATGCTAGCCCATAGTCCCAGACTAGTAGAAACACTGTCGGGCTAGTACACCTTCCCCTGATGCTAGCCCATAGTCCCAGACTAGTAGAAACACTGCCGGGCTAGTACACCTTCCCCTGATGCTAGCCCATAGTCCCAGACCAGCAGAAACACTGTCGGGCTAGTACACCTTCCCCTGATGCTAGCCCATAGTCCCAGACTAGTAGAAACACTGTCGGGCTAGTACGCCTTCCCCTGATGCTAGCCCATAGTCCCAGACTAGTAGAAACACTGTCGGGCTAGTACACCTTCCCCTGATGCTAGCCCACAGTCCCAGACCAGTAGAAACATTGTCAGACTAGTACACCTTCCCCTGATGCTAGCCCAGTCTAGGAGCTTATCATGATTTTTCAAGTAAAAATAAAAATGTCCTTTTGTCATTTGATTAATCTAGCATAATTTTATGTAGGTTGGTATATTTGAGCACACAGAAAATGTAGAATAGTTCTTAAACCTTAAATAGTTTATATGTGTATTTGATAAAATAAATTATGTGAAAAATGATTCAGGCTAATACAATTTGATTCGGGCTAGTGCAAATCTCCACTTACTAGCCCAACTCCCTTGTAGCCTAAAAAATATTTGTCCCAGACTGTTAGTTGTTATGAGCTATTTAATTTGCATCATATTTGAATGTTTATGTTAAGTTTTAATTAAATTTACTGAAATATATAAAACCTTTGCAGGAGACTACAGAACTCCACCTCAGAATCTGTGACTGTCCAAACTGATTAGTGTGTCACTCATTATTATACCAGCCAGAACTGACCCAATATATTTCCTAATTTGGTTTCAGTAACCTGGACAATGTAGCTTTTGTGGCATCATGTGATTATGTTGGACATATTGTCACCATGGCAACTGTCGTTCTCTCAAAAGTAAGATGGCTAATTGTTTTATGGAAAGATATGTTAAGTAAGATAGATAATTCTAAAAGAATGATATTGGTAAACATCAATTTTGAACCAAATATATTCAGTATCTGTAACATCCCCACAATGATAATCCTTCATATAAATCTAGATTGATTTTTGATAGTTTATCAAATTTAATTTATAATTAATGTTGAATTTGCACTGCCCAGATAAGTAGTGATGGTGGCGAGTGCTCGGTGGAGGAGGAGGGGAAAAGGACCCAGCTCAAGTCATTCGTCAGTCACGTTATACATTTCTTTGAGTGCATGTACGATCCTTACTTTGTTTGGAGGAGAAGACTTCGTGGGTAAGATATGCTTTGATCAGATACTATGTACATTAAGCTTTGAGGGGGGGGAGAGGAAAATAAGCAATGTACGTCAAATGAATAAAAGAAAATTTGAAAAAAATTGGTGGAGACAGCAAATATACATAAGTTTTATCACTTTATCTGCGATAAGAATATATAACAATAACTAACTGGTGCACATGAATGTTGAGATAATACATCACAGGATAGATAATCCATCCTATGGAGATAATCCATCCTATGGATATAATCCATCCTATGGAGATAATCCATCATGTGAAGATAATCTATCATGAGAAAATAATCCATGATTTTGAGATAATCCTTCATGTGGTAGATAATCCATCATAAGGAGATAATCTTTCACAAATAGATAATCCACCAGGTGGAGATATTCCTCCATGTGTAGATAATCTGTCATGGGGTAGATGATCCACCATGTGGAGATAATCCATCATGTGGAGATAATCCTTCATGAATAAATAATCCATCATGTGATAGATAATCCATCATGTGAAAGATATGGTACCAGTCATAATCCATCATGTGGAGATAATCCATCATGTGATAGATAATACATCATGTGGTAGATAATCCATCGTGTGGTAGATAATCCATTGTATGGAGATAATCCATCACGAGGAGATAATCTATGATCTGGGGTAGATGATCCACCCTGTGGAGATAATCCATCATGTGGAGATAATCCTTCATGAATAAATAATCCATCATGTGAAAGATAATCCATCATGTGAAAGATAATCCATCATGTGAAAGATAATCCATCATGTGAAAGATAATCCATCATGTGGAGATAATCCATCATGTGATAGATAATCCATCGTGTGAAGATTCTCAATCATGAGAAAATAATCCATCATTTGGAGATAATCCATCATTTGGAGATAATCCATCATGTGGTAGGTAATCCATCATAAGGAGATAATCCGTCACAAATAGATAATCCACCATGTGGAGATAATCTATCATGTGGAGATAATCCTTCATGTGAAAATATTCCACCATGTGTAGATAATCTGTCATGGGGTAGATGATCCACCATGTGAAAGATAGTCCATCATGTGGAGATAATCCATCATGTGGTAGATAATCCATCGTGTGGTAGATAATCAATCGTATGGAGATAATCCATCATGAGGAGATAATCCATGATCTGGAAATAGTCCATCATCTGGAGTCTATCATCAATCATCAAATATATATACATAGAATATGACATGTAAATATTTCCTTATGGTACTTTGTTTTCAGACTTCTGGAGGAGGATTACACTGAGTGTATTTGGTATATATCTTAACTGTCATTCACTTACCTCACCTTCTTGCTATATGTATATATACTAGTGGTGCTCAGGGAATATTTGTCAGTGGTGATTGCCAGTACTTTCTTGAAAAAAGATGCTTACCAAACCTAATGATATAAAAAAAATTTAGCCAAATAATTCATTTTATATTGTGCATATACCTACAATAAAAAATTGACTTCTTACCATTTGCATAAAAATTTATGTCTTTTAAATAAAAAAGAGCAAGAATCTTATTGAACATTAAGCAAATAAAGCAAAAAAAGAGAAGTCCTTTTTCTGTTCACTTGCGCAATCTGGTTCCTTGGCCAAACTGATGAAAAAAGATTAAAAAAGAAAATACATGATGAGGCTGATCATATGCTTGCTATATGCTTCACAGCTGAGTAGGGAAACACTGGCTATCAACAACTTACATACATGTAAATATATCAATGTCTGTGTCACAGATGTAATCTTTGTAGATTTCTATTGGTCAGTTAATCAGTGATCATTGAGCATTTATTTTGTCACACATATTCATGACAGCACAAGGTCATATAAAACCATGGATTTGAACTATTTCATAAGGGCAAGAAAAACTCAATTTTTGAAATCTCCAGTTGGTTGGATTTTTTTTATATTCTAACAAATATTTCTGAAAGTGGTAACCCCAAACATGAAACAGTCCTGACCCTGTGAAAATCAAAAAGTCATTCTTCACAATTATAGGTTTATATTTTCACTATTATAGTTACTTAAAAAATTATTATATATTTCAATTGCCATATATATTCCTAAATTGTGTTAAAGTGATGACTAAAACTTGTACATTTCCCATGAGCTACATCCAAAATAAATTTATTGACAAAACATATTTTAGCAGACATTCAGGCAACAGGATTTTAAAGATTCTAAGAGGATTCTAAAGATTGGCGTTTGGTAATTTACTCTATGATCTTACACTACTACTGGCGATGTCATGATTATGCCTGTGTCTAAATATTTGTTTTTAGATTATGGATTACTCATTTTAACTCATATCTGGTGTTCCACCTATTTCTTTGTTTTTTTTTATAGAACTCATTTTGTACAATGATGGTGCTTTATTTTACATGATTTAATCTGTGTTCAGTTGCTTACTCTTGTGTGTGGTAAAGTCTATGGGCATTCACAGAACAATTAGTCCACACATCTATTTGATTTCTCTTAATTTGTCCACACGTCTATTTGATTTCTCTTAATTAGTCCACACGTCTATTTCATTTCACTTAATTCGTCCATACTTCTATTGCTCTCAACATTGTCCAAGAATCTGATGTGAAGATTTGGATAATATTCATACTGATTGAGATATTGATGAAATTGATATTAATTTAGATATTGGCGAAATTGATATTAGATATTGCTGATATTGATATCGATTTAGATTTTGCTGATATTGATATTGATTTAGATATTGCTGATATTGATATCGATTTAGATGGTGAAGGTGCGTGCTTGTAATCATGGTGATAAGGGCATAACAATAAAAACAAAAGGCTTAATAAATTTTGGACTTTTACCCCTCAGCAAATTTTGCTGAAGGGGTTTTGTTGGAGCCTGTGCCATCTGGGCATCTGGGTGCCGGTCCTTTTTTTTAATGTGGTAATATGAAAACAAATAATGTTTGATAATGTTTAGTTCTTGAAACATAAACCCTGGATGCATCATATGGAGATCTTGAAATGATATGTCAGTCAGTGACCTTGACCTTCAGTTTAAGGTCATTTGACCCTATCTGTAAAAGCCAATACATTAACGACAGATTAAGACAATAAATTGACAACAAAGAAAGACACTGTTGCCAAAGTTACTCCATGGATATATCATATGAAGATGTTTAGACTATTTTCAAGTAAATGACCCTGACCTTCACCTCAACTTTTGGTACATTTTTGAGAATGTACATACATGGCGGCCTAATTTTGGAGCCAATTTGAATTTTAAAGATCTACAAATGTTAGAATACATCTATATTATTTAAGTGATTTTAATCATTTCATTGTGGAAAATAAGTTTGATACTTGTTATGAAAAATTCACACTATGACAACTCATGAGTATGTAAATAGCACTGTTTTGAATAGCACAGCATTTTTTTAAAAGAAATATTTCTAGTTCATATTGCTGTCAGTATAAACCTTCCACTCAATGAAAGTAGACGGTAGATATAAGGATAGATTTGGTTCCATTTGAGATTTGATTGATTTACTTTAGTATATATATTCCGATAGGTGGACTGTGGAGAAAAGCAGATTTAAGTTCCGTCCAGCCGTCCTTCATGTCGAAGTCGTGCCTTTCTTTTATGGTAAGTCCATAACTAGTCCATTATAAGTAAAGCCCATTAGAGATTGTCATGCAATTTGTACCAACTTTTAGCTATCTTGGTTTCGGTGCTTTCACAACTTGACTACAGGTATCACAAATGATTTTCAAATTAAAAGGTGCCAATGCTTTTGCCAGTATACCCTATTCAACTTTTTAATCCCCCACAACTGTTCCTTACATGTGATTTACCTCTGAAGTCTTGTATATTCGCTTCTGGAAATATAAGACATCTACTGTTTAATCTTAACAGAATATGCACCAATTTTAAAAAAGATTTATGGAAACCGAGTAAAAAACCCTTCCCACCTTCAGGATAAATATTCTGAACTTGTATCTCTTTGAAACTGCAGTAAGTTTGATATTGGTGTAGTTTAGATATGTTGGACTAATTGCATTGTTTTACTTGCAGAGTGTTTCCAGCAGCCAAATTTGGACATGGATGTCCAGATACGACTTTTTCACTTGTTTGGTGCCATTATAGCAGGAGCTCAGGTAAGCATCAATAGGGTGCAGGCCACAGATATGGTACCAGTCACAGCTCATGCAGATATGGTACCAGTCACAGCTCATGCAGATATGGTACCAGTCACAGCTCATGCAGATATGGTACCAGTCACAGCTCATGCAGATATGGTACCAGTCACAATACATGCAGATATGGGACCAATCACAATACATGCAGATATGGTACCAGTCACATTGTATGCAGATATGGTACCAGTCACAATACATGCACATATGGTACCAGTCATAATACATGCAGATATGGTACCAGTCACAGCTCATGCAGATATGGTACCAGTCACAGCTCATGCAGATATGGTACCAGTCACAGCTCATGCAAATATGGTACCAGTCACAGCTCATGCAGATGTGGTACCAGTCACAGCTCATGAAGATATGGTACCAGTCACAGCTCATGCAGATATGGTACCAGTCACAGCTCATGCAGTTATGGTACCAGTCACAGCTCATGCAGTTATGGTACCAGTCACAGCTCATGCAGATATGGTACCAGTCACAGCTCATGCAGATATGGTACCAGTCACAGCTCATGCAGATATGGTACCAGTCACAATACATGCAGATATGGGACCAATCACAATACATGCAGATATGGTACCAGTCACATTGTATGCAGATATGGTACCAGTCACAATACATGCACATATGGTACCAGTCATAATACATGCAGATATGGTACCAGTCACAGCTCATGCAGATATGGTACCAGTCACAGCTCATGCAGATATGGTACCAGTCACAGCTCATGCAAATATGGTACCAGTCACAGCTCATGCAGATGTGGTACCAGTCACAGCTCATGAAGATATGGTACCAGTCACAGCTCATGCAGATATGGTACCAGTCACAGCTCATGCAGATATGGTACCAGTCACAATACATGCAGATATGGTACCTCTCACAACACATGCAGATATGGGACCAATCACAACTCATGCAGATATGGTACCAGTCACACTGTCCACCAGAGGCACACCAAAGTGGACCGTGTGGAGGCACACACAAACTATTACATATGATAAGTTCACCATGTCGCCATGTGGTGGAGTTTGGGTATCAGTCACAAATCATGCAGATATGGTACTGGTCACAGCTCATGCAGATATGGTACCAGTAACGACTCATGCAGATATAATATCAGTAAAAAGTCATGTAAATATGGTACCAGTCACAACTCCCAATATGTAATGCACAGATATGAGACCAGTCACAATGCATACACACATGGTACTATTCACAACTCCTGCTGTAAAATGTGATGCACAGATCGGATACCAGTCACAACTCGTCATAATATGGAATGGGCAGAAAGGGTTCCAGTCACAACTATTCCTGTTATATGTAAAGGGCAGATATGTTACCAGTCACAATTCCTGCTGTAATATGTAAAGGGCAGATAGGGTACCAGTCACAATTCCTGCTGTAATATGTAAAGGGCAGATAGGGTACCAGTCACAATTCCTGCTGTAATATGTAAAGGGCAGATAGGGTACCAGTCACAACTCCTGCTGTAATATGTAATGGGCAGATATGGTACCAGCGATTGTTCCAATGCTTTTTATAAAATTAATAGTTGAAATGCAATGACCATTTTGAAAGTAATACAAAAACTGTAGTACTTATCATACCATAAAGTAAGAAAGTTTGTCAGCAGATAATAAGAAGTCAAGAGTAATATTATAGGAATTGGCCCTTATGTTATGTGATGCTCTAAGATTTAGGTATTCACAATAAGCAAATGCTAATAAGTCAACAGACAACCAATACATGTAAAATGTGAGATATATATCAATGGATGCAATGCATAAATGCTTACACTTTTTCAGCACAACGCTCTGAAGGCAATCTGCCCGGCAACGCTTGATGTCCTTCTGAAAGTGTTATCACGTCCGTCCAACATTCCTTCAGAAAACACCAGCCATACCACATCAGAATCGGCACGGTTAGGGGTGGCTTCTTCAACATTAGGGGTGGCTTCTTCCATGCAACAAGCCATCAACACTGTGATGATGGTGAAGGATTTGGTCCTCAGGTGCATTATTCGGATGGTGCACGTCATACACTGCTGTAGCCCAGATCAGGTAAGATTTCCACTGAATTTGACATCACAGCTGATATCACAGCTAGTCTGGATCAGGTAAGATTGCCACTAAATTTGACATCACAGCTGACATCATAGCTGATATCACAGCTAGTCTGGATCAGGTAAGATTGCCACTAAATTTGACATCACAGCTAACATCACAACTGATGTCACAGCTAGTCTGGATCAGGTAAGATTGCCACTAAATTTGACATCACAGTTGACATCATAGCTGATGTCACAGCTAGTCTGGATCAGGTAAGATTGCCGCTAAATTTGACATTACGGTTGACATCATAGCTGACATCATAGCTAGTCTGGATCAGGTAAGATTGCCACTAAATTTGACATTACGGTTGACATCATAGCTGACATCATAGCATAATTTTTATTGATATCATATCCTGGGAAATGACGGCAAAGGTACTGAGAATATTAAACAACTTGCAATATTACGGATGTAATGCAGATTACAAGCTTTAATAACTTGCAATATTACTGATATAATCGGTGGGAGAGCTCTGAACAGTTCCAGATGGTAAATCTGGACTTATCCAGACAATTCATGTCATTCCAGATGCTCACAACGTAGCCAGACACTATTGCATCATTCCGGATGCTCACAACATAGCCAGACACTATATTGCATCATTCCGGATGCTCACAACATAGCCAGACACTATATTGCATCATTCCGGATGCTCACAACATAGCCAGACACTATTGCATCATTCCGGATGCTCACAACATAGCCAGACACTATATTGCATCATTCCAGATGCTCACAACATAGCCAGACACTATATTGCATCATTCCAGATGCTCACAACATAGCCAGACACTATTGCATCATTCCAGATGCTCACAACATAGCCAGACACTATTGCATCATTCCAGATGCTCACAACATAGCCAGACACTATATTGCATCATTCCAGAGCCAGACACTATTGCATCATTCCAGATGCTCACAACATAGCCAGACACTATTGCATCATTCCAGATGCTCACAACATAGCCAGACACTATTGCATCATTCCGGATGCTCACAACATAGCCAGACACTATATTGCATCATCCTGGATGCTCACAACATAGCCAGACACTATTGCATCATTCCAGATGCTCACAACATAGCCAGACACTATATTGCATCATTCCAGATGCTCACAACATAGCCAGACACTATTGCATCATTCCAGATGCTCACAACATAGCCAGACACTATATTGCATCATTCCAGATGCTCACAACATAGCCAGACACTATATTGCATCATTCCAGAGCCAGACACTATTGCATCATTCCAGAGCCAGACACTATATTGCATCATTCCAGATGCTCACAACATAGCCAGACACTATATTGCATCATTCCAGATGCTCACAACATAGCCAGACACTATATTGCATCATTCCAGATGCTCACAACATAGCCAGACACTATATTGCATCATTCCAGAGCCAGACACTATTGCATCATTCCAGATGCTCACAACATAGCCAGACACTATTGCATCATTCCAGATGCTCACAACATAGCCAGACACTATTGCATCATTCCGGATGCTCACAACATAGCCAGACACTATATTGCATCATCCTGGATGCTCACAACATAGCCAGACACTATTGCATCATTCCAGATGCTCACAACATAGCCAGACACTATATTGCATCATTCCAGATGCTCACAACATAGCCAGACACTATTGCATCATTCCAGATGCTCACAACATAGCCAGACACTATATTGCATCATTCCAGATGCTCACAACATAGCCAGACACTATATTGCATCATTCCAGAGCCAGACACTATTGCATCATTCCAGAGCCAGACACTATATTGCATCATTCCAGATGCTCACAACATAGCCAGACACTATATTGCATCATTCCAGATGCTCACAACATAGCCAGACACTATATTGCATCATTCCAGATGCTCACAACATAGCCAGACACTATATTGCATCATTCCAGATGCTCACAACATACCCAGACACTATATTGCATCATTCCAGAGCCAGACACTATATTGCATCATTCCAGAGCCAGACACTATATTGCATCATTTTGTATGCTCACAACATAGCTGGACAATAAATCACATCATTCCGGATGCTCACAACGTAGCTGGGTACTAAATAGCAGCCAATCCGAGTGAAATCTGAACAGTGCTGGACTGTGAACAGTGGCTAGTTTACGAAAGTTGCATAATAATAAATAAATGTGTATGGAATTAAAAGAGCATAAGTTTTAAGCTTTAATCCCCAAGTGAAAATATAAATACTATTGTTAAATGTTGTTTTTGTTATATCAGAGACAAGTGGAGGTTGGAGCCGTGTTGGAGGGCTACTACCAGTCCCTGCTACGCATCAGTGAACACCACTCACCCGAGTCCTTCCAGCTACAACTCACTATGATCAGTACGTACTCATCTAACCAGTCAAAGCCAAACATCTATTAGGTTATGCATGACCGTCACACATGGCCATCACATGACAATATATGCAACAGCTATGCGTGACCAGATGATGTCATGCAGTAGTCATGCATGACCATATTTGGTTACTTTCATGCGTGACCATATTTGGTCACTTTCATGCATGACCATATTTGGTCACTTTCATGCCTGACCATATTTGGTCACTTTCATGTCTGACCATATTTGGTCACTTTCATGTGTGACTCACTTTCATGCGTGACCATGATGTTTGGCTCCAACTGCAAACTCAATTTACCCAAATGTCTTTCTCTTTTTGTCCTAACTATGTATAACTTTATAATGTCTATTGCTCCTGATTCAAGACCTTTAGGTGTACATTTTTAATATTTTTCAAAATATATTGTATTTGACTGTGATTAGAGTATAAAAGATATCAGCTGTCAATCAAAATATTTGTTGAAATGTGTAATTTGGTTTCAGACAATATTCAGGAGATGTTGCAGTGCCCAGACCACTCAGCACTGCAGGTGATATTTGTCGCCGAGGGAACATTTGAGACTTTTGTCACATTTTTACACAGAACTCCAGTAAGTAATGTTACAATTACGCTTCATATGAAAGGTTTACCAAGCTCAATGTTCTGATCAAACATGTTTTGAGGGCTGAAACAAAGTATATTATTGATCTAAATGGGAATATATAAACATGATAAGCAAGATCAAGAATGACTATTGTGTGACACTACAAATATGGTTCTATATTGAGATTGGAGATGTTTTGCTTTCAGTTACGAGGGTTAAACATGGATCTCTATTGAGATTGGAGATGTTTTGCTTTCAGTTACGAGGGTTAAACATGGTTCTCTATTGAGATTGGAGATGTTTTGCTTTCAGTTACGAGTGTTAAACATGGTTCTCTATTGAGATTGGAGATGTTTTGCTTTCAGTTACGAGGGTTAAACATGGTTCTATATTGCGATTGGAGATGTTTTGCTTTCAGTTACGAGGGTTAAACATGGATCTCTATTGAGATTGGAGATGTTTTGTTTTCAGTTACGAGGGTTAAACATGGTTCTCTATTGAGATTGGAGATGTTTTGCTTTCAGTTACGAGGGTTAAACATGGTTCTCTGTTGAGATTGGAGATGTTTTGTTTTCAGTTACGAGGGTTAAACATAGTTCTCTATGGAGATTGGAGATGTTTTGCTTTCAGTTGCGAGGGTTAAACATGGTTCTCTATGGAGATTGGAGATGTTTTGCTTTCAGTTACGAGGGTTAAACATGGTTCTCTATTGAGATTGGAGATGTTTTGCTTTCAGTTACGAGTGTTAAACATGGTTCTCTATTGAGATTGGAGATGTTTTGCTTTCAGTTACGAGGGTTAAACATGGTTCTATATTGCGATTGGAGATGTTTTGCTTTCAGTTACGAGGGTTAAACATGGATCTCTATTGAGATTGGAGATGTTTTGTTTTCAGTTACGAGGGTTAAACATGGTTCTCTATTGAGATTGGAGATGTTTTGCTTTCAGTTACGAGGGTTAAACATGGTTCTCTGTTGAGATTGGAGATGTTTTGTTTTCAGTTACGAGGGTTAAACATAGTTCTCTATGGAGATTGGAGATGTTTTGCTTTCAGTTGCGAGTGTTAAACATGGTTCTCTATTGAGATTGGAGATGTTTTGCTTTCAGTTGCGAGGGTTAAACATGGTTCTCTATGGAGATTGGAGATGTTTTGCTTTCAGTTGCGAGGGTTAAACATGGTTCTCTATGGAGATTGGAGATGTTTTGCTTTCAGTTACGAGGGTTAAACATGGTTCTCTATTGAGATTGGAGATGTTTTGCTTTCAGTTACGAGGGATTGAGGCACAGAAGGTTGCTATGGGAATCATACGGGTGATGAGTGCTGTCATGTCCGGATCCAACACGGCCAAAGACAAGTTCCGCGAGAAGGTTGGCTACCATAAGTTTGTAGAAGCATTGAAAAGTCTGGGCCAGCCCTCACAAGAACTGCTTAAAACACTTATGGACCTGGTAAGTGAGCCTTGATACGATCACAGCAACTCCACAGCATAATGCGATTAAATTGTGACAGATATATTGGTCATTTGTTCATCTCTTAGTCGATCTCTCTGTTCAAAAGAAATCCTGGACAGAATAGTGTATGATGCGATTTATGTGCATGAAGCTTGTATTAGAAATAAGTTCAAAGATAATTTTGATGAAATATAGCAGTTTTCTACAAGTACTAAGTTAATGTGATATTTTATTATTGATATTTTGTTTATTGATTGGAAAATATCGATTTTATACAGAAAAGTTTATGGTAAAATCGTGATATTGGCATTTTGTTTGAGCAATATGCATGCCAGAACAAATAGAATTGAATTGTTTTTTCTTTTTAAATGGAGAAAATATGAAAAAATAATGACTATACAGAAAATTTTCAGAGCTCAGATATTTTTGCAAAGAAACTGTAATGTGGAGGCTACAAAGTTGATTTAATAATGGATTTTAAACTTTGAATAAGTTAGACTTGAGACCAACCTTGAACACATTGATATGTTTTTAATGGATTTGCCTTGACCTTGACCTTGGTAGGTGATTGAGGACACGCACGTTGACGGGAAGTCTTACTCGGTGCAGAACGCGCAGGCTGCCCTTATGTTAGTACAGTGGCTACCCGATATACAGGAACATGAACTCCAGGTGGCGCTCTCGTATATACACTCGCTTAACACTGGTTAATCAGTTTGAGCCAAACATCTATTCAGTAACGCATGAATTTGACTAAACAAGGTCATTGATGACCATTGAGTTACGATATTGTGCCATGTATGAGGTATGCATGACCAAATACTGCCACGCGACAACTATATGTGACCTGATGATGTCAGGTGATAGCCATACTTGACCATATTTTGTCATGTTTATTCATGAGCAAATAGATGTTTGCTTCCAACTGTTAATCAAAAATGTTTGAAAGGCTATGACCTTTTTCATTTTTTTGTGTTTTATTTGTTGTCATATCAACTAACAGTAAATGGTTATGATGATGCTATATTTCAAGAAGAATTTAGATAATTTGAGGAGTTAATTTTGGTGCTTGCAGTTTAAATATTGTTCTCAAGAAAGGGAAAGTTTGAATATAAGCTTTTGGAATTCTTTACTATTTGTTGTACCATTTATTTGTATTTGTGAAACCTTGCTAACTATTATTTTGTTCCTTTCAAATTTGACAGATTTTGCTGACAGAATGTTTATTATTGTTGGCCAATGCAAGTAACTACAACCAGATGGCGCTATGCAACGAGGGCATGGTGGGGGCAATCTTACACATCCTGCATCGAGAGAAACAGATAAACAACCAAGCTGTCAGTAAGTGAAGCACTGCATTTATAGTAGAACTCTACAAATATAATATAATATTCAAATCAGTAACATCATTGAAGTTAGTGGAACTTCCAGTACCTTTTAGTAATCACCCTGTCTGTCCTGTCCGAGGTCTGTCTTTCTGTGCGTATGTCTGTCTGTCTGTTCTTCTGTCCATAAAATTGATATCAGTATATCCATTCAACAGATATTTCCTAGAATTCTGTGATAAACTGCTCCTGGTTAAGGAAGGTCAACTGTATTCATTGTGAAAGTATTATTTAATCTTGCTAAAACTTAATCTTGTTTTGAAGGAAGCAAATCTTGTTTTGAAGGAAGCAAATAAAAAATTACAATTTTAAATTTCATTTGTTTTTATCTCCCAAAATGTGTGTGGGGGTGGAGGGGGGGTGGACAAAATGTGACCAAAAATGTTGATATTTCACAAAATCTCACTGCCACTGTTTTTACAAGCAACTGGCAGAAGCATCTGAGGTCTGCTCAGCCAGGCACTGGAATAGAAAAGGTGTAGTGTGGAAGGTACCGGGCTGGTCATCCATTATCCTATATCAGACTAGTCCATACAGATATCTGGTCATGCATTTTCCTATATCATACTAGTCCATACGTATATCTGGTCATGCATCATCCTATCAGTCCAGTCCATACAGTTTTCTAGTCATGCATTATATATCAGTATTGTGCTTTCAGACATCCGGTCATTCACAATCATATCAGTCCAGTCCATACAGATATCTGGTCAAACATTATCCTATCAGTCTAGTTCTTACAGACATCCAGTCATGTAGTAAGATAGATTCACTTAAGGTGAAAACTTGACTGTATAAGTTGATCACACTTGGCATTTACAATTACATGACTGACAAAACTCCTCTCACCTGCATGAAAACTCCTCTCACCTGCATGATTGATTATGGTCACAAATTTGTGTGATTTGATATAAGCTAGGTAAGAAAATAACAAGTAACTGTGGTACATTTTCTGAGTTGTAAAAAATGCCAGAAGTCAATGAGGGAACATAACATATCTCCCCCAGACACTGATCAGGGACTGGGTGATATATATCCCCCCCAGACACTGATCAGGGACTGAGTGATACACATCTCCCCAGACACTGATAAGGGACTGGGTGATACACATCTCGCCCAGACACTGATCAGGGACTGGGTGATACATATCCCCCCCCAGACACTGATCAGGGACTGGGTGATACATATCCCCCCCAGATACTGATCAGGGACTGGGTGATACATATCTCCCCCAGACACTGATTAGGGACTGGGTGATACATATCCCCCAGACACTGATCAGGGACTGGGTGATACATACCCCCCCCCCCAGACACTGATCAGGGACTGGGTGATACATATCCCCCCCAGACACTGATCAGGGACTGGGTGATACACATCTCCCACAGACCCTGATCAGGGACTGGGTGATACATATCCCCCCCCCCCCAGACACTGATCAGGGACTGGGTGATACATATCTCGCCCAGACACTGATCAGGGACTGGGATATACATATCTCCCCCAGACACTGATCAGGGACTGGGTGATACATATCTCCCCCAGACACTGATCAGGGACTACATATCTCCCCCAGACACTGATCAGGGACTGGGTGATCAGGGACTGGGTGATCAGGGACTGGGTGATCAGGGACTGGGTGATCAGGGACTGGGTGATACGTATCTCCCCCAGACACTGATCAGGGACTGGGTGATACACATCTCCCCCAGACACTGATCAGGGACTGGGCGATACACATCTCCCCCAGACACTGATCAGGGACTGGGTGATACATATCCCCCCAGACACTGATCAGGGACTGGGTGATCAGGGACTGGGTGATACATATCTCCCCCAGACACTGATCAGGGACTGGGTGATACACATCTCCCCCAGACACTGATCAGGGACTGGGTGATACGTATTTCCCCCAGACACTGATCAGGGACTGGGTGATATATATCCCCCCGGACACTGATCAGGGACTGGGTGATACGTATTTCCCCCAGACACTGATCAGGGACTGGGTGATACACATCTCCCCCAGACACTGATCAGGGACTGGGTGATACGTATTTCCCCCAGACACTGATCAGGGACTGGGTGATATATATCCCCCCGGACACTGATCAGGGACTGGGTGATACATATCTCCCCCAGACACTGATCAGGGACTACATATCTCCCCCAGACACTGATCAGGGACTGGGTGATCAGGGACTGGGTGATCAGGGACTGGGTGATCAGGGACTGGGTGATCAGGGACTGGGTGATACGTATCTCCCCCAGACACTGATCAGGGACTGGGTGATACACATCTCCCCCAGACACTGATCAGGGACTGGGCGATACACATCTCCCCCAGACACTGATCAGGGACTGGGTGATACATATCCCCCCAGACACTGATCAGGGACTGGGTGATCAGGGACTGGGTGATACATATCTCCCCCAGACACTGATCAGGGACTGGGTGATACACATCTCCCCCAGACACTGATCAGGGACTGGGTGATACGTATTTCCCCCAGACACTGATCAGGGACTGGGTGATATATATCCCCCCGGACACTGATCAGGGACTGGGTGATACGTATTTCCCCCAGACACTGATCAGGGACTGGGTGATATATATCCCCCCGGACACTGATCAGGGACTGAGTGATACACATATCCCCCAGACACTGATCAGGAACTGGGTGATACACATCTCCCCCAGACCCTGATCAGGGACTGGGTGATACATATCTCCCCCAGACCCTGATCAGGGACTGGGGGATAAACATGCAATATGGTCAAACTTCAAATACATTACACAAACTAAGGTTGTCCCATTATCGAGATCATTACAACCAGTCCCTACAATAGATTGGAAATGTGAAGGATGTGTGAGAGATTGTTAATTTCTTGTGCTGTAGTTCTACCTAGAATTGTTCAGAATTGAATAATGTTGCCAGAGCATTGTACAGATAATTAGGAGCAAATCAGAATGACCATAAACATTATTTTAAACCAGCAATTTATTTTCAATCATATAGGATGAGGATTGATACATTTTGTCATGATAAAGAAGTGGGATATAATAATTGAAATGGAAAACAGGACAACAGATTCATGCTTATTGCCATTTTGTTATGCTTATCTAATGTGTATTTTTTTTTTTTTTTTTTTTTTTTTTTTCGCAGTTTGGCTTCGCCCTGTTGCCATAACAAAGCCAGTTGAAGCAACTTTTGGCCAGGGCCAACATATTTTTTTGTTTTGACCATTCTTAATTATTTGACAGAATAAAGTAAGCGCATTTACCACATTTCAACCTTGTTACTATTAGTGAACATTGTAATATTGCTACCAAAATGCTTGTGAATATAGATATATACATTTCACCTTGCACTTTATAACTGCCACATTACCTTCAATCTTGTTACCATGAAGTGTACTGCTGTGCTTGACACACCACGGGGGAGTCCAAGCATTGCATCATCCCTGACAGACAATATGAGGTATTATATACATACCGACACTGACAAGAGGCATTATATACCCACCCACACTGACAAGAGGCATTATATAACCACTGACACTGACAAGAGGCATTATATAACCACTGACACTGACAAGAGGCATTATATACCCACTGACACTGACAAGAGGCATTATATACCCACTGACACTGACAAGAGGCATTATATACCCACTGACACTGACAAGAGGCATTATATAACCACTGACACTGACACGAGGCATTATATACCCACCGACACTGACAAGAGGCATTATATAACCACTGACACTGACAAGAGGCATTATATAACCACTGACACTGACAAGAGGCATTATATACCCACTGACACTGACAAGAGGCATTATATACCCACTGACACTGACAAGAGGCATTATATACCCACTGACACTGACAAGAGGCATTATATAACCACTGACACTGACACGAGGCATTATATACCCACCGACACTGACAAGAGGCATTATATACCCACTGACACTGACGAGAGGCATTATATACCCACTGACACAGACGAGAGGCATTATATACCCACTGACGTTGACAAGAGGCATTATATACCCACTGACACTGACAAGAGGCATTATATACCCACTGACACTGACGAGGCATTATATAACCACTGACACTGACAAGAGGCATTATATACCCACTGACACGAGGCATTATATACCCACTGATACTGACAAGAGGCATTATATACCCACTGACACTGACAAGAGGCATTATATACCCACTGACACTGACAAGAGGCATTATATACCCACTGACACTGACAAGAGGCATTATATACCCACTGACGTTGACAAGAGGCATTATATACCCACTGACACTGACAAGAGGCATTATATACCCACTGACACTGACAAGAGGCATTATATACCCACCAACACTGACAAGAGGCATTATATACCCACTGACGTTGACAAGAGGCATTATATACCCACTGACACTGACAAGAGGCATTATATACCCACTGACACTGACAAGAGGCATTATATAACCACTGACACTGACAAGAGGCATTATATACCCACCAACACTGACAAGAGGCATTATATACCCACCAACACTGACAAGAGGCATTATATACCCACCAACACTGACAAGAGGCATTATATACCCACTGACACTGACAAGAGGCATTATATACCCACTGACACTGACAAGAGGCATAATATACCCACCAACACTGACAAGAGGCATTATATACCCACTGACACTGACAAGAGGCATTATATACCCACTGACACTGACAAGAGGCATTATATACCCACTGGCACTGACAAGAGGCATTATATACCCACTGACACTGACAAGAGGCATTGTATACCCACTGACACTGACAAGAGGCATTATATACCCACTGACACTGACAAGAGGCATTATATACCCACCAACACTGACAAGAGGCATTATATACCCACTGACACTGACAAGAGGCATTATATACCCACTGACACTGACAAGAGGCATTATATACCCACTGATACTGACAAGAGGCATTATTTACCCACTGACACTGACAAGAGGCATTATATACCCACTGACACGAGGCATTATATACCCACTGATACTGACAAGAGGCATTATATACCCACTGACACTGACAAGATGCATTATATACCCACTGACACTGACAAGAGGCATTATATACTCACTGACACTGACAAGAGGCATTGTATACCCACTGACACTGACAAGAGGCATTATATACCCACTGACACTGACAAGAGGCATTATATACCCACTGACACTGACAAGAGGCATTATATACCCACTGACATGAGGCATTATATACCCACTGACACTGACAAGAGGCATTATATACCCACTGACACTGACAAGAGGCATTATATACCCAATGACACTGACAAGAGGCATTATATACCCACTGACACTGACAAGAGGCATTATATACCCACTGACACTGACAAGAGGCATTATATAACCACTGACACTGACACAATTTTAATTGAAAAATTCACATATTTTTTATAGGATAAATTGGGATACAATAATGAATTATTTTTCTATGTTGATGCCATTATTTTTTGGTGTTCTGGCATGCATTAGTTCTGGCTTGTATACAGTCCAGTAGCAACATATAGAAGCCATCGGTGGATTCAGGCTTGGTGCCATGAAACTGATGTCATACCAAGAACTTATAGTTTCATCATACATAAATTCTTGACTTGTGAAGATCTTGGTCAAAAGTGAGACCGATGATCAAGATAGATGGTAATAATTGTGGCTATGACCCAAAAATGTGAAGAACACACCCATATACATGTAATTAGCTTTATAATGTAATGATGAGAAGTGTAACACACATTTTATTCATATACAATATCAGTTTTATGCCCCTGATAAAATTGAGATATGAAATATATCTTACTTGAGCCATATTTATTCTGAACTTTATTTCTCTGGTCCAGTTGTAATGGAAAACCTTATTATCATGCAAGAATGATTTCTCACACACTCCAATAATCCTTTTTACAACACTATAGAAATCATGTTTATCAAATGATGGGATTGCAGCCCGTTAAGGGTGCCTCAGACATGAGATTGTATCTGTCTGGGATTTAGTCAGTTATGAAACAGGAAGATAGATGTTTGAGAAAACTTAAAGGTGTTTGTGTCAGTCCAAAAATAAATGACATGACAACCTACTTGCTCATCCCAGTGGAAAGTTGAAGGAATTTTCACTTAATATTGTACTGATATATACCTCATGCATTAAAACTAGCCGGAAAAATATGATTAAACATTTTGTGTTTAATTGTGTAACAAAATCGTCCTCTAAGTCATTGGTTTCCTGGTATTAGAGCTTGACACAAAGCTTCATGCAGGAAGACGTAGTGCTCCAGGGATTTGACCATGTTGATCCTGCTGGCCCTGAGCAGACTGAGACAGGTACAGATGTCCACCGCCCCCTCAGCCTCCGCCTGCTGCAGCAGGTAGTCCAGAGCCAAGTAGGTGCCGGTACGGCCTGTACCGGAACACGAGTGAACAATCACAGGTCCAGAGGCCCCTTGCATCTCATGGCGTACCTTGGCATGCAGTTTCAGGAAGAGTGAGGCCTGAGGTGGAACTTGCTGGTCTGCCCATCCAGTGAACTGAATCTGCTTGACATGTTGAATCTGGGAACCGCTCTGAAGTGTAAAATTCCTCATTATAATATCATCTTTAGGCCATTTCTCCTCCTTCTCTAAGTCAACAGTTATTTGAGCAAAGTTCCCTTGGTTTTCTGGCCAATACTGTGCACATTTGGACTTTCTCTGCTCCTTCAGCTGGGTAACCATAACAATTAGCTCAGACTTTTGTTCCCAAACCATGCGCCAGAAATCACTGATAGTGCTTGGCATGGGGCCCTGAGTGGCAATGAATTGTCTCTGTTTCCTGTATCCATCAACATAATTAGCATTTATGTAGTCAGAGAGAGGATTGTTATTTAACTTCTGTAAGATGACTCGGGAGTGGTCATAAGGCAGAGTTTTTGTGAACCTGTTCTTGGTCTTAAATATTCCATTTGTTTCTGCTGCTGAGCATTTAGCCATTTTGCCTGATGGTAAACTCTCAAATTCTTTTTTAAATGCACTTGGTGATAGTTTCAATTGTTTCACATGGTCTGTGAGATCCTGCACTCTGATTGGTGTTTTGAGGCTGTGGTTGACATAGATGCCCTCGTAGATGTGATACTCACTGCTGTCTGGAGTGTGGTCTGGTAAGATGTCACTGAGCGGAATCATTCCAGAAGGGCCGGATGGCTCTGGGATTTTATACTCATCACTCACTATGACAGCATTCTGTACCCTCGCAGCAGGAACACTGCTATGTGGGGTGGCTTTGTTTTTTTCAATTATATTGTGTTCCTTGTTCTTTTGTTTCCTTATGATGTATACTATTGAAATTATGCAAATAGTTGAAACAATAACCAGTGGTATAATCAGTCCAATGTTGGCAGGATTGGATGTGGGTGAAGTTTGATCCCTGAATGCTTCCATATCCGGTGTGGTGTCAGTCTGTTGTATGGTTTGCTGCTCTGTGGAAGGTATAGATGTATTGATAGTTCTGATATCACATCTTATACCTGCCCACCCTTCCAGACATTCTGCATAATAGAGACTAATATAACCGAAATTTCTAAAATAGTATTTGCCACATGTATCACCAGGGTCCAGGGGACACACCACACTACAGAGTTCATGACTGCCCTGTAGCACTTGATCGTAATCATCATGCGGAGTATCACCACACTGACATTCAATACTCTGGGATGACTCTCCTATAAGCCCAGCATATGTGAAGTTGTGCACTCTGCATTCTACCAGACACATGTTGATTGAGATGCTACCTCCTGGCAGGTCAGCTAGCACTCTGAATGTCCAGTCCCTCCTGTCAAACTCACTAGAAGTTATAGAGTGGTCATAGCAGTGTATATATCTGGGATCCCTTGAAAGACAAATGTCATAGAAGGTAACAAAAATAATAAGATATAGAATATATCTTGGTTGAGCCATCATATATTTTGAACCTTATTTCTCCAATGCAGTAGTAACAGAATAACTTCTTTTAATGCAATGATAATTTGTAACATACTCCAATCATCCTATTTCCACTGTATTCATCTTTTCCACATTCGGTATACCTCCATTTTAAGCCTTTTTAAGCTGCCCCAGATGTGAACTGTGTCAGCCTTGGATTCACACTGCAATATAACAGTGATGAAACAGGAAGGAATATATTTGTCTAATAATGTTGTGTGAGACATGACAACAAGCCAAAATTAAAGGACATGACAACCTACTTGTTCACCCCAGTGGAAAATCAAAGGAGTTGTTGCTTAATATTGTACTGATCATTAATATTCTAAGCAGGGCCTATTTGGGCAGCTAGCATTGTCAGTGTGCCGCAGAATTTTGTTGATTTGAATTATTAGAAAACTATCTTGATATACTTCCAACAAAGATTGCAGTTTATTCAACTTTTGAAATAACATCTTTGTCACTTTGTGTGTACTTCTCATCATTGACGCTTTGGCTGTCTAATGTTGCTCATCTGGAGAGTACCATCTCTGTCCGTAGTCTGATTGATTGCTGTCTAATTTTGCTCATCTGGGGAGTATCCATCTCTATCTGTAGTCTGTTCGATTGCTGACTAATCTTGCTCATCTGGGGAGTATGATCTCTACCTGTAGTCTGTTTGATTGCTGTCTGTTCTTGCTCATCTGGTGAGTACTATCGCTACATGTAGTCTGTTTGATTGCTATCTAATCTTGCTCATCTGGGGAGTACCATCTCTACCTGTAGTCTGTTTGATTGCTATCTAATCTTGCTCATCTGGGGAGTACCATCTCTACCTGTAGTCTGATTGATTGCTGTCTAATCTTGCTCATCTGGGGAGTACCATCTCTACCTGTAGTCTGATTGATTGCTGTCTGTTCTTGCTCATCTGGAGAGTACCATCTCTACCTGTAGTCTGATTGATTGCTGTCTAATCTTGCTCATTTGGGGAGTACCATCTCTACCTGTAGTCTGTTTGATTGCTGTCTGTTCTTGCTCATCTGGAGAGTACCATCTCTACCTGTAGTCTGATTGATTGCTGTCTAATCTTGCTCATCTGGGGAGTACCATCTCTACCTGTAGTCTGATTGATTGTCGTCTAATCTTGCTCATCTGGGGAGTACCATCTCTGCCTGTACTCTGATTGATTGCTGTCTAATCTTGCTCATCTGGGGAGTAACCATCTCTGACTGTAGTCTGATTGATTGCTGTCTAATCTTGCTCATCTGGGGAGTAACCATCTCTGACTGTAGTCTGTTTGATTGCTGTCTGTTCTTGCTCATCTGGAGAGTACCATCTCTACCTGTAGTCTGTTCGATTGCTGTCTGTTCTTGCTCATCTGGAGAGTACCATCTCTACCTGTAGTCTGTTTGATTGCTGTCTGTTCTTGCTCATCTGGAGAGTACCATCTCTACCTGTAGTCTGATTGATTGCTGTCTAATCTTGCTCATCTGGGGAGTACCATCTCTACCTGTAGTCTGTTTGATTGCTGTCTGTTCTTGCTCATCTGGAGAGTACCATCTCTACCTGTAGTCTGATTGATTGCTGTCTAATCTTGCTCATCTGGGGAGTACGATCTCTACCTGTAGTCTGTTTGACTGCTGTCTGTTCTTGCTCATCTGGAGAGTACCATCTCTACCTGTAGTCTGATTGATTGCTGTCTAATCATGCTCATCTGGGGAGTACCATCTCTACCTGTAGTCTGTTTGATTGCTGTCTGTTCTTGCTCATCTGGAGAGTACCATCTCTACCTGTAGTCTGATTGATTGCTGTCTAATCTTGCTCATCTGGGGAGTACGATCTCTACCTGTAGTCTGTTTGACTGCTGTCTGTTCTTGCTCATCTGGAGAGTACCATCTCTACCTGTAGTCTGATTGATTGCTGTCTAATCTTGCTCATCTGGGGAGTACCATCTCTACCTGTAGTCTGTTTGATTGCTGTCTGTTCTTGCTCATCTGGAGAGTACCATCTCTACCTGTAGTCTGATTGATTGCTGTCTAATCTTGCTCATCTGGGGAGTACCATCTCTACCTGTAGTCTGTTTGATTGCTGTCTGTTCTTGCTCATCTGGAGAGTACCATCTCTACCTGTAGTCTGATTGATTGCTGTCTAATCTTGCTCATCTGGGAAGTACCATCTCTACCTGTAGTCTGTTTGATTGCTGTCTGTTCTTGCTCATCTGGAGAGTACCATCTCTACCTGTAGTCTGATTGATTGCTGTCTAATCTTGCTCATCTGGGGAGTACCATCTCTACGTGTAGTCTGATTGATTGCTGTCTGTTCTTGCTCATCTGGAGAGTACCATCTCTACCTGTAGTCTGATTGATTGCTGTCTAATCTTGCTCATCTGGGGAGTACCATCTCTACCTGTAGTCTGATTGATTGTCGTCTAATCTTGCTCATCTGGGGAGTACCATCTCTGCCTGTACTCTGATTGATTGCTGTCTAATCTTGCTCATCTGGGGAGTAACCATCTCTGACTGTAGTCTGATTGATTGCTGTCTAATCTTGCTCATCTGGGGAGTAACCATCTCTGACTGTAGTCTGATTGATTGCTGTCTAATCTTGCTCATCTGGGGAGTAACCATCTCTGACTGTAGTCTGTTTGATTGCTGTCTGTTCTTGCTCATCTGGAGAGTACCATCTCTACCTGTAGTCTGTTCGATTGCTGTCTAATCTTGCTCATCTGGAGAGTATCATCTCTACCTGTAGTCTGATTGATTGTCGTCTAATCTTGCATCTTCTGGGGAGTACCATCTCTACCTGTAGTCTGATTGATTGTCGTTTAATCTTGTTCATCTGGAGAGTATCATCTCTGCCTGTAATCTGTTTGATTGCTGTCTAATCTTGCTCATCTGGGGAGTACCATATCTACCTGTAATCTGTTTGATTACTGTCTAATCTTGCTCATCTGGGGAGTAACCATCTCTACCTGTAGTCTGTTTGATTGCTGTCTAATCTTGCTCATCTGGGGAGTAACCATCTCTGACTGTAGTCTGATTGATTGCTGTCTAATCTTGCTCATCTGGGGAGTAACCATCTCTGACTGTAGTCTGATTGATTGCTGTCTAATCTTGCTCATCTGGGGAGTAACCATCTCTGACTGTAGTCTGATTGATTGCTGTCTAATCTTGCTCATCTGGGGAGTATGATCTCTACCTGTAGTCTGATTGATTGCTGTCTAATCTTGCTCATCTGGAGAGTATCATCTCTACCTGTAGTCTGATTGATTGTCGTCTAATCTTGCATCTTCTGGGGAGTAACCATCTCTACCTGTAGTCTGATTGATTGCTGTCTAATCTTGCTCATCTGGAGAGTACCATATCTACCTGTAGTCTGTTAGATTGCTGTCTAATCTTGCTCATCTGGAGAGTACCATATCTACCTGTAGTCTGTTTGATTGCTGTCTAATCTTGCTCATCTGGAGAGTAACCATCTCTGCCTGTGGTCTGTTTGATTGCTGTCTAATCTTGCTCATCTGGGGAGTACCATCTCTGCCTGTAGTCTGTTTGATTGCTGTCTAATCTTGCTCATCTGGAGAGTAACCATCTCTGCCTGTGGTCTGTTTGATTGCTGTCTAATCTTGCTCATCTGGAGAGTAACCATCTCTGCCTGTGGTCTGTTTGATTGCTGTCTAATCTTGCTCATCTGGGGAGTACCATCTCTACCTGTAGTCTGATTGATTGCTGTCTAATCTTGCTCATCTGGGGAGTACCATCTCTATCTTTAGTCTGATTGATTGGTGTCTAATCTTGCTCATCTGGAGAGTACCATCTTTATCTGTATTCTGTTTCATTGCTGTCTAATCTTGCTCATCTGGGGAGTACCATCTCTATCTGTAATCTGATTGATTGCCGTCTAATCTTGCTCATCTGGGGAGTACCATCTCTACCTGTAGTCTGATTGATTGCTGTCTAATCTTGCTCATCTGGGGAGTATCCATCTCTACCTGTAGTCTGATTGATTGCTGTCTAATCTTGCTCATCTGGAGAGTATCCATCTCTACCTGTAGTCTGATTGATTGCTGTCTAATCTTGCTCATCTGGGGAGTATCCATCTCTACCTGTAGTCTGATTGATTGCTGTCTAATCTTGCTCATCTGGAGAGTATCCATCTCTACCTGTAGTCTGATTGATTGCTGTCTAATCTTGCTCATCTGGGGAGTACCATATCTACCTGTAATCTGTTTGATTACTGTCTAATCTTGCTCATCTGGGGAGTAACCATCTCTACCTGTAGTCTGTTTGACTGCTGTCTGTTCTTGCTCATCTGGAGAGTACCATCTCTACCTGTAGTCTGATTGATTGCTGTCTAATCTTGCTCATCTGGGGAGTACCATCTCTACCTGTAGTCTGATTGATTGCTGTCTAATCTTGCTCATCTGGAGAGTACCATCTCTACCTGTAGTCTGATTGATTGTTGTCTAATCTTGGTCATCTGGAGAGTACTATCTCTGACTGTAGTCTGTTTGATTGCTGTCTAATCTGGCTCATCTGGAGAGTACTATCTCTGTTGACAATGTCAGGCTTGAGGGAATTTATCACAAGAAAAAAGATTGCATCCAATTTCAAGTATATGAGACCAAACCTTTTTGTTCAACTTGTGTGAATGGTGACCAACCAAACAATATCCCAGCATGCAACTGTTTCATGTGCATCTCCCTTTTTCCCAGATCAAGAAAATGTCTGGGAGAGAAGATCATAAGAATGTATACTATAAGATGGGTCCGCCACCAATTCAAAGTCAAAATTGGACACTAACATTGAGGGAATTATTTAGAGATTGCATAGACTTAAGTTCTCTTAGTTTTAACTGAAAGTAAGACTATTTTAATGAAAGGCGATAAATGGAAAAGAACATATGGTTTGGAGATTGGGTGTCAGTTCCACCACATGCTTTCCATACATTACTTTTGTAAAACAACTGTAGACTTAAAATTTTATTTTTGTCAATTAAAATTTTAAAGAATTATATGGAGTCCTAAAACAAGGTATAAACTAAGTAATTTGGCTCAAACCTTGAGACACACCTTCAGCATGTTTATTTAGCTGTGCCGACTTGGTCAGCATAGTTTTAGAAGTGATGAGGGAAATTTACTGTCATTCTGTCTGCCCGTCAAACTTGATGTTCTCAGAAACTACGGGTAAGATTTGTTAGCTATTTGTAATTAAGATGTAGTTTTGAGAAATGCTTTATTTTGTTATTTTAGTGTACCTGATACAGCTGCTTGATACTCTAGGATCTCTCTCCATCACCGGAGCTGAACTCAAACAACTCATTTGTCTCCTCAAACCTGACGAGGATGACCACATTGTAAGCTTGCCTCTTACGAATTATAGATAAATAACACAGTGTCATATGCGAGTTATAAATTATAGATAAATAACATTGTATCATATGCGAGTTACAAATTATGGATAAATAACACAGTATCATATGCAATTTACAAATTATAGATAAATAACTGTCATATGTGAGTTACAAATTATAGATAAATAACAGTGTCATATGTGAGTTACAAATTATAGATAAATAACACAGTGCCTTGTGAGTTACAAATTATAGATAAATATCACAGTCATATGTGAGTTACAAATTATAGATAAATAACACAGTCATATGTGAGTTACAAATTATAGATAAATAACACATTCATATGTGAGTTACAAATTATAGATAAATAACACTGTCATATGTGAGTTACAAATTATAGATAAATAACATTGTATCATATGCGAGTTACAAATTATAGATAAATAACAGTGTCATATGCGAGTTACAAATTATAGATAAATAACAGTGTCATATGTGAGTTACAAATTATAGATAATAACAGTATCATATGTGAGTTACAAATTATAGATAAATAACAGTCATATGTGAGTTACAAATTATAGATAAATAAAACTGTCATGTGAGTTACAA
This sequence comes from Amphiduros pacificus, assembly GCA_949316495.1. NCBI lineage: Eukaryota > Metazoa > Annelida > Polychaeta > Phyllodocida > Hesionidae > Amphiduros > Amphiduros pacificus. The sequence continues at coordinate 21,041,488 of OX439011.1, forward strand.
ATTATAGATAAATAACACAGTCTCGTGTGATTTACAAATTATAGATAAATAACACTGTCATATGTGAGTTACAAATTATAGATAAATAACACAGTCTCATGTGATTTACAAATTATAGATAAATAATACATGTGAGCAAGTTATGGATGAATAACACAGTATCATGTGATTTACAAATTATAGATAAATAACACAGTATCATGTGTGAGTTGCAAATTATGGATAAATAAAGTATGAAATGTGAGTTATAAATTATAGATAAATAACAGATTCATCCCTATTTTCTATAAGGCTCAGAATTTTTCCCATTTTGTTTTTGATCATTTCAAAAATCTAAAAGCTATTACTGAGTTGTCAGGGAGATTGCCATTTTGAATAGTGTAACAAATTTTAGCTAGTGAGAATAGAGATAACAAGTTAAGACTATGTCTTTTCTCATTGAATTGTATACATAGTGGAACCGTTTATTTTTTCCTTTTCATTTCTCTATATGTGCATAGTGTATTGTCACCCAACCTCAGATAAGAAGTAACATAGAAGACATGAATGTGATTATGCGCACTAAATACAATGTTTTCTCTTACAGATCCCATATGCTGGCAAATTAATCAAAAGTTTATCGTCTATGTCCCACAAAAATACTCGCCAGGGGGCACTGCATTACTTTGACTTCCAGACACCAGATGCAGTAAGTGACACTCAAGAACATATCAGAAAATATGAGAAGTTACCAGCAAAATATTACAAAATATTACAAAATTTTAAAACATATTACAGGCCTTTACAAAAAGAGAAAAATTTTGGTTGCCCATTTGGGCCACCAGAGCAAGCATAGTGGTGGCCCGAAGTTTTAAGGATAATAAGATGTGTGATAAAGATCACTTTACATTAGACTGTTTTATGACTAGTGTCTGAGTAGGGGTTGCCTGTCCCAATAAAAATTTACAAGTCCAATGATCAATATATGAAACAGATATTTATTAAGTATAAAATCAAGATAGTTTGGGCCACTAAAAGACCAAAAATATGGTTGCCCGACTGGGCCACTACAACAGAGCATTCATTGGCCCAAACAGAGGATCTGGTGGCCCCGGGCTACTGGGCCAGTGCTTATGTCAAGGCCTGATATTAGAAAATAAAAGAAAACATTAGCAAATATTCAAAAATAGAAGAAAATAGTAGAAAATGTCAGAAAATAGTAGAAAACATATTCACACGCTATAATCTAATGCTGCATTTAGACTGTATGACTAACTTATTTTTCTCAATATAATGTAAAGTTTCTGGTATATTTCAGGGCATTTTGGTGCCTGGAATTCGCAAGTGGCCCGGCGCAGGATTCACCTTTCATGCCTGGGTGTGCCTCGAACAACAAGACGCCCTCAGACAGGTGATGGCGCGCAGGCAGCTCTACAGGTATGCTGGGATGGTTAAGGGTATGCCGGATAGGGTACGGGGTATGCATGGTAGGGTATGCAGGGTATGCCGGGTAGGGTACGGGGTAAGCGGGGTATGCTGGGATGGTTAAGAGTATGCCGGGTAGGGTACGGGGTATGCAGGGTATGGTACGGGGTAAGCCGGGTAGGGTATGCCGGGTAGGGTACGGGGTAAGCGGGGTAGGGTGCGGGTATGCTGGGGTGGTTAAGGGTATGCCGGATAGGGTACGGGGTATGCAGGGTAGGGTATGGGGTATGGCAGATAGGGTACGGGGTAAGCCGGGTAGGGTACAGGGTATGCCAGGTAGGGTACAGGGTATGCAGGGTAGGGTATGCAGGTTAGGGTACAGGGTATGCCAGGTAGGGTACAGGTATGTTGGGTAGGGTACAGGGTATACAGGTAAGGGTGTACAGGGTGGGGTATGCAGGGTAGAGTACGGGGTATGCTGGGTAGAGTACGGGGTATGCTGGGTAGGGTACAGGTATGTTGGGTAGGGTATGCAGGGTAAGGCACGGGGTATGCAGGGTAGGGTATGCAGGGCAGGGCACGGGGTATGCAGGGTAGGGTACGGGGTATGCTGGGTAGGGTACAGGTATGTTGGGTAGGGTAAGGGTATGTTGGGTAGGATATGGGGTATGTTGGGTAGGGTATGGGGTATGCTGGGTAGGGTAGGAGTATGCCAAATAGGGTAGGGAACGGGTATACTGGGTAGAATAAGATTATGACGGGAATGGTACAGGTATCTATTTTGCAATCAAACTAAATTTCTCATTGCCTTGTTGGGTATGCCATACGTATTCAGCATTATTATTTGTGATATATCAATTGATATCAGTATGTGAATTGTCTTGTTTTGCTGACAGTTTCTGCAGTGGTACGGGGAGTGGGTTTGAGGCCTTCTTCACGCCCGGCAACATCCTGGTGGTCTGTGTCTGCATCAAGAAGGAGTTCCACACTGTGGCCGTCACTGACCATCCAATCACAGACCAGGAATGGGTAGGTGACATCAGTTATATACCAGGACTGGGTAGGTGACATCAGTTATATACCAGGACTGGGTAGGTGACATCAGTTATATACCAGGACTGGGTAGGTGACATCAGTTATATACCAGGACTGGGTAGGCGACATCAGTTATATACCAGGACTGGGAAGGTGACATCAGTTATATACCAGGACTGGGTAGGTGACATCAGTTATATACCAGGACTGGGTAAGTGACATCAGTTATATACCAGGACTGGGTAGGCGACATCAGTTATATGCCAGGACTGGGTAGGTGACATCATTTATATACCAGGACTGGGTAGGTGCCATCAGTTATATACCAGGACTGGGTGGGTGACATCAGTTATGCCAGGACTGGGTAGGTGACATCATTTATATGTCAGAGTAGGGTAGGTGACATCTGTTATATCAGTAATGGATTGACTATACCCAAAATATGTCAAGAATTGGTAGGGTACATGTCTTGTGATTCAGGAATGAAAAGATTTTGAATCAGGAATAGTTGTTTGCTTTGATAAATTGCAATCTAGCATCGCCTTTTTCTATTGCAATCTAATTTTACTTTGTATTTTTTTTTACTTGACAGCATTGTATAGATATTGTGCACACAAGTTCTAAAGGACCATTTAGTAAGAGTCAGCTGACTGTATACATTGATGGCCGACCACGACTCAGTGCCTTCGTGAAATATCCCCCTCTTTCAGAGGTGAGTAAACAAGTGTATTGATGGCCAACCACGATTGATATATTTTTGTTAAAGAAACTAACTGTTGATATGAAGATTATATATCTACATTTGTATATTATTTTGGATAAGTTGATTAAATTGATTCTAAAATCAACTATTGTTCTTAACAGATTAAAATAAAGAGGAGAACATTATTGTGATTTATTTCCAAAAATGAATCTATTTATTTGATTTTTTCAGCCGCTCAATGTCTGCTGCATAGGCCTTTGTCCTCGAGCACATTATGACAAATCTCACGATTACTCAGTGCCATCTAGTGAGCAAAAAAAGGGTTGGGTGCCTTTCAAAATTCCTCTTGTGAAATCCATCAATCAGAGCCCCTCGGTGGTTTCGGTGCCTGGACATGACCTTGACAACCAGTTTGGCCCCCCAAGGTCATTTCAGGGTCAACTTGGGTCAGTGTGTGTATTTTGTGACCCAATTATGGCCAATCATATTACAACTATATTCTCACAAGGTATGTATTATTATAAGTAACTTCAATCTAATGATTAAAAATAACTTTTCTGGATGTAAATTATTAATTCTTTTGATGAAATATTCATTTAGAATTACCTTACAAGTTGGCAATGAGACGTGTGCACATGCCTTTGTTTTATCTTTATATCAGCTGCTATTTATTCTGATCTCAAACATTTGACAAAGCTGTTCATTTTGTTTAGAGACATACCATCAATCACACAGGAATTAACTTTTTGTTACCTGCATAACAGCTTGCAGAACATTTATTAGTGACTTTTTAATCACTGCTTATGTTGGCAAGGAAATGAGAGGGTTGAGGGGAACTTTGCTTTGTCTTGTTGCTGTAGCAGTTGTGTACAGGACTAAAGCTTGCTGTGGTTTTGCAGGGACCAATAATATGCTGCTATTCCAATCTGACGACGGGACTCTGACAGAGTTATCCAGCAAGCTTCTCCTGCATTATAACGCCAAGGTTAGTTACCATACAATATCATGGCAAAATTAGTTACCATGCATTATAATGACAAAATTAGTTACCCTAGAGTATCATGGCAAAGTTAGTTACCATGTAATATCATGCCAAGGTTAGTTACTGCTGCTGGTATTGAGTGTTTAAGCATTTACCCTCAGTTACCCTCATTTACCCTTGATTGCCCTCAGTTACCCTCAGTTGCATTCAGTTACCAGCATCTACCCTTAGTTACCTTCAGTTACCCTCATTTACCCTCAATTGACTGTAGTTTCCTTCAGCTACCCTTAGTTACCTTCAGTTACCCTCATTTACCCTCAATTGCCTGTAGTTGCCTTCAGTTACCCTTAGTTACCTTCAGTAACCCTCATTTACCCTCAATTGCCTGTAATTGCCTTCAGTTACCCTTAGTTACCCTCAGTTACCCTCAGTGTCATTCCAAGGTCAGCTACCAACATTGGTTACTCTACAGAATAATGCTGAATTTTATTACTCAATAAGTCTCAAGTTCAGTTCCTACAAATCTTGTATGCCAAAGCTAGTTATGTTAACATCCAAGAGTAAGTTATCCAAAAAATATGAGTTAGCCATTCCAGCCAATGCTTCACAACTGATTATCCTGTCTTTGTGATAATGCAAAAGAAAGTTCCCAATCACTCATTGAAAAGAGTTAGTCATTGAGTCCCGGTGACAGGCTTCTGTCTGACCAGATATAGTCTAAACACTGCTGAAAAGGTTGTCAATACAAAACAAATAAAATAAAAAATATTCAACAGTATAAGATCAAGGTATGTTTCTCAGCAGTTTAGATTACAGGTAGATATAATTGTGTATTGTTGGCATTCCAGGCATGTCAGACGACTACTTGCTTAGATCTGTCATTCAACCAGAACCACGGCCGCCTGGTGGGCAACAAGTGTACTACATGGGACTGCAAGGTCAGTGTTAATGTTTTCAGTCTTGTTATGGAAAAAACACACTCAGAAAGTTTGATATTTTTCTGGGTTTTTTTATACTGTTAATCTGATATTAAGTATATTGTCCCCTTTATTGTCCCCTGCCTTGAGTGCTCTCCGTCCATCTGTCAGTTCATTATTTAGTCTGAATATAGAGATAGCGAGATAAAGTCCTAGGGAATGCTCAGATTAACCACTTTACTGAACGGCGGGGGACTTTATGCAGTAAATGTTTGTTAAAAACATGTAATATGCCCATCATTTGCTGGTTAAACAGCACAACTTGCATTTGAACTTCTCATCAACGATTTAATAGAAAGTAATGGGAGGGAGTCCTCAAAAGCACTGGAACATTATCAGATATAAGAACATTTACAAAATAATGGTTATGAATTACACTAAAAAAGTGAATAAACCTTGAGATTTATTAACTGATTTTTTTTCTTCACTTTTTAGATATTTGACTTCAAAGTTGCCATTTGTTAATGAAAATATATAAAGGAAACACTATATATTTGACAGGAGATGATCAACTGTGTGGGTGGTATACAAGTGTTGTTTCCGATCCTGGAGCACATTAACAAGATGCCGATGCTGTCGGAGTCTGGCGTTCCCATGTCCCCGGCGAGTCCCAGAAGTCCTGCCTCTGACCATGACCTCCAGGAAGAGTGGGTCGTCGTCCGCAGCAGCTCACACGCAGGTGACTAGCTTCTCTCAATGTTATATTCATATTTAGAATTCCACAGTAAAACATTCAAAAACCTCTATTATTAATCAAGTACTGCATATTTCAGTAGAACAATATAATACTGTATTACATTTTTGACAATAATGAAAAACACCATTACATTTTAGTACGACAATAAAATACTGCATTACAATTTTGTGGAACAATCATATACTGCATTACATTTTGTTTCCTGACCTCGTTATTATATTAATTATTGTTTGCCTCTGTGACAGATGCCAAGTTGGATCAGAACCAGGCAGCCAGCTTCCTGACCTTGTTATTATATTAATTATTGTTTGCCTCTGTGACAGATGCCAAGTTGGATCAGAACCAGGCAGCCAGCTTCCTGACCTTGTTACGTAACATAGCCTCGAGCAGTGAGGTCAACCAGGAGCTGCTCGTCCAAACTCAGGGCATCGCCACGCTTGGGGCATTGCTGCAGAAAGTAAGCACTCATCTTTACACATATAGCATAGCCGAGCTTAACTAAAAATATTTAGGGCAATTTTTTACATATTTTAGTGCCTTTAATTATAAATGGTTGTATGTGATTAATTAACAAATTTTAGATCACAAAGTTAAGTCATAAACGGAAACTGGTTCAAATGGCAAATTAAGAATAAAATATTTTTCCTGTAGGTGGAGCCACACATGATAGACGTTCATGTTCTGATGGCCATCCAGTTGCTAGTGGAGACGGTTGCCGAGAGCAACAAGACACTTCTGTACCACATCTACCAGTATATGCTATTTGACTTCAGGATCTGGAGCCGGAGTGAATTCCCAGTTAGGATTGGTACGTTACCTTGTTTTACTTTTTCACCTTCATAAATTTGGTGGCATTGAGGCCAAACCAAATCATGTAATTGTTTTACAAACACCAGAAAAAAATCAAGCAAAATAGATATAAAAAAATATTAATGTGACCTTTCCTAAATTTGGGAATGGAAATTGGTAAATCAATGGATCTAACTTGATTACATAAGTGGAAGATGGGAGATGGTGGGTTCGAATCCACTGCCAGCAGTGTTACGTTCACACTGGTTAAAGGTATTAAGCATCATTTCTACAATTTGGAGTTTTTGAAAGCTTAGCCACATGTGAACATAATGACAGATTGAAATTATAATAGAGTAATAAGATATGTTGCTATGAGACATAGCAGTTGCATTTCATGACATCATAAGCATATTGCCATACTCTTATGGCATCATTTTACCTTTCAGTGCCTCTATGATCACACTCCACATAAAAATGACACCAAGAAAGGAGTGTGCTTTCATTGGGTCTTATATATTAAGGTCTTGTTCAAATAGGTTTTACAGACAATGATGAGGATGCATTTTTCAAAAAAATTATAGACGTGAAAGACAAATACATTTATCACCAATATGTGAATTTTAAACCTTTTTTTCAAAATCGGTGCTTAATCCCTTTAAATGGCATGAAGGTCAACCTGATATGGCCACTCTCACTGAATTGGTCATGAAAGGGCATTTCACAATTTCCTAAATTTGGTGGTACTGAGGCCAAGACAAATGGAGAAATTGTTTTACAAACATCTAAATTTTTTTTACCAAAATAGACATTAGGAAAAATTTAACTAAAGGGGATTTGCTAATTGTTTATAAAATAAAACACTCTTCGCAATGTTGAAAATGTTAATAATATACTTAGATGAAAACAGAAATAATAGTACATGCTATAAAATGAGATTAGTCAATGAAATAACTGGACAAATTAGCATGTGGCTGCCATGTTGGACCTGGTTTATTCTGGTTCTGGTTGGGTCTGGGTTATTCACATACTCACATATAGGTGGCAGCACTGCAAGGCTCAACAGAGTGACATAGGCAGTGGCTTCAGATACATACATATATTACAGTCAAGCTTCTAATGATAGTTTGTATAATTTTGTCTATTAGGTCATATACAGTACCTGTCCACTATTATAAAGGAGGACCGCAAATACTTCAGGAAGAAATATGGCGTGCAATACATGTTGGACGTGATCCGAGCTTACTACAGGTAATATATAATACATGCTGGACGTGATCCAAGCTTACTACAGGTAATATATAATACATGCTGGACGTGATCCAAGCTTACTACAGGTAATGTATAATACATGCTGGACGTGATCCAAGCTTACTACAGGTAATATATAATACATGCTGGACGTGATCCAAGCTTACTACAGGTAATATATAATACATGCTGGACGTGATCCAAGCTTACTACAGGTAATGTATAATACATGCTGGACGTGATCCAAGCTTACTACAGGTAATGTATAATACATGCTGGACGTGATCCAAGCTTACTACAGGTAATGTATAATACATGCTGGACGTGATCCAAGCTTACTACAGGTAATATATAATACATGCTGGACGTGATCCAAGCTTACTACAGGTAATATATAATACATGCTGGACGTGATCCAAGCTTACTACAGGTAATGTTACATATGAGTAGAACCTCTTTAAATTTATGAAGATTATAACTGAACTATTGTGAGCCTGAAATATTCAGTAGAGTTTTTGTTGAATGTCTGTTGCAGCAAATCAGCAGAGTCGAAGCCTTCAGCAGATGACTGTAGAACGATCCGTGTATCTCTGCTGGGACTCGTCAAGTACTATGTGGTCAAGGAAATCACCGCAGACGAGCTCAACTGTCTGCTAGGCTTCATAGCAGCTGTCAATGAGCAAGAACTGGTAAGTGTAATATGAGGAAGTGGTAAGTGTTATATAGGGACATAGGAGAGGAAGTGGTAAGTGTAATATAGGGACTGGTAGGGGAGGAAGTGGTAAGTGTTATGTGGGGACTGGTAGGAGAGGAAGTGGTAAGTGTAATATAGGGACATAGGAGAGGAAGTGGTAAGTGTTATGTGGGGACTGGTAGGAGAGGAACTGGTAAGTGTTATGTAGGGACATAGGAGAGGAAGTGGTAAGTGTTATGTGGGGACTGGTAGGGGAGGAACTGGTAAGTGTTATGTGGGGACTGGTAGGGGAGGAAGTGGTAAGTGTTATGTAGGGACATAGGAGAGGAAGTGGTAAGTGTTATGTAGGGACATAGGAGAGGAAGTGGTAAGTGTTATGTGGGGACTGGTAGGAGAGGAAGTGGTAAGTGTTATATAGGGACTGGTAGGGGAGGAAGTGGTAAGTGTTATGTGGGGACTGGTAGGAGAGGAAGTGGTAAGTGTAATGTAGGGACATAGGAGAGGAAGTGGTAAGTGTAATATAGGGACTGGTAGGAGAGGAAGTGGTAAGTGTAATGTAGGGACATAGGAGAGGAAGTGGTAAGTGTTATATAGGGACTGGTAGGGGAGGAAGTGGTAAGTGTTATGTGGGGACTGGTAGGAGAGGAACTGGTAAGTGTTATGTGGGGACTGGTAGGGGAGGAACTGGTAAGTGTAATGTAGGGACTGGTAGGAGAGGAAGTGGTAAGTGTTATGTGGGGACTGGTAGGGGAGGAACTGGTAAGTGTTATCTAGGGACTGGTAGGGGAGGAAGTGGTAAGTGTAATGTAGGGACTGGTAGGAGAGGAACTGGTAAGTGTAATGTAGGGACTGGTAGGGGAGGAAGTGGTAAGTGTAATGAAGTAGCAAGGAAGACTGGATATTAAGTGTTGAAAATCCTGTTAAAGCAAATATTTATTTGTTATTGTTTTTTTAAAGGTGGTCTTGATAAATTAAGTCCTTGCAAGAGGAGTATAATAGAAATAAATACTTGATATGTTAGTTAAAATGCAGCCCATTCTCATGTAGATTTTGTTTGAAGAAAACACATAAGCTAAGGTATTTCAAAGCTTGAATTTTGAGTGTATTTGATTTCAGATAATGGAGGCCCTCGACCTGCTCATGTCACTGATATTGAGAAGCGGCAAGAAGGACCAGATTTTTCTCTTGATCTTTGAAGATGGGAAAGCAGATATTTTGTGTAACCTGCTGGCAAAACAGTACTCTACCTCACTCAAGGAGAAAGTCCTGAAGGTAAAACAGTGCTGCCCTCTAGTGTAGAGATAAATACTAGCTTTCTGCGGGAGAGGGTTTGTTGCTACCCTGTGCTGCCCTCTGGTGTAGAGGTGTATAATGTTTGAAGAATACATCAGACAATACATTTCCCAAATGATCTTCACTTGCTCAACAAATGTTTTCCATCTCATCTTAATATCATCAGGGACCTTGCTCAAGTTATTTAAGTCAAACTCAAGTCAGCTTTTTTTGTGTTTTCAGTTGTACTCGGTGTTGATGAAGACAGACAAGGTGTACGACAAGAACAAGTCTGTTCTGCGTTTCCATGAGCGGGGTTTCTATCCCGGATTGGTTAGCCTCATGCAGACCAGCGAAGTATCCCTGGACATGGCCAAATATATGCTGGACCAAGTGTTAGCCACAGGTAGGCCTACACACACATACACACACACACACACATACACACACACATACATACACACACACAGACACACACATACACGCACTCACATACACACACTCACATACACACACTCGCATACACATGCACACATACACACACAAACACACACCCATACACACACACATATACACATACATACACAAACACACAAGCATACACACATATATACATTCACACATACACACACATACATACACACACACATACACACGCACACACATGCAAACATACACAGGTCATGATGTTCTCCATTTTCATCAAATCTTATAAGACATTAAGAGCTCATCTGCAAATTCTGTTACAAAATGTAGCAAAAATATTGGCCCGTTAGCTATTTTATCTGAGCATTTGCAAGTTTGCTATGTCAGAGGTGGTGAAACAGAAAACTTGAATTGGGTTGTAGAATCGCAGGAAAAAATCAGTTTTAATTGAGGTTTGGAATCTCAAGAAACAAATGAAATTTGATCTGGGTATCAAATCTCAGGAAACTTTTGAGTTTCTGAGGATTATAAAGCAGAAGGATAACTATGTGATTTATATATATATATATTGCTTTAAGAAAGCAAAGGTTATCACCTAGGAAAATTCATTGGTACTCAATTTAGATCTATAACATCTACATCTATAAGTTTACTCGGCAAAACCAATTGGCACCCCCCCAAGAGATGAAATATATATTAGATATAAAAGCAACTGAGGTATTCAATATTTTTTCCACCATTTTTGAAATCAGTACTCCTGACGTTGGTATGTATGTGTGTGTGTGTGTGTGTGTATGTCTGTCTGTCTCTGTAGCAAACATCCTTGTCATCGCGATAACTCGAGAACAAATGATGGCAGCTTCATGAAACTTGACATACATAAGCATCTGGTGAAAACCTCGGACGAGTTCGATGGACGGTGACCTTGACCTATTTTTCAAGGTCACAGGGACAATTATGTGAAATCCCAAGAATCGCAATAGCTCAAGAACGAATGATGGCAGCTTTATGAGATTTGACACATAAGCATCTGGGGAAGACCTCAGAATTTTTTCTACGAAACATGACCTTTGCCTACTTTTCAAGGTCACAGGGACAATTATGTGAAATCATCCTTGTCATCGCGATAACTCCAGAACAAATGATGGCAGCTTCATAAAACTTAATACACATAAGCATCTGGTGGTGAAAACCTCGGACTAGTTCGGTGGACAGCGACCTTGACCTATTTTTCAAGGTCACAGGAACAATTATGTGAAATCCCAAGAATCGTAAGCACTCAAAACCCAATGATGGCAGCTTTATGAGATTTGACACACATAAGCATCTGGTGAAGACCTCAGACATTTTTGTATGGAACATGACCTTCACCTACTTTTCAAGATCACAGGAACAATTATGTCAAATCCACGTCATTGCAATAACTCAAGAACAAATAATGGCAGCTTCATGAGAATTGACACACATAAGCATCTGGTGAAGACCCCAGATGAGTTTGATGGACAGTGACCTTAACCTGCTTTTCAAGGACACTGGCCCATCATCTCAATAATTCTAGAGCAAATGATGACAGTTTCATGATACTTGACACACATAAGCTATCAAAGGAAGTAGATTACCCCTGCATCAATTTGCCTTGGTACAGTGACGTTTTGTTCACAAATATTGTTTGGAGCGAATGTTGTGCAATAAGTTACCAGGGCTGAGGGTTGATGCATCTCTGATGCCTATTTTTTTTCAAACTCTCATCCTGGATCAAGACAAGAAAACTATTAATCTTTCTTTTTGCCTCAGAATTATGTATATACCATGTAAAAAGAAATACATGTGAACAGAAATGTTATCATTTTCAGACACAGATAAGCCGTTCAGTAAGTTGGGCAAGTCAATGAAATTATTAGATATAAGAAATTAATTAATCATGCCTTATTCTTTGTTAAGGACTTGATACTAGTTGTTTAAGAGGCTTAGATTGGCATGTTTAGGAAATTAAATACTTCAAATGCAATTGAGAACAGTGTCATAATTATTTTAATAGTTTCATTAGAATGATGATGAATTTAGTAAGAGGTAAATCTCGTTTTCCTCTGTGATGTGAAGTGCACGAGTGCTTGTATAAATATAGATACTTCTTAAATATTAGGATTACCTCTGTGCATGGCTTTAATATTAAATGATTCAAATCAGTAGAATCTGAGGTGCCAGTATAAAAGGAAATAATCCTGTTGAGTCAGCTCTAGGCATTAATTTCCAACGTGGCATCATTTTCCATTTTTTTAAATAACTCATATTAATATGGACATGATGACTTAGTGGTACTACATTTATTTGTAGGCTTCTGATTATACCATTTGTTTTTTCTAAGATAAGGATAATAATCGTTATTTATGGTATTATGATTGTCCGATATGATATCTATGGGAGTAATATGATAATAATATGATACGTCATAAGCTTATGATAATGTCATAATTATGATCATGATTATATATATATTATAAGCTTATGATAATGTTATGCATGTAGATAGGATCATGATTAGATAATTTGCCACAAGTTTATTATAATGATGTTAATGGGATCATGCTTATATGATATGGTATAAGCTTATAATAATGTTTTAGATAGGATCATGATAATATAAGTTGTGAGCCTAATGTTATAGATAGGATAAGGATAATATATGTCGTAAGCATAATGCTGGAGATAGGATCATGATAATATATGTTGCAAGCATAATGTTATCAATAGGATCATGATAATATATGTTGCAAGCATAATGTTATCGATAGGATCATGATAATATAGGTTGCAAGCATAATGCTATAGATAGGATCATGATAATATATGTTGCAAGCATAATGTTATAGATAGGATCATGATAATATAGGTTGCAAGCATAATGCTATAGATAGGATCATGATGATATCAGTCGTAAGCATAATGCTATAGATAGGATCATGATAATATATGTTGCAAGCATAATGCTATAGATAGGATCAGGATAATATAATGTCGTAAGCATAATGTTATAGATAGGATCATGATAATATATATTGCAAGCCTAATGTTATAGATAGGATCAGGATAATATATGTTGCAAGCATAATGCTATAGATAGGATCATGATAATATATATTGCAAGCCTAATGTTATGGATAGGATCAGGATAATATATGTTGCAAGCATAATGCTATAGATAGGATCAGGATAATTAATATATGTCGTAAGCATAATGTTATAGATAGGATCATGATGATATCAGTCGTAAGCCTAATGTTACAGGTAGGATTATCATATGATATGTTTGTATTTCAGACACAGCAGCTGGGTATGATGCAGCTTTAGCTGTCCTACAGCTTCTACACCACTCTACACTTCCTATAAAACTAGAAGCCACTAGAAAGGTGAGAGACTTTGTTTTTCTTTAATCAATTGTCTTCAGAATCAATATCAATCTTTGGAAAATGATTTCATAAGAAAAGTGGAATTTCATCATTTGTCTTCAAATGTCTTCGGAATCAAAATCAATCTCTGGAATGAGATAATGGAAGGATTTGTGCTCTACTGGTATGATGAATGATTTCTTTTCTTTTGCAGTTGATGGTAGCATTGTTTGCCAAGCCGTCAGCAGCTAAGACATTTGCTAAGCAGGTTGGTTGGCAAGATGCTCTGGTCAGACTTCTAATCCTGAAACCAAAGCCAGCCACAACAAAGATCTACACCACCACAGAACAAGGCACCTTTGAACAACAACCAGCCAATAAGGAAAAAGATAACATCCATTCAGCCAATCAAGAAAAAGATACCATCCACTCAACCAATCAGGAAAAAGAAAACATCAACTCAACCAATCAGAATGAAAATGAAAAATCTCTGCTGACTGTCTTTCCTCCATTTGAGGATGCGACCAATCATAGCATTCCTGTCATTGATGTAGAAAATGGTGCTAAATTTAGTCTGGGTGAATCACCATCTGAAAACCTGAACTCTCTTTCTCACAGTGTTTCCGATCACTCAATACCACGATTTTCAAGAACAATACTTTTTGAAGATCCCGCTCAGTCAGATGTGGATCTCAGCAGAAGCTCAACCGCCAGTGCCGAGGATCTAGGGGCCTCTGGGAAAGAAGGTTGTGACAGTTTAGTTGCCATGGCAACAGCTCCTAGTGAGAGTTCTATTAATTCAAATGAAACAAATACTCTAGATGCTCCGTCACTCAGCTCAAATCAAGATTGCAGTTCTAGCCAGGCAACCGAGGCACCATCTATATCAGATGTGACAGACAGTAGCAACTTGTTAGAATCACAAGATAACACAGACATTTCAGACGCCCTCCGCAGAATGGGGCTGTCTCTGAAACGGGATGAGAACATGGAGATGACGGAGGAACTGTGCCAGAACCTGCTTATTATTCTGTTTACTGTGATGTGGAAAGGTGTTGAGGGTGCTGATAACAAGGCCTGGAAGGTAAGATCAATATATAGCTACTGTTAGCCAAGATAATAAACCTGGAGGGTAAGATCATAATATAGCTACTGTTAGCCAAGATAATAAACCTGGAGGGTAAGATCATAATATAGCTACTGTTAGCCAAGATAATAAACCTGGAGGGTAAGATCACAATATAGATACTGTTAGCAAAGATAATAAACCTGGAAGGTAAGATCATAATATAGCTACTGTTGGTCAAGATAATAAACCTGGAGGGTAAGATCACAATATAGATACTGTTAGCCAAGATAATAAACCTGGAGGGTAAGATCATAATATAGCTACTGTTAGCCAAGATAATAAACCTGGAAGGTAAGATCATAATATAGCTACTGTTAGCCAAGATAATAAACCTGGAGGGTAAGATCATAATATAGCTACTGTTAGCCAAGATAATAAACCTGGAAGGTAAGATCATAATATAGCTACTGTTAGCCAAGATAATAAACCTGGAGGGTAAGATCATAATATAGCTACTGTTAGCCAAGATAATAAACCTGGAGGGTAAGATCATAATATAGCTACTGTTAGCCAAGATAATAAACCTGGAGGGTAAGATCACAATATAGATACTGTTAGCCAAGATAATAAACCTGGAAGGTAAGATCATAATATAGCTACTGTTGGTCAAGATAATAAACCTGGAGGGTAAGATCATAATATAGCTACTGTTAGCCAAGATAATAAACCTGGAGGGTAAGATCACAATATAGATACTGTTAGCCAAGATAATAAACCTGGAGGGTAAGATCATAATATATCCACTGTTGGTCAAGATAATAAGCTTGAAAATGAAATTCAATGACAATATTATACCTGTTTGTCAAAATAATTATCAGAGCTCAGAACACTTTACTTATAATTCACTATCCACATGAATAGTTCAACTGAACAGTATTTGTCTTTTAAAGCAGGTTATTTGATCAGATCATCATTTTTGCCAGGCGTATATTATACTCTTAAAGATATGAGACTATTCATGTGATTATGAAACATTTGATGATTTCCAGGAGAGAGGGCAAGTGTTTGGTGCTATAAGTTACACCAGTGAGAGCCATGAACTGCTCAAGCCAAAGGTGGAGCTGACACGAAAGCTGATAGAGATGATGCTGCAGGGCTGTATCATGGACCTCAAGGAAACAGGTCAGTCAACTGTCATCTACAACTGTCAAACAAACATCAAATATAATATGGAATGTAAGCCTCTCTAAATACTTATTCAGTTGGAAATAAATATTTTCATTAAGTTCATATTGTATTGGAATATTTATTGTTTCAGGTCAAACCAATGTGAATGTGACAATGAACTCTCTAGAAATGGTGAAAACAATATACAACTTCCTGTGTTTTGATGATACAACTCCACCAAAAGAAAGATTTAATGAGAGGGTATGTGATACATATTATCATACATTCCTGAAATGTTACCTTCCTCACCTGAAAAGTCCCCTTATAAAAATCTGTCAAACAGAGCTAACCCTCAACTCTTAGTGGAAAAAACCCTTTTATATCAAAAAGTTTTCGTACTCAAGTAACTCAAGTAAGTCAAGTTCTAAAGATACACTCTAAAGAGCATTTATTTACAAAGATGTTGTCAATTATAAGATGAGTTGTTAGGATGACTTGTTAGGATGACTTGTTGGGGTGACTCATCTGGGTAACTCATCTGCGGGACTCATATGCGGGACTCATCTGGGTGACTCATATTGGTGACTCACCTGAGTGACTCATCTGGGTGACTCATATTTGTGATTCATCTGAGAGACTCTTCTGGGTGGCTCGTATTTGTGACTCTTCTGGGTGACTCAAATTGATGACTCACCTGAGTGTCTCTTCTGGGTGACTCATATTTGTGATTCATCTGAGTGACTCTTCTGGGTGGCTCGTATTTGTGACTCTTCTGGGTGACTCAAATTGATGACTCACCTGGGTGACTCATATTTGTGATTCATCTGGGTGATTCTTCTGGGTGACTCACCTGGGTGACTCATCTGGGTAACTCATCTGGGTGACTCATATTGGTGACTTGTCGGGATGAATTATTTGAAATCAGCTGTTGGGAACCACATGCAAATGATTTAAAAGAAAATAATATATGAAAAACAAACCCAAACTGACCTTTACCGAGTTTAGATTTTTTAAAATGATTTTTGAAAGATATTCTATATTTACTGATTTATGAGTAGGGGTGAAATCTGAATATGATTATTTTCAGTTTATAATGAGAACAGATGTAAGCTGGACGTTGTTTGTTTTCAGATCATTGAGGATGTGATGACTTTGCTGGACCTGATGACGGTGTGGGAGCTGGAGAACTCGTGGCGGGAGATGGAACAGCTCGGACTCAGCATACTGCTCGCATTTGCCGCTCAGGACGATCTCAATGTCAGTACACAATAATCACACACATCCTCTGCTTCTATGTGAATTGTTTGATTTAAATCTGTCTTGAATATTATAGACTTCAGATAAGCTATATTGTAGGGTTGTGGGTTGCCATCTTTGTTTGCTGTTGTTTGTCAACTGGTAATACTCCATATTTGATTAAATATAGAAAACAAAGAAGGTAACATTCAAACTCACTATAGAATGGCATAAAGAAAGTCAAATCAAATTGAATTCTTGGATGTAAAGTTGGGGTGGTGTTGCCCTTTAAGATAGAATATTGAGAACTTGAGACTCAGTTGTAATTGTTGTTTCAGCTGTGCAGCATAGCAGCTGCGAGATTACACAACTTACTGCAGACACGGCCGGTGGACAAGCTGCAGGAATCCTGTTATATAATGGGAGCCATCAACGGCATACTTACCCACGCCCTCCTAGGTAACACAACCCTTATATCACTCACCCACGCCCTCCTAGGTAACACGACCCTTATATCACTCACCCATGCCCTCCTAGGTGACAAGACCCTTCTATCACTCACCCATGCCCTCCTAGGTAACAAGACCCTTCTATCACTCACCCACGCCCTCCTAGGTAACACGACCCTTATATCACTCACCCACTCCCTCCTAGGTAACACGACCCTTATATCACTCACCCACACCCTCCTAGGTAACATGACCCTTATTACCCTCAGCCCCTGATGTAATCAGGCTGAGGGTATTGTAGTACTCCTGGCGTGGGTATGTATGTATGTATGTATGTATGTATGTCTGTATGTATGTATGTATGTATGTATGTCTGTAGCGAACATCCTTGTCATCGCGATAACTCAAGAACAAATGATGGCAGCTTCATGAAACTTGACACACATATGCATCTGGTGAAAACCTCGGACGAGTTCGATGGACGGCGACCTTGACCTATTTTTCAAGGTCACGGGAACAATTATGTGAAATCCCAAGAATCACAATAACTCAAGAACGAATAATGGTAGCTTTATGAGATTTGACACACATAAGTATCTGGTGAAGACCTCAGAATTTTTTCTATAAAACATGACCTTCACCTACTTTTCAAGGTCACAGGGACAATTATGTGAAATCATCTTGTCATCGCGATAACTCGAGAACAAATGATGGCAGCTTCATGAAACTTGACACACATATGCATCTGGTGAAAACCTCGGACGAGTTCGATGGACGGCGACCTTGACCTATTTTTCAAGGTCACAGGGACAATTATGTGAAATCCCAAGAATCACAATAACTCAAGCACGAATAATGGTAGCTTTATTAGATTTGACACACATAAGTATCTGGTGAAGACCTCAGAATTTTTTCTATGAAACATGACCTTCACCTACTTTTCAAGGTCACAGGGACAATTATGTGAAATTATCTTGTCATCGCGATAACTCGAGAACAAATGATGGCAGCTTCATGAAACTTGACACACATATGCATCTGGTGAAAACCTCGAATGAGTTCGATGGATGGCGACCTTGACCTATTTTTCAAGGTCACGGACAATTATGTGAAATCCCAAGAATCGCAATAACTCAAGAACGAATGATGGCAGCTTTATGAGATTTGACACACACAAGCATCTGGTGAAGACCTCAGAATTTTTTCTTTGAAACATGACCTTTACCTACTTTTCAAGGTCACAGGGATAATTATGTGAAATCATCCTTGTCATCATGATAACTCAAGAACAAATGATGGCAGCTTCATGAAACTTTACACGCATAAGCATCTGGTGAAAACCTCGGACTAGTTTGGTGGATGGCGACCTTGACCTATTTTTCAAGGTCACAGGGACAATTATGTGAAATCCCAAGAATCGCAATAACTCAAGAACGAATGATGGCAGCTTTATGAGATTTGACACACACAAGCATCTGGTGAAGACCTCAGACTTCTCATGATGGAACATGACCTTCACCTGATTTCAAGGTCACAGGGACAATTATGTGAAATCATCCTTGTCATCGTGATAACTTAAGAACAAATGATGGCAGCTTCATGAAACTTTACACGCATAAGCATCTGGTGAAAACCTCAGACTAGTTTGGTGGACAGCGACCTTGACCTATTTTTCAAGGTCACAGGGACAATTACGTGAAATCCCAAGAATCGCAATAACTCAAGAACGAATGATGGCAGCTTTATGAGATTTGACACACACAAGCATCTGGTGAAGACCTCAGAATATTTTCTTTGAAACATGACCTTCACCCACTTTTCAAGGTCACAGGGATAATTATGTGAAATCATCCTTGTCATCGTGATAACTCAAGAACAAATGATGGCAGCTTCATGAAACTTTACACGCATAAGCATCTGGTGAAAACCTCGGACTAGTTCGGTGGACGGCGACCTTGACCTATTTTTCAAGGTCACAGGGACAATTATGTGAAATCCCAAGAATCGCAATAACTCAAGAACGAATGATGGCAGCTTTATGAGATTTGACACACACAAGCATCTGGTGAAGACCTCAGACTTCTCTTGATGGAACATGACCTTCACCTGATTTCAAGGTCACAGGGACAATTATGTGAAATCATCCTTGTCATCGTGATAACTTAAGAACAAATGATGGCAGCTTCATGAAAATTGACACATAAGAATCTGGGAAGACTCCACATGAGTTTGATGGACGGTGACTTTAACCTGCTTTTCAAGGTCACAGGCCCATATCAATAATTCTAGAGTAAATGATGACAGTTTCATGATACTTGACACACCTAAGCTATCAAAGGAAGTAGATTTTATGCGTTTTTTACCCCTGCATCAATTTGCCTTGGTGCAGTGACGTTTTGTTCACAAATATTGTGTGGAGCGAATGTTGTGCAATGAGTTACCAGGGCTGAGGGTTGATGCATCTCTGATGCCTATGTTATCACTCACCCGCGCCCTCCTAGGTAACAAAACCCTTATATCACTCACCTGCGCCCTCCTAGGTAACACAACCCATTTATCGCTCACCCAAGCCCTCCTAGGTAACAAAACCCTTATATCACTCACCCATGCCCTCCTAGGTAACACGACCCTTATATCACTCACCCACGCCCTCCTAGTTAACACGACCCCTATATCGCTCACCCACGCCCTCCTAGGTAACATGACCCTTATATCACTCACCCACGCCCTCCTAGGTAACACGACCCTTATATCACTCACCCACGCCCTCCTAGGTAACACGACCCTTATATCACTCACCCACACCCTCCTAGGTAACATGACCCTTATATCGCTCACCCACGCCCTCCTAGGTAACATGACCCTTATATCACTCACCCACGCCCTCCTAGGTAACATGATCCTTATATCGCTCACCCACATAATCTTACCTGTTTACAATGATGTCACCCAAAAAAGATGTGCTCATATGTAATCTCTTCATCAGAGTATTGTTCCCACAAACCTCTCTGATATCCCCCACCTTTAACCCTTGCCTGCATGGGACAGAGAGACATTGTGATTGATACTAACTTGTCCGTTTGAAATTGAGAAATAATCAGTCAGAGTCAAACATCTATTTGGTCACGCCAAAACATGACCAAATAAGATCATACATGACTATTGCATGACATCATCTCGTCACGCATGGCTGTTGCATGGCACTATATGGTCATGCATACTTATGGCATGATATGATCACATGATGGTCGTGGGTGACCTTATTTGGCCTCATTCATGCGTGAACATATAGATGTTTGGCTCCAACTGATGAAAAATGTGTCAGGTAGTACGATAGAGGAGTATATTTTGTTTTTAAACAAATTATTTTAACATAATTTTGATTGATATTTCTTATCTGATATAAATTTAATAGTGTGATTAAAATAGATTTTGGTAATATTTTTAACATAGTTCTTGATCGACTGTCAGTGAGTAATAATAATATTAAAACAACATTAGTCTTGTAAACCAGGAAAGACAATATCAGAATGGTGTGTCACTTTTATATTTTTCATTAACAACAGAACTTGGTAAGTGTGCTTGTCTATATACAGAATTTAGGTATTTTTGTCTTGCGATAATTCTATTAAACCAATGAGATATATCTTTTTGTGATGTTTTCTTGTGATATGCAAGTTTTGTTCTTTCTTCCGTCTTTACATATCTGATTCAAGTTCTCTTACAGTTGTTTAAAAAATTATGTGCTGATGTTGGCTTTTTTTGGAGACATGTATTCACCAGGAATATTTATATAAAGCCAAGCTAAATGACTGGTGTTTTAAATGATATACAACATCATTGCCCCACACTTTTTGGTGAACACTGAGATTTTTGCGGCTCTCATAATTTCTGAGACAACTGGAACTCACTTATTCCTCAGTCACTAAGGTTGGAAGGTTATCGTTCTCCTAGCTTTGTGTGGAAATATGTTGGTAAAAATTTGTGGCAAACTTTCTATTTTGGCTGCATATATTTGTCAGGTAACAGGGGTGTATGATCTCGATTAGAGAAAAAGAAATTACTTTTATGGCAATTTTGAATGGACAAATTACGAAGATGCCAAAGCTATTGACACACATCCCTCTGAGTTTCTATCTCATGACATCGATTCCACTGGAATTCTACAATAACGTTTAATTTGCTTAAATGGACAAGATGCTGATCTACATATGGCTTCAGAATATATATATCCCAAATATGCAAATTTCAAAACTTTTGAAGGTCAAGGTCATACTGACCAATACAAAGGCTGGGGAGGTTCTTGAATTCTTTTGGTGGCTTTCGTTTTAAATACTGAAAGAATAAAACAAATACGCATATTTTGCATGATAGCATCTTTTAACACTAGTATCTAAGGATAGGCTTTTAATCTCCTTGATTGAAATCTCCTCATGAACTTTCAAACTACAACATGTCTTGGTTGTAATAAGATTCTTTTTACCAGTTTGAATATTTTAAAAAGTAAGTTCATTCCATTCAACCCTGACACTTTAGCTCATGATGGTCTTTTAACATTTTCCATATTTACCACACAATTTTGTGTGCTAACCAGCATGAGGCAGATGTAATATAATGCCATTAAAGTAATATATAATGAGGATATGCTGTTAAGGCTCTCCACTCCTACAGAATCTTGGTAGTTCAGTTGGTTTGCATAATCCTTGCATACATTGCATGAAGACTTTTTGGTATTCCTGCTTCCAATATATTTATTGTCGTTATTGTTCAAATAAAATATTTCTGGAGAGTATTTGCAGTAAATGTAATAGTGATGTTTCAAAAGATAAATTTTGCCGACAAAAGTTAAAGCATATATACACAATTTTGTTTACAGTTTTGTCACATATTAATTAAATATTGTACTGATATGATGTTTTTGGCACCAATTTGCCACAAGTTTAGACACAAGTTTATTCTTTTAATTATTTGGTTTATTTTAAGTCAAAACTTATGATCCAAAACCTTTTTTTTGCAAAAGCTTGCTTCAACATTGCTTGAAATATTGTTGACTGTATGTGGTTTACTGACTAATTTATGGTAAGAAGATTAAGATAGTGGGAAACGTATTTGACTCAGTTTTCAGTGTGTATCCTTAAAATTATTGTTCTGAATTTGAATAGGACTTTACCATATAAAATCATTGTACAGTCATGTGATAAACATAAGCATAGATATATTTTCTTAAAGTCATAGAATATGAAATACACATGACATTACTGATATATACATTCTGGAATATGTTAGTAAAACTGAAAACATTCTGCAGTATGGTAGTAAAACTGAAAATATTTCTTAGTTGTCTCACAAGTTGTGCTTCCAACTTTTTTCTTCGTCCCCATTTTCCAATCTTTTGTGAGCTTTATATGTTGTTGCCACCTCAGATACTTTCGTAGCAGGCCAAAGGTTTGAGTTGTCATGTCTATGTGATAATGCAGAACAAGACCCTGAGCCACTCTTGAAGAAGAGTAGGGCATTGAGTCCTGATGACAGGCTTCTATCTGATCTGATGTAACCTAAACAGTGCTGAAAAAGTCATTAATACAATCAAATCATACAAAATAGTGGGATGCTACCAATGTCAAAATTATTTTAAATTTGTCATTTTAAACTATTCTGTATATTATGGGCTTGGGTCCATTTTACTTCAGAAAATAACACCTCAGAGATGTTGTTGAAAATTACAATCCTAATATTGCATCACAAAAATTAGTGATACTTATCAAAGTTTTTATGTTTATAATCAAGATTTACCTATCTTTTTCAAGAGTAAATTGTGTTTTAATAGGTGAGTGTGTATATTTGCAGAGAGTTTAGACCATTACTCGTTCTTGATTCCGGTAATGAAGGCGTTGGTTGACAAATGTTCGGACCTCCTCAACATGAAGACCTACCTCCCCAGTCTGCCAGCCACCACCATGAGCCCAAACTTCTTTGATGACTTCAAGACTTACTGTCAGTCAGAGGAATGGAGAACCTTCATGGAGAAACAGGTATCCATCCCACTTGCTGGCATCTTTATTGTGAGGGCTTTATATCACATGTGTCTTTGAGACAAGCATATGACAAAGGCCAGTTCAACCAGATCGCTACTATGTGTTTGTGATCAGACCCCAGGGGAAAGCCTCAACCCAAGATATTCAAGACTAAATTCTGTATTTTATGACATATTTTCTTGGACCTCAGTTTACCTCAAAGAATGAAAATTAATTTTTGGTTTGTTATTTATGCAAATTTTCTTTTATCAGAATTGACAAATTTTGGCAGTTGAAAAAGAAGCTGCA
The DNA here is from genome assembly GCA_949316495.1 of Amphiduros pacificus. NCBI lineage: Eukaryota > Metazoa > Annelida > Polychaeta > Phyllodocida > Hesionidae > Amphiduros > Amphiduros pacificus. Next base: position 21,065,348 of record OX439011.1, read on the forward strand.
GGAACAAAACTGAACTTAATTCCACTTTGCAGGTTCTTCCATCCAAGTTCCAGTATGAGGCAAATATGTTTGATGAGATGCAAGTTTCAATGAAGACCTACATCGGCGAGTGTCATGAGGAAATGATGATGGATTCACACAAACGAAACCGAGAGCGTGGTGAAAGCAAACTCAAGTTTGAGGTACTGATTCACCTAGAAATATTATATATTCTTTCAAATTGAGACAATTTCCTCTCATGTGATTCCTCTTGAAATGTTATATCAACATACAGAACTGTCTATCTAAATTTATCTAGATACGGCCTTGGATGTCACCTCTGGCACCTGGATGCCATATCTGGTTAATATATATGATCTCTGCCCCTGGATATGATCTCTGGCCCCTTGATGTCATCTCTGGACCCTGGATGTCATATATTTCCCCTGGATATCACCCCTGGTCCCTGGATATCATATCTGGAACCTGGATATCACCTATTGCCCCTGGATATGGTCTCTACCCCTATATGTCATCTCTTGACCTTGGATGTCATATTTTACCCCTGAATGACACCTGTAGCCCCTGGATATGATCTCTGCCCCTGGATGTCATCTCTGGCCCCTGGATATCATCTGTGAATCTGTGATATCATCTCTGGCCCCTGGATGTGACCTCACAGCATTTTGAATTGAATTTTAGATGAAATGTTTTTTCCCTTTGCAGAGTAATATAGTGGAAGCATTTCGAAGTAGAGCAAAACTAGAGAATAAACGCTACAGTAACATTCTGACACAGATGCGCAACCAGAATGCCTCTGTCATGAGGCAATGGCGGGCAACCAAGCTATTCTTCACTGGAGAGAGAGGATCATGGGCAGAAGGGTGAGAAGATTCTATTATATAATATTATATTTGGGCCTGTTGTAGGGGGCATTTATAGAAATTACAGATTTATGATCCAAGTCCTGATACCTTGAAAAGTTTTCTTTCTTATTACTGCCCTACCCTATTTTTAAATAAAAACTTTAAACTTTTTAAGACCCACATTAATGTCATTGGTTTTTAAAACCCCTGACAGTGCATATTTATTGTAATTCAAAAAGCTTCATTGGTAATGAAATTTAAAACATTCTAATGTGCATAAACAACACTTCCTTCCCTACCAATGTTTTGAAAAAATATGAGAAAAATATGTTTCTATGGTCTTATTAGAGTTGAAGATTGGGATCAAGGTCACTGGACAGAATGGGGTTGGGGGTATTAATAACGTGAGTGACAACCAAAATTAAAAATTTGAAAAACAATTAAAATATGTTATTCAGATACCAGTTGACACAGTATTGGAAGTTGTCAAATCAAGAGAATTTCTCACGAATGAGGCCAAAACTGGTTCCCAACTACAACTTTGACCCGCACTTGGAAGCCAGCAGACTTCGTGATAATCAAGGTGAGAATCATCCTGCCATCTGGTGGCCTTTTATAGAATCATACCGCCAACTGGTGGCCATTTATAGAATCATACCGCCATCTGGTGGTCATTTATAAAATCATACCGCCAACTGGTGGCCATTTATAGAATCATGCCGCCATCTGGTGGTCATTTATAGAATCATACCGCCATCTGGTGGTCATTTATAGAATCATCCTGCCACCTAGTGGCCATTTATACAATCATCCTGCCATCTCATGGTCATTTATAGAGTCATCCTGCCATCTGGTAACCATTATAAAATTGTTCCGCCATCTGTAGAATTGTCCCGCCATCTGTAGTATTGTCCCGCCTTATGGTGGCCATTTGTAGAATCATCCTGCCCTTTGGTGGCCATTTATAGAATCATTTAGCCATCTCATTCATTCAAAGTGTTTTGGACTTGAAATATTTCAAAGTGTTTTGGACTTGAACTATTTTGTTGTTTTTTTAAATATGTAAGTAATTTTCATCAGTATTTTATCTGTTATTTTATTGCATGGGATTTTTCTTACGTCAGGACAGGGTAGAACAGCAAGAAGAAACAAGAGTCTTTTTTTCAAGACTCAGCAAACTTTGATTGAAATTCAAATAAATCTTGAAATCTAAATGAATATTTTGAATAAAGTTTAACTCTTGTTCTTGTAGCCTTTTGGTGCCTCTTTAAGGCACATAGATACGGTCTTCATGGCACAAGTAGTAGGCACATTTCCATTTTTATTTTCCATCCCACAATCCCATTCCACAACATCGTACAAATATCACTCTATTTCAGCACATTACTGGGAACAATTAGATATTCTCGCTCCCAGTTTATGAAAAGTTCTTGTAAAAGAAATGATGTTAAAAAAATAGAAACTGGAAAAATAAGAAAGATTTTTTTGGGGGATAAAACATGTTCCATAACATGTTCCAAACATAATGTGTTGAAACAGTGGATATAGGATATAAACCCCATCCATTTGTACCCCATTGCCTCAGCATTTGAATTAATTCCATCACTCATGTTAACCCCGTCCATTTGTACCCCATTGCCTCATCATTTGAATTAATTCCATCACTCATGTTAACCCCATCCATTTGTACCCCATTGCCTCAGCATTTGAATTAATTCCATCACTCATGTTAACCCCGTCCATTTGTACCCCATTGCCTCAGCATTTGAATTAATTCCATCACTCATGTTAACCCCGTCCATTTGTACCCCATTGCCTCATCATTTGAATTAATTCCATCACTCATGTTAACCCCATCCATTTGTACCCCATTGCCTCATTATTTGAATTAATTCCATCACTCATGTTAACCCCATCCATCTGTACCCCATTGCCTCAGCATTTGAATTAATTCCATCACTCATGTTAACCCCATCCATCTGTACCCCATTGCCTCAGCATTTGAATTAATTCCATCACTCATGTTAACCCCATCCCCCTTATCCTTCCAGGGTGATAATCCATTATACCACTTACCACTATAATCCTGACTTTGAGAGATTCCCAGTTTTGGCATTTTTGAGTCCAGCTTACAATGCAAGTGTGGACAATGGCATGTCATATTGCACAGAAGAATATTTGTCAATACAAATAAACAGCAGACAAAAAGTAAAACAATTTAGGACTAAGGGAACTAAAACATTTTGGCAAAATAAATTTTCAGCTCTATCAACATTGACATTGTGACACTAATGTGAAGGTTTTTTTCCTGTGTGTATCAGCAACTGTTTTGTTTTTGTGCATGAAGCCTGTTTGTTTCTCTGTTTTGTTTTCACCAAATGAAAACAAAAGTTTGCTTAGATTCAAGACATATTGCTTTTCTAGCTTGTGAGAGTGTTATCGGTTAGAGCCAGACATCTATTTAGTCATGTATAAATGTGAGTGAATAAGGTCACGCATGGCTATTTTTTTACATGATCTGGTCACGGATAGTTGTTGTGTGGCAGTATTTGGTCATGCATACCTCATGTGTGACACAATATGGTCACACAATGGTCATCAGTGACCTTCATTGCATGACCGAATGCATGACTGGCTCCAACTGGTCAGGAGAATTCAAATCTATTAAAAAAAAAATGCCTTGTATCTTCTCCATCATTAAAAAACTAGGTACAAAAAGTACAATACATGCCTCTCTTTAATTGAAATATCTAGTTGAAATTTATAAGTTTGTTAGATTCATGAGCCGAAGCTGCGTAATATGGCGAATGTAGTTTACCAGGCACGGCTTATCAGAAATGTGAATATCTCAAAATTCAAGTCTGACTCAGGATATTATTTGACTGATATGTTAAGGTGCTGAGGAAGGGCCGCGTGAAGTGCTGCCCCCTATTGAGGTGGTGAAGGAGGCCAAAGTGACGGGAGATGACATCGGCGACGATCGCCTCGGAGATGAAGAGTGGAATGTTATAAGCTCAGCCAAGTGAGTCAAATAGCTGTCATTTAATATATAAAAAGCTCTTGTTATGCCCTCCTCCTCCGAGGGAGGGCATATAGTAATCACTTTTCCGTCCGTGCGTCCATGTGTCCGTGTGTCCGTGCGTCCGTCACAATATTTGGAATGGCCAACACTCGAAAGTGGCTCGACCACAGGGATGATACTACATATGCCTACAACAATATAGTCCAAGTAAATATTTTCCATGAAAGTTTGGTGACCTAGGTCAAAGGTCAAGGTCGCAGTGACCATCGGGTCAACTTTGGCCGTGAGCGCTCTAACTTCTATAAAAATGTTTCAATTTTGACACAAGTTGTTGTACAGGTGTATTTTATGAGGGGCTAGGCTAAGTTCGATGATGGGCGATACTGACCAAATTTTGAAGTCATGGCGGCCATTTTTCAAAATGGCTGACGTGCCGATTTTGTGAATTCTTTTGAGAATACACTTATATCAAACATTATTACTTATTATCAATTGGTATAAGCTGCAAAATGTTAATTTATGTAATTGGGTCAGTGTGACCTACTTTTCAGGTGAAAATCGACATCCCCATTAGTATTTAGAGTGGCCCTCATTTCAATGCTGCATGACATTGGGGTTTGATTCTACATAATGTTTGTAAAACTAAAGACCCCAAAAAAAGATTCCATGGAATTTTTCCAACCAAGATCAAAGGTCAAGGTCGCAGTGACCATCGGGTCAACTTTGGCCGTGAGCGCTCTATCTTCTGTAGAAATGTTTCAATTTTGACATTGGGGTTTGATTCTACATAATGGATGCTGATTCTGTGAATTTGAGGTGCGGGGCAAACTGGCCACTAGGCGGTACTGGCAACAGGGGTATGCAGGAGGAGGGCATTGTTCTGCGCTCTCTGAGCGCATTTTAATTTTACTTAATCTTAATGCCATAAAAAAAATTGAATGCCAGACCTGGATATGTATTTACCTATCACTATGATCAGCAAGGAGACCTGTCTATAGTACCCCTCTATATATCTATATGTAACCTTTATATATCTATATGCAACCTCTATATATCTATATGTAAACTCTATATATCTATATGTAAACTCTATATATATCTATATGTAACCTCTATATATCTATATGTAAACTCTATAATATCTATATGTAACCTCTATATATCTTTATGTAATCTCTATATATCTATATGTAAACTCTATAATATCTATATGTAACTTCTATATATCTATATGTAACCTCTATATATCTATATGTAAACTCTATAATATCTATATGTCACCCCTGCAAATAACTGGATGGTTCTATTTTCCGCATGATGGCCGCGGAGGAGTTAATTGTCAAGAAGACCTATCTATAGTACCCTTCTTTTTATCTATATATCTATATATAACTTCTTTATATCTATATATATATAACTGGATGGTACTGTTTTCAGCATGACAGCCACATTGGAGCTGATTGACAAGGAGACCCAGCTATAGTACACCTCTATATATCTATATCTAACTTCTACATATCTATATCACCTCAATATATCTATATATAACTGGAGGGTTCTGTTTTCAGCAAAATGGCCATAGAGGAGTTGATCGGCAAGGAGACCCATCTATAGTACCCCTCTATATATCTATATGTAACCTCTATATATCTATATGTAACCGGCTGCTTCTGTTTTCAGCACGATGGCAGCGGAGGAGCTGATTGGCAAGGAGAAGCTGACCCCTCTATATATCTATATGTAACCTCTATATATCTATATGTAACCTTTATATATCTATATATATAACTGGATGGTTCTGTATTCAGCACGACGGCGGTAGAGGAGCTGAATGGCAAGGAGAAGCTGACCCCTCTATATATCTATATGTAACCTCTATATATCTATATATATAACTGGATGGTTCTGTATTCAGCATGACGGCGGCAGAGGAGCTGATTGGCAAGGAGAAGCTGATCCCTCTATATATCTATAGGTAACCTCTATATATCTATATATAACTGGATGGTTCTGTTTCCAGCACGACGGCGGCGGAGGAGCTGATTGGCAAAGAGAAGCTGATCCTGTCAGAGGACTGCGAGCTTGTCACCATCATGGACGTCCACAGAGGTCGTCTAGAGGTCACCACCACACACATCTATTTCTTTGACTGTAGCCTCAATAAAGAAGAAGGTGAGAACTGGAAAAAGATAATTTGAAACATTTTTAGCTGTGCTTTGTCATCATAGCTTATACAGTGATGTGGGGGGAGGGTGGGGGGGGGATTATATTCTGTCTGTCTGTAAAACATGATCTTCTCTGAATCTATTAGACAAAGTTCTTTGCTGTTCACAGATAAGGTGTTGTATTGCCAGGGGATGAATTATATTTATTTTCATTGAGGCTCATTTTTCTTTCAAATTCCTTATGATTAAAAAGAATACAATGGAAGAGTAATTTTTTCTCTCATGTAGTCACCTGGAACATCCAGGGCCTCATTCAGCTTATCCAAATAAAGCCTCCATCTGAGACTTCTATAGAAAAGCAATGTGGGGGGATGGAGTCAGCCTGCCATATTGGTTACTAAAATACTCTACATTATATTCACTACACTTAGAGATTCCGCCAGTTTCCGTTTTAACAGGAAATGTTCACAAACCTGACAAAAAAGCTATGCTCAGCACAACTCTTAGGCCTTTGACCTATATTTTAAAGATAATATCAAAGAAAAATCATTTATTATGTCAAGACTCTGAATAATCAAAATATGCAAGAAAGGTTATAAAAGTATGAATACATCTTGCTTTACTCTAAGCCATATTGAAGATCATAATATTTCGCAATAGGACCGTTTTAATTTACTTTTGAAAGTAGAATAAAACACCAAGATTACCGAACCAAAAATACAGCAGATAATTTATATTTATGATATATCATAGAAGCAAGGTAACTTTCTGAGTGTGAGATATATTTGTGCTGGTATTTGGCAGGAGGAGGTGAGGATTTTAAACTGGCATTGGCACAGCTTCGGGAGATCCATTTTCGCAGATATAATCTCCGGCGTTCAGCTCTAGAAATCTTCCTCATCGACCAGTCCAACTACTTCCTCAACTTCCAGAAAAAGGTAGAAAATATCTGCAGCTCGGCCACCTACTTACAGTGATGAAAGTTTTCAGGAAATAACCTGAATTCAGGTTTTTTTTCTTCAAATGTGAAATTCAAAATGGTCCAAACTCAGTCTGAAACACCCAAAAATGACATTTCTGAAAGGGGGAAGGGGTATTTTCAGGTTATTTTTTTTAAGGGTTTCATGTTTTTTCTTGAATGCTGACTTTCATCACTGTACTTATCAATCATAGCTTGAAGAACTTAATGAGTTTAGATGAGCTTAACCTCCAAACTAAAAAAATCTCAAACTTTTTATTTGGCCAGTAGAAAATAAAACCAGAAATAGTATAGATAGGTTTCAAGACACAAATTTACAGTAATATAGTTGCATATGGGTCAGAGAGACTTAATTTAATTTCTTTGTCAATTAACCTGTTGTTTTTTTGTACCTAAGTTAATGCTGTTTTAGTATACTCACCATTCAATTTGATCACAGATATGAGTCAAAACTCATTTGCTAGATGAACTAAATAAGGATTCTTTGTTTTTAATCTTTCAGATTGGGATTTGCTCGATGAATAACATGTGAAAGTCTGTTTATTTTGTATGTTTTAGATTCGAAACAAAGTTTACAGCAGAATTTTGAGTCTCCATCCGCCAAACCTGATATACTACGGGTCACGATCTCCCGCTGAGCTGCTCAAAGCTTCCGGTCTCACCCAGGTAGAGCATAAATACTCACTCAATTGCTCAAAGCTTCCGGTCTCACCAAGGTAGAGCATAAATACTCACTCAATTACTCAAAGCTTCCGGTCTCACCCAGGTAGAGCATAAATACTCACTCAATTACTCAAAGCTTCCGGTCTCATCCAGGTAGAGCATAAATGCTCACTCAATTGCTCAAAGCTTCCGGTCTCACCCAGGTAGAGCATAAATGCTCACTCAATTGCTCAAAGCTTCCGGTCTCATCCAGGTAGAGCATAAATGCTCACTCAATTGCTCAAAGCTTCCGGTCTCACCCAGGTAGAGCATAAATACTCACTCAATTGCTCAAAGCTTCCGGTCTCATCCAGGTAGAGCATAAATGCTCACTCAATTGCTCAAAGCTTCCGGTCTCATCCAGGTTTGATCCTGTTGATAATCCTTTCCTGTATAGAATAGACTGAGGGAATCGTCAGAGTAAAAATGGAGTAATGGAGTGAATAGGGAATACTGGGAAAGCTGAATGAACAGAATGAATAGTGAATAGGCAATAGTGTGGTACTATAAAGTGTAGAGAGTAGTGAGGGAATGATGGTGAATTCTTAAGATGAAAAAATAGATTGAATAGGGAATGATGGTGAATTCTTAAGATGAAAAAATAGATTGAATAGGGAATGATGGTGAATTCTTAAGATGAAAAAATAGATTGAATAGGGAATGATGGTGAATTCTTAAGATGAAGGAATAGATTGAATAGGGAATGATGGTGAATTCTTAAGATGAAAAAATAGATTGAATAGGGAATGATGGTGAATTCTTAAGATGAAGGAATAGAGTGAATAGGGAATGATGGTGAATTCTTAAGATGAAAAAATAGATTGAATAGGGAATGATGGTGAATTCTAAAGATGAAAAAATAGATTGAATAGGGAATGATGGTGAATTCTAAAGATGAAAAAATAGATTGAATAGGGAATGATGGTGAATTCTAAAGATGAAAAAATAGATTGAATAGGGAATGATGGTTAATTCTTAAGATGAAAAAATAGATTGAATAGGGAATGATGGTGAATTTTAAAGATGAAAAAATAGATTGAATATGGAATGATGGTGAATTCTAAAGATGAAAAAATAGATTGAATATGGAATGATGGTGAATTCTAAAGATGAAAAAATAGATTGAATATGGAATGATGGTGAATTCTAAAGATGAAAAAATAGATTGAATAGGGAATGATGGTGAATTCTTAAGATGAAGGAATAGATTGAATAGGGAATGATGGTTAATTCTTAAGATGAAAAAATAGATTGAATATGGAATGATGGTTAATTCTAAAGATGAAAAAATAGATTGAATAGGAAATGATGGTGAATTCTTGAGATGAAAATATAGATTGAATAGGGAATGATGGTGAATTCTTAAGATGAAAAAATAGATTGAATAGGGAATGATGGTGAATTCTTAAGATGAAAAAATAGAGTGAATAGGGAATGATGGTTAATTCTTAAGATGAAGGAATAGATTGAATAGGGAATAATGGTGAATTCTTAAGATGAAGGAATAGATTGAATAGGGAATGATGGTGAATTCTTAAGATGAAGGAATAGAGTGAATAGGGAATGATTGATTAAGAATGATTTGTGTTTGCAGAAATGGGTTCAGCGAGAGATCAGTAATTTTGACTACCTGATGCAGCTGAACACAATAGCAGGTCGGACCTACAATGACCTCAGCCAGTATCCAGTGGTGAGTGCTCAATTGTATCAACTGCTTTTTAGAAACTTTGTAAATCATTATTTTCATGGAAAATTAAATATGTGACACCTCATATGGTATTATTAGTTATATTTTACCTTATATGGTCTTGTGATTTCTGTTTCACCTTATATGGTATTGTGAATTCTATTTTTAGTTCCCCTGGATATTGCAAGACTACGTTTCAGAAAACCTTGACCTTGAAAACCCACATGTTTTCCGCGACCTCAGCAAACCCATTGGTATCATTAACCCCAACAATGAGAAGGAGGTCAAAGATAAGTAAGTAGGTCAAGGTCACATATTCATGTGGAAACAGGACATTTTAAAGAACAGTCAAATATAGATAATAATAAGGTGCATTAAAATTGAATATTTGATTTGTGAAATATACCGCTATGTCCAGTGTTTTGTAAACATACCATTTTAGAGGATGATGCTTAGATATGTTAATTTTGCTATACAGATATGATCATTTTGAGGACCCGACTGGTACAATAGAGAAGTTCCACTATGGCACGCACTACTCAAACCCAGCCGCGGTCATGACGTACCTCATCCGAATGGAACCCTTCACCACACTGCACATTGAACTACAGAGCGGAAAGTAAGTACAAGCCTGTAACATCCAGGCACCCAGAGTGGAAGTAATTACAAGACTGTAACATCCAGGCACCCAGAATGGAAAGTAAGTACAAGCCTGTAACATCCAGGCACCCAGAGTGGAAGTAATTACAAGACTGTAACATCCAGGCACCCAGAATGGAAAGTAAGTACACGCCTGTAACATCCAGGCACCACAGTGGAAGGTAAGTACAAGCCTGTAACATCCAGGCACCACAGTGGAAGGTAATTACATGCCTCTAACATCCAGGCATCCAGAGGGGACAGTAAGTACAAGCCTGTAACATCCAGGCACCCAGAGTGGAAGTAATTACAAGACTGTAACATCCAGGCACCCAGAATGGAAAGTAAGTACACGCCTGTAACATCCAGGCACCCAGAGTGGAAAGTAAGTACAAGCCTGTAACATCCAGGCACCACAGTGGAAGGTAAGTACAAGCCTGTAACATCCAGGCACCACAGTGGAAGGTAATTACATGCCTCTAACATCCAGGCATCCAGAGGGGACAGTAAGTACAAGCCTGTAACATCCAGGCACCCAGAATGGAAAGTAAGTACAAGCCTGTAACATCCAGGAACCACAGTGGAAGGTAAGTACAAGCCTGTAACATCCAGGCACCACAGTGGAAGGTAATTACATGCCTCTAACATCCAGGCATCCAGAGGGGACAGTAAGTACAAGCCTGTAACATCCAGGCACCCAGAGCGGAAAGTAAGTTCAAGCCTGTAACATCCAGGCACCCAGAGCGGAAAGTAAGTTCAAGCCTGTAACATCCAGGCACCCAGAGGGGAAAGTAATTACAAGCCTCTACCATCCAGGCATCCAGAGGGGAAAGTAAATACAAGCTTGTAACATCCAGGCACCCAGAATGGAAAGTAAGTACAAGCCTGTAACATCCAGGCACCCAGAATGGAAAGTAAGTACAAGCCTGTAACATCCAGGCACCCAGAATGGAAAGTAAGTACAAGCCTGTAACATCCAGGCACCCAGAGGGGAAGGTAAGTACAAGCCTGTAACATCCAGGCACCCAGAGGTGAAAGAAAGTGCAGAATGGAATTACTTTTGAAATGCAGCATATCAAGGCAGTGGGGTGTGGCCAGCCCGGGGTGACCAGTACCAGAAATCTCAAGATAAACAAATCACAAAGCATATTTTTTACTAAATGTAGAACAGTGTGGATTGCAACATGTCAAAATATGTTAGATATCTTTTAAGGTACGAGAATATAGTAGTGAGTATAACTGAGTCATGATGGGGTTTTCTTTCTTCAGGTTTGACGTGGCAGATCGGCAGTTTTATTCCATCCCAGCTACATGGCAGGGTCTGATGGAAAACCCAAACGATGTCAAAGAACTAATCCCTGAGTTCTACTACATGCCCGAGTTCCTGGAAAATATGAACGGTGTGTTAACTTGCTTGTTGTGAAAGAAAAACATCATTTAACTGAGATGAAATACTTTCATAAAATATTGGGGTTGTTACATGTTGATATTTCATGATTGCAAATGGTTGTAGAGTTTGACCTTGGTAAGATGCAGATTACGGAGGAGGTCGTTTCTGAGGTCATCCTTCCCCCGTGGGCAGACTCTCCTGAGGATTTCATCTATAAACACAGGAAAGCCTTGGTATGTCCAACACAGTAAATATATCACATCAGTATCGAAGCTTGGTATGTCCAACACAGTAAATATATCACATCAGTATCGAAGCCTTGGTATGTCTATCACAGTAAATATATCACGTCAGTATCGAAGCCTTGGTATGTCCATCACAGTAAATATATCACATCAGTATCGAAGCCTTGGTATGTCCATCACAGTAAATATATCACGTCAGTATCGAAGCCTTGGTATGTCCATCACAGTAAATATATCACATCAGTATTGAAGCCTTGGTATGTCCATCACAGTAAATATGTCACGTCAGTATCTGAGCCTTGGTATGTCCATCACAGTGAATATGTCACGTCAGTATCTGAGCCTTGGTATGTCCATCACAGTGAATGGCCATGTTTTCATGGTTATTAATGCAATCAAACACCTTCAGGCATTCTTTAGAAAGATTGTGGCATTCTGTCCCCACGACATACATATTACTGACTTGACATGTAGATGCCTAGCATGCTTTGCCACAAATACTTCCATTGAGGTTCCATGTTTTATCATGCTGCCCCCTATCAAATTATTTAATACAAAATTTAAATGAAAAGACATCGTCTGTTCATAGGAAGACAACATGTTTGTTTTGTTGATATATTGTTGTTATGACAACAAGAAATGATTACCATGAGAACTGAAGATTGAGCCATTATACCTTTGTGTTTAGGAATCAGAGTATGTTTCGGCTCACCTTCACGAGTGGATAGACTTAATATTCGGGTACAAACAGAAGGGGGCGCCAGCAGCGGAGGCTACTAACGTGTTCTACTACTGTACGTATGAGGGGGCGGTGGACCTGGACGCCATCACTGACCCCGTACAGAGGAAGGCCCTCGAGGGAATGATCAACAACTTCGGACAAACCCCTTGTCAACTTCTCAAGGTACCCGTCACCTCTCTGTACTTATACACCCAATTTATTTGCACTCAACCTTTTGATAAAAACTAATATAGTTATATTACTGAAGTGATTATCAATGCACTGTGCAGGGATGGCCCTCATGGTAGCAACAATTTGTTTGTCTCTGTGGTAATCTCCCCAGCTCATGGTACTATTATTCTGTCTAATGATCTATGAACAGTCTGGTATCAGCGCTATATAAATTTTATTATTATTATTGTTATTATTATTATTATTATTATTATTATTATTATTATTATTATTATTATTATTATTATTATTATTATTATTATTATTATTATTATTATTATTATTATTATTATTATTATTATTATTATTATTATTATCATTATCAATATCATTATCATTATCATTATCATTATCATTATCATTATTATTATTATTATTATTATTATTTTATTATTATTGTACCATTTTTTAATTATTTATTTGTTATCATATTGCCTGTAAACATTACCTGGGGCTAATGTAATGAAGTTAAGCATTCTGAGTTCCAGCATCTTTATTTTATTTGTCAGGAGAAGGATGATAATTACCTTTTATTTACTTCTTAATACAGATATATTAATTTTTATTTCCACAGGAGGCGCATCCGAGGCGGATGACGTTTGAGGAAGCCGTCACACGAGCCTCCAAGATCGACCGCTCGCTCAACCTGCTCTGGTTCCACGACCAGCTCAAAGCCTTCTATGTGGAGGTACGACCCGAATATTCACCCGGGCCACCCAGATATGGATGAATTGCAACAAGAGAATATATCAAAGTCTCAAAGATACATTTCAAATATTTAGGCCAAATTATAAGTGTAGTTTTACGGTATGAAATAAACTTGTGGCTGATCTCTTGGAGTGCTGGTTTTGATCCTAATTTGTATTAATAACTTGACTGTTACCGTCCCTTACAGGGGCTGGAATAGCATTCAGAATTGAACCATTTTTCTCAATCCTAAATTTCCCCAAGTTATATTTTGAAGTCTCACCCACTGACGACCCATGTCAGTTTTGCATGTTTCTGAATCAAAGGAACATAAGTGCTGTAACTCAGTCAAATAACTGAATTCGTGGAAATAATACAAAAGACTCTGCAACAGAAATCAATGCAATGTTACTGTCCTGTGTCAGCCTCTCACTCAATTATCTCATTTCAATTTATTTCTTACAGGCTGCCCAGGATACCGACCCCCTCGCATTTGTCACCGTCCCACGCAACCAAGCCAGGTCCTTTATACAGCACGGGATGCCGGACTCTATGGTAAGTTTCCACCAAGCCAGGTCCTTTATACCGGACTCTATGGTAAGTATCAACCAAGCCAGGTCCTTTATACCGGACTCTGTGGTAAGTATCCACCAAGCCAGGTCCTTTATACCGGACTCTATGGTAAGTATCCACCAAGCCAGGTCCTTTATACCAGACTCTATGGTAAGTATCCACCAAGCCAGGTCCTTTATACTGGACTCTATGGTAAGTATCCACCAAGCCAGGTCCTTTATACTGGACTCTATGGTAAGTATCCACCAAGCCAGGTCCTTTATACTGGACTCTATGGTAAGTATCCACCAAGCCAGGTCCTTTATACCGGACTCTATGGTAAGTATCCACCAAGCCAGGTCCTTTATACCAGACTCTATGGTAAGTATCCACCAAGCCAGGTCCTTTATACCGGACTCTATGGTAAGTATCCACCAAGCCAGGTCCTTTATACCGGACTCTATGGTAAGTATCCACCAAGCCAGGTCCTTTATACCGGACTCTATGGTAAGTATCCACCAAGCCAGGTCCTTTATACCGGACTCTATGGTAAGTATCCACCAAGCCAGGTCCTTTATACCGGACTCTATGGTAAGTATCCACCAAGCCAGGTCCTTTATGCCGGACTCTATGGTAAGTATCCACCAAGCCAGGTCCTTTATACCGGACTCTATGGTAAGTATCCACCAAGCCAGGTCCTTTATACCAGACTCTATGGTAAGTATCCACCAAGCCAGGTCCTTTATACTGGACTCTATGGTAAGTATCCACCAAGCCAGGTCCTTTATACCGGACTCTATGGTAAGTATCCACCAAGCCAGGTCCTTTATGCCAGACTCTATGGTAAGTATCCACCAAGCCAGGTCCTTTATACCAGACTCTATGGTAAGAATCCACCAAGCCAGGTCCTTTATACCAGACTCTATGGTAAGAATCCACCAAGCCAGGTCCTTTATACCAGACTCTATGGTAAGTATCCACCAAGCCAGGTCCTTTATACCGGACTCTATGGTAAGTATCCACCAAGCCAGGTCCTTTATACCGGACTCTATGGTAAGTATCCACCAAGCCAGGTCCTTTATACCGGACTCTATGGTAAGTATCCACCAAGCCAGGTCCTTTATACAACATGGAATGCTTAGAATTCACAGCTTAATTTAGCACATGCATATGAATAGAAAGTAAACAGGAGCCAGTTCATCAATGCAAGTAATCTGGCAACCATCTGAGTACTTATTACCAATCTCAGACATACATTTGTTCGATCTTTCAACATAAATGTAAGGATTAACCAGGTCAGAAATATGGATAGATTAAATTTTGAAAAACAAAACGAAGAAACCCAAGACCTGCACCCCTGAGAATGGATGATAACTAATTTTCCGGATATTATATTTGATATTGCTGTGTTTGCAGATCGGTGTGACGGAGGATGGAGTGCTAGCGATTCACGGCTGGTTACCGTATGACAAGTCTATCTCTAACTACTTCACGTTTGAAAAGGATCCGTCAGTTTCCAACTCTAAGTGAGTCAGACTCTGCATATTTCTGAGGCCAGACTATTTATTTTCAGTGAAGTTTTTGCCAATATAAAAAAAACAATATATTCAGAAGTCAAAATATTCTTTGAATGTTACAAATATGAAAAACCTTAGTTTACTTATAAATGTATTAGAATGGGAACGGGATAGGAGTGGAAGGGGACGTACTCATTTAATGTTAGAACTGCATCAGAATGGAATCACCTTTACTCACTTAGTACCTTTCTATTTTTGATCCCAGTAAACCAGGAGATATTATTTCCAGAGGATTTTATGGTGTAAAAAATTGTCCTCGTTTATATATTAGGTGAAAATCATATTGATATTGAAATATTTGATATCATTTGGATTGCATGGCTATATTTTCAAAAAGCCCATCTGTTTTGCTTATGGTCCATAACTAAACACCAAGATAATTACGAGGATACTGTGAAGTTTTATAAAAAGACAAATAATAAAATAATCATAATATTCCACACAATGGGCATTTTAGAAGCCCTCAAGGGGACCTGATGGGGCTTTGCATAAATCTGCTTGCTGAGAAAATTTATTTATTTACTAACAATATACTTATCCTGCAAGTTCTAATATGACTAAAACTGCTCATGGTTGGTTCAGTATTCAAATGTTTTATAATGATACAGTTTAGATAATTCAAACTGCAATATATATTCTATCAAACTTCTTCCTCATGACTGATCTCAGGTGTAAATTTATAGGAAACAAGTTTGTAAAAAGAAATACATTTATTGTTGACCTCAGGAAATTTGAAAACAATCGGTTTTTATCTTGGAAGCTGTCAGATATATGTAACCATGGTAACTGTTGCTGCATGTATATATGCTTCCGCAGCAATGGCAAAAACAAGGTTTCCTTGAAGGATGCTTTGCATGCAGGCAAAACACTGGGTCATAAAATAGCATCCAACCTGGTGCCTAGGTAAGTGCTACCACCTGGTGTCAAGGTTACTTAGTGCTACCACCTAGTGCCTAGGTAAGTGCTGCAACCTGGTGTCAGGGTTACTTAGCGCTACCACCTGGTGCCTAGATAAGTGCTGCAACCTAGTGCCTAGGTAAGTGCTACCACCTGGTGTCAAGGTTATTTAGTGCTACCACCTGGTGTCAAGGTTACTTAGTGCTACCACCTAGTGCCTAGATAAGTGCTGCAACCTGGTGCCTAGGTTAGTGCTACCACCTGGTGCCTAGATAAGTGCTGCTACCTGGTGCCTAGGTTGGTGCTACCACCTGGTGCCTAGATAGGTGCTGCTACCTGGTGCCTAGGTTAGTGCTTCCACCTGGTGGACAGAAAAGATGGTGTGTATATCTAGATATCAGTAAATTTAGGTGGGAAGTTGTAATTTAAGGACAAAAGGAGGATAGATCTTGGTAAGAGAATGTTGTGAAGTAGTTCTGATTGTTACATTGACAAGGAGTTTGCTATTGAAGTAAAAATAAAAGTGTGGTATAACCATTTTATATGGATTTATCTAGTTGGTTGATGCCCTTGATAAGTGCTTAGCATTATATTAAGATCATGGCCATTTTGGTTCTCTAGCTTGTTAGCATTTGAGTAAGATGGCTGCCATGATATGATGGCTGTCATTTAGTTAGCATTTGAGTAAGATGGCAGCCATGATATGATGGCTGTCTGGTAGTTAGCATTTGAGTAAGATGGTGGCCTAGATGGCTGTCTGGTAGTTAGCATTGAGTAAGATGGTGGCCAAGATGGCTGTCTGGTAGTTAGCATTTGAGTAAGATCCTGGCCAAGATGGCTGTCTGGTAGTTAGCATTGAGTAAGATGGTGGCCTAGATGGCTGTCTGGTAGTTAGCATTTGAGTGAGATGGCAGCCATGATGGCTGTCTGGTAGTTAGCATTTGAGTAAGATCCTGGCCAAGATGGCTGTCTGGTAGTTAGCATTGAGTAAGATGGCGGCCTAGATGGCTGTCTGGTAGTTAGCATTTGAGTAAGATGGTTGCCATGATGGCTGTCTGGTAGTTAGCATTTGAGTAAGATAGTGGCCTAGATGGCTATCTGGTAGTTAGCATTTGAGTGAAATGGCAGCCATGATGGCTGTCTGGTAGTTAGCATTTGAGTAAGATGGCGGCCATGATGGCTGTCTGGTAGTTAGCATTGAGTAGATCCTGGCCAAGATGGCTGTCTGGTAGTTAGCATTTGAGTAAGATCCCGGCCATGATGGCTGTCTGGTAGTTAGCATTTGAGTAAGATGGTGGCCTAGATGGCTGTCTGGTAGTTAGCATTTCAGTAAAATCCTGGCCTAGATGGCTGTCTGGTAGTTAGCATTTCAGTAAAATCCTGGCCTAGATGGCTGTCTGGTAGTTAGCATTTCAGTAAAATCCTGGCCTAGATGGCTGTCTGGTAGTTAGCATTTGAGTAAGATGGCAGCCATGATGGCTGTCTGGCAGTAGGCATTTGAGTAGGATGGTGGCCTAGATGGCTGTCTGGTAGTTACCATTTGAGTAGGATGGTGGCCTAGATGGCTGTCTGGTAGTTACCATTTGAGTAGGATGGTGGCCTAGATGGCTGTCTGGTAGTTACCATTTGAGTAGGATGGTGGCCTAGATGGCTGTCTGGCAGTAGGCATTTGAGTAGGATGGTGGCCTAGATGGCTGTCTGGTAGTTACCATTTGAGTAGGATGGTGGCCTAGATGGCTGTCTGGTAGTTACCATTTGAGTAGGATGGTGGCCTAGATGGCTGTCTGGTAGTTAGCATTTGAGTAAGATGGCGGCCATGATGGCTGTCTGGCAGTCGGCATTTGAGTAGGATGGTGGCCTAGATGGCTGTCTGGTAGTTAGCATTTGAGTAAGATGGTGGCCATGATGGCTGTCTGCTAGTTAGCATTTGAGTAAGAGGGCGGCCATGATGGCTGTCTGGTAGTTTGCATTTGAGTAAGATGGCGGCCAAGATGGCTGTCTGGTAATTAGCATTTGAGTAAGATCCCGGCCAAGATGGCTGTCTGGTAGTTAGCATTTGAGTAAGATCCTGACCATGATGGCTGACTGGCTTGACTGATAACAATAGTCATCAAAAGTCAACAAAAATGTCCCCAATTTATGAAATCATAGTCTTGTAAATGGGATGAAAAATTATCACTTGATAAAGCTTATCACTTATAGCTTAGCTTGATATGAAAGATAGAAACAAAATAATTCCTGATGATGTACATGACTAGCTCATCTTAAAGTGCTACTGGCTCCTGACAAGCTCATCGCTGACTCGGTCATGTCTCATGTTTTATTGTAATCAGCTCACAATTAAATCACTCAGCTTTTGCTGGCTCATCTTCGGCCATTGTTGGCTCATAACAATAATAATCGTCCTTCTAAACTGACTCAAAATTAGCTCATTACTGACACAATGTTGATGCCATTTTTTGATTTTTTGTAGATCCAAAAAGAGGCTGGCGGGACCATTTGCGCCCGGGTTGAAGGTCACAGAGAAGCTGTTTGCGGTTTCCCATGATGCAAAGCTGGTGCTGAGTGGCGGACATTGGGATAATAGTCTCCGAGCCTACAGTATACCAAAGAGTAAAAATGTCTCCCACATCATACGCCACACAGGTCAGCTCAGAATTCAACATTTAGTTACATTACTCAATTAACCATTATTGTTTAAAACCCTAAGCCAAAATTGCCCAATGTATATTGCTGTCATCTTGCTGTCTGTCAGTCCTTCCATCCACAGGTCTGGACTCTGAGAAGGGAATTATTTGGTTTACTGGTTACTTTAAAAAGATTTGAAATTTATGAAATAAAAAAAGAAATGATAACATTTCCCCTAAGTTATTTATTGGGATGTATGGTATGATAAGAAATTTACCGGTAAGTGTGCCATAATTGTCTTTGTAAAGAGGCTGACAAAGGTGTAGAAAATATAAAGTAGAGAGACAATAAAAATTTATCAATGAGATTTGTCAGGAGTCATATTTGAAATATGGTTTGTTTATCTGACTTAAAGTTTTCATGAAGTCACAGAGGTCACAGGCAAATTTACTTAAATTTGGGTATGTTAAAATAATATGTGGTCATGATACTGTGATACAAATAAGCTACCTCCCTGAAATCAACCAACTTCAGGGAACAAACATTTGTATTGTGTAAGGAAAAAATGATTGTAAATCAGATTTCATCAGAGCTTTAATATACAAGCAGAAACACTAATATTTGCTGTTCTTATGTTTTAGATATTGTGACCTGTATTTCGTTGGACTATTGTGGAAGTCATCTAATCTCAGGGTCTAGGGATACCACCTGTATGGTATGGGAACTTCTCTATCAGGTAACCCTCACTTCTAGTATCAGGGTCTAGGGATACCACCTGTATGATATGGGAACTTCTCTATCAGGTAACCTTCACTTCTAATCTCAGGGTCTAGGGATACCACCTGTATGGTATGGGAACTTCTCTATCAGGTAACCTTCACTTCTAGTCTCAGGGTCTAGGGATACCACCTGTATGATATGGGAACTTCTCTATCAGGTAACCTTCACTTCTAGTCTCAGGGTCTAGGGATACCACATGTATGGTATGGGAACTTCTCTATCAGGTAACCTTCACTTCTAGTCTCAGGGTCTAGGGATGCCACATGTATGGTATGGGAACTTCTCTACCAGGTAACCTTCACTTCTAGTCTCAGGGTCTAGGGATACCACCTGTATGGTATGGGAACTTCTCTATCAGGTAACCTTCACTTCTAGTCTCAGGGTCTAGGGATACCACATGTATGGTATGGGAACTTCTCTATCAGGTAACCTTCACTTCTAGTCTCAGGGTCTAGGGATACCACATGTATGGTATGGGAACTTCTCTATCAGGTAACCTTCACTTCTAGTCTCAGGGTCTAGGGATACCACATGTATGGTATGGGAACTTCTCTATCAGGTAACCTTCACTTCTAGTCTCAGGGTCTAGGGATACCACATGTATGGTATGGGAACTTCTCTATCAGGTAACCTTCACTTCTAGTCTCAGGGTCTAGGGATACCACCTGTATGGTATGGGAACTTCTCTATCAGGTAACCTTCACTTCTAGTCTCAGGGTCTAGGGATACCACCTGTATGGTATGGGAACTTCTCTATCAGGTAACCTTCACTTCTAGTCTCAGGGTCTAGGGATACCACCTGTATGGTATGGGAACTTCTCTATCAGGTAACCTTCACTTCTAGTCTCAGGGTCTAGGGATACCACATGTATGGTATGGGAACTTCTCTATCAGGTAACC